>OX422211.1:576175202-578575202 GCA_949130495.1 Sambucus nigra | reverse complement strand
CCATTGGCCAAGTAGCTTCAACGTATATCGAACGGT
Organism: Sambucus nigra; assembly: GCA_949130495.1. Classification (NCBI taxonomy): domain Eukaryota; kingdom Viridiplantae; phylum Streptophyta; class Magnoliopsida; order Dipsacales; family Adoxaceae; genus Sambucus; species Sambucus nigra. The sequence goes on along the minus strand of OX422211.1, from coordinate 578,575,166 downwards.
TCCCCCGCATCGTACCGCTTGACCGAAGTCATGTCGGGAGGTATATCGCAGGGAACTCGTTCACGTACGTTGAGTATATCGAATTCACTCTCATACATATTATCCCCACGAGGTATATAGTGACACAATTCAAGTACACTCAGGTATATAAAATGGCTTGTCCACACGTACCGATTTCCCTTAAAAGCAAAACGTATATCGTGGAAGTCACACCAAAAGGGGGAACCCTTTCCATTTTACCCAACCAAGTTGCATACCCACATATAGGTGTCTAGCCTAGGACACACATATTAGATTATCGATTTCAACCCAAAACTCTATTAAAATTCCGGGTCAACCTGCCCCCCAAATTTTTGCACATTTTTAAAATGGGACCCTGCCCGTGAGCCTAGTTACAAGTCTAGCCATAACTTTGCATATGTTACAAACCTAACTTTTCAAGGCTCAGGTCCCGTCCGGCATTTCATTTTACATTTAGGAGAATTTAATATAAGTGAGAACATAATAATAATAATAATAATAATAATAATAATAATAATAATAATAATAATAATAATAATAATAATAATAATAATAATAATAATAATAATAATAATAATAATAATAATAATAATAATAATCATGCTTAGACCCATCTTCCAAAAGCATTCCTCCCTTCTTTATCAAAATTCCAAAAACATTTATCCTTTCTTTACCAAAAATCCAAAAATATTTTATCTTTCAATCTAAAAAAATGTTAAAAATATTTTTCTTCTTTCTTTTAAAAAATAAATCCCATTTTACGCCCTCTCAGGTCGATCGCACGCCCTTGGCCTGGCTCCTTATTGGCTTCGATCTTCAGTCAAGTCACCCCGGAGCTCCGTCCTTTCCCCTACTACCTCTTCCGAGTCTGGTATCTATCCTCTTTCCATGGAGAACATAGATTAAGTACCAGTTGTGCAACCAGATCTGATGGCAGTTTTAGCTTAGCTCGTGTTCAAGATTGATAACCTTCAGACTGAAGTTCAAGAGATGCAGTAAACCTAGGTTCCTATTCCTCAAGAGCCCGAGGCCCTATTCCCTCGCACTATGGGTCCACCCGAGCCTATTTAGGTTCCCAAAGAATATCAGCACGCTCTACGCGCCCATTCTTATAATGGGTCGCCGCCTGCTGAGCTTCCCATGCCAAACCTTGCCCAACCTGGCGCTAACTTGCCTGTGATCGTTGATCCGAAAGAGGAAGAATTGAAAAAGGTAAAATAATATCTCAAGATGATAACTAAGAAGTTCGACCAAGTCAGAATCTCCGTAAATTACATGGACTACACCCACATGTCTCCTTATTCTAAGGCCAGGTTGCCCGAGAAGTTCATGATGCTGAATATTGAGAAATTTGGAGGAAGTGGACCACCGATTGTTCATCTTCACAGTTATCACCATGTTATGGCTCTCCCTGGGGGCTTTAGAAGAAGTGATGACCCAATTGTTTCAGCAAACTCTGAAGGATAGCGCTCTTCGATGGTTTTTGTCTCTCAAGGAGTCCAAAATCCGTAGCTGGGAAGATATAGCCCGAGAATTCATATCATAGTACAAATTTAACGAAGAGATTGAGGTCACACACCGTGATTTAGATCTACTCAAATAGAACTCTAGGGAATCAGTCAGTAACTTCATAGCCTAATAGAGGGAAAAGGCATCCACTATGACCAATTAGCCATTCGAGGAAGAACAAGTCAACATAATGAAGAAGGGGTTTTTTCCCCATGTTCGAGAAACCACGGGAGGACAATACTATCCCCACTTTCGAGATCTCAGAGAATCAGGAGTAGAAATCAAGGAAGGTCTTTCTAAAATAGAGGTTGAGCCAAAGAAAGTGTTTGGACAGTTCACCCCCAGAAAATATAACAAACCTGCCAGTGCTGCAGTCTTAACCATCAACAACATCTCTTAACCAACCGCTTCATGGGCACTAGAAAGCTGCCCTATCGCAGTCTGAAAAGAAAACACCAAGATCTATGCTCCCCTCTTCGAAGTTTATCAGACCCTGTTAAGTCGAAACCTCATCAAACCCTTGGATCCCCATCCATTGCCCAATCCACTTCTAAGAAACTTCAAGGCAGATGCCCATTGCGCCTTTCACCAAACCGCTGGTCATACCACCGACCAATGATTTCACCTTTGAAACGTACTCCAAGGTGTAATTGATCGGGGTACCATTGCCCCACTAGCCAATCCTAAGCCAAACACTACTCACAACCCACTCCCAAATCATACCAATGTTATCTTCCTAGAAATGAATCCAGAATTTTACCCCTCAACTCAAATCACACCCATACATTCTCCCAAACCTCTCCAAACTTTCCCATATTTACTCCTACACCCTAGTAGCCTCGTTGATCAGGCACTATCACTCCTTACCAGAGCATGCATCACTGTCCCTACCCATTCTGAAAATGGAGGTATGGAATTATCAGAAGTGTTAAACCAACTCCTAGATTTTGTGTTGAAATTTCCCTCACAGATGATCATTGATTACCAGAGGTTCAGTACGCTGTTCTTGGAAGCATGAAAATGGGCCCTGGAGTCAGATAGTTGGGTGGTACCAACCGATGAAGTCAGCTTGGATGATGTTGTCCAGATTATGGAAGAATTATTCAGGCAAACCAATGACATTTCCAGTATGATCGAGTTACTTGATACTTCGAAATTACAAGGGCGCCTGGTCCCTTCACCCTTACATATCCCCACTGAATGGGAAGACCTATATGAAGAAGCCATTGAAGTTGTGGAATGCATTGACTTTATATAGAAAGATAAAATTATTTACCCCATTTACTCTTCTGTTGTTTATCCTTTCTCAAATGTAATTGATACCTCCTTTTATGAGGTTCTCAATGATGTATTTCCTACTAATGAAATAAATGAAGATTTTGAGTATCTTCTTGTGCCTTACATTAATTTTTTGGATTTTAATAAAACTTTTGATGATGATGATTTTGCAAATGAACAATTATTAACTGATCTAAATAAGGTTAATAACAAACAATATAACCGCCTTCAAGTTAATGAAGAAGAGACTATTATTATTAACCTCGGTTCTAGTAGCTAAGTGCTCGAGATTAGGATAGGGGCTACCCTTGACAAGCATGAGCGCGCACAACTCGAAGAATTATTGAAGGAATTTATGGATGTATTCACATGGTCCTATAACGATATGCCCGACATTGATCCTGAAATTGCTCAACATAATATCCCCACTCTTCCAGATTACAAGCAGGTTAAACAAAAGCTGAGAAAGCTCCACACCGAATGGTCACTCAAAGTCAAAGAAGAGGTGTCTAAACAACTGAACGTGGGATTTATTCGTGTGATCGAATATCCAACATAGCTATCCAACATAGTGCCTGTGCCGAAATCAGGAGGGAAAGTTCGGATGTGTGTAGACTACCGAGATTTGAACAAAGCCTCTCCAAAGGGTGATTACCCGCTACCCAATATCGACATGATCATGGACAACATGACCAGTCATGCTTTCAAGTCATTCATCGATGAGTTTACCGGATACAACCAAATCAAAATGCACTAGGATCATTAAGAAAAAATCGCATTCATCACCCCATGGAGAAACTTTTACTACACTGTTATGCCATTCAGTCTCAAGAATGCCGGGGCTACCTACCAGAGGGCTGCCATAACCATTCTACATGATCTAATTCAAAAAGAAGCCGAGGTCTATGTGGATGATATGATTATCAAATCCAAAACTAGAGAAGGTCATGTTCCCGCTCTTCGAAAGTTCTTCGAATGACTGCGACGATATTAGATGAGACTCAATCCACATAAATGTGTCTTTGGCATTACAAAAGGAAAACTATTGGGATTCATATTCGGTGAAAAATGGATAGAAGCATGTACAGACACAAATTTTCAATTGAGTGCTTTGTAGTTTTGGTTCAATTTCGGACAAAAATGTTTGAGTCATGGGATAGAGTTATTGACCATCCTTCAAGCCTATGAAATACTAAAGTTGAAGACGTAGATGCCAAGTTTAAAGCTTCATAAAAATGCCATGTTTATGGTGCCTCGTTTCTACGTCATCAACATGGTTCCATTGGTCCTAAGGTATGAATGCATTTTAATATATATATATATATATATATATATATATATATATATATATATATATATATATATATATATATATGAGCATGGAAAAATATTTATATGGGTGTAAGTTTATTTTAAACAGTTATTTATTTTCAGAAAGTATCTTTAAAACTTTAAAATAAAGGTTCTGGGCTAAAAATAGAATTTTCATACTTTCTGGTTTTTCGTTCGATATTGTCGTTCGAACGATTTTTCCAACGAGTTCCCACATTGGCCACTGGAATGTCGTTCGAACCAGAATGATGTTCGAACGAGATTTCCAATGATATTTCTAACGAGTTCAACTTTTAATACACTAGAACTTCGTTAGAAGGCTCGTTCGAACGAGACTTCGTTCGAACGAAAATATCGTTCGAATGAGATTTGGCGGGAACAGTTAATTGGCAGTTTTTTGAGAAGTTTTCCCACTTTCCCACTAACTTTATACCTGATTAATTAAGTGCAAAAACCAACTTTTTCTTTACAACTTTTTCGTATCCTACAACCTCCAAGAGAGAGTTTGAGAGAAAAATTCCAAAAAGGAAAAAGTTCATGTTTTAAGTGTTAATTCTTTCAAGAAAATCTTTAAAACACTTTTGTTTACACCCACAGTTTGGTTATCCAAGTTCCTTTATATATATACATTTCTTTGAGTTTTGGCACCGGTTTACTCTACCTATGGAAGAGTTCGTTTGGGTTTTCTTCTAAATCCCTCAAAGAAGAAGAAGTTTGTTTTGATGCGGCATTCTCACATGGTGAAATGCACTATGTGTGGTTGACGGTGTACCTATGTATCATTGGTGAAGTCCAAGGTTTCGGTGGAGCTCCGGGGTTATCGACTAGGTGGAGGTGTTTACAAGAAGACGAGCCAACGCTTGAAAGGGGTTGAATCGAGGAAATAAGTCATATGTCTTGAAATTTTAAAACCCTACTTAGTGGACTTAAGGCTAGGGTCGTCCGAGATTTTTTTCCGTTGTGGGTTTTTCCTCGTACATCGCGGTGTAGTGATTTATTGTTTAATTTATCTTTTGCAAAATCACCTAGAACGCATGCTTAGGTAATTCAAGATAAAATTTGGTTTTAATCACTACTTGTTTAGTTTGGTGCTAAATTAATTTGGGTAATGTTTATGTTAATTTAATTCAAGTCGTCACCTAATTTGATAAAATTGGTTTGGCCTAATTTGGTAATATTGAAAATATGAATTAGGCAAATTTCTAGGAATAAGGTTGAATTAATTTGGTTTAAGTGAAATTTAAATTGTGTATGTGTTTAATCTTATTTCAATTGGTTTAATTTTAATTTGAAAAGAAATTAAATTTGTTAATTTGTTTAATTGAACCATCTTTTGCTTCCGCATCTCATAAAAGGAAATTACTCTTTTTGAAGGAAAAAGGTTTTCAAATTGGGGGCCTACTCCTTTTCAAATTGGTATCAGAGACGGAGCACTAATTTATCGCGTCAAAGATCCATTTTTAGGCTTTTATAATTTTTGTGTTCCTTGTAATTTTAGGTGGTTCATTTTGTATCACTCTCGTATCTTTTTTTTTTTGTATCTCTCGATGGGACGCCTTAATGACAATTTGTCAATTTCTAGTGATAAAGAAGTTTTTGCGATTCAAGAGGAATTTAATGGCTTAATAAGTGTAATGAAAAATTAAGAGAATTAAATTTGAGATTTGCAAAAAGAATGAAATTTCTTAAAGATGAAAATTCTTGTTTTAAAGCTAAAGTTGAGTTTTTGCAAATCTCCCTATCTCAAAAAGATATTTTTCGTGAAAAGCTCATGGACATAAATCACAATTTTAATATTTTAGAAAAGTACAAGAAAGAGAGTGATTATCGAGAAAGGACTCTCAGGGACAAGTTTGCTCATATTGAGGGGGAGCGTGATAACCTTCTAGGAGTTATAGAAAATTTAAAGAAGGAGTCCCGTAAAATTGAGGAGTCTAATTTATTACTTGAGTCTAAAATTTTAAAAATGAAAAATGATTTACAAGACTCGAGTAGTTATGATAATGGTTCTAGCTCATCTTGTTCAAATACTTCTGTTGCTAAAGCTAAGACCATTGTTTGTTTTAGAGGGTCGACTTTATCCAAGGACTTTAGAAAAGGTCACACCGTAGGTATCATTCCTCGTGTTTTCACATGCTTGCATTGTGGTAAGAAAGGTCACCTTAGGTCATTTTGTTTTGATCTTAAAAGAAGTCCAAGGAAGTCTATGTCTATCATTTCATTAGTTCCTAAATCCCATCATTTTAAATATACATCTATATGGGTTAGGAAATCATTTTTAGACACGCTAGATATTAGATTTGTTGATTCTCATTTGCTTTCACATGAAACCTCCCTTGCTAAATCTAAAGGTTGAATGTGTTAGTTTTGTTTGCATACTCTATCTTTTTTTGCTTCATATTATATATCATTACTAGTGTATGCATGTTTAGTCATTTTCTAGTCTATGCTCCATGTTTAATCACATGCTAGAATTATTATTTTTGTTTATCTTTTGTATTATATTTCTTTCATTTTTGTTTGCATTAAATGAAAAATACAAAAATATTTGTGTTTATCATTTGAGTTTTTATCTCTTGGTAATTTAAGCTTAATGAAAAATTCAAATGATTTTTGTTTGTCTTTTGAGTAAATATTTTTGTTTTTTGGTTTAAAAATTTCAAAAACTCAAAAAGATTTTTTTGTGTGTATTTTAGTTTGACACACTTTATGTGGCATACACTTGTGTTAGAATCCCATCTTTTTTGGTCCCATGTGGCTAGAATTTTTGGTTTAGATTGTCAATCCTTATTATGTTCTTTACCATGCTTACATGGAGTAGTTGGATTTTGTGTTGATTTAAATGGATTTTATTTTTATATGCCTCTATTCACACATGCACGAGCTCTTTTGAAATTTAATCGTCACATGTTATATTTGAGCTTTGTGAGGTGTTCTCCTACCAATCTTGTCATCTACATATTTGTGACCTATGAGGACTAGTGCATGTTAATATCCGTTGCACATGAGATATGTGTGAGATATAAAAAATCATAAGTATAAATGTGCACGGGGAAGAGCTCCGAAAGGATTTATTATCCTTTGCGAATAGTAAGCCACCCTTTGTTTGGACCTAAATGAAATACATGGTCCAAAGGCCTAAAATAGAATTATGGCATTAAAAAGAAAAATAATTGCTAAGGCCTATTTTTGTTTGATATATTGATTCAAATATATATGCTTATTGAGGGAGATTGGATGGTATATCAACGGTTTGCACAATGTCCGTTTATCCTAGTTGTACTTTCAATGTCATGACTCTATTGGTTTGTAGAATCATCAAAGCTGTAGGCTTGTAAGCATTGCGTATGTTTGTTCATTGAGTTCGATTTATATTGTCACATAAGGTTATATTCAAATGTGATGAAGTTTGCAATAAATTGAGAACTCCGTGAACATGTTTAAGTGATTGGGTTTAAATTTAATTATTGCTAGTTCACACCCCAACACTTCCGTTTCCATATGATACATTTTTGCCATACGAGTGTGAAAAGCTTATCTTATATTGTGTCATTTGTGTGTTTATATATAGACCTCAAAGAAATAGTAGAGCCCATATGGGACCCCAGAGGGGAATTCAAGCCCAATTGGAGCGGCCCATATATTGTCAATAAGAGCTTGTCCGGCGGTGCAACCATGCTAACTGACTTAGACGGAGAAGAGATGGCTCGTCCAGTCAACCTGGACCGTCTGAAGAAACTTTACCCCTAGTCTGAAATCTCGACGTGCTACGACTCTTCTCATCTCCCTTTTATTCTAAAAAAAATCTTCATTTTCCTCAACCCAGAACTACGTGGGCCTGATCCTCTGCAAAACTCATTCTCGAAAAAATTTAAATTTTCAAAAAAACCCCAGAGGTACGTAGGCAGCTCATACCTCTTACATGAGCAAGACCCTTTCTTTTTCACAAAAAACTATTATTTTCTTATCTTCGAGAACGACAGTCCATTCTAACATATATTTAAACAAAAGGATTATGCATGCCTTAGTAATCGGTATAGATAATTCAAAATACAAACTTCATCAAAAGGCACTGCTAGATGATCAAAAAGTTGTTTATTTCATTAATAAGAAACTACCGTGCAATTACATAAAGGAACGGATAACTACTTTCCTCATACCTTCCTAAAAAAGATAAAATAAATTACCAAATTTATTTCCCGGTACAAGATAAACTCTCCAAGATTCCTACCCACAGCTACCAGAGGAGCCCGCTCCACTATCGTCATCTACATCCTAGTGTCCCCAAGCTTCCCCTGCCTGAATGGAGTGTCGTAGATGCTCCAAAGACCGATAATCTCGAACCAACCTCGGAAAAACTACCACACCTCCTTCTATGGTATCAGATAAGGCAAGCCATTTTGTCCAGTCTCCACTTCCAACATCTTTCCAACTACTCTCCTCCACCACCACTTCATATAATCACCAAGGATGTGCCAAAATCTCCCAGCAGACTGAGAGAGACGGGTCGAAGGACGTCGACTCTCCCATAAAGATCCAAGCCACATGAACAGACGCTCTGCCAAATCTTCTATCGAAAAGAAGCCTAGTGTCCGAGGTGGCATTATCTGCTCCCAGCTTAATTGACACAGAAGATGCCAAGGGAAATAAAAAGAGGTCTGTCTGAGACCAATCAGCCGGACATACAGGTATTCTCCCAGTTCCAGAATAGGCAGCACTTGTCCCCACTAAGGTACCAGTACAGATTTAGAGACCCATGCTCCACGAACCAATTCTCCCAACCCTCAATATCCAGGCCAACATTAATCAAATGGCACAAAAAGAAATTAGGCACAACTGACAAAGAGTATTCCGGAGGAGTCACCACGCGGAATCTTTCAGATAACCACATGAACAGCATCACAGGGCTACCCCTCAGAAAGTCAGAACGACCTTCTCGCCAAGCATCAAAGACATTCAAAGTCTCCGCCAATATCATCGCCGCATGATTGCGATGGTAGGACATCCATGAGGTAATAGCTGCAAGTTATGGGTCCACCAGTAGCTCCCTGGTTACCAACAGTAATTTTGAAACCAAGCCTAGAACAACAGCTCTGCATATCTAGCATCACGAACCTCCTGTAAATGCACGAACCGCAATACCGCCGGAAGAGAAATCATACCTCCAGCCACCATTGATCTGGCCTTTGAAGACGAAACACAAAGAAGCCCGGCCAATAACTCCCGAGGAGAACGGGAAAACTCAGGCAGAGCCGCAATAACGTCAGGATTTATCCTCAATATGGCAGAAAATTCCTCATAAGTCGGACAAACTTCTTCCCAAACAAAGCGGAATACATGGTCTTCAGGGTACCAGAATTGTACTGCCGCCATCAGCATGTTCCACTCTATGGGACGATTACGCCATAAAGAAACTCGATGCATGTTGTAAGCATCATAGTCGACGTTATAAGAGCATATTGCCTCCAAAGTCTCGAGGTAGTTGGCAAACTCAACACTAACAGGGAGTGCCATCTCACAGAATAAGAAAGTCGGGATATGAAGGTGTGAGGAAAACACTCCACCCTTACCCCTCTTTTATACTTGAAAACTTCCACAAAAGACATAACCCTTTAAAGAAATCGGAAGAAATCCTGCCCCACAAGGTACCAAAGGCTGAAGAGGTTACTAATCAAAGCTTTGAATTGATGGGACTGGACTGACCTGCTGATAGGCAGGACAAAGTTCTTGCCGATCGGCAACCCCCTACTTTTGGAAATTTTCCTTTCACCTCTTTTGTCAAAATTCAGAAAACTCAAAATAAATTGATATTCTCAACAGAATTTCGAAAATCCCATTTTCATCTTTATATAAATTCTTATTTTGAATGAAAATTTCTTTTAAAATCTCAAAAATATTTCTTTTTACGGTCTTAGCCGCAAAGTAAAAAGTGCATGTGCATTCATTCAGTCATCATTAATAGACGTTAATAAAAAAAACGTCATTGCATTGCATAGACATGTTTCTGTGTTACATCATTTTGCATGAAAATAAAGAAAAGCATAAAAACAACGGGACTCAGCTCGAACCCACATTATCTCACTCTCTCTCTCTCACCTAACCTTCCCCTCTCCCTCCTAAGATCTTCCACCCTGCGACGCACTTTCTTTCCCCGACGATGAGATGACGCACCACTGCTACCTGAACCAGAATCCTCCCCGGATGAGGCAGACAACACCAAGCAAGAAAGAACAAGAATCGTGTCCCGAATATGGCAGTCATCGAAGATATCCAGCCCCTAATATCCCTCAGCCAAGTGGTGGGCACTCGGACGTGCTGAAAGAAAAGGAAAAATTATTATCAAGCAAAAAAGATCAAAAGAAACCAAAAGGAAGGAAAAGAAAAGAGAAGAAAAGATATACGTTAGGGAGAAGAGCATCCTCTGTCAAACCCAACTCCTCCGGGTCCATCGTATGAGGACAATATAGAATAAGCACCATCCCTCCATCAGCCCACCGGATATTGTATGAAGGGGTACGCAGCCGCACAAAGGGAACCTCCAAAGTCACCGCTGCCACAGATGTCGAAGGACCACCACTACAGTGGGAGGACCCCATTGGCCGACTCGAACCCATAGGAGGGAAGGGCAGTGCATCATATATGTTGTGCGCCATCATCCACCTCGGGACAACGTCCATATAATCATACGATACACATGTATAAGTGTACAACAGGTAGGACTCTCCAATTATTGTCGCGATCCTCGCATCCTCTATCAATAGTCTCTCCCACCTCATATACATATGGGGCCTCACAGGTTGCATCACCACCTCCTTCTCAACAATCTATCAGACCACCCTCTCTCCGAGATACCAAGAGTGGCCAAACTCATGCGCCAACAAATGCCTCATCTGTGAATTTACTCCAGTTAACCCCGTGTCCTGAACAGTTGTCCGCCATGGGTGAAAGGTCACCTGAAAAATCCCCAGGAGATATGAGTCAAATAAAAAATTAGAGCACACAAAGGTCTTAGACTGAAGAAGAAAGAAGTCTTACCCTATCACTGGTCAGGCCATTCAATACCTGACGCACCGCCTCTATAGAGAGAGACCTCCTCGACTTCTGATTGACCTTGCGCCATCGATGCAACCGGTAAAAATCCCCAAGAGTCTCATCCTTCAAAGAAATCAGTTGGGTATTACACCCGATCACCTTATAGAACCACATATGCCAAAGACAAAAAATTCGCAATCAAAAGAGATGCATAAGGAAAATCCGAATACATGAAAGGAAAATGCGCAAATTAAAATAATACCTCAAGAAGATACATGGCTCCAGTGAAAGTCTACCGACAGAGCACCGACTGAATGCATCCACGGAAAAATAAAGTGTCGCCAAATTCAGGCTCCCCCGATCATAGAGAGGGATGTTCGAAAACATCCTCAGCTATGGTAAAAACCATAAGTGGAAAATGTCGCCGCTCGACGCGACTAAAAATCCCCCCAACACCATCAAAATAAACAATCAGCCCATATATCTCAGCTACAGCCCATCCTCCACATCGATAACTCTTCCCAATAAAACGTCCTTCATCAACGACGGACGGGTGGAGTCCCCAGACACTATCCTCCCCACATCACTAAGTGTCGCGTGCACCGCCTCTGGCCTCACCCGCAAAGAGCGATCCACATCTATCTGCTCTCCATTATAATCCAGCCCCAGTAGCTGTTGCACATCTATGGGAGTCACAGTCATCTCCCCAAAACCAAAATAAAAGGTGTGGGTAGTGTCCCACCACCTCTCCTTCAGAGAGCATAAGACTGCCATCAAACGAGGCGTCTCATCTAGCACAAATGCCAACCTCCCAAAGCCTACTGAGGATACCACTCAACACATCACAGGTAAAAGATGCTCCCAGACATCCTCAAGCCCCATCGTCTCGCGGGCACGCGTATTCGACAGAGAAACATCGGACTGTCAAAAAGAAAAAAATCCTTATCAGAATTCAAGAAAAAAAGGGAAAACCATAAAAAAAATGCCAAAAGTCATTTTACTTACATAACCGCCAGGTTTCACCACCCTCGAAGAGCGATGATGCGATGGCAAGGTCCGCTCATCCGCAACCGGCTCGAATGCATCAAAAAAGTTCTCGCTCCCCAAAGAAAGAGATGCCCTGGACCTCCACTCCATGTTTTCCCAGTCATCAGCAGCCAACCATTCCCGGTATACTGCAGTGCTCACAAAAGCGGCCATTTTTTAAAGATCGGAATGCTAAAACTTTTCGCAGAAGAAAATCGCAGAAAGAGAGAAGGCAAGAAGCTATGAAAAATGAGGGGAATTTACCCGTTTTACCTACCGATCAGCACTGACCCTTTGCCTTCCTGAGGCAGCCCAAAAGTTCACGCCACTGCCGAATGGAACCATCCACACCATGCCTACTGGCACCTCCCTTAAATTTTGATACAAAAAATATCAAAAAACCCTAAAAAAATCCTCAAAAATTTCCTAAAAATCCCGGAAAGGATTTAGAGCATTTTCACCAAGAAAATTTTGCACTTTCTCAAGAGGAACTCTCAAATGAAAAGCGAATATCTCCCCGAGAACGTCCCCAGAGGACCTCCAAAATATCCAAAACTTCAGGATCATCTCCTATTCCCCAAAGGTCTTAAATTTCCCCGTGAAATACATTCAAACCCTGGACCACCTAATCACTTCCCCAGTATCAGATTGGTTGTTACCCAGGTAAAGTCTCCAACAGACATAAGGATTTCCCTAGTAATTGACTTTCCAGCTCAAATCAAAATAACGAGGTAATTTTCCCGACAGAGTTCCCCAAGAACATCTCAAACTTAAGCCCGCAGAATTAGCTGCGACCCGCAGAATTTGTCATCTCGACTTAAGCCCGCGGAATTGGCTTCGACCCGCAGAATCGATCACCCTTATATTCAAGCCCTCAGAATTGGCTTCGACCCGCAGAATTGGTCATCTCAGCCTTAAGCCCACAGAATTAGTCGTCTCACCTTCAGCCCGCAGAATTGGTTTCAACCCATAAAATTGGTCATCTTATCCTTCGACCCGCAGAATTGGTCATCTCATCCTTAAGCCCGCATAATTGGCTTTGACCCACAAAATTAGCCATCTCATCCTTAAGCCCGCAGCATTGGCTTCGACCCACAGAATTGGTCATCACATCCTTAAGCCCGACGAATTGGCTTCGACCCGCAGAATTGGCTTCGACTAGCAGAACTGGTTATCTCATCCTTACGCTCGTAGAATTGGATTCGACCCACAGAATTGTTCATCTCATCCTTAAGCCCGCAGAATTGGTCATCTCAATTTAAGCCCGCAGAATTAGCTTCGACCAGTAGAATTGGTCATCTCATCCTTAAGCCCACAAAATTGGCTTCGACCTGCAGAATTGGTAATCTCATCCTTAAGCTCGCGAAATTGGTCATCTCATCCTTATGCCTGCAGAATTGGCTTCGACCCGCAGAATTGGTCATCTCATCCTTAAGTCCGTAGAATTGGGCATCTCAACTTAAGCCCGCAGAATTTGCTTAGACCCGCATAATTTGTCATCCCCAACTTAAGCCCGCAAAATTAGTCATCTCATCCTTAAGCCCGCAGAATTGGCGTCGACCCACAGAATTGGTCATTTCATCCTTAAGCCCGTAGAATTGGCTTTGACCCATAGAATTTATCATCTAAACTTAAGCCCGTAAAATTGATTTCGACCCACAGAATTGCTTATCTCAACTTTTAAGCACATAGAATTGGCTTCGACCCGTAGAATTGGTCATCTCATCCTTAAGCCCACAGAATTGTCTTCGACCCGCAGAATTGGTCTTCTCATCCTTAAGCCCACATAATTGCCTTCGACCTATAGAATTATGGTCATTTCATCCTTAATCCCATAGAATTGGCTTTAACCCGCAGAATTGGTAATCCTTAAGTCCGCAGAATTGGCTTCGACCCGTCGAATTGGCTTCGACCCACAAAATCAGTCATCATAACTTAAGCCCATATAATTGGCTTCGACCCGCAAAATCGGTCATCCTATCTTAAGCCCGTAGAATTGGCTACGACCCACAAAATTGATCATCATAACCTAAGCCCTCAGAATTGGATTAGACCCGTAGAATTCGTCACCCCCATTATTACTGTAGGTCCTCAAAATTGACCTAAATCTTTGGTCATCACTTCCTTTAAGACCATCCCCAACATGCCCCTTTGAGCCCTCAGAATTATCTTCAACTCGTAGAATCGATCACCCTCATATTCAAGACCTTAGAATTAGCTTCAACCCGTAAAATTGGTCACCCCCATCATTGCTGTAGGTTCTCAGAATTGACCTAAATTTTTATTCATCACTTCCTTTAAGACCATCCCCAGCATTCCTCTTTAAGCCCTATGAATTGGCTTCGACCTGCAGAATCGATCACCCTCGTCTTCAAGACCTCAAAATTGGCTTCGACCCGCAGAATCGGCCATCCTCATCCTTAGGTCCTCCGAATCGACCTCGACCCATCCTCTTTTAAAGGCATCATATTGTGTCTATTCGACGGCTATCGTTTATTCCAAACTCACCCGTTGAGGGGATCTGTAGACACCCCATTATAATACCCCCTAACCTCTTCTAAGGTCCCTAGTACCTCCCTTCATCATTAAAAACCCCAAGTCATACCCCAGGTACTTACCTAAAGGCCATCGGGCACACCCAAGCTTCATTTGACCAAAAGTCAAACTCTTCAGCTCAACCGAGACTGAATCAATATTCTAAGGGCACTGAAACCCCTTTCCAACGGTCTATCCTGAGCACGATTCTGACTTACCATGTGGACGAACGACCCATTTTTTCCTAAAACTCGATCAGGAGGTCACCGGACGCTCCCAAGCTCTATTTGACCAAAGTCAGCTCTTCAGCTCGATCGAGACTGAATGAATCTTTGAAGGGCACTAAAACCACTTTCCAACGGTCCTCTCTGTGCACGATTCTGACTTACAGTACGGACGAACGATCCGTTTTACTCTGAAAGGTCACTGAGCGCTTCCAGGCCCTGACTGATCAAAGTCAACTCCCAAATCGAATCAAACTCTTTGGAATGTCGAAGTAAATCTCCCCACCTTTCCAACTATTCACCTCGTGCGCTATTCTGACTTACCATACGGATGAATAATTCGTTTTGCGTTCGAAGTTTCCTCATCCAAAGGACCGACAAGCTCTTTCGAGCCACATTTAACCAAAAGTCAAATCCTAAACTCGGGAGTAGGTCTCTAAAATACCTTTCCAACGATTCACCCCGTGAACGATTCGGATCAACAGTTTGCGCTCTACGACCACTTTTCCAAAGGAACCTGAAAGACACTACCAAATGGTAGCTTCTAAACCCTACCAATTGGTAGTGTGCCTAAACACATCTGCCGAATGGAAGGACCAGGGCTATGTCGATCGGCAATGCCCTGGGCCTATAAAAAGGAGGGCCTAACCTCATTTCAAGGAAAGCATATCAGAGGTCCATCACTCTCAGAAAGCTCAGAAAACCCCTCTCGAAGTCAGTGTGATTTCCACATCTAAATACTTTTTCAACCTTCACCTTTCATCACCTTTTTCATCAAACTTGGTGAATTAAGTACCCTCCATCATCATCCAAGTGTAAGGGCTACTCTCCAACATCCAAGATCAAGCTCAAGATCTTCAAGAAGGTCAAACTTTCTCCACTCTCTCCTTAAATTCGTCTAAATTCTCATTAGTTTGTTTTTATTACTTAGTACTTTTATTCTCTTATCTCACATATCCTAATATACTTTTTATCTAGTATTATTGCACATCACTTATTTTCGTATAAATAAAACACAAAAAAAAACAAGAAAAAGAGGATTTTCTCATAAATTCCAAACGGGAATTCTCACACTTTTCTCGTAACTAAAACATTTTTTTACACACACACATACAAGAGAAGTCCCCGGTTGGATTTATGGGATAAATATCACCCCTCGTTTTTCATACAAACTACGTGGACTTTGATGCCTCTATAGGCTACGTAGGCGTCTCGGGGTAAAACCCAAGACTCGAGACCTTTTTCCATTTTTTTCCTATTTTTCTATATTCTTTAAACTTAACTCTCTTAAATTCTATATATTTACATATATGAATATTTGTTCTTAGTGGCGTAGTATTCCACATGCTTTATCATTCCCTTATAATGATCGACGCTAGGATAATCGCATAAATCCTATTTTCTAATATTACTTTTAGGAACATTCCTATGGATGACTCGCTTTATCTCTTCCATGATACAAGTCGATGATTCCTATCTCCACTACGTATACACATGCACACATATCAGGGGGAAATAAAGGAAACTAACAACAACCCATGAGAGATCGTAAGGGTGAAATGGGTGCCTAACACCATCCCATTTCTTAACTTAGCCTTCAGACCCTTTTCGAATCTTTTTTTTTTCGCATGTACCAGTATGTCTTTGGATGTTGTACTTCGTGATGGATCCCTTTTCTTTTTTCTATTTTGAGTAAAATAGACTGGCGACTCTATCTCTCTATATTTTTCACCTCATTCACCGACAACGGCCGAAGTGCTCCCAAGAAGGACACACGGGACCTAGAGGGATCCTCTCCCGCCGCGAGGATATATTGAGGGATGGCCACACAAAGTCTAATGATAAAATGAAACAACTCTAAATCTATGAATGTAAAATAGGAGGGACGACATGTCCAACTGAAGTAAATAACTAATTTGTGAGGAGAAATATACTCATAGGTGTCTACTAACATTGTCCTGTAGCATCCACAACAACCACATCTCGACAAATGAATGGAATCTCCTAAGCCTGGTCTCCCTATGGCTGAGCACCTAAAATGAAGGAACAAGAAAAGAGATTTGCCGAAAAATGGGTCAGAGCCCGAGTAGAAAACGGTTTAAATATATCAAGTGCTTAAATTGGTTAATTAGCATAACTATTATTCATGTTAACTTAGTGTACTCGCTTGAGATGCTCACCTCTCATCTAATGTGCACACCTAACGAGTCTAACTACCCATACTAATCACGATACTCTGCATGACTATATGTAGTGTAACCACTATACCGGATAAAATATCTAAACAATCCAAAAGCAATCCATTTTTATTATTTAGGGATAGGTTTAAAGATGATTTAACTCATTAACATAACATTCTTAATTTTCAACTAGTGACCCAATACGTATATATTTTAATAAAGTGGTCAACATGAAACCAAGAATAGGAAATCAGTGCATATATAAAATCTCACTATGTATACATACAAATATATATCAATATTGTCCTTCGGGATGGATCCCTTTCTTTTATCTATTTTGAGTAAAATAGACTGGCGACTCTATCTGTCTATATTTTTCACCTCACCCAAATGACGTCGGCCGAAGCACTCCCGAGAGGGACCTAGGATCCTCTATCACGCCACCCGCCCGCCGCGAGGATTGGGGATGACCACAGTGGCGACTGTACTGGGGACTTTCTTTTGAGGGCTAGACTCTATTTACATGGATGTTATGTTTGTTTATATTTTTCCCATTTTTGCATGTTCCCCTTTTCCATGTATCTCCCATACTTATGCTTCTATTCACACACTTGTAGAAAATTCTCCATGTACACTTCGCACCACGTGCACCAAGGGTCATATATATCCACATGTTGCATGCATTACCCATCCATACTTGGTGTACCATTGGTACTTGTACTTTGCTCCCTGTTTGGCATAATCAAGAAAGACATTCTCATAAGATACTAATAAGAGGATCATGCATGATTCACACGACATCACCAAAGAGCATTGTGATTGACCAAATTTTACCCCGTAACTAGAGGGTCAATTCGTGATGGGCTCTGGTCCGACAGGGCGCAATTAGCCTAAGTGATATGACTCTCACCTTCCATTGGCTAAGTACCTTCGACGTATATAGACGTATAGTCGGATCTGACGGCAGTCCTAGCTCAGCTTGTGTCCAAGATTGACAACCTCCAAACTGAGGTTCGAGAGATGCAACGAAACTAGGTTCCTATTCCTTAAGAGCTCGAGGTCCTATTTCCTTGCACTATGGGTCCACCCGAGCCTATCTGGGTTCCCAAAGAGTATCAACATGCTCCACATGCCCCTCCTGCTAATGGGCCACCGCCTGCCCAGCTGTCGGATGTCAAATTTTGCCCAGCATGGGGCTAACTTGCCTATGATCATTTATTCGAAAGAGGAAGAATTGAACAAGGTCAAATAGAACCTCAAGATGCTCACCAAGAAGTTTGACCAAGTCAGAATCTCGTGGAATTACATGGACTACACCCGCATGAATCCTTATCCTAAAGCGAGGTTACTCGAGAAGTTTAAGATGCCAAATATCGAGAAATTCGGAGGAATTGGACCCCCGATTGTTCATCTCCGCGGATATCACCATTCCATGACTCTACTAGGGGTTTTTGAAGAAGTGATGGCCCAATTGTTTCAGGAAACTTTGAAGCATAGCACCCTCCGATGGGTTTTGTCTCCCGAAGAGGCCAGAATTTGTAACTGGGAGGATGTAGCCCGGGAATTTATGTCGCAGTACAAATACAATGAAGAGCTTGAGGTCACCTGCCGTGATTTAGAGTTGCTCAAATAGAACTCTGGGGAATCAGTCAGTAACTTTAATGCCCGATGGAGGGAAAAAGCAGCTACCATGACCAATCAGCCTTCCGGGGAAGAACAAGTCAGTATAGTGAAGAAAAACGTCTTACCCCATGTCCGAGCAATGATGGGAGGACAATACTATCCCCATTTCTGAGCTCTCAGAGAAGCAGGAGTAGAAATTGAGGAAGGTCTTGCTAAAATAGCTGTCGAACCAAAGAAGGTGTCCGAACAGTTCATCCCCAGAAAATATGACAAACCTGACAGTGCTACAGTCTCAACCATCAACAAAATCTCTCAACCAACCACATCATTGGTGCCATAAAGCCGCCATATCCCAGTTCGAAAGGAATACATCGAGATCAATGATCCCCTCTCCAAAGTTTATCAAGCCTTATTAAGCCAAAACCTTATCAAACCTTTGGATCCCCGTCCAATGTCAAATCCATTCCAAGGAAAATTCAAGGCAAATACCCATTGCGCCTTTCACCAAACTGTTGGCCATACCACCGACCAATGCTTTCACCTCCGAAACATAATCCAAGGTCTAATTGATCGGGGTACCATAGCACCACCAGCCAATCCTAAGCCAAACACTACTCACAACCCACTTCTAAATCATGACAATGCCATCTTTCTAGAAGAGAACCCAGAATTCGATCCCTCAACTCAAATCACACCCATAGACTCTCCTAAACCTCTCCAAATTTTCCCATATCTCCTCTTACACCCTGCTAGCCTCGCTGATCAAGCACTGTCACTCCTTACCAGAGCATGCATCGCCATCCGTATCCGTTTCGAAAATGGAAGTATGGAATTATATCAAGTCTTAAACCAACTCCTAGAGTTCGAGCTAAAATTTCCCTCAAAGATGATCATTGATTGCCAAAGGTTCAGTACGCTGTTATTAGAAGCACGAAAATGGGCTTCAGATTCAGATAGTTGGGTAGTACCGACCGATGAAGTCAGCCTAGATGATGTTGTCCAGATTATGGCAGAATTATTCCGACAAACCAACAACATTTGTAGTATCACCAAGTTATTCGATGCTTTGAAGCTACAAGGGCGTCTGGTCCCTTTACCCTTATACATCCCCGCCGATTGGGAAGACCTGTATGAAGAAGCCGTTGAAGTTGTGGAATGTATCGACTTTACGTGGAAAGACAAAATTGTTTCCACCGGATGGGGGGAAGAATTCGAAGATTCAAATAAAGAGCAAGCTTTTGAGAAAACTGGCCCGGTAGCCGACATGTGTAGGATGATATCATTTGAAGAACTTCTTGAAGAAATAATCAAGGTGGCAGAACAACCCGAGGTTGATGAGCAAACGGGATTCATGTTTTTCCCTTCTTCAGTAAATCACATAACCAGATCAGGGAGGAATTACCAGATCCCAAACTCACTACCAGCCAATGACGAGGGGAAGGGCGTGGAAAACCTTGCTATGCCAAAAATGACCCTCGAGGAGAGCAAGATTCTTGATCAACTAAATAAAAACCAAGCTAACATCACTCTATGGGGGCTTTTCATGTCTTCTTAGCTACACAGAAATGATTTGATCAAGTTGCTCACTGGACCCACAGTTCCACCTTTTACCACACCAGAAAAGCAATAAATTTGGTCGGATCCTTGACCTCTGCCCGAATGATATCCTTTTTCGAAGAAGAAATCCCCAAGATTAGGCTAAACCACAATCATGCACTCAACATCTCTGTCGAAGTTATGGGGAAGGTCGTACCACTCTCTCTTATCGATAATGGATCTGCCTTAAATGTCTGCCCACTGAGAACCTTCAAATGTTTAGGAATGAAAGAAAGCGACCTTGCTCCAACCTCCGCTGTTGTGCGTGCCTATGATAATACCCGTCGGGAGGTGATGGGATCCATAAAGCATGTAATAGGGGTTGGACCTATAAACCCTGTCGTTGAATTCCAAGTTATTGACATCCCAGCCTGTTTTAACCTATTGCTAGGACAACCTTGGCTCCACAGTATAAAGGGCGTGTCTTCCTCACTCCATCAGAAATTAAAGTTCTTCACCAACGGACGGGTCATTACCATCTTGGGCGATGACGACAATGCCGATGGTGCAAGTACCAGCAGTCCAATCCTTGAGATACAGCACGAGTCAAACGATATGCTCCTATTAGTATTACGAGTTGAACCACTTATACTATGGGCAGGGGACAACTTCAAAGAAAGGGTTTTTCCATAATACGACCCTCATAGCAACGTTAATGTGATTCAGATGTTCAGAAACATGCACTTCATGCCCAGACTAGGGCTAGGGTAAAAACAACAAGGGATACTTGAGCCAATTAAACTGAAGAAAGTTTTCCCTCCTTATGGTTTGGGGTATCAACCATCAGAAAAAGATCTTAGAATGATCCGCCAGTCTCGACCAAAGAGAGGACTAAACTGCATCCAGACTATCCCAGGTGACTCTTTGAATGAACGGTTCATCAAAGAGGGTGAGGACTTCCCATTTTACTTCTTTTCAGAACCATAAAACGACCATACAAATAAGAAGATGATGCTTGGAATGGAGATCTTTTTCCAAGACAGCTACCCATGGGCCGAAGGTTCCCAACACCAAGTACAACCACTCATCAAAGATACCGAAGAGACTGATGAAAGTGACTCTGAAGATTTCTTCAACTTACCGAAAATGGGGCTGACACTCTATATGGTTCATTCAGGCACTACATCACTGGATCCATCCCACCTGATTAAAGTTGTCGATACACCTCTCCTCAACTAGTATGATGTGCCAGTTTTACCTGTTGAAACCTCCCCTAATCCTAATGTTTACCCTATTTCTTCTTCTGTTATCTATCCTTTCTCAAATGTAATCCAGTCCTCTTTTGAGGAGGTTCTCAATGCTGTTTTTCCTATCAATGAAATAAACGAAGATTTTGAGTATCTTGTTATTCCTTACATTAACTGTTTGGATTCTAATCAAAATTTTGATGATGATGATTTTGCAAATGAACAATTCTTAACTGATATAAATAAGGTTAATAATAAACAACATAATCGCGTTCAAATTAATTAAGAAGATATTATTGTTGTTAACCTCAGTTCTAGTAGCCAACTGCGCAAGATTAGGATAGTGGCTACCCTCGATGAGCATGAGTGTGCACAACTCAAAGAATTGCTAAAAGAATACGTGGATGTCTTCACATGGGCCTACGACGATATGCCTGGCATGGATCATGAAATAGCTCAGCACGAGATTCCCACTCTCCCAGATTACAAGTCAGTCAAATAAACGTTAAGAAAGCTCCGCACCAAATGGTCACTCAAGGTCAGACAAGAGGTGGTCAAACGGTTGAACGTAGGTTTCATTCATGTGATCGAATATCCTACATGGCTATCCAACCTAGTGCATGTGCCGAAATCAGGAGGAAAAGTTCGGATGTGCGTAGACTATCGGGACTTGAACAAAACCTATCGAAAGGATGATTATCCATTACCCAATATCAACATGATCGTGGACAACACAGCCAGTCATTCTCTCAAGTCATACGTCGACGGGTTTGTCAGATACAACTAAATTAAAATTCACCCAGACCACCAAGAAAAGACCGCGTTCATAACCCCATGGGGAACATTTCGCTACACTATCATTCCATTTGGTCTCAAGAATATTGGGGCTTCCTACGAGAGGTCTGCCAAAACCATCCTGCATAATCTGATTCATAAAGAAGTTGAGTCTATATGGATGATATGATTATCAAGTCCAAAACTAGAGAATGTCATATTCCTTCTCTCTGAAAGTTCATCGAACGACTGTGACAGTATCAGATAAGACTCAATCCACAGAAATGCATCTTCGGCATTACAAAGGGAAAACTCTTGGGATTCATGGTTAGTGATAATGGGATAGAAGCAGATACCGCCAAGCTAAAAGTCATACTGAGATGCCACCTCCCCGAATAGAGAAAGAAGTCTGAGGTTTCCTTGGTAAATTGCAATACATCAGCCGGTTCATCACCCAATTAACCTCCATTTGCGAACCTATCTTAAAACTCCTCTGAAAGGATTCAACTAAGGTTTGGAACAAGGCCTGCCAAGAATATTTTGACCAAATCAAACAATTTTTGACCCAACCTCCGGTACTCATGCCACCACAGCCTGGTCCCCCCTTGCTCCTATATCTAATCGTAATCGACACTGCAGTTGGGGCTTTGCTAGCCCAATACCTTGAATATTCCCATAAATAAAAAGCCATATATTATGCCAGTCACAAATTGGCCGGGTGTGAGGTCAACTACACTTCTTTGGAAAAGGCATGTGTCGCGCTTGTTTGGGTCACCCAAAAGCTGTGGCATTATATTCTCGCCTTCCCTATCAAATTTGTATCCCGAATGGACCCCATCAACTACCTGCTTAAGAAACCTGCCTTATCAAGATGAATATCTCAATGGTTGATGCTCCTAGACGAGTTTTATATCGTGTACGTCATGTAGAAATCCATGTAAGGAAGATCCATCTCTGACTACCTCGTTGATTACCCCGTAGAAGAAGCTGATGTCTGGATCTCTGAATTCTCGAATGAAAATATCCTCTGCACTGCTCAAGATAACCTTCGATGGAAAATGTGTTATGACGGCACTACCAACAATAAGGGATATAGCATTGGGATACTTCTGATCGCCCCAGATGACTCCCACACTCCTATCGCCATCAAGTTGGATTTCCCTTGCACCAATAACATGACTGAATACGAGTCATGCATAGTAGGCCTCAAAGTTTATCTCAAGAAAGGTATTCAATGTTTAAACGTCGACGGGGATTCCTCCCTCATCATCGGTCAAGTTCTCAGAAAGTGGAGAGTCAAGGATGAGAAACTACAACCCTTCCATACCCACCTAGAAGAAATAGCCTACCAATTCCAAGATATTACCTTCCATTACCTACCTCGAGGGAAGAATAACCTAGCCCATGCTCTCTCTACCTTGGCCTCCATGGTCGACATGCACGAAGGAATAACTATGACCCCCTTCCTAGTTCAAAAGTAATACAAACCAACCCACTTCTACCACATTGAGCTCGTCACTACAGAAGATCCCGAGCTAGCCAATTATTGGTACTATGATATATGGCGCCTCCTTAAGCATGGTAGGTATCCCAAGTGTTACAACAAGAAAACTCGAGCAACCCTTCAAAGACTCGCCACCCAGTACATCATATGTCATAAAGCACTACTCAAAAGTAACTTTGATGGAACTCATTTGCACTGCATCGCAGGGACTGACATTGAAAAGATAATGCAAAAGATCCACAGCGGGAAATGCGGACCCCACATGAACGCTCACATGCTTGCTAAAAAGATCATCCGATAATGCTACTACTGGACCACCATGACCCAGGATTGCACCGCCTATGTACGAAGATGCCTCAAATGCCAATAATTATCTAACCTTAAGCGTTTTCTTCCACGTGAATTATTCAACTTGACCTCTCCCTGTCTGTTCTCCACCTGGGACATCGACATCATAGGTAAGGTTACACCAAAGGCTTCCAATGAGCATGAATTCAATCTAATTGCCATTGATTACTTCACCAACTAGGTCGAAGCGAAGTCATACGTAGTGCTGAACACTAAGAAAATGGATAAATTCATCAAGAAAAACATCATCTTCCGGTATGGGGTCCCGCACGAGATAGTATCAGATAACGGGTTGCATTTCGAGGTAGAAGTCATAGAGGTGGTCAACGATTATGGGATTTAGAGACACAAATCTTCTCCCTATCGACCTCAGACCAACAGTGCAGTTGAAGCCACTAACAAGAACCTCAATGCCATCTGTTGATACCAAATTTAATCTCCTGATGTGGACCAATCATATGAAGACACGTGGCTATCTATATGGCAACTACAAACACTTCCGAGGAACTCCCATGCTCTGAGGAACAAAACTACAGTGAGGAAGACTAGTTCCCCGAGGAATATTGCTTACCCGAGGAACTCACATGCTCCGAGGAGCTCATACGCTCCGAGGAACAAACCTCTCCGAGGAACTCTTGAAATACCAAGAAGCTTAGGCAGTCCAAGCAACTTAGGCGGTCCGAGCTGCATCTCGAACAAAGAATTAATAGCTGGATAACCAACAGTTCAACTGATTCATTAAATGCTTATCATTCAGACGCACACGCAAAAAGGGCATTAAATGTATTACCCTTTCATATGTATATCATTTAATGTTTTACCCTTTCACATTACAGCCTCAATGCTATAAATACATTGTACAATCCTCATTATAAAGGACCCCAGACCGGAATTTCTTGAGATAACTTTTAATCGAGATTTCCCATACAAACAGCAATACCAAAACAGTGGACGTAAGGCCATTCTTATAAGGCTGAACCACTTTAAAATTCTTTGTCTCATTTATTTATCTGTGATTGAATTATTAGAGTGATCTAATTTTTTACATCAACAGAATGGGGTGCATAAATTAAATCAAGTGCATGGAACAACATCAAAGTACTGACAGAATTCCAGACACAGAGGGTTTGGTGGAAAAGAAAATCCACACTCAGCAAAAAAGAGACTGGGGAACCAATGTCCCTCAGCCAAATTGAAATAATTAGAAGGCTCAGAAAGCTCTTCCAAGACAACCCAAGAGGGAATGGAAAAATCAGATCAAAATTTGTCAAGAGATTCAACAAGGTAAATCGTGGTGATTAAAAGAAATGAAGAAGAAAGAAGAAGATCTTACAGGAAAAGAGTAGAGCTGATGACGACAGACGATGGAAGAGATGAATACATAAGAGAGAAGAAGACAATGAAAAACTCGAAGATGAAAATTTGAAAAGGTAGAAGACGATGGGAGTGTCTGTGAAGTTTAAATACCTTACCTTGGGAACTGGCGAAGTAATGATTACAAATAAGGATGATTACGTTACCGGCGGCTAAAAGGGCATTAAATATAGGCGCGGGAATCAAAATGGGCAACAACGGCTAAAAAGATGAAAAGTAACGCGGGAATCGAAGCATGCAGAAAAGTCTAAATAAGCATGATTCTACGAATTTTGAAGGAGAAATAAATACAAGGGAAATGCTCCTAAAAATTAGGAAGACTATTTAAAGCTACCATATTCCGAGAAAGAATGTTCCATACTCCTCAAATTTCGAACTATGAAACATTGGGGGCTTCTGTTGATACCAAATTTAATCTGCTGATGTGGACCAATCATATGAAGACACGTGGCTATCTACATGGCAACTACAAACACTTCCGAGGAACTCCCATGCTCCGAGGAACAAAACTACAGCGAGGAAGACTAGTTCCCCGAGGAACATTGCTTACCCGATGAACTCACATGCTCCGAGGAGATCATACGCTCCAAGGAACAAACCTCTCCGAGGAACTCTTGAAATACCAAGAAGCTTAGGCAGTCCGAACAACTCAGGAGGTCCGAGCTGCATCTTGAACAAAGCATTAATAGCTGGATAACCAACAATTCAACTGATTCATTAAATGCTTATCATTCAGACGCACACTCAAAAAGGGCATTAAATGTATTACCCTTTCATATGTATATCATTTAATGTATTACCCTTTCACATTACAGCCTCAAGGCTATAATGACATTGTACAATCCTCATTATAAAGGACCCCAGATCGGAATTTCTTGAGATAACTTGTAATCGAGAATTCCCATACAAACAGAAATACCAAAACAGTGAACGTAGGCCATTCTTATAAGGCTGAACCACTTTAAAATTCTTTGTCTCATTTATTTATCTGTGATTGAATTATTAGAGTGATCTAATTTTTTACATCAACACCATCATCAGCAAAATGACCGAAAGCTATCAAGATTAGGCCAATCGGATCCGGTATGCCCTCTGGGGATACCGAACCTAAATTTAAACCTCTATTAAGGCTACCCCTTACTCTTTAGTTTACGGTACGGAAGCAGTCCTACCCGTGGAGCTGGAAATACCCTCGTTGTGCGTCATGCTTGAAAGCAAGGTCGGCGAAGAAGACTGGTGCCAAAGTTGTCTTAACGAGCTGACCCTCCTAGACGAAAGGAGATTAAAAGCACTACACCACATACAAGGGTACCATCACTGAATAGAGAATTCATTCAATAAGAGAGTCAAGGACCGCGGTGTCCGAGAACGGGACCTAGCCCTCAAAGAAATCATAGAACCCATCAGGACCCCAGAGGGAAATTCAAACCTAATTGGAGTGGCCCCAACATTGTCAAGAAGATCTTGTTCGGCGGTGCTGCCATGCTTAACGACTTAGATGGGGAAAATATGGCTCATCCAGTCAACCTGGACCGTCTCAAGAAGTTCTACCCCTAGTCCAAAATCTCGATGCGTTACGACTCTTCTCATCTCCCTTCTATTCTAAAAAAAAATCTCTTCATTTCCCCTGCCCAGAACTACGTAGGCATGATCCTCTGCAAATAACCATTTTTAAACAAAGTATAAAATTTTAAAACCCCAGAGGTACGTAGGCAGCTCATACACCTTACATGAGCACGGCCCTTTCTTTTTCACAAAATACTATTATTTTCTTACCTTCGAGAACGAAAGTTCATTCTAACATATATTTGAACAAAAGGATTATGTATGCCTTAGCAATTGATATAGATAATTCAAATATACAAAATTCATCGAAAGGCACAACTGGATGATCAGAAACTTGTTTATTTCATTAATAAGAAATTACTATACATATTACATAAGAAAAGGCATACATAACTCCCTTCCCCCTACCCTCCTAAAAAAGGCAAATAAAATCCCCACATTTATCCCCCATTACATAATAAACTCTCCAGGAGTCCTATCCACAGCTACCAGATGATCCTTCTCCATCATCATCATCTACATCCTGGGGTTCCCAAGATTTCCCTTCCTGAACAGAATGTCGCAAACACTCCATGGACCGATAATCTCGAACCATCTTTGAAAAAACCATCACACCTCCTTCCATGGTGTTGAAAGAGACAATCCACTTATGTCCAGTCTCCACTACCAACATCTTGCTAACTACTCCCCTCCATAACCACTTTATATAATCCCCAGGTATATGCCAAACTCTCCCAACAGACTGAGAGGGACGGGTCGATGGGCGTCGACTCTCCTACAGAGAGCCAAGCCGTAGGCACAAACGCTCGGTCAAATCCTCTACCAAAAAGAAATTTAGTGTCCAAGGTGGCACGACCCGTGCCCGGCCAAATTGGCTCAGAAGCAACCAAGGGAAATAAAAAGAGGTCTGGCTGAGACCAACCATCCGCACATACGGGTATTCTCCTAGCTACAGAACAGGCAGCAACTGTCCCCAACAAGGCACTAACCAGTACAGATTCCGAGCCCCATGCTCCATAAGCCCATTCTCCCAGCTCTCAATATATAGGCCAACGCTAAAGAATCAGCACAAAAAGAAGTTGGGTACAACCGACAAAGGATATGATGGAGGAGTCACCAGGCGGAGTCTTTCAGACAACCATATGAATAGCATCAAGGGGATACCCCTCAGAAAGGCAGAACGACCATCTCGCCAAGCATCCAGTCCATTCAAAGTCTCCGCCAGTATCACCGTCATAGGATTGCGATGGTATGACATCCAGGAGGTAATGGTTTCAAGTTGTGGTTCCATCAGCAGTTCCCCAGTCACCAATAGCAGTTTTGATACTAAGACCAGAACAACAACTCCGGCGTATCTAGCATCGCCATTCTTCTGCAAATGCACGGACTGTAACATCGCCGAAAGGGAGATCATTCCTCCAGTAACTATTGGTCTGTCCGTCAAAGGCGAAATGCGAAGAAGCCCAGCCAAAAAATCCCTGGGAGAACGGGAAAATTCGAGTAAAGTCACAGCAACACTGGGATTTATCCCCGGCATGGCAGAAAATTCCTCGTAGGTAGGACAAACTTCATCCAAGTCAAAGCAAAATACATGGTCTTTGGGGTACCAAAATTGTACCGCCGCCATCAGCATGTTCAACTCAATGGACCGATTGCATAATAAAGAGACTTGACCCATGTTGAAAGCATCATAGTCGACATTATAAGAGAACATCGCTTCCAAGGCTTCGAGGTAGTTAGCAAACTCAATGCTACCAGGGAGAGCCATCTTGTAGGACTAAGAGATAGTAGGCAAGTAAGTAAGAATGTGAAGGTGTGATGAAAACACTCCACCCCTACCCCGTTTTATACTTGAGTACCCTCACAAAAGACATAACCCCTGCAGAAATCGGAGGGAATCCCACCCCACAAGGTATAAGAAGCTGAAGAGAGCACTAAGCAAAAGCTTTGAATTGATGGGACTGGACTTGACTATCGATAGGAAAGACAAGGGTCTTGCCGATCGGCAACCCCTTATTTTTGGAAAATTTTCTTTTTCCTCTTGTGTCAAAATCTAAAGCTCAATAAAAAATAAATTGATGTTCTCAGCAAAATTTAAAAAATCCTTTTCCACACCTATATAATTTCTCATTTCTAAAACTTTCCTTCAAAATCCCAAAAATATCACTTTATATGGTCTCAGCAGCAAAGTAAAAGCGCATGTGCATACATTCATTCAATCACCATTAACAAAAGATGATAAAAAAAACATTGCATTGCATACATATATTCTTTTGTGTTACATCAAATTTTGCAAGAAATAAAAGAAAAGAAAAAAATAAATGGGACTCAGCCCGAACCCATATTTTCTCTCTCTCTAACCTACCCTTCACCCCTCTCTCTAAGAGCTTCCACCCCTATAATGCGCTCTCTTTCCCCTATGGCGAGATGACGCACCACCGCTACCCAATCCAGAGTCCTCCTCGGACGAAGCAGACGTCACTAAGTAAGAAGGAACCAAGACCGCATCCCGAATATGGGCAGTCACCAAAGATATCCAGTCTCTAATGTCCCTCTGCCAAGTGGTTGACACATGGACTTGCTGCAAGTAAAAGGCAAAGAGGGATCAAAATAGAAAAGGAACCAAAAAGAGGAAGAAGGTATACTGCAGGATGAAGAACCTCCTCTGTCAAACCCAGATCCTCTGGATCCATTGCATGAGGACGATGAAACATGGGGACCATCCCTCCATCAACCCTCCAGATGTTGTACGAAGGGGTATGCAATCGAACAAAGGGAACCTCTGAAGTTGCCGCCATCGCAAATGTCGATAGACCACCGCCGCTGTGGGAAGACCCCACCGCCCAACTCGAACCCGCAGGAGGGAAAGGCAAGGGATCATATATGCTGGGAGCCATTAACCAGATCATCACAAAGTCCATATAGTCATACGACACAGCCGTATCAGTATACAATAAGTAGGACTCGCCAATCATAGCCATGAGCCTCACATCCTCCGGCAGCAGCCGTTCCCGCCTCATAGACGTAGCAGGCTACGCAGGTGGCACCACCATCTCATTCTTCGCAATCTGCTGAACCACTCACTCCCTCAAATACTAAGAATGGTTGAACTCATGCTCCAATAAATGTCTCATCTGCACATTCACCCTGGTCGCTCCCGTATCCTGAATGGCTATCCCCCAAGGGTAAAAAGTCACCTGAAAATCCCCAGAAGGCATAAGTCAATACAAAATTAGAACATACCAAAAACCAAGGCTGGAAAGGAAAGAGTCTTACCTTACCACTGGTCAGTCCATTCGATACCTGACGCACTGCCTCCAAAGATAGAGATCCCTTCGACTGCCGATTGGCCTTGTGCCATCGATACAATCGGCAGAAGTCCCCAACAGTCTCGTCCTTCAAGGCAATCAGTTGGGTATTGCACCCAATCACCTCATAGAACCACGTCTGCCAAAGACAGGAATTCATAATAAAAAAGAGACGCATAAGGAAAATGCGAATGCATGAAAGGAAAATGCGCAAAATTAAAGGATACCTCGAGGAGATACGTGGCTCTAGTAAAAGTTTTCCAGCAGCACTGGTTGGATGCATCCAAAGAAAAATAGAGGGTCACCAAAGTCAGACTCCCCCAATTATAGAGAGGGATGTTCGAAAGCATCCTCAAATACGGAAAGAACCACAAATGGATGACGTCGCCGCTCGACGCCACCATAAAACCTCCCAGCACCAGCAAAATAAACAATCGGGCCATCTGCCTCACCTACATCCCGTCCTCCACATCAACCACCCTACTCGGTAAGACATCATTCAACAAGGATATCCGGATGGAATCCCCAGAAACTATCCTCCCTACATCACCGAGCTCCACCCTCATCGCCTCCAGCCTCACCCGTAGAGATCGATCCTCCTCTATCTGCTCCCCATCACAATCCAGCCCCAGCAGCTATTGTACGTCTATGGGAGTCACGGTCATCTCCCAAAACCGAAATGGAAGGTGTGGGTAGTATCTCACCATCTCTCCCCCAAAGCGCATAAGACCGTTGTCGATCGAGGCATCTCATCCAGAGAAGCCTCCCAAAACTCGCTGATGATACCACCCAACGCACCATGGGTGGAAGATGATCCTAGACGTCCTTAAGACCCGTCGTCCCACTGGAACGCGTGTTCTTCAAAGAGATATCAGACTGTCAAAAGAAGAAACCTTGTCAAAATTCAAGAAGGAAGGAAAAATCACCAAAAAGAGAAGAATGCCAAAAGTCAGGTTGATTACATAACCGCCGGGGCTCACCACCTTAGAAGACCGATGATGCGATGGCTCCTGTAGCAAAGTTCTCTCATCCGCAACCGGCCCGAATGTGTCAAAGGAGTTCTCACTCCCCAGAGCAAGAGGCACCCTGACCCTCCACTCCACGTTCGCCCAGTTATCAACAGTCAACCATTCCCTATGTGTTGTAGTGCTCACAAAGGCAGCCATTTCTTAGAGATCGGAACGCTAGAACGATTTGCAGAGGAAAATCGCAGAAATAAAGAAAGCAAGAAGCTGTGAAAAATGAGGAGAATTCACCCCTTTATATAGGATGCCAATGGTCACGCTAATGAGCATTTACCCCCCACCCATCGATCGGCACTGGCCCCTTACCTTCCCGAGGCAGTCCAAAAGTTCGTGCCACTGTCGAATGACACCCTTTGAACCATGCCGATCGGCACCCCCTTTAAATTTCATTTAAAAATTCCCAGAAAATACCAGACAGCCTTGAAAAATTCTCAGAAAATTCCTAAAAATCCCAGGAAGGATTTAGAACATTTTTACCAAGAAAATTTCGCACTCCCTTAAGGGGAACCCCTATTTCCCCAGCGGAATTCTCAAAAACCAAGTAAAAATCATCCTGGTAACATCCACGGAGGATCTCTAAAGATAACCCCCTATGCCCCAAAGGCCTCAATTTTCCCCAAGCAATATATCCAAACCCTGGGCCACCTAAATCTCCCTAGTGGAATTTTGTCTATTCCTTCAGAGGATGTAAAAGATTTCCCCAGCAGTCGGATCCCAAGCTCAAAATAAAACCACAAGATAAATCTCCCCGGCAGAGTTCCCCAAGAACATCTCTACTTAAGCCCCCAGAATTGGCTTCGACCTGCAGAATTGGTCATCCCACCATAAGCCCTCAGAATTGGCTTCGACCCACAGAATTTTTCATCCCTACATAAGCCCACGGAATTGGCTTCGACCCGCAGAATTGGTCATATCTACATAAGCCCACAAAATTGGCTTCGACCCGCAAAATTGGTCATCTCTACATAAGACCGCAGAATTGGCTTCGACCCGTAGAATTGGTCATCCCACCTTAAGCCTTCAGAATTGGCTTCGACCCACATAATTGGTCATCCCATACTTAAGCCCACGAAATTGGCTTCATCCCGCAGAATTGGTCATCTCTACTTAAGCCTGCAGAATTGACTTTGACCCACAAAATTGGTCATCTCAACTTAAGCCCGCAGAATCGACTTCTACCCACAGAATTGGTTATCCTCAGCACACTTCATAGGTCCTCAGAATCGGCCTCAACCCCCTGAATTGGTCATCCTCGCGCCCTTAGGTCCTCAAAATTGGCCTCGACCCTCTGAATTGGTCATCCTCCCTCAAAAGTATCATGCGGTGTCTATTCGACGTCTATCGTTTATTCTAAACTCACCCATCGATGGGCTCGATAGACACCCCATTATGTTACACCCTAAACTCTCCTTAGGTCCCTAGCACCTCCCTTCATCACTACAAACCCAGGTCATACCCCGACTACTGACCAAGAAGCCATCCGGCACTCCCAGGCTCCGTTTGACCAAAAGTTAAAGTCTTTAACTCGAATGATAATGAATGAATCTTCTAAGGGCACTAAAATCCCTTTCCAACGGTCCATCCCGTGCACGATTCTGACTTATGATGCGGACGAACGACCTATTTTCCCCTGAAACTCAACTAGGAGGCCATCGGCCCTCCTGGGCTCTATTTGACCAAAGTCAAATTTTTAAATCCACCGAGACTGAATGAATCTTTGAAGGACACTGAAACCCCTTTCCATGGGTCCATCTCATGCGTGATTTTGACTTACGGTACGGATGAACAATCCATTTTACTTCGAAAGGTCATCGAATGCTTCCAGGGCTCGGTTGACTGAAGTCAACTCCCCGAACCGGATCAAACTCTTTGAAAGTCTAAGTACATATCCTAACCTTTCTAATGGTCTGCCTCATGTACGATTAGGACTTACCATGCGGATGAACGATCCATTTATGTCCGACGATTCCCCGTCTAATAGACCGGCGAATGCTTCCGAACCACATTTGACCCAAAGTCAACTACAGAACCTAGGAGCGGTCCAAAGAACTTTCTAAGGTATATGAATTACCATTCCAACGATCCACCCCCTACTCAATTTGGATCAACAGTTTGCACTCTGTGGCCAATTTTCCAAAAAGGCCTGAAAGACGCTGCCAAATGGCAGGTCCATACTCTACCTATCGACAGTGTGCCTAAACGCACCTGTAGATTGGCAGGAATAGGGTTATTTCGATCGGCAATTCCCTGGGCCTATAAAAAGGAGGCCTGGCCTCACTTGAAAGGGATCCCATATCTGATAGATATCACTCTCAGCAAATCCAGAAACCTCTCTCGAAGTCAGCGTGATTTCCACACCCAAATCCCTTTCAAACCTTCACTTTTCCTCATCCTTTTCATCAAACTTGGTGAATTCACTACTCTCCATCATCATCCAAGTCTAAAGGCTGCTCTCCAACATTCAAGATCAAGCTCAAGATCTTCAAGAAGGTCCAATTTTCTCAACTCTCTCCTTAAATTCTCATAAATTCGCAATAACTTGTTTTATTACTTAGCACTTTTATTAGCTCATATCACACATCCTAATATACTTTTTATTTAGTATTATTGCACATCTCTTATTTCCATATAAATAAAAACCTAAAAAATAAGAAAAATAGGGTTTGCTCATAAATTCCAAACGGGAATTCTCATACTTTTCTTACACTTTTCTCGCAACTAAAATAGTTTTTCTACACACACACAAAAAAAAAAAAGATATTCCCCCGGTTGGATTTATGGGATAAATCCCACCCCTCATTTTGCAAGCGAACTACGTGGACTTTGATGCCTCTATAGGCTACGTAGGCGTCTCGGGGTAAAACTCGAGACTCGAGTCCTACTTTTACTTTTTCTCTCATTTTCTATTTTCTCTAAACTCCACTCTCTTATATTATATATATACATATATTTGTTCTCAGTGACGTATTATTCCACATGCGTTATTGTTCCATCATAACGGTCAACGTAAGGATACTCGTGTAAATCCTATTTTCTAATATTTTAGACCTTCCTACGGATGACTCGCTTTACCTCTTCCATGGTACAAGTCGATGATTCCTATCTCCACTATATATACACATGCACACATATCACGGGGAAAATAACAAAAATCCATGAGAGATCGAAAGGGCAGAATGGGTGCCTAACACCTTCCCATTTCGTAACTTAGCCTCCAGACCCTTTTCGAATCATTTTTGTTTTGTATGCATCAGTATGTCTTTGGATGCTATCCTTCACGATGGCCCCCTTTATTTTGTCTCTTTTGAGTAAAATAGACTAGATACTCTATCTCTCTACATTTTTCACCTCACCCAAATAACATTGGCCGAAGCACTCCCGAGAGTGACGTGCGGGACCTAAGATCCACCATCACGCCACCCGACCATCGCGAGGATCGGGGATGGCCACACTAAACATTGGGTGTCACTTAATTTTGTCAAGAGACTCTTGGCACACCTCATACTTTAGCTGAATCCTTACGGAGAAGTTTAAAAATATGTTCACAGATAGACATCACTTGGCTGATGAATCAACTAATGAATTGCAATTTACCCAGAAATCCTTGGACTTCCTTCTTTGTTCGGGGTAGTGGAATATCAATTATGTCTTTCAATTTGGCATGATATACTTTAATTCCTTTTTCACTAACCATAAATCTCAAGAGTTTTCCCTTAGTGACCCCAAAAACACAGTTATGTGGGTTAAGTTGCATCTGATATTGTCATAGTTGCTCGAAGAACCTCTAGAGGGCGGGAATCTGACCTTCCTGAGTCTTGGACTTTATGATCATGTCGTCAACATAAACCTTGACTTCTTTATGAATGAGGTCGTGTAATATGGTCATGACATACATTTAGTAGGTAGCTCTGATATTTTTTAGTCTGAATGGCATAGCGGTGTAGTTGAAAGTTCCTTATGGGGTGATGAAGGCAGTTTTTTCCTAATGGTCAGGGTGAATCTTGATATGATTATGTCTGGAAAATCCGTCGATAAATAATTTGAGTGCATGTTTATCCATATTGTCCACAATCATATCGATGTTAGGTAAAGGGTAATCATCCTTCGGGGATGCGTTGTTCAAATCCCAATAGTCAAAGATCATGCGGACTTTTCCTTTGAATTCAAATACGGGGACGATGTTGGAAAGCCATGTAGGGTATTCGACTACATGAATGAAACCCATGTTTAGATGTTTGACTACCTCTTCAATGACTTTGAGTGACCATTTAGTTCGAAGTTTCCTTAATTTTTTCTTGACCAATTTGCATTTTGGGAATGTTGTGATCTCGTACTCCTGAGATATATTTAGGCCAATGCTAGGCATATCATTGTAGGACCATGTGAAGAAATCTATGAACTCTTTCAACAGTTCTTCAAATTGCGCACGCTCATGCTCCTTAAGGGTGGACCCTATCTTAATCTCATGTTGATGGATCTCATCATCATTAATTTAAATGTGGTTATGTTTATTATTATTTACCTCACTGAGATTGGTTAAGAATTGTTCATTTGCAAAATCATCATCATCAAAAGTTTAATTAGAATTAATGTAATTAATGTAAGACACAACAGGATACTCAAAATATTCATTTATTTCATTCTCAAGGAAAACAATGTTGAGAACCTGGCCAAAAAGGGGTCTCAATTACATTTACATCGGGAAAAGGAGAAACATAAATAGGTGCACATATTTCTTAGATAAGATAAACTACAAGATTTGGAGGAGCTTGAGTAGGATAAACTGGGATGGCAAGCCAGTTTAGGAAAGGTACATCTGTAGTTATGATCTGGGTGGATGGATATGAGGTTGTAATATCTAAGAGGATCATATAGAGACTTATCCCTAATGTTTGAAGGTCAAAGTATTATTTAGAGTCACCTCCCTCGAAGTTCTCATTAATTTCCATGGTTTACTCGGTTAAAGGTTCCACTTCATGTTTCCAATCTTCATCCCAAGTATTGTTATCTTGAAAGAAGATCTATAGCCCTAATTTCATCTTTATGTCAGGGTGGTCATACTACGGTTCAGATAATCCATAAAAGGGAAGTCTTCTCCCTCCTTAATAAATCTTCCGTTCAGAGAGTCTCCCAAAACATCCTTTTCATCTTCTAGGTTCCTTTTCAATTACGGTAGACGGAGTGTTTTGAGTTCAAATAGTGAAGGTTAATAACCCAGGCCACATGGGGGAAAGGGTTTTTTAGGATTATAAGCTCGAGGATTCCCTGTTGGCGTTACCTTAGCCCCATTTCTAGCATAAAATGCATGTTCTAGGACATCTGAATTATGTTGACATTGCCATGAGGGTTGTTCTCTGAACAAACTTTATCTTTGAAATTGTCCGCTATTAGGATAGGGAGCGGATCAATTCTTAAATTGGAGAGGAGTATGCCATTATTCCCATGATGAATCTCCATTACTTGATTGCTGGTTCTGGAACTGTCTGAATTGTCATTATCCCGCAAGATGATGATAACTTGGACTTTAGCGAAGAACTTTAGTTTTTGATGGAGAGAAAAGTATAACCCTCGAATGTTGTGGATACATGGGCAAATAATGATTAGATTGAAATAGGCAGGTATATCGATGACTTGGAACACAATGAAAGGGTTAATAGGACCAACCCCTGGTATGAGTTTTATGGAATCCATTACTCATGTACGAGTTTTCTCACAGGCATGTACGATAACAAATGTGGGAGTGAGATCACTAACTTTCAATCCCAAGTAATTAAAGGTTCTGTGTGGACATACATTGAGCGCGGATCCATTGTCAACAAGTGATAGTGGGACTGTCTTTTCAAAAACTTCAATGATAATGTTCAGGGCATAGTTGTGATCAAGGATGAACTTTGGGATTTTTTTTTTAAAAAATAGAGAATTTTGGTATAGGTTAATGATCCAACCATATTCATGCCTTCTTCAGGAATAGTAGATGGAGAAATTATGGGCCTAGTGGGGGCTTTATCAGGTCATTTCAATGCAACTAAGAGGACATAAAGAGTCACTATAAGGTTATATTGGCTTGGGTTTTATTGAGATGATCAAGAACTTTTCTTTCTTTAACGGTTATTTCTGGCATTTAGAGCCCTTTGGCAACTCCCTTTCCTTTTTTACTCCGGTTGAATGGGAAATCGGGTCTTTGTAGTATCGCCCTAATCTAGTTATGTGGTTCATAGACTGGGGAAGGATAAGAACCCCATGGATTCATCTACTTCCGTCTTAATGGATACTTTGTTAATTTCTCCCAATAAATCTTCAAAAGAGATCATTCCACACAAATTGGCAACTGAATTGGCTTCTTCATGATTTGGTTCATCATCTGAGATATCAAAGTCATCCCCCATCTGATTGTGATGATATCTTCCTGCTAAGAGTAATCAATTCTTTCAATAACCTCAACGACTTCATCATATAAATCTTTCCATTCAAATGGGAAATGTAGAAGTAAATGGACTAACTGTCCTTGAAGTTACAAAGTAGTGAACATCTCAAAAATGGTGCAGATTTCCACCGTCTGGCAAAACATATCAGCCATGATCTGTACCACATCATCCAGGATGACTTTCTCAAAGGGTACCACCTACTCCTCTGATTCTCAAGCCCACTTACGTACTTTCATAAACAGGCCACTGAATATTTGGTAGTCAATGGACATCTCGAAAGTAAATTTTAGTCCAAACCTTTAGAGTCGGTCTAGCACAACGGGTAGTTCCATGCCTTCCGTCTCTAATTGGGTGCGAACGTTAATAAAGGATCTCGTAAGGAATGATAGATCTTGATCGGTAAGGCATATAGGGTGCAGGATCAAGGATGAGAAAACCTTGAGCGGTTTGGGTGAGATTGTGGGGATGGTGGGTGCTTTGACAGGCATGATATGGGTAGAAGGGTAAGACTTAGGTTTACTTTCCAAGAAGTTGGAATTTGTTTCAGTTATATGTGATAAAAGAGGGTTATGAGTGGTGTTGGGCTTGGGGTTAGCTGGCGGGGCAATTATACACCTTTCTATCAGCCTCTTTCACGTTTATGAGGTTAAAGCATCGATCGGTGGTGTGGCCTATGACTTAATGGAAGTTATAACGGGCATTGGGCTTGAAGTTTTTAGGGAGTGGGTTTGGTAATGGTCAGGGTTCCAATAGTTTTATGAGATTTCGGGCCAACAGAGCCTGGTATACCTTTGATAGGGGAGCATGGAGCTCAGTGTACTCTTTTTTAATAGGGTTGGGAAAACTCTCTGGTGCCTAAGAGGTAACAAGTTGTGATATGTTATTGATGATTAAGAGTGAGGCATTAACGAGCTTCTCATATTTCGTTGTTTTACATTGTCTGTTCAGCTTCTTTTGTTCAAATTCCACTTTAGAGACACCTTCTTCGATTTCCACACTAGCCTCTCACAGGGATCGGAAGTATGGGTAGTACTATCCTCCCATGCATTCTCGAATACGAGGTAAGAAATTATTCTTCATAGTGTTCACCTATTCCTCCTCTTAGGGCCTATTGGTCATAGTGGTGGCTTTCTTTCTCCATCTTCTAATGAAGCTACAGACTGATTCTCCAAGGGTTTGCTTCAGCAGTTCTAGCTCTCTGCACATGTCCTATAACTCTTCGTTGTACTTATACTAAGACATGAATTCCCGAGATACATATTCCCAGCTACGTATTTTAGATTCTTCAAGAGATAAGAAACACTAAAGATCACTTTCTTCCAAGGTTTGCTAAAACATTTGGTCCATTATATCCTATGAGGCATGATAAGGGTCATGGCTCGGTAGTAACTACGTAGATGCATAATTGAGGGCCCACTAACCCTGAACTTCTAGATATCCGACATCTTGAACTTTTCTGGCAACTTGGCCTTAGGGTGAGGAGACACATGGGTATAATATATGTAATTACGGGAGATCTTGACTTAATCAAACTTATTTAACTGTAGTTTGAGGTCTTTGTTGACCTTGTTTAGTTCCTTTTCTTTGGGATCCATGGGTATTGGAAGATTAGCCCCTTCCTAGGTAATGTTCAAAATCGGGAGCTAGGCAGGTGGTGGTCCATTTTCAGGTGTGTCACACAGGACATGTGGGTATTCATTTAGGAACCAAACACGCTCGAGGACAAGTGGACCCATAGCATGAGGAAAGAGTATCTCAGGTTCATGAGCTTTCGGAGTCTAGTCAAAGTCAGGTATACGATCGACCAGGGAGGAAAAAGTATTTGGGTTTATTATTTTAAAAAAGGGAGAATTTTTGGTATTTTTTGTTTTTGAAAAGGGGGAAAAGGAGAGAAATCTCAGCATGGTTATTATTATCATTGGGTTTTCACTTATATTATATTTTCCTAAATGCAAGAAAAACTCTGGATAGGACCCGAGCCTTGGGGAAAATAAGGTTTAAAATATAAGACACGGTTTGACTTCTTTCCAGGCTCACGAACAGGGTTCTATTTTAAAAATAGACGAAATAGCACAAACATTTGAGTGGTATGTCGACTCGAAATTTCGGCGAGTTTCGTATGGTAATCAACAAACTAATTATGAATGCCCTAAGGTTGATCCCTATATAAGGTTTATGAACTTTTGGGGTTAGTGGAAGGGTTCCCCCTTTGGTATGACTTCCATGATATACCTCTTGCCTATAAGAGAAATCATTCATTGGTACGTGTGGAGAGCCATTTGATATACCTGAGTGTACATAAATTGCCTCATGATATACCTCGTAGGGATGGTATCTATGAGAGCAAATTTAATACACTCGATGTATGTGAACGAGTTCCCTACTATATACCTCCCGTTGTGAGACCAGTTAAGCGGTACGATACAAGGGAAGTGTTCGATATATGTCAAAAGTACGAGGACAATGAAAGGTGAGAATCATATCTTTTAGGTTAACCGTGCCCCAGCGAAGCTGACACCCATTACGAAAGTGAACCCCCGGTATGGGATAAAATTTTGGTCAATATTGCCATGCTTTGGTGATGTAGTGTGCAAAAATGCATGAGTCTTAATTAGTATTTTATGGAGATAGATTTTTTATTTGCATGCTAAGAGGAGTACTACCACTATGAGGTAGAATATACAAGTAGCATGATAAGTAAATCTAGCATGGAGTAAGAAGACTATACTAAGCATGGTGATAAGGAAGTATGTGAATATGTATAATTGAGGCAGTTATGTAAGGTGATAGAGTGATATGTGAATAGTGTGAGTGAGCATTTGAATATACACAAGTGAATGTGTATGCTAGTGAAGATAAGCATTAATAATCTACAAGTGGTGTGTGAGATGTGTAAATGAGCATAGAGATATATACCAGTGAGAGAAGTGTGGGTGTATTCTAGTGAAGCTAAGCATGGTTAATCCACAAGTGGTGTGTGAGATGTTCAAGTGAGCATGGATATATATACATTTGTGTGAAGTGAGCATGTAAGAGTGAGTGAAAATTGATATATGCATGAGAAGAGAACATAGTAGATATAAGCCTGAGATTTGCATACACATGAGTAAAGGAGTAAAGGGAACATACAAGTGGGGGAATATGTGTACATGTAAAAAAGAGGGAGAGTAAAGAATAACATCTATGTAGAAATAAAGTCTAGTCCTCTAACAAAAGTCCCCAGAAGAGTCACTAATGTGTCCATCTGGGGTCAAATTCCCTCTGGCGCCTGCAGATACGGGTGTTGGTCGTCGTCAAGTGGAGGATAATGTGAAGAGATAGAGTCGCCAATCTCTTTTGCTTAAAACAGGAAAAAGAATGTCTTCGCCTCGAGAGAATGACATCCAGATCAAATTGATGCTTGCCGAATCACAAATTGAATGTGAACATCGGGATACACACACACACACACACACACACACACACATATATATATATATATATAATAAGCATATAAACATGAAAAGGGGAGGACTCGAATCTCGGGATTGACCCAAGATGCCTACATAGCCTAAGGGGCATCAAAATTCATGTAGTTCGAAATAGCAAAGGGTTGGGGTTCAACCATCTTTTAATTTTTTTTATGAAAATAGATTATGTGCAATATTACTAATAAAGAGTATAGAGTAGTGGATGTAATATAGTGAAATAAAAACACCAAAATAGAAATTAGGTGAATAATATTAATATAAATAAACTAGGGAAAGAAATGAAGAAATAAACCTCCTTATGAATGCTTTATGTTGACTTTGAAATGCAAGTGTACTGATTTTGAAGTGGTATAAATGTGATATGTAGAGGTGGGGGTGAATTACCAAGTGAGATAAGAGAATGTGGGAAAATGGACTTTTTGGGAACGAAAAAGGCTTTGATTATGAGAAGAATGCTTTCTGATTGCTGAAACAAGCCTCGAGTTTTTTTTCCAAGGTGAGTAATGGCCTCTTTTTATAAGGTCAAGCGAGTGCTGATCATCATAAGACTTGGACTGCCTATTGGCAGGGTGCTTGCCTTTTCAAGCAAGGAAAAGGACACCATGTCGATATGCAGGGTTCCCGAGGTGGCTATAGGCAGTCCGAAATGTTTTTTTCAAAAAAATAGTCCTAAAATGTAGACCGTAAGTCCGAATTGCACAAAGACAACCCATTTGAAAGGGGATTCATAGTTGTTTAAGAATCCATCGAGCCACTCCCGGGTTTGAGAGTTGACCGAATTCAAACGGGGCTCAGAAGCACTCGATGGTTTCTAGATTGGGATTTTTGTAGGAAAATAAATCATTCGTTCGAACTGTAAGACCGATTCGCACATGGGGTAGACCTTTGAGAAGGTAATTCAGTGACCTTCGAGATTTCATTGATCTTCGCTCATTTTAAAGAGTTAACCAAGGTCAAATGGGGCCAGGAAATGCTCGATGACCCTTCGGAGTAAAAGGAATCGTTCCTTCAAATTGTAAGGTTGATTCGTGCATGGGATGGATCGTTGAAACAGAATTCAGAACCCTTCCGTGATTCATTGAGTTTTTCTCATGATAGAGAGTTGACTGGAGTCAAACGAGCCTGGGAGTGCTTGGTGTCCTCTAGATCAGTATTCAGAGTAAAACAGATCATTAGTGCAGATTGTAAGTCCGATTTGTGCACGAGAAGGACCATTGCAAAGGGAATTTAGAACCCTTCGAATATCCATTGAGCTTTGCACAAGATGGACAGTTGATCGGAGTCAAATGGAGCTTGGGATCATCCAGTGGGCTCTAGATCAGTATTCGGACCTCAGGTTAATGGCGAATGGGTGAATGCTAAGGACCTAAAGAAGTGCTTAGGGGGGATTCTAGGATTAGGTGTCCACATGCGCCAATATCAAATAAGGCTCGGGTAGTGTATTTTTTTAAAAAGGAACCAAAATTTTACTTTCCTTCCATGATTTCTTGATCAACTATCCCCCTTTTATTGTAATGAAATTTTTCTATACTCCCTTTTTATTTAAATGAACCATCCTTTTGTAAAATACCGAAAAACCCTCAAATCCTAATTCCTTCCTATAGATTAAACCTTTGTTCTTCGTAATTAGGACCTAATTTTTTAGGAAATAATACTATTGAGATAGAATGTTATTTTAGTAGGGTTTTATAAAGAAAAAATTATTCAGTTACTTTTAATTAAATTGTCAAATTTCAAGATTGTGTAAAAGTGAAGTTTGAGATTAATTCAAGAGATCGGTTCGATAATTTCATCTTCATATTCACACTTGTTCAATTCAATTAAGAACTTATTCATC
Source organism: Sambucus nigra (assembly GCA_949130495.1). NCBI lineage: Eukaryota > Viridiplantae > Streptophyta > Magnoliopsida > Dipsacales > Adoxaceae > Sambucus > Sambucus nigra. The sequence continues at coordinate 578,531,992 of OX422211.1, read as the reverse complement.
CATTATATGTCTTGGAACTTCAATATGGTAGGCTAATCAGCCTATTCAAGAGTTGAATTGAGTACCTAAGCAATACACACTAAAATTGGGTATAATGGAAAGTAAGGGGTCAATCCGTGTTTTTAAACTTTAAAGAAGTCTCGTGAGGATACTAAAAGTTACTTTTAATCTTTTTCTTTAAAACTTGTTTTTCAAGGGGTCTTTAATTTATCTAAAATGATGAATTAGGAAATGGAATCTAGGATAAGAATAATAATTATAAGAATAAATAAGATGTGATTATAATCAGAAAAAGACAAGGAATGAAATCCATCCCCATTTCGTACACTTAACACTGGTTTGAAAACTTCTATTTTTATTAACTTCTAAAATATTCATTTAATTTCAAAGTTGATTCTCATCACACTAATTAATTAAAATAAATATTAGTCCGAAAAGTAATTTCAAATTTTACAAATTCTATAAAAAAAAAAATATTAAACTTAATTAAATGAACTAACTACCACTAGGTAAATTCAAATAATTAATTTTAACTTATCAAAAACGTAAAAAGAGTAGTAGAAAGTTAGTTTATAATTTTAATTGAAAGATAAGTCTATCTCTAGTTTGAATCTTATAAAAAAGTTATAAATTAACTTTCAATCTTTTCTCAAATAATGTTTACCATTTCTCAAGGCATAAACAAGAGTTAGATTTAAAATTACTAATCAAAGAAAGTTAATAAAAAAAGAATATACCAAACTAAATTGAATGTAATCCACAAGGACTTAATTTCATTCATTGAATATGGTGATTAACTGACCATATTGAATATCTAATACATATAATGGATGAATAAGTTCTTAATAAAATTAAACAAGTGTGAATAAGGAGAAGAAATGATCGATCCAATCTCTTAAATTAATCTCACGCTTCACTTTTACACAATCTTAAAATCTCATAATATAATTCAAAGTACTTGAATAATTATTTATCTACAAAACCTTATCAAAATAACAGTCTCTCTCAATATATTCTGTACTAAAAATCAGATCCTAATTATAAAGACCATGGGTTTCATCTATAGGAAAGAATTAGGGTTTGAGGGTGTTTTGGTCATTTTACAAAAAAATGGTTTATTTACAAAATGGGAGTATGGAAAATTTTTATTAAAATAAAAAGGGAACGACTGATTAAGGAATCAGGGGAGAAAGTAATAAAGTTTGGTCTTTTTTTCAAAAAAAAAAAATGGAAAAGAATGGAGGAATAATGAAGAAATAATAAAGGAAAGAAGTTTTTTTGGTAAAGTTTAAATAATGGAATTTCGCTGGCTAGATGGCTAGCTAGGGAATTTGCCTCATGCGTAGAGTGGGTTAACCTGTGCATGGGACATGTCGATCCTACAGTTACTAGTGTTGCCACACCATGCATTACAATTGTCCACATGGCACACTGGAATTTCAAACAAAAAGGGGGCTTCTCCCCCGAACTCGGGTGGCTTTGGAGTTGCAAAACAAGTCGAATCAGTGAGTACAAGAATTGAAGGGAAAGGAATAGTAGAAGTTTTAAAAATTCCTATGATATTATAGACACAATTTTTGCAAAGATTGAAAACATTATTTAGGAAGTTACATGCAATTGGAGAAATATCATTAAAACTGGTAAGACTTGGGAGATCAGTATGAAATGGGGCATTACTAATAATTTTTTTTACCAAATGTTTAGAAGTGTTGATTATGCTCTTATGGTTGTTGTCTACATGTTGACAAGTACCCAAAAGTGTTATATTTATATCTCAAGTAAATGCATTCTAATTGCTAGTTCTCGATAAAAATGGCCTTATGCGGATGGTTTCTTTATCTTGTAGATAAAATCATACTTGCGATTTCAAATGCAACAATTCAAGTCATAATCAACACTTTGAGCAAAAACAATCATATATACACTTTTAAAGGAAAATTGGTAAATTTAGACTATTAATTTCGAACTCAAAAAAATAACGAAAATTATAGGCCTTGAATTTCGGTACGTCTAGGTTCAAATGATGTATCAAATTGAGTTCAAACGAAGAAATTATGACTATGCAAAGTTTGAAACCAAGATAATTTCAAATTCAATGCCTTTAGTCATACCCAGAGTTAAACCCTGCGTCACGTGCGCTGTTAAACTATTGTCGACATCAAAATCAGGGTCATTTCGATTTTTGCGGTTCGTCGTTTGGAGGTCGTATGTAAAAGATATTAAGGTTTGGGTGTAAAGTGTAATATAAGAAATTAGGATTTTACTGAAGTTTATGTATTAATTCGAGCATTAGTTTAACTGACCCACATAGTGGCTCAGTGGTTCTCACTATTTTGTAACTCAAAACCAACACAGGTTCGACCCCGTGGGGCATCCCCGACTTTTGCTAAAATTCTCAGGGTGCCACATGGTGCCATCCAGACAGCCCACATGGCTGCTCCTGAGTCCGTTGGATTAACGCCGCATATGTGCATTTCACATGCAGTTCACGCGCGTCATGCTCATGGGAGATTCCCCAGCCAACCATCAATTTCCCACTAATTTAAATTTACCACACAAGCTTTATTTTCTTTATTATCTTCTCGTTATTTCTCATTTGTTTTTTCTTTCTTTTTTTAAAAAAGGAACCAACATTTTACTTTTCTTCCATGATTCCCTAATCAGTTGTTCCCCTTTTATTTTAATGAAATATGTCCAATCTGCCTTTCTATTTAAGTAAACCATCCTTTTGTAATATAGCCAGAACACCCTCAAACCCTAATTCCTTCATATAAATGAAACCCTTGTTCTTCATAATTAGTATCTTATTATTTTAATAATCGAGAGAGAGTGTTATTTTGGTAGGGGTTTATAGATAAACAATTGTTCAAGTACTTTGAATTAAATTCTGAAATTTCAAGATTGTGTAAAGGTGATGTTTGAGATTAATTCAAGAGATTGGTTTGATAATTTATTCTCCATATTTACTTGTTTAATTTAATTAAAAATTTATTCATCCATTTTATGTCTTGGACATTCAATTTGGTAGGCTAATCACCCTATTAAACGGATGAAATGAAGTACCTAAGCATTACACACTAAAATGAGTATAATAGAAAGTAAGGGGATAATCCGTGTTTTTAAACTTTAGAGAAGTCTCATAAGGATACTAAAAGTCATTTTTCATGTTTTTCTTTAAAACTTGTTATTCAAAGGGTTTTGTATTTATCGAAAATGGTGAATTGGGAAATCGAATCTAGGATAAGAATAATAATTATAAGAATGAATGAGATGTGATTATAATGAGAAGAAGACAAGGAATGAAATCAAGCCCCAATATTTACACTTGACACTAGTTTGAAAACTTCTATTTTGATTAACTTCCAAATATTCTTTTAATTTAAAAGTTGATTCTCATTACAATAATTAATTAAAATAATATTAGTCTAGGAAAGTTCTACAAATTCTACTCCAAATATATAAACTTAATTAAATGGCTAACCACTAGGTAAATTCAATTAATTAATTTTAACTTAATATAAAACGTAACAAGAATAGTAGAAAGTTAGTTTATAATTTTAATCGAAAGATAAGTTTTTCCTTAGTTTGAATCTTAGGACAAAATTATAAATTAACTTTAAATATTTTCCCAAAGAAAGTTTACCATTTCTAGATGCATAAAGAGGAGTGGGATTTGGAAATTACTAATCAAAGAAAGTTAGTAAAAAAAGACAATATCAAATTAAATTAAATGTAATCCATGGGGGCTTCATTTCATTCCTTGAATAGGATGATTAGCCAACCATATTGAATATCCAAGGTATATAACGGATGAATAAGTTCTTCAATATATTTAACAAGTATGAGTAGGGAGAATAAATGATCAAACCAATCTCTAGAATTTATCTCAAACTTCACTTTTACACAATCTTGAAAATTCAAAATTTAATTCAAAGTACTTGAACAGTTGTTTCTCTATAAAACCCTATCAAACTGACACACTCTCTCTCAATAATATTTTGTCCTAAAAAATAATATCCTAATTATGAATACCAAAGGTTTCATTTATAGGTAGGAATTAGGGTTTGAGGGCATTTTAGGTATTTTATAAAAGGATGGTTTATTTAAAAAGTGGGAGTATGGACAAATTTTACTAAAATAAAAGTGGAACAACTGATCAAGGAATTGAGGGAGAAAATAATAAATTTAGGTCTCTTTATAGAAAAAAATAAATAAGAAATAAATGGAAAATAATGGAGGAATAATGACGAGATAATAAAGAAAAGATCCTTGTGGAGTAAAGTGAGAATAATGGAAGTTTGTTAGTTGGTTGGGGACTTTATCGCGAGCGTGGCACACGTGGATCGTGTCAGCCTACATGTGGAGCACACTGATCCTAATGTTTCTAGTGCTACCACGTGGTTCCATTGCGGTCGTCCACATGGCGCACTAGAATTTTAAACAAAATGGGGCTTCTCCACCCTACCCCCAGTTTTGAACCCGGTGGATTTGGAGTAGCAAAACAAGTTGAACGAGATAGTATGACAATTGGAGGGAAAGGAAATGTAGAATTTTTAACAATTCCCAAACATGGTTTTTGCAAAGATTGAAAAGCTGATTTAGGGAGTTACACGTAAGTGGCAAGATATCATTACAAATGGGAGACTTGGGAGATCAGTATGTAATGGGGCATTAATAAGAAGATTTTTTACCTCATGTTTATAAGTGTTGATTATGCTCTTATGGTTGATATCTACATGTTGATAAGCACCCAAAAGTATTATCTTTATACCTAGACACATTTTAATTGTTAGTTCTCGGTAAAAATGGCCTTATTTGTGTATTTTGTTTATCTAAGAGGAAAAATTATACTTGCGATTTTAAACGCATCAATTCAAGGCAATTTGAGAAAAAATAGCCGCATATGCACTTTTAAGGGCAAATCGGTAAATTCAGACTACTAATTTTGGACTCGAACAAATCACGAAAATTGCAGGCCTTGAATTAAGGCATGCCTGTGTTCAATCGACGTAACAATCGGAATTCAAACGTAGAATTTTTTACTGTAAAAAGTTCAAAATCGAGAGAGAGTCAAAGTCAACGCCCTGGGTCATACCCGAAGTCAAACCCTGTGACTCGTGTGCTATTAAAATATTGTTTGCATTAAAATTAGGATCACACTAATTTTTGCCTTTGTCGTTTTGAGGTCGTGTGTGAAAGATATAAAGGTTTGGGGTGTAAAGTGTAATATTGGAAAGTCAAGATTTTGCTGAAGATTAAGTATTAGTTCGAGCATTATTTTAATTGAGCCACATGGTGGTTCAGTGGTTCTCATTGTTTTGGAACTCAGAATCAACCCGTATTCGAGCCCGGGATAGAGCATCCTCGGTTTTATCTAAATTTCTTAGGGCACCACGTGGCGCTATATGGGCAGTCAACATGGTTTTGTCTAAGTCCGTTGGATCAGTGCCGCATATGCACATCTCAGACGTGCACCACATGTGCCACAAGCACGGGAGATTGGCCAGCCAGCCATCATTTTCCCACTAAGTTAACTTTACCCCACAAACTTTCTTTTCTTTATTATTTTATCATTCTTCCTCCAGTATTTATTATTTCCTTTTTAAAAAAGGAACCAACATTTTACTTTTCTTCCATGATTCCTTTATCAGCTATCCCCCTTTTATTTTAATGAAATTTGTCCATACTCCCTTTTATTTAAAAAAAAAACATCCTTTTGTAAAATACCCAAAACACCCCAAAACCGGGATTCCTTCCTAAACCCGTGTTCTTCAAAATTAGGATCTATTTTTTAGGAAAGAATAATATTAAGAGAGAGTGTTATTTTGATAGGGTTTTATAAGGAAACAATTATTCAAGTACTTTGAATTAAATTGTGAAATTTCAAGATTGTATAAAAGTGAAGTTGGAGATTAATTCAATAGATTGGTTCGATCATTTCTTCTCCTAGTCAAACTTATTTACTTTAATTAATAACTTATTCACCCATTATATGTCTTGGATATTCAATATGATAGGCTAATTACCCTATCCAAGGGATGAAATAAAGCTCCCATGGATTACATTTAATTTAGCCTAATATCTTTTTTTATTAACTTTCTTTGTTTAGTAATTTTTAAAACATACTCTTTTTTATACATTGAGAAATGGTAGACATTCTTTAAGAAAAATTGAAAGTTAATTTATAATTTTATTCTAAGATTCAAACTAGATATAGACTTGTCTTCCGATTAAAATTATAAACTAACTTTCTACTACTCTTGTTATATTTTTGTCAATTTAAATTTAATGATTTTAATTTACCGAGCATAAGTTCAATTAATTAAGTCTAATATATTTGGAGTAGAATTTTTAGAATTTGAAATTATTTTTATTGACTAATATTTATTTTAATTAATTAGTGTGATGAGAATCGACTTTTAAATTAAATGAATATTTTGGAAGTTAATCAAAATAGAAGTTTTCAAACTAGTGTAAAGTGTACGAAATGGGGATCCCTACACTAAAAAGGCTAAAATAACACCTTCCAGCCGACCATCCTTGTCATAGTCAAATATCATGACAAAAAAATGCACATTTTTTTGTCAAGGTCTTTGACCGTGACAAGTCCGTGACAACAATTGTTACAAGCTTGTCACGTTCAAAGATCTTGATAAGTTCACTTGTCACGAACGTGTTACAGTCAAAGACCGTGACAAGGGTAATAACTAAAAACCCTAGTCGCTCTTTTTTCCCCTCGTTTCGATTCCCTCATTTCTCTCTCACTTTCTCTCTCAACGACTAGCCAATTTCACTTATCACAGACGTATCATGATCAAAGACCGTGACAACCCTAGCCGCTCTTTTTTTCCCTCGTTTCGGTTCCCTCCTTTTTCTCTCTGTTTCTCTCTCAGTGACTGTCTCTCTCTGTTTCCCTCGTAGTGGGTGACTCTACCTCTCCCTCTCAACCATGCACATTTCTCTCTCTCTCTCTCTCTCTCTCTCTCTCTCTCTCTCTCCCTCCCCCCCCCCTTTGTGTGTGTGTGTCTATGTGCGTCAGTGTGTGTGAGTGTGTGGGTCAGTGTGTCTATATATTTTGGGGTCTTTGTGTGTGGACTAAGATTTGAGTATGTGTCTGGGTCAGTGTGTGTGATTGGGTTAGTGTCTGTGTGTGTGTTTGAAATTGAAATTGAAATTGAAATTGAAATTGAAATTGGTATTTAAAATTAAAATTGAATTTGAAATTGATATTAGTATTTGAAATTAAAATTGAAATTGAATTTGAATTTGAAATTTTTATTATAAATTGAAATTGAAATTGGTATTATAAATTGAAATTGAAATAAAATTGATATTGAAATTGAAGTTCAATTTCAACTTCACTTTCACTTTCAATTTCAATTTGAACTTCAATTTCAATATCAATTTTAATTTCAATTTCAATTTATAATACCAATTTCAATTTCAATTTATAATAAAATTTTCAAATTCAAATTCAATTTCAATTTTAATTTCAAATACCAATATCAATTTCAAATTCAATTTTAATTTTAAATACCAATTTCAATTTCAAACACACACACTAACCCTACCACACACAGACACTAACCCAATCACACACACTGACCCAGACACATACTCAAATCTTGTCCCACACACAAAGACCCCAAAATATATAGACACACTGACCCACACACTCACACAAACTGACGCACATAGACACACACACACAAAGGGGGGGGGGGAGAGAGAGAGAGAGAGAGAGAGAGATAAATGTGCATGGTTGAGAGGGAGAGGTAGATTCACCCACTACGAGGGAAAGAGAGAGAGACAGTCGCTGAGAGAGAAAAAGAGAGAAAAAGGAGGGAACCGAAACGAGGGAAAAAAAGAGCGGCTAGGGTTGTCACGATCTTTGATCGTGATACGTCTGTGATAAGTGAACTTAGCTAGTCGTTGAGAGAGAAAGAGAGAGAGAAATGAGGGAATCAAAACGAGGGGAAAAAAGAGCGACTAGGGTTTTTTGTTATTACCCTTGTCACGTTCTTTGACGGTAACACGTTCGTGACAAGTGAACTTATCACGATCTTTGAATGTGACAAGCTTGTAACAATTGTTGTCACGGACTTGTCACGGTCAAAGACCTTGACAAAAAAATGTGCATTTTTTTGTCATGATATTTGACTATGACAAGGATGGTCGGCTGGAAGGTGTTATTTTAGCCTTTTTAGTGTAGGGATCTGTAAAACCTCGGATGCTGATTTTCGCAATTAAAATCATAGTAAATAATTTCCTTTGAATGCGGAAGCGTTAGGATGATGGTTCAATAAAAATTACTCAATTAATATATTCACTTAAACCGATTAATTCATTAATCCAAGCCCTAGAATTTGCCTAAGTCATATTTATCAATATTATCCAAAGTTAGGCGAAACCAATTTTAGCAAAAGACTTGAATAAACCAAATTTTCCCAATATTTAATTTAAGCCCAAATTAAAATGAGTGTGACAATTTAAACTGAATTTTATCTTGAATTGTCCTAGGCATGCGTTCTAAATTATTTAAACAAGATAAAATAAACCAATCACACTACGCCGCGATGTACGAGGAAAAACCCAAGACGGGAAAAAACCTCGGACGGCCCTAGCCACAAATCCACTAGATACGGAATTACAAGTACAAGACAGATAGACTTACAAAGACTGACTCGATCCCTCTCAAGCCTCGACGCTTCTTCTTGTAGACACCTCTTCCTAGCGGATAACTTTGGAACACCACCGCGGTCTCGGAATCCACCGATAGGGCTTTCTATGGTCACCGTCACCCGAGCAAGGAGCCTTTCTCCGAGTGGGTAGAATCACAACAAACGTCTTCTTCTTTGATGGATGTAGAAGCAAACCAAAACTTCTCTTCTTGAATTCGGTAGAGAAAAACCGGTGCCAAACTCCAAGTAATTTGATATGTATATAAGAACTTGGATAAACAATAATTGGGTGTAAACTCTAGAGTGGTATATGAATTTCTCTTTGAAAATTAGCACTCAAAACAAGAATATTTTCCTAAGCAATTTTTGCTCTCAAACTCTCTCTAAGAGATAAACTAGGATGGAAAAGTTATGGAAATGTTAAGTTGGAAAATGTCATTCCCGCACATATTAAAGTCTGTAAAAGTTGGTTAAAAACCAAGTGAGGAAGTGGGTGCAAAACTACCAAAAAACTGCCAAAAATTGTTCCCGCCTGGCCTCTCGTTCGAACGACATTTCGTTCGAACGAGATCTCGTTCGAACGACATTTCGTTCGAACGAGATCTCGTTCGAACGAGACTTCTAACGACACACCAGTATGGACTTCGCTAGAATCTCGTTGGAAACCTCGTTAGAACGAACAATCTCGTTCGAACGATAGACCAGTATAGGTTAGTGAGAACTCGTTGGCAAACTCGTTCGAACGAAACCTGGTTCGAACGAAAAACTCGTTCGAACGACATTTCGAACGACTTCCAGAAATTTTGTAAAATTCGATTTTGGCCCAGAAACTTTATATACTTTAATTTAAAGTTCCAATTAAATTTTTCTGAAAATAAAACACAGTTTTTATTAAACCTAACACCCAACAAACTTTGTTCCAAGCTCCTATATATATATAATTGCATTCATACCTTGGGAGCATGGAACCATAGTTGATGACGAAGAAACGAGGCACGCAAACCGGCATATTTGATGAAGCTTTATACTCTTTGCCGCTACGTCTTCAACAAACACTTCATAGGCTTGAAAGTATTACAATGACATACTATCCTACGAATAAATGTTTTTGTCCGGAATTGAGCCAACACAACACATGGACTCAATTGGAAATTTGTGTCCTTACAGGATCCCCATTTCGTACACTTTACACTAGTTTGAAAACTTCTATTTTGATTAACTTCCAAAATATTCATTTAATTTAAAAGTCAATTCTCATCACACTAATTAATTAAAATAAATATTAGTCAATAAAAATAATTTCAAATTTTAAAAATTCTACTCCAAATATATTAGACTTAATTAAATGAACTTATGCTCGGTAAATTAAAAGCATTAAATTTAAATTGACAAAAATATAACAAGAGTAGTAAAAAGTTAGTTTATAATTTTAATCGGAAGACAAGTCTATATCTAGTTTGAATCTTAGAATAAAATTATAAATTAACTTTCAATTTTTTTTAAAGAATGTCTACCATTTCTCAATGTATAAAAAAGAGCATGTTTTAAAAATTACTAAACAAAGAAACATAATAAAAAAAAGATATTAGACTAAATTAAATGTAATCCATGGGAGCTTTATTTCATCCCTTGGATAGGGTAATTAGCCTATCATATTGAATATCCAAGACATATAATGGGTGAATAAGTTATTAATTAAAGTAAATAAGTGTGACTAGGAGAAGAAATGATTGAACCAATCTATTGAATTAATCTCAAACTTCACTTTTACACAATCTTGAAATTGCACAATTTAATTCAAAGTACTTGAATAATTGTTTCCTTATAAAACCCTATCAAAATAACACTCTCTCTTAATATTATTCTTTCCTAAAAAAATAGATCCTAATTTTGAAGAACACGGGTTTAGGAAGGAATCCGGGTTTGGGGGTGTTTTGGGTATTTTACAAAAGGATGTTTTTTTTAAAATAAAAGGGAGTATGGACAAATTTCATTAAAATAAAAGGGGGATAGCTGATAAAGGAATCATGGAAGAAAAGTAAAATGTTGGTTCCTTTTTTAAAAAGGAAATAATAAATAATGGAGGAAGAATGATAAAATAATAAAGAAAAGAAAGTTTGTGGGGTAAAGTTAACTTAGTGGGAAAATGATGGATGGCTGGCCAATCTCCCGTGCTTGTGGCACATGTGGTGCACGTCTGAGATGTGCATATGCGGCACTGATCCAACGGACTTAGACAAAACCATGTTGATTGCCCATATAGCGCCACGTGGTGCCCTAAGAAATTTAGATAAAATCGAGGATGCTCTATCCCGGGCTCGAATACGGGTTGATTCTGAGTTCCAAAACAATGAGTTATTGAAATTGAAATTGAAATTGAAATTGGTATTTAAAATTAAAATTGAATTTGAAATTGATATTGGTATTTGAAATTAAAATTGAAATTGAATTTGAATTTGAAATTTTTATTATAAATTGAAATTGGTATTATAAATTGAAATTGAAATTAAAATTGATATTGAAATTGAAGTTCAAATTGAAATTGAAATTGAAAGTGAAAGTGAAGTTGAAATTGGTATTTAGTATTTGGTTTCTGGTAAATTGTGTGCATTTAATTTTTTGTATAAATTGAAATATGTATTGAATTCTAAAATTAAAATTTGGTTTCTCTCTCGAATTGCGACGGTGGCGACCATCTCTCTCTATACACACATTTCGATACATCTCTCTCTATATATATATATACACATATATGTGTGTGTGTGTGTGTGTGTGAGAGAGAGAGAGAGAGGGAGATGGAGAGAGAGAGAGAGAGAGAGAGAGAGAGAGAGAGATTGTTGAATTTTTAGTATTCTTGAATTGTTGTTGACTGGTGGATTTGAACATTTAGATAGCCATTGAGTTGATTGGCCCAAGGAATTTCTAATATATAGCATTATTATTTGTATTTTTGTTTGGGATTCTTGAATTATTTTTGACTGGTGGATTTCAACACTTAGATGGACATTGAGTTAGTTAGCCCTAGGCATTTCTAACATTTAGATTTATGATTAAACTGAATATAAATAAGACATAATCAAATGAAACATACTATAAATTTTAAAAGGTAGTTGTTATATAATTTGTAATGCGAAATGAAACATAACTATGCATAAATCATCACTATAAACATTATTGCCGAATAAGTAATAAGGGTGAAAGGTAATAAGTAATCATGCATTCACATGAGAATACATGCATGCATGCACCCCCCCCCCCCCCAAAGCCAGTGTTATTTAGCAAGTAACGAGGGTGAAAGGTAATAATTAATCATATACAAGTTGATTTAGTGTAAATTTACACATGCCTAGATTATAGTAACGAGAACCGCAATAGATAGCCATTGGATCCTATTTCACGCACCTATTTTCCATCATAATAGTATTCAAATTTGGAGTACCCCAAATGCGAATACTATTTTGATCCACCACAGTACCCCAATTGTGAATGCTATTATGATGGTAAACAAGTGCATGAAATAGGAGTCAATGACTATCTATTGCGATTCTCGTTACTATAGTCTAGGCATGCATGTGTAAATTTACATTAAATCAACTCGTTATATAACACTTACTTTGTGGGTGCATGCATGCATGTATTCTCATGTGAATGCATGATATAACAGTTATGTAACATTTATAACTACTTTAAATTACATATAGTGTGCATAGATACTAGCCTTATAGTTCATATGCATACGCATTAAATAGCCCTTAGAATCATTCGAGAGTCATTACCCATGTAATGAGATCCCTCAAATTGTTCCGTTTTGACATTTTGGGACGACATAGTTTATGTATAATAATATCCTTAGTAGCTTAAACTTGTTACTTTTGGGAGAAGTTATGTTGCCGTATCTTAATGTTCTCTAGGTACATACTAGATGATGCGGTGTTAAGTACTATTTCAAATCATAAATTAAAATAACACTTTCACTTGTGAATCTATATCGTGTACTTGGAGAACTATGGGGATATACTATCGAATTTTCCTCAAATTATAACAATGTGTATGAGCTGTTAAGTATATTACAGAAATATGCAGTCTTGAATGGGATAAGACCACTCACCTTTTAGAGGAGATCAATGAAATAGTATTCATATTATTTTTGTAATATAACACTGAAAGACGAAATGTCAATCTTGTAGTAAATCATTTATTGGAAATCAAATGTTCACACTTTTGTTTATACTAATCCATGAATATATGTTTCTTACCCATAATAGGAGATTGTTTGTAGTAGTTATGATGGGATATACTATATACAAAGAGTGAATGGGTGAGATAAATAGACTAGGGGATGTGTTTCATAAAGGTGCTAATGTATTTATGAAATTAAAAAGAGATGTCGTAATGATGAAGAGTTTCCGTGTTCATGTGCTAAGTGTAGGAATGGTAAGGTGTTTGAGTGGAAAACATTTGAACTACATTTGTTAAGATAGGGTATGCAACATAGTTATCGATTTTATATTTTTCACGGGGAATCAAAAATTCCTTTTGTCCCCGAGCAACCTTCACAACAACCTTTAATAAGTAGGATAGATGTACAAGGTAAGGAGGACAATGTACATCATAATATGCTTGAGGATTTAGTTGATGACACGTATGGAATTTATGAAATGGAAGAGAATGGGGAAAGGAAGGTGCTTTTAGACATAATATATAATTTGAAGTTTTCATATAATTTTTCATCCAACTTGCAAAGGATTGTGAATTATGTTACCCATGAATTACATAAATGTAAGTCCCACTTTTGACATGTGATCATGCAATTGGTTCCTCTATTGTTTAAGCACTGTTTCTACATGCACAAGGATTTGCAGATATTTATTATGCAAATTAGCATTTGCTTCACACTTTTATGTGAGAAGGTAGTCAGTTGAGATCACATAGTGGCCACAAAAGTAGAGGTAATCGAAGTGGTTTATTTATTGGAGAAGTACTTTCCCCCATCATTCTTTGACATAAGTGTTCACTTGTTGGTACACCTATGCGATGAAGCACTTCTTTGCGGCCCAGTTAAATATCATTGGATGTATCCGTTTGAAAGATTGATGAAAGTTTTTAAAGATTATGTAAAAAATACATGATACATTGAAGAATCAATTACAAAGGAATACATCACCGTGGAGTCATCAATATACACTCGGGAATATATATCTGACCCGAGCAGTGTAGATAACAGTGATGAATTCGTCGATGAGGGTGGTTAGGTGATGGGCAAATGAGTAAAATTAACGAGTTTACAACATGAACAAGTAGCTCGTTATCTATTTGACATGCAAGAAGATGTCGAAGAATGGAAAAATAAAGTTTATATTATTTTAAAATTTAGATTATTTTAATTTTTTTACATGATTAATTTCATAATACATTTATCACGATCAATGTAGAAAATATGATGCATGTGGGAACAATAAAAGACGAAAAACGATGACACAATCAGACAATGAATTTAGGCTGTGATTGTCACACGAGGTAATTATAATGAAAATGTCTCTTATTAAATGTCACATTACAAGAAAGCCTTACAACTAACCTAATTAATTTATCTATATTCTCAACTTTTAAAGACGAGTGATGCCACATCAAGTCTTGCTCGTCTGGTCACTAGACCCTTGTTCATGGAACACGAGTACAAAATGTATCGATTAAATGGTTACGTATTCGGTGCAAGGCTGTACGAGAAAAACACAAATGTACAGAACTCGAGCATTTCATACAAGGCTCTTACTTATTTTCGAGCAAGTGCGAAAGATAAAAACCTCGTTAAAGCTGAAATGACTTACTATGGTGTAATTCGAAATATATTTGAATTAGACTATATAAGCTTCAAAGAGATTGTGATTTACTGTGATTGGGTAAGAGTTGAGGATAAAAATGCTGGTAAATTTGATCTTGGCACCAATTTGACCATGGTTAGCTTCTCCAAGTTAAAGAGCAACGGACATGTGAGCGATGAGCCGTTTGTTTGAGCTTTTCAAAAGGTCAAACATGTATTATACTCAGAGTATATCAACAACGAGTCGTGGTCAATCGTCGTATATGTTCCAAAGCGTCTAAATAGTAGTGTGGATGAGTTGGCTGCTCCTACCGAATATCAATTCATTTTTTATGACAACCCAAATTTGAAATAATTTTTAGATTCGTAATAAGTATTCCAATTATTTGTAATAACCAGTGGGTGTATTATTCTAGTTCTTTATTATTATCAAACGACATTTTAATTCAATTTTACTTGATCAGTTTACTACTTGCAATAACCAATGGGTATATTCTTCTAGTTCTTTGTTATTATTGGATTTGAATTAAAATTGATTTTTGGTTAGTGAATATATTATTTTGGATTTTAATCAATTTAAAGTCGATGACATGACCCGATATTGAAATAATATTTTTAGATTTATAATGTCGTTAACTTGTACAATATTCTAATTCATTTCGATTTAAACATTTTGTCATATACATGTATGTACTAATAACAAAAATTTTTGCAAAAAAAATATCTTCATCAGCGCATCACGGTAGCGGAGCTGACAAAGGATTGTCTGCCACTAGGCCCCCAAAATGGGGCAAATTGGGGACCGTCGTCGAGAACAAGACGACCTTACTAGATAGATACCCAAAGTTGCTGAAATCGACCGTGATCCCGGGGTACACGAATTGGAGGAAGGTGCTAAATGAGCTCAAGATGGCCATCTAGGGGGCACTACAGGTAGTGTATTTATATATTTTAATTTAAATACAACTAACACTTACTTTCTTTTTGGTTTGTATTTATTTGATATGAATAATTCGTCCTGCCCCCCACATGTCCGCGACTCCACATTCGAACAGTTGAGAGATCAATATAAAATGTGAAAGAAAAATATGTAGGTAAAGTACTTTGGGCAGACCCAAAGTCCATTATGAGAGTGTGTGACACTGTCCCAATGAAGGAGTCTATCTCATTGGCACAGTGGCAGAAGTTTGTTGACAATGATATCGAGGAGCGGAAATTGACATCTTGTCAACCGGGGGGGGGGGGGGGGGGGGGCAAACCGGGTGAAAAAGGTAGACGTGCACTACTACGAGCGGATGTCTGACGCCTAGGTGGAGAACAAGATGGTATGTTTTTATTTTTCTTTAATTTTAGGTTTATGTTATTTTAATTTAGAATTACTTTGTGTTACTTACTAATTCTGCATTATTTTATTTCAGGAGACGGGGAGTGGTCCTGGGGATAGGCTGCATAGGTTCAATGCCTATGTGGAAATTCAAACAAAGAAGGGTAAGGATAAGGATGTGTCCCCAAGCATGGCAGTCACAATTGTAAGTTATAATTGTTTAATTTTTTAATTATATTATAATTATTTTATTAACTTAATTAACTAATCATGAACTTTTTGTCATTTCAGGTAAAGAATAAGGAAGTGCATGACAAGCAGTCTGATACGGACAAAGCATCTTTATCTATGGGCTCACTAAGCCAAGTGCTCGGGACAAATCACTAGGGGAGGAATAGAGGGTGAGATCTCGAGTGGGGAAGTCGAGGCTCATCGAGATTGAGATGAGAAACATCGGGTTGGCTCGTAAGGTGGACACCCATGGAGATAAGTTGGAACGGTTGGAGGCGACAGTCCTGAATATGTATGCCTTCATGAAGCGTCAGTTGAGACCCACCTTGTGTAAGGGCAAGGGCAAGGGGAAGGAGGTAAACGAGGACACCAATTCTCTATCACCCATACCCACTGACTCGTCGATACGCACGGAATCACCGCTTCCATATGATCCATTTCCTATCTTGACCCACGTCGAACGTCTTATGTCAATAATTGGTTGACCAAGCATGTTTTTAATATACATATTTGATGGCATGCCGATAGCTAGGGGTTGAGGGATCCAGACACACACTAGGGTGGTTTGGTTCATGGACGTATCACGTAAAATTTTGAGGCAAATGTTCACGTCACAGATATTGTGCCCGCGACATTCAGCAAATTGATAAATGTATCAATTCATATATTGTATGGCCTGCTTTCCTCCTCCAACCTGTTCTAGACCCTAGTCCATGACATTATTTATTTTATTTTGATATTGGATATTGAATATTGGATATTATTTATATTTTTTTCGATTTAGTTGTGGATATTTACATATTGGTTGGTTATGGTTGTGGATATTTGTATTTATTTGGTTTGGTTATTGAATATTAAATGTTTCTTAACATAAATACTGTTTGGACAGGTTTAAATATACTGTACCATGTAGAATTATACCGGTGAACAGTGGTAGTGGCCATACTACCCAATAGTTTTTTTAATTCACCGAGTTTTGTCACGAACTTTGACCGTGACAAGTCCGTGACAAAGGAAACTTATCATGGTCAAAGTTCGCGATAAGTTTTTCTTTGTCACGGACTTGTCACGGTCAAAGTTCGTGACAAGTTCATTTTGTCACGATCTTTGACCATGACAAGCTTACCTTGTCACGATTTTTTATCGTGACAAGGGGCAGTTCTGGTGTAGTGGGATGGATTTCATTCCTTGTCTTCTTCTCATTATAATGACATCTTATTCTTTCTCAAAATTATTATTCTTATCCTAGATTTCATTTCCTAACTCACCATTTTAGATCAATAAAAAACCACTTGTAAAATAATTTTTAAAGAAAAAGATGAAAAATGACTTTTAGTATCCTCAAGAGGCTTCTTTAAAGTTTAAAAGCACGATTTGACCCTTTACTTGATTTTATTATGTATTGTGTAGGTACTTTAAGGGATATTGATTGTAAAAGATTCCTACTACAACGACGAAAAGAAAAAGGAAGGAATTTTTAGTTAAAGGAAGGAATTTGTAGTTATCACATGTCTTTGAAGTTGCATACGCGTGGTATCTCTTTCAAGATCTGCCTTTGTCCTTCATATATAAACTTTGTGTTTATTAGACTTGGGGAATAATTTTGATTTATAGAAAGAAAATAAAAGGGGCTTAATTATCTTTTGATTTTCCTATGGTGATGTTGTTCTTTCTCACTTAAAGCGTTCGAATGTCTCCCATGGTTTTCTTACCCTTTAGGTTGGAATGGGTCTTGATACTACAATAGCAATACATCATTGGTGTCCTTTTTGAAGTTGATCATAAATTTATTAGCATTTTGGTTGGAGTTGAGATACTTATCTGAAATTTTGTTGTATGTTAGATGTCATATTCTCATATTGGGATTCTTAGATTCTTTAAGGTTTGTTTGGGTCTCAATGATAAGGTGGATGGTAGTTGTTCTGGTTTATTAGTAGATTTATGGATTTGTCATATATATGGGGTTTGAATAGTCCAACTTTTTATATTTCTTATTGGTTGCAAGCGATCTTGCATATTTTTTGTTTAAAGCGGCTTGGTATTACATATATGGGTGTTATTTGGTAGTCTTAATGGTTTTTGTGTTGAAGAACTAGGGTTTCTCTAGTTCTCTATCCATTTATGTTGAAGTTGGGCTACTTTGAGAGAAATTAAGGGCTTGTTTGGTTATGCATTCCAAAAACTCGATTTAAACACTATTTTTAAATATAGTTTTAAAATTTAGTTTGCTCTTTATATAAATATTGGAGTGCATGTGGTAAATTTTAACATAGTTTTCTAAAAATTTGACAAAATTGACAATCATATAAAAGGTCGTGCACAAGACTCTCGCTTAACTGTAGGGTCTGGGAGAGACGGATGTCGGGTGGCCATATCCCTATATATGGAGATGCTACTCCCATGTATTAAATCCAAGACCATCCTTAGCTTGGGCGAGGGCACTCACCATCGCACCAAGGTACAACCTCTAAAAACATGTATATTTATAATATATATATATATATATATATATATACATACATACATAAAACTTTTATACATACATGATACATGAATGGATACATACATACGTACATACGTACTTACATATATACATCATAAATGCATAAATATATCATGTGTTCTTTATGAATATTTAATGAGGCATGTTGGGAATTTTGATTATATATATTATGATATTGCATGTATAATCCACAGTAAAATTATATTCGTACATGATTTGATAATATTATTTAATACATATGTACTATATGTATATTTCATATTATTCCATACATTTATAAAACAATTATAAAGATATATATATATATATATAAGTGTGGTGACAATTATGTTCAGCACAAATTATCAAGAAAAGACAATCACCAGAACAAATAAAGAAAGTAAGGAATGGCAATCACACAACACAATATTTTACGTGGTTCAGCAAGAATGCCTATGTCCATGGTGGTGCTCTCAGTATTATTTCTCTATACTCCGGGGAGTGTTTTACAGAAAAGATAATACATGCCCTTTGCCCCTGGCTGAGGGTTTGTTATATACATGCTTGTGTTTCGGGAAATGGGGGTGTTGGACTCCCCCACGTCAGTCCATAACCCCTAGAATATCTCCTTACGAGATTTTAAGAATTTGACTGGGTCGTAACTAAATTATTTAAGGTGTGAGGACCCTAGACTTTGGGTCGGGATCTACTGGGCTACTCGTCTGGGCCCAAGTGACAAATCGAGGTACCCACAATTGCCCCTAAAGTTGTTGGGCCACAATTTGGGCTCAATAATTTTAAATAATTTGTCATAATGACATTTTTGTAATTTGTGCAACACTCTACAAGATCGAAGCACCTTTTCTGAACTGATTTAGGCGACAGACTGCCTCATTACCTGTGTGTTATGATTGAAAAGGTTTAAAACGTCGCTGGAGAAGTCATTCCCTATTGTCATTTCAAATTTCTCCATATTTCTAAACTTCTCCAAGCTCCAGCTGTTGCTCTTTCATTCCCAGGTCTTCATCTTCCAATTTTAATCTTCTTCATCGTCTTTGCTTGTGACTTTGCATCGTCCCAAGCTAAGTTTTTACTTCATAAGTTCCTCTTGCTCTCTCTCTTTTCTTTTTCTATTGAAATTTCTTCGCATTTGTAATTAGGGTTTGTATTTTTCAATGGTGAAAATAGGTAATAAATTAATATCCGAATTTAGGATGTTCTATAATATTCCAAATTTGGTAGACATCGAGTGTGCCCCAGTCCCTCATAATGTTAGAGAGGTGGAGGATGGTCACTGGATTCACGTCCTCTTATTATCCCAAGGGGGTCTTACTTTTCCCCCAAGCAGTTTGTTTTTGCACTTTTTTGGTTATTTCACTATAGTCCCTGCACAATGCTCGCCTAATGTCTGGAAAATTGTTAATGGTGTGCATAGAATAAACTATATCTATGGCACTAATTTAGGGCTTGGCGAAATTTTCTTATGTTATTCTTTTTCGCGAACAAGCTCTGGTCTTCTGTACCTTAAGGCCAGGAGTCCCGACAGGGTGTTGGTAGTAAATCCACCTAATTCCCACAAGGATTACTGGGATAAGGGTTTTATTACAAGAAAATGGCAGTTCCCTCCTCATACTCAGGTATCAAGATCTGGCAGATTTGTGGTCCCCTTTCATGGAGGGGAGTATATAGGTAGGTTTAGTCTCTATTCTGCTCATCGATCTTCTGTTTATGCATGATTCTTCTCATATTTTTCTCTCTTTCTTTTTAGCGAAGACAAAGAACTCGTAACATGCTCTCAGTGAGGTTCGAGCTGCTGAGTTAGTCAAAGCTTGGAAAATCAGGGAGCTCTTGGCTAACAGTGAACACCCTCGATCAACGTCTTTCTCTTGGAATATAAGAACGTTGGGTCCAAATTTATCGCGCAACCTGTGGACAGCATCCCTGAGCTACACATTTTTGAATAGGTTGCTGTCGACCCCATCTAGTTGGACGAGGAAGAAGCAACTCTGGTGAGGAGAGTGAAGGTGCTGACAAGGGCGGTGCTGAGGTTGGTTCCGGTGAGGATAGCTCTGGTGAATAATCTTCCAGTTCATAAGGGGTTTCAGAGGCTGAGGAGTCTTCGAGTGAATCTAGTAGTTCCAGCGAGGAAGACATGGCTCCTCCAAGGAAGAATCTGATTCGTGATGATGATGATGATGTGCTCCTTTCTCTCCGATCGAAGAAAAAAAATCTGCCCGCGAAGAGGTTGCAACTGGTTCTCAGTCTCCTACTCATGAGGAGGAGGAGAAGAAGAAGAGGGAGGAAGAGCAGTGGAGAGAGAGGGAAAGAAAGGAGGAAGAGAGGAAGAAGGTGGAGGAGAAAAAGAGAGATGAGAAGGAGAGGAAGGAGAGGGGAGAGGAGAAAAGGAGAGAAGAGGTGAGGATGAAGGCGGGGCAAGCTCTGGTGCCTGTGTCTGCCTTGCCTGAGGGGGCCTCTGTTGCCCTCTCTCCCCAGTTGGCTCCTGCATTGCTCGAAAAAGCAATTTTGTCGACTGATCATCAGAAGGCGATGGGGACCGACCACTTAACTTTGAAAGCGAGTCAGAGGCTAGCCTTGGTAAGTTTACTCTCACTTCTCTATTCTCATAATACTTTTATTTCTGCTCCCCTTACTAATATTTTTCTTCTTTGCAGTTCGTTACTGACTTCGTCGTCCTCTTTCACAGCCACTACGAGTTGGTATAGAGGAATGCTGATCTTGAGAAAAAGAATACCGAGATGGAATCCAGCTTGAAGACTGCCAATGCCATCCAGAAGTCCTTTGATCTCACTCTTTCTGAAGCCAATCAAATAAAGGAGGCGACGATCAAGGAGCTTGGGGAGTTGAGGCAGTCTTATGACCTAGTTTGCTCGAGTAAACTAGCTGTGGTGGAGGAGAATAAGGTGTTAGTGGAGAAGGTGGAATCTAAGGCAGCCACCCTTAAGGAAAACTCGTACAATGTCGGATGGGCTGTGTATGAGGATGATGATGTTCAGATTGGCTATATCAGTCGCCTGAACTTCAAGAAGGGATGGAACAAAGCTCTCCTGACTGCCGGAGTGGATATCGACTCCCCACTATTCGATGAGCATGATCAAGGTCCGAAACCTGTTATGGATGAGGCACCTGCCCCTGCCATTGATGCAGGCATTCATGCTGCTCAGACTGTTCTTGCTGGTGCTCCTCCTATCTAAGGAACAAAAGTTGCTCCATCTGAATGGGGTGTTTCTACTGCTGCAGATAAGGGAAAATAACCAACGACCTCAGAGCAAACTGAGGTTTCTATTTAGGAAGTTCTTTGTATTTTTATTTTGTTTATTCTTTCCTTTTGATCATGGATGTACTTGGAATGTTCTATTTTAATGAAATGAAATCCTTTCCCTTTCTGCATATTGATTGCTTTGCTGTTTAATGCTTGTATGGCTTTTAACTGGTTGATGTTGATGAATACATTCCTACAACTTCTCAACTGGGTAGAATTCTTGATCCTAATACTAGTAACCAAGTTCGCCAGGCTTTTGTAAGGATTTGTAATTCCCTTAGATCAAGGAACCAGAGCTTTAAAGACCAATTGGAACTCGTTGCCAAACTGAAGGATAAACTTCAGGAGATGGAAGAGGTTGATGCTTCTGTTCAAGAAGAAGTGAACCTTCTGAGGGATAAACTTCTGGATGCCTACGAGATCAATCAAGTCGGAGAAGTTCTTCAATAGGAGAATGAAAGTCTGAGGAGGGAGGTGTTGCAACTCAGGGAGCATGCATTGAGCGTTGCGCCTCAAGTTTTACAAGGTTCCTCTTTATCGGTTGGTCTATGAGCTGGTACAATATCGAGCGCCCTTAAGTTTTGCAAGGTTCCACTTCATCGATCGGTCCACGAGCTGGTACAGATGTCGAGGGTCCAGCTAGGGAGATAGACAAGCTTCGAGGAGATGTTCGTCGTGCATACGTGATAGCTATCGGGCTACAAAGAGATATCATGCGGCTAAGGCATCTGTTCAAGAAAGGTCCTCGGTGAGTGTAGGCTGACGGTTATGAGCAGGGTTGGACAGATGCTCCGACGAGGTTGGCAGAGTTTCAAGAGCTATACTTTATTAGGGGATGGTTGAATACTCTCAAGGAGTTGAAAGTCCCTAGGAACTCAGTCCTCTGGTATCGTCATGAGATCTCCCCTTCAACTCTAATACCTAACCCTTTCCGGAGGGATGACCAGTGGGTCCCCATAGATGCTATTCCCAGGTAGCTGCTGGAGCCGAATCCAAATGAAGTAGAGTTGGAGTTAGATCCCCACCCAGATGA
Organism: Sambucus nigra; assembly: GCA_949130495.1. NCBI lineage: Eukaryota > Viridiplantae > Streptophyta > Magnoliopsida > Dipsacales > Adoxaceae > Sambucus > Sambucus nigra. Next base: position 578,509,140 of record OX422211.1, on the reverse strand, counting down.
AGGTCGAAGAGCACAAGTACTTGATTACCTTGTTCGGAGACCTAATCCCCAATAGGTTTTACTTAATTCATTCAATGTAACTCTGTTGTAAATGTAGCGAAGTAATAAAATATTTATGTTTTGGGCGATTCGCCGACTAAACATGCGTTGTGTATTTTTTACTTCATTGATTTTTGTTTGATTATCTTGGGCTCTTCATAGCCGACTATATTTGATGTGGCTAGAGTTGTTTTATTGCTTGAGTATCCTCCCAGTCCAGTATTCTTATAAGATACCATTCTGACCTACTTTACCTTTTAGGTCATGTCGTCACACTCCCTTTAGGCCCAAGTGTGCTAATGGAGAGGACACACCTGGTGTTGGATGTTCTATCCAATCAGGTTTTCTGAGCCAACCATCGTTTGGCGACCAATTCAATTTGGTCGAGCTGCCTAAGGGTCCCTATAGGGCTTCATATATTTCCAGGGGCAATGCTAAGAGGTTATTTGTGTTTCATAACGAAAACCTGAGGAGGGAGGATCCCTGCTTTTATATATTGAGTAGTGTGCCTGTCGCTTGGAAAAGATGTGCAAGTTACAAAGTTCATAATACACAATTTTATGGAATGCTACTACCAAATAATCTTTTATTAATCAAACACAATAAAAATGAGTTGCCAATTCTAGTAATGTGATAAAAGATCAATGAAGAGAAACTAAAAATAGAATTTCTGTAGGTTGGCCACGTTCCAAGCTCAGGGTATCTCTCTGCCCTCCAGCGTTTGTAAGTGATAGGCTCCTTGCAGGTCATCTCTTGTCACCTTGAATGGTCCCTCCCAGTTTGGACCCAGCTTGCCATCAGATGGTTTTACTGTGCTGCCAAGAACTTTCCTTAGGATGTAGTCCCCAACTTGGAATGCTCTTGGATTGATCTTTTTGTTGTAGTGCTTTGCTAGTTGTTGCTGATAGCCTGCTAGTTTCATTAGAGCTAATTCTCTGCGTTCATCAGCTAGGTCAAGTTCAGCGAGTAATGTTGCATCATTCTGGTCTTGGTCGACTAGGGTGGATCTCATGGTGGGGAGGCTAGCTTCTAGGGGGATGATTGCCTCCATGTCGTATGTTAGTGCGAATGGGGTTTCTCCGGTTTCTCACCGTGGGGTAGTGCGGTAAGCCCATAAAATATGGGGCAGCTCGCTCGCCCATCCCCCTTTGGCTCACTCTAATCGCTTCTTCACTACATCAATCACTGTTTTGTTAGAAGCTTCAGTTTGGACGTTGCTCTGAGGGTATGCTACCGAGCTGAAATGGTGCCTGATTCCATACTCGTTGCAGATACTCTAAAAGAGGCCGCTCTCGAACTGCGTTTTGTTATCAGTGATGATGGTTTTGGGAATTCCAACGCGATTAATTATGTTCTTCTATATGAATCTCACCATATCTACGTCTCTGATGCTTGCCAACGGCTTTGCCTCAATCCATTTGGTGAAACAGTCTATTGCGACCAATAGATACTTACAATTACCAGCAGCGGTAGGAAGAGGGCCCACGATTTTCATTCCACCATTGGGCAAAAGGCTAAGGGCTGGTAAGTGATTTTAGGTCGTTGTCGGGTTAGTGGACCATAGGAGCATGTAGTTCACATTTCTCACACTTGCAAGCATATACCCCAGAATCTCTCTGCATGTATGGCCATCAGTAGCCTTCCTTCATTGCTCAGAAAGCTAGCGATCTTCCTCCAATATGGCTCCCACATATTCCTTCATGAAGCTCATTTAGAACTTGCTCGACGTTTTTTGGGTGAATACATTGGAGTTAAGGGCTGATGAATGATCTCTTATACAACTTGCCCTCAAGAGATAACTAAAAGCGGATAACTTTGACTCTTATATGATGATCGTCTTTCTTATCGTCTGGTAGTGCACCATCCTTCAAATAGTCCCTTAGGGGGTCCATCCAACTAGGTGTTGATTCAATCTGAAGAATATGGCCCATGTCTGGCAGCTCATCACTCTGGTTGACGCTTGGCTGGGTGAGGAAGTCAATAGGGATCGTTCTCTTTAATTCAGAGTTGATTGTTGAACTCAAGGCTGCTAGGGCATCAGCATGACAGTTTTGTCCTCTAAGAAACTGTTGGACACTGACTTTCTCAAAGTTGGACATTAAGTTCTTTGCTAAGGCGAGGTAGGCTGCCATTCTCTCATCCCTCGTGTTGAAGTCTCCACTTATCTGATTGGAGACTAATTGTGAGTCGTCGAACACCTGTAGTTGTTTCGCACCCAATGCCTGTGCCTTTTACAAGACTTCTATTAATGCTTCATATTTTGTTTCATTGTTGGAGGCTGTAAATCCCAGTCTGATTCCTTGCTCGAAGATTGTATCTTCTGGGGTAACGAGCACAATGCTAACTTCTGCCCCCTTGGAGCTAGAGGCTCCATCAACAAACAGTCGCCAAATACCTTCTGTCGAGTGATCTTCCCTCTTACCCACGGTTTGCAGTTGGTCGCAAGGTTGTTAGCCTGTAAACTCTGCGATGAAGTCCGTGAGGCTCTGCCCATTGATTGCATTCCTTGGTTAGAACTGGAAGTCAAATCGTTCGAGCTCGACCAACCACTTCCATAGTCTACCGGACAGATTCGCTTTCCGCAGGACTGCTTTAAGGGGGTGTGATATAAGGACATTGATAAAGTGTGCTTCGAAGTAGTGCTTCAGTTTCCTTGAGGCTACCACTAGTGAAAATATGAGCTTCTCTAGTGGTAGGTATCGCTGCTCGGCATCCAAAAGGGCCTTGCTCGCGTAGTAGATCGAGTGTTGGATTCCAGTTCTTTCGCATACCAGTGCAGAACTGACAGCGTGGCTGGAAACATCAAGGTATAGGTACAGGGAATTATTTTCTTGTGGTATCACGAGAAAGGGTGGTTTGCTGAGATAAGCTTTGACTCTTCTAATGCTTTCGAGAATTCTGGATTCCACTCCACTGCTTTTCTCTTTCTTCAATAGCTGGAAGAATGGCTGGCACTTTTCGAATGACTTTGAGATGAATCAATTCAAGGTGGCGAGCATGCCCATGATTTTTTATATGTCTCTTATAGTACGGGGAGGCTGTACCTTATGGATTGCATCAATCTGGTCCGGGTTATCTTCAATGCCTCTCTCGCTAACCAAGTACCAGAGAAATTTTCCTGACTGGACACCGAAGGAATATTTTCTTGCGTTGAGATTCATTCGATATTTCCTGACGATTTCGAAGGTCCTTGACAGGTCTGAGAGGTTCTCTTGACGAGCATATCGTTGATATAGACTTCCATGGTATCTCCCATTTGGTCTTTAAACATCTTGGTGACCAGCCGTTGGTAAGTTGCTCCAGCATTTTTGAGCCCAAAGGGTATAACATTGTAACAATATAATCCGATGGCAGTGATGAACGATGTCTTGTCTTGGTCTGGTGCATATAGAGGAATTTGATGATACCCCGAGTATGCGTCCAAAAAGCTCATTCTTTCATGAGCTACTGTGGCATCCACCAACTGGTCGATTTTTAGGAGAGGGAAACTGTCCTTAGGCCACGCTGCAAACTCTCCATTTCCCGTTGATTTTCGAAACCACTACTGGGTTGGATAGCCATTTAGGGAATTGAACTTCCCGTATCGATCCTGCATCCAGCAGTTTCTCTACTTCTTTCTCCATAGCCTTGGCCTTTTCGGGTGTAGTTCGTCGAGCCTTCTGCACGACGAGCCTGAAGTTTAGGTCGGCGTGCAACCGATGACAAACCAAATTGGGGTCAATTCCAAGCAGCTTGTAAGGTTCCCATGCGAAAACATCCACATTGTTCCTCAAAATTATCATTAATTCCTTTTTTTCTCGATTTGTAATAGAGGCTCCAATCAAGAACATTCTATCTTTTTTACTGCCACTGGCTGTGACCTCTTCCAGTTTTGCGACGACCCGCTCAGAGGGGAGGAGCCTGGTCTCCGCCACTTTGAGTCTTCTATACTTTAACTGCTACTTTAAAGTTATCAAACCTTCTTGTTCCTCAACCCTCTTTTTGGCCTTCTCGGCCTTCTTTACTGGTTTTGGGCGGATGGCCCCTATGAAGCACCTTCTTGCCATCGCTTGATCTCCGTAGATCTCCATTACTCCTCGCTCAGTTATGTACTTAAGTTTCTGATGGTAAGTCGAGGGGACGACCTTCATTTCATGTAGCCATCCTTTTCCAAGGATAGCTTGGTAGGGAGAGTCAATGTCGACTACCAAAAACTCGATCATCTTGGAGACACTTCCTGCCCTCACTAGCAGTACGATCTTTCCCAAAGGGATAGTTACTTTCCCAGTGAAGCCAACTAGAGGGGCAGTGGCTTCTTTCAAGTCGGCAACGCTTAACTTTAATTTCCAGAACATGTCGAGATACATTACCTCGGATGAGCTTCCCTGGTCGACGAGCAACTTGTCGACGTCACAGTTTGCTATCCAGAGTGTAATGATCAAGGTGTCATGATGTGGGATTTTTACTCCAACTAAGTTTTCATCCGTGAACATGATGTGTTTGTTGTAGTTAACGTCATCTACTCGTAGACGCTTTCCTGACTCTATTTTCGCTGGATCGATTTGAAAATCTTGCATTACAGTTGTAAATTTTCACTTCCACCCGAGCAAAATTCTCTTGAATCTGCTTTAGATCAGATGCCCCATAAATCACTGCGAACTCATGGACAGCATCGTCTTCGAGCACATTGTCGGGCCTTGTGTCTTCGTTGGCAGCGATCTTCTCTACCTTCTTTTCCATAAACTCGTTTAGGTGCCTGGTCTGGGCCAGTTCTTCAAGGTGAGTCTTAAGAGCCTTGCAATGCTAAGTCATATGTCCTCCTTCCTTATGAAAATCACATCTCAGCGTGTTGTTTCTGTTTGAGGGATCTCCTCCCATCTTTCTGGGCCACTTGACGAATGGCTCGTCCTTGATCTTCGCTAGGATCTTGTAGATTGGTTCTTTAAAGACAGTGTTTACTACCTAAAATGCTTTCGAAACATCGTTCTTGTTTCCATTCTTGGATCCACACTTACCCCCATTCTTGCCTCCTTTCTTCTGGTTTTCGGCCTTGTCGTTTCCCTTGGCGTCGAGCTTAGCTCGACCATTCTCCCCTGTACTAAGGTGGGTCACATCCTCAACTTTGGTGTACTTCTCGATGCGATCTATCAGGTCATCGATGGTTGTGGCCTCCTTCGTAGTCAGGGATTGGTGCAAGAGGCAAGAGCTGGGTAAGCCAATCTTGAAAGAGGCCACTACTACCTGCTCTGAGCAGTCGTCGACCTCGTTGAACAACTCTTAGTACCTTTTTACGTAGTTCTAGAGGATCTTCTGGGGCGTCTTCTTCATTATTAGCAAGGCATCCATCCTCTTTGGATGGGAGCTGCTGGTAATAAAGCGAGTCGTGAAAAGATCTGCCAGGGACTCAAAGCTCCTAATGGATATGTGAAGGAGTCTTTTGAACCACTTCTGGGTCACATCATGCAAACTCGAGGGAAAGATCCGGCACATTAGTGCGTCCGTGTTGTTCCAGAGAGTCATGGCCTGCCTGTACTGGCTAACGTGGTCGATAGGGTCAATCTTTCGGTCATAGATCTTGAATCTTGGAATTGCGAACTTCTTGGGGGATTCTTCTTCTTCTGTCTCCCTTGAGAAAGGGGATTTCATCTGGGTCGTGAGACCTCGTCGGGCTAACTCTTTGGCCGATCTGGCACCCCGATGTGCTAGGTGCTGGTCCATTTCTCTTCGGACCAAATTTCGTATGTCGTCATTTCCTCGAGCCGGGCTCCTTCAACGGCGAGCTGGTCGTTATTGCTCGAGAAAGTCATCATCTGATGTATGTTCCTCGATCCTTTAGGATCCGTGTCTATGGCTCCTTCCTCGGCTGCGAGACTTGCTCGTCTGAGGGCTAAGAGTGCGGTATTGACGTTGCCTGGTGCTATGATGGAGCTCTTTTTCCATCCTTTCCAATCTCCTTTTGAGGCGAGCATTCTCAGATTCTTGCTTGCGAGTTGCCTCTCCTTGATCCTGGATCCTTTCCTCATAGGCATCGATAAACCTGGAGATTTGCATGGACCTAAAAGATCCCTGACTTTCCTCTGAGGCTTGCTGCCCTTGGCGAGCCCTCTGATCTGAACGTCGAACTTCAGATCTAATCCTACGAGGGGCAGGCTGCTCTTGGATATCCCCTGCTTGAGGGGCATTGCTACTGTGACCAGACATTTCAAATTTTTTTTGGTGAGGGCTTTCTAAAAGGAAGACAAACATTCCCACAGACGGCGCCAATTGTGGTGACAATTATATTCAGCACAAATTATCGAGAAAAGACAATCACCAGAACAAATAAAGAAAGTAAGGAATGGCAAACACACAACACAATATTTTACGTGGTTCAGCAAGAATGCCTACGTCCACGGTGGTGCTCTCAATATTATTTCTCTATACTCTGGGGAGGGTTTTACAGAAAAGATAATACATTCCCTTTGCCCCGGGCTGAGGGTTTGTTATATACATGCTTGTTTTCGGGAAATAGGGGTGTTGGACTCCCCCACGTCAGTAGAATATCTCCTTACGAGATTTTAGGAATTTTACTAGGTCGTAACTGAATTAGTTAAGGTGTGAGGACCCTAGACTTTGGGCCGGGATCTACAGGGCTACTCGTCTGGTCCAAGTGACAAATTGAGGTACCCACAATAAGTATCATATATGTATTGATAATATTATTTAACATATGGATCTTACTATACTATATAGTTTAATAAAGTAAACATATATGTAATTTTTTGTACATGTACATATGTACTTTTTATTTATTAGAATTACACACATATTAATGTATTATGTATGTATATTATATATTAAGGTATAAATGCATAAAAATAATAAGAATGAATAATTTTGAGTTGAAAAATAAACAACCGAATTTAGAAAACACCCTTTTGTTGTTTTGTGAAAAACTTGATTATAATACAGATATATTATAATTCAGTATTTAAAAATAGGTGTACCAAACGTAAATTTTAATCGATATTGTAATTAAATACATAAAATATTGTAATTGATAACCAAACGGGCCTAAGGTTTCTTGGTAGAAAATCCTTTTTTGGTTGTGGCCGACAAGTAGACCTGGTAAAATGACTCACGACACGATAACACGACACGATAAGACACGAAGTTATAAGTTAATGGGTGGACCCTTAATGAGTTAGGGTTATATCAGTGTCAACCCGATAAGATACGATAGTTAACGGGTCAGGTTAGGGATGACCCCCTTCACCCGTTAATACCCGATAAAATCCGTTATGACCCATTAATTTAAGTAAATAAGATATACTTTTGGAACTTATAAATAATTTATGTAGCATAATGTTAATTTAATCACAATGAATTTTACTAAGTGAGAGATTTAGAAATATCAATGAATTAATGAGTCTATTTGGGTTCAAAAATGAGATAATATGTCAACTTGTACACAATTCAAAATAATTTATTATCTTCATGGGTATTAACGAGTGAACACGACACGACACGACATGATAACATAACGGATCGGGTTTGGATATGATTTTTTCACATGATAAAAAGTCATATGTTTAGACACGAATCCAATAAAATTCCAACACGATAAAAAATGATACGAATACGATCCGACACGACCCATTGACAGGTGTACTGACTGCTAAGGTGAATTTTGTTGATTGGTGGTGTTTGCGGCGTAATTGCACGCGTCCTGGTCTGGTTTATTTATGTGAGACATGATTAGGTTTAAGACGCATGTAATTGTATATATGTTTTGCTTTCTTATGCTTTAACTATTTGGTTGTTTTGTAGCTTTTGTGTTTTGGGGCTTACATGCCTTTTGTGTGGAATAATGTTTGGCATCGGGCTAGCACAAGGATGCCCTTTTTTTTTTTTTTTTTTTTTATTTTTCATGTAAAATGAGTTAAAAACAATTATAAAAAATAAATTTTTATTAGAATAGTTTATTTACACCCATTTGCTCAATATTTTTTTATTTTTAAAGGTCTGCGCTAGCGGCACTCGTTATTTTTAAACTTTTTTTTTATTTTACAACATTTGAAATAATTTTTGTATTTCTGCATTAAAAAACTAATCTAATAATTTTTTTTTAACTCATTTAGTCCCTCAAACACCCATTTACCAAATATTCTTTTATTTTTAATGGTCCGCGCCAGCGGCACTCGTTATTTTTAAACTTTTTTTTTAATTTTACAACATTTAAAATAATTGTTGTACTTTTGCATTAAAAAACTAATCTAATAAAAAATTATGTTTTAATTATTTTCAACTTATTTAGTCCCTCAAACACTCATTTACCCAATATTCTCTTATTTTTAAAGGTCCGCGACAGCGGCACTCGTTATTTTTAACCTTTTTTTAAAAAAAAAATTTACAACATTTAAAATAATTGTTGTATTTTTCATTAAAAAACTAATCTAATAAAAAATTATGTTTTTAATTATTTTCAACCTATTTAGTCCCTCAAACACCCATTTACCCAATATTCTCTTATTTTTAAAGGTCTGCGCCAGCGGCACTTATTATTTTTAACCTTTTTTTTAAAAAAAAATTTACAACATTTAAGATAATTGTTGTATTTTTGCATTAAAAAACTAATCTAATAAATAATTATGTTTTTAATTATTTTCAACCTATTTAGTCCATCAAACACCCATTTACCCAATATTCTCTTATTTTTAAAGGTCCGCGCCAGCGGCACTCGTTATTTTTAACCCTTTTTTTTAATTTTACAACATTTAAAATAATTGTTGTATTTTTGCATTAAAAAACTAATCTAATAAAAAAATATGTTTTTAATTATTTTTAACCTATTTAGTCCCTCAAATACCCATTTACCCAATATTCTCTTATTTTTAAAGGTCCGCGCCAGCGGCACTTGTTATTTTTAACCTTTTTTTTAAATTTTACAACGTTTAAAATAATTTTTGTATTTTTGCATTAAAAAACTAATCCAATAAAAAATTATGTTTTTTATTATTTACAACTTATTTAGTCCCTCAAACACCCATTTACCCAATATTCCCTTATTTTTAAAGGACCGCGCCAGCGACACTCGTTATTTTTGAACTTTTTTTTTTAATTTTACAACATTTAAAATAAGTTTTGTATTTCTTAAAACTGTTTCAAAATGTAAAAAAAAAATATTTATATTAAAACACTTTTCTTTTTGGAAACAGTTTTTTTCAGAAAAAAAAAATCTTTTTATATTAAAATAGTGTTTTTAAATAATACATTTTTTGTAGTTTATAAAAAATATTATTTTTTAATAAAACAGTTTTTTTTAAATAAAAAAAAAAAAGTCAAATAATACTAATAACTCACATAAAAAACCAAAAAAAAAAAAAAAAAAAAAAAATCTCTCCATGTACTAACCCGGGGTTAACACCCGGGTAGTATATCATTACTCTTTTGTGTGACCCAAGATGTTGGGGCAGATGGTTGCCGGTTTGGGCTATTGTACCGTTCGACCTAATGTTATTTCTTTTGGGGTCTATGGCCATGTTGCTAACTAAATCACATTTCACCAAAGAAAATATGTACCTTAATACGTATCTAGTTTAACCATAAAATCAAACAAACCTGACTCATAGACATGCCGGGTAACAATGACACTACATACTTGCTACTTATTTGTACAATTGTAGATTGTTTTCTTTTTGTTTTGTGGTTTTGGGTCATGTTCTTCAGTGAATATAAACAGTCTAACTAAATTAATATTCTGCTACAAAACTACATCTTCAGTAAAAATTGGGTCAAAATATTGTTGATTAACTTTGTGGTGTTTGATACATCGGTATTAACTTGTATTAATTTCTAAGTAATATGAATATAAATTTGATTGCTATCATGGCATATGCGTTCAATCCATGGTTCAAAGTTAGTATCGATATCGCGACGATACAGTCGAGTTGACTAGGTATCGGTGTCCACCGATCCGATTCCGAGTTACAAGTTGAGTTTTCAATTATTGATATGAATTGACTCTATATCGACAATTTCTCGGTAGTATCAGTGATATAGTGGTAGGATCGGCCCATATCGACGATATCACCGTAGTATTGACCCATATCGGTGATGTATCGGCCGAGATGGTATAAGTCACTAAACATCAATCTCTCTCTCTCTCTCTCTCTCCCCCCGATAATATGTTGGTAAGGGTGGTTTTTTTTGGGGCGGGGGGGGGGGGGGGGGGTACGAAATGCTAATTATTTTTTTAATTTAGTGTGCTGTGTGTGGGGTATTTGGTCATCATGTGAGTTTAATTTAGTGTGTTGTATATGTGCCAATTTTTTTTAAAGAATGCAAATGATCCAAATATTATTTGCTATTATTTTTTATAATAATGTTCCCAGTGTTATTTTTTAATATGTTATTGTTTATAAAAAAACGTAAATATTATTTTTTTACAAACAAATATACGACTGTAATTATTATAAAAATAATATTTGTATCCCCTAAACATTTGTATAAATAATATTTGCATCCTTTATGTAAAAGTAATATTTGAAACACAAGAAAAAAAAATATTTGCATCCTCTTTGTAAAAAAATAACATTTCCATCAATTTTAAAAAAATATTTGCAACCCAGTAACAAAAAAAATAACATTTACATTCCTTTTTATAAAAAAAAATAACATTTGCATCATTTTTTTAAAGAAAATAATATTTGCATCCTTTTTGTAAAAAAACGATTGTAAAAAAATGTAGTGTTTTGTCAAAATCACTATTTGTATTCCTCTTTGTAAAAAAATAACAATACTAAAAAAGAAATATTTCTACCATTTTTAGAAAAATATAACATACTTAAAAAACATATTTGTATCCTCTTACTAAAAATAATACTAATAATATAATAGTTGTATCCTCTTTGTAAAAAAAAATTATCCTCTTACTAAAAAAGTAAGATTTGTTTTTCTTTGTAAAAATATAATATTTGTAACCTCCGTAAAAAAAACATTGATTTATTATGGAACATTGAATCTGACAAGTTCGCACCACATCAATATAATCAATCGTACAATGTTATGCATATTAAATGATAGTTTTAAACTTATCTGATTGGTCCACATTGTTAATCGTATTTTTTTAAATTTTTCTAGATTTTTTTCAAAATTTTTTACGCTCTCTAAATAGCGTATCTTTACGTATCGCCCGATACCGTAATCGATACTGCAATCAAGTTGAAAATCGAATGGTCGATAACAAGAGTGATACGAGACTTTAACCGATGGTTCAATCTTATCTCGATTTTTCATAATTTACTTCACTCCAAACCTTTAGTTGAAAAAACAGCAAGGGAGAAATTATGAGAGGACATGGCTCTTCACATTAAACAATACGTTGTATTACATATATTAACCTTTGGGCATGAATAAAGTACTTGTTTGGTTTTTAATTGACCAACACAAAAACATTGACGCATAAAAAATGTACTAAAAATTATGTCCCTGATTTGATTGGTTAGGTAAGAGAGATGATTCAGCACTTGGAAGTACAATACAACCCTATTTGCCAATCAATGGAGCTACTGCCACTTTATTGTAGGTCTAATATTATTGTTTAATGAGTGATTAAAAATCGGTCAAGGGCAGTTTTTCCCAAAACCCTTTTTTGAATTATAAGCTCCTTCCTGAAATCTCCCCATGTAAATGGTACATACTTCTTAGGGTTGGTGTGTGGGTCCATAAGCTTAGAAGGGCACTCTATTATGGCGTTGCTTGTTGGGCTCATGAAATATGCCACTGATAATCTCTTTTTCTCTTTGTTGACCACTGCTCTATGCACATTACTCCTTAGCTTCCCGTTAGTCCATGCCTGCAAGGTACAAAATATCTTTTAACACGACATCCAAACACAAATATTTAAAAAATTGGCTTTAGAAAAAAGTGCTATGAGTGTCTTGGTTTTTATGTGAGGGAGGACTCCACACAAATCCCACTAGCCAACCAATGATTTTATTGGCATCATGCTATCAGTGAAATTGTATTAGTGTGGAGTCTTTATTTTACGATGGGCTCTAATAACGCATGTTTTAAGGAAACAAAACATGTTAAAAATCTAAAAATAGTTAAATTAAAACTTTATTGTGTCATTAGTACGACACAAACTAGTACAAAAGACCATTATGGTAAAGGCAAGGGCAACATTATAAATTAGAGAGAGAGAAATTACTTCAAGGGTGTCACCAATATTGATCACAAATGAATTTGGAACTGGGCGTATTCCGACCCATTTATTGTCATCTTTGAGAACTTGAAGGCCACCAACTTCATCTTGCAACAATATAGTTAATGTGTGAGGGTCTGAATGGCTCCCTAACCCCAAACACTTTTCCGGGAGGGGACAGGGAGGATATCGATTTATCCGGATCATAGTTGCCTCTTTCTCTTCAAAATTCTTAGTGAAAAAATCATCCGAAAGCCCTAATCCATGAGCTAACATCTCAAAAATGGTCAATCCTAGTTTGTCCAGTGCTTCCATATACTTTATCATTGCACCGCTGAGACATAAAAGACATCAAATGAGCATTAGTAGACCTTAATAGTTGTAAACCCGCGCGATGCAACGTGCGAAACACAAGTAAATGAAAAATGTAATGAAATAAGTTTTAATGAAATTATAAACTCTAGCGTGATTATAATATCTTTGCGACATTTTATGTCAAAATTAGGGCTGACAAATTTTATCACGATAGCCCGTTTACGGTAATAATCCGAAATGATCCGAACATGACACGATTATCTTGTATAGATTTAAGAGTATCCAAAACTTATACTTAAATCAAAATAAACGCGACTCGAAAATGACACGACTAACCCGAATTACCACCTCTAGTCAAAATTACTTAAAGCTACCTTTTTTGAAAGCACTTGAATATACAACTTGCAAACCAACTACCAAAGTAGAAAAAAAAAATTAACATCTAAAGAGTAGTTATTTTGGTAGATGAAAATAAAAAAATATTAATGTCAATTTTAAAGTAATGTAAATATTTGAATAATTATAAAAAGATGTTAAGATATTATTACACATAATATAGATTTTAGATGATAATGAAATTTACAATATATGTGAACCAAAGATTGACATATTAAAATAAAACGTCAATATTGAGACTTTAAAATTATATAACTAGTTAAACACCAACTTGTTGTTCACCATAACAAGGAATTTTTTAGATTAACATTGAAGCTTTCTACTATAGATCATGGACATTAGTAAAAACAACATTCAAGTAATCAAGTTGCAAACAAAATAAAAAATAAATATAACAAAAGCCATAACCATATAATTTGTATACACACTAATACATGATGAAATATATCATCGCCAAAACCAATGTTAAGATACATGAATTTCTCACCCTAGCATATTGGAAAAGCTAAACTTCAACCAAGTGTAAAAGTATCAAACCATAATCAAGATTAAAGGCACCAACTAATAACACATCAATCACAATCATTTCTTTTTTTTTTAATTTTTCACAAACTTTCACAATGCAACAATCATACGAAGGTATACCTTGTACATAATTTATTCTAATCTATCAACTTCAAGTTTATTATTTCATACACAAGCACACAAAAGCATACCAAGATTAAGTCAATGATATAACACATTATATTCAAAATAACAAAGTGATTTGTTCTAAAGTGCTTTCGGCCTACCCAAAGATAGCAAACCCTAGTTTCGCAAAAGAGCTTATATACATTACAAGCAACACACACAGATAAATAAAAAAATGACAATCATCATCTATTAATAAAATTTAAAAGGTGGGGATTATAAAAACACAAATATATATCAAATAAGAGTGCAAATTCTCAATTAAGACTGGTGATGGAGATGGTAATGGCCATGACCTATTAGGAAATAAAAGGTTATGGATATAAAAGTTGGAAAATGAAATAAATCCACTTTCTTCCACGGTCTATTGAGAAATAAAAGGTATTGATCAGAGTTTCAAATAAAAGCTTTCTTGCACGGTCCATTGGGAAATAAAAGGTTATGAATATAAAAGCGGGAAAATGAAAGAAACCCACTTTTTTATAACTTGCAGAGTGTATTGGTTGTCCATGTGGACATCTTTTTAGTGAAGGAAAATTAATAACGCTATATTGTGTTTTAAAATATATATAAGATATAAGATATGTGTTAGAGCATTCAATTAAGGGTATTTTGACTTGTCACGTGAGCTTTTTTTTTAAAAATAAATAAACGCGAGCATTTTAAAGAGTTTTTAGGAGAAAGAATTTGGTGACAAATTGGTACACAAATTGAACACCTATAATTTCTTCATGAATTAGTTCTTATTGCCACGTTTGATGTGGTGGATAAGATATGGGAGATAATGAAAAAAATTTATGAACATTCTCATTTAGATCCTATTAGACATTTTTTAAAGATTCTAGTCTCACCATGTTTTTCTCTTACATATAAGTCATATTCCTAATTTTTTGGAACTTTTTTTTACAATTTTACCCTTTTAAAACCAACCATCCGTAACTTACTTGAGGAAGTTACATAAGTGGTTGAACTTTTTTTTTAATCTTCAAATGATCCTAACTTTTAATTGACATATCCGTTTTTCGCAAAATTACTATTTTTGAAATCTCCTCAACGAGATCTATCAAACAAGATCCATGAAGCCTATATAATTTCAAAGGAAAAAAAATTACACAGACAGTAAACTTTTACTGTATGCACCAGAAAGAGATATAGGTTTATATCTGTAATATTTTCAAAAATAGTAATATTTACGGTGTTAATATTACACAGTATATAAATATATACACACGCACACACACATACACACACATACACACACACACACATACAAAGTGGATCCAAACTTTTTTTCTCGAAATTATCTTATTTTTTTAAAGATCCACGCTATCTAACAACCTTCATCAGAGCGTCGATTTAGGGTGGGTAGGGTTGGCATTGGATTAGGTTTATATCTGTAATATTTACCGTGTTAATATATATATATATATATATATATATATATATATATATATATATATATATATATATATATATATATATATATATATATATATATATATATATATATATATACGGTGGAACCAAACTTTTTTCTGATATTATCTTATTCTCAATGGTCCGCGCTAGCGGCATCCAATCCTCACCACCACCCACCCCCATTGTCGGAGCTACAACGACGTTCATCAGATCTCTGATTTGGGGTGACATGGGGTGCCGCTGGGGCGGGCCTTGGGAAATAAGAGAATTTTGTATAAATGGGGTTTGGATCCACTGGAGCTCTGGTTTGTGGTGAATAGGGTTGGCATTGGGTTAGGTTTATATCTGTAACATTTTCACAAACAGTAACATTTACTGTGTTATATATATATATATATATATATATATATATATATATATATATATATATATATATATATATATATATATATATATATATAGAGAGAGAGAGAGAGAGAGAGAGAGAGAGAGAGAGAGAGAGAGAGAGACACACACACACACACACACATATATATGCGGTTTATCAAAATCTCTTTTTTCTAATATTGTCTTATTTTTAACGGTCCGCGCTAGCGGCATCCAATCCTCACCACCACCCACCCCCATTGTCGGAGCTACAACAACCTTCATCAGAGCTCTGATTTGGGGTGACATGGAGTGCCGCTGGCGTGGCCCTTAGGAAATAAGAGATTATTGAATAAATGGGGTTTGGATCCACCAGAGGTCCAGTTTGGAGTGAGCAGGCTTGGCATTGGGTTAAGTTTATATGTGTAACATTTTCACAAACAGTAACATTTACTGTGTTATAACAGAGTATATATATATATATATATATATATATATATATATATATATATATATATATATATACGGTGGATCCAAACCTCTTTTTTCTGATATTGTTTTATTTTTAACGGTCCGCGCTAGCGTCATCTAATCCCCACCACCACCCACCCCCATTGTCGGAGCTCCAACAACCTTCATCAGAGCTCTGATTTGGGGTGACATGGGGTGCCGCTGGTGCGGATCTTAGAAAATAGAGAATATTGAATAAATGGGGTTTGGATCCACCGGAGCTTCGGTTTGGGGTGAGTAGGGGTAGCATTGTGTTAGGTTTATATCTGTAATATTTTTACAAATACTAAATATTACTGTTTGTGAAAATGTTACATCGGCATCTCATGCCACCTCAAATCAGAGCTCTGATGAAGGTTATTGGAGCTCCGACAATGGGGTTAGGTGGTGGTGGGGATTGGATGTCGCTAGCGCGGACCGTTAAAAATAAGATAATATCAAGAAAACGAGGTTTGGATCCACCGTATATATATATATATATATATATATATATATATATATATATATATATATATATATATATATATATTGTGTTATATGAACACAGTAAATGTTAATGTTTGTGAAAATGTTACAGATATAAACCTAACCCAATGCCTCATCTACTCACCCCAAACCGGAGCTCCGGTGGATCCAAACCCCATTTATCTAATATTGTCTTAATTTCAGAGGTCCGCGCCAGCGGCACCCTATGCCACTACTACCCACCCCAAATCGTAGCTCTGATGAAGGTCGTTGAAGCTCCTACAATGGGGGTGGATAGTGGTGGGGATTGAATGTCGCTAGCGCAAACCTTTAAAAATATGGTAATTTCGAAAAAAAAAAGAGGTTTGGGTCTACCGTTATGTGTGTGTGTGTGTGTATATATATATATATATTGTGTAATATTAACTAAGTAAATGTTACTGTTTGTGAAAATGTTATATATATATAACTATTTCATAAATATATTAACACAGTAAGTGTTATTGTTTGTGAAAATGTCACAAATATAAAACTTTTTCAATTTCTGGTATATACAGTAAAGTTTAATATTTGTGACATTTTCACAAACAATAATATTTACTGTGTTATCACATTACACAATATATATATATATATATATATATATATATATTCTCCTATTTTTAAAAGTCTGCTCCACCGGTACCTAATTCCACCCCTACTCACCCCAAACCTGCGCTATGGAGGATCTAAATCCCATTTATATCCAATAGTCTCTGATTTTCAAAGGTCCGCGTCAGCGGCACCCCATGCCACTCCCGTGGATCCAAAAGCCATTTATTCAAAAGTCTCTTATTTTCAAAGGTTCGCGCCAGTGGCACCACATACCACCCCTAACCACCCCGAATCGGAGCTCTGATGAAGGTCGTTAAAGCTCTAACAATGGGGGTAAGGATTTGATGTCGCTAGCGCGGACCTTTAAATATAAGGAAATTTTGAAAAAAGAGGGTTTGAATCCACCGTGTATATATATATATATATATATATATATATATATATACACTACGTAATATTACTACAGTAAATGTTACTGTCTCTTTGTGAAAATGTCACATATATAAAATTACTTCATATTCTATTGCATACAGTAAAGTTTACTATTTGTGTAATTTTTTTTCTTTGAAATTTTATAAGCTTCATAGATCTTGTTTGATAGATCTCGTCGAGCAGATTTCAAAAATAGTAATTTTGTGAAAAATGGATTTGTGAATCAAAAGTTATGATCATTTTAAGATTAAAAAAAATTCAACCACTTTTGTAACTTCCTAATGGAAGTTACTAATGATTGGTTTTAAAAAGGGTAAAACTGTGAAAAAAAATTCCCTAAAAAGTTGGAATAGGACCTATATGATTGTTGAAAAGTCAATAGGACTTATATGAATTGTTGATACCAAAATTAGTATGCTAATATAGGCGAATCACAAGAAGACACGTGTCGATCTACGTGGAATAATAGCAACGAGGAAGTCTATTCCCCCGACCAAGTCAGACTCACTCCGAGCAACAAGTATACTCCGAGGAACTCCATCTCTCCGAGGAACTCCAGCACTCCGAGGAACTCTTGAACGACGAGCAACTAAGTCGGTTCGAGCTGCATCTCGACCACAGCATTGATTGCCAGATAATCAACAGTTCAATTATTCATTGAATGCTTATCATCTTGACGCACACGCTTGAAGAGAATTAAATGAATTACCCTTTCATATTTACATCATTTAATGTATCACCCTTTCAGATTATAGCCTCAAGGCTATAAATACATTGTATTATCCTCATTCAAAGGGACGGGAATTTCTTGATAGTACTTGTAATCGAGAATTCCCAAACACTCAGCAATAACATAACAGTGGACGTAGGCCATTCATATAAGGCTGAACCACTTTAAAATTCTTTGTCTAATTTATTTATCTGTGATTGAATAATTAGAGTAATCTAGTTTTTTACATCAACAGATTGGCTCCGTCTTTGGGAACGACTGTTGTTATCGTTTTTCACCAAAAATCATTCATCATCAATGGCAGATAATCTGGAATCCAGCAATCGAAACACTGGAAATGCTGGAAATCCTCCAAATCCCTCTGCACCTCCAGATCTGGCTGGAATTGTGACGAATTTGGCTCAAGGACAAACCGCCATGTAAGAAACAATGCGGCAACTCATACAGACCCTCCAAGGCGGTGCACCTGCACATTCGGGACATCGAAGCGGTCATAGGCAAACCTATTTACTTTCTTCACGATCCAGGCGTACTGAGTCATATCGTAATGAGGAATCTGATGATTTCTCTTATCAACCTGGGTGAACTTCGTCAATAAGGGCTACAGATACTGATCAACGTATCACTCTCTCTCCTGAAAGACCCAGTGCCTTGGAAAGACTGAGTAGGGTGTCTCCTTTCAGTCGATTAGGCCCTAGGAGGAATAGGAGTCCACCTAAGACCATGTTGAGGAGTTTTCGACGACCATCAGATCTAAGAGAAGGATCAGCACAATCACGACCAGTTGCTCGTCAAGATAGATCTCAGGAGGCCACATCAGAGCAATCAATTGCTCGAACTAACAAGCCCGAGGAAGGAAATGATGCGTGGAAGGGTTCCATTCAGCGGTTGGAGGATAAATTGGGAGAAATGGCTAAGGCGAAGAATCCCTTACAAAGAACTTTTGTTCAAGGAACACCTTTTGTCCAGGCCATTGTGGGTTTTCCTACCCCGTCAAAGTTTAAAGCACCTGTGGTAACCCCCAAATATGATGGAAAGACAGATCCTGTTCTACACATAGAGCAATATTAAGCTGCTGCCGACATCTATACTGTCCCCGACGAGATGAGATGCAGAGCATTCTCGGGAACTCTTACTGGATCTGCCCAGATATGGTACAACAATCTTCTTCGGGGTAAGATTTCAACTTTCTTTCAGTTAGCCGAGTTGTTCATTGGCAATTTCTATTTTGGAGCAAAGCCAGTAAAAAGAGTAGCACACTTGTTAAGTGTTAGACAAAAATCTGGTGAGAGTATTAGAGATTACATAACTCGTTTCAATAACGAGAAGATGGAAGTCATAGATTATGAAGAAAAGACAGCAATCACCGCCTTGATGAGTGGGTTGTTGCCTAACAAGTTGTATTACACTTTGGCCAAAGATCCACCTACAATTATGTCAGAGTTGATGGCAAAAGCGGCCAAAATCATGAATGCCGAGGAGGCTATGGCTGCGAAGAAGAATATGGATAAAGAAACCAAGGTGGAAGACGACAAATCCAAGAAGAAAAAGCATAAGGGGAATGGCGGTGACAAGCATTCCAAGAATAATAAATCGTCATGGGAAGTCCTGAAGAAATTCGATAATTATACTCCTTTGAAAATGGGTATTAACCATGTCTTGGAAGAAATCAAGAATAACGAGGAAGTAAAGTGGCCAAAGAAACTGAGGTCAGACCCTGACATGAGGAATATGGAGAAATATTGCGAGTTCCATAAGGATCACGACCATATGACCAAAAATTGCATAGCTCTTCAGAACGATATTGAAACACTCATCCGAAGAGGGTATCTAACAAAGTATGTTGATCGGGGAAGCGAAAGAAGAAATAATGACCGAACTAGAGAAAGGTCTAGATCTCCTCGTCGAGCAGAGGAGAAAAAGAAGAGAAACCATGAAGACGATCCAGATGATGACCCCGATCTTCCCAAGAAACCAAGGCAGCCAGAACGAGAGGTATTTTTAATACGCTTTGGGTCATTTGATTGTAATGTCAATACAGGAGGAGATGCAGGAGGAGGAGACCTTACTGCAGAAAGAAAAGCTTACCTCGGTGAGGCTCAGGCTTGCTCATACATTCAATGGATAAATTTGGCTGAAGAGGATCGCCCGAGGAAGGTAAACAAGGAGAAGCTAGTCATCGGTTTTTCAAAAAATGACCTTGCAGGTGTTCTTTACCCTCACGACGACCCTTTGGTGATCAAAATGAGGATGAAAGAAGTAGTGATTTCAAGGGTTCTGGTAGATAATGGTAGTTCGTCAGACATCATGTTCTACTCATATTTTGACAGTTTAAATTTAAAATTGTTTCAATTAGAACCTTATCACAGACCTCTCCTGGGTTTTGCTGGCGAGAAGGTTTTTCCACTTGGGACGATCAAGTTGGATATATTTATTGGAACTTGGCCTGCTTGTCGAACAGAAAGAATACGATTTTTTGTGATGGATAAAAATGTGCAATCAGCTTACAACATCATCATGGGAAGAGTTGGTTTGAAGAAGTTCAAAGCAGTTCCATCTACAGTACATCAGTGTTTGAAATTCCCTACAAATTTTGGAGTAGGAGTTGTGAAAGGTGATCAGAAAGTAGCTCGGGAATGCTATTATTCGTCTGCCGAGCAAGAGGAGCTTGAAGAGTCAAGGAAAAAGACTACTACCTACCAGGTGGATGAAGGTACAGAAATTGAAATACTGGATCCCAGAGATGAATCCCAACTTGTAAAAGGACAGGTGGTGGAATCTACAGAAAATGTTATTCTGGACGACGAGCACCCTGAACGAATAACCCAGATAGGTTCGACGTTGGATACTTCAATAAAACAGGAGTTGATAACTTTCTTGAGAAACAAAAAGAAAACTTTTGCATGGAGTCATGAAGACATGCCAGGAATAGATCCAAACTTCTTATGCCATGAACTCAATGCGAATAAGGAGATCAAGCCAGTAAAGCAGAGAAGAAGAGTATTTAGTCCCGAGAAGAATCAAGCCATACAAGAGGAGGTCGAGAAGCTCTAGAAAGCCCAATTCATTGAAGATGTGAAATATCCAGACTGGTTAACAAATGTGGTGATGGTAAAGAAGAAAAACAATAAATGGAGAATGTGTGTTGATTTCACTGATCTCAACAAGGCCTACCCAAAGTATCACTTTCTATTTCCCAGAATTGACCAACTAGTGGATGCTACCTCGGGACACGAGTTGCTCAGCTTCATGGACGCTTACTCTGGATACAACCAGATCAACATGAAACCTGAAGACAGGGAAAGCACTTCTTTTATTACCTCTAGGGGAACTTATTGTTATAACGTTATGCCTTTTGGTTTGAAAAATGCAGGAGCCACATACCAGCGGCTGATGAACAAGGTTTTCTCCGAACAAATCAGCTGCAATATGGAAGTCTATGTCGATGATATGCTGACAACGAGCAAGAAAGCTTCTGATCATCTAATTGACTTTGGTCAGACCTTTGATCAACTGGATAAATACCAAATGAATCTCAACCCGACGAAGTGCACCTTTGGAGTACGAGAAGGAATGTTCCTCGGGTACATCGTCAACCAGCGAGGCATTGAGGCAAATTCAGCAAAGATCAAAGCTCTTTTAGGGTTGCTATCTCCAATGACGAAGAAAGAGGTGCAGAGTCTTACAGGACGAGTTGCAACGCTCAACAGATTTGTATCCCGAGCAACTGATAGATGCCTCCCATTCTTCAAAACACTTCGGAAAACTTTCGAGTGGAATGATGAATGTGAAAAAGCCTTTCAAGACTTGAAGAAATATTTGGGAGCACCTCCACTGTTGTCCAGGCCAGTAATGGGAGAAAAGTTGTACTTGTACCTGGCAGTATCAGAGAATGCAATCAGCTCGGCATTGATCAGAATGGAGAATGGAGTCCAGAAGCCAATTTATTACACAAGTAAGGCTTTTCGAGGTGCAGAGATCAGGTACCCAAAGCTGGAAAAATTGGCATTGGCATTAATTGAGGCAAGTAGAAGAATGAGGCCATATTTCCAGGCCCATACCATTGTCGTGTATACCGATATGCCATTGAGACAAGTCCTTCATAAGCCAGAAAAATCGGGGAGACTGGTGTATTGGGCAATAGAGCTCGGCGAATATGATATTGTGTATGAACCCAGATCATCACTAAAAGGGTAGGCTGTAGTTGACTTTATAGCAGAATTTACATATCCTAATACCCCTGAGGAATAAAAGTTGCTCGCTGACCAACCTGTGGATGTTACAGGATCAACAGACATAAGTCCAGATCAACTCCGGTTGGTAAAAGGGCTTGTGGATGTAGAAAGATCACCGAATTCAAACCCAGACCAACTCCGATTGGTAAAAGGGCGAGAAGAGATGGTAGACGAAGAGCAAAAAATACCAGGGGAGGATGAAAGGAAACAACAGATATTTCACCGAGGAACTCTGTCAGATAAGAAATTTGAAGACGAGTTACCTACATGGAGATTATATGTATATGGATCATCTTGCACAACGGGTTGTGGAGAAGGGATTGTTTTGAACACCCCAGACGAGATTGACGTGGAATATGCCTTGTGATTCCAATTTAATGCCTCCAATAATGAGGCTGAGTATGAAGCCTTGATAGCAGGTCTTAATTTAGCAAAGATTATGGAAGCGCAACAAGTGATGGTATTCAGTGATTCTCAATTAATTGTGAATCAGATGATGGGAACATATGCAGTTAAAGGAGAATTAATGGTCAAGTATTATGCAAAGGCGATGGAGTTGTTGGCAGAATTTGATGCCATTCAGTTGATCAGAATACCAAGAATGGAGAATGCACAAGCAGATGCACTAGCCCGACTAGCATCAGCTACTCGTACCGAGCTGCGAAGAACGATACCAATTGAGGTGTTAGAAAGTCGAAGCATAGATGAAGACTTGACGATGAATGCTATTACCCTTGATTTAGGACCATCTTGGATGGATCCCATCAGGGCATATGTTGAGGAAGGAGAATTACCGGAGGATAAGATCGCTGCTAAGAAATTGAAGTTTAAAGATGCTCGGTATGTACTAACTAATGATGTTTTGTATAGACGAGGAATTATGGCAGGTTTGCAAAGATGTGTACATCCCTCCGAGGTGAAAAAATTGATTGAAGAGATTCATGAAGGGTCCTGTGGAGCCCATGTAGCAGGTCGGACACTTTTGCAAAGGGTGATGACGCAGGGATACTACTGGCCAACGATGAGGGCTGATTGTATAGCCTATGCTAAAAGATGTGATAAATGCCAACGTTTTTCCTCCATCCAACGAACTCCACAAACATTGTTGACACCCATAACTTCCCTTTAGCCTTTTGACATGTGGGGAATGGATTTGGTTGGACCACTGCCAACGACCCGAGGAAGATTCAAGTACCTCGTCGTCGCAGTGGATTATTTTACTAAGTGGGTAGAAGCTGAGCCTCTGATTGATATGACATACGAGAAGGTGTACCAATTCGTTTGGAAGAACATCATCTTTCGATATGGTCTCCCTCATGCCTTCATCACAGACCATGGAACACAATTTGATAACGAGGAGCTTGCCGCCTATTGTCATCAGTCAAACATTTTGAAGGTTCATTCAGCACCAGGCCATCCTCAAAGCAATGGATAAACTGAAGTGATGAACAGAACAATACTAAATGGTTTGAAAAAGAGGCTAAGTGAGGCTAAAGCTAATTGGATTAATGAGCTACAGTCAGTATTGTGGGCTTACCGAACAACTCCCCGAGCAGCAACTGGAGAATCACCATATATGCTGGCATTTGGAAGTGAGGCTGTAATACCTGCCGAGTTGGGTCTTCCAACACACAGAGTGATGAATTTTAATTCCCCAGTCAGCGACTTGATGAGGAGATTAGATTTGGACATGCTCGAGGAAGTTAGAGAAGAGGCAGCCATTAGGAATGCTGCTTATCAACAACGAACAACCCTATTCTACAACAAGAGGGTGAAAAATACGACTTAAAATAAGGAGATTACATGCTAAAGAAGGTCATTCAGAAGCACAATAAGTTGGAAGAAAACTGGCATGGACCTTACCGAGTTACTGCAGTTGTCCGACCAGGAACTTACCGAATAGCAACTCTAGAAGGAGAGGAATTTAAGAATGCATGGAATGCTGAACACCTACGCAAATATTATCAGTGATGTAAAATGTAAAGCAGTTCCATCAATATGAATAAAACGATGATATTTCACAATCTTCTCTCCTTTTATTGAAAGTTTTTCGGGGAATACTAGTGTTTAACACTACGCTGCTCGGCACACAACACTGCTCGGCAGTAAAAAGAAGACGATAGTTCGAACCCAGACCAACTTCGACTGGTAAAAGGGCGAGAACACCCCATACTTCTTTGTTTAGGAGGCGTACATTATCTCAGACTAACTCCGGTTGGTAAAAGAGTTAGTGGACATGATAGTTCGAACTCAGACCAACTCCGGTTGGTAAAGAGCGAGAACACGATAGTTCGAACCCAGACCAACTCCGGTTGGTAAAAGGGCGAGAACACCCCATACTCCTTTGGTTAGGAGGCGTACATTAGCTCAGACCAACTCCAGTTGGTAAAAGAGTTAGTGGACATGATAGTTCGAACTCAGACCAACTCCGGTTGGTAAAAGAGCGAGAACACGATAGTTTGAACCTAGACCAACTCCGGTTGGTAAAAGGGCGAGAACACCCCATACTCCTTTGGTTAGGAGGCGTACATTAGCTCAGACCAACTCCGGTTGGTAAAAGAGTTAGTGGATATGATAGTTCGAACTCAGACCAACTTCGGTTGGTAAAAGAGCGAGAACACGAGATGATCGACGAAATGCCAACTTATGTTGGTCGGGAAGTAACTTTATTACATAAAAGTTCCTCGAAGAACAAAATATTCCAAACTGAACCAAGTATAGTTGGTCGGGGATAAAAACCCACTAACTTTAGTTGGTCGATGAGGAAAATTCATCGACCTTGGTTGGTTGGGCACATTTTATGAAAAAGACAAAAATTTACCAAGTATGGTTAGTCGGGGATAAAAACTCTCACTAACTATAATTGGTCGACGAGCACAATTTAACAACCTTGGTTGGTTGGAATAATTTTCAACATTTTTATACTCATTACTTTATTATTCAGTGATCGAGCAACATTTCTGATACTTGTAATTTTTTATTACTAAGTTGGTCGAGGAACCACACAATATTGTTATGCAAGCACAAATATAAAGTGTTTGACAAATACAAGAGCAATACAAATTTGTAAACAAAAATGAAATTCTCTCATTAAAGTCGAAATGAATTACACAAGTTTATTACATTAATATTAAATTGTGTACTAATTATTACATCAGAATTTCCTATTCTATTGGCTTTTTTCCTTCAACTTTAGATATAGGCTCCTCTCCAGCAGGAGGATCTTCCAATCAAAGGGGAGAATTAATGAAGTTAATATCTTGAAGCATTCTGACATTCATTACTGAAGGTGTGTCCAGTAGATGCTCGGGATGAGATACCTCGATCTGAGAATGAAGATTGTAGTCACCGAGGTATTTTGCAATTAAGCTCCGAGGAATGGCACGAGCTGGGATCCATTCCATGTCCAATTTATAAGGTGGCACAATCAAGTCTATTAGCCCAGGAGCATGATAATCCCATAAATAATGGCCCTACTCTAGTTTTAATACACCCAGGGCGTTCAACCATCCCTGTTTATAAGCTTCATTATTGGCATTTTCAAGGCGAGCATCCAAGTGACAAAGGGCCTCATTGTAGCCTGCCATCCAGAACTCACGAGGTTGTTTGTGGAATTGGAAAGTTATTCTCTCTAACTTCTCGTGAAGGTTTCTGGCAAAAGCATCCTTTTTATTCAGAGTAGACTTTGTCGATGCAAGCTGATCCTCCAGAGTTTGGATTTTCTTGGACATTTCAAACAAAGCCCGATCTTTTGCATTCAATTGGAACACTTGAGTTTCCAATGTTGATTGAGTACGAGCTTCTTCAACAGTACGACGAAGACCTCTTGATCGTCCCCGAGCAGGTTGAATACTTCGTTCCTCGTCAACATCCTGAGCAACTCTTCCTCGTCCACAAGAATTTCTTCCTCGTCCCCGAGTAGCAGTAGAAGGCCTCAAAGTCTCTAATTCTTGCCTCAATTTGGCATTCTCAACCTCTAAAAATGAGAATCCTTCATCAGTGACCGGTACCAAGGCAGTGGAAGATGAAGCTGCAGACTTATACTGTGCCAACTCTTTCTGCAAATTGTTATTCTCTTGCTCCAGCAGCTCGACGATCTGTCTGTATGCTTCAACTTCACCCTTTAGGGTTCTTTCTCTCACTTCATAGCCAGCAAGCATCTTGTTATAACCTGTTTCAGCACTAAGTTATTTGAGTTTCTTCTCATATCCTTCGTGCAAAAGAGCTGAAGACTCTTTATACTGATGTTGAAGTTCATCGAGAGTACCTTATAAGTCTTCAATCATCTCGTAGTAAGCCACATTATTGGCCACAGCTCGGTCAAGTAAATCTTTCAAGTACTGATAAGCTTCTACTGCCTGCTCTGAAGCATCATGATCGAGGATGTCAGCAACTTCTGATACACTCAATTCTGTGTGACCAGCCTTATAATATTCATGACATTGCGCATCAGCTTTGTATCATTAGCAGATAGCATATTCATCCTGGACATAAACTAGCAGAGAAAGAAAAAATAATCATAAAAAAGAAGATCAAGACAGGGTACAGAAGAAAAAAGAGACAATCATATGGAAGAAAAGAACTCAAATTTTATTAGATCATAGTGCGGAGTTACAAAGATCTTGATTACACTTGAAAAAGAAGAAAAATAGAAAGAGAATACCGAACAACTTCACACCTTTTCCTTGTCTCCCAAGACTTTCTCGGGAGGCTGGGATGAGGAGCTCGGTTGCTCGGTGGGAACAACGAGTTGATCGACAGGAACTAGAATTTGTTCAGGAGGAGCAGGCCGAGATGAAAGCTCCTCGTCAGCAGGATGGGTAAGGATGAGATCACCCACTACCATTGAAGATTCTTCGGAAGCAGCTTTATCCTCTTCTTCATCCTCAATAGCTGGGGGAGGACCTGGCAGATGTTGTTAAAACAGTTCTGAGTCCTCGCTCACCTTCAATTCTTGCAGGGCAGCAACCCAACCATCTCGGAAGTATTTCAAACTCCCATACTTCACCTGGGTCATCATTGCTGCTACCCCCTATCCTATCCTTTATCCCAACCGCTGCGGAAAGATTTTTTCACAACCACTTTTCTTTTCATTTTCTCCGAGGAGAGCTTCTCGGATAGAAGATCCTCGGAGGCTTTCAACTTGGCCTCCACCTCCTCCTTCTGGCGATTTACTTCTCGCAGAAGGGTTAGCTCTTCCTCAGCCGACTTCAACTTATTTTCAAGCTCCCCAAAGTTTGTGAGCTTCTTGGCATATTTCTTATTCTCTCTCTCTCCAAGTCTTTTATTTTGTTTTCCAACTGCACCTTCGCTGCCTCAGATGCAACCAACTTCTTCTCCCATTCACCCCTATCCTCGTCATATTTTTGATGGGAATCCTTCAAAGACTGGGCCAAACCCAGAAAAGCATCCTCCACTCCAGACGAGGAGCTAGAAGCCTTGAGTGCTTTATCTTTCTTCACTATAGTGTTAAAACAACTCACCAGCTGAAAAAGAAGGTAATGATAAGTCAGTGTCGAGATACATATATTGATTGAAAGAAAGAAAAATTCAAGATAAGAGAAACTTACTGAAGCAATGTGACGAGTATCTAGGGATGTCAGCATATCCCTAGACATGTTTTCTTCAATTCCTTGGACTTCAGGAATAATCCAAGTCTTTACCGAGCTTATTGCAGACCCCGGGGGAATAATGGTTGAAACACCAGCTCCACTAGCTTGGAGCTGGGGAATGGTTTCAGAAAAACTGACCGAGGAGGATTTCTTCAATCTCCTCAGTGGCACTTCAACATTTTCAACCAAAGAACCTTTGGTGGGGAAGATGGTGACCACTTCCACAGAAGCACTTTTCTTGCTCGGAGCCACTGGGGGCTTCTCGGCAGCCTTTTGAGGAGCAACAGAAGGGGCAGCATCCACTTTCTTTGTCCCCTTTGGGACATCAGCCTTGTTCCTTTTTCCATCTCCAGCAGAGGTAGTCTCCTCAAAGAGAGCAGGAACTCTTCTTTTGCCCATTTTCTGACTCAAAGGAATATGAGAGTCTGGTGAAGAATCCTCAGAAGCTGGCAATGGTTCACTAATGCTGACCACAGGACGAGCAGTAAAGGATGATGTATAGCTCCTGTACTGCAACAAGTATGAAGCAGACCTGACGTGCTCGTCTGCAACTTTCTGATGCAAACTCCAGATATGTTTCAAATGCTTTATATTAACTTCTGATTCTTTGGGAGTTTTTCTCTTACTGTCAACTGCAAACAAATACATAGTGAAATATCAGTAATACATTTTATCAAATATAATGAAATCATAATTTCAGAAATAAAATAAGATGAAAATAACCTATCCCATTGCCATATGGAGGGCATTTGGGACCTTCATATACTTCGTCTCCAACCAAAGGGGCATGTTGCCAATTTTTGATAACTACCCCATGTTCAAAATAATCCCTATTAGCATCAGGGAGATTGACTACTAAAGATCTATTCAAAAATCTAGTTTTTAAATAATAAACATTGTCTAGAACGACCCAACTATAACAGTACATAATCTCAGGAATTCCTGTACGAGTTCCATGAGTTTGATTTAACCTATGCACCCCATTAACTATTCTCCATGTGTTGGGGGCTGTTTTTGCAGAAACAAGATCGAAATACTGACAGAACTCTAAGCACAGAGGGTTTGGTGGAAAAGAAAATCCACATTCAGCAATAAAGAGACTGGGGAACCAATGTCCCTCAGCCAAATTAAAATAATTTGAAGGCTCAGAAAGATCCTCCAAAGTTACCCAAGACAGAATAGAGAAATCAGAACGGAGTTTCTCAAGAGATTAAATAATATAAACCACGGTGAATAAAAGAAATGAAGAAGAAGGAAGAAGATCTTATAGGAAAAAGGGAGATCTGTTGACAACGAACGAAAAACAAGGATGAACGCACAAGAGAAAGAAAGACTATGGAAAACTCGAAAGCAGAAATTGGAAAAGGTAGAAGACGGTGATATTGTTTATGAAGTTTAAATACTTTGCCTTGGGAAACGGCGAAAGAAATGATTACAAAAAGGAAACTATTACGCTACCGGCGGCTAAAAGGACAAAAGGTACACGAAGATCGAAGCACTTATAATAGCAAAAAGGCGGATTCTGCGAATTTGGAAGGAAATTCAAAATACGGAGAAATGTTCCTAAAAAACAGGAAGATCATTTAATATTGCCGTATACCGAGAAAGAATGTTTCATACTCCTCAAAGTTCGAAATATGAAACATTGGGGGCTTCTGTTGATACCAAAATTAGTATGCTGATATAGGCGAATCACAAGAAGACACGTGTTGATCTACGTGGCACAATAGCAACGAGGAAGTCTATTCTCCCAACCAAGTCAGACTCACTCCGAGCAACAAGTATACTCCGAGGAACTCCAGTTCTCCGAGGAACTCCAGCGCTCCGAGGAACTCTTGAACGACGAGAAACTAAGGCGGTTCGAGCTGCATCTCGACCACAGCATTGATTGCCAGATAATAAACAGTTCAACTATTCATTGAATGCTTATCATCTTGACGCACACGCTTGAAGAGAATTAAATGAATTACCCTTTCATATGTACATCATTTAATGTATCACCCTTTCAGATTATAGCCTCAAGGCTATAAATACATTGTATTACCCTCATTCAAAGGGACGGGAATTTCTTGATAGTACTTGTAATCGAGAATTCCCAAACACTCAGCAATAACATAACAGTGGACGTAGGCCATTCATATAAGGCTGAACCACTTTAAAATTCTTTGTCTCATTTATTTATCTGTGATTGAATAATTAGAGTAATCTAGTTTTTTACATCAACATGAATGTTGACCCAACAAATGGGACTTAAATATAATTATCTCAAATATTTAATCTCAAGAGGATAAAATAGTTTCATAACATAGCAAGTGAACCATAGTTGTTGTGATTCTTTGACTTTTTTAATTATGTTTTAAATGTGTGATTTCTTCAACTTAGTTTTCCTTCTTGGGTTCAGATTTTGTGTACAAAATTTAATGTTTTATGTTGCATCAAAAATTCAAAATCTAATGGGTTTTTAATATGTATAACATATAAGTTTGTACGTGTAATTCTCATTCTCAAATTTTGTTGTGAGCTATGTAATTTACAATAAGTTGTTGAATTGGATCACTGTATGAAGTTATAAGTTTATGATCGTTAAGTGCTGTTGAAATCATATCTTGCGAGATTTTTTTACGATGTAAACCAAAATCAAATATGTAGCTTAACTTTGAAAATAAGTTTGCAATATCTTTGAAAATTCAAATTTGCAGTGGAAAATTTACGAATTTGATTTTGTAGTTTGGACGACTAATAATTGGTTGGGAAGAAAAATGTCAAGCAATACTAAGAAATTTGTGGTGTTAAGAAATTAACAAATCTATTTTTTTTATTAGAGCGAACTTATGTGGCTCCTAAAGTATATAAATAGTTTCTATTTGAGCAGTTAAAGTGTTTTGTGTTGTTGTTAACCCCCTAAAGTATATATATTGTATCGATTTGGTTATTCCATCCATTTTGACTTTTAACTTTAACCAAATTTGGGGGTAAAATGGTATTTTGGGACAATAATGATTAAAGTAACCTTAAAAGGGTATTTTGTGACCAAGATCATTAAACAATCCTTAATTATTGTATTTTATGCTAAAAAAATGATGTTGACAAAGATATTTGTGTTATTTTGATTACATGATAGTTAAATAATTATAAAAAATAGTATTTACCCACAAAAATTCACAGGGACAAAAAAAATAGTTAAACTATAATTGCATTTTTAAAAATTAGATTTTCTTTTTGTTTTCTTAGTAAATGAAAACTTTGATGAGAAAATGAACAAAAACTAGTTTAGAAGTATTAAAATTGTTTTTAAAAATGTTAAAGACTATTTTTAGATAAATAAAACATATATTGTATAACTTAATAACACACACGTGTGTGGAATTTCGGGTACATATAAATAAACATTTTTTATTATTATAATTACACGCATATTAAAGTATTGTATATGTATATTATATATTAAAGTATACATGCATAAAAATATAGAAAATTGACGATTTTGAATTGAAAAGGAGAAAACAAAATTTGGAAAACAACCACGTGCAAAGAATAACATGGACGCATAAATTTGGAGGAAGAAAAAAGATTAAATCGCATGACTTGGTTTGAAAAATATATATTGATGAACTAGTGAAGTAATCAAAATTTTAAATGGTCACAATGTATTCCATAATTTGATCAGGGAGCTATCTAGATATTCATGATAATATTCTTTTGTGGTTAGATCGATATCGATCATATGCAATAGACAAGAGGTTCAGCATCGGAGATAATTTTGTCGATCAAATCATGTAAAATAGACACGAGATATAAGGAATGACTTGGGAATTTATAGTTGAGCTTGTGTAAGAGCTATCCGAAATTATTCGCATGAGTGCAAGATTGTAGTATAATTTTCATTACGAAATTTCCTAAGGAGGGAAGAATGTAACACCCTTGATTTTAATAAGAAAAAGTAATTACTAAATATCTGGGCCTGTAAGAGTAAGATTTTATAATTTCTCATATCTTAGATATTTTGGCATATCCCATTACAAACTGAACACTACCTTTGCATATGTTTTCACATTCATTCAAGGCATTTTAGTGACCGAACATTGTTTTCGAAATTCAAGTCATTGGAATCGTCGCAAACACTTTATGGAGGTATATGGATTTGAGGTTTTAATTTTTTTTTCTGAGTCAAATATATTTTAGGATGATCTTTTTAACTCGAGGCATTTTTATAAAACACATTTATCAAAATATTTTTTTTTATTTTCTTGTTCGCTCGAATGAGATTATGATCTCATTAAAACGACACTTTGTTCTCGTTCGAACAAAGTTGTAATTTCAGTCGTACTATGAGTTTAAGTCATTCGAATGAACTTCTAACGAGCTTATAATATGGGGTCTATGTTTGACAGAACTGACCTCATTAAAAGTACATTAGGATCTCGCTCGAACAAGGTAGGCTTTTCGTTAGAATGAGATTGGACCTCATTAGAATGAAACTATAGTTTTCGTTCGAATGAAGTCCCATTTTCGTTCAAATGAGTTCGCTTCCTCGAAAATCATTTTTCAATAAAAAAAAGGATTCTTTTGGATTGTTTTACACAACCCTTTTGGCAAAAATCAATTCCCATGCCTGCTTCAAAAGTTTTTGACTTTTTGTTTCATGAAAACACTTTTGTTTTTCAAATCATACATCCCTAAAGAGGATTTGTTGAGGTTTGTCAAACCCACTATCACTATGCTAGAATCTAAGACTTTTATTGAATTATATGCTAGATTATCTTATATATAGTCAATTCTAGTTTTTAATTTAGGTGAGAGAATTCCTGAGATGCACGTTGTGAAAAATACTTTGAGATCCCTAGTGTCCCACTTTATTCCTAAGGTCATTTTCCTCAATTTGTTGGGAATCTTAGATACACTTAGGTTAGAAGAACTCGTAGGAGGCCTTTAAACTTATAAAATCGATATGTTTTCTAAAACTGTTAAGCCAAAGGAAAAGAAAATTGCCTTGAAAGTTCAACCTAAAAAGAAAGGTGATGTTTCTTCCGACTCCGAGTATGATTTTGATCTAGATGATATTGTCCCTTTTTCAAAAAAAAAAATCTAGAGATAAGAAAAGAAAATACGAAAACAAAGGGTTTGAAAAAGATATAAAGTTTAAGTCGGGAAAGAAAGGTTTTGAAAAAGCAAGAGGAGAGTACCCTAAGAAAGATGAGGGTAGATGCTATGAGTGCAAGGGTAAGAGTCACAAAACTCATAAGTGTGTTACGAGGCTGAAGATACAGGGCAAAGGTAAAGCTGCTTATAATGCCACTCTTAGTGATAGCGAGATAGAGTCGGTGGATTCTAGGGACAAATCACTAAATAGGCGTAACTTCACCGTGTTTATGGACAATCATGTTAGTACATTGATTACGCCTCATGCCGATAAGGACGTTTCTAAACGTGATGATCTCAATAAAGAGTCTAGTCATTTCGGAGAGAGTGAGGGAGCTGACATTTTGAGTGAGAGATAAAATGGCCTTCAATGTGCTTACGTCGAGTCCTTCAAAATGAAAAATAAAAATAAAAATTTGGCGCTTAGGGTGTCAGCTTTAGAGAAGGAATTGAGAGAGTCGAGAGAGAGAGAGAGAGAGTCCTATGTGAGAGTTTATTTGGGAGAGAGTTATTTTAGTGGAGAAGGAAAATGGTTACTTGACCAGTAAAGTCGCTAGTTTTACGAGAGATCTTCAAGTTTCATTGTAGACTCGTGAGAAACTTAAAGCCCTTATACCCCAACTCGAGAAAGATCTCGAACGTGCCCGGAAGGTCAAGGTTATTATTGATGTAAAAAACTAGACTTGATCTAATTAATTAATCACAGATAAATACGAATAATCAAATAAGACAAAAGATTTTTAAAGTGGTTCAGCCTCAATGAAAATGGCCTACGTCCACTATCTTGTATTGCTGGGTGTTTTGCCTTGATCTCAATTATGATCGCAAGTGATAAATTGCCCCGTTATGGAGGGGGTTACAATATATTTATAGCCCTTGGGCTGTCAATATGAATAGACAATATGCCATTATTTAATAGACATATACATGTGTACATAATAAGAATGTTCATTGATTTCGATGTTCATTGAATCTGTAATTGTCGCCTGATGTTCTTGACTAGATGCTCTGCACGTTGAGTAGATCGTCAAGTCAAGTAGCTCGGTACGCTGAGTAGCTCGATACGTTGAGTAGTTCGGTACGTTGAGTTGTTCGGTGAATATATATTTTTCCACATTAGATGATACGTGTCTTCATATAATTAGTCCACGTCAATTGACTAATTTTTGTATCAACAGAAGCCCCCAATGTTTCACAGTTGAGGTTGAATATGAGAGTGTAGAACATTATGTCCAGAAGTTTCTCGGCACATTTACCCAGTCTTATTAGATTACAGATCTCCAACACTTGACATTTAATGATTTTGAGCGCGAAATGGCAAACTCGTAAATATTTTAAATTTTCGACAGATGCTTGGGTATTTGCGTCTTTTTCATTATTTAGCCGCCGAAAACGCAATCGTATTTTCTAGTAATCAT
This sequence comes from Sambucus nigra, assembly GCA_949130495.1. Lineage (NCBI taxonomy): Eukaryota > Viridiplantae > Streptophyta > Magnoliopsida > Dipsacales > Adoxaceae > Sambucus > Sambucus nigra. The sequence goes on along the minus strand of OX422211.1, from coordinate 578,474,614 downwards.
TTATTTTCTCGCTTCTCGACGCAGGGCATTTTAAAGCGATTGAATTAAATAATCTTCCACTTTTTGCATTTTAGACTTCCAAACTCTTTGTCTTCTTATGATCGTTCTTTTTGTCACCCGCCTTAACAGATTTCTCAGTTTTCTGTAAGAACTTCTTTCTTCTTCTTTCTTTGCGTTATTCACCATAGTTTATCTTGTCGAATCATTAGATAAATTTCGGGTTGATTTTGTAATTCCCTCTCGGGTTATTCTAGAGGAACCTCCTTGCCCTTCTGATTTATTTTCTTTAGCTGAGGGACGTTGGTTTCCTTTTATTTTTATAGCAGAATGCGGTTTTTCTTTCCCGCCTAATCCCTTGTGTTTGGAGTTTTGCCAATATTTTGATATTGTTCCTGCAAGATTTGCTCCGAATACATGGAGGGTAGTTAATGGCGTACATAGGTTGAACCAAATACTTAATGGCATACATAGGTTGAACAAAATACATGGAACTCGCTTAGGAATTCCTGAAATTATATATTGTTATAAATGGGTTGCCAGTGACACTACTTTTTATTTAAAAACTAGGTTTTGAAATAGAACTTTGGTGGTCAGTCTTCCCGATGCTAATTGGGATTATTTTGATCATGGGGTTGTGACGAAAAATTGGCAACACCCCCCGTTAAAAGGAAAAGATGTATGCCAAAGTCCCAGATGTCCACTTTATGGTAATGGGATAGGTTGTTTTTAATTTTTCAATTTAGCTCTGTTTTTGTTCGATAAAATGCGTCACTGACATGTACGTTGTTATTTTGCAGTTGATAGAAAAAGGAAACCTCCAAAAGAGAGTGACATAAATATAAAAAACTTAACACTTATCTAGGGTTTGCATAAATCCATTGACGGGGAGCACATGAGGTCTGCTTCTTATTTGTTGAGATATAAGAACACCACCTCGTCTTCTATTGCCCGACCTCTCGTTCCTCTTGTGGTAATTGATCTTGACCAAGTACCAGCATCCCTAACAATTGTAGGAGAATATTCTTATGATTTGGGTACCTCTATTAATGATCTGGTGATGAAGAAGAGGAAGGTACCTGAGTTCTTCGCCAAGTCTACTCTCGATACTAAAGGGGCGAAGAAGAACAGGGGCGATGTTCCAGCTGACAAGACTAAGAAAAAAGATGATGTTCCTCGTTCCAAAGATATCAGTAAGAAGCCCCATGTTGCCCCTAAAGAGGCAACACCTTTGATTAAATAAGAGGTAGCACGTGTGATTGAAAGTGCTCCTTTGAGAAGGTTGAGGAGGGGTCTTGCTGAAAGACTTGTGGATGTTGTTGCCCAACCTACTGGAGTTGGGATTTCTTCTTTGAGGGCTAGTTCTCCAGCTGTCCTTACCCCTGGCTTGGCCAAGAAATTGATCAAGTCAGGGACTCTACCTGATTGTCGAGCTCCTGAGTCTTCAACTCCTCGGATAAGGTTGTCGATGTGGCTGCCCAACTCCTTGCCTCAGTAAGTAGTCATTATACTTATCTTTATAATTCTTCACTACCCTGTTCATATTCGGATTCATTCCTTTCTCCTTATTACAGTTTTTGGTGTACTTTAATAATATCGTAGAGAAGGATGAAGCCATCAAAGCTTCAACCTAATCTAGGGGAGTAGAGGAATCCCTAACTCGATTATCAAAATCTTTAGGGGAGTCCCAACAGAAGTATGATGAGGACAAAGCTGCATGGGAGAATAAAATTCGATCGACTGAGTCAGCTCGTCAATAAGTTATAAATGCCTCCAAGGAGTTAGAGGAAAAATTGAAGGTTGCTCTTTCCAGCCAAGTGGAAACTAATGGAAAGCTCAAAAGGGATGAACGACGTAAGAAAGATCTTGAGAAAAAGGTGAAGTCTATTGAAGAGATTCTCAGGGAGAAAACTTCTTCGAAAAGAGTGAAGAGGAAAGCTGTTGTGAAGAAGTCCTTTAGCTCTGGCTGGGACAAAGGATGGAATCGAGCTTTGGTTGTTGTCTCTTCCTAGATAGAGTATGCAAGTTATAAATACTTCAAAGATGGATGGGTTAGAGCTTTGAGAGAGTTAAACGTCTCTGATGATTCTGAACTATTTCAGAAACACGCTCATGGCCCTCCTCCTACTATTGAAGAAGAAGAGGAAGATGAAACTGCATCTGATGAATCTTCTATGGCGATAGTAGAAAAAAAACCTACTTCTACCCTTCCTCAATCCTCTGAGCAAGTTCAGCAGGTAACAAATTCTATCGAGCAATGCCAACTGCCCTCCGAGCAACCAACTCCTTCATCTAAATTGATTGAAAATGTTGTAGGAAATAAGGAAAAGGTGTAGAGTTGTTCGGCTCTTTAATTATGTTTTTTTTATTTTTTTTTTCCTTTCATTGTAACCTTGGTTGTACTTTCTCCTACTATGATCAATAAAATGGACGTTGTTATTTATTATGAGTTTTCTCCTTTACTTGATCGATCTATATTGTTGTTGATCCATTTTTACTTTTCCTTGCTAGTTTGTTGCCAGGATGGAACTCTTGTCAGCTCATGATACAGAGTTGATGAAGAAATATAATGATTACTTTAAGGCTGGTCATACAGACTTCACTAAAGAAGAAATAGTTAATATCCTTAGACCTGATGCCTCTAAGCGAGCAATTGAGGCTTACCAATGTTTAAAATGTCTGCTTAATCGGGTTATGGCTAATAATGTTGCTTACTATGAATTGATTAAAGATCTTCAAGGAACGATCGAGGAACTTTAACTTCAATACAAAGAAACCACTGCACTTCTGCATGAGGATTATGAGAAGAAGTACCAACAGTTGAGTGTTGATCGGGGCTATGATAAGTTCATTTTAGCCCATAAAAAGAAATTGAGCGTGCTAAAACTTGAGGTTGAGGAGAAGAGAAACATTACCAAACTGTTGGAAAAAGAAAATAGTGCCTTGCGAGAAGAAATGAGATAATTAAAATTTGCTTCTTCTACTGGAGCTCTGGTCCCAGTTAGTGATGAGGGCATCTCATTTTTGGAAACGGAAAATGCTGCATTGAGAGAAGAATTGGAGTCTTTGAAACGAGCCAGACCTACATCTTCCTCGCGGGGTAGAGCTAGAGTTGGTCAGAGCATCATTGAAGAAATTGGGACTTAGCAAGCCTTAGCAAATTAGGCTGTTCAGATGAAAGCCAAAAATCAAGCTCTGGTTGAGATGTCCAAGAAAATTCAAAGTCTTACCGAGCAACTTTCCAATCATAGTTTTGCGTTGGAAAAATAAAGAGAACTTAGTGAAAAAACTTCATCAACATGTGGAGAGATTGACTTATCAATTCCACAAACAACCCGAGAATATTGGATGGGGGGATACAATGAAGCTCTATGCCATCTCGATGCCCGATTGAAATAATCAAATAATGAGAGATACAAACAAGGATGGCTGAATGCCTTGACTGTGATGAAAATTGAGAAAGGAAATTCCTTATGGGATTGGTATGAGCCTAGATTACTTGATCTGCCTATGCCTCCCTTTAAGCTGGATGTCAGTTGGATTCCAGCTCGTGCCATTCCTCAATGTTTCATCTCCAAGTATCTTGGTGACTACCATCTTCATGAAGACTTTGAGATATCTAGACCTCAACATTTTCTTGATCGACTGAGTTTGAGTAACATCAAAATGCTGAGAGATATGAATTTTATCAACTCTCCTTATGCTTTAGATGATCCGCCCGCTGGAATTGAACATGTACCAAAATCGGAAGGAAAAAGGCCAATAGAATAGGAGATTTGTATTTAATGAAGAAAAGTTCATTATTTTGTAATTGTCTTTCCTTGGAAATAAATTATAATTTTCTTTTGATGAGTATATATATTTATAAAGGGATAATTCGTCATGTTCTGTTTTAATTGCCTAGACAATGGAACTATGCCCCATTTATTGCCTAGTAATAGTGACTTGTCACCCATAAGTGCCTAAGCAATGTAATTGTTTTCATCCCACAATCCTGCTTAGTTGTAGCAATCTTATCTAGATTACCTTGGCGCCTAGGCAATGGATGCCCCTTGAGGTCACCCATCTTCTTGCCTAGTTTTTTATGCCCCTTGAAGTCACCCATAATCAAACAGGACTTGCCTTATGTGATTTGTTATGCCAACATTATTGGTTAAGTTTATTAATGCCGAACAACCTTAGTTGTTAGTTGCTAATATTCGACCAACCGTAGTTGGTGGTTGCTGATGTGCCGACCAACCGTAGTTGGTGATTGTTGATGCCTTCTTGCAAAATTCAAGTATAGTGTGTAACACTAGTACTCCGAGAAAAAATTAAACTAAAAAGAAAATGGGGAAAATATCATTTTTATTCATATTGAAAGAACATAATACATTTGAATCTACACTACTGATAACATTTATGCAGATGCTCTCCATTCCATGCATTTTTGAATTCTTCCCCCTCTAAAGTTTCTATTCTGTAGATTCCAGGTCGAACAATCGCTGTTACACGATAAGGCCCATATCAGTTGGCCTCTAGCTTATTATGCTTCTAAATGACTTTCTTGAGTACATAATCTCCCTCCTCAAGATCACATTTCTTAACTCTTTTATTGTAGAATATGGCAGTTCTTTGTTGATAAGATGCATTCCGGATAGTCGCGTCGTCTCTCACTTCCTTGAGAAGGTCTAGGTCTAAGCGTCTCATTAAATCACTTACTTGGGAATTGAAATTAAGCACCGGTGAGTAGGTAAGCCTAGTTAAGCTAGTATGACTGCTTCACTTCCAAAGGCTAACCTGTAAGGAGATTCCCTATTTGCTGTTCGGAGAGTTGTTTGGTAAGCCCATAATACAGAATGCAGTTCGTTAATCCAGTTCCCTTTTGCGTCATCCAATCGTTTCTTCAACCCGTTAAGCAGAGTTCAGTTCATCACCTTTGTTTGCTCATTGCTCTGGGGATTGCCTGGCACATAATGGATCTTCTGGACATTGGACTGGTGACAATACGCAGCAAATTCCTCATTATCGAATTGGGTACCGTGGTCAGTGATGAAGGCATATGGCAGACCATACCTACAAATAATGTTCTTTCATATGAACTGATAAACCCTTTCATAGGCCATGTCAATGAGAGGTTCATCTTCCACCCATTTTGTGAAATAATCAACAGCGACTACCAAGTATTTAAAGCGTCCTTTAGTAGTTGGCAGAGGCCCGACCAAGTCTATTCCCCACATGGCAAATATCCAAGGGGAAGTAATTGGGGTTGATAATGCCTATGTACTTCTTCGTATAGTAGAGAACCGTTGACACTTATTGCATTTCTTGGCATAAGCTTTACAGTTTTCTCGTATCGTTAGCCAATAATATTCCTGCGTCATCATCCTCTGTAGGAGGGTCCGACCTACTACATAAGATCCACAAGAGCCTTCATGAATTTATTCTATCAGATCTTTAACTTTCGATGGATGAACACATCTATGTAGGTTTGCTATCATTCCTCTTCTGTATAGAATTCCATTGCTCAACACATACCAAACAACTTTGAACTTCAGCCTTTTGGCTGCATTTTGTCCTGTTGGTAAAATTTCTTCTTCGATGTACGCTCTGATGGGATCAATCTAGGAAGGTCCCATGTCCAACGTGATGAACCTCACCATCAAATCTTCATTAATGCTTCGATACGCTAGTATTTCGATAGGAATCGTTCTTCATAGCTCGGTGCGAGTAGCTGAGGCTAACCGAGCTAATGCATCAGTCCTTGCATTTTCCAGTCTTGGTATTCTGATTATTTGGACCGCTATAAAATTGGACACAATCTCCATAGCTTTGGTATGATACCTAGACATAAATTCTCCCTTCGCCGTGTACGGCCCGAGAATCTGATTTACGACTAACTATGAATCACTAAACACCGTAACTTGCTCTACATTCAATGTTTTAGCTAAACTGAGGCCCACAATCATAGCTTTATATTCAGCTTCATTGTTGGAAGCCTTGAATTGGAAATGCAGAGCATATTCTATATCCAATCCATCTGGACTGTTAAGAATTATTCCCGCTCCGCTGCCTGTGGCGCACGAAGAGCCATCAATATACAAACTCCATACAGGGATACAGTTATCAAACCCTTGGTCTGACAAAGTCTCATGATGGGATATTTGGTACTTCCTTTGATTGTCCCTTAACTCCAGGCTATTATTAGAGGATTCTTGTTGCTCGATCACTGGTCCCTCTTATAAGTCTGCTGATGTGAGTTGATCGGGGATGGCTTATGACGATCCTTTAACATCCGTGGGTTATTCTGCGGTAAACCCCTGTTGTTTAGGGGTATCTAGGTAAGTATGCCACTGCCTGTTCATTGAGAGAAGACCTTGGCTCATAGACAATGTCATATTCACCTAACTCCATCGCCCAATACATCAATGTTTTAGATATTTTCAACTTGTGTAAAGCCCGTCTGAGTGGCATGTCAGTATATACCACTATAGTATGGGCCTAGAAGTATAGTTTCATCTTCCTACTTGCTTCGATCGGTGCTAATGCCAGCTTCTCCAATCTTGGATCGAAATGCTTTCCTTGTATAATACACCGGTCTTTGCACTCTGTCCTCTACTCTCATCAACGCTGAACTGACTGCGCCTTCTGAGACAGCCAGATACAAGTATAATTTTTCTCCCACTACCGGCTTAAACAATAATGGAGGTGTCCCAAAGTATCTTTTCAACTCTTAGAATGCCTTCTCACACTCATCATTCCACTCGAAAGTTTTTTTGAGTGTCTTAAAGAATGGAAGACATCTGTTAGTTGTACGTGAGATGAACTTGTTGAGAGCTGCAACACGCCCTGTGAGGCTTTGTACTTCCTTCTTCATAGTTGGGGATTGTAATTCTATCAAGGATTTGATCTTGTCAGGATTCTCTTCAATGCCCTGTTGATTCACAATATACTCGAGGAATATGCCTTCTTATATGTCAAATATGTACTTGGTCGGGTTCAGCTTCATCTAATATTTTTCCAGCTAGTCAAATGTTTGGCCTAGGTCCACTATATGGTCAACAACTTTCTTGCTCTTGGTCAGCATGTCATCGACGTAAACCTTCATATTTATGTCAATTTTCTCTATGAACACCTTATTCATTAGCCGCTGGTATGTAGCACCTGCATTTTTAAGACCAAAAGGCATAACGTTGTAGCAGTACGTTCCCCTTGGGGTAATAAAAAATGTACTCTCCCTATCTTTTGGTTTCATCTTAATCTGATTGTAGCCGGAATAAGAATCCATGAAGCTCGAAAATTTATGCCCCGAGGTGGCATCTACTAGCTGGTCTATTCGGGGCAATGGGAAGTGATCTTTTGGGCAGGCTTTGTTTAGATCTATGAAATCAACGCACATCCTCCATTTATTTTTCTTCTTTTTAACCATCACCACATTGGCCAACCACTTAGGATATTTGACATCCTCAATAAAAGAGACATTTTGCAGTTTCTCAACTTCCTCCTGAATAGCTTGGTTCTTCTCTGGGCTAAAGACCATTCTTATTTATTTCACCGGTTTAATCTCTTTATTAACATTGAGTTCGTGGCACAGGAAGGTTGGGTCCATCCCCGGCATATCTTCATGACACCACGTAAAAGCTTGCTTCATGTGCCTAAAAAATACCACTAACTTTTACTTTATTGCCGGATCCAGTGAGACGCCAATTTGAGTTGTTCTCTTTGGTCTTTCATCGTCCAGAATAATGTTCTTCATTACTTCTATGACCTGACCCTTCACGAGCTTTGATTCATCTCTAGGTCCAGTGTCTCAATCCCTGAATCTTCGGACTCATCCACTTGGTAAGCGGTGGTCTTCTTCCTGGAATCCTCCAACTCTTCTTATTCGGTAGATGAATAGTAGCATTCTTGAGCTACTTTCTGATCGCCCTTCATAAGTCCCACACCAAAGTTGGTCGGGAATTTTAAGCATTGATGTACCGTAGATGTCACTGCTTCGAACTTTTTCCGACCTACTCTTCCCATGATTATATTGTAAGATGATTGGATGTTTTTATCCATTACGAAAAAGCATACTTTTTATTTTCTGCAGGCAGGTCAGGTACCAATAAGCATGTCCAACTTGATCATCCCAAGTGGAAAGATTTTTCACCAGAGAAACCGAGGAGGGGCCTGTGATATGGCTCCAACTGGGCCAGTTTTTAGTTTAATCTGTCAAAGCAAGGGTAGAACATGATGTTCGCCGAGCTACCATTATCTACCAATACTTTTGAAATGATTACATCCTTCATCCTCATCTTGATCACCAAAGGGTCATCGTGAGGATACAAGACACCTTCCACATCACTTTTGTAAAAACCAATGACTAGCTTATCCTTGTTAACCTTTCTCGGGCGATCCTCCTCTGCCAGATTTATCTGCTGTATATAAGAACAAGCTTGGGCCTCATTGAGGTAAGATTTCCTTTTGAGCGGTATGATCACCACCTCTTGCATCTCCACATGTTATCATATTACAGTCAAATAAAGCAAAGAGGATTGAAAATACCTCGCTGTCTGGATGTCTAGGATTTTTGGAGATATCGGGGTCATCTTCATGGTCCCTTTTCTTATCATCTTTTGTTCGGTGAGGAGATTTAGACCTTTGCCTTGCTCTGTCGTTGGTCTTCCCATCATTCTGACGATTAACAAACCTGCTCAATTTTCCTCGTCTAATGAGTGCCTCAATCTCATTTTGGAAAGCTATGCACCGTTGGGTCGTGTGGTCATGGTATTTGTGGAACTCACAATACTTGGACTTATCCCTCCTTTCGGGCGCTGTCCTTAACTTCTCCGGCCAAGTTAGTTCTTCGCTATTTTTTATCTCTTCCAGAACATGATTTATTCCTACCTTTAAGGGGGTATAATTAGCATACTTTCTCAAGTGATCTATAGTTTCCTTGCCTTTTGATTGCTTGCTTTCCCCATTGTGCTTTTGATCTTTCCTCTTTGACCTGCCCTCAGCTTTAGTCTCAGCTTTGGTCTCACCATTCTTCTTTGCAGCCATAGCTTCTTCGTCGTTCATAATTTTAGCTGCTTTAGCCATCAATTCCTCCATGGATTTGGGGGGATCTTTGGCCAAGGCATAATACATCTTGTTCGATAAAAGACCACTCATCAGAGCTGTAATGGTTGTCTTCTCTTTGTAATCGATTACCTCCAGTTTCTCGTTGTTAAAATGAGTGATTTAATCCCTGGTGCTTTCTCCTATTTTTTGCCTTACACTCAACAAGTGTGCTACCCTCTTGACTGGATTCACACCAAAATAGAAATTTCTTGTAAAGATCTCTGCCAGTTGATGAAAGTAGCAATCTGTCCCCGAGAAAGGTTATTGTACCATATTTGAGCTGACTCAGTGATAGTTTCTGAGAATGCCCTGCACCTCATCTCATCGGTAACTTCATAGATATCGACAGCATCTTGGTACTGCTCTATGTGGAAAAGAAGATCAGTCTTTCCATCATACTTCGACGTAACTATAGGAGCCTTAAACTTTGAGGGTGTGGGAAAGTCCAAAATTGCTTGTACGAAGGGTGATCCTTTGACAAAGGTTATTTGGAGAGGATTTCTGGCCTTAGCCATTTCCCCTATACTATCTTCCAACATCTGAATGGATCCCTTTCAGGCGTCATTTCCAACCTCTGATCTATTTGCCCAAGCAACAGATCACGCTGAATTCTCCTCTTAGCATCTTTCTGTACGAGCTGCAGGGCGTGAGAAGAACCTTCCCTTAGATCATTTGGTCGTTGAGAATTTCCTGACGTAATCTAAAGAGGATTTCTATTCCTGTTGGGGCCCAAACGATCAAAGGGGGAGACTCTACTCAACCTTTCCAGGGCGCTTGTTCGTTCCAGTGTTAAAGTAACATTCTCTTAATATTCCATGACTCTTATGGGAGATGTCCGACCAGGTTGATAAGAGGGATCGCTGGACCTCTCAGTATGATGTGATTCAGTATGCCTGGACAAGGAAGCATGAGGGAACATAGTACGTCTGTATCTCAAAGATGGCAGGTAAGTGTTTCTATGAATGCTTCGCTATCCTGACTAAGTAGGCGTTGCATTTGAACAGTTTGAATGAGTTATCTCATGGTATCCTGCATAACTGTTTGCCCCCTAGCTAAGCTAGCCATTATTCCAGTGAGTTCATTGACAGTTGGAGGAACAAACGGGTTGGGGTAACTTCGTCATTGTTCCTATTGTCAGCCATGTATAATGAATATTTATAAAAAAATGCTATGTATAGTCGATTACCACAGACGGTGCCAATCTGTTGATGTAAAAAACTAGACTTAATCTAATTAATTAATCACAGATAAATACGAATAATGAAATAAGACAAAATATTTTTAAAGTAGTTCAACCTCAATGAAAATGGCCTACGTCCACTATCTTGTATTGCTGGGCGTTTTGCCTTGATCTCAATTATGATCGCAAGTGATCAATTGCCCCGTTATGGAGGGGGTTATAATGTATTTATATCCCTTGGGCTGTCAATATGAATAGACAATATGTCATTATTTAATAGACACACATCTGTACATAATAAGAATGTTCATTGATTCCGATGTTCATTGAATCTGTGATTGTCGCTTGATCTTCTTGACTAGATGCTTCGCACGTTGAGTAGCTCGTCAAGTCGAGTAGCTCGGTACGTTGAGTTGTTCGGTGAATATATATTTTGCCACGTTAGATGATACGTGTCTTCATATAATTAGTCCACGTCAACTGACTAATTTTTGTATCAACAGTTACTGTAGAGGATACATCGACGAATGTAGGTAAGATGGTCATCAATCCCACTTTAGGTATTAGGGAGAGGTAAAGAATAGGTTACGGTGATACATCCTACTTTAGGTTTTAGGGAGAGCCAAATATTAGGTTATAACGGTGCATCCACTTCTCATCAAGCACCCAAACCCATTCCTAAGTTTGTGGTAGATCCTTATGGTCCTCGATCTAAATTGGTAAAGATAGTTCAAGCTAAATGAGCTAACCAAGATAGATCCAAATAAGTCTATGTTTGAACCCATTGCAAATAGAGAGTTCACCTTAGGGAATTTCCCTTCAAGTTAATAAGAATTCAACGTACACATACTCTCGCACACCGTTATAGCACCTTTTATAGTCATAGAGATCAAGTTGAGTTCCTAGTCACCACTTCTCAAATCTCAATGCAAGAATTTCAAAGGATGACTATGCTTCTTAACAATGCTTCCAACGCTACGACTAGGGCCAATAATAATATGGGCAAACATAAGATTACCTCTACTTGGGTACCTAAGCAAGACAACGAAGTCCTTGTTATCCACGTTGCTTTCAAGGTTCAAGATACTACCCAATGGTATTTTGATAGTGGGCGCTCTAGTCACATGACCGGCGAGAGGTCTCTTTTTTACCAACATTATGGATCGTAAGAATCGTAAAGTCACTTTTAGAGATGGGAGTGGGTCTAGCATGTTAGGACACAGTTTTGTTGAGATACCCGAATTTCCTAAGTTAGACAATGTGTTGTATATCAAAGGGTTAAAAGCAAACTTGATTAGCATAAGCCAACTGTGCGATGCGAACTTTATGATAAAGTTTGACTAATCGTAACATATATGATCAATCCGGTGGACTATTACTACATGGAGTGAGGACCAAAGATAATTGCTATGGGAACATTCCCAAGTCCTCCTTTGTGCGAAAAAATATCACGATCTCCTCTATGTACCTTTTCAATCAATGACTAAGTCATGTGAACTTTAGATATCTTGAGAGATTAGTGAAGAAAGACCTAATTCATGGCTTACCATCGCTTGGGAAACCTACTTCCCCGGTTTGTGGTCCTTGTCAACAAAGAAAACAAATTCGACGCCCTTATCAAAAGTTGAATACCCTTACCAGCTCTCGTGTGTTGGAGTTGATATACATGGATCTTATGGGTTCTACTCGTATGAAGAACATTAGTAGTAAGAGAAATATTCTTGTGATGGTCAAAGAATTTTCAAGATACTCTATCGTGGGGTTTCTTAAAGAAAAGTACGACGCGATTGAGATCCTAACACCCAGTGTCGTGTCCTACAAAACCAACACGATGTCACTATTAATGGGATATGTAGTGACAACGGAACTGAATTTAAAGAAGCTGATGTGGATAGCTATTATGATAAAGTGGGCATAAAATATGAGTTTTTGGTCGTTTGTACTCCTTAAAAAGGGAACATGCCTAGATATTTTTAGGCAGAGGGGTTTACTAAGGGTATATCTTCGTTCACTCACGTTACAAACTCCATATGATTTGTGGATAGGGAAGAAATCCAATCTTTCATATTTTCGAGTTTTTAGGAGTCCTTGCTACATTTTTAGAGATAGAGAGCACTAGGAAAATTCGAATCGTGAAGCGATAAAGGAATATTTTTAAGTTATTCTCGTCAAGTAGGAATTATAAGGTGTTTAACCTTGTAAGGTTATGGAGTCAATAAACATCACAATTAGAAACAAAGAACTACTGGCATTTATTGACCCTGACCTCGAGTGTGAGAACTATGAACTACCATTGTTGATCCCATTGTTCCTCATACTATTCTGGTGGACCCCTCGCTTAATATAGAGGACCCATCCTCTTGGGTTCGAAGGAGTCATGACCCTTTTTCTATTCTTAGTGATCCCACACCAGGTGTCAAGACTTGGGCTCAACTTGATGATGTGGTTACTTACTTTTGCTATACCTCCTTAGTCAAGCCAAAGAATGTGAAAGAATCACTCAAGGACGATCATTGGATATACGCTATGCAAGATGAGTTTCTCTAGTTTCATAAGAAAAGGTCTGGGAATTTGTCCCCTGACCTAGTGAAACTAATGTAATTGGTACCAAGTGGATTTACAGTAGTAAGATGGATGAGAATGGTAGCATAGTTCGCATTAAGGCTAAGTTGATCGCTCAAGGTTACACGCAGATTGAGGGTGTAGCACTATACCAAAATGGTCAAATTGGCACCCTTCAACTGGCCATCCTTATCACGGTTTTTGACCGTGACAAGGCCGTGACAAGTCCGTGACAACTCTACTTATCACGGACTTGTCACGATCATTGACCGTGACAATCATATAAAGTTGTCACGATCAATGACCGTGACATGTCCGTGATAATTCTGTCAGTAAAAAAACCTCCCTCTTCTTTTTTTCCATCGATTCTCATTCCCTCCATTTCTCTCTCTCTCTACAACTTTGGTACGTTTTCTCTCTATTTATCCTCACTTTATGTATATGTGTACGTATATATGCGTGTGTGTATATATGTGTGTGTAAATGTGTGTGTGTGTGTGTGTGTGTGGTGTATATATGCATGTTGGGGGGGAGGGGGAAGCGCTGGGGGAGAGGAGGGGGTGTTTGTGCATGTGTGTGTGTGTATATATATGTGTGTGTGTTTATGTGTGTATATATACGTGTGTGTGTATATGTACATGTGTGTGTGTATGTACGTGTGTATATGTGTGTGCGTGTGGTGGGCAACGACAGTGTGGGGGAGGGGGTAGGGCTGGGGGTGGGGGTGACCGGGGGGCCAGGGGGTGTGGGGCTGTGTGTGCATATGTGCGTGTGTGTGTTTTTTTAATTAATTTTTTATTATTTTATTAGATATTGCTCCTCATAGTGTAGTCCCCCTTGCAAAAGAATTGATTGATTTAATATTGATTGGTTGTTAATTTTTTTTGTAAATTAATAATTAGTGCCCCTTTCATCTGCAAGTAGGATTGTCCCTCATTGTAAATTAGTAAATTAATAATTGTATACTTCAATTGTTAGTTTAATTGATGAAAAGAATTAATTGAGTAGATGAATTAGAAGGAGTATGGAATACACATTTGTTGTTGTCATTGCGGTTGGATTATAGTGGATCGATGTTGGGTTGGTTAATTTTAAAAGTGGCATGACCACTGGATTATTATCCCTATAGGGGTGGGATTTTTCAAATTTTTTTGAAAATTACTTTGTATAACGAACAATATATATATAGTATGATAATTAAATGAAACATACTTGAAATTACATATAGTGCGCATAGATACTAGCTTTCTAGTTCTTATGCGTACGCATTCAATAACCCTTAGACCCGTTCGAGAGTCATTACCCCTATAATGAGATCTCTCGAATTGTCCCGTTTGGACAGTTTGGGACTGCATAATTTATGTATAATAATATTCTTAGTGGCTTAAAGTTTTTACTTTTGGAGGAAGTTCTGCAGTCGTATCCTAATGTTCTCTGGGTACATACTAGATTGACAAGTGTGACTGTTATTTCAATTGATCAATTGAAATAACACTCACACTTGCTAATCTACGTTATGTACTTGGATAACTACAGGGATATGCTGCCAAATATTTCTCAAATCGTAACAATGTGCATGAGCTATTAAGTATATTACAGAAATATGCGGTCTTGAATGGGAAAGGACCACTCACCCTTTAGAGGAGATGGAGGAAATAGGAATTTCTATTATAAATTGAATTTGAATTTGAAATTTAAAAATTGAATATAAATAAGACATAATTAAATGAAACATACTATAAATCTAATTTTGTTTATACTAATCCATGAATATACGCTTATTACCTTTAATAGGTGATTAGTTGTGGTAGTTGTGATGTGATATCTGAAATACAAAGAGTGGATGGGTGAGATAAATAGAATGGGGGATGTGTTTCGTAGAGGTGCTAATGAATTTATTAAATACGCAAAGAGATGTCATAATGATGAAGAGTTTCCGTGTCCATGTACTAGGTGTAAGAATGGTAAGGTGTTTGAGTGGAAAACAGTTGAACTACATTTGTTAAGATCGGGTATGCAAGATAATTATCGATTTTGGAGTTTTCATAGTGAATTGAAAGTTCCTTTTGTCCCCGAACAACCTTTACATCAACCTTCAACAAGTAGGATATATGTAGAAGGGGACGACGTTAATCATAATATGTTAGAGGATTTAGTTGATGATTCATACGGAGTTTATGAAGTAGAGGAGAATGAGGCTACTGATGATGTACAAGGTTCAAGTGCTCGTGAAGATATCACGATAAACCTTGACGATGACTACCAAAGTTTAAAATTTAAGGCTACCCAACCGTTATACTCTGGCTGTGAGAAAGATGAAATAACTTTACATGCCATGGTTGGTTTGCACAGTTTGAAGACGCAGTACGGGTTGTCTAGAAATAGCGTGACTGGAATTCTGAAATGGGTGAAGGGCTTACTACCCAAGGAGAATACGCTTCCAAATAGCTATCCAGTTATGAAGAACAGTTTGAAAGGTTTGGGAATGAAGTATAAATTGATTCATGCTTGTGTGTATGACTTCATACTATATCGAAAGGAGTATGAAAATCTTGATCACTGTCCGGTATGCAATGAACCTAGATATATCCAATCTACTGGTAAGGAAGGCATAAGCTCAAAAGTGCCTAAAAAAGTGTTGAAATCTTTTCCTGTTGGGCCTAGATTAAAGAGTTTTTTCACGGTACCATGGATAGCGGAGGCAATGACTTAGCATGCTAGGGAATAAGTAGGAGGTAATCTCATGCGTCATCCTATTGATTCTACAGCTTGGAAGAGGATGAATTATAACTATCCTGATTTTACTCGAGAACAACACAACATTCGTTTGGCTCTATCAACAGATGGTTTCAATCCATTTGGAAATCTAAGCACCAATCAGAGTATATGGCTAGTGATCCTAGCCCCACTCAACCTCCCTCCTTCACAGTGTATGAGACCTGAATTTTCAATGATATCTTTGTTGATACCTGTGCCAAAGGCAACAAGTGATGACATCGACGTCTACCTGGTTCCTTTGGTAGAAGAATTAAATGAGTTGTGAGAAGAGGGTGTCCAATCATTTGACTCTTTTAGAAAACAAGAGTTTACTCTGAAAGTTATGTTAATATGGGCAATTCATGATTTTCCAGCTTATGGGACATTATCTGGTTGTGTAGTACATAGTTATTTGGGGGGGGGGGGGGTCCTATTTGTGGAGAGGAGACTGAATTTAGGCTGTGGTTGTCACAAGAGGTAATTATAATGAAAATGGTCATTATATAACGTTACATTACACTAAAATTTTACAACACATCTAATTAATTTATCTATATTCTCAGCTCTTAAAGACTGGTGATGCGACATCAAGGCTTGCTCGTCTAGCCATTGGACCCTTGTTCGTGGCACAAGAGTAAAAAAAGTATCGATTGAACGGTTACGTATTTGGCGCAAAAGTGTATGAGGAAAGTACAAATGTACAAAACTCAGGCATTTCATACAAGACTCTTACTTTCTTTTGAGCGCAAAAGATAAAAACCTCGTTGAAGCTAAAATGACTTACTATGGTGTAATTCGAAATATATTTGAATTGGGTTATATAAGCTTCAAAAAGGTTGTATTTTACTGTGACTGGGTAAGAGTTTAGGATAAAAATACTTGTAAAGTTGATCCTGTGACTAATTTGATCATGGTTGACTTGTCCAAGTTGAAGAGTAACGACCACGTGAGCGATGAGTCATTTGTTTGTGCATTTCAAAAGGTTAACCAGGTGTTTTACTCGGACTATATCAACAATGAGCCGTGGTCAATTGTCTTGCACGCACCAAAGCGTCTAAATAGTAGTGTGAATGAGTTGACTACTCCTACCGAATATCAATCCATTTTTTATGATAACCCGAATTTGAAACAATTTTTCAATTTATAATAAATATTACAACTTGTACTTTATCAATCCATTTTTAATGCTTTTAATTGATTTTCACTTTATCATTTTCACTTTTGTGTAGTGTGCGTGTGTGTGGGCAGTAGGGGTGGGGGTGGGGATGTTTCGGATTTTTAGTAATTGTGCATATTATGAGCTAGATGTTGTTGTTTTGGAATTCAGAATTGAGGTATTAAACAATAACAATTCATTTGGATTTATAGTAATTGTATATAGTTACATGTCTTCTTCTAATTAATTTTGATTTGTACTAATAACAATATTTTTTTTACATAAAATGTCTCCTTCAGGTATTAAGGCGAGGATGATGATGTCGTATGGGCTTGGTGGTAGCGAAGGCGACGAGGGCTCCTCGGCCCCTAGGCTCCCAAAATATGGCAAATTGGGGATGGCCATCGAGAACAAAATGGGGCTATTAGAGAGTTCCCTCGAGCTGGTAAAGACGATCATCGGCCCAGGGTACACTAGTTGGAGGGAGGTGCCAAATGAGCTCAAGTTAGCTATTTGGGTGGCACTACAGGTAATGTATTTAGATTTAGATTTATATGAATATTTCAATTTTAATTTCGATTTCATTTTATATTTATAATTATTCATAACTAACATTGTATTTGTTGGATAGGAATAATTCATCCTGGATCCAAAGCTACGCGATTCCGTCTTGGAGTAGTTGAAGGAGCAACATAAGACGTGAAAGAAAAATATGTGGACCCGGTAATTTGGGAAGTCCCGGGAGTCCGTTATCCGAATGAGTGAATCCATCCCGCCGAAGGATCCGATCTTATTGGCACAATGGCAAAAGTTCATTGACAATGAGATCATGGAGAGACAATTGGCATCTCGACAATCGGGGAGGAAAAATCAGGCAAAAAAGACGGACGTACACTACTCCGGCCGGACGTCTTATGCCGAGGTGGAGCATAGGATGATGGTAAGATTTAATTTTTCTATAACTACAGAAATATATTATTTTGCATTATTTTACTTTACCTGGCCAATACTAATTTTGTTTTATTTTATTTCAAGGGACAGGGAGTGACCCTGGGGGTAGGCCACATAGGCTCGATACTTATGTGGCTATTTGGACGAAAAAGGGGAAGGATAAGGAGGTGTCCCCGAGAATCGCGTCCACGATTGTAAGTAATCCGACAGTTTACTTTTTGTAAATTACGTTATAATTTTTTTATTTACTTATTTTACTAATCATGTGCTTTTTGTCGTTTCAGGAAAAGCTTAAGTAAGTTCATGAGTTGCTGTCTGATGCCGACAAGGCATCTTTGTCCATAGACGCACTCAGTCAAGTGCTTGGCGCTGATCGCAAAGGGAGGACAAGGGGATGAGCTCGCGGATGGTCAAATCTAGGATCATCGAATTGGAGATGAGCGACACCGGGTTGGCTCGAATGGTGGACTCGCATGACGCGAAGCTGTCCCGTTTGGAGACGATGGTCCAAGATATATTCTCATTCATGAAGCATTCATTGGGAAAAAACCATAAGGGTAAATGGAAGGAGAAGGTGGTGGATGAGGAGGTGTAGGAGGACGAGGTGAAGGATGACGAGGATGTGGACCTCGCTGTTTCATCGCCGACACGTGCGGACTTTGATGATCCACTCCCCTATTTGGCTCCCTTCGACAGATCGATGTCGACACTTGGTTGGTCGAGTATGCTTTTACTGGACATATTTGAAGGCCAACAGATATGGAGGGGGTTGAGCGACCCGAATACCGTCCAGAGTATGCCAGTTCATGGATGTTTTCTTCATGACATCGAGTCCAAGGTGCTCGTCACGCATGTGATACCTGGGAAGGAGAACTCCCCCTTGTGGTTGCACGGACAATGCGGTACGATGTATATTGTTGGGTGTGTCAATTCGTATATCGTGTGGCCTACTCACCTCCTCAGAGCTAACCTTACCCCAAACATGTAGTGACATTATTTGAATTGAATCGTTTTAAGTTGTTACATTTTAATTATATCGTGATGCATATTGTTTTGAATGTATATTTCCATTATCTCTATTTTATTTGGATATATGATATTTGAATAGGTACAACGTTGCTATAACAAGTACAAATATACTGCTGGGCAGTGGCAGTGGCCATACTGCCTATCATTTTTTTTCATTTCTGCCCAGAATTGTCACGGTCATTGATCGTGACAATTTTTTATTAAAAGTCACAAGTTTGTCACGATTTATGACCGTGACAAAACTTGTCAAGGTCATATACCATGACAATTCTAATGAACTTGTCATGATCATTGACCGTAATACGTCCGTGATAACAAAAGTTGTCACCCCCAGAACTGTCACCGTCATTGACCTTGACAAGTCCAACTTGTCAAGATCAATGACCGTGATAATTTGACAGATTTGGTGTAGTCTAGACTTTGATAATACATTCAATCCTATGCTAAGCTTGAGTTCGTACTCTTACTACATGCCATAGCTTGTTATTTACGCTTCAAGTTATATTAAATGTATGTCAAGAATGCCTACCTCAACAACATTCTACAGGAGGAAGTGTACGTGAAATAACCAAAGGGATTCAAATACCCAAATCACTAGGGACACATCCTTTATCTTAAGAAGGACTTGTATGGATTGAAATAAGCACCTCGTTCTTGGTATGAGACATTCACTTCTTATCTCTTAACTCATGGCTTCAATAGAGGGGGAGTGGATAAGACATTGTTTGTGAGGAGAGAGAGTGTTCTATATGGGTTGCCAAAGTCTATGTGGAGGACATAATATTTGGATCCACGTGTTCCCAACAAGATCACACGTTTGAGGAGGAGATGAATAGTGAGTTTGAAATGAGCATGGTTTGTAAGTTCACATTCTTCTTAGGCCTCTAAGTGCGTTAACTTGAGGATGGGATGTTTATATCTCAATCCAAATATGTCAGGGACCTAGTGAAAAAATTTGGTCTAGACTCCTCTAAGAACTCATTAACCCCTATGTCCGCCTATTTTTATGGTATTTGGTATTCCTTTGATATTGATAATCGTTTGTCCGCCTATTCGGATGTCGATTAGGCTAGGGATGTTGATGGTTGTAGGAGAAGCTCAGGTGCGTATTTTTACTTTGGGAGTGCTCTTGTCTCTTGGTTGAGCAAGGAGAAAAACTCCACATCTTTGTCCATGGTGGAGGAAAAATATGTGGATGCTAGGGATTATTGCGCACAAATCTTATGGATGAAGCAAATAATGGAAGATTATGGGATTTTCCAAGGCACAATGACTATTTTGTATGATAATATGAGTCCAATTCATATATCCCGTACTTCTATCCAACATTCTCACACAAAACACATTAGGATCGTGAGCATTTTATTCGTGATCTCATTAAGAAGAAGGTCGTGTCCTTGATGAGCTTTATGAGCACCGAATGTCAATTAGCCGATATTTTCATAAAACCTTTAGATCCACTTAGATTCGTGAATCTTAGGAAGTCTTTGGTTATTTGTTCCGACGATTGAGTTCAGGCACTTTATCTTTGGTGATTAACATGTTCATATCTTTTGCCCCTAATGATAGAATGTATTTCTATATATTTATATGCTTTTAATTTAAAACAAATTTGGAAAAAATCCAAAAACAATTATTTTTAAAAAAAAGTTTCAAAAATTCCACAAAGATTTTTTTTGATAAATTTTTTGAAAAAGGTTGTATATTTTCATTTTTCCCCATATATGGATGTGCATTTAAGATATTCTAATTACCCCTATATTCCATCCATTCATGTGACTTTTTCATGGTGCTTTGATACATGGCTTAGTTTTGTTAGTGTGTTTAATAATGTGTCGATAGGATTTGATTATTCATTGATGATTACTTTTTTCATGCTAGACTTTTTATCACCTTTATTGTACACTTTCATGGACTTAGTAAACATTGTGCTTGCTTATTATGTGTCGAATATGGTGTTCCCAACTCAATAGTTTTTAATAATGGACCAAATATACTAGAGATAACTTGTGTTTGTAAGACCCATTGTCCGGATTTAATTTTTCAAAAAATTTGTTATATGTTAAGCAATGGAAATGGATTATGAAAGAGAAAATTCTCTATGAGTTAAAAGGTACCATTCCAAAAATAGCCTTAAAGATTAACGCTATATAAATATAGAAGTACAAAAGACAATTTTATTTCATTCATGCTTCACTACACATGAGAATTATGATATCTTCAAAAAAATTTAGGGTAAATTATTAAATATATGAGATTTTGAGAGTGTTATAAAGTAAAAGATCAATGGGTTTACACAATAGACTCTCTTGAAAAGCATAAAATAGTTTGGTGTTATTGATTTTAGAAGCATTTAAATTTATTGCATGTTGCATAAGTCGAGTATCTTGTTCAATTTTTTTATAGCTAAGATTGAAATTTATGTTATTTCTCTAAAATAATCTCATTGACTTCATGCATCTATGTTATGAATGCCTATGTTAATTTCTCATGGAAAATGTTCAGACAATTACATTCAACTTTCGTGATTAAGATATTTTAGTGTTATTCCATGGTATGACGTATTTATTCGTATATGTACTTTTTATCCATTTACTTTTCATTTTTGAGAAAATTGAAAAAAATTGAATATTTCCAAAAGGTATATCAACTTCTGGTTCCTTCTTTTATATGCTTCTTCGGAATTTCATCTCATGTGCCTTATTGACTATTTTTATGATGTTATTTCCTTTGGATTTAGGAGATAATTGTATTTCATGCTTAGTTTCTGACCCTTTGTCTTTTACAGTAAAAAGCGAGAAAACAAATTGAGGAGGAATTGATTTTTACTTTAAACTTGCACGTGTTACGGTATTATTTTGTTTCATGTGTGTAGGTATCCTTCACATTGATGATGATCTCATGACTATGAAAGATGGAGAATTTTAGTTGAAGATAAAGTCTCTTATATCGTTCTAGTTTGGGTTTGGAAGGGAATTAATAGAACATCGTTTTAGGGGTTTTATTGTAATTTGGTTTCAGTCTTTATTTTTATACCGAAATAGCCAAAGAGCAAGATTTGTAAGAGATTTTTTTTTTTATAATTTCTCATACCTTAGATATTTTGGCGTATCTTGTTAGAAACTGAACATTACCTCCACATAATCTTCCATCTTTATTGAAGACATGTTAGTGATCGAGAATCGTTTACAAAATTCAAGCCGTTAATATCGTCGCGAACACTTTATGGAGGTATATGGATTTGAAGTTTTGATTTTTTTCTGTCAAATATATTATGAAATGATATTTTTTTTACTCGAGGTATTTTTATAAAATACATTTTTCAAAATAAAATTTTTGTTTTTTGGTTTGTTGGAACGAGATTATAATCTTATTAGAATGACACTCTGTTCTCGTTCGAACGAATTTGTGATTTCGTTGGAACGAAGATCTTAAGTTATTAGAATGAACATCTAACAACCTTCTAACATGTGGTCTCTTTTTTATAGTACTAATCGCATTGGAAGTATGTTGGGAACTTGTTGTAATGAGCTAGGCCTTTCATTCAAATGAGCTTGGACCTCGTTAGAACGAAACTATAGTTTTCGTTCGAACGAAGTTTCATTTTGGTACAAACAAGTTTTTTTCCTTGAAATTCGTGTTTTTCTATAAAAGTTTTGGATTGTTTTACACGACTCTTTTGGTGAAAAATCAATTCCCATACCTGCTCCAAAAGTGTTTTACTTTTTTTGTTTCATATAAACACCTTTTTTTTATCAAATCATACATCCCTAATATAATTTGTTAAGTTTTATCAAACCCACTTTACATTCATTACATGAAACCATATTAAATTTTACTCTGTGATTGATTTATGGACTTGGAACTCTATTACTGAAGAAGAAAGGATTTTTCAATCATGA
This sequence comes from Sambucus nigra, assembly GCA_949130495.1. NCBI lineage: Eukaryota > Viridiplantae > Streptophyta > Magnoliopsida > Dipsacales > Adoxaceae > Sambucus > Sambucus nigra. The sequence goes on along the minus strand of OX422211.1, from coordinate 578,451,996 downwards.
GGTGGATCGGTGGATACCGAGGGGGAGCAACATCTTGTGGGTAGTGCTGGACTACATCACTTTCTGTTAAAGATTTGAAGACTCTATGCATTATACTTAGTGGTCTCTACGTTGTTTGCAAGTCATCGAGCTTGTCAAAGTCTTTAACAATGGTTAAATATAGGTTTTTCTTGAAAGGGATTTTTCCTCAATTCTTCTTTTGCTTAGTTTGGTTTGATTGCTTGGTTTGTCATATCTTATTTTGAGTTTATCTTGCATGCACATGTAATTCTAATCAAGATAAAATTTGGCTAAAAACTGGATCTTTATATGTTTTAACATAAGATATAAGTGAATCCATATAGCCCCTGTGTTTTTAGGGTCTCATAAATATTTTACATAAAATAGTTATATGTGTTGCACACTTCAAAGGTCACATAAGTGTTAAAATAGTAATTTTTGAAGGAGCTAGCTCCTTCTAGGCTCCGTTTCATATTCCTAAGCCCTCTTCTAGTTTGGCATAAGAGTTTTCATTTATCCTCCATTATTTTCTTCATGGACTTCATGAACTAGATGTAGAGGATTGATTAGACTTTCTCTTTTGGTGTTATCCCTTGAGTGGGTGTGTGTTTTCACTAGTGGTGTTCGTGGTTCGATCCGATCTGATTTTGAGGTATTTTGGGATCGAACTACATCAATCGATCCTAAAAAATTATGGATCGATACCGGACGAGAATAATCGATCTCGATCCTATTCGGTTTTCAAGTGGTCCGTGTTTGGTCTCGGTCCTATTCGGTCCATACAAAAATAAAATAACACGTTTTTATTTCAAAACAACACGTTTTTTCAAACAACACTTTTCTTTAAAAAAAAATAACTTTAAAAAAAACACAAACCAAAAAATTGTAAATCTATATAAAGAACATACACAAACTAAAAAAATAACAAATTGTAAATCTGATAATTTAATTTTACTGAAGCAAATAATTTAATTTCACTGTACATCTGATATGTTCTCTGAATAAGTAGGCAAAAACTACATAAAAAACAACAACTCATAATAACTCAAATATCAAAATAGAGAAAATGAAGCATAAGTAAGCACAAAACAGAGTTGTAAAGTAGAGTTGTAGAGAACAAAAAACAGAGTTGTCAGGTCCGGTCAAAATTCGCTTTTTACGGCCAAAGACCGAGACCGACCCGAATTATGCGGTCCTATATATTTTTAGACCGAATAAAGAAAAATCCGCAAAAGTGGATCCGATTCGGTTCAGTTTTTTCAGTCCATTCGGTCCATTCGAGTTCGTGATCACTCCTATTTTCCACTCTTGTTAGGGTGGTTTTTGTGTAAGTGGGTTTGACCCCCTTTCGGAAGTTTTTGTTTGATGTAATTCATTTACTTATAAAAAAATAAATTATTTAAAAAAACATTTATAACATTTTTTCATATATAAACCACTTTTAAATGTCTTCAATAAATAAAAATGTTAAAAATTGTTCTTTACATAAAAATGATTTTTTATATATAAATTAAACTAATAGTACATAAAAAACGTTAATTTTTTTTTATATAGAAATGATTTTTTGTAAATGTTTTCTATAAATAAAAGCGATAAAACAAACTTCTTTAAATAAAAACGTTTAAAATATGATTTTAGAGTTTCCATTTATGGAAAACAGTTTTTCATTTTTTAACTGTTTCTATGAAGGAAAAGTTTTATTAATTAAAAAACAGGTATTTTGTTGGTTTTATTTATTGCAAACAGGTTTAAAAAAAAGTTTTAACATTTTTATTTATTGGAAATTATTTTTTAAACATTTTAATGCTTTTCTACGAATAAAATGTCTTTTAAATTAAAAAACATATGTTTGTTGTTTTTAGTTATTGTAAACGGGTTTAAAAGTATTTTTTTTAAATAACATACTTTTTTTTAATTGATAACATAATTTTATTTACAATAAATAGTTTTAATTAAGATTTTCATTGTATTTCTGAAAAATTTATAGTTTTTTATCAAAGTAAGTTATTTATTAAAAATGTAATCTTCTCGAAAAATAACTTTTTATAGAGAAACAGTTTTAATAATACTATTGTCAATAAAAAATCTTAAAAAATAATAAATTTTTTAAATAACGTTTTCTATAAATAAAAGCGTGAATTTTTTTTATATAAAAATAATTTTTATTTTAGTTATTAGAGAATTAAGGTTAAGATCATATTGCTTCCTAAATTTGGATTTTTAGGATAGTGGTTTTCAAGTTTATAAATCTTGTCCCTATAATACAATAACATTTATTTGTGTGGTCCTTTTAGAGTTAGGACTACACAAAACAAGTAATTCCATTTGTTTTAATTAAAGATGTATTTATATTTATACCCTTAATCATACTCATTCTAAATATAAACACCCCCACCGGAATCCTCATCGGAACGTCGAAATACTCGTCGGAGACTGTCAGAATTCTCGTCAGATCGTTTCTCTCTCTTCGTTTCACTCCCCCTTCGTCTATTTCTTTCATTTTTTTGGTCCGCGCCAGTGGCACCATTGTCAGTGACGAAGAAGGTTTTTCGCCAAAAAAAATATAGTATTCGCTGGAAAAAATAAAGTTCTCGTAGGAAAAATGGAAGTTTTAGTGAAATAATAAATTTACCGATTTCGAATTTTTGTCAAAAAATATCAAATATGGATGTTGTTGGATAGATCTCGACGAGTAGATTTCAAATAAATAAATTTTTGTGAATTTTGAATTTGTAGATTTGAAGTTATGGACTTTTAAAAATTCGATGTTTTTTTTGTATGAGTTGTCAAATGACATATTGATCATTTTTCAATGTGTTTTTAGAACATGGATTAAATTTATAAAATTATGTGGAGTGTCCAATTTTTATACACTTTGAGTTAGATGAGACCTTTCCCCAAAACCCCATTTAATTATTAATGGACCAAAATACGATTTTTACCCTAAAATTCCAAGTAAGTTAATGGTCAAACTGGATGGAAGGGTCAAACTGACACCGTATAAATATTTTAGAGGCTTAATAGAACAAATAATATTTTAAAACCTCAATAGAAACTATTTTTATGCTTTAAATGTCACATAGCTAATTCACTCTTTTTATTATCTAGGAATTTTATTCATAGTCACGCAGGGGAGGCTTGAAGTCTGGCATTCGAAGGATGGCAGGACCACAACTGGATGCCCATTACACTTTTATAAATCTTTAATACGAGGATAGATATACATTTTAATAGCAACAAATGATTATGGGCTAACTAATGAATTATAATAGTTTACATGTTATAATCCCATTTTCAAAAAATAGCAAAATGTTATTTTCTAAATTTTATTTTCTATTTTTCAACTTGGAATCGTAAACTCTCTATATTTTTATGTATTTATACATTAATGTAGGATATACATATACAATACATTTATATGTGTGTAATTATAATAATAAAAACTATATATTTACATCTACCTAAAATTACGTATATATATGTATTAATAAATTATTTAATATACCAAGATCTCTCTCTCTCTCTCTCTCTCTCTCTCTCTCTCTCTCTCTATATATATATATATATATATATATATATATATATATATATACATGCTTACCAATTTTGTGTGTTAGTTTTTATTTTTTGAGAAAACTGAATTTAAAACAAATTTCCCAAACCTAGAGAAATATTTATAAACATAAAAAATGAATTGAAGAATTATATTTAAAAACATTTTTTTAATTGAGTTTTCTAAATCCATATTATCCACATGGGCCAAGATATGATCATCTAATTTTCTCTTTATTTTAGTGTGAAGTTTTGGATCAATCTCTATTATGAACCATTAGCCATTGTGAATGGGCTATTTAACTCTAGAAAATTTTATAATATAAATCCAATATATAAAAATTATTCTCTAATATGAATTTCTATTTGTGTTCGGATGCAAGGTACAAAAGTTTATATTGAGAATCTTTACATGTAGATATTTATATTAGAATTTTATATGGCATGGACAAAGATATTATAATCCATAAATACATTAAAACAATTTACTAGCGACACATATCATCTAATGATTGCTAGAAATAGCACATGCCAATTAACACGTACCATCCGAGATATTATTTTTGAAACTTTTTAATCTCTTAAAAAATGTCTCAAGTAACTTTTGTTTGTTTTATCTCTAAGACTATTTAAAGGGCATTGAAGCATTTTTCTCTACTAAAATGCTCCCATTTTATTTTGCTCACCCAAAATAGTTGGTTTTCTCTAAGGCATTGGCTATACGTGAGTTCCCACGACAGACTAAATTCCATGGCAACAAACTTCGCGTGGAAGGTCAATTGTCGTGGGAAGCGTACACTACAAAAATGAGTTGTAAGGTATTTAAAAAGTTGTTAAAACATATCTATACTCGTTTCCTCCCATTTTCTTACTTGAAGCGACCATCTTCGACTTGAACTTCACGATGAATCAAGCTAGTAGATATGTTCGTCGATAACACAATGACTTTCTTGGTTCATCGTCCCCATTCATGACTCAATGTGCAGTTAAAGATTTCGATTTTCCAGACAATAGTGATATCATCCATATACCCGCCATTGAATTGTCGCAAGTGACACATTATTCGCAGAAGGCGTTAAACAACGAGTTATAAACATCATTTCATTTCATTTACATTTTTATCTTTCATTGTTTTTTTAATAATTTAATTAATTAGTAAATTATGAAATATTATTATTCAGTGAAGTAATAATTGAAAATTTTAATAAATTGGTAAGTTAATAAAATAATGTAATAATTTATTTTATTTAATAAATAAGTAAATATTAAACTAATAACTAAATAAATTTATAATTGAATAATTTAGTAGATTACTAAATTATCACGTGTAAATCATATGTAATCAATGATATAAAGCTTCATTGTCCGAATAGATTTATCCATTCATGCTAGCGTGCTATGTTATACAGGGGTTTAGGTTGGAATTTTATTATTCAATAGATTTAGGGAAGTGATTTTGGTCATATTATTACTATTCTCTACACCAAGATTGATCAGTGCCTAATTATGACACTTCTTGAGAGCTGGTGGAACATGAACCACATATTTCACATCATATGGAGAGATATGGTATAGGCCTCTCGAATAATCCATGTTAATGGGTTGGAGGTAGGCATGGAGAAATCATTCCATTCGAAGGTAATCACGAGACTTATTCTTATGACTGGAAATATCTTCCTGAGCTCAAGGACCATCATGTCTAATCTGATAAGAGAAATACATCCTCCACTTCACCAAGCTCTCTAATACTTGAGGAAGTCACTGAATCAACAGTTTTAAAATAACACAGATTGGGGTCAGTGGTCAGTTATAGTGGGTAATTTGCGTGTGTAGTGGGTTCATGGTTAGGTTTATACATAATGTAATGTAACCAATTTATAACCAACTGATACTTATAAATAGAGAACTACCCCCATCTACAGATGCTAAATTTGTAAGCCATTCTAAAATAGTTCTAAAACTTTTATATGGTATCAGAGCCCCTAACTTCGATGGCAGCCAATTCTACATCACAAAATGGGTTCCCTCTTTCTATGTGATCCCTACATAAACTCATAAGCATTTGTTCAGTTAAACTCAAACCCAATAACTATCTCATTTGGAGATCCCAAATGATACACTTATGAAGACTATGAAGGTGACCAATTTGGTTTATCAAGAGCTACCTAATCATAAAGATGATAAAGGTAACCCAACACCAGGATAATCATAATGGGAGGAGAAAGATGTTTTACTCGGAAGATGGATCTCTGTCACTCTACATAAGGAATGTATGTTTCTCATTGTAAGATGTGACACAACAAAACAAGCTTGGGATTTTTTGGAAGACAGCTACTTGCAATCTACAAATGAGATGGAATTTCAGCTAAAGGAACAAGTTCAAAATATAAAACTTGATGGCATGTCTTTTGATGATTTCAGCAAGGAATGGAAAGGGCTCTGTGATGGACTAGTGGTCATTCACAAACCACTTGATGAAGATAGCTAGGTAATAAACTTTGCAAATGGTTTAGGACATAAATATAAAACATTTCGCATTGTGAGGCTTGGAAAGCCACCTTATCTTTCTTTATCTCAACTAATAACCTCCCTTAAAGGGCTTGGTATTAGAGAAGAAAGTGTGTCTGACCATCCCTGCCTGGGACTAACAAACTCTATGGATCACTCTATGGTATTTTCTGCCATACGAGCACTAAACCAGTCTTATAGAAGAGGAAGGAATGGGACCAATCGTGGAAAAGGGTTTATTGGAAATTTTCAGCAATCATACAACCATTTTAATTTAAGGGGAAGAGGATTTAGACTTGTTGGTTACAATAACCAACCTCAGTGTGAAAGACACAACAGTGGTGCAATATAAGTGTTCAACAGTCAAGGAGAAACATCCACTCAAGGCTTCAACAATGGCACAGTTAGAGGAACAACTAGTCAAGAAGCTTATCAAATTTATAAAAAAAAAATCCTAAATCTTCCACCTGTTAATATAGGTGGGATTTTTCATATCCGACTCAAAATGAGTCTCCTCAAGCTTTGAAAACTTTCAATTTCTAACTCAATGTTGACAATGCAATTCATGTGGACTCAGATGCTACTTCTTATATGACTTACTCTCCAGGTAACCTATATGACCTCAGCTCTTACAAAGGAAAAGATATAGTCATTGTTAGTGATGGTTCAAAACTAAACATTATGCATATTGGTGACCAATAATTAAACAAAGATATAAAACTTAAAGATGTTCTAATAGTCCCAAATATTAAAAAAAAATTGGTCTCAATTAGTCAATTGCTCAAAGATAATGACTGTTCTATGGAATTTACCAATGATGGACAATAAGAATCAATTAACACAGACAAAGGGAAATAAAATAGGATCACTGTATGCCTTTGATGAAGATCATAATGAGGCAATGACAAATATCACCGAAGACAAACTCAATGATGGGATATGGCATCAAAGGCTTAGACATCAACTATCAAAATCCTTAAAAAATTTAAGTCAACATAATCTTTTGAATGTTTATTGTTGGAATAGAACTCCTACTATTTGTACTAGTTATCAAATGGGAAAGAGTTGTAGGGTACCTTTTGGTTTGAATGATAAAATTTCAAAAATTCCACTTGAAAAGATACATTGTCATTTATGGGGACCTACACTTGTCCCATCCTCTCAAGGAATGATATTTTATGTTATATTTGTTCATGACTGCACAAGATACATTTGGTTGTGCCCATTGAATTTAAAATTAGACCTTTTCAAAATATTCTTAAACTTCCACAAAAATGATTGAAATACAATTTAATTCAAAACTCAAAAAATCTAATAAGATGGAGATGGAGAATTTATAGTTAATGATTTGTGGAATTGCTTGAGAGGTTTGGAATTATAAGACATATCTCATGCCCTTACACACCTGAACATAATAGAATGACATGGATGAAAGAAAGAACATACATGTGGTGGAAATTGGGTTGACAATGTTGTTTCATGCAAATATGCCCACGCATCTATGGGTTGAGGCTTTTGTCACAACTTCATACCTCATTAATAGATTACCCTCAATTCCACTCAAGAAAGACACACATTTTTTAAAGATTTATGGTGTCCATGCAAAAATCTTTAATTTAAGAATATTTGGCCATTCCTGTTTCCCTTACCTTCGAAACAAATCACAAAATAAATTATCTCCCAAATCGTATCCTTGTGTGTTTGTAGGGTACAATGTTATACACAAAGGTTATAGATGACATCAACCATCCACAAAAAGTATTCGTTTATAGACATGCGGTCTTTGATGAAAACAACTTCCCATACATAAATAGTCCTACACCCCCATTAGTCAATACCAACCTTATAACATATTAAGATTTTTATTTATCTCAAATTCAACCACATAATCCCTTCACTGACATACCATAAAACTGTATGTAGTAACCTATCTATCCTAACAATCATATCGGCACAATCACTGACCCATTTCTTCAAACACAACCTCACTCTACTACCATACTCACTTGTGATGTTAACTCTCCATAAACCGTAACCACTTCCTGATCTAAGACTTTAAATACCACCCCCACTGTTGAACCTAACCTAGACAGTCCTTCACAACTACTGCCATGCCACATGACTTTTAATCCAGATGGTCTCACTTTAACAGTTGACCTATCAATTCATTCTAGTATGAATTGCACATCCTTGCTTTCACGTATCACCTGTAACATTCATTCAATGTAAACCCGATCAAAGACTCAAGACATCTTACTACCATCTCCTACTGCCTTGCACCATTACCCTGTTGTGTGAACCTACCTCCATCCATCATGATCTTGCCAAAACTTTTTGGGTTAAACTATGCATGAAGAACTCAAAGCTCTTCACCGCAACCAAACCTGGACTCTAGTACCTCAACAACATCACATTCATATTATTAGTTCAAAATGAGTCTACAAAACTAAACTAAAGGCTGACGGTACACTTGATAAATACTAAGCTTGATTATTTGTAAAGGGATTCAATCAAATAAAGGGAGTGAACTTTGGAGAAACATTTATACATGTGATCAAACCAATAACAATTCGCATTGTTCTCTCTCTATCTATCACTAAGCAATGGCCAATTAAACAACATGATGTCAAGAATGCATTCCTCCGTGGATACTTGAATAAAGAAGTCTATACGTAACAGCCACCCGACTTTAACCATCCTTTATACCCTAACCATGTATGTAAACTTCATAAAGCCATTTATGGGCTTAAACAAACACTTAGGGCTTGGTTTGATTGGTTCATCCTTTATCTTCTTCAGTTAGGTTTTCTATGCAGTAAGGCAGACTCATCCTTGTTTGTTCATCATTCCTCTCATGGCACTACAATTATTCTTCTCTATGTTGATGATATAATTTTAACCAGCATCAACCCTCAATCCTTGTCCCATCCAATCTCTAACCTTAGCTCTAAATTTTCTCTCAAAGACCTTGGCCAATCAATTATTTTCTTGGAATTGAAGTTATTCCCTTCTCTGGTGGATTATTCCTATCTCAACATAAATATGACTTCAGTCTTTTACACCAAGCGAACATGTTATCTTCCAATTCTGCGCAAACCCCCTATCCACCAAAAACCCACAACTTTCCTCCACACATGTTTTAGATCCTACTACCTCCCGCTTGTAACACCCCATATTTTTTAGTATTTAAAATTGAATTGATTTGGTTATTTTAAATTACACACGTAACGTAATTTAATTGAATTCAATATTATGTGTTTATTAAAATATTAATCGGGTAAGATTAAGATTAATATTTATGGAATACAATTACTAAGAAAATAATAAATAATTATTTTACATCATAACGAGTAATAGTGATGTGACACGGTTATATCTCAACCGGAAGTCTAGTGTAGACTATAAGAGGTTGAGATAGGAAATTCGTGTATAATGACTCGAATGGTGATTTTGAGGTCATAATTGATTCCAGATGGTTTGAAATAGTTAGAATAGTGTACTCGAGTGTGTTAAGTCCCGGGACGATTTTAGGCCAATCTGACACCCCCAAAGGGAGTTTTAGTCATTTGGGAGATAAGGGATGGAGGAGCTAAGAATTTCTATATGTTATATCAGAATATAGTTAGAGGAGGCTAGGGTTAGAATAAAAGAAATCCAATAGAGGACATAGGATAGGAAGAAGAGAGGAATCTTGGATCATTCGACACCATTCTTGCACCGTCATTACCATTGGAGTGTGAATCAGAAGGGGATGAAGACATCTTCATCATCTAAAAATGATATCAAACCACCTTCACAAGAGGAAAATGTTAATATTGCACGTTCTTGAATAATTATAATATCCATAATATAATTAGATGTAATCTAGAATGAATACATGATTTTAAGATAAAATAATGGGCTTAATTCATGTTAACAATTGGGATTCATATTAACGTCTTGATTTCTAGGTTTGATTATACGAAATCTGAATTTTGGGATGTTATGAGGGATTTAGTTCTGGTTTTTATGAAGAACATGCATGAAAAAGTGAAACTAGGGTTTGTATAGACAAATCATGAACAAATCTTCTTAAACATGGAATTTAATACTTATATTTGATGATGGGTTGAATTATATAGGAGTTTGGGTACGATAAATGGAGGTTGGTTTTGATAATAATGGAAGAAACTTGTAATAGTGAAATAGGAAGAAGAACTGCTCGTCGCTAATCGATTCGGTTCCTTGGCCGAATTGATTTAGTTTGATGAATCGATTTGAGTTAAGGCCGAATCGATTCGGATGACTGGATTTTTGCCATTTTCTTTATTTAAGCCCTATTTTCACAAATAAATAAACAGGAGACTTTTGTATTGTTCTTAAACTATAGGTAAAGACTTAGTGAGATCCAGTAGACCTATGGTAAAGACTAGGTCTTGGTCCAAAACAAGGGGATGAAGATTAGCGTCGATTGGGCATAATATGGGACTTAATAAATTGTGAGAATTTAGAATGTGTCAAGGGGAGCATGAGTGAACTCAAGACTTAGACCAGTAATTTAGAGATATATGAACTACTGAAATAGGTTAAGGGATAGTTGGAACCTTCGGGTAGTGAGTGATACTCAGAAAATACGGATAAAACATTGCGTGAGAACTATTAGTATATTGAGTATTCGAAAGAGATAAATACTACGTACGGGTTTATATGATGGGTTGTGTACATACCTACTGAATATATGTACATATATAGGTTGTGTGAATACCTATTACATGATTGGTTATGTGTGTGAACATACATGCACTGCCTGCTATCACGCGAGGTTCCGTGCAGAGGGCGATCCCACGTTGGTGATTATGAATTTGTGCCTCAGAACACAGGATTTATGGATGCGCTATGTATTAATGGGACTGGAAGGTCATTTAGGTATGTTAGGTATGTGCATATCCCAAAGGCTTATGACTATATTCACCTCCATTGTGTGTTGCTTAACTTAGGGTTTGAGGGGGGCATTCCAAACCGATGGTCCTTGATATGGAGATAGCAGAGTATGCATGCATCACGATGGTTGTTTCGAGGATGCCATAGTAGTATATATATAAATAGTGATGTGTATATATACACACACACACACACACACACTTATGTGACTTGTCTACTTTTGTGTGACAGTAGAAGAGATAAATAATGTATATATAAAGATAACTTAAGTATGAGTAACTTAATGAAATGGTTTAGCGAGAACATACGAGAAATGTTAATACGGTAGCGTACTGTATGGGAGGTACATGAGAGCCAAACTTAATGAGGTTAGCTACATACTTATGTCTAGTTAGGTTGGGTAGCATAACTAGGGAGTTATTAGGTGACATAAAGTGTGCACTTTAGTTGAGACGTGAAGAACTCAATGGAGAGTGCATAAAACTAACATATATATCTAATAACTACTTTCACTGCATTTTAACACTTGCTAAATATTTTTCAAATGGTTTTGGACTATGACCCGTGTCAAAATATTTTTCCAAAATATTTTAAGTGTTTAGCTACAAGAACACCAAGCTTGATGACTCATTCCATGAATGCATTGCTATAACATTTGTGTAGGCTCGCAGGAGTTTGCTTAAACACTTAAGTTATTCATTTCTAGACTAGGATTTACTATTCAACATTCATTTGGGCATATTACCCATTCAGTTGATGGATTTTATTTTATTTCCTTTTGATTTATAATTGAATTTTTTTTATGAACCGATGGTTTATTCAATATTATTTATTAATTTAGTAATCATATGATTGATTCAGACTATTATAATTGTGTTGATGGTTTGGTTAATGTAATTATTTTTCGCATTTTGTTATAGTAATGCAAGATAAAATTTGTCACTGGCTTAATTTAATATAGGTGGTTAATAATTAAAAGGTTTTAGATAGTGATGCTAAGAATGAACCAAATAAGATTCCTATTTATTTTGATAAAGGACGAATCATTCATAATTAAAATAGGTAGGGTGTCACAGATGGTATCAAAGCATCAGGTTCTAGTGTCCATAGGATCTGCACGGCTTACTACGATTTCAGTGTAGCGTTCTTTGACATAAAGCCCTATTATTAGGATTATTACATTCATGATTACGTATTTGAGATTTCGTTCTTTTGCTATTATATTTGTATAGATTTTGAACTCATACAATTAGATCTGTTTTCAAAAGTCACCTAGGAGAGGATGACTGGTGAGGTCAACGGCGAGATCCGGTGAGGGAGAGGCTCAGTAGGATCCATAGGCACCACAACCTCAGCCACATGCGGGGGACAATTATGGTAGCAGAGGTGGCCGCTGTCATGGCGCAAGTAATTCATAACGCTATGAGTGCAATGGCACTCCACTTTCCTCAGGCCCAACCACCATAACAGCTAGTGGCACCAGTTGTCCAGCCCACCCGAGGCTCTCAGATTGGCAGAGAGTGAGGGAGGCATTTCAGAAGGGTCACCCACCTGAGTTTTAGGGTAGCTTAGACGTGGTTTTGGCGTGCTAATAGAAGAAGGATATTCAGCGCCACCTGTGCATGGTTGACTGTAACGACGTGCAGAAGAAGATGTTGGACACTTTTAGACTTGTTATGGAAGCTTTACAGTGGTGGGAGTCTGTTACCACTACTGAGGAGAGGGACTATGCCCATCGCTGAGTTCTGAGTGGGGTTTGATAGAAAATACTTTCCGCCAGCCATTGAGACAGAGATGTGGAAGTGGTTCAATGAGGTGGTTCAAGGAAACCGTTCCATAGTTGATTACGAGGAGGAGTTCACACGTTTGGCTAATTTTGTGCCAGACGAGGTGAATAGTGAAGAGAAGAAGAAACTGGGATTTATGGATGGGTTAATCTGGAAAGATCAAGCAACATTTGCTAGGTAACCCAACATTGAAGACTTATACGGATGCCGTCAATGCCACACTTTTATATTTTTAGGACCATCTCTTCCATCTGAAGGGAAGCAAGAGAGGAGGTGAGCCTAGTCAATCGGGCAAAGCAGGTGGGAACGATGCTAGTGGAGCATCGCATCAGATAGGTAGACACTGGGGGCTGGATTCCCAACAGGGGGATTCGGCCAAGAGGTTTAGATATGAGGTTTACCAACTCAAGGGAGGCTCAGCAGCAGAAGCAACGTGTTCTTTAGGGTCGTTAGGGCCAAGGGAACAATGGGGGAGGCTAGCAGGGCTGAGTCCACCAGGTCCAGCAATAGAGCCAGCCTCGATAGGGCCATCAGGGAAAGAGGCAGAGGGACTTTTTAAGACGTTGTTTTACTTATGGACAGGAAGGCCATAAGAAGAGAGACTACCCACAACAGGACAGAGCGCCACAACAATAGGGTGCCCAGCAGGGGCAACAGGCGCAGCTACCGTCGGTAATACTGGCACCACCAGCCCCACTATAGCAGGGGTTATTACAGCTATATGTACCGATAAGTCCGAGATGCAGTCATACAGTAGGACCTACAGGTACCACATGTAGTAGGGGGTACATATCCTATTCACGAGCTTTAGGGTAGGATTTTATTTGATACGGGGTCACCACATTATTTATAGCCACTAGATTTGCACGTGCGGCTGGTTTATTAGAGACATCCAGTAGTCTTATTATGTGCACAGAGTGAACTTTGGGTAGTGGGTCGCTTATACACTCGATTTGTAGGGGTGTGGATATCGATGTGGGGATGTTATGTTTAACCGCTGACCATCTAGTGTTAGATATAGAAGGTATGACATCATTTTGGGTAGAGATTGGTTAGCTGGATATTGTTTCAAAAAGACCATTATGTTCTCTATTCCAGGGCAGGAAATGTTCTTAGTGGCGATGTCTCAGCCTATGGGATGATCGATCACACATATGTATTATATTGAGGAGGAGACCTCACAAGGTGGTTGCCTTTTTAGACTCGATTCTAATGGTGAGGGAGTTTGATGACATGTTCCAGGAGATACCCGGGCTACCGTCTAGACGAGAAATTGGTTCTTTATTGACCTATCGCCAATTACGAGGCCTATCGCCCAAGCGCCTTATTAGATGGCCCCATCTAAAATGAGGTAGTTGAGAGAGAAGATTCAGCATCTTCTGGGATAGAGTTTCATTTGACGGAGTACATCATCATGGGGTGCACCAGTGTTGTTTGTCAAGAAGAGGGATGGATCACTTCAGTTATGTATCTATTATCGAGAGTTGAATAAGGTCACGACTTGAAATAAGTATCCATTACCTCGGATCAATGATCTTTTTGACCAGTTGAAGGGAGAAGATTACTTCTCCAAGATACATTTGAGGTCTTGATATCATTAGTTGCGCATCAGAGAGGAGGACATTCCTAAGACTTCTTTTCTGACACGGTATGGGTCATACGAGTTTAGGATGATGACATTTAGGCTCACTAATGCACCAACAGTGTTCATGGATCTGATGAACAAGGTTTCTTGAGAGTTCCTTGACCAGTTCGTGATCGTGTTTATCGACGATATTCTGGTTTACTCTCATTCTGAGGATGAGCATGCTGAGCATCTGCAAATGGTTTTATAGACACCATGGGATCACCAGTTGTATGTCAAATTAGAGAAGTGTAGGTTTTGGATTTGAGAGGTGTAGTTTATTGGCCACATCGTGTCTGACAGGGGTATTGAAATCGATCTGAGTAAGGTTTTAGTAGAATGAGGACAACCCACGACATCGACCGAGATTTGCTATTTTTTAAGGCTAGCCGAATATTATCGGCAATTCATTAAGGGTTTCTTGAAGATTGCAGGTCCATTGACGAAACTGACTTTCAAGGAGGTGTCGTTTGTTTGGGAATATTAGTGTCAGTTAGACTTCGATGAGTTAAAGGACAAATTGACCTCGACACCTATACTTGCACTGCCTAGGTGGGGGATGGAGTATCGTGTTTACACAAATGCATTCTTACAGGGACTTGGGGGTGTACTCTAGCAGGATGAAAGGGTTATATCTTATGTGACTCGTAATCTTAATCCCCGCGAGAGGAATTTCCTCACGCATGACTTGGAGTTAGCAGCGGTTGGATTTGCCTTAACCGAGGTATTATCTTTTGGGGGAGCAGTCTACTTTTTTCATGGACTATAAATCACTTCAGTATATGTTCACGCAGAAGGATATGAACTTGAGACTATGGAGATGGTTAGAGTTTGTGTAGGATTACTAATTTGATATTTATCATCATCATGGGAAGGCTAACGTGATGGAAGACGCATTGAGCCGATGGCCTGCTGGGAAGATAATGGAGGTTTAGAAGGCAAAATGAAGAGATCTTTGACATGATGACGAGGTTTCCCGAGCTTGTATGTCCGTCTTAGCTGTCACTCTCGAGATTGTTATAAGGGAGGTGAGAGCATAAGCATGTTATCAATATTATCAGGACAGAGTTCGTCACATGTTAGCTGATGGATCGAAGTCTTATTCGATTAGTTCTGAGGGATGCTTGTGCTTTAATGGGAGACTCGTGGTTCAAAAAGATGAGAATTTGATACATACACTGATGTCAGAGTCTCACGGGTCAAGGTTTGCATTACATTTCGGTGGGGATAAGATGTACTAAGATATGTGTTGGCAATATTGGTGGTTAAGGATGAACCGAGACATAACAGAGTTTGTCTCGAAGTGTGTTACCTGCCAGCTAGTGAAGGTAGACCACCAGAGACCGAAAGTGATGTTGTAGCTACTTGATATTCCAGGGTGGAAGTGGGAGAGTATTTTCATGGATTTCATTACCAGGGTGTCGATATCGCAGCGAGGCCACGACTCCATATAGGTGATAGTGAATCAGTTGACTAAGGTGTCCCATTTTCTATTGGTTCATACGGATTTTGAGACGAGACAGTATGCCCAGTTATTTATTATTGATATGGTGAGGCGACACAGTGTTCTAATTAATATTGTGTCAGATCAGGACAAGATTTTTGTGTCCCACTTCTGGTAGAACTTTCAGTAGGCCATGGGCACTGATTTATAATTGAGTTCAATGTATCACCCACAGACAGATGGACAGACGGAGCGAGTTAATTAGATGCTTGAGGATATGCTGAGGATGTGCATACTTAACTTCGGTAAGGATGGGAGTAGTATCTTCTATTGGTGGAGTTTGTGTATACCAATTCCTACCAGTTCACCATCGGTATGGCACCATTTGAGGCACTGTATGGATAACCCTTATCGTTTGCTCGCTTGCTGGTTAGAGGTGGGGAACAACAAGCTATTAAGGATAGAGATGATTCACGACACCACTGCAAAGATTGAGTTGATTCGAGGATGCATTCGTATATCTCTGAACAGGCGAAAGAGTTATGCCGATGTAGATAAGAGTCACATAAAGTTAGAGGTCGGTGACCAGTTTTTGGTCAGGTGTCTCCTATGAAGAGGGTCATGAGATTTGATAAGAAAGGGAAACTAGCACCGAGATATGTGGGACCATTTTCGATTATCGAGAGGGTGGGACAAGTGACATATTGGCTGGGCTACCAGAGTTCTTATAGAGAATTCATGACGTGCTTCACGTGTCATCATTGAAGATGCACCAGAGGAGTGAGAGGTCTTTTTGGTACGTTCCATTGGATGAGATAGACTTACAGCCAAATTTACAAGGACAGACCTATGGCGATACTTGATCGTAGTGAGCGTAAGCTGCAGTCTAAGGTGGTACCCTTAGTTCGAGTTCAGTGAGGGCACCACAATATTGATGAGTCGACATGAAAGTGGGAAGATGACATACGCGAGCAGTATTCAGGGTTATTTTTTGCAGGTACGTCCCAATTTTGAGAGCGAAATTTCTTTATAAGGGGGGAAGTATGTGGCACCCCTTATTTCTGAGCATTTAAAATTAAATTAATTCAATTCTTTTAAATTACACGTGTGATGTAATTTAATTGAATTAAATATTATGTATTTATTAAAATACTAATTAGGAGAGATAAAGGTTAATATTTATGGAATATAATTACTAAGCAAATAGCAAATAGAAAATAATTATTTTACGTCATAACAAGTGATAGTGACGTGACAGGGTTATATCTGAACCGGGAGTCGAGTATAGACTATAAGAGCTCGAGATAAGAAATTTGTGTAGAGTGACTCTAATGGTGATTTTGAGATCACGATTGATTCCGAATGGATCGAAATAGTTAGAATAGTGTACCCCGAGTGTACTGATTGTGTCCCGGGGCGATTTTAAACCAACTCGACACCCCGTAAAGGCGTTTCGATCATTTAGGAGACTAGGGTTAGAGGAGCTACGAATTTCTAAGTGTTATATCAGCATATAGTTGGAGGGGTCTAGAGTTAGAACCAAACCAAACGAATAGAGGCCATAAAAGAGGAAGAAAAAAGGATTTTTGGAGCATTCGATTCCATTCTTGCACCGTCATTACCATCAGAGTGTAGATCGAAAGGGTATGAAGACATCTTCATCATCTGAAAACGTAATCAGACTGCCTTCACAAGAGGCAAGTGTTAATCTTACATGTTTTTAAATAGTTATAATATCCATAGTAGAGTTAGATGTAATCTCGTATGAATACATGATTTTGAGATAAAATAATGGGCTTAATTCATGTTGTCAATTGGGATTCATATTAGAGACTTGATTTCTGGGTTTGATGATACGAAATCTGACTTTTGGGATGTTATGAGGGATTTAGTTCTATGTTTTATGAAGAACATGCATGAAAAACTGAAACTAGAGTTTGTATAGGCAAATCATGATCAAATCTTATTAAACATGGAATTTAATGATGTTTTAGTAATGGAAATGCGTTAGAAACTGTTAATATACTTACATTTGATGATGGGTCGAATTATATGGGAGTTTGGGTATGATCAATGGAAGTTAGATTGGATAATAATGGAAGAAACTCGTAACAATGCAACAGGAAGATGACATGTTCGTCGCGAATCAATTAGGTTCCTTGGCTGAATCGATTCGATTTGGAAAATCGATTCGGGTCAAGGCCGAATCGATTCGGATGCCCAAATTTTTGCCATTTTCTTTATTTAAGCCATGTTTTCACAAATAAATCAATGGGAGACTTTTGCGTTGGTCTTAAACTATATAGATAAAGACTTAGTGAGATCCAGTATACCTATGGTAGGGACTAGGTCTTGGGCTAAAACAAGGTGATTAAGATTAGGGCCAATTGGGCATAATATGGGACTTAATAAATTACAAGAATTAAAATCAGGTATCGGGGAGCATGAGTGAACCCAAGACTTAGACTAGTAGTATGGGGATGTATGAACTACTGAAATACCTTAAGGGATACTTACGACCTTGGGGTAGTGAGTGATACTCAGAAAACACGGATAAAACATTGTGTGAGAATTATTAGTAAGTTGAGTATTCAAAAGAGATAAATACTATGTACGGGTTTATATAATGGGTTGTGGGCATACCTACTGAATATATATATATATATATATATATATATATATATATATATATATATATATATATATATAGGTTGTGTGAATACCTATTACATTATTGGTTATGTGTATGAACATACCTATACTACATGCTATCACGAGAGGTTCTGCGCAGAAGGAAATCCCACCTTGGCAATTCTGTTGAGGTCTGAATTTGTGCCTCAGAACATAAGACTTATGACGATCCACTATATGCTGTGTATTAGTGGGACTGGCAGGTCATTTGGATACATTAGTTATGTGCGTATCGCAAAGGCTTAGGATTATGTTCTCCTCTATTACGTGTTGTTTGATTTAGGGTTCGAGGTGATATTCCAAACCAATAGTCCTTGATATGGTACGAAAGGTACATGAACTTGATAACAGAGTATGCATACATCGCGGTGGGCTTTCGAGGATACATAATAGTATATATATATATATATATATATATATATATATATATATATATATATATATAGTGTGATACAAATGTACATATGTGACTTATTTACTTTTGTGTGACATTAGAAGAGATGAATAGTGTATATCTAAAGATAACTTAAGTATAAGGAACTTAATGAAGTAGTTTAGAGATAACGTACGAGAAATGTTAATACGATAGCATACTGCATGGGATGTATGGGGGAGCCAAACTTAATGAGGTTAGATACATATTTATGTCTAGTTAGGCTGGGTAGCATAACTAGGGATGCGTAGAAGCAACATTTGTGTAGGTTGTATGGATTTTCTTATACGCTTCAGTTATTCATTTTTAGACTAGGATTTACTATTTAGCATTTCATTTGGGCATGTTGCACCTTTCGTTAATACAGTTCTTCAGTAATTCATTAGAATATATAGGATTCCATTTTATTTCCTTTAGATTTATTGTTGGATTTTGTTTTGGGAACCGATGATTTATTCGGTATTATTTATTCATCTATTTATCATATAATTGATTCAAACTATTATAATTGTATGGATGGTTTGGTTAATGTATTTATTTTATGCATGTTGTTATAGTAATGCAAGATAAAATTTGGCACCGACTTAATTTAACATAAGTGGCTAGTAATTTAAAAAGTTTTCGATAGTGATGCTAAAAATGAAGCAAATGATATTCCTAATTTTTTTTATAAATGACTAATCACCAGTGGTTAAAATAGGTAGGGTGTCACACCGCTCATTAGTGGGTGCTCTTCAATATTTAACCTTGACCAAATCTGATATCACTCACACTGGCAATACCATTTGTCAAGTCATGCATGCACCCACCCTCTCTCAAAGGCACTCGTACTCATGGCTTATGTCTACTTACTCAGTCATCTCTATCTCTCTATGGGTTTTCTTATGCTCATTGGAATGGTTGTTCCACTACAAGGCGGTCTACTTCTGGTTTTTGCATATTCCTTGGCACAAACTGCATTTCACCGTTCTCTAAATGCCAACCCACTATTGCTCGGTCTAGTTCTGAAGCAGAATATCGTTCTCTTGACGTGGCCACATCTGAAATCACGTGGATTATACATATATATTATCCGAGATATTAAGCTTCCAATTACTTCACCACCTACTCTCTATTGTGACAACTTAAGTGCGCTCTATATGAAAGTGAATCTCGTTCTCCATGCTAGCTCTAAACATGTTGAACTCGACCATCATGTTGTTCGAGAAAAATTTGCCCTGGGGTTGCTCATCACTCACTTTCTTCGTTCTATGGACCATTTGGCTGACATCTCACAAAACCCTTATCTACTCCTACGGTCCTGAGCTCGGAGTCTACATTGCATCCCTCTTTCACTTGCGGGGGAGTGATAAGAGATACACATCATCCACTTCACCAAGCTCTCCAATACTTGAGGAAGTCACTAAATCAGCAGTTGTAAAATAACACAAATCGTGGTCAGTGGTCAGTTATAGTGTAGTCAGTTATAGTGGGTAGTGTGCTTATGTAGTGGGTTCATGGGTAGGTTTATACATGATATAATGTAACCAACTGATACTTATAAATAGATAACTCTCCTCGATTACAGATGTTAAGTTTGTAAGCCATTATAAAACATCTCTAAAACTTCTATATAATCTAGAATAATTGAGGTGATAGATTTTTAGAAGTTGGATGATATGGTGAGGGATGACAAGGTACCCATTCATCATATGAGTTATGTTTGGTCATTCTTCAATGCTTTTAATCAGTTTTTCTTCACAATTGGAAATATCGACATCAAATTAGGTTGGTCAGCTTCAGTGAGTGACATGAACTATTGGATGACTTTGATTGGGTTGACATCTACCTGACACATTTGTATATTAGGTTCGACATGGTGTTTTTCTAGAACACCTATTTTCCATTCCACATTGGTCGTCGTATGTCAAGTAAATTTCATTTAGTTAATTTCCATTAATATTCACATCCTTATTGATTATATTAAATCCAATTACCATTACTAATTCTAGTTTGGTGGTTCGAATAACTAAGATATGTGTACCATTTGATAGATAATGAACATGTTAGTGATGATGAAAACCCACACATTCTATTATGCGAGAGGGATAAGAGACAGTTTACAATGGGTGAAGTTCATCACAACCTCGTCATGCCCAAAATAGCTGGATGAGGATGCCCATTGCACTAGTATAGTGACCATGGGTTGGGAGTCAAAACTTTAGAGGGATGAGGTAGTGCAGTCTGAGATCATTCTAGCTTGCAGGGCTATATTAAATTTTGGGGATGATATTCACATTTAGTATGTGGGGGATAAATGTCGACGATAGTACATCGGGTTTTCGGTAATCCCATACCCCCACCAAGCGACATGGAAAATCAGGATATGTAGTCAGAGAAGATTACATAGCAACGGGATCCTAAATGATGTCATAATGTCATCACTTATGTAGATATGCACTTGGACTACGAAACGTGGTGAGATGGTATAAATTGGGGGTCATCGATA
Organism: Sambucus nigra; assembly: GCA_949130495.1. Classification (NCBI taxonomy): domain Eukaryota; kingdom Viridiplantae; phylum Streptophyta; class Magnoliopsida; order Dipsacales; family Adoxaceae; genus Sambucus; species Sambucus nigra. Next base: position 578,430,549 of record OX422211.1, on the reverse strand, counting down.
CCGATGGTCTACAGAGCAACTAATGTCGATGTTGTGCACATTGATTCCATACGAGCAAATTTATCGATGTCATACACTGGATAACGTCATTATGCCTCGAAGGTTACATGTGGGAGCACACAACCCATGTTGCAAACCAAGATGAATGGACAGTATGTGTTATAATCATACATGGGATTGAGGAATATATCTAAATGACGTAGGTTGCTATGTGTATCATACCAGATATTTACGAGAGACAACTGCTAATTCTTAATATATATATGGTTATTCAATTTTTTCCTACTTTATTAGCTTTTTGATATCTATTAATTTTTATCATTATTGTAGAAAGAATACTTGAAGAGATTGAGTCACTCTCTCCGGATTAATCAAAGTCTGAGAGAGATGTTTTACCTCGAAACGAAGGATGACACCACCATCTCTGGTGGGTGCAAGGCACGTTGAGGAAAATTCTGTAGGATTTTACTGCGATACACATTAATCGCAATGTAATTCGGATCGAGTGTGTCGTCCGATGGATGTTCGAGGTAGATGCTGACACAAATGACGAGTTGGGAACATCATCTCATCGAAGATGACGTAGATCGACCTGAGTAGCCACAACAGCGCACTGCAGTTTTTATTAATTTTTTTCTTATATAAATCCACAATGTTCTTAATATTACGGTTTCAATTCATATTAGTGCTTTGTCTAATATAATGGCTTTGTTTTACTGTTTAAATTAGTCGAATTTAACCCAAAATTGATTTTAAGTATATTATGGCTTCGGTGTCAATGCATTCCAACTGATGCGCGTTACCTCACTGAGGCAATTGGTCTGTCGTCCCAACCCTTATTTTGCTCCGTAATTTTCATGTTTTATCTCTCATTTTGCTTCATGCTCTCAAGATCCAAAATGAACAAAATGGTCTTCTATTTTGCTTTATACTTTAGAGATGCTCTTAGTAACAATTTAGCCTTTTGGTTCATGTTCTTGAATACTGAAATGAGCAAAAGCATGGAGGAAATAGCAATGTGTTAAAGATGGTTTTCGGTTATAGAATTTGTTAATTCCAATGTAAATTTTTTAATATTGAGTTAAAATTCTTAAATAGCGGTACGGGTCGGTCCTTCTCGTCAAATCTATATTATACCTCTAATATAACAGTATTAGAGGTATAAATGAGTAACCCTACAATGAATGCTACACTCATTTATTTAACAATCTATTACTCTTCTCTACAACCTGATTTGTTCCTCTCCCAAACTCTTTATATACCTCTATTTTTCCCTATAAATTTCTCATTCGTATTTTGCTTTTCATTTCTTAACAAAATCAAATGACCAAATGGTTACGTGTCCCTTCCCCTCCACTTGACAATATGTATAATTAACTTCATTTCTCTCCCCGCAAAACAACTACAGTTTCCCTCCCCGCAAAACCACCACAGAAACAACTGAACCTCTTAATTTCCCACATCACCATCTCTTAACCCACCGCCCACCACCCACCACAACAACAATTTCCACCTTACTATCGTTCTCCATCTGGGTATCTTCATGTGTCCCAACACCAATGCCCACTAGCATTGCATTCCACTTCTGGCGGTAGTGGGGGTGGGGGTGGGCGTGGAGGAACAAGAGGGCATGTCGAATCATACTAATATAGGTGGGATGTCTAGAAAGAGGCATCAAACAAAGTTTATGCAAGAACAAAAGGACAAGATGATGAGCCTCATTGAGAGGTGGGACTAGAGGATTCAAAAGCATTATAAAGTCGCGGTACAACAGTTTTGTGGCGAGACTCGGGTGAAGCGCCACGTGTTTAGGGTTTGGATGCATAATAACAAGCACACCATTGGTAAGAAACTCTAAGACAAAGAAGCTCATGATTATATATATATAATAATGTTCATGTGCGGACTAGTCCGCATTTTAAAAATACGGATCGGATATGTGTCACCTAACGGTGCGCTTAGAAATTATCGCCTAAATTATAGACACACACTCTCTCTTTTCTGGGCTCACCGTCAGGTGACACATGTCCGGTCTATATATATATATATATATATATGGAGAGAATCACAAGTCGACCTAAAAAGCGGAAATTTTAATGGACCTTAGCAAAAAACACATAATAACCCATTAATTTTAATTCGTATGGTGTAATTGATCTACGTCAGCGGCAACGGATACGCGTTTCTATCGAATATTTTTTTTACAACCACTCCCTACCATGGCATCCCTTATCCGTGAGTAAACATTCCAGCAACTTATTTTTTTTTAACTAGTGGTCTGCCATGGTGGGGGTAGGGAATGGGGGGTAGGGGTTAGGGTGAGTATAGGGGCCCAGGTCACACGCGTGTCCGTTACTGTTGGCGCAGACTAATTACACTATATGGATTAAAATTAAAGGGTTGTTAGGTGTTTTTTTATTAAGGTCCATTAAAAAGTTCGCTTTTTAAGTCCGCTTGTGATCCTCTCTCTCTCTCTATAGATAGATAGATAGATAGAGATAGAGTCAGGCTCTCCAGCATACCTCATTAAACATACCTATTTTTTTTTTTAAATAGTAGAAAAAAATAATTTTGAGTTAATATTTTTTATATGGGTTCATGATATTTCAACGTGTCCCGGTAAAAATATTCAACTCAAAATAATGGGTTTTGTTATTTTTAAACAATAGGTAAAAAAACTGACAATTTCAAAGTGTAAAAATTGTCACTTTTTTGTCTTATTTTTTAAAAATAATAAAAAATATTATTTTCAGTTCATTTTTTTTATTGGGGCACACTGAAATATCATGAACCCATATAAAAAATATCATCTCAAATTTTTTTTTTACTATTTTAAAAAATAAGTATGTTCATTGGTATCTTGCTAGGAGGTATGCTGAAGAGCCTGATTCTCTCTCTCTCTCTCTCTCTCTCTCTCTCTCTCTCTCTCTATATATATATATATATATATATATATATATATATATATATATATATATATATATATATATATATACAGTCCTGCTCTTTTGTGGACTAGTCCGCATTTTAAGAGTGCGGACCGGACATGTGTCACCTGGCGGTGACCCCAGAAAAGAGAGAGAGTGTGCCTATAATTTAGGCGATAATTTCTAGGCGCATCGTTAGGTGACACATATCCGGTCCGCATTCTTAAAATGCGGACTAGTCCGCACAAGAGCATTATCATATATATATATATATATATATGTGTGTGTGTGTGTGTGTGTGTGTGTGTGTGTGTGTTCTATGTAGCAAGAGTGTCAAAGATGGATTAAAAAACAAAGATGATAGTCACCGAAAATTAAAATAAAAAGATGTTGGAGAAATTACTCTATTCTCTCTGTCAACAAATATATTGCTGTTCATTTCATTAAAATACTTTTATAGCATTTTTCTTAGTTTTTGGCATTTTGGTAGTCCCTGGTTTTTTAATATTTATTCTAAGCATAAGTTGGAATAAGCTAGAATCACTACAGAGAGAACTTGGAAAGCTTTTATATATAGTTTATTAATTTTTTTGGGTAATGCTCATGCATTTGTATTATCAAAACTTTTTTTAAAAAACTCTTTCTTATATAAAATATGGGTTGGATTTAGGTTGTTTTATGATGACTGTATATTGGGCAAATATTTAATAAGCCATTGCGAATTTAATTTATATTATTTAAGTTTTCCTTGTGCAATTATATAATTAATTCTTCATGTGAAATATATCAATTTATTAGAATTAGTAAAACGTTTTTTATGAGAACCCTTCATCAAAAAGGTATCAGGTAATGTAAATAAGCTATATTATGAATATTTTTGTTGCCTTAAACACATAAATATTTAGTTGTTGATCGATATTTATACAACAATCAAAGAATTATAATATTTTTATATATTCCTATTTTTTGAAATATTTTGGTACAACATATAAATTGTAATAAAAATAAATAAATCGCTCGCGCATCCCGTGGATTACATACTAACACTACTAAAAGCCATATCTGGGCCCATTAAATATTAGCGTAAGTTATGTTTGCCTCCATCAAAGTACTACTTATTTATTCATAAATCCCTTGTAACTTTATTAGTTATACATAAGGCCGTGATATTTACATCCCAAAAATATTTCTAAAATACCATTTACTCCAAAATACGACAAAAAACTCACTTTTATCTCATTAACACCGCACAGATTAACACCCCAAAAAGTAACCGTGAAAATGGGTAATACGGTCAAGGTTGATCGTGAAAATAAGTATTACGGCCAAGGTTAGCTGTGAAAATGGGTACCACAGTCAAAAGTTAGCCATAAAGATAGTATCACGGTCAAGGTTAGCCGTAAAAGAGTTAGTCGTGAAAATGGGTGCCATGGTCAAGGTTAGCCGTGAAAATAGGTACTACGGCCGAGGTTGGTAGTGAAATTTTATTGGATTGAATAGTAAAAAAAATGACTTTTTTTAATGTGGTGTTTTGAAGCTATTTTTTGGGTAAGAATTCTAGGACCCCATACATAAATATGAAAGGTTGTCGAAGAAGAGACTTGAATAAATTTATTTTCATTATTAACTCTAATTATATCTCTTGCAAACTACAAGATTCTCGTCACGATGCAGCGTATCTAACATCATTTGATCCACCTCTTTGTCACTCTCAATTATAGATTGCTTTCTCCCAATTTTAACCTCTCATCGCCATAACCATAATTAATAATCAGATTACCTATATAGCAAGTGATTTAAACCAAATTTACTTCTAGATGGAACCGCTATTTAAGTAGAAATAATTGTATGGAATATATAATTTAAAGATATATATTCATAAAATGGAGAATATTTTGGAAAAAATATTTTTAATTGAAAGAATGTTTTTGACTCAGTGTGTTTATAATGGTATCATTGACAATGAAAAGAAAATAGTTGACTAACAATTATATTCAAAAATCAAATTAGACATGTGTTCAATATTTATGAGTTCAACTTATTATTATATCAAACATCACTGATAAAATTATTACATTTAAAGGAAGAGAGAAGAGTATTTGAAAGAAAAAGGCAATTTATAGTGATTAAATTGAAATGATAAATAGCTAACTAAAACTTCTATAAAAATTTAAATTGCTAAGGTTGGTTTAACTTAAACCTTTGACATACCTAAATGGTTGATGTTGTTCACCAAGCAGTTTTGTAGCAAACCCAATGGCTTGTTGGGGCGACTGAAGCAACTGTATGATCTCCGCCCATGGCAAATTGTGTCCATAATCAGGATTAGTAGCACAATATCCCAATGGCAAGGTGGCAGATCTAGCACCCTTTAGCTTCTCCTCCATTGGAAGATCGAAAACCCCATGCAAACGTGTTGTAAAATTCTCAATTATCTTATAATCAACCCCATGGTCAATAAGTTTAAAGAATCCCCATGTTCCACTAGCAGCAACCATGGCATTGCATATATTTTCATATTCATTTTCATCTCGCTTAGCCTCAAATATGTTCCGGAGACTTATAATTGGAATGTCGTCTCCGTCGGCGAAGTCGTCGTGGTTTATCTTTGGCCATTCTCTCTCAGACCAAATGAAGTTTTTGACACATAATTTGTGGTCTAGAGAAGAGAGTGGCTCAACATGCTGATCTTCAATTCCTGGGGCCATTGGGAAACCTGTTCTGAAATAAAGTTTCTCAAGTTTTTTGTAATTGTATAGAGTGGAGTTGAAATGGTTTGTGGGCACCGCTTCTTTTATCAGGTATATATAGGAACGACATTGTTATCGTATTCTTTGAGACGAGAAAGTAGTCCATATATTTTGGATCATTCTGCGTTGTTTTAAGAGAAAGAGTATCATGGTTCGGGAGTATTACATGCCCTCATGCCCATGGTCAATAAATGTATATATATATACAACATTAATACTCTTTTACGAATCATTTCGCATTTTAAGAGTATGAATCGGACATATGTCACTAAACGATAGGCCTAAAAATTATTGATCAAATTATAAGCACACTCTCTCTCGTTTTTCTCTCTCTCTTTTCTGGATTCGCCAACTGACACATATGCGGACTGATACTCTTAAAATGCGGATTGGTCCGCACATGAGCAGTATTGTGTGTGTATATATATATATATATATATATATATATATATATATATATATATATATATATATATATATATATATATATATATATATATATTACTGCTCTTGTGCAGACAGTCACGTGTATCAATAGTGCGGACTAAACATGTGTCACCTGACAGTGCGCTAAAAAAAAGAGTGCAGATAATATAGCCGATAATTTCTGGGTCACCAGCAGGTGACACATGTCCAGTCCGCACAGGAGCAGTATTGTATATATATATATATATAAACGTGGATCAATTATTTTAAAATAATTATAAAATACTTTCATCTAATTTTTTTATGCAAGATATAATTTTTATTACCAATAAGTCATACTATATAAAAAAATCATCCTAATTTTTTTTATTATTTAAGAAAAATGGCCTAAAAATTGACATATATTGAAGGGTCTTTTCAAAATAGTAAAAAAATTATTTTTGGTTGAATTTTTTATAGGGTATCCATGGAATATTTAGATACTCAATAAAAAATATCATACAAAATAATTTATTCACTATTTAAAAAAATATTCCTTATATGAAGTCATCCTTTAAGGACCAAACGTGAGATCGACTATGTTATTGCTGCTATTTAATAAATATAATAGCACATAATTATTATGAAAACAATAATTACAGAAATTAAAGACGAAATTAGAAAATAATACTTACTTGTATTTGCAGAAATAATTACTAGAAACAAGAAAGAATCGGAGCCTTGTGTGATACCACAGTGTCCTTAAGAGAATTTTATTCTCTCCTTAGTGCTTTAGGCTAATGAATAATTGTCTCCCAAGATAGAATGAATTTTCGGATTAAACAAGTAGCACAACAATGTAAAATCCCATCGAACACAATTTTGTGTGTTTACTCAACCAAACAATATGTCAAATGGTAATCAAATGAATGCAGGAATGCATAATTTATTTTCTGGGAATAACAACATTTTTGTTGGAAGAAATTTGGGGAGGGGATTTTTCCATTAGTTTTAAAACGGAGGGGAAGCATTTGTATTTATAATAAATCAAGCGGCTGTTCAAAATAACTGTCAAAATAATTAAACGAATTTCACTGTTGACTGTTGGCAATAACTGTCAATAGTTTATTAATCAATTAAAGCCCGAAAAGTTAATTTAAATCGGACCAAAAATTTAAGAGATTATAAGCCCAAGAGCCCGAGCCGAGCCCGCCGGACGACGCGCGCGCGTGTGGACTTTTGGGCTAAGCCCAACACATACATAATGTAGGTCATCTCCCCTTCAAAGAGTTGGGATACCCCAAGGCATCCAAGCCTTAGACCATACTTTGGATGTTATTAACTTATCAACTTTCCACTACTCTTCCAATATGGGGACAAGAGTGAAAACATACCCAATTCATTAACTTTTATTATTTTTTGAGTCACTTTGGGGACATATTTATCATTCATAACTTAATAAAATTGGACATGTGAATATACTACGTTAATCTCCTTGCGAAGGAGAACGCATTCGTATATGGTCCCATAATTATCGTGGTGTTGGTTCCACCTAACTTTGAGCTCAAAGTTGCTCAAAATTCTGTCCAGAAAATTCTGGACAACTTTTAAGTATATGTTTAAGTCTAATTTTCCAACAATCCTCCACATGAATGATATACGTCAACCGTTTTTGTAAACCTAAGCAACGGTATTCACACAATAATTCTTCAACACAGTTGGTTCTCACGTTTGTATTCATTTTGGCCATGAACACCACTTGGTTCCGTGAGTATTTTAGAGAATTCTCTTTTTATTATTCTCATAGAAGTGTCCCTCTTCTTACTCACGTAGATGACTTCCATAAAGTGTATCCTGCAATATCCCATTTAAACAAACTAAGATATGTATGTCATTAAAAACATAACTTATCCTAATTTTGCGGCAGATGTGCACTGTCTCATCTTTGAAATGGATAGGATTAAATATCCTCTAGTGCGTACTGAATACAATGTAGTTCGGTTTTCCCATTGAACCTAGATCTTGGGATCGCCAGTCAGCTAGGTTGGGTTTTCACTATATTGATTATTATTTATTTATAGGCTTTATACCCATTCCTCTTGATGATCTTTTAACTATCTCTTGGTTTAAACCTTTTGTTAGTGGATCTGCTATATTATCTTTTAAATTTACGTTGTCAATTGAGATAATTCCGTTTGAGAGAAGTTGTCTAACGGTATTATGTCTACGACGAATATGTCGTGACTTTCCGTTATACATGTGATTTTGTGCCCTTCCAATTTCCGATTGACTATCTCAATGTATACATATTGCAGGCAGAGGTTTCGACCAATTTGGAACATCCTCTAAGAAATTTTGAAGCCATTCAGCTTCTTCTACAGCCTTATCTAGTGCAATCAATTCGGGTTCCATTGTCGATCTAGCAATACACATTTGTTTTGAGGATTTCCAAGATACGTCTTCACCTCGAAGGGTAAAGGCATACCCACTCGTAGGCTTAGAGTCTTTTCCATCGAATATCCAATTTGCATCGCAATGTCCTTCAAGAACAACTGGATATTTTGAGTAGTGCAATCCATAGTTTTGAGTATATTTCAAATAACCCAAAACTCTCAATATTTCCTTCTAGTGATCTCTCCTTGGATTACTCGTAAATCGACTTAGCTTACTTATTGAGTATGCTATGTCCGGTCACGCACAGTTCATGATATACATTAAACTTCCGATAATACGAGCATATTCTAGTTGAGATATTCTTTCATCATTATTTCTTGCTAGATGTAAATTTACATCTACAAGTGTCTTAGTGGGATTGATATCATACTTTTTGAACTTTTCAAGTACTTTCTCAATGTAATGAGATTGAGATAATATAAGTCCATTCGATATTTTAGAAATTTTAATTCCTAATATAACATCAGCGATACCCAAATCTTTCATGTCAAATCGACTACTCAACATTTATTTTGTAGTTTTGACAATTTCTAAATTACTTCCCATGATAAGCATATCATCAACATAGAGGCACACAATGACATATCCATTTTGAATGTATTTAAAATAAACACATTTATCGCATTCATTAATTTTGATGCCATTTGATAACATTGCATTATCAAATTTTTTATGACATTGCTTAGGTGCTTGTTTTAATCCGTTAAGTGATTTAACAAGCTTACATACTTTTACTTCTTGTCCGGGAGATTTGAACCCTTCAGGTTGCTCCATATAAACTTTCTCGTCTAGTTCACTGTTTAAGAATGTGGTTTTTACATCGATTTGATGTATTTCAAGTCCATTAATAGCACCTATTTCTATTAACATCTGAATGGACGTTATTCTTATTACCGGTGAATGTGTGTCGAAGTAATCTAACCCTTCCTTTTGCCTATAGCCTTTAGCTACAAGTCTAGATTTATATTTAGCAATTGATCCATCGGCCTTCAACTTCCTTTTGAAGATCAATTTATAACCTAATGGTTTTGAACCTGGTGGAAGATCCACTAGTTCCCATGTATGATTTTGTAATATGAATTCAATTTCACTATTAATTGCTTCTTTCCAATTGAAAGCATCGGGTAAGGATATGGCTTCTTTGTACGATTGAGGTTTATTTTCCAGCGGATATGTTAGAAAATTTGGGCCGAAAGAAGTCGAGGTTCTTTCTCTTTTACTACGTCTTGGTTCATCATCTATTGTTTCAATAGGTTGATGAGTACCGCTTGTAATAGCTTGATTTGTCCTTTTAGAAGGATCAGATTCTCGGGTCATGTTATACGGGAATTCATTTTCAAAAAATAAAGCGTCCCTCGATTCAATAAGCGTATTACATTAATATCTGAAATCTCATATTTACAAACTAAAAAACGATATGCACTGCTATTAGTAGCATAACCGATGAATACACAGTCAACGGTCTTTGGCCCTATTTTTACCCTTTTTAGGTTTAGGAACCATAACTTTGGCTAAGCACCCTTACAGTCGTAAATATTTATAGCAAGGTATTCGATCTTTCCATAACTCATAAGGCGTCTTATGAGTTTTCTTGTGTGGTACTTTGTTAAGAATATATTTAGCAGATAATAAGCCCCCCCCCCCCCCCCCCCCACAAGTTCTAAGGAGCTACTGAACTTATCAACATAGAGTTCATCATCTCCTTCAATGTAAGGTTTTTGCATTCAGCAGTACCATTCGATTGAGGAGAATAAGGAGAGGTTGGTTTGATGAATAATTCCATTTTCAGAACAAAATTTCTCAAATGGATATTCATATTCACCTCCTCTATCACTCATAATAGCCTTTATCTTTTTGCTTAATTGATTCTCAACTTCATTCTTATATTGTTTAAATGCATTAATAGCCTCATCTTTACTATGTAATAAATATACATAGTAATATTTTGTGCAATCGTCAATAAAAGTAATAACTTGGTTTCTAGGGGACAACTCTTTTTCCCACCCCTAGTTTGTATAAATTTTAAATCACAAATATTCGTGTGAATTAAATCTAGTGGTTCGGTTATCATTTCAATCGAATGGAAAGGTAATCTGGCTAGTTTATATTCCACAAAAATTTCACATTTATGATTTTTATCAATATTAAAATTTGGTAAAAAATCCAAGTTAATTAATCTACGCAATGTATCAAAATTAACTTATCCTAATCTAGCATGCCAAATATTAGATGACTCAATCAAGTAAGAAGAACTAGCAAATTCATTTATTGAAACAAATATTTTTGGGGTTACAATAAGAATATTGATTTTAAATAGCCCCTCATTTAGGTATCCATTTCCTACATACATGTCATTCTTTGACAACACAAAGCGATCAGATATAAACACAAGCTTGAACCCATTTTTAGTCAGGAGAGATCTAGAAATCAGATTCTTTCGGATATCAGGTACGTGAAGAACATCATTGTGAGTAAGTTCCTTTTCAGAAGTCATTTTTTGAGCAATCTTTCCTTGTCCCACCACCTTAGAAGTGAAAGGATTCTCCATAAAGAGGTTCTCCTAATTTCCAAAGGCTTATAAGTAAAGAACATCCATTTTTTGTATAAATGTGTCGTGTGGGTCCAGTGTCCACTCATCATTCATTGGTATTTTCAACTAAGTTACATTCAGAGACCACAGCAGAAAGATTCATATCCACCAAGTCATTGGTGATGTTTTCACCCTCAATTAGCTTGAGGATTATTCCGATTTTACTTCTTAGACTTACGACACTCGCTTGAGCAGTGTCCAGGTTTATCACAGTTGTAGCATTTGCCTTTGAACTTCTTCTTGTTCTTCTTAGAAGTGCCTTCCTCGTCATGCTTTCCCTTGTTCTTCTTAGGACTTTCAACAACATGGACCTTCGTTTACATTGGATTCTTCCCACTTTTCTTTTGAGACTCACAGTTATCTTCTTCAATTATCAGCCTGACCACCAACTCCTCCACATTCATCTCATTTCTCTTATGCTTGAGATAATTTTTGAATAAAGTCCAAGATGGTGGTAATTTTTCAATAATTGCAGCAACTTAGAAGGTTTCACTAAGGGGCATTCCTTCAGCATGAATGTCGTGGAGGATCACTTGGAGTTCTTGTACCTACGAGATCATTGGTTTAGAGTCAACCATTTTGAAGTCCAGAAAACGCCCGACGATAAATTTCTTCATCCTAGCATCTTCAGTTTTGTACTTCTTTTCCAAAGAATTCCATAATTCCTTAGATGTCTTGATCGTGCAGTAGATATGATACAATGTTTTATCCAAGTAGTCCAGAATATAATTCTGGCACCGATAGTCAAAGTGCTTCCAAGCATCAACAACAACAACCTTTTTCGAGTCATCTATCTCTTGAATAGAGGGACAATCTTCATATAAAAACCTACCCAGTTGCCAGGTAGTGAAATAGAAATACATTTATCCTTGCCAACGTTTGAAGTCAGTCCCATTGAACTTTTTTTATTTCTCCCCGTATGGCATAAATACGGGTGTAGTCACATTTGTATTAGTGACAATCACATCTGCAGGAATAGTGTTCGTACTATGCGATTCCATTTCTGTTACAAAAACAGAATTTTTATCAATGATAATATTTATATATAAATGAATTAATCAAAACAGAATACACAATTCTATTATACTAATTTCCTCAATTATAAATAACAATAAATGAATTCCAAAAGAATTATAAATTATATTCAGAATTAAACTAAAATATAAACACAAGTTTAAGATAGAAAAAAAAATCTGTGTCACACTGTTTTTAATATTAAAAGGAATTTTGTACAAAACAGAATTAAATTATCATGTTAAAACATATTTTCCCAAAAACATTTATGAATAAATTTATTTTCTGTAAAACAGAATTATTTTATACTAATAAAATTTATGTAATAAAACAAATTCTGTACACATTATAAACAGTAGCAAAAAAATAAATTTGTCTTAAGATTGTTATTGCTACTATTTAATAAATATAATAGCGCAAAATTATTATGAAAACAATAATTACAGAAATTAAAAATGAAATTACAGAAAATAATACTTATTTGTATTTGCAGAAATAATTACTAGAAACAAGAAAGAATCCGATCCCCGTGTGATACCTCAATGTCGTTAAGACAATTTTATTCCCTCCTTAGTGCTTTAGGTTAATGAATAATTATCTCCCAAGATAGAATGGATTTTCGAATTAAATAAGTAGCACAACAATGTAAAATCCCATAGAACACAATTCTTTGTGTTTACTCAACCAAAAAGTATGTAAAATGGTAATCAAATGAATGCAGGAATGCATAATTTATTTTCTGGGAATAACTGCATTTTTGTTGGAAGAAATTTGGAGAGGGAATTTTGCCATTAGTTTAAAAACGGAGGGAAACATTTGTATTTATAGTATATCAAGTGACTATTCAAAATAACTGTCAAAACAGTTAAACGAATTTAAGTTTTGACTATTGGCAATAACTGCCAACAGTTTATTAATTAATTAATTAACTTCATAATTAATTAATAATTAAAGCACCAAGTTAATTTTAAGAGATTACAAGCCCAAGCCGAGCTGACTAGCCGGACGGCTCGCGCGCGCGCGTATGGGATTTTGGGCCAAGCCTAACACATGCATAATGTAGTCTATCTCCCCTTCAAAGAGTTGGGATTTCCAAAGTCATCTAAGCCTTAGTCCATACTTGGGGTGTTACCAACTCATCAACTTTTCAGTACTCTTCCAATGTGGGACAAGAGTTAAAACATACCTAATTCATTAACTTTCATTATTTTTTGAGTCACTTTGGGGACATATTTATCATTTATAACTTAATGGAATTGGACATGTGAATATACTACGTTAATCACCTTACGAGGGAGAACGCATTCGTATATGGTCCCACAATTATCGTGGTGTGGGTCCCACCTAACTTTAAGCTCAAAGTTGCTCAAAATTATGTCCAGAAAATTCTGGACAACTTTTAAATATATGTTTAAGTCTAGTTTTCCAACAGACTCTATATATAAATGCGCAGGAAATCGAATTGACTCTGAACAACATTAATTAAAATCGGACTAATTTTTAAAATATAAAAAAAATGAGTTTTCAACCAAACTTTATAAAGATGATTCCCCTAGTGAGAAGACAATCTATAAATCATTTGATAAAAAAGTTCAACCAGGTAGTGGGTGAGACGTTTATAAAAATTTCGAAGGGATGAAAATGCACGTATCCATTAATTTTGCACTTCACCATTTCCTACATGAATTTTTTTATCAAAGTATTTTTATATATGTCCATGTCTTTGTGGGAATCATCTTTAGCAAAGTTTGGTTGAAAAATTAATTTTTTTAGTATTTTAAGAAAATGATATGCTTTTAAGATTCATCTTTCAAAGTTCGTTTTAGATCTTCCTGAATGTAAATAGGTTATCTCTCGAATGGACCTTAAAAGACCACAAATTTTAATCTTCAACCAAATTTTATGGCGATTATATTAATAATGAGAAGATCATCTAGACATAATTTAAGAGAAAAACTCCACCAGTGTGTGAGATCATCATCAAAATATTTAAGGTCTAAACATGTATATATTCATCCACTTTTCACTTCACCCACTTCTCATTTGAATTTTATGATGAAATTATCATCTCACTATGGAAATCATCTTCTCCAAGTTTGATTAAAAATAGTATTTAAAAAATTGGTCCGTTTTTAAGGTCCGTCGTTAAGGTTCATTGTAGATATTGTCCACATGTAAACAAGAGGGGTCTCAAATGAACTTTAAACAGTGTCTTTTAAAAACAAACTAAAATTTTAAAATACTTATAATTAAATTTTTGAATCAAACTTCGTGGAAGTGATATACATAGTGAGAAGATCATCTACAAACAATTTCATTAAAACTTCAAATAGGTAGTGGATGAGATGATCATAAAAAATTTCAAAGGAAAAAAATGCACATAATATAATCAATTTTGTTGTTTGTCCACTTCTCACTTGATTTTTTGATGAAAGAATATGAAAATGTTTACCTCAATATGGAGATCATTATCACCAAGCTTGGTTAATTTTTTTTTTAGTACTTTAAAAAATTTCTCTGCTTGTAAAGTCTACCGCTTAAGGTCCATTTTAGATCTTGCACATATGTAAACATGCAGGATCTCAAACGAACTTGGAACAACGAACCTCAAAATTGGACTAAAATTTTAAAATATTAAAAAATTGAATTTAGAACCAAACTTTGTGGAGATGATAACCATAGAGAGAATATCGTCTAAAAACATTAAAAAAAACCAAGAAATCAACCATATAGTGGGTGTTATAATCCTAAAAAAATTCAACGGCTAAAAATACCTATATTCATTAATTTTTCAATTCACCCACTACCCACTTGAATTTTTTTCTCAAATTCTATGTAGATCTTCACCTCATTATGTAGATAATCGTCATCATGTTTGCTTAAAATTTTTATTTTTTTACAGTTAAAAAATAGGCCCGTCTCCAGAGTTCATTGCTTAATATCCGCTTGAGAACCTGCCTATTTACATAAGTGTATTATAATAATAATAATAATAATAATAATAATAATAATAATAATAATAATAATAATAATAATAATAATAATAATTATTATTATTATTATTATTATTATTATTATTATTATTATTATTATTATTATTATTATTATTATTATTATTATTATTATTATTGCTTAGTTTGGACAGTTGGCACACTCAACGAAAAATGTCATTCATCGATTTAAGTGATATTGCATATCTATATTTTAGAGTTACGATTTGTACTATCAGTTGCAATGCTATTAGAACACAACATTTTTTTTAAGTGGTACCTATTTTTCAATATTTATTCTGTAAAAGTGGTCCTTATTTTTCAATTTTTTTAATGTTCCCTTATCGGTGAGACCAAAGAACCAATATATATATCGTCGAAAATTTTCAAAGTACGTAATCGCAAAACGAAAAAAAAATTCAAAGTACGTAATTGCAAAAAAAAAAAATACGTTCCCCGACAAAATAGAGTGTAATTTTAAAAAATTTGGCCATAATTAGCTTTATTTATAGGACTATCGTGTAAAATGGTTGCGTTCATGATTGGATAAAAAATATTGTGTACTGCCGCTTTTACTTAGAGAGTGTTCGTGATTGGTAAAAACATGCTATTTCATGTCGAAGAAAAATTTCCAAACTACGTAATCACAAAACAACAAAAAATTCCAAAGTATCAATTGTGGTCAAATCAATAATGTTAAATTATAATATCAATCATGGTCAACTTTTTCAAAGGCACGTATAATTTTATAAAGTGTCGCGTAGTATCTATTAACACTTTGCTCAATTCAATTCATAATACAAATATTTTTAAAAAATTGGGCAAAGTTTCCTTTGTTTATACGACTATCCACCCTGTTTGGACAATACAAAATACCACAATAATAATAATAATAATAATAGTCCATCTTGAACCTCGCATATATCAACTATTTAACTCAAAAAATAGCATGTATCACAATAGACAATTCAATGTACATCCAACATCATATAATGAACATAACTCAAAAGTGTTGGGCTCATACGCATCAGCCTCACTTGATTCTTCCAATGGTTGGCATGTCCGCATCAGCCTCACTTTAGTCCTCATCAATCCTAAGGCCAAGCTTCAACATCCTATGGATCCCGTTACTAAAAGTGTTAGGCTCGTCGAGGCTAAAATCAGACATGAGCCTTAGGGTTGAACCTGTGAATGAAGACACATATAAGAATGCAAATAACCAAAGATGAAAATAACAATCTATATTTACTCTAATTGCACTTATGTAGCATACTAATTATACGAACTTGCACTAAACATATTAAACATATATAACATATATGTATCTATATAGGAGCTATATAACAGCTATATAGAAACTATATAGCTGCTATATAGCAGCTATGTAGCTACATAGCAGCTATATAGCTTCTATATGACTTATATATAGCAGTTATATAGATGCTACATAATGGCTATATAGGCTGCTATATAGTTGCAAACTACATAGTGATACGGCGGAAATATTGCGTATTTCACCCGTTAACCTACGCGTTATTAGCCCCCTCGGGTATCTTATTCCCTATATTTATGCTCGTTAACCATACAACCCTCGTATTTCTATGTTAACATGTTTTGCAGGGGTTAATTGAGCTTTTGTAGGTGTTTGGATGCTTAGTGTGAACTTTGGATGCGTTTCGCTCGATTTCCGTACATAACCGGACGCACAAGGGCATTTTAGTCTTTTGAAAGCTTGAGCACCTGGCCCGACATCTACACGGAAGTTGTAGCTCTCTTCGCTAGCTTCGCGTGGCCGCGAACGGTGCGCGATTCCGATGTATAACGACAAAGTTACGACGATTTAAGCGACGTTGGATTGTATGCCAAAACAGGGAGAATTGCAGGCTGCCCCTGCTTGATCGATCGATCAACCCTGGGGGTTGATCGATCGAGCCTTATTATTTTTGCCACGAATTACACTGTCGATCGATCGACACCAGTGGTCGATCGATCGATCCCCTGTTTTTCCCCTGCAGATATTTTCCTTTATTTCTTTCTTCTTTTCTTTTATTACAACTTACTATATAAGTTGGTTTTTGTTGTAATAGATAATATATACTTAGATACACAAATTAGATAGTTTAGTTAGGGTTTGGTGTGGAGATTTCCTTTCTTCTTCTTCTTGGATTGACAACTCATGGGTTTGTAAGATTGAACTATTCACTTCCTTTCCATTAATCTAGTTTGTTCTTCTTCTTCTCTTGCCTTGTAATTTAGTTTCAATGCTTTCTAACTAGTTTACATGTTTTAATTCTTGCTTTCTTAGTTTAATTAGCATAATTTAGTTTAACTCACCATGCACCCTTAGATAAATAGGGTCGGGATTGTATTTCCGCCATTTTCGGGCCCCGAGCTCCGAAAACTAGGTTTAGTGCAAAAATCGCGTTTAATTGAAACCGCGCGTATCAAAGTTGGATTGCTAAGTGTTTATATTTCTTTGTCACGCAACGTTAGAGTTTATAGCGACAATCTGAGTTTAATCCGCGTGCGACCATTTTTCAGTTAAATGTCTTATCTCGCAACTTTGGGTTAAATTCCTTCTTGCGTGATGTTTATGCTTAATTGTAAATGCTTGATTAGATTGCTTTCTAGCCTTAACTCTAGTTAGTAGTTGTTTCGATCCGTTTGGTAGAATACGATCTCGATCCTCGCTTTCCTTTAATCTAGCATTAACTTATTCTTTTCTTTTGTCACCATAACCACACATCACCTTTTACACTTTTATTCTTGAAGTAATTAAACAATTAACATCTAAAATTCAATAACTCCCTGTGGATTCTCGATACCCGACTTACCGCTTTACTTGCTTGTCAAGTGTAGTTGTAGCTTAGGTTTTATTCTTTTGCATGTCGAGCGGGAGCCGAAATCAACGATAGTGTCCCTACACGAACACTCGGTTTTCCTCGCATCACATAGCTTATTCGCAATGTTAAGTCAGCTTCTCGTTTAATCCAATTTACTTACTTCAAATGATTACTTGAAACTTCACATTAATATTAAGAACATAACATTGAATCACCATATTTCCAGTAGTCCCCCCCCCCCAATGGTATTAAAAAGCATATCCCACTTCAATGATATTAACGAAGTGCTCACTACTTGTATCTAGCATAAAAATAATATATGTTCACAGTGCTAGAGATTGATGAAAAAACAGTGAATGAGCTGGGGGAGAGAGTTGGATAGAACCATACCTAGTATTAGGCGGGGCATTTGTTTATGGCAGTGTTGCATGCCTAAATAATGAAGAGTTAATATATGCAATCTCAAAATTTGAGCCTTCCGAACCCCTGTGCTTGACTTCTCAGAATATCCCCTGTAGAGAAAATCATGAAGAGTTAATTGAAGGCACGACGAATTTTTTTGAAAGTGTGGGTCGTTAATTGAACCATACGTTGTATTTACATACATACCGACATCGTGTTTATTTACATATATACATACACCGTGGTACGAACCTTTTATGTTAAAATAATGGCAACAAAATAACAATCGACCCGCTTTAATTTCAATACAAATAAGATAAAAAAAGTAAAAATTGGGCAGAGTCTCCTTTATTTATAGGACTATCCACCTGCTTAAGGTATAAAAAAAATACTTCCAACCACCAAAATAGTGACTCATACATCACTGTGCCATTAAAACAATGTAATTTTAAAAAAAACATAAGTCATAATATCTTCTGTTTATAGGACTATCCTCGGTCGTGCGAATATCTTCAGTGTCTATGAGATTGGATGAGCGGTTGCTGTAAGGGATGCCTACACAGACTGGTGTTTCGAGGAATAACAGGTTTGTAATGGTGTTCCATGAGAAATTGTTCATGTATAATTTGAAGAATGTCCTGTTTATTCATAATGGCCCTGTTAGACATAAAATCAAAGGATTAGACGTAGAATCATGAGTTGATTCAGTGAGACAGTATAAAAGACAATAAAAGAATTTTATGACCTCACGAAAAGACAATGACAGATCTTAATATGAGAATTTAACAAAAATTTCATAAAACTACATTGAGGTCTGTTCGACAACCAACAAAACGTCATGTAATTCAACGAAGAGCAGGTTATGATACACCAAAAAAAACGTCCTTTACTTTATCAACAACGTATTGAAAATTTTAGGTTTTGGGTTTACCTCTGAAAATGATTGAAGTTATTTCATGCCGCCTAAGAAGAGACTTTTTACCCAAAAGCTTTATACATTCTACTTGTTCATGACCTGATATGAAATATCAGCATTTTTATATAAAAAAAAACTCATGAGAATCAAAAGAGAAGTGTTACTGTGTGATTACCTTGTGAAGTTCAAGAATAGATGGACTTTTTCTCTTGGTAACCTATGATATATTTCAAGAGTAGTCAACATATTTAAAATGAGGCATATTTCAAGAATACTCAACATATATTTCAAGACTTTTTCTCTTGGTATCCTTTGATATAAAGGATATTTAAAATGAGGCATATATACAGTAAACACACTAATGTATATAGAGTAACCTTTGATATACGTTAACCTTTGATATAAACATTAACCTTTGATATAAAGGATATTTTCTCATACAACAGTAAACACACGTGTTCCCAAACATATAAGACGCATATTCAGTTTTATCCCATTCAAAATACACACAAACACACATAAACACCTAATTTGGAGCTTGGTTCATTGAAAATTTCACATTCCATCCAAATATTACAAACTAAGAACCTAAATGGTATCTTGGACTGTCAAAAAATTCAATATAGCACAGAGACATATAAAAAAAATCATGGCAAGTGAAATCATTAACAGTTCTAGCCCAGATTCCAACACGTGCCCAGATTCACTGTTTTATCATTCTAACCTGATATTAGTAGCAGTATGCCCTCCAATCGAGCAGCAGTATACCACATAGGATACGAAAGAAATATTCCCTCCAATCTAGACTGCTAACCATAACACGCATCTTGTCTAATTTATCTAACATATCAACTTCAGGGACTACTATTGCATGGATAAAAGAAGGGTTTAGGCATTGCCCTGCATTACCTCTAGTGTCAACATCAGGCTTGACTATAATAAAGAAGGGAGAAACAAATTAAACATGTATATTAAATGATAAATAACAACAACTCGAGAAGCAATAGTTAATGACTAAAATTCAAAAGACCAACTTAGACAAATCTCAAAGACCAACCACCTGGTTTATCAAACTAGTTTACATGCCGAAAGAAGTGGTCATCCACGCTAGAGGGGGAAAATCTTCTTGTACAGACTAAGGCCCTTTCAGCTGTCCAAAAAAAACATGTATGTGTTAAGAGGGTAGGGTAGCCATCGACTATATAACAATTTCCATCATAAACCAACAAACATCAAAACGAAACCACTATAACAACTCTTCTTTATATTAAACCTAGTGAAATGAACCAAATATGTATATCAAAAGCAAATTTTTAAATAATTGAATCGTATTCCACTCAAAAAGCCAAACCCAAATAAGCAAGTAGGACAAAAAATTTGTTCCCGATGCATTATTGTAAAAAAGCAGTCTAAAATAGTCGAATACAGTCTAAAATAACCGAATATGTATAGCTAAATGATCAACTTAGTTTTTCTTCCTGATCATTAACTTACGTCGCGTGATGCCTTTAGTTGGATTTCCAAATGGGTTTGTGTCCAGGGTTGCATGAGGGATGACATTAAATAGATGAAATTACCTGCAATACATGAGTTAATCATGAGTAAAAACACATATTGAACACACTAATTAAAGTCAATTCAATCCACCGTATACTACCCCCATGTGAACAAAAAGTGAAAACTTGGTCAATTCTGAAGCGATTTAATCCAACCAAAAGTAGTACCTGGTTGTCCCTAAGGGATGCTCAAACTTAATTGTGAAGCTTGGTTCAGAGATCATTCTGAATGGTTTACTGGGGAAATTCTCCATTCCTTGATGTCTTCTGCATCTAAATCATAAGATGTATATTATTATGGCTTCTTTACAAACTCAGGTTCAGCGTTGTTTTACGAAAGATAACAGTATTGCGGATTCCCTACCGAGTCCTAAGTTGAAAGTGAAAAAATGAGAGGGAATGATATTGCTTACCGGGGTTAGCTAGGCCCGATATTTCATTTTTTACAATGTACATGGTTGAACATTCTTTGCTGCAAAATGAAACTGACTTAGTATAATAAATAATTGTGAAAGTATAATTTTGGCTATGATTGATCTAATTTGAAGTGAAAGTATAATTTTGGCTATAATTTAAAGTGAAAGTATAATTTAAAGTGGCACTATCAAGTGTACCACTAATCATTATACAAAAAGTATAACAAATAATTGTGTCACAGCATAAGAGTTACTAACTTTTTAAATGTATATGTATAGTGAAACAACATGAAAGGAACTGCAGCCTTGACTATGAAACTTGTTGTCGAGGTAGTTGCATCTGGGAGAAAGGTACTACAACCTTACAGTGAAGTCTAGCCACAAAAACAAAGGATATAATTTCATTATATAGAAAATCTTCCAACTTTAAAAAAATGAAACACCTGTAATAACGAAACATCCGTAAGATTGTATTTTTCTTATTATTTTAAAAGTGTAAATGAACAAACACTTACTTGTCGGCGAACACTAAAATTGAAAGAGAGAAATGGATATAACACTCTAAACAGTTAAAATAATCAATATTCACAATGTTTTTTTACACACATGCAAAAATATATGTAAAAACACATACGTACGAAGTGGTGA
Organism: Sambucus nigra; assembly: GCA_949130495.1. Lineage (NCBI taxonomy): Eukaryota > Viridiplantae > Streptophyta > Magnoliopsida > Dipsacales > Adoxaceae > Sambucus > Sambucus nigra. The sequence continues at coordinate 578,408,638 of OX422211.1, read as the reverse complement.
GTGTTCAGTACAAACACTAAAATTTAAAATAAGTATAAATATCAACTAAAACCTTGAAAAGCTTAGGCACACTGGAATGAAGAGAATCCATAAGAAGTAGCACCAAAAATGGTACGATGTCTTCTTCACTCATTAATTCATATTTAACTTTAAGTCCCTCCATTTACTATTCGATCACGATGCAACCTTTTACTCATCAATGTATCCTGTACTTGTACAAATAAGATGGTCAGATTAATTCAGTGTTATCGAACAAAATAAAATAATAAAATAACAATGAAAGAGCATAAAATCTTGTCCGTGACACAGACCTATGCAAATAAAAGAGCATAAAATCTTAATAACACTGAAACCAAGTCAACTGTTGACTAATAGACCTGTAGTTTTGAACTGTGCAACTGTGCAAATAACAGACCCTGCTACGCACCTGCCCATATAATCCTCTATAATACCCTGCAATTTCATGTAAGTAAGAATTCTTGTTCTTACTTACATCTAAGCAAGTAACCAACACTACACCAAATCCTATGAATGGTCACATACAGTGGGTCACGGACCAAGTCCGCGACCAGCTGGTCGCGGACTTGGGCCGTGACCCACTCAATATTTAGCGTGACCATATTTATTATCACACTAAATTATCGATGCTCTAGAAGTGGTCACGGACCAAGTCCGTGACCACAGTGGCCGCGGACTTGGGCCGTGACCATGTCGTGACCATCTTAGCGCCAAACTCACGCCAAAATTCCCTTCAATTTTGGTTGCGGATTGGTCACGGCCCATGTCCGTAACCCATGGCATGACGGAGAAGAGATTACACACATTGAGGGTCACGGCTTAGGGTCGTGACCATTTCTGGGTGTGGGTCACGGATATGGTCCGTGACCATCCCTCATTCAAGCATTAGAGTTGATGTAGAAGGGTCGCGTATCACAGATTTAGGGTCACGACTATGGGCCATGACCATACCTCAATCAAGCATGGAAAAGGGTCTCGCATGGTGGGTCACGGCTCTAGGCCGTGACCAGGTCTGGAGAACCTAACTCTTCCTAACGTTAATTTTAAGGGTCGCGCGTATAGGGTCACGGCTCTTGGCCGTGACCAGTTCCAGGTCTTAAAAAAACAAAATGTCCCGCCGCTGCTTTCTTATTTCATTTATTTCATTTGGAGTTAGAGTTGGCCGCTGCAAGGGTTAAATGATTTTGGCGATTTTGAGTTGGATTTTGACGATTATGCATTTGGATTAACCCTGGTACGTATTGATTCATTTTGATTTCATTTGGATTTCATGATTTCTATCTAAAACCCTAATTTCTGTGTATGTATGTGTAGATTTACGTTTGTATGTGTGTATGTGTGTGTATGTATAGATTTATGTTTATAGGTGTGTGTGTATAGATTTATATGTATATGTATGTTTATGTCAATAAACTCTATATTGTATGTGTGTGTATGTATAGATTGTATGTGTGTAAATCCTAAATAGTTAGTGTGTGTATGTATAGATTGTATGTGTGTAAACCCTAAATAATATTAGGGTTTAGTAAACCCTAAATAGTATGTGTGTGTATGTATATATTATGTTAATAAACCCTAGATTGTATGTGTATGTTTGTATAGATTATGCCAATAAACCTAGATTGTATGTGTGTGTATTTTATTTGACAAAATATAATTAAATGGATTTTTAAGAGTAAAAAAATTTACATCCACCTTGTCGTGATTTTATTGGGGGTTATATGCATGCCATCATATTATATTAGGGGTTATATGCATGTCGTGATTTTTTGCACTACAATATGTATGTAAGTACTACAATATGTGTGTAAGTACTACAATATGTGTTATAAACAATTACGGTGGGTTGTTGTTGGGATTTCACATATACTTTTAAACTCTCATAACTTTCAAACCCAAACCTTAACAGTAGGACTCGTATTCATGCCCTCGTATACTTTTCTCAGAAAAATGAGGCACGGTGATAATTATTGTCAACAAGAGTGGGAGAGGTTGCAATTAGACCTCACACATAACTTTTTTTTTAGCGTGCGTCATATAGAGGGTACTCCTATTTATAGGTATAGAAATAAAAAGATCGAACAATTTAGCTACCTTGTAAATCGAGGATTTGATATCCAACAAGATTACTTGTTCGATCGTATTCTATTTTCTCTACCAGAAAACCGGGATGACGTTATAGAAAATATATTTCACTCACATAATCCCTACATAGCCCTGACCTTGGTTACATTGTTGGAGAAGGCGAAAAAAAATCCACCCGTTATGAATATAACTGCGTACAGAGAGCATTGACATAGACTGTGATGTCTCGCTCTACATGCATGTAAAATTGAATCTTGCCAACAAGTTGAGAAATAGGGGATTCCGGGTTCATCTCACTGACATCTACACATCAATCATAGATACCCTTCCTCCTAGTTGGCCACGTGTAAAAATTCATAGGTTCTTAAAAACTAATACCGAATGGATGGAGATCATATACATTGAACTTATTCTAAAGTCTTACTTTGAAAAGGTATTTATCTATCTATATATATATAACTAATTAAGCTTGATTAATTAGTTATAATTTCATATTACTATAATTATTTAGTCACTTATATTTTTTAATTTTTGTAGATAATGTCGAGAGGAAAAAACCGAAGGGTACCAAGTGCCGAGGTGACACCACAACGAGGTTCACCATCTCGTAAAGAACCCGAATTCTCAACACCAATGGCTGAGCAATTCACAACTCCACCAATGGTTCACTTCTCACCAAGTCCAACTCCAAGTGCTCCTACACCCCAATCCAGCACTCCCATTGTTTTAACGCCCCCATCCAGCACTCCTGATGCCTCATGCTCAAATGAAAAGAAGCCTATTGGCTTCTCCCTTCTCGGGAATAACCCGACGGGTGATAGGAATAACGTGCTAAATTTTAAAGCCCGGTATTTGTCGCTGAGAAAAATAAACGTGGGAGTCGGTGGACTAGACAATTGGAACCTTATTGATCAAGCTATCAAAGATGACATACATGACCAATTTTACAAGCATTTCTCATTTCCTGATCGTTCCAAGAATAAGGTTCTATCTCGGGTTGCTGAAGGATTGAGGACATACAGGAGAAACCTTCGGAAGAAATATTTCCCGAAAGAGGCAGCGAGCTCAGATATTTTGGCTTTGAAAGAGAGAGTGCCTCCCAATGTTGAAATGCCGTTAGATCAGTGGAATAAGTTTTTGGAGAATGAGGAGAAGGAAAAAAAGTTGGTCTAGAGGGATCAAAACAAAAAAAATTGGGCACAAAAAACTGATATCCATAGGTTGGGATCCAAATCATATGACGATTTGAAGAATGAATGGGAGAGTAGGACAAAAGATGGACCTGCTGCCGGTCAAAACCCAAATCGGTCCAACTTATTCCTTCATGCTCGACGGGACAAAGATAATAAATTATCGCCGCACTTGGCTAAGACACTAGAATCAATAGAGGCCATCAGCAGTCAATTCGATTGGAGCCCTACTGATAACTTTGACCTTGAAAATGATGCCCTGACACAGACCTTTGTAAAGGACAAAAGGGGGAGGGCGAGAGGTGTTGGCTCACATATGCCAAAAACAAAACTTCAACACATTGCACCTCTTGTGGACGAGATTTCTTCGGTCAAGAATTGTATCTTATCCTAAAAGGAGCACTAGTTGAGGACCGATGGGGATGTCCATGAGATTAAAAATACCCTATGATTATTGACAAATCAAATTGGGAAACTTGTGAACTCTTTTGAAAGTTATAGGCCCCCAATGCCTCCTTAAGGTTACCCTTACCCTACTCCTACTTAAGGTTTCACACATCCTTCCCCTCCAACATTCCCCTATCAAATGCCTCATCCTCCAACATTCCCCTCCCCTGTACCTCCACCAATCACGGGGCTCGGATCATCGTCAACAACTGACAGTGACTACGGCGAAGAGTACTATATCAAGGACATGAACAATTTGAGGTTTGTTGGCGTGTGCATACTCATCTCCAGGGTTCTTGGAACTCTAGTACATCACCGACCTTTGGAGAAGGGTGAGGCTAAAATAATGGTCGATGAAATATACAGCAGCTGCGGAGATGTACCTGTGTACATCAACAGCGGGAATGGGATGGAATTGAGGAATTATACAAAATCTTTTACTACTTAGCCAGTTTATCTGCTGGCCAAGATTTAATAGTATTTTCTTTCGTTTCAGTTGTAATAATTTTTTTTGTTTTAGTTGTAAGAATATTGGTTTTGCTTCAGTTGGAATAATTTTTTTTGTTTCAGTTGTAAGAATATTGGTTTTGTTTCGTTTGTAATGATATTTTTTTTGTTTCAGTCGTAAGAATATTCTTTTTGTTACAGTTGTAATAATATTTTTTAACCTATTACCACAGGACTGAAATTTGAAGATTATTACATGGATTTCCCACAATACAAAGAGTGGATGGGAGAGACTAACCGAATATCAAATAATTATATAAAGGGCGTTTATGAATTTGTTAAATACGCTTCCAAAAATCTTGAAAGTTAGAAGATTCCGTGTCGTGCACTCATTGTTTTAACGAAAAATATAAGTCATTGGAAGTTGTTGAGTTGCGTTTACTAAAGTGGGGAATCTGTCAAGACTATATAATATGGACATACCATGGTGAAAAAGTTGTACCTTATGTTCCAGAAGAATTACCGGCACCCGACCGTGTAACGGAACCCCAAGGAGTATAAGTGGTACATGATTCACCAACACATCGTCCATTGACTGACTTAATTGATGATGCTTAAGCACTCCACAACCAACAAAACCACCAACCTATGGATACAAATAATGCGCATTATGACCAAGTAAATGAATAAATTGATGCTGAACTACTAGGAGATCGGGAATGCATACGGTTGAAAGCCGATGTGGCTAAACCGTTGTATAAATATTGCGATGAAGATCACTCGGTATTATATGCAATGATTGGTTTGCATAATTTGAAGAGTCAATTTGGTTTGTCTGGGAACAGCGTAACCGTAATTCTTAAGTGGGTTAAAGAAATTCTTCCAAAAGAGAACATGTTAGCACACAATTATCCTACCATGAAGAAGAGTTTGAAGGGTTTAGGTTTGAAATACAAATCTATTCATGCTTGTAAGTATGATTGCATATTGTACCAGAACTAGCACCAAGAGAAGGATGAATGTTCTGTATGTAGTGAGCCTAGATATATGGTTTGTGAGAATAGAAATGATAAACATGCAAAAAATCGCAAGTGCTCGCAAGTCCCACAAAAGGTTTTAGAGTATTTTGAACTTGGGCAAAGATTAAAATTTTTTTTTACTGTACCGTGGATAGCGGAGGCCATGGCATGGCATGCTCGATGCGAGGTGGGTGGGAATTTGATGCGTCATCCGGTTGATTCACTCATCTGGCAAATTTGAAATGCATAACACCATGAATTTGCAAAGGAACCGCGTAATGTTCGTCTTGCAATCTCAACCGATGGGTTTAACCTATTCGATAATTTAAGTACTAGTCAGAGTTATTGGACTGTTCTCATGGCGCCTTTAAGTTTTCCTCCGACATTATGCATGACAAAGGAGTTCACATTGTTATCATTGTTGATACCCGGGCCAAAGGCTCCCAGTGATGATATTGATATATTCTTAGCACCATTAATCGAAGAACTTAAAGAGTTATGGGATAAAGGCGTGACGGAGTTCCATTCTCATAAGGCTGAAGAGGGTTAAAACTCGAAACTTAGGCTTAAAAACACGGTGTTAGAGGCTGAAAACTCGAAATAGCCATCGAACAGCCCGTAGGAGGCACCAACACCTCCCACGGCACCAATGTAACTCGTAGGAATTGACCACGCAACCGCAGTACTCCCGGTTTGATAATACGATGGTAATTTGCATATTTCTTGACTTAGGCATAAAAACATGGCGTTAAAGAGTGAAAACCCAAAACAACTCCAAAACGGCCCCGTGGGTGGCACCAACACCTCCCACAAGACCAATGTAACTCGTAATAACTGACCGTGCAGTCGCGGGACTCCCGGTTTGAGAATACGACGATAATTTGCATATTTCTAGACTTAGGCATAAAAACATGGCGTTAGAGGGTGAAAACACAAAATAGCCCCTGAACGGCCCCGTGGGTGCCACCAACACCTCCCACGGGACCAATGTAACTCGTAGGAACTGACTCCGTAGTCGCGGGTCTCCCGGTTTGAGAATACGATGGTAATTTGCATATTTCTAGACTTAGGCCTAAAAACATGGTGTTAGAGGGTGAAAACTCGAAACAGCCCTCGAACGACCCCGTGGGTGGCACCAACACCTCCCACGGTACCAATGTAACTCGTAGGAACTAACCGCGCAATCGTGACACTCCCGGATTGAGAATACGACCGTATTTTGTATATTTCTAGACTTAAGCAAAACATGGCGTTAGAGGGTGAAAACTCGAAACAACCCCCGAACGTCCCGTGGGTGGCACTAACACCTCCCACGGGACCAATATAACTCGTAAAAACTGACCCTGCAGTCGCGGGTCTCCCGATTTGAGAATACGATGATAATTTGCATATTTCTAGACTTAAGCAAAACATGGCGTTAGAGGGTGAAAACTCAAAACAGCCCCGTGGGTGACACCCACACCTCCGACGGGACCAATGTAACTCGTAGGAACTGATCGCGCAGCCGCGACACTTGCGGTTTGAGAATACGATGATAATTTTCATATATCTAGACTTAAGTAAAACATGGCGTTGAAGGGTGAAAACTCAAAACAACGCCCGAACGGCCCCGTGGGTGGCACCAACACCTCCCACGGGACCAATGTAACTCGTAGGAACTCATCCCACAGTTGCGGGTCTCCTGGTTTGAGAATACGATTGTAATTTGTATATTTTCAGACTTAGGATTAAAAACATGGCGTTAGAGGATGAAAACTCGAAACAACCCCCGAACGGCCCTGTGGGTGGCACCACACCTCCCACGGCACCAATGTAAGTCGAAGGAATTGACCGCGCAACCGCGGTACTCCTGGTTTGAGAATACAACGATAATTTGTATATTTCTAGACTTAAGCAAAACATGGCGTTAGAGGGTGAAAACTCGAAACAACCCTCGAACGGCCTCGTGGGTGGCACCAACACTTCCCACGGGACTAATGAAACTCGTAGGAACTGATCCCGCAGTCGCGGGTCTCTCGGTTTGAGAATACGACGATAATTTGCATATTTCTAGATTGAAGCAAAACATGGCGTTAGAGGTTGAAAACTCGAAACAGCCCCCGAACGGTCCCGTGGGTGGCACCAACACCTCCCACGAGATCAATGTTACTTGTAGGAACTGACCGGGCAGCCGCGACACTCCCGGTTTGAGAATACAATGGTAATTTGCATATTTCTAGACTTAAGCAAAACATGGTGTTAGAGGTGAAAACTCAAAACAACCCCTGACCGGTCCCGTGGGTGGCACCAACACCTCGCACGGGATCAATATAACTCGTAGGAACTGACCTTGCAATCGCGGGTCTACCGGTTTGAGAATACGACGATAATTTGCATATTTCTAGACTTAGGCTTAAAAACATGGCGTTAGAGGGTGAAAACTCGAAAAAGCCCCTGAACGGGCCCGTGAGTGGCACCAACACCTCCCACGGCACCAATGTAACTCGTAGGAACTGATCACCCGTCCGCGGTACTCCCGGTTTGAAAATACAATGATAATTTGCATATTTCTGGACTTAGGCTTAAAAACATAGCGTTAGAGGGTGAAAACTCGAAATAGCCCCCAAACGGTCCCGTGGATGGCATTAACATCTCTCAGGGGACCAATGTAACTTGTAGGAACTGACCGCGCAGCCGTGGGACTCCCGGTATCAGAATACAACGGTAATTTGTATATTTTTAGACTTAGGCATAAAAACATGGCGTTAGAGGGTGAAAACCTAAAACAACCCCCGAACGGCCCCATGGGTGGCACCAACACTTCCACGGGGCCAATGTAACTCGTAGGAAGTGACCTCGCAGTCGCGGGTCTCCTGATTTGGGAATACAACTGTAATTTGTATATTTCTAGACTTAGGCTTAAAAACATGGCGTTAGAGGGTGAAAACTCGAAACAACCCCCAAACGGCCCCGTAGGTGGCACCAACACCTCCCACGGCACCAATGTAACTCGTAGGAACTAGCCACATAGCTGCGGTACTCCCGGTTTAAGAATACGACAGTAATTTGCATATTTCTAGACTTAGGCATAAAAACATGGCGTTAGAGGGTGAAAACTCGAAACAACCCCCTAACGACCCGGTGGGTGGCACCAACACCTCCCACGGCACTAATGTAACTCGTAGGAACTGAATGCACAGCTGTGACACTCCTGGTTTGAGAATACGACGATAATTTGCATATTTCTAGAATTAAACAAAACATGGGGTTAGAGGCTGAAAACTCGAAACAACCCTCGAACGGCCCCAAGGGTGGCACCAACACCTCCCAGGGGACCAATGTAACTCGTAGGAACTGACCCCGCAGTCGCGACTCTACCGGTTTGAGAATACGACGATACTTTGTATATTTCTAGACTTAGGCTTAAAAATATGGCGTTAGAGAGTGAAAAGCCAAAACAGCCCCAAAACGGCCCCGTGGGTGGCGCCAACACCTCCCACGGGACCAATATAACTCATAAGAACTGACCGCGCAGCCGCGGTACTCCCGTTTTGACAATACGATGGTAATTTGTATATTTCTAGACTTAGGCATAAAAATACGGCGTTAGAGGGTGAAAACCCAAAACAGCCCCCGAACGGCCCCGTGGGTGGCACTAACACCTCCCACGGGACCAATGTAACTCGTAGGATCTGACCCCATAGTCGCGGGACTCCCAGTTTGAGAATACAATGATAATTTGCATATTTCTAGACTTAGGCTTATAAACATGGCATTAGAGGGTGAAAACTCGAAACAACCCTCAAACGGCCTCGTGGGTGGCACCAACACCTCCCACGGCACCAATGTAACTCGTAGGAACTGACCGTGCAATCGCGACACTCCCGGTTTGAGAATACGATGGTAATTTTCCTATTTCTAGACTTGAACAAAACATGGCGTTAGAGGGTGAAAACTCGAAACAACCCTCGAACGACCGGTGGGTGGCACCAACACCTTCCACGGCACCAATGTAACTCGTAGGAACTAACCGCGCAACCGCGACACTCCCGGTTTGAGAATATAACGATAATTTTTATATTTCTAGACTTAAACAAAATATGGCGTTAGAGGGTGAAAACTCGAAACAGCCCCCGAACGGCCCCGTGGGTGGCACCAACACTTCCCACGGGACCAATGTAACTCATAGGAATTGATCCCGCAGTCGCGGGTCTCCCGATTTGAGAATACTGCGATAATTTGCATATTTTTATACTTAAGCAAAACATGGCGTTAGAGGCTGAAAACTCGAAACAGCCCCCGAACGGTCCCGTGGATGGCACCAACACCTCCCACGGGACCAATGTAACTTATAGGAACTGACCGTGCAGCCATGACACTCCCGATTTGAGAATACGATGGTAATTTTCATATTTCTAGACTTAAGCAAAACATGGCGTTAGAGGGTGAAAACTTGAAACAACCCCCAAACGGCCCCGTGGGTGGAACCAACACCTCCCACGGGACCAATGTAACTCGTAGGAACTGACCTCGCAGTCGCGGGTCTTTTGGTTTGAGAATACGATGATAATTTGCATATTTCTAGACTTAGGCTTAAAAACATGACGTTAGAGGGTGAAAACTCGAAACAGCCCCCTAACGGCCCCGTGGGTGACACCAACACCTCCCACGGCACCAATGTAACTCGTAGGAACTGATCACCCGGCCATGGTACTCCCGGTTTGAGAATATGACGGTAATTTGCATATTTCTAGACTTAGGCTTAAAAACATGGCGTTAGAAGGTGAAAATTCGAAACAGCCTCTGAACGGTCCCATGGGTGGCACCAACAGCTCCCACGGAACTAATGTAACTCGTAGGACCTGACCGCCCATCCGTGGTACTCCCGGTTTCAGAGTACAATGGTAATTTGCATATTTATAGACTTAGGCATAAAAACATGGCGTTAGAGGGTGAAAACCCAAAACAGCCCCCGAATGACCCCGTGGGTGGCACCAACACCTCCCACGGGACCAATGTAACTCGTAGGAACTGACCTCGCATTCGCAGGTCTGCCGATTTGGGAATACAACGGTAATTTGCATATTTATTGATTTAGGCTTAAAAACATGGCATTAGAGGCTGAAAACTCGAAACAGCCCCCGAAACGGCCCCGTGAGTGGCTCCAACACCTCCCACGGCACCAATGTAACTCGTAGGAATGACCACGCAGCCGCGGTACTCCCGGTTTGAGAATACGACGATAATTTGCATATTTCTAGACTTAGGCATAAAAACATGACGTTAGAGGGTGAAAACTCGAAACAACTCCCGAACGACCCCGTGGGTGGCACCAACACCTCCCACGGCACCAATGTAACTCCTGATTTTAGAATACGACGATAATTTGATTATTTCTAGACTGAAGCAAAACATGGCGTTAGAGGGTGAAAACTCGAAACAACCCCCGAACGACCCCGTGGGTGGCACCAACACCTTCCACGAGACCAATGTAACTCGTAGGAACTGACTCCGCAGTCGCGGGTATCCCGATTTGAGAATACAATGATAATTTGCATATTTCTAGACTTAGGCTTAAAAACATGGTGTTAGAGGGTGAAAACTCGAAACAGCACCCGAACGGCCCCGTGTGTGGCACTAACACCTCCCATGAGACCAATGTAACTCGTAGAAAATAACCACCCAATTGCGGTACTCCTGGTTTGAGAATACGACGATAATTTGTATATTTTTAGACTTAGGCATAAAAACATGGCGTTAGAGGGTGAAAACCCAAAACAGCCCCCAAATAGCCCCGTGGTGGCACCACCACCTCCCACGGGACCAATGTAAGTCATAGGAACTGACCGCACAGCCGTGGCACTCCCGGTTTGAGAATACAAAGGTAATATGAATATTTCTAGACTTAAGCAAAACATGGCGTTAGAGGGTGAAAACTCAAAACAGCCCCCGAACGGCCCCGTGGGTGGCACCAACACCTCCCACGGGACCAATGTAACTTGTAGGAACTGACCAAGCAGCAGCAGAAGTCCCGCTTTGAGAATACGACGGTAATTTTCATAATTCTAAACTTAGGCATAAAAATATTGATATGTTGATAATTTTAACTCATATATGCAATTTTTTAGCTTGATTAATTTGTTTGTAAAACTACTTGGTTACTGATATATTTTTATGTATCCTATCATTTGTAGGAATTTTGCACGCGGAACAAATGAAGGAGGCAATGGTTTACAACATGAAGATTTTTTATATGTTGTGGACATTCAGGATTTTATTTTTTATGTGTTACAGCCGTTCGGACTTTTATTGTTTAGTTTTACGGCCGTGCAGACTTTTATAATTTGATTGTTGAATTTTATGACCGTGCGGGCTTTATAATAAGCATTTTACATTTATAGGTTTTGGGATGTCTAGAAAATAGAGGAAACTTTTCCCAATTTTTTTTTGGTCTATGAATTATTAAGACGTGTAATATTTTTAAGTTTATATATATATTTTTTTATTAACAACGTTCTCGATTCGTAATTTGTGGTTTTTTTATTATTTTGCCAATAATAAATATTTGTAATACCTCGTACGCGTCCAACGTTACACGTAGCAACTGACAGTGCACTCACAGGACCCCCAATTTTAGGATTGGATGAAAAAATACATTTTTATAAAATTATAGTTAAATATGGTCACCATTTTTATTTTTTCGTCACGCATAAAAATGGTCATGGCCAAAGTCCGCAACCATTTTTTTCGTCACGGTTGGGAGTCACGGACTTGGGTCGCGACCAATTTTTTTAATTTTTTTTCACGATCATGAGTCGCGGACTTTGGTCGCGACCAATTTATCACGGTTGCGGGTCACGGATGAGGGTCGCGACCAATTTTTTTTATTTTTTATCACGATTGTGGGTCGCGGACTTTGGTCGCGACCAATTTGTCATGGTTGTGGGTCACGGATTAGGGCCGCGACCATTTTTTTTATCACGGTTATGGGTCGCAGACTTTGATCGCGATCAATTTGTCACGGTTGTGGGTCACGACATGGGTCACGGCCTAAGTCCGCGACGATCTGTCGTGACCCCTCTCGGCCGTGACCATTTTTTGGTCACGAACTTGGTCCGCGACCCACGAAAATGATCACGCCCGAAATGGTCACGGCCCAAGTCCGCGACCCACAGCTTTGTCAGGGATTTTGACCGTGACCAATCGCCAATTTTGGTGTAGTGCAATCACTTTCTACAAAAAGAAATTTCTTACTTACATCTAAGAAATTACAGTACTATTATTCCCAGAAATTTGTTACTTACATCTAAAAGATTAGTATAATACATCAAACTAAACTATACCACAATTACACAATCTCTTCAAACATGAATTCCAAGTTCATCTACCTCAGTTATGTTCTTTAGAGGAGCTGGACGTAGTTGTTGCTTGTCAGCTGACACATACATGGGAGAAGCAGGGGAAGTTGTGGCATGTTAAAGAAGTTGTTCGTCCAACTCAGCTCCTTCCATCTCTTTAAGATTCGCTTCACATTCATCTTCATCGAAATCAGATGCTACACCGATGGGTGTTTAATGATGTCCCTATGTATATACACAATTCCAAACTGCACACCCAATGGATGAATTCAGTTTATTCTATAAGAGAATAAGAAGTTTTGTAGATTTTTAAAATAAACAAACTTAAGGTATTTGAATATAGTAGCATCAACTGGAAGCACATGGTTTACTAAATTCAAATTATAACATGGATACTTGGGCTTACTAAATTCAAATTAAAGTTTAAAGTTTAAACTTTGCATTACCCGAAGAAGAAAGAATTAGAAAAGGGAATACATCTCCTGAAGAAGACAAATTGGAACTGATTAAAAAACTGAAGTTTATCCACTCTTTGAGAGATATAGTAGCATACTTGACAATTCTAATCAACTAAGAGTCCAGAACATGATGTTGTATATTCCCAAGTAGTCTTGCTCTATTAAAGACTTCAAATGCAATTATGGGTAAACACTATTAATGTCTTACAATGCTCTGTTATGGATTCATGTAATACTATCACGATGATCACGGTAATGTTGAAGTTCAAACATAAAATGCAGCTAATAGCACAAATGGATTCATCTAATTCTTTCACCCTGATCATAGGGTTTGAGAGTTATAATAGCATACTTTCACCATTACCAAGAAAACCACCATTAACAAACTGATTATCAAAACCCCACAAAAACCAAACATTCAACCAAAAAATCTTCTTATATCTGATATTACCTCTATCCGACTGCAACTTGAAATGAATGTAACTACAAAAAATATTTTTATATCTTATTGATATTACCGACATTTGATATCTGATTTGAAACCCCCAATATAAATAACTGATGAATATCAAAAACCTAAAAAAAATAAACATTCAACCAAAAAATCTTCTTATATCTGATATTACCTCTATCCGGCTACAACTTGAAATGAATGTAACTATAAAACAATTTCTTATATCTTTTTGATATTACCTATATCTGATATCTGATTTGAATCCCCTAATATAAATAACCAAAAAATCTTCTTATATCTGATATTACCTCTATCCGGCTGCAACTTGAAATGAATGTAACTACAAAAAATCTTCTTATATCTGATTGATATTACCTATATCTGATATCTGATTTGAAACCCCCAATCTAAATAACTGGTTATAAAACTACAAAATAAAACTATAAAATCAAATCTAAAAATGAATGATGTAACTACCATAACTTTAGAGTGAACCTGATCTAGGCAGCAGATGGCGGCAGCGAAGGGCGAGGGCGATCAGCGGAGGGGGAGGGTAAGGGCGAGCAACGGAGGGAGGGACGTTGGGAGGGAAGGTGAAATGGAGCTATGTCGAGAAAGAGAGAGATGGTAGGAAGAGTGAATGTGGGTTTGTGTTTGGGAAGGAATGAGGGCACGACAGATAGGGGTGAGTGAGATATGTCGAGAGAGAGAGGGGGTGGTGTGTGTGTAGAGGGAGAGTGTGTTACCAAAATAGCCTCACTTTTGAATTAAAGTGTAATCTTGGTGAGTAAAAAAGAGGCGGGAATCAAATAATTAAGGGGTAGATTTGTAAAAAAGAAAAAAATATGATCTCAACCATTAAAATATCTAAGGAGGTGGCATTGATCTAAACCGTTAGAAATGGGTATATTTTAAAAACCAAGCTACTTTATTATACATATATATATATAATATTAAGAAATCTCAAAGCAATATAATATTAATAAATATCTCAATCAATTACAAATTAAATTGGGAGAGTTATTAGAACTTTAGTGCCTCAAAGTTTTTCTCCTTTGGCACTTCAAGTTTCGAAGTATACAAAATGGCAAATTAAATTCCAAAATTTGTTAGTTTAGTCACTTCAGTCCAAAACTTGAAAGAGGGACATAAGCCCCAAAATTTGTAATATTAATGAGAGGAGAAAGAGTCTCTCCCAGTGGTAAGAAAATGAGTAAACATTGAAAACATGGAAAATAAAAACTTGGGGCCTTATACTAGCCCCATGCATGAACTATATAGAGGGTATTAAAGCATTTATAATGTGGTGGCAACCTCATTTATCTAACTTGATAACACCTCTATCCAGTGTATGAAGATCCCCACGTTATAAAAGACTGAAAAAGAAGGAATATTAACTCTATGATTAGCTAAAACATTAACAACCATATTTGATTCCATGTAATAATGAGATAATTTGAAATTTTGATTCTTTAAATCAACCTTGATTTCTTCAACATAGTGTATAAACTTCTAAGGAGGATTCTAGATCTTATTGAGCAAATTCACTACATATAAAGAATCAGATTCGATATCCACCTCTGTGAAGTTAAAATCAAAACACAGTTTAATACATTGCTAAAGACTTTTAATTTCCACTGCTGAATTTAATGCAAAGACTTCTGGAATATCATAAGCAAAAATATGATCACCTTTATCATTCCTAAGAATCCCTCCTGAACCACCAATCCCCCAGAAATTATTGAAAATCTCAATTTGATTGCACTGGGAACTTGAGTATTCCTTTTGAATTTAAAATTGAAGCAACCTTGGATCCCCTTATCAAAAGGAGATATTTTATTTTTGAATTCAATCCCCTTGCAAGTTCTTGAAATGAAAGATCTTACTTGATGAACAATAGCCTTACCACTGATTACTAAGTTTTTAAAGTAAGCTTGATTTCTACTTTTCCTTATTTCCCAGCGGAATATAATAGGTATACACTTTCCCAAAAATTTTGCATTATCTTTTGGGAAAGACTTAATCCGCTAGCTTAGGAGCATAGAAGAGATGTTAAAAGTATTCATGTTAACTCCCATAATATTTGAGAAGAACTTTCGTACTGGGTAGATTCTAGGATATTAAAGAAAAACATGCTCAACTAGTTTAATATAGCTTTGACAAGCTTTGCACCTTGAACATGATCTTATACTAATTGATTTAATGTTCTCATCAAGGGGAAGATAGTTATTAAGAATTTTCTAGAGGTTAATAGAGCATTTTTTAGGAATGTTTGGATTACAAATAATGCTATTAACTATTGATGTTATATGACTAGGACTGCAGGTTGCATAAGCAGAGAAGAGGGAGAAGAGACCTGATTCTTCAGGAGTCTAGAACCACTTACCATCTTTAAGCTCCATATTGATGAGGCATTGATCTTAAACTAGTATAAAATTCCTCCAAGTATGAGGGACACCTAGAGAATGACCATTTTTGCTTCTGTATCTATTGGAAATGAAGGCAGACCATAGAAACTTTTCAGTTGATAACTTCTAATAAAGCTTCATGAAAGTTGCAGTTGAGAGAGTATGGAAGTTACTAAGTCTAAGACCTCCCTCTTTTGAACCTCTACACAAGAATTACTAACTTTTCCATTTATGCTTCCATTTTGTTCCTCATTAGCTCCCCAAAAGAGTTTGTTAAGAATTCTATGGAGTCTGAGGACTACATATCTAGGAGGCGATATATTAGCTAAAAGATGAGAGGGGATTGAAGTGAGAACATATTTCAAAAGAATGAGCTTTCATCCATTGGAATGTATTTTTTTCAGTTATCCTATTATCCTTGATCTTAAGGCATTAATAAGGCTATCATAATATTTTATCTTGTTTCTCCCCTTAAATATTAGACATCCGAAGTATTTTAGAGGCAATGCCTTGTACTTTAGACCTGTTATAGCAACAACTTTGGATCTGAGCTGCGGCCTGCATTTGACATCAACAGTAAAACCACTTTTGAGACATTTATCTCTTGACTTGATAGGTTGCAATAAAGGCTTAGGAACTCTTGAAACTTCATCAAACTTCTTTTGTTACCTCTGGAAATAACTATTTGATCATCAATAAATGCTAAGTGAGAAATTATAGGGATGCCACTTAGATGGTAGAAAGGCTATGTATCTCCTGAAGACATCAAATTGTTAAGACCTATACTTAAGTAATCTTCTTCTATGATGAATAGACTTGGAGATAAAGGATTCCCTTGTCAAAGGCCCCTTGCAAATTTGAAATATTCACATTGTTACCCACTGACGATCATAGAAAATCAATTATTAGAGACAAGTCTCCAAACAAAATCTATCCACCTCTCCCCCAAACCAAAGGCTCTAAGAACTTACAACAAAAATCCCTAATGGACCCTATCATAAGACTTCTCCATGTCTAACTTCAAAATAACATTGCCTCCATGAGATGTCTTGCCCAAATTATAAACTATCTCTATAGGAAGAAAAATATTTTCTTGAATGGATCTTCCTTTAATGAAGCCACTCTGATTTTGAGAGATTAACATTGGAAAAAAGGATGACAAGATTGTATTAAATTTTTTTGAAATAATCTTAAATGAGAAATTATAGAGGCTGATTGGCCTTAGATCACCCCATGTTTTGGGAGCTTTCACCTTAGGGATTAGGACCACTACAATGCTTGTCTAACTTTTGAGGAAGATTTGAACCTATAAAAAAAGAATTAATTACAATAACAAGATCATCTTTGATTAGATTCCAATAGGATTTATAGAATTTTCTCCAAAGCCATCAGGTACTAGAGCTGAGTCTTCTTAAGGGCTTTAACTGCATCAAACAGCTCTTCTTCATTTGTGAAACCCTTAAGAGCATCATTATTAAAATGATACATATTAGCGGGTATAATGTCTGTGAGATCAGACATTTCCATGCCCTGATCTGCTTAAAGCTGGTCTTGGAAGAACTTCACTATATGGTCTTTAATATCTTCATATTATTCTAAAAGGATGCCATCATAATTCCTAATTGAGTTTGTCATCAACTTGTTTTTTTTGTTTTTCAGAAAACTTTGTATTAGAATCACTAAGGTTTAGCTATTTGATAGAAGATTTTTGCCTCCAAAACTCCTCTTCATTTTTATATGCTCTCGTTAAATCATCTCTACCTTTGTTCATAGCTTTTCAATTGGAATCATTACTATTCAACTCATAGTTTATCTTCAACTAAAGATTTTCATCTTCTAAATCTTTGACATTTTGGAACATTTCGTTAAAATTCTCCTTATTCCAAACTCTGAGAACACCTTTAAGTATTTTTAATTTCTTAGCAAACTTCTTCAAACCTTCTTCATATAATTCCTTATTCCAAGAATTTTTGACAATATCTTGAAACTGAGGGCGATTGCACCACATATGCTAAAATTTGAAAAGCTTTGGAAATGCCTCCATTTGAGAATTTAATGAGAGAAAAAGAGGGGCATGATCTGAAGTAGATCTATTCAAGTGTTTAATACTTGAACTAGGGAGTTTATAAAGTAATTTTGTCTAACCAAACATCTAACTAACCTCGCTATAATGAGGTCTTTATCTTTTTTTGTGATTACATCAAGTTAATCTGGTGCCAGCATAGCCCAAGTCAATAAAGACACTGTCTTTAATTACTTGAATAAAGTCCTCTACATCTACTGAATCCACATCATTTCCACCTAGATTTTTATTTTGAGAGGTTACCACATTAAAATCTTCAATTTCCTGGTGGGGATGGACTTAAAATGTGGATGATAATTGAGAGAGTTTCGTCCTATCTTCTCTATTGCAATTAGCATACACAATCGTCAATACTAGAGATGTATTCATAGCAGGATGAATAATTCTCAAAATCAAATGTTAGGAATGATTATTGAGACATTGTAAAATCACATTAAATCTCCATAAAAACCATATATTACCATTCACATTGCTGGAGCTACCTTCATAACCCCATTTAATTCTGAATTCATCCATTTTTAAAGAGTCCACTTTTGGCTCAAAAAGAGCAAGAAAAGGCAATTTATAAATCTTACTAAGTATTTTAATTATCCTGGATAATGATCTTTTTACGGCACCTCTAATATTCCAAACTGTCAAATTTATCACTGAGACGTAGTGCTGTTGGAGCCATTAATACCTTTCACATTTGATCTTGTGATTCTCCTCAGCATGGGATCATACATTCTTTGTATCTTGCCTTTGTTTGTGGTTGCTTCTGATTGGACTTTCTTCTTGCCATTTTCTTTCTCCTTATTCTTGTAAGAATTGAGCTTCTGGTCCATTTGCTTTGAGAATAATTATAGATCCTCAATAAATGGAGTATGATAATCCTCATCTTCCTCTGCATCTTCAAAATTAGTTGGATATTGAGGCTTAGCTACTGGGTTCTTTTCAAATCCAAGAATATCAATTCCTCTTAGAGATAGGGGGCATTGTTCAACAATTTGAACTTCATTAATGCTAAGGTCTTCGTTGTGAATTTTATCTATGTGATCTTAAATTCTTTTGTACTTCTCTTTCCAAAACTTCTTCTGGACTACTAGACTCTTATTCTTCTTAGTCTCAGCTTCCTCCTCAATTAATTATCCATATTCTTGATCCTCTTAAATATCAACATCTTCTTTTGCTTGTGTTAATTTTATTTCAGTCGTAGTAATCTCTCCATCTTGACTTGTATATTCAAGATCTACAGTCTTTCCATCTTCTTGAGTTGTTGTAACTGCTAATGTTTGGACATCTTGCTCTTCTTCTTGATTTATCTTTTCATTCCTCTTCATGATCTTCTTGGGGTTTATCTAGTCTCCTTTACTTTTTTGGTTATCATTGTTATCAATTAAGAACATGCAACTACCCTCATCATGACCTTTTTAGAGAAATTTTGACAATACTTTGGTTTATTTTCAATAAACACCTCCTGCTAAAAACCTTTCAATCCACACCCAATCTAAACTCTCTTGGGCAACCATTTTATGAGATCAACTTCTGCATAAACACGAGCAGTACTTGGTCTATTGAATCCAAAGGTTGAAGCATCTAGGTTTAAAGGTTTTCCAATCAATTGTATACTGGAAAAAAAGGATGATTTAGAGAAAAAATGAATAGGGAGTTGGGGGGAATGATATCCAAATAGGAGAGAGGTTGTTCTCTAAAATTTAGAGTTCACTTAAAACCCCTCATGGGGAATATTCCAACATACCAGGTATCATGCATCCACATCCTTGTAAAATCCTCTTCTGAATTTAATCTAATGAGAATGTGTTTGTGATCAAGTAGGCCTACGTTAAAGGTTGTTTTAAGGGAAAACGTTTGAAAACCTTCCTTATGACTTCCATATATGGTCTTCTATGTAAAAACTTTCCCACTAAAGCATGATTGAATGGTTTAGCTAGGATCCCGATGTCTTCATTGGAGAAGATGATTGGTGGTTCACCTTTAAAAATTAATGGTGGTTTTAGGCCAAGATCTTATTCTTTTGGTAAGGTTTGTGCAACAACTGATGCAAAAGAGCGATTCCAAATCGTCTAAGCATCTGGAGCTTTGGGTTCAACGCGAGAGGAGGAATCTTGGTGTTGATACCAAAATTAGTATGCTGATATAGATGAATAATATGAAGACACGTGTCAATCTACGTGGCACAATAGCAACGAGGAAGTTTATTTCCCCGACCAAGTCATACTCACTCCGAGCAGCAAGTGTACTCCGAGGAACTCCAACACTCCGAGGAACTCCTGAACGACGAGAAACTAAGGCGGTCTGAGCTGCATCTCGGCCATAGCATTGATTGCCAGATAATCAACAGTTCAACAGCATTGATTGCCAGATAATCAACAGTTTAACTATTCATTGAATGCTTATCATACAGACGTATATTCTTAAAGGGCATTAATTGTTTACCCTTTCATATGTACAGCCCACGGGCTATAAATACCTTGTATCACCCTCATTCAAAGGGAAGGGATTTTCTTGATAGAATTACACATCGAGAATTCCAAAATACTTGGAAATAACAGAAAACAGTGGACATAGGCCATTCTTATAAGGCTGAACCACTTTAAAATTCTTTGTCTCATTTATATTTATCTGTGATTAAATAATTAGAAGCAATCTAATTTTTTACATCAACAGATTGGCGCCGTCTGTGGGAAACGACTGTTGTTATCGTTTTTCACCAAAAATCATTCATCATCAATGGCAGATAATCCGAAATCCAGCAATCGAAATGCTGGAAATGCTGGAAATCTTCCAAATCTCTCTGCACCTCCAGATCTGGCTGGAATTATGATGAATCTGTCTCAAGGACAAACCGCCATGCAAGAAACAATGCGACAACTCATACAAGCCCTTCATGGCGGTGCACCTGCACATTCGGGACAGCGAAGTGGTCAAAGGCAAACCTATTTACTTTCTTCACGATCCAGGCGTACAGATGCGTATCGTAATGAGGAATCTGATGATTTCTCTTATCAACCTGGGTGAACTTCATCAATACGGGCCACAGATACTGAGCAACGTATTACTCTCGCTCCAGAGAGACCCAGTGCCTTGGAAAGACTGAGCAGGGTGTTTCCTTTTAGTCGATTAGGCCCTAGGAGGAATAGGAGTCCACCTAAGACCATGTCGAGGAGTTTTCGACAACCATCAGATCTAAGAGAAAGACCAGCACAATCACGACCAGTTGCTCGTCAAGATAGATCCCAGGAGGCCACTTCAGAACAATCGACTGCTCGAACTAATAGGCCCAAGGAAGGAAATGATGCATGGAAAGGGTCCATTCAGCGGTAGGAGGATTGATTGGGAGAAATGGCTAAGGCGAAGAATCCCATACAACGAACTTTTGTTCAAGGGACACCTTTTGTCCAGGCCATTGTGGATTTTCCTACACCGTCAAAGTTTAAAGCCCCTGTGGTGACCCCTAAATACAATGGAAAGACAGATCATGTTCTTCGCATAGAGCAATATCAAGCTGCTACCGACATCTACACTGTCCCCGACGAGATGAGATGAAGAGCATTCTCAAGAACTCTTACTGGATCTGCCCAGATATGGTACAACAATCTCCCTCGGGGTAAAATTTTAACTTTCTTTCAACTGGACGAGTTGTTCATCGGAAATTTCTGTTTTGGAGCAAAGCCAGTAAAACGAATAGCACACTTGTTAAGTGTTAGACAAAAATCTGGTGAGAGTACTAGAGATTACATAACTCGTTTCAATAATGAGAAGCTGGAAGTCATAGATTATGAAGAAAAGACGGCAATCACCGCCTTGATGAGTGGGTTGTTGCCTAACAAGTTGTATTACACTTTGGCCAAAGATCCACCTACAACTATATCAGAGTTGATGGCAAAAGCGGCCAAAATCATGAATGCCGAGGAGGCTATGGCTGTGAACAAGAATATGGATAAAGAAACCAAGGTGGAAATCGACAAATCTAAGAAGAAAGAGCATAAGGGTAATGGTGGTGACAAGCATTCCAAGAATAATAAGTCATCATGGGAAGTCCTGAAGAAATTCGATAATTATACTCCTTTGAAAATGGGTATTAATCATGTCTTGGAAGAAATCAAGAATAACGAGGAAGTAAGGTGGCCAAAGAAACTGAGGTCGGACCCTGACAAAAGAAATAGAGATAAATATTGCGAGTTTCATAAGGATCATGGTCATATGACTAAAAATTGCATAGCCCTCCAGAACGAGATTGAAATGCTCATTAGATGAGGAAATTTGTCAAAGTATGATGATCGAAGAAATGAAAGGGGAAATGAAGACCGAGCAAGAGAGAGATCCAGATCTCCTCGTCGGGCAGAAGAAAACAGGAAAAGAAATCATGAAGATGATACAGAGGATGACCCCGATCTTCCCAAAAGGCCAAGGCAACCAGAACGCGAGGTATTTTCAATACGTTTTGGAACATTTGATTGTAATGTTATTACAGGCGGAGATGCAGGCGGAGGAGATCTTACTGCAGATAGAAAAGCTTATCTCGGTGAGGCTCAGGCTTGCTCATACATTCAACGGATAAATTTGGCTAAGGAGGATCACCCGAGGAAGATAAACAAAGAGAAGCTGGTCATTGGTTTTTCAAAAAACGACCTTGCAGGTGTTCTTTACCCTCACAACGACCCTTTGGTGATCAAAATGAGGATGAAAGAAGTAGTGATTTCAAGGGTTCTGGTAGATAATGGTAGTTCAACAGACATCATGTTCTACTCATGCTTTGACAGTTTAAATTTAAAATTATCTCAATTGGAACCTTATCACAGACCTCTCCTGGGTTTTGCTGGCGAGAAAGTTTTTCCACTTGGGACGATCAAGTTGGATATATTCATTGGAACTTGGCCTGCTTGTCGAACAGAAAGAATACGCTTCTTTGTGATGGATAAGAATGTGCAATCAGCTTACAACATCATCATGGGAAGGGTTGGTTTGAAGAAGTTTGAAGCAGTTCCATCTACAGTACATCAGTGTTTAAAATTCCCAATAAATTTCGGAGTAGGAGTTGTGAAAGGTGATAAAAAAGTAGCTCGGGAATGCTATTATTCATCTGCCGAGCGAGAGGAGATTGAAGAGTCAAGGAAAAAGACTACTACTTACCAGGTGGATAAAGGTACAAAAATTGAAACACTGGATCCCATAGATGAATCCCAACTTGTAAAAGGAAAGGTGGTGGAATCTACAGAAAATGTTATTCTGGACGACGAGCACCCTGAACGAATAACCCAGATAGGTTCGACGTTGGATGCTTCAATAAAACAGGAGTTGATAACTTTCTTGAGAAACAGAAAGAAAACTTTTGCATGGAGTCATGAAGATATGCCAGGAATAGATCCAAACTTCTTATGTCATGAGCTCAATGCGAATAAGGAGATCAAACCCGTAAAGCAAAGAAGAAGGGTATTTAGTCCCGAGAAGAATCAAGCTATACAAGAGGAGGTCGAGAAGCTCCAGAAAGCCCAATTCATTGAAGATGTGAAATATCCAGACTGGTTAGCAAATGTGGTGATGGTAAAGAAGAAAAACAATAAATGGATAATGTGTGTTGATTTCACCGATCTCAACAAGGCATGCCTAATGGATCACTTTCCATTGCCCAGAATTGATCAACTAGTGGATGCTACCTCGGGACATGAGCTACTCAGCTTCATGGATGCTTACTCTGGCTATAACCAGATCAAAATGAAACCTGAAGACAGGGAAAGTACTTCTTTTATTACCCCTAGGGGAACTTATTGTTATAATGTTATGCCTTTTGGTTTGAAAAATGCAGGAGCGACATACCAGCGACTGATGAACAAGGTTTTTGTCGAACAAATCAGTTGCAATATGGAAGTCTATGTCGATGATATGCTGACAAAGAGCAAGAGAGCTGCTGATCATCTAGTTGACTTAAGTCAGACCTTTGATCAACTGGATAAATACCAAATGAAGCTCAACCCGACGAAGTGCACATTTGGAGTACGAGAAGGAATGTTCCTCGGGTACATTGTCAATCAGCGAGGCATGGAGGCGAATCCATAAAAGATCAAAGCTCTTTTAGGGTTGCGATCTCCAACGACGAAGAAAGAGGTGCAGAGTCTTACAGGACGAGTTGCAGTGCTCAATAGATTTGTATCCCGAGCAACTGATAGATGCCTCCCATTCTTCAAAACACTTCGAAAAACTTTCGAGTGGAATGATGAATGCAAAAAAGTCTTTCAAGACTTGAAGAAATATTTGGGAGCACCTCCACTGTTGTTCAGGCCAGTAATGGGAAAAAAGTTATACTTGTACCTGGCAGTATCAGAGAATGCAGTCAGCTCGGCATTGATCAGAATAGAGAATGGAGTCCAGAAGACAATTTATTACACAAGTAAGGCTTTTCGAGGTGCAGAGATCAGGTACCCAAAGCTGGAAAAATTGGCATTGGCATTAATTGAGGCAAATAGAAGAATGAGGCCATATTTCCAGGCCCATACCATCGTCGTGTATACCGACATGCCCTTGAGACAAGCCCTTCATACGCTAGAAAAATCAGAAAGATTGATGTACTGGGCAATAGAGCTCGGTGAATATGATATTTTGTATGAACCCAGATCATCACTAAAAGGGCAGGCTATAGCAGAATTTATAGCAGAGTTTACATATCCTAATACCCCCGAGGAGCAAAAGTTGCTCGCTGATCAACCTGTGGATGTTACAGGATCAACAAATACAAGCTCAGACCAACTCCGGTTGGTAAAAGGGCTTGTGGACGTAGAAGGATCATCAAATTCAAGCTCAGACCAACTCCGGTTGGTAAAAGGGCGAGAAGAGATGGTCAACGAAGAGCTAGAAATACCAGGAGAGGATGAAAGGAAACAGTAAATATTTCATCGAGGAACTCTGTCAGATAAGAAATTTAAAGACGAGTTACCTATATGGAGATTATATGTAGATGGGTAATCTTGCACAACAGGTTGTGGAGCAGGGATTGTTTTGAACACCCCAGACGAGATTGACGTGGAATATGCCCTGCGATTCCAATTCAAAGCCTCCAATAATGAGGCTGAGTATGAGGCCATGATAGCAGGTCTTAATTTAGCAGAGATTATGGAAGCGCAACAAGTGATGGTATTCAGTGATTCTCAATTAATTGTGAATCAGATGATGGGAACATATGCAGTTAAAGGAGAATTAATGGTCAAGTATCATGCAAAGGTGATGGACTTATTGGCAGAATTTGATGCCATTCAATTGATCAGAATACCAAGAATGAAGAATGCACGAGCAGACGCACTGGCCCGACTAGCATCAGCTACTCGTACCGAGCTGCGAAGAACGATACCAATTGAAGTATTAGAAAGTCGGAGCATAGATGAAAACCTGACGATGAATATTATTACCCTTGATTAGGACCATCTTGGATGGATCCCATCAGAGCATATATTGAGGAGGGAGGATTACCGGAGGATAAGCTCGCTGCCAAGAAATTAAAGTTTAAAGCTGCTCGGTATGTACTAACTAATGGTGTTTTGTATAGACGAGGAATTATGGCAGGTTTGCAAAGATGTGTACATCCCTCCGAGGTGAAAGAATTGATTGAAGAGATTCATGAAGGGTCCTGTGGAGCCCATGTAGCAGGTCGGACACTTTTGCAAAGGGTAATGACGCAGGGATACTACTGGCCAACGATGAGGGCTGATTGTATAGCTTATGCTAAGAGATGTGATAAATGCCAACGTTTTTCCTCCATCCGACGAACTCCACAAGCATTGTTGACACCCATAACTTCCCCTTAGCCATTTTCCATGTGGGGAATTGATTTGGTTGGACCACTGCCAACGACCCGAGGAAGATTCAAGTACCTCGTCGTCGTAGTGGATTATTTTACTAAGTGGGTAGAAGCTGAGCCTCTGATTGATATGACATACTAGAAGGTGTACCAATTCGTTTGGAAGAACATCATCTGCCGATATGGTCTCCCTCATGCCTTCATCACAGACCATGGAACACAATTTGATAATAAGGAGTTTCCGCCTATTGTCATCAGTCAAACATTTTGAAGGTTCATTCAGCACCAGGCCATCCTCAAAGCAATGGACAGACTGAAGTGACGAACAAAACATTACTAAATGGTTTGAAGAAGAGGTTAAGTGAGGCTAAAGCTAATTGGATTAATGAGCTACAGTCAGTATTGTGGGCTTACCGAACAACCCCCCGAGCAGCAACTGGAGAATCACCATATATGCTGGCGTTTGGAAGTGAGGCCGTAATACCTGCCGAGTTGGGTCTTCCAACACACAGAGTGCTGAATTTCAATTCCCCAGTCAGCGACTTAATGAGGAGATTAGATTTGGACATGCTCGAGGAGTTAGAGAAGAGGCAGCCATTAGGAATGCCGCTTACCAACAACGAACAACCTTGTTCTACAACAAGAGGGTGAAAAAATGCGACTTAAAAGAAGGAGATTACGTGCTAAAGAAGGTCATTCAGAAGCACAATAAGTTGAAAGAAAACTGGCATGGACCTTACCGAGTTACAGAAGTTGTTCGACCAGGAATTTACCGAATAGCGACTCTAGAAGGAGAGGAATTTAAGAATGCATGGAATGCTGAACACCTACGCAAGTATTATCAGTGATGTAAAATGTAAAGCAGTTCCATCAATATGAATAAAATGACGATATTTCGCCATCTTCTCTCTTTTTATTGAAAGTTTCTTGGGGAATACTAGTGTGTAACACTAAGCTGATCGGCAGTAAAAATAACACGATAGTTCAAGCTCAGACCAACTCCGGTTGGTAAAAGGGCGAGAACACGATAGTTCAAGCTCAAATCAACTCCGGTTGGTAAAAAGGCGAGAACAAACCATACTCCTTTGGTTAGGAGGCATACACTGGCTCAGACCAACTCCGGTTGGTAAAAGGGCGAGTGGACATGATAGTTCGAACTCAGACCAACTCCGGTTGGTAAAAGGGCGAGAACACGACATTCCTAAAAATACCAACTCCGGTTGGTTAGGAAACTATACTCCTTTGGTTAGGAGGCTGACACTGGCTCAGACCAATTTTGGTAAAAGGGCAAGTGGACATGATAGTTCGAACTCAGATCAACTCCGGTTGGTAAAAGGGCGAGAACAACATTCCTAAAAATGCCAACGTGTTTGGCTAAGATATGCTCTCAAAGGCCAACTTATGTTGGTCGGGAGGTAAGATTATTACAGAAAATACAAAAGTTCTTCGAAGAACAAAATATTCCAAACTGAACCAAGTATGGTTGGTCGGGGATAAAAACCCACTAACTGTAGTTGGTCGACAAGGAGAATTTATCGACCTTGGTTGGTCGGACACATTTTATGAAAAATACAAAAATTTACCAAGTATGGTTGGTCGGGGATAAAAATTCACTAACTATAATTGGTCGACGAGCACAATTTAACAGCCTTGGTTGGTTGGAAAATTTTTAAACATTTTTATACTCATTACTTTATCGAGCAACATTACTAATACTTGTAACTTTCTTATTACTAAGTTGGTCGATGAACCACACAATATTGTTATGCAAGCATAAATATAAAGTGTTTGACAAATACAAGACAATAGCAATACAGATTTGCAAACAAAAATGAAAGTCTTTCATAAAATTCAAAATAAATTATAAGTTACATGGATATGTATACTAACTGTTACATCAAAAATTCCTATTCTATTGGTTTTTTCCCTTTAGCTTTCGATACAGGTTCCTCGCCAGCGGGAGGATCATTTAAAGACTGAGGAGAATTGATAAAGTTCAAATCCTTCAGCATTCTGGCGTTCATTATTGAAGGTGTGTCCAGTAGATGCTCGGGACGAGATACCTCAATCTGAGAATGAAGATTGTAGTCACCGAGGTATTTTGCAATTAAGCTCCGAGGAATGGCACGAGCTGGGATCCATTCCATGTCCAAATTATACGGTGGCACAAGCAAGTCAAGTACCCCAGGATCATAATAGTCCCAAAGGTAGTGTCCTTGTTCGAGCTTCAGCACGCCCAAGGCATTCAGCCAGCTTTGTTTGTAGCCCTCGTTATTGGCATTCTGGATATGATCATCCAAATGGAATAATGCTTCGTTGTATCTAGCCATCCATAACTCCCTGGGCTATTTGTGAAATTGAAATGTTAACCTCTCAAGCTTCTCGTGAAGACTCTGGATGAAAAGTTCATTAGTCTCCAACACTGATTTCTTTGAAGAGAGTTATTTTTCCAGTTCTCTAATTTTCTTTGACATGTCAGACAAATCTTGGTTCTTAGCCATTAATTGGAATGCTTGGTTTTTCAATGCTGATTGAATACGAGCTTCTTTAACAGTACGACGAAGAACTCTTGATTGTCCCCGAGCAGGTTGAGTATTTTGTTCCTCGACAACATTCTGAGCAACTCTTCCTCGTCCACGAGAACCTCTTCCTCATCCCCGAATAGGAGTAGAAGGCCCAGCTCTTCTCAAAGCCTCTAACTCTTCTCGCAACTTGGCATTTTCCACTTTTAAATATGAGAATCCTTCATCGTTGACTTGTACCAAGGCAGTGGAAGATGAAGCTGCAGGCTTATACTGTGCTAGCTCTTTCTGAAAATTGTTATTCTCTTGCTCCAGTAGCTCGAAAATCTGTCTACATGCTTCAACTTCACCCTTTAGGGTTCTCTCCCTGACATCGTACCCAGCAAGGAGCTTTTCGTGGCCCTTCTCGGCAGAAAGCTGCTGATACCTCTTCTCATACCCCTCATGCAACAGGGCAGTTGATTCTTTATACTGCTGCTGAAGTTCATCGAGAGTACCTTGCAAGTCTTCAATCATTTCGTAATAAGCCACATTGTTGGCCACAGTACGATCAAGAAGACACTTCAAGTATTGGTATGCCTCCACTGCTTGGTCTGAATCATCTCGACCAAGAATATCTACAATCTGGGATTTGTCCAAGTCAGTGCGGCCAACCTTAAAATATTCATTACATTGATGAAGCAGAGTTGTGTCATGGGCAGACAGCAATTTCATTCTAGCCATAAACTAGTAAAGAAGAGAAGGGAATAGTTAATAAAAAGTAAACAAAACATCAACAAAGGAACAAAAAAGGTGATTTTATTACATCATCAAAAGGAGTACAGCGTTTAGAATACAGAGTACAAGTGATAAAAGAAAATAAAATAAATACCGAACAACTTCACACCTTTTCCTTGTCTCCCAAGACTTTCTCGGGAGGCTGGGATGAGGAGCTCGATTGCTCGGTGGGAACAATGAGTTGGTCGGTTGGAGCTGGAACTTGTTTAGGAGAAGCAGGCAGAGATGAAAGCTCCTCGTCAGCAGGCTGGGTAAGGATGGGATCACCCACTACCATTGAAGATTCTTCGGAGGCAGCTTCGTCCTCTTCTCCATCTTCGATGTTTGGGGGAGGACCAGGGAGATGTTGTTGAAACAGTTCTGAGTCCTCATTAACTTTCAATTCTTGCAGGGCAGCAACCCAACCATCTCGGAAGTATTTCAAACTCCCATGTTGCACCTGAGTCATCATTGCTGCTACCCCCTGTCCCATCCTTTGTCCCAACCGGTGCGAAAAGATTTTTTCACCACCAGTTTTCTTTTCATTTTCTCTGAGGAGAGCTTCTCGGATAAAATATCCTCGGTGGCCTTCAACTTAGCTTCCACCTCTTCCTTCTGGTGGTTCACTTCTCGCAGAAGGGACAATTCTTCTTCTGCCATTCTCATCTTGTCTTCAAGCTCCCCAAAGTTCTTGAGCTTCTCGTCATATTTCTTTTTCTCTCCCTCTAAATCTTTCACTTTATTTTCCAACTATACATTTGCTGCCTCAACTCCAACCAACTTTTTCTCCCATTCAGCCCTATCCTCGTCATACTTTTGACGGTAATCCTTCAAAGATTTGGCCAATCCCAACAAAGCATCCTCCACTCCAGACGAGGAGCTAGAAGCCTTGATTGCTTCATCCTTCTTCACAATGGTGTTAAAACAACTCACCAGCTGAAAAAAGAAGATAATAATAAGTCAGCACAAGATACATTTATTGAAGGAAAATTAAAAAAAAAATGAGAAACTTACTGAAGCAAGGTGACGAGTAGCCAAAGATGTAAGCACATCCCTAGACATACTCTCCTCAATGCCTCGAACCTCAGGAATGGTCCAAGTCTTTACCGAGCTCATTGTAGAGCTCGGGGGAATAATAGTTGGAACACCAGCTCCACTAACTTGGAGCTGGGGAATGGTTTCAGCCAAATTGATCGAGGAGGATTTCTTCAGTCTCCTCGGTGGCATTTCAACAGCTTCAACCAAAGAAGATCTTTTGGTTGGGGATATGGTTATCACTTTCACAGGTGCATCCTTCTTGTGAGGAGCCAATGGGGGCTTCTCGGCAGCCTTCTGAGGAGCAACAAAAGGGGCAGCATCTATCTTCTTGGTCCCCTTTTGGACATCAATTTTGTTTCTTTTCCCATCTCCAGCAGATGTAGTCTCCTCAAAGAGAGAAGGAACCCTTCTTTTGCCCATCCTCTGACTCAAAGGAATATGAGAGTCTGATGAAGAATCCTCAGGAGCTGGTGCTGGCTCACTAGTGCTGATTACAGGGCGAGCAGTGAAAGAGGTTGTATAACTCCTATACTGCAACAAATATGAAGCATATCTGATGTGCTCGTCTGCAACTTTCTGATGCAAACTCCAGATAAGTCTCAAATGTTTGATGTTAATGTCAGCTTCTTTTGGAGTTTTTCTCTTACTGTCAACTGCAAACAAATACATAGTGAAATATCAGTCACACATTTTATCAAAGATAATGAAATAATAATTTCAGAAATAAAATAAAATGAAAATAACCTATCCCATTGCCATATGGAGGGCATCTGGGACCTTGGTATACTTCATCACCAATCAAAGGGGCATGTTGCCAGTTTTTTATAACTACCCCGTGTTCAAAATAATCCCTATTGGCATCAGGGAGGTTGACTACTAAAGTCCTATTCACAAATCTAGCTTTTAAATAAAAAATATTATCTAGAACAACCCATCTATAGCAATACATAATCTCAGGAATTCCTATACGGGTTCCGTGAGTTTAATTTAACCTATACACCCCATTAACTATTCTCCATGTGTTGGGGGCTATCTTTGCAGGAACAACGTCGAAATAATGACAGAACTCTAAGCACAAAGGGTTTGGTGGAAAAGAAAATCCACATTCAGCAATAAAGAGGCTGGGGAACCAATATCCCTCAGCCAAACGAAAATAATTTGAAGGCTCAGAAAGATCCTCCAGAGTTACCCAAGATGGAATAGAAAAATCAGAACGGAATTTCTCAAGAGATTCAATAACATAAACCATGGCGAATAAAAGAAATGAAGAAGAAGGAAGAAGATCTTACAGGAAAAAAGGAGATCTGTTGACAACGAACGAAAGAAAGGATAAACGCACAAGAGAGAGAAAGACTATGGAAAACTCGAAAGCAGAAATTGGAAAAGCAAGAAGATGATGGGATTGCCTATGAAGCTTAAATACTTTGCCTTGGGAAACGGCGAAAGAAATGATTACAAAAAAAGAAACTATTATGCTACCGGCGGCTAAAAGGACAAAAAGTGCGCGAAGATCGAAGTGCTTATAAAAATTCAAAAAAGTGGATTCTACGAATTTGGAAGGACATTCGAATATGGGGAAAATGCTCCTAAAAACCAGGAAAGTCATTTAATATTGCCATATACCGAGAAAGAATGTTCCAAATTCCTCAAAGTTCGAAATATGAAACATTGGGGGCTTCTGTTGATACCAAAATTAGTATGCTGATATAGACAAATAATAAGAAGACACGTGTCAATCTACATGGCACAATAGCAACGAGGAAGTTTATTTTCCCGACCAAGTCATACTCACTCCGAGCAGCAAGTGTACTCCGAGGAACTCCAACACTCCGAGGAACTCCTGAACGACGAGCAACTAAGGCGGTCCGAGCTGCATCTCGGCCACAGCATTGATTGCCAGATAATCAACAGTTCAACAGCATTGATTGCCAGATAATCAATAGTTCAACTATTCATTGAATGCTTATCATACAGACGTATATTCTTAAAGGGCATTAATTGTTTACCCTTTCACATGTACAGCCCAAGGGCTATAAATACATTGTATCACCCTCATTCAAAGGGAAGGAATTTTCTTGATAGAATTACACATCGAGAATTCCAAAACACTTGGCAATAACAGAAAAACAGTGGACGTAGGCCATTCTTATAAGGCTGAACCACTTTAAAATTATTTGTCTCATTTATATTTATCTGTGATTAAATAATTAGAAGCAATCTAATTTTTTACATCAACACTTGGTTTGCCATGTAAATCCTAATTAGGGTTTTTCTTTTTTTGTTAAATATTTATATATATTGTAAGGTATAGTAAATAAATAATTTACTATAGATTTTGAACTATTTAGATAATAATAAACATATCTGATAAAGGGTTGGAGTCTTAAATTTTGCAAGAAAGTTACGTAACTTATACATGCTAGAACTAATATAGTAATGTACGAATCTTTATCTAAAATTATAAATAAAATTATATTTTTCTTTTAAAAATATCTATGTATTGATTATACGATGTTAATATATAAAAATGAACCGAATTTCAGTAAATAATATATTGTTTGGTGACCTTTAACTAACACAAAGACCACAAATACAAAATAAGTCAATCTTATGTCAAATTTAACAAATTTATATATAAAAATCATATACGCGATGACACGAGTCCGGCGATTTTTTTTCAGAATTTTTTGAATTTTATATAAAAAAATTATGATTTTTTAATAAATCCAACTAATAATTTAAATGAGAAATATGTTTCCCACAAAAAACTTAACAGTCAATTATGAATTTGTATACTTCGAGGGCTAAAGTGTCAAAGAAAGTAAACTCCAAGAGACTAAAGTGCTAGTAATCCTAATTTGGGATTAGTTCATATTATTTAAACATGGTAGGTGCATGTGTATTCACAAATGTAGCGGTACCTTTTGTCCACAAAAAATACATAAAATAATATAATTGGTATTAATATTTATTAAATATTGTAACATCAAACTCAAAATTAAGTGAAGAGCTCTCACGATTTTAAATATTGTGATGTAAGATGTTAATTTTTCAATATGGGCTTTGTATTCTTAACGTGTGTTATTGGACCTACCGATAATAAATTGATATTGGAGTATTCTACTCATAATAAATTGTCAATGAATGAAAGATCCGCATAATCTTATTACAATTGAATAAGATTTTAACTTCCGGGTAAGATACTTTGTATTCTCAACAATATTATCATTTTCCCATTTTTTTGGGTTCGGGGCCTTTAAGAAAATTAGATCATTGATCCCCATTGTCTAATTCTTCGTTAGGTTTACTGTGAATGTGCCTATAGGGTAAAAAATCCATCGACCTATTATATTGTATCACGAAGCTCCTAGATGTAAATTACTCTATGCACGGGGTATAGAATACTAGTAGACCTATTATTTTCCCTCTTATAACACATTAACAAAATATAAACGACAAAAGTGACGTATAAGTATCTTAATATGTGTGCTCTCAGATACACCAGCACAAGTTAACAGATTCCACATGTAGGGGACTCAGATTTCGTCCATTAGATATGTTAGATGGTGTTTATTAAACGTTGCTACCAAGATGGTAGAAACGATGAAATCAAAGACTGATTTAGTAGCATTGTTGCCTTAGTTCGATGTTTCGTTACAAACGATATTGACTCACTAGGGGAAATAACTAAGATCCCAAAGAAGCATTTTGCCAAAAACATAACAATATTAAAGTCTATAAGATATTGAGAGTATCTCCACTAGCACAATTATATTTGAAAATCTAATCAAATTTGACTCATGTGAATCGATAAATGGGGAAATGTGATTATTACAATTATATAATAATTAAAAAGAGGCTTAAACACTTAATAACTTATAAAAGTGGAATACATAAGAGCCAAATAGATTTTTTCATTATTAGGAAAGGAGACTGATTAACGTGAAAAGATTGTAAGGTTATCCCGGGAGAGAGCCTAACCTCACAACATAGGATAATGGTGTTGGATATAAATATTAAAAATCAATCACGAGTGCGAAAAGTGAAGATTAATCCACGAACTAGATGGTGGAATTTAAAAGGAGAGAAATTAGAACTATTTAAAGATAAAGTATTAAATGAAGCAACATGGAATTGTGAAGAAGAAACTAACATAATGTGGAATAAGATGGCCACATGCATTAGGAGAATATCAAAAGAAATTCTTGTAGAATCAAAAGGCAAAGGGCCACAGTCTAAAGAAACTTGGTGGTGGAATGAAGAAGTACAGAATATAGTAAAAATTAAAAGGGAGTGCTTTAAAACATGGTAAACAAATAGAAATGAAGAGAATTTTAAGAAATATAAATGGGCTAAAAAGGAAGTTAAGAAAGTGGTAAGAGATACTAAGTTAAAAGCGTATGATGATCTTTATACAAAATTAGGAACACAAGAAGGGGAAAAAAGTATTTATAAGCTTGCTAAACTTAGGGATAGGAAAACAAAAGATTTTAATAACGTTAAGTGTATCAAAAGTGGTGATTCGAGAGTTCTAGTCGAAGATGATGAAATTATGGAAAGATGAAAAAACTCCTTTGAGAGGTTATTAAATGGAGATAATGAGAGTAGATTAGATATAGAGGAACTTAGGGAGACTCGAGAAGATATATTTTTTCGTAGAATTAGGACAACAGAGGTCAGGATTGCTCTAAAAAAGATGAAAACATGGAAGGCTTTAGGACCAGATGGTATCCCTATTGAGGTTTGGAAGTGCTTAGGGGAGGATGGAGTATCATGGCTTTCAAAATTATTTAATAGAATTTTAATGACTAATAGGATGCTCGATGAATGGAGAAAAAGTATTTTAGTACCTATTTATAAAAATAAAAGGGGCATACAAAGTTGTTCAAATTATCGTGGTATTAAGTTAATGAGTCATACAATGAAACTTTGGGAGAGAGTGATTGAATATAGATTGAGATTGAAGACAACAGTATCTGAGAATCAATTTGGGTTTATGCCTGGGAGGTCAATAATGGAAGCAATCTATTTATTGAGGAGATTAATGGAGAGGTATAGAGAGAAAAAGAAGGATCTTCATATGATTTTTATAGATTTGGAGAAGGCGTATGATAGGATACCCAGAGATATAATATGGTGGGTTCTACATAAAAGAGGAGTGACTCGCAGATATATTGACGTGATCAAGGATATGTATGATGGTGCGATGACTACAGTAAGAACATCAGCTGGAGAAAGTAGTGAATTTTCAATTACGGTAGGGCTACACCAAGGTTCAGCATTAAGTCCTTATCTCTTTTCTCTTGTTATGGATGAGTTAACTGGAAAAATACAAGATGAGGTGCCATGGTGTATGCTATTTACAGATGATATTATTTTAGTCGATGAGACTAAGATGGGGATAAATGCTAGGTTGGAATTGTGGAGAGAAACTTTAGAAACAAGAGGATTTAAAATAAGTAGAACTAAAACAGAATATGTGGAGTGTAATTTTAGTAGTAATAGGAGGACAAATGGAGATGTGGTGAAATTGGAGGGTCAAGAAATACCTAGAAATGATCGTTTTTGTTATTTAGGATCGATTATACAAAAAGATGGAGATATTAGTGATGATGTTACGCATAGGATTAGAGCAGGCTGGGTTAAGTGGAGAAGTGCGACCGGCATTCTGTGTGATAGGCGTATACCTTTGAAGTTAAAACAAAAATTTTATAGGACGGCCATTAGACCCGCCATGTTATATGGGACAGAGTGTTGGGCAACCAAGAAACAAAATGTGCAGAAAATGAGTGTGGTGGAGATGCGAATGCTAGATGGATTTGTGGTAAAACTCGAAAGGATAAAATTAAAAATGAACAAATTCATGAAACGGTAAAAGTAGCTCCTATAGAAGATAAATTGAGAGAAAATCGACTTAGATGGTTTGGACACGTCAAGCGTAGAGCAATGGATGCTCCTGTAAGGAAGAGTGATTTAGTTAGTATTGATGGTAACCCAAGGGGTAGAGGTAGTCCTAAATTAACTTGGTGGGATATTATAAAAAAGGACATGATGTCATGTGGTATAACCGAAGATATTGCAGTGAACAGAATGGAATGAAAAAATAGGATTCATGTAGCCGACCCCAAATAATTGGAAAAAGGCTTTGTTGAGTTGAGTTGAGTATTATGTGCACACCACCACCATCAACAATAAATAAAAATTAAATTAAGAAAATTGTTATAGAAGTTGTATTTTAAGGTGGATGTCCACTATAACACGTCTCATATTAAAAAAGTACGCTTTTGGGATGAAATGAATTGTATTATAAATAAAGGGGTGATCCACTCATTATTTACACACGAATTAATGAGAACTTTTCCTCTCTCTAAAATTCTCTCTGTGTCCTATTTCTCTTAACACATTATCAGCACGAGGAGCTTATAACCGTCATTCATAGTCTACAATTTCTGATCGACTTTCATCGTCTTTTGACTACCAGGTTCTTTTTCTTCCCACTCATAGACTTGTATCAGTTTAGATGAGATCATCACCTACTTTTATATTATATATATCTCATATCCATGTCATATATATACCTCATATGTATTATTTTTAGAATCGTATTATGTTTATGAACTTTTGGGAGTTTGTCTTTATTAAAAATCTTAAAGGCAACATTATGCACATTAAGAATATAAGACATCACATGGACTTTTAAATCAGGAGCATGATATATATATATATATATATATATATATATATATATATATATATATATATATATATATATATATATATATATATATATATATATATATAGAGAGAGAGAGAGAGAGAGAGAGAGAGAGAGAGATTATCA
The DNA here is from genome assembly GCA_949130495.1 of Sambucus nigra. NCBI lineage: Eukaryota > Viridiplantae > Streptophyta > Magnoliopsida > Dipsacales > Adoxaceae > Sambucus > Sambucus nigra. The sequence goes on along the minus strand of OX422211.1, from coordinate 578,371,746 downwards.
TACGGACCTAGTTTACGGACCAATACTGTCCAAGAATTATCTAGGGACTGTTTTGTCTTTTTAGGACCACCTTTTGGGACCGCAATGTCTTTTATCTTCTTCTAAGTTTTAGGGAATATAAATTTTTACCCCAATGATTTCTAAGGTCTTTTAAGCGTATTTTAACGCTTAATTAATCTGGAAGTCTAAGTGTAGAAGTTTCAGGGCTACTGCTACTTCTCAGGCTTCTTCCGTCACTATCGTATTGGAGTTCTGAATAGCAAGGATTATCTACATAAATAGTTTCTTGAGGGAGTCTAAAAATTGAAAGAGATTTTGATGAAAAATATTCTAGTCTTAAATACCTTATACGGTATCGTGGGTTTATCAGTCTATTTTCTTTATATATTTGATTAATAATATCAATTATATCGTTATCTATGAATTCGTCTAAATTATTATCACCATAAAATGACAAAAATCTACGGTATGTTCTAGGAAAATCTGTCTCTACGTTTTTAAGGAGAGGGCGAATTCCTCCTGCTCTAATTAAAATAGCCTTTATTTCAGCTAATCTTTTTCGTCTAATAAATTTTAATACGTCTATACGGTCTTCAAGTATCCTAGTGTATTCTTGATGTTTTTCAGGTCTTGATAGTTCTTCTGCAAAATCTTCAGTTCTTAATTTTTGTCTAAAGATATCACGGATCCCTGTTCTAATTATTTCTATTCTAGGTACTTCTCTTCCTAACCATTCAATAATTTGGTTTATATATTTGAAAGTACCACATGCGTATATTAAAGAAGATTCTATAAGTTCTTTATCTTTAGTGTCTGTAAGAGTCCAATCTTGGATTTCTCTTATTAAGTCTAGATTTATTTGGTTAACAAATGCTAAAAAGTCTGAGGTGATTTGTAAGCTCATATAAGATTCTTTTAAAAAAATATATGTAAACTAGTTAAGGGTTTGGTCAGAGTTATACCTTCCTTTTGGTCTACAATATCTTTATCTTCTTTCCTTCTTCTCTTCAGCCTTGTTACTATTATTCTCCGGTCTCGGACTCCTACAACTCCCTCTTTACGTGTCTCACCTCAATCCACTATTTTGGCGTTGAACTTGTTTCCTGCTTGTACACCTTCACGCCTAACGCCCACCTAGCTAACGGCTCACGGCTAATTGGCACCCGACGACGGTTCACCAGTATAACACCTTGTGTGCTACACCAGAGCTTCCACACAATAGTCCTCTATGAACAGAAAGTTGGAGATAATTTTAAAAATAATAACAACTCAACATAAGAGATTTATGAAAAAAAATACTTTTATTGCATTGCATAAGTAAATACAACTCTCCCATATCCCCTAACTATGAGAGGTTTACTCACTCATGTACATATTACTTACTACAAGCTTACACACTCTTTCTAACTTCGATATCTATTCCTACTCCCTACCTCTCCTTTTATAGCATAAGGAGGCTTACGGATGACTGGAAACCGATTACAAAAAGTGATCCGGTTGAAAGCATACAGTTATTAAAGAGACATACAATAATTAAAAGTCTGAAGCTTTGTAATCTTTTGAGTCTTTTGCTTTTTCAAAAGCAATCTTGGCGTTTTTTAATTATCGTGCACCTAACGTCTTCAGCTGTCTACTTTTATTTTTATGAAAGGAGGATGTATGGGTCCATATGGGGCAGGTCTGAGTTGTCTTCGTCTTTAATCTACAAGGGAATCATCAGTCTAAATAATGGAGTCCACTTATCGTCTTGTAATAATGCATAGGTTTTAGTGCAGGGCATCTTCTGTCTTTAATAATTCTTCTGTTAACGAGGGGACCATCTTTGTTCCGTTCGTGTCTTCTTCTACCTTGTCTTGGTCTGGGAGGGCATTATTATTATAAAATTCATCAACGAGGCCCACAATTCTAAGGCTGCTGGCAAAGCTATCTCTACCATTTCTTTGGCTTCTTTCTTGAGCCTTCCATTGAATGGCTCATCAACTTGGATTATTAGGTCTTTTTTGTGGTTGGCACTGTACCATCTATCTTTGCCTATCAATAATTCCATAATATCTATTGTCTCCATAGCTTGAGCAATCTGGAGCTTGGACTTATCAACAGTTAGGTCTTTAGTTTCGTCTTCGGATAGAATTTTCACATCTTCGAAAGCATAACTAGAAAATCTAATGAGTCTGAATCCCTCAACTCTCATTCCTCTACAGGAACTTGGAGCAATCTAATATATCCTGGCAAACAGGGGAAGAAAGTCTTATACCTTTTGAATGTACTCGTGGACTATTTTTTCAAGAGCAATAGAGTCGTCAATATTCTTTATTTGAATGAGTCCAATGAACCCGTGGTCTGCAAGAGTTATATGAGCCATATCTGATTTTCAAAAAAGATATATTTTTGGAACGTCTTTGAAGAAACCTCTAATCATTAAGGCATCCCCATTTATTTATGATAATATCATATTAATATGATCAATAATGTTATTAGTTTCTTTTTGAAAGTCTTTTGCTAATGGGAGATTATTATGACCAAATGGTGTAACAATCTTAGTCTTAAAAGTCTTTTTCTGATAACAAATATTATCAATTAGTCTATTTTTGGAGGATTCTCCAAGGGTCTGAGCATAAGTCTGCGTCTGTGGTCTAGGAGTAGCAGTCCCACTAAGCTGGGTTACGACAAGTCTTTGGAGTCTCATGAATCTAGCAATAGCTACCAGATTCTACTTGAATTCTATCCAAAGTCTATTTTTGACACTCCACCAATGGGCATCTATGAGAGTATTTTCATTTTCCGAAAGTTATCGTCTAAATTTGATTAAATCTGGGTATCTTTGATCAGGTCTATATAAGGGGAAATACATTTTTTCGATGAGTTTATTTTGAGAAATAATCTCTTCTCTAGATTTTTCGGGAGGAACCAAGATATTACTAAAGTTCTCTAGGATAGGTCTTTCTTGAGAGTCTTGAATATAAGTCTGTCTTTGTGTTACACCAGCATTTGGTCTTATGTGTCTAAGATAGTCTGCAACGTCTTCTCTGTTCAGTCTATTTGTTCCAGAGGAACTCATGCGGTCTAGGTCTTCTATTTGCAACATCAAACATGAAATCATATTAGTGTTAGAAAATATTGGTTCTCTTGATATGATGTCTGGAATGGTATTTTTACTTCCCTTAATATGTATAAGAGAGAAGTCATAACCATTAAGCAATTGTTGCCATCTAATAAGTCTATTATTCCTTGATTTGGACAAGTCTAAATCTTTGAATTTTAATGCATAAGAAGAATCAGTATATATAGTAAAATATTTAGGTCTAAGAAAAAGCATATATTTTTCTATTGCCCTTACTATGGCTAAAACTTCTTTTTCATAGGGAGTGTATCTTATTTCTAGGTCTGTAAAGGTTTTGGAATGATATGTACAAAGCTTCTTCTTTTTTGTCTGATGATAAATGCCAAAGTATACTGCTCCCTATTGTTTATCAAAGGCATTTATTTCTACTATAAACAGGTCTTCTGCATTAGGCTGTTCAAGTAAATGAATGTTCTTGACTGCATCTTTAATCTGTCTTATGACTTCAAAATCATCCTTGGTTCAATAAAAAGGATTAGTTTTTTCTGTTCCTTTTAATTTAAATGTTAGGCTTTTTCTTTTTGAATCAATGTCTTTAATAAAGTCTGCAGAACAATTAAGCAATCCTAAAAATGATTGTAATTATTTTCTATCCTTGAGTTGATCTGGAAACTTGAGAATCTTTTTAGTTATTTGTTCTACTAAGGATAATTTTCCTTTATTAATATGTATTCCCACAAAGTCTATCTCAGTCTGAAATAATTGCATTTTCCTTTCGAAAATAACAATACCATGTTTGTCTAATTCTAAAATAATCTTTTTTAAAGATGGTATACATGCTCTGTCTCAGTCTTACTAGCTACAAGGATATCATCTATGTAAACAAGACAAAATTTAGAATAAGGTCTAAATATATTATCCATTCTTCTTTCGAATACTTGAGGAGCATTCAAGTATCTAAATGACATTACTAGCTATTCGTATTTTCCTTGGGGAACACTAAAGGTTGTCTAAGTAATACTGTCTGGATGCATCTTAATTTTTAGAAGCCTGATTTGCAATCAAACTTACTGAATATAAGTTTATCTTCAATCAAATCGATCAAATTATTCTTGTCTGGTATCTTATAAGAATCAAATTCACAATTCTTATTTAATTATCTATATTCTATAACTATACAACTTTTTTCTCTTTTATGTTTAGATTCATTTTGAACATAGAAGGCAAGGCTATTATGTCTACTTTTACTTTCTCTAATAATACCTAACTTAAGAATTTCATCTATGTCTTTTTTGAATTCTTCTATGTCTTCTTGTGAGTATCCTTTTCTATAGGTTCCACCATTAATAGTGGCATCTGGGTTAATATGAATAATTTCATAATAACTTTGGTCTTTATCCCACTTAGCGATGGGATTTTATCCTAAAGTAGGCTCTGTTAGTTGTCTAATCTTTTCTTTTTCTACCTCCATATCTATTTTTTCTGTTTGGAGATAGGTTGAACCCTGTAATAAGGTGTGCTGGGCATGATCTAACATGTCTTACTGTATAAGCGCTATTTGCTTATAACACTTTTGGTATGGACACTTACATTCTTTTTGTAAGGGTTTAGTAATATCTAGGGCTTCTTGTTGGGTTGTAGGTATAGGTCCACCATGCTCATCTGAAGAACTCTGATGTTTTATGGGTCTATAGTTGGGTTTGACTTGCATAAGGTCAAAGGCAGTTTTGTGATCTATTAGAGGGGTTTTAATATTAAATTCCTATGTATCACTAATTAATATCTTATCGTTATACTGAGTATAAGGATAATATTTACTAATAAAGTCTTGTCCTAAAATAATATTTCCTGTGAAACTAGGGCGAGGATCCATTATCCAAAACTGATGACTAACGGTTTTGTTAGTCCGGTTTCCTAATTTAAAATAAATAGGAATAGTCTGGAAATATAAGGTAAATGGGTCTCCATTAGCCACTTTACCATATATTTCTTGAGTACTTTCTAAAAAATAGTCTTCAGGGAAGGCATTAGCCTTGCAAGTACTCTGAGAGCATCCTGTATCTATAAAAGCTGAAAGTCTTTTAGGATAGTCTTTATGTTGAACAAATAATTCTACAAAACAAGCATGTGGTTCGGTAGAAATTACTAAAATTTTCTTTTCTAAAATAGATATTCCTTTCTGAGGTTTATCTATAAAATCTAAGGGTATTTAGTCTTCTGAACTACTATCAGAATGGTAATCTTCTAAATCATAGCAAATTCCCTTTCCTTTGAAGTCTTCATTTTCTTGCAATATTTTGGCTATATTTCTATCAATGTCTTGATAATATGTTTTAATATCTATGTCTATTTTAACGTCATATTGGCTAGTATAAATTTCTCTAAATCTAGTTCTCTAATAGTATTCATGGTAGTGTAGTTGACAAATAACACAAACCATAAATAGTTATGTTTGTATAGTCTCAAAGCATTCTACATATATAAAGTCTTTCTTGCAACATTTCATTTCAAATGTGCAATAATATCTTTCATCAAAGTAACATCTAGGTATATATGTTAGTAACTCAGGATTACTAACTGTCCATCTTTTCTTTAAAAAGGAGATTAATATACACTTATACCAAACTTCTTCAAAGTCTATATATTCATTATCTAAATAGTCTTGATTAGTTTGCATCATTTACAAGTCTAGAGTATCCTGAGAGTCTTCATACTCATTAGTATCACTATAGTCTTCCAAATCACTATCTGTATATGCGCTATAGATACTAGTATTATCATCATCTTCTATGTCTGATATTTCTATAGCATATAGGACATCTAACTCTTCTTGATCTGCATAGTCTAACATTGTATTAACAATCTTAATATCTTCTTTGTTTTTTTTATTAGGGCAGTCTTTAGCAAAATGTCCTTCTTTACCGCAAGTCCAACATTCTTTGCTAGAGGTCTTAGATTGAGCTACATATTTTTCTTTCCTATAATTAGGAACCTTCTTATACTTACTAGTGTTATTCTTAAAATATATTCTTTGATTAAATCTATTTTTCTTAATCTTAGGGTTCTTTTCTCTAAAGGTAGTAGATTGTCTAAATTTATACTTCTTTGGAAATCCTAACGGTCTAGTCTTAAACTTCCTATGTTTCCATTCTAATTTCCTTTTGAATTTATTAGGTTCACTACCACATCCCCATTGGATTGGGGCAATGTCTCTTTCGTCTTTAATTGGAGGGATATGTTTGAAAGTTTCTTCTATCACCTTTCCTTGAGTTATATCTCATCTCTTGGATATGATGTAGTCTTTAGCGAAATTAATTCTTTCACTAAGGGAGTTATTTTTTACTCCATCTACTCCTGGCCAATTCCTATATTCATTAATTAGGATTTGTCCTATGGATGGTATCTTCCTATAGTATTCATATTTTAAGGTCTCTCTAAATTCTTTAATTTGGTAATATAGCTTCTCATAATTATTGCTATATTCATTTATCTTATCTAATTTACAAATGCTAAGGAGGGATAACTTAGTTTTTGCTAGGTCTCGTTCATTGATTTGAGCTAGATGTCCAGTTCCAATGAATTCTAATGTGAACAATTGAATATATTCTTCAATTGATCTTTCTTCTAAGTTTTCTTTCATATTCTCAACCTTATCTAAGGAGTCTTCATCAGTAGCCTTTCTTAAACTATCTAAATAATCTTTTGTAATACCTCTGATGGATTGCTCAACGTATTATTTACATGAACTTGCATCCCATTGTTCATTAGATGCAAAACACTTGTTCATCTGATTACACCATTCATCTATGGCCTTCTTCTTATCTTGAACATTATCTAGGTTAAGGTATATACCTATTGGGTTTATGGCTTGGCTTTCCATGGTCTTAACAGGAGTAAAACTCTTGTCACTAGTTGAAAAGTCTTTTATATAATCTGGTTTAGTCTTAACCATAGTGCTAGAGTATATAGGAATATTTATTCCTAATGGTTTACTAAAAAGTCTAGGAGCATCTTTCAGCCTACTACTTCTTCCGATTTCTTTTTTATTAGGTTCTACCTGTGTATCTGGCATAAGTGTCTCTTATCCTTCTTCTATTAGTCTTAAGTTTCTAAGAAGTTCCTTGGTATTCTTAGATTCTTTTAATTTTAATATGCGATCTTGGGCTATCCTATTATTTCTATCTCTTTTTTGAAATCTATCAGAATGACTCTTCTTAAGGTTATCTCTAAATGTCTTTATATCCAATTCTGAGGGTTCATGTCCAAGGTTTTGGATCCTAGCTTTTTCTTTAATTAAGTCTTTTTGTTCAAATGATCTTCTAGGTCTAATTACCGGGGCTTGTCTTAGTAAACTAGCACTAGTATTACTACTACATTCTCCTTTGAAAGGATCATTTATTATGGCTTCTCCCATATTCCTAAATCTAATTTCTTCGATCTGGATATTCTTATTGACAATCTTAGGAGGTCCAAACTGGATGGTAACATTTCCAGTGACATCGTCTTGATTAATAAACAAAGATTTATTCTATATAGTCCTAGTTTCTTGGAATTCTGACAATTTCCAAAGGGTCTTAGCTTTTTCTTTCATAGGTCCAATATTCCTAATACTGTAAGTATGATTGTAGTCTGAAACATTGGTTCTAACTAATATTTCTTCATTGAGTTTACCGCTAGAAATTCCCGACTGCATTCCTTCATAAGGAAATTAGGAGAACTTCACATAGCTTTGGAATTCTATATTTATATTAGCGTCTGGGATAATATAGTCTTCATAGCCACTAGCATATAAGATTAACTTAAAATGTTTGGCTGTGTCTACGGTTACTGTAAATCCTGGAATGATATTAAAGTATCCTGTGTTATCTGACATTTCTAGTTAGGCTATCCCAATAAGGCTTTTCTCAAAGTCTTTCCATCTTTTATCTACTAAACAACATAATATGTTGGTATTATTCTGAGGTCTATGTAATCCTTGGATTCTTGCTTGAAAGAGTCCAAAGGTTAGGAATTGAAACTTCTCATCAGTTCCTCTAGATCTAAGCCATTCTGAGTCAAACACTTGGAGCTCAGTATACGATTTGTCTAACACATGATTCCTACAATGGTAAGTCATGTTATAATCAGGAGTTTTAGGAGTGACACCTTCTTTAAACAAGTCTATGTATCTAACGACTGTAAGTTGTCCATTATGAATGGAATCTTCAACAATCTTCCAGTCAACTTCACCCCATTCTTTCCATTGGAGAGGATTGGTGAAATTTCTTTCCTTCTACCATGTCCTAACATTGGAGGATGAATCCTTAAGTCTTTGAAGCATATGATTACTCTGTCCAATATTTGAGATAGAGCTAACTATCTTACTAGTCTTATCTAATCCATCATTTATAACTCGTCTACCTATGGTATTCCTTGCTCTAATTTCTATAGGAGGGGATTCTCTAAATTTACAGGTGGTTACCTATTTTTGTTCAAGTCTTTTTTTAATTATTTCTAAGAATTCTGAATAATCTTTTTGTCTTTTTATGTGACTAAGGATTTCTTCTTTAAAATCTTATTCTCTTTTCTACTTTTATCAGAAATTTCTTCACTATGTCGAGCTAGAGAATTAACAAGGGATTTGGCAACATTTGTAATATAGTCTTTTACTTCATTCTCTTTTTCTTGTTGTTTTATAGATCTAACTTCTATAGATTCTACAGTTTTTTCTATTTTATCTAAACGAGTTAGAATAAAAAGCGAGTCTATTTCTGCTTGGGAAGGCTTATTATATACGGCCTTAATTCCGTTTATAATTTCTTCATATTTTTCTTCTACGTAGGCAACGTCTAGTCTAAGTTCATTAATAATACTATCCATTTTGGATAAGTTATGGATTTCCATATTATTAAGATAATTTGCTAAATTTTATTGGAATTTAACAAAGTTTGTGTAGAAGGTGGTTAATCCTTCTGCATTAGCCTTTAAATCTAAATGCAAGTCTTTAACAAAGCTACTGTTATAGTCTTGGGTAGCTGCTATGGATGTAGAAATTAAATTTAGTCTTTCTAATATGAGTCTAGTTTCTTTAGCAGTGTTGACAATCTCATTTTCATTTATCTTATATTAAAATCTATCATCGTTTATCTTTTCTAAAATTCTTTGATAAAAGTCTGATAATGAATGAATGGAGAGGTCTCTTGGTACCTCATTCTAGTTTTATCTAACTATCTCCATTTGAAAGATAACTATCTAATCTAGGGATAAGCTTGGCTTGTTCTTTAGTAAGTTTAATTAACTCACTGTCTTGATTTTAGTCAAGGTTTTAATTTTTAAAATGTCTTTGTCAAGGACTTCTATATGATTAGTCTTAATATTTATTTCTTGTAAAACATGAACTAGGTCTATTGGGATTTGGTTGTCTATTTCAAGAATCTTTTAGAGATATTTTTTTATCTCTGTCTCTAGGGTTGAGTATCTTTTATTAATTGTCTTAATATAAGGAGTATGCACTTATTTTGGTTTATTATGCTGTTAATAACACTAGCAGTAACTTTTTTACTATCTGCGTGCTTGGTTAGGATGTGTTTAGTGTGTGAACAACCGTCTATGTGAGAGGTTAAATAATCTACTGCGTCTAAATCAGTTATGGGTATGGGATGGTAGTCTGGATTGGTTCCAAAAAATATCTTTGTAAATGAGAGGGATAAATCCCAAGGTCATTACAGTCTAAAAGGAGCGTCTTATGGCTCTGATACCAGAATTTGGATTTTGGTCGGAATTCGGTGAGTTTCTAAAGTCTTTAAGGTCTTGATACCAATTTGGGTCTAAATTATAAATCTTTTAAATATATAGTCTTAATACAAGAGGGGGACTATCTAAAGTAAATAACAAAAGTCTTTGGGATCACGAGGGGACCACATTCGGAATAAGGACAAAGTTCGCACTAGAGATTCTCTCTCTCTCTCTCTCTCTCTCTCTCTCTCTATCTATCTATCTATCTATCTCTATATATATATATATATATATATATATATATATATATATATATATATATATATATATATATATATATATATATATATATATATTTTTATATATAATGGATTGTAGTTCAAATAACCATCTCTTACATTTTTTTTGGGGGACAACATCGTTGTGTGGATTTTATTATGATATGACTTTTAAAGTTATAAAGTTTTAGTATTTTTTTAATGCAATTTCTATTCCATGCAATTATTTTTTATTCCTATGAAATTACTTTATGCAAAAATGATTAAATTTTGAGACCCGAAGATTTCTAATAATTCATATTTTTGGGAATCAAAATTTCCAATCCCTACTAAAAAAAAATTGCGCCCTGCAGTTCGCAATTGATATTCATTTTTTTGGACATGATAATAACATGTACCATAAAATCAAACCTGAAGTTTTGGTTTTTGGAACCAGAAGTTCCAAGTAATTGGGGCCTGAAGTTCTCAATTACCTTTAAAATTTGGGAGTTGAATTTTTATTTATATTATGGACCTGAAGTTCCAAATAATATATACCCTCCATCAAAATCCAAAGTTTTGATTATTTTTATCATAGAGTAAGGGACATTAAATGTCCCCAAATAATTTATAATTTGGACCTGAAGTTCCAAATATATTTTTTTAAATCTGATCAAACCTGAAGTTTTGACACAATAGGGTAGAGACTTTAAAGTTCTTATACTTATTAATATTGGCCCGAAGTTCAATTATTTTATGTGTTGATATGAAGTTTTAACAAATAAATAACATGGAGTTGAAGTTCTAATTATAATTTCTTTTATTATGCATTACAAATTTCTGATTCTAATTTACTTATTGAACAGTTTAAAAATGTCAAATATCTCTAAACTCGAATTTGAAGTACTTGAAATTTCTGGGGTGAATTATCTTAATTGGTCTCAAGATGTTGAACTCCACCTCCAAGCGCGAAATCTTGGTGATGCAATAACACTTGAAAATACCATGTCCCGGCCGGACAAAGCTAAGGCTATAATATTCCTTAGACATCATATACACAATGATTTGAAAAGTGAGTACCTATTGAGTTTTAAGAACATAAGAGTGAATGGGTATCATATTGAAACATGTAATGAAGGTAATAAACAGTTCCTTTGCATTACTTTTAGTGTTGGAAGCTAGAAGCTCACACTAGAGAAATTGCGTGTATTATCCATGGGGTTATACCATCTAACAATTAATGTTGTAGAATCACATACTGTCATGAGCTGGAAGCTCAATGATCCTTATACTTTAATATTGTGGCATAACCGATTGGGTCACCCTGGATCAAATATGTTCCGTCGAATCATAAACAACACATATGAGAACTCTTTAACAAAACAAACAACTTACCTTACCTGATGGTCATTTTTGCACCCCTTTTTCTCAAGGTAAATTAATCACTAAATCATCTTTTCGCAAAATAGCTTTTGAGTCACCATCCTTTTCACAAATAATTTAAGGGGATATTTATGTTCCCATCCCCCCTTTTAGTGAACCTTTTAAATAGTGTATGATTTTAATTAGTGCATATACTCGTTGGTCCCATGTTTGTTTGTTATCTTCTCGTAATTTGGCTTTTGCAAAATTACTTGCTCAAATCATATAATTTAGAGCACATTTTCCTGATTAACATATTAAATCCATTTGTTTAGATAATGTGGAAGAATTTACTTATCAAATTTTTTATGACTATTGTTTATGACAAGGAATTGATGTTGAGCACCTAGTCCCCCATATCCACACCCAAAATGGTTTAGATGAGTCATTGATTAAACGTTTGTAACTTATTGCACAACCTTTACTTATGCAATCCAAACTCTCAGTATCTGCTTGGGGACACGCTATCCTACACGCTGCTAAGTTAATTAAGCCTAGGCCCACTGCTTATCACCCATTTTCACCTTTTCAACTTGTGCCTAGATGTCAACTAAATATATAACACTTGAGTAAATTTGGTTGTACAGTGCATGTGCCCATCCCCCCACCCCAGCGTACCAAAATGGGTCCCCAACATTGCTTGGGAATATATGTTGGTTATGATTCTCCATCAATCATTCGTTATATTGAACCACTGACAGGTGATAAGTTTACCGCTAGATTTGCGGATTTCCATTTTGATGAGACACTCTTCTCGCCGTTAGGGGAGGAAAGAACTGAAATAACTTAAACACCCTAATGTGTTTTAGTTATTAAATAAATCTTCAATTCTTTTATATTTAATTTTAAACCTTGATTGAAACCGTTGTAAGCACCCACACAAATAAAAACAATTTTAGGATGATGTCACTGAAATAAAATAATTTAGAATGAGATGGAGCAAAGATGAAATTGACACAGTATTTGTTCTCAAGGAATCCACCATGGTGTTAAACCCTGTGTCCCTAGTCCCAGGACAACTCACACACCCAAGTCTATTATTACCAATTAAAATTTATAGATTACAGTCCACCAGTTCACAATGTAATTTACACTAAGCAAGTACAATCCCGTACACCCAGTCTAGTCTAAATACAACCCAACTTGACTGAAAATTAGTCAACCCAATAACACCCAGGTAATAGTGACTTTAGCACACACACAACAACACACTCTAACTCGAGACCCAGTGAAGTTGTGCAACACACAAGTTTTAATTTATAAAGTTTGTTTTAGTCAAAACATAAAAATTATTTTATTTATAAAAGAGGATCAAACATTCAAGAGTTTAAGTCTACTTTTATTAACACCAAAAAGTTACCAATCAGTGACTAAGTGAGAGGTAAGATTATAGATTCAAGCACACTTTCAAATTAGTTTATGCACAATCCAAACCACACACACCAAAAAATAATCTGATTTTAATCTAAAGTAAATTCTAATTTAATTAGTACAAAAAATATTAGAGGAGACTTACAAATAAATAACCCACACAAAGACGTCCAAATCTAATTTTTGTTAAGTCCAAATTCAGTCCAAAATTAGTCTAAGTGTGAAGTTCAATATTTAAAAAACTTAAACTGAGTTAGTCCAAGTTGATACAGTGCGTCAAGTCTGAGTTAACGCTGAGTTGAGTCCGAGTTGATTCAGTGAGTTTAGTCCAAGATAAAACAGTGAGGTATAAACACTCACACACCATTAGATCTAACAAACACACGCACACACAGTTCACTAAACTCACACACACGCAGAGGTTTTAAAAACACACGCACACACAGATCCAAGCACACATACACACACAGATCACTAAGCACACGAGATAAACTCTACACAACAAACATAGATTCAACAATAAAAAACGCAGCTTCTAAATAAAAAAACAAATAAAAAAATTTGAATAATATATGTAAATCTCAGTCTCTCTCTCTCTCTCTCTCTCTCTATATATATATATATATATATATATATATATATATATATATATATAAAGAAAGGAGAAACTCGCAGCAATAGCAAACAATGGCTATGGCAGAGATCAAAACCGAAACCTCTGAAAAATAGTACCACCAGAGAAAAGAGTCACCAAGAATGGCTATCGGAGGCAAAACTCAAACAGGAACAATAACAAAGCAAAACGAAAGATCCAAGTTTAAAATCTCCCAACAGCACCTCCAATCCACACTAGTATGTATGATGTTATACCACGTTCAAAGCTCTAAAAAAATGTGAATCGTAATCAAAAGATTGTAGTGAGAGAAAGTAAAGAGAGAGAAAAGTGTTGGTTGGAGTATTATCTCAAAACCCTTAAATAACGAAAAGACCCCATCGTTTGCAATATATACCCAAACACAAAATGGCACGGTTCGAAAATAATAAATCCAACAAAAGAAGGTATAATCGAACAACCAATAGGACATCTGGGGATAAAAAGGGAACGCCAAAACACGAGGGTACCAACGTCATATCGCAAGAGGTATAAGGGGAATAAAGGTCAAAACATAGGGAGATAGCCAAGCATCTATAACACGCCAAATCAAGGCTAGAAAAGACTAAACAGCCATACCGCTAACAAGAAAACCAACGGTTCTAAAACCACCAACAAACCAGCCTTTTAATTTTAGGATAAATAAGATTAAAGATAGACAAATATTATGTTTATCTCATTTGATTATATATCCCCAAAAATAATAAATGTAAGATACAAAAAAATATTTAAACACCAGAAAATTATTTCCAAATTATTTTTGACAAAAAATAGTTAAACAAAAAGGAAAAAGAGTTTAAAAAATAACTTTAACCACAAAATATTTTAAAATGGAAACAAAGTTCAAAATTGAGACAAACAAAATAAGGTATAATTCCAATCTCTCCCTTTGGCCAATTTTGAGACAAACAAGACTTTGAGACGACGTACAAAATGCAATTAACAACATTTTGAATCCTAAATAAATACATGACTTAAATAATAACATTTTGAATCCTAAAAGACCATAAAAGACACAAAGCGTCTCAAACTCTCCCCTTATTTGTCTAAAAGGGACAAAGGGAGGAAACTAAAATCAAATTATGTAGAGAAAGTGTTAAAATCGTTTTGACACCCCCAAGTCTTCTTTCTTAATCCATTTGTTATTAACTTGGGGAGCAACAGTTTTGAAATGGTAATTACCAACAATGACTTTGGTTCGATTAACAGGAAATTGGGATTTAAATGGTATCTTTGGCATAAATTTGGCCGTAGTACGTTGTTTGCTTAAGCTCTTATAACAAAATTGTCCTAAATGGCCGATTTTCAAACAGAAATTGCATTTATAAACTTGTCTAAAATTCTACTTAGCATTAACAGGATGATTCATTTGTCTAACATTACCATTCAGTCTGTCAAATTCAAATGCTTGTAGCAAAACTGTTCTAAGTGTCCAAACTTTGAACAAAAATTTCATTGAAACACTTTTCTTTTAGCACACTTGGCAGAGATACAATGGTGCTGATTTTTCACTTCAACATTACTATTTAAATTCATCTTTTTATAACAAAAAGTCTCTAAATGTCCAAATTTAAAACAAAAATTACACTTAAAAACAGTTTTTGCAGTTTTAAGATTCCCAACATTCTGAATTTCCTTAAATTTGCCTAACCCAATTTTATTCTGCCATAACTTCTTAAAGTAAGAATTTTCTAAATGACCATATTTTTTTACAAAAATTGCATAAAATAGCAGTTTTAGTAGAAGTAGAACATCCCTTATTTTCAGCATGTTTATAAGACAACCTAATCTCATTTGAATCAGGAAATTTTTCTTTAGAATTGACAAAATTTGTAACATCAAATTCCTCTCCCTGAAATCGTAATCCCTTTGTGGACTGCTCATAATTTAAATTTTTATTTATAATTTTCACAACATTACCAGCATTCAAAATTCCATCTAACTTTTTCAAGGTAAACTCAAGTTCCTTTTGTGATTCATCAAATTTGAACAAAATTTCCTTATTTTTTGTTTCAAGATCATGATTAAGTTCAGTTAACATAATAATTCTTCTCTCTAGAAGTGAAACATCTTGTTAAAGTTCTTCAGTTTGAAAAATAGATTCTTCAGTTGTAGGCTTAATTTGTTTGGTTAAAACCTCATTTTAAGCCATCAACCTAGAGTTAATTTGAACTAAATTAGAGCAGTCCTCAATAGGTTTATCAACGAATTTAGTACTCACACCACCTTCAAAATTTGTACCCACGCACCCTTCTAAAGTGAGAGAACTGTCTACATCACAAGGCTCATCAATATTATCCATAATACTACCAATATGTGAAAAAGAAGTTGTTGCATCAAGAGGACTATGAGTAGAAATAACATGAGATAATTTTAAAAGATCTACATGTAAATCAGATTCATTAACATCGAAAACGTCATCAAAACGGTCATCCGACTTAATAGCATAACGGATACAAATGCCATAAATTTTTTATCTACTTCATTGTTCTCACTATCCGAAATATCATCCCAAGCTTTGGAAAAATAAGCATGATTAGAAAATTCCAGTTTTGATTTAGAACAATAGTTATTAGCATAGTAACCAAATTTATTACATTTCCAACATTGAATATGACTAACATCTTTTGTAGGATGAACAAATTCATTTGGTTTCTTCTCATTTTGTTTATCAAAGGGTTTATGAGTAATAATAGGATGATTTTTCCTTGAGGCAACATTATTTCTAACATCAAGAAATTTTTTTAAGTGATCATTGAACAAGTCAATTTCTTTGTCCAGTGATTCTAGAGAGATATCAGAATTATCCAGATTTGACAAGGAAGAAGAAAACACAAGATCGTTCATATTAGAACAAAATTCAACATGTTTTGGGCAAGAACTTTTCCTCTTTTTTCATCTCGAAGTGTGTTTTGAAATTCAAAAGTTTTAAGTTTACTACACAAGAGATGAGGAGTATAACTATCCAAATTATCAGCTATAGTGTGAGAAATTATATCAAAACTCTTATGAAGAGACCTAAGGATTTTATCACATATTTCAAAGTCGGCATAAGTAACACCATTAGCATGAGATTGATTTACAACATCTTGCAACCTTAAATAAAAATCATTAAATTTATCATTATCTTTCATGTAGAGAGAATCACAAAGCCTAACTAGAATTTGGTCTTAACCCTTTTAACTCTAGAGTCTCCTTCATGGGTTGTCATTAAAATGTCCTAAGTCTCTTTAGATGTAGTGCATATTGAAATTCTTTTAAATTCAGTTTCACCCATCGCTTGGAAAATTACATTTTTGCCTTTATTGTTAGACTGTGAGAATAGCTTTTCCTTTTTGGACCATTCTGAAAGGGGTTTTAGAACAAAAATTTCAGCATCATCATCACTAGGTTTAGTAGGAGCAGAAAAATCAGTTTCAACCGTGTCCCATACATCATCTCCCAAGTGTTGGAGGTGTGCAACCGTTCTTACTTTCCAGTAAGAGAAGTTGTCACCATCAAACATGGGAGGACATATAGAAGAGCCATTATGATCACTCATAATAAAAAGATTGATTCAGGATCTTTGTGGAATAAACAAGAGAGTTTTGTATCTTTGCGGAATAAAACTTTTCAAAAGTGACACCTGACGCTCTGATACCACTTGAAATAACCTAAACACCCCAATGTGTTTTAGTTATTAAATAAATCTTCAATTCTTTATATTTAATTTGAAATCGTTGTAAGTACCCACACAAATAAAAATAGTTTTAGAATAATGCCCCTAAAATAAAATAATTTAGAATGGGATGAGGCAAAGCTGAAATTGACATAGTATTTATTCTCAAGGAACCCACCGTGGTAGTAAATCCGTGTCCCTAGTCCCAGTACAATTTACACACCCAAGTCCACTATTACTAAATAAAAGTTACATATTATAGTCCACCAGTTCACAATGTAATTTAAACAAAGCAAGTCCAATCCCATACACCCAACCTAGTCTAAATACAATCCAACTTGACTAAAAATCAGTCAACCCAATAACACCCAGGTAATACTGACTATAACACACACACAACAACACACTCTAACCCGAGACCCAGTGAAGTTGTGCCACACACAAGTTTTAATTTATAAAGTTTGTTTTAGTCAAAACATAAAAATTATTTTATTTATAAAAGAGGATCAAACACTCAAGAGTCTAAGTTTACTTTTATTACACCAAAAAGTTACCAATCAGTGACTAAGTGAGAGGTAAGGTTATAGATTCAGAGACACTTTCAAATTATTTTATGCACAATCTAAACCACACACACCAAAAAATAATCTGATTTTAATCTAAAGTAAATTCTAATTTAATTAGTAAAAAAAATATTAGAGGAGTCTTACAGATATAGAACTCACACAAAAACAGTCCGAATCTAATTTTTGTTAATTCTAAATTCAGTCCAAAATTAGTCCAAGTGTGAAGTCCAATATTTAAAAAAATTTAGCTGAGTTAGTCCGAGTTGACACAGTGAGTCAAGTCTGAGTTAACACTGAGTTGATTCCTAGCTGATTCGGTGAGTTGAGTCCGAGATAAAACAGTGAGGTATACACACTCACACACCACAAGATCTAACAAACACACGCACACACAGTTCACTAAACTCACACAGACACAGGTTCTAAAAAAACACGCACACACATATCCAAACACATACACACACGAATCACTAAGCATACGAGATAAACTCGACACAGATTCAACAATAAAAACTGATTAAAAAAAATCTGAATAGTATATGTAAATCTCAGTCTCTCTCTCTCTCTCTATATATATATATATATATATATATATATATATATATATATATATATATATGTAGTAAAGAAAGGAGATACCCAACAATGGCTATGGCAGAGATCGAAACCGAAACCTCCGAAAAAGAGTACCACTAGAGAGGAGAGTCACCCGAGAATGGCTACCAGAGGCATAACTCAAACAAGAATAATAACAAAGCAAAACGAACAATCCAAGTTTAAAATCTCCCAATAACACATCCAATCCACACTAGTATGCATGATGTTAAACCACGTTCAAAGCTCTAGAAATAAAATGTGAATAGTAATCAAAAGATTGTAGAGAGAGAAAGTAAATAGAAAAAAAAAGTGTTGGCTGGAGTATTATCTCAAAACCCTTAAAGAATGAAAAGACCCTATCGTTTGCAATATATACCCAAACCCAAAATAGCACGGTTCAAAAGTAATAAACCCAACATAAGAGGGTATAATCGAAGAACCAACAGGACATCCAGAGATAAAAAGGGAACGCCAAAATAGGCGGGTACCAACATTAAATCTCAAGGGGGATAAAGGGCATAAATGTCAAAACATAGGGAGACAACCAATCGTCTATAACACGCCAAATCAAGTCTCATAAAGACCAAACATCCATACCGCCAACAAGAAAACCAATGGCTCTAAAACCACTAACAGACTAGGCTTTTAATTTTGGGATAAATATGATTAAAGATAGACAAATATGATGTTTATCTCATTTGATTATATATCCCCAAAAATAATAAATGTAAGATACAAAATAATATTTAAACACCAGAAAATTATTTCCAAATTATTTTTGACAAAAAATAGTTAAACAAAAATGAAAAAGAGTTTAAAAATTAACTTTAACCGCGAAATGTTGTAAAAAAGAAACAAAGTCTCAAAATTGAGACAAACAAAATAAGGTACAATTTCAAGAACGTACCAGAAGTACGGTCTGTTCCTGAAGAACGGCGATAATTAACATGGAACACTTATAATTTGTCTCATCTAGACCCCGTACTTCTCAATGTGAGCATGAAGTGAGAAGGATATTGAATCTTCAATAAATTGCAAATAAATTGTTCGATGCATTCAATGATGATGCAAAAGTAATCAAGTCTCATGTACCCACTGCAAATGTGCCTGCAAGAATTGATGTACTAGTGGGACAAATGATGACATCAACAGCAAATGAATCTATTGCACGCCAGAAGCGTGGAAAACCTATAGGTTTCAAAGACTCTGCTCCTTGAAGAGGAGATCAAATGAAAAATCATGCCATAATAATCCTCCTGAAGAGGTTGTAAATAAAAGATCCACTTTCTATGAAAACCTTGAAGAGGTTATTGTTTTTGAAAACACACAAGTCGCTGAAGTGACTATAGAAGCCCCTGAAGAGGCAAAGGTACCTAATAATAATAATAATAATAATAATAATAACTATAATAATTGTTGATAAAAAAATTAGTCAGTTAACGTGGACCAATTATATGAAGACACGTGTCATCTTACATGGTAAAAATATATATTCACTGAACAACTAAACACGACCGAGCTACTCAGCGTATCGAGCTACTCAACTTGACGAGCTACTCAGCGTACCGAGCTACTCAACTTGACGAGCTACTCAACGTACAGAGCATCTAGTCAAGAAGATCAAGCGACAATTAAAGATTCAATGAACATCGGATTCAATGAACATTCTTATTATTTACAGATGTGTATGTCTATTAAATAATGGCGTATTGTCTATTCATATGAATGGCCCAAGGGCTATATATACATTATAACCCCCTCTATAATGGGGCAATCGATCACTTGCGATCATAATTAAGATTTAGGCAAAACACCCAGCAATTCAAGACAGTGGACGTAGGCTATTTTCATTAAGGCTGAACCACTTTAAAAATCCTTTGTCTTATTTCTTTATTCATATTTATCTATGATTAATTATTAGATCAAGTCTAGTTTTTTACATTAATAGATTGACGCCATCTGTGGGAAATGACTATACGTAGCATTTTTTCACTAACAAATTCATTATACATGGCTGAGACCCAAGAGTCTAGCCATAAGAACAATGACGGAGTTCCTCCCAACCCATCTATTCCTCCAACTGTCAATAAACTCACTAGAATAGTGGCTAGCTTAGCCAGGGGACAAACAACTATGCAGGATACCATGCGACAACTCATTCAAACTGTTCAAAATGCAATGCCTTCCCAGTCAGGCCAGCGAAGCGTTCATAGTAACACTCACCTGCCGTCTTCAAGATTCAGACGTACTATGTTCCCTCATGCTTCCTTATCCAGGCATACTGAATCGCATCATATTGAGAGGTCCAGTGATCCATCCTATCAGCCTGGTCGGACATCTCCCATAAGCATTATGGACTCTCACGAAAATGTTACTCTAACTCTGGAATGAACAAGCGCCTTAGAAAGGTTGAGTAGAGTCTCCCCCTTTGATCGTTTGGTACCAGGAGAAATAAAAATCCTCCTTGGATTGCGTCGGGGAATTTTTAATGACCAAATGATCTAAGGGAAGGTTCTGCCCAATCACGCCCTGCAACTCGTACAGAAAGATCCCAAGAGGAGAATTCAGCTCGATCTGTTGCTCGGGCAAATAGATCAGAGGCTGGAAATGATGCATGGAAGGGATCCATTTAGAGATTGGAAGACAGGTTAGATGAAATGGCTAAGGCTAGAAACCCTATCCAAAGAACCTTTATCAAAGGATCACCATTTGTACAAGCAATTGTGGACTTTCCCACACCCTCAAAGTTTAAGGCTCCTGTAGTTACGCCGAAGTATGATGGAAAGACTGATCCTGTTCTCCACATAGAGAAGTACCAGGTTGCTGTAGATATTTATGCAGTTCCAGATGAGATAAGGTACATGGCATTCTCAGGAACTATCACTGGGTCAGCTCAAATATGGTACAACAACCTTCCTCGGGGACAGATTGCTACTTTCCATTAACTAGTAGAGAACTTTATAGGAAATTTCTATTTTGGTGTGAAGCCAGTCAAGAGGGTAGCACATCTGTTGAGTGTAAGGAAGAAAGCAGGAGAAAGCACCAGGGATTACATCACTCGTTTTAACAATGAGAAATTAGAGGTAAACGATTACGAAGAGAAGACAACCACTACGGCTCTGATGAGTGGTCTTTTACCAAATAAGCTGTATTATACTTTGCCCAAAGATCTTCCCAAATCCATGGTGGAATTAATGGCTAAGGAAGCTAAAATTATGAACGCCGAAGAAGATATGGTTGCAAAGAAGGATGGTGAGACCAAAGCAGAGCCTAAAGTTGAGGGCAGGTCAGAGAGGAAAGATCAAAAGCATAATGGGGGAAATAAGCAATCGAAAGGCAAAGAAACGATAGAGCACTTGAGGAAGTATGCGAATTATACTCCCTTAAAGGTGGATATAAACCATGTTCTAGAGGAGATAAAAATAACGAAGAACTAAATTGGCCAGAGAATTGAGGATAGCCCCTAAAATGAGGAGTAAGTCCAAATATTACGAGTTCCACAAAGACCACGACCACATGAACAAGCGATGCATAGCTCTCCAGAATGAGATTGAGGCACTCATTAGATGAGGAAAATTGAACAAGTTTGTTGATCGCCAGAATGATGGGAAGACCAACGACAGAGCAAGGTAAAGGTTTAAATTTCCTCACCAAATAAGAGATGACAAGAAAAGGGACCATGAAGATGATTCGGAGGATGACCCCGACCTCCCCAAAAATCTAAGGCAACCAGAGCGCGAGGTATTTTCAATCTATTTTGGTTCATTCGAATGTAATATGATTATAGGTGGCGATGCAGGAGGAGGGGATCATACTGCTGAAATGAAAGCCTACCTCAATAAGGCCCAAGCCTGTTCCTATATACAACGAATAAATCTAATGGAAGAAGATCGCCCGAGGAAGGTTAACAAGGATAAACTAGTCATTGTTTTTCCAAAAGTGATATGAAAGGTGTCTTGTATCCTCACGATGACCCCTTGGTGATCAAGATGAGGATGAAGGATGTAATCATTTCAAGAGTATAGGTAGAAAATGGTAGCTCAGCATACATCATGTTCTACCCTTGCTTTGACAGTTTAAACTTAAAACTAGCCCAGTTGGAGCCATATCACAGGCCCTTTATCGATTTCTATGGCGAAACATTCTTTCCACTTGGGACGATCAAGTTGGATATGCTTATTGGTACATGGCTGCAGAACAAAAAAAGTACGCTTTTTCATAATGGATAAAAATGTCCAATCATCTTACAGCATAATCATGGGAAGAGTAGGTATGAAAAATTTCAAAGCAGTGCTATCGACGGTACATCAATGCTTGAAGTTTCTGACCCACTTTGGTGTGGGACTTGTGAAAGGTGATAAAAAATTATCTTGGGAATGCTGCTATTCATCTGCCAAATAAGAAGAGTTGGAGGATATTAGGAAGAAGACCACCACTTACCAAGTGGATGAGTCTGAAGATTCAGAGATTGAGATGCTGGATCCCAAAGATGAATAAGAGCTCGTGAAGGGTCAGGTCATAGAAGTGACGGAGAGCATTATTCTGGATGATGAATAACCACAAATAACAACTCAAATTAGCCCTTCACTTGATCCAACCATAAAGCAAGAGTTGGTGGCATTTTTTAGGCATAGAAAGTAAGCTTTCGCTTGGAGTCATGAAGATATGTCAGGGATAAACCCAGGTTTCTTGTGCCATGAACTCAATGTTAATAAGGAGATCAAACCGGTGAAGCAACGAAGAAAGGTTTTTAGCCCAGAGAAGAACCAAGCTATTCAAGAGGAAGTAGAGAAATTGCAAAAGGACTCTTTTATTGAGGATGTTAAATATCCTGATTGGTTAGACAGTGTGGTGATGGTAAAAAATAAGAACAATAAATGGAGAATGTGCATGGATTTCATAGATTTAATAAAATCCTGCCCAAAAAATCATTTCCCTCTACCCCGAATAGATCAGCTAGTAGATGCCACTCCGGGGAACGAATTACTCAGCTTTGTGGATGCTTATTTAGGATATAACCAAATTAAGATAAAGCCATAAGATAGGCAAATTACCTCTTTTATTACCCCAAGGGGAACATACTGTTACAATGTTATGCCTTTTGGTCTTAAAAATGCAGGTGTTACATACCAGCGACTAATGAACAAAGTGTTCACAGAGAAAATCGACAGAAACATGGAGGCTTACGTCGATGACATGCTAACTAAGAGCAAGAAAGCTGTTGACCACGTAGCTAACTTGGGCCAAACATTTAACCAGCTGGAGAAATATCAGATGAAGCTGAACCCGACCAAGTGCGTCTTTAGAGTACAAGAAGGCATGTTCCTCGGGTATATTGTGAACCAATGAGGCATTGAGGCAAATCTCGACAAGATCAAAGCCTTATTAGAATTACAATCTCCAACTTCGAAGAAGGAGGTACAAAGCCTCACGTGGCGTATTGCATCTCTCAATAGGTTCGTATCACAAGAAACTGACAGATGTCTTCCATTCTTCAAGACACTCAGAAAAACTTTCGAGTGGAATGATGAGTGTGAGAGGGCATTCCAAGAGTTGAAGAAATATTTTAGGACACCTCCTTTGCTGTCTAGGCCGGTAGTGGGATAGAAATTATACCTGTACCTGGCTATCTCAGAAAGTGTAGTCAGTTCAGCGTTGATAAGGTTAGACGACGGAGCGCAGAAGCTGGTGTATTATACAAGCAAGGCATTTCGAGGGGTAGAGATTAAGTACCCAAAATTGGAGATGTTGGCATTAGCATTGATTTAGACGATCAGGAGAACAAAACCTTACTTTCAAGCCCATACCATAGTGGTATACATCGACATGCCGCTTCGGCAGGCTTTACATAAGTCAAAAAAATCTGAAAGATTGATGTATTAGGTGGTGGAGTTAGGTGAATATGACATTATCTATGAGCCAAGGTCCTATCTCAAAGGGCAGGCAGTGGCAGATTTCATTGCTGAATTTACTTACCCAGAAACCTCTGACTAACAGGGATCCAACGCAGAATAACTCATAGATGTTAGAGGATCATCAGAAATTGTCCCCGATCAACTCATATCAGCAGACTTGACGGAAGGGACAGTGATCGAGCAACAAGAATCCTCTGATAAAATCCTAGAATTGAGGGATGATAAACGAAAGCACCAAATATTCCATCATGGGACTTTATCAGACCAAGGTTTTGATAAATGTATCCCTGTATGGAAGTTGTATGTTGATGGTTCTTCGTGTGCCACAAGCAATGGAGCCAGAATAATTCTTAACAGTTCGGATGGATTGGATATAGAATATGCTCTGCGTTTCTAGTTCAAAGCTTCTAATAATGAAGATGAGTATGGGGCTATGATTGTGGGCCTTAATTTAGCCAAAACCCTGAGTGCAGAATAAGTTACGGTGTTTAGTGATTCATAGCTAGTCGTAAATCAGATTCTCAAGCCGTACATGGCAGAGGGAGAATTCATGTATAGGTATCACACCAAAGCTATGGAGATTGTATCCAATTTAGTCCAAGTGATCAGAATACCAAGACTAGAGAATGCGAGGGCTGATGCATTAGCTCGATTTGCCTCAGATACCCATATCGAGCTACGAAGAACGATTCCTATTGAGATATCAGTAGACTGAAGCATTGATGATGATTTTATGGTGAAGTTTATCACTTTAGATATGGGACCTTCCTGGATGGATCCCATCAGAGCGTATATTAAAGAAGGCATTGTACTCAAGAAATTCATTCAGAAGCATAATAAGCTGGAGGCCAACTGACATGGGCCTTATCGTGTAAGTGCGATTGTTCGACCTGGAACTTACAGGATATAAACTTTAAAAGGGGAAGAGTTCAAAAATGTGTGGAATGCAGAGCATCTGCATAAATATTATCAGTAATGTAGATTCACATGTATTCCGTTTCCTTCCATATGAATAAAAATGATATTTTCCCCATATTCTTTTTCGTTTAATTTTTTTTCGGAGTACTAGTGCTACACACTACACTTGAATTTTGCAAGAAGTCATCAACAACAACTAACTATGCTCGGTCGTCACATCAGCAACCACCAACTACGGTTGGTCGAATATCAGCAACCACCAACTAAGGTTGGTTAGCATCAATAAACCTAACCAACAAATTATTGGCATAACAATCATACAAGGCAATGCCTGTTTAATTATGGGTAACCTCAAGGGGCATCTAAAACTAGGCAAGAAGATGGGTGACCTCAAGGGGCATCCACTACCTAGGCACCAAGGTAATATAGATAAGATTGCTACAACTAAGCAGGACCATGGGATGAAAATAATTCCATTTCTTAGGAACTTATGGGTGAAACGTCACTAAAACTAGGCAACAAATGGGGAAAAGTTCCATTATCTAGGCAATTAAAACAAAATAGGATAAATTGTCCCTTTAAATATATGTACTCATCAAAAGAAAATTACAATGTATTTCCAAGGAAAAAAAATTACAAAACAATGAACCTTTATTCATTAAATACAAATTTCCTATTCTATTGGCTTTTTTCCTTCCGACTTTGGTACAGGCTCCATTCCAGCTGGAGGATCATCTAAACCATAAGGAGAGTTGATGAAATTCGAATATCGTAACATTCAAGTGTTGCTCAAACTCGGTCGATCAAGAAGATGTTGAGGTCAAGATATCTCAAAGCCTTCAGGGAGCTTGTAATCCCCAAGGTATTTGGAGATCAAACACTGAGTAATGGCAAGGACTGGAATCGAGCTGACATCTAGCTTAAAGGGAGGCACAGGCAAATCAAGTAATCCAAGATCATTCCAATCCCATAAGGAATTTCCTTTATCAATTTTCATCACAGTCAAGGCGTTCAGCCATCTTTGTTTGTATCCCTCATTATTTGATTGTTTCAACCGAGCATCGAGATGGCATAAAGCTTCATTGTATCCTCCCATACAAAATTCTCTGGGTTATTTTTGGAATTGATAATTCAATCTCTCCACCTGATGAAGTTTTTTCACTAAGTTCTCTTTACTCTCCAATGTAGAACTCTGGTTGGATAGTTTCTCGGTGAGGCTTTGGATCTTCTGGGACATCTCAGTTAATGCTTTAGTTTTTTCCCTCAGTTGAACAACTTGGTTTTCCCAGGCTTGATTAGTCCTAGTCTCCTCAATAATTCTCCGACCAGCTCTAACTCTACCTTGCGAGGAGGGTGTAGGACTGACTTGTTTCAAAGCCTCCAGTTATTCTCTCAATGCAGCATTTTTAATTTCCAAAAATGAAAAGACTTCATTATTGATCGGTACCAGAGTTCCATAAGAAGATGCAGACTTTAGCTATCTCAGCTCTTCTTGCAAGGCAATATGTTCCTCCTCCAATAGCTTGGCAATGTTTTTGTTCTCCTCAACTTCAAGTTTAAGCACACTCTCTCTCTTCTTATAGGCAGAAATAAATTTGTCATCACCCCGATCAACACTCAACTGTTGGTACTTTTTCTCATAACCTTCATGCAGAAGTGAAGTGGTTTCCTTGTGTTGAAGTTGAAGTTCCTCGATCACTCCTTGAAGGTCTTCAATCATTTCATAATAAGCGACATTATTGTCCACCGCCCGATCAAGCAGACATTTTAAATATTGGTAAGCCTCAATTGCTCACTCAAAGGCATCAAGCCTAAGGATATTAACTATTCCAGCTTCAGTGAAATCTGTATGACCAGCCTTAAAGTAGTCATTACATTTCTTCATCAACTCTGTATCATGAGCTGACAAGAGTTCCATCCTGGCAACAAACTAGAAGGACAAGTAAAAACGGATCAACAATGATACAGATCGAGCAAGTAAGGGAAAAAACTTATAGTAAATAACAAAGTCCATTTTATTGATCAAAGAATGAGAAAGTACAACCAAAGTTACAATGAAAGGAAAAAAAATAAAAATAACAAAATTAAAGAGCCGAACAACTCTACACCTTCTCCTTATTTCCTACAACATCTTCAGTCGATTTGGATGAAGGAGTTGGTTGCTCGGAGGGCAGTTAGCGTTGCTTGGTAAAAGTTGTTACCTGCTGAACTTGCTCGGAGGATTGAGGAATGGTAACAACAGGTGTTTGTTCTACTATCACCATAGAAAATTCATCAGATGCAACTTCATATTCTTCTTTTTCTTCAATAGTAGGAGGAGGTCCATGAGTGTGTTTTTGAAACAGTTTAGAATCATCGGTGTTGATGTAAAAAACTAGATCACTCTAATTATTCAATCACAGATAAATAAATAAGACAGAGATTTTTAAAGTGGTTCGGCTAGGAATAAAGCCTACGTCCACTGTTATGTTATTGCTGAGTGTTTGCAGAATTCTTGAATACAAGTTCTCTCAAGAAATTCCGGTCCCTTTGAATGAGGGTGATACCAGGTATTTATAGCCCTTAGGTTGTACATTAATGGGTTGATACATTAAATGATATACATATGAAAGGGTAATACATTTAATGCAGCGTGTGCGTCAAGATGATGAACATTCAATGAATATTTGAACTGTTGATTATCTGGCAATTAATGATACGACCGAGATGCAGCTCGGACCGCCATAGTTGCTCGTTGCTCAGGAGTTCCTCGGAGCTCTAGAGTACCTCGGAGCGCTATAGTTCCTCGGTGTATCCTCGTTGCTCGGAGAGAATCATGAGTTGGTCGGGAAATGAACTTCCTCGTCATTATTGCACCACGTAGATTGACAAATGTCTTCGTATGATTCGTCCACATCAGCATATTAATTTTGGTATCAACAGAAGCCCCTAATGTTTTATATTTCGAACTTTGAGGAGTATGAAACATTCTTTCTCGGTATTTGGCCATATTGAATGATCTTCCTGGGTTTTAAGAGCATCGTATTTGAATTTATTTCCAAATTCGAAGAATCCGCCTTTTTTTGAACTTTTAAGAGCGCTTCGATCTTAGTGCCCTTTTTGTCCTTTTAGCCGCCGAAAGTTCAATAGTTTCTTTTTTGTAATCATTTCCTTCGCCGCTTCCCAAGGCAAAGTATTTAAACTTCTTAGGTAACCATACCGTCTGCTTCTTTTCCCAATTTCTTGCATTCAAGCTTTCTATTCTCTTCTTCTCTCTTGTGCGTTCATCCTTGTTTTCATTCGTTGTCAACATACCTCCTTTCTTCCTGTAAGATCTTCTTCCTTTATTCTCTTTTATTCAGTATGGTTTATATTGTGGAGTCTGTTGAGAAATTTCGTTCTGATTTTTCCATTCCTTCGTGGGTAACTCTAGAGGTTCTTTCTATGCCTTTAGATTACTTTCGATTGGCTGAGGGACATTGGTTCCCCAGTCTATTTGTTGCTGAATGTGGATTTTCTTTTCCACCGAACCCATTGTGTCTTGAGTTTTGTCAGTATTTCGATCTTGTCCCGGTACTTGAAGGATCTACTTGATAGATTTGTGGCCAATAATGTGGCATACTACGAATTGATCGAGGAACTTCATGGTTCCATAGAGGATCTTCAAAATCAACATAATGAATCAACTGCTTTGTTGCACAAGGAGTATGAAAATAGATATCAGCAGCTTTCTTCTTAAACAGGCCATAAAAAGATCCTCGCTGGATATGATGTTAGGGAAAGAACTCTAAGAGGTGAGGTTGAGGCCTGCAGGCAGATTGCTGAGTTGCTGGAACAAGAGAACAATAATTTGCAGAAAAAATTGGCACAGTATGAATCTGCAGCATCATCTTCCACTGCTTTAGTACCAGTTACTGATGAAGGTTTCTCGTTCTTAGAGGTTGAAAATGCCAAATTAAGGCAAGAACTGGATAACTTAAGAAGATCTGGCATTTCTGCTACTGTTCGGGAACGAGGAAGAGGTTCTCGGGGGCGAGGAAGAGCTGTTCAAAATGTTGCCGAGGAGCAAGATTCTCCAGTAGCTGCTCGGAGTCGATCAAGAATTCTTAGCTGCAATGTTGAAGAATCTCGTACCCAGTCTACTTTGGAAACTCAAGCATTTCAATTAAACGCCAAAGATCGGGCTTTATCTGAATTGTCCAAGAAAAATCTAGCCTTGGAAGATCAACTTACTGCAACAAAGTCTGCTCTACATACTAAAGATCTTTTTGCCAAAAAACTTATCGAACAATTAGATAGACTAACCTTCCAATTTCATAAGCAACCCAGGGCATTCTGGATGGCAGGATACAATGAAGCCCTTGTTCATTTGGATGCTCGTATTGAACATGCCAACAATGAAGGTTATAAGCAGGGGTGGTTGAACGCAGTGGGTGTGTTAAAATTGGAGCAAGGGCATTATTTATGGGATTATCATGCTCCAGGGTTATTAGACTTGCCTGTGCCACCTTTCAAATTGGACATGGTCTGGATCCCAGCTCGTTCTATTCCTCGGAGTTTAATTTCAAAATATCTCGGCGACTATAGTCTTCATTCTCAGACTGAATTATCTCGCCCCGAGCATCTCTTGGATACACCTTCTGTGATGAACGTCAGAATGATCAGAGATATTAATTTCATCAATTCTCCCCTTTGCCTAGAAGACCCTCCTACCGGCGAGGAACCTGTTTCTAAAGCAAAGGGCAAGAAACCAATAGAATAGGAATATCAATGTAATAATTAGTACATTCATGTAACCTGTAATTTATTTTGAATTTACTAAAAGAATTTCACTTTCTGTTTGCAAATTTGTATTGCGATTGTCTTATGTTTATCAAACATTCTTACATTTGTGTATACATATCTGTTAAAAAGATAACAATATATTTGCTTAGTAATCAAACTTACAAATATCAATGTTGCTCAATCACTTAATAATAAAGTAATGAGTACAAAATGTTCAAAATGTTTCCAACCAACCAGGGTAGTTAAATAATGTTTGTCGACCAACTACAGTTGATGGGATTTTATCCCCGACCAGCCATACTTGGTTCAATTTCAAATATTTTCATAAAATGTGTCCGACCAACCGAGGTCAATAATTTATCCTCGTTGATCAACTACAATTGGTGGGTTTTTATCCCCGACCAACCATACTTGGTTCATTTTTGAATATTTTGTTCTCTGAAGAACTTTTGTAATAATATCACCTCCCGTCCAACATAAGTTGGAATGTGAGAGTATATTTTTCAAATCCAATCAAAGGAGTATTATATTTTTCAAATCCAAATCAAAGGAGTATTTTTTGGTTCTTTCAAACTGTCCACTAGTTATCTTACCAACCGTAGTTGATCACGCTAGTGTCGCCTCCTAACCAAAGGAGTATTTTTTGGTTCTTTCGAACTGTCCACTAGTTATCTTACCAACCGTAGTTGATCACGCTAGTGTCGCCTGGTTCTTTCGAACTGGCCACTAGTTATCTTACCAACCGTAGTTGATCACGCTAGTGTCGCCTCCTAACCAAAGGAGTATTTTTTTGGTTCTTTCGAACTGTCCACTAGTTATCTTACCAACCGTAGTTGATCACGCTAGTGTCGCCTCCTAACCAAAGGAGTATTTTTTTTAAGCGTAGTGTATTACACTAGTATTCCCCGAAAAACTTTCAACAGAAAGAAAATGGTGAAACATCCTCGTTTTATTCATAATGAAGGAAATGCTTTACATTTTACATTACTGATAATACTTGCGCAGGTGTTCAGCATTCCATGCATTCTTAAATTCCTCTCCTTCTAGAGTGGCTATTCTGTAAGTTCCTGGTCGAACAACTTCTGTAACTCGGTAAGGTCCATGCCAGTTTTCTTCCAGCTTATTATGCTTCTGAATGAATTTCTTTAGCACATAATCCCCTTCTTTTAAGTCACATTTCTTCACCCTTTTGTTGTAGAACAGAGCTGTACGTTGTTGGTAAGCAGCATTCCTAATGGTTGCCTCTTCTCTAACCTCCTCGAGCATATCCAAATCTAGTATTCTCATCAAATCGCTGACTGGGGAATTAAAATTCAGCACTCTATGCGTTGGGAGACCCAACTCGGCAGGTATCACAGCCTCACTTCCAAATGCTAGCATATATGGTGATTCTCCAGTTGCTGCTCGGGGAGTTGTTCGGTAAGCCCATAGTACTGATTGTAGCTCATTAATCTAATTTGATTTAGCTTCACTTAACCTATTCTTCAAACCATTTAGTAATGTTCTGTTCGTCACCTCAGTCTGTCCATTGCTTTGGGGATGGCCTGGTGCTGAATGAAACTTCAAAATGTTCGACTGATGACAATAGGCAGCAAATTCTTCGTTATCGAATTGTGTTCCATGGTCTGTGATGAAAGCATGGGGGAGACCATATCGACAAATGATGTTATTCCAAATGAACTGATATACCTTCTCGTACGTCATATCAATTAGTGGTTCAGCTTCCACCCACTTAGTAAAATAATCCACTGCCACGACGAGGTACTTGAACCTTCCTCGGGTCGTCGGCAATGGTCCAACTAAATCAATCCCCCACATGGAAAATGACCAAGGTGAAGTTATGGGTGTCAACAATGCTTGTGGAGTTCTTCGGATGGAGGAAAAGCGTTGGCACTTGTCACACTTCTTGGCATAGGTTATACAATCAGCCCTCATCGTCGGCCAGTAGTATCCCTGTGTCATCACCCTTTGCAAAAGTGTTCGACCTGCTACATGAGCTCCACAAGACCCTTCATGGATCACTTCAATCAATTCCTTCACTTTGGAGGGATGTACAAATCTCTGCAAACCTGCCATAATTCCTCGTCTATATAAAATACCATTAGTTAATACATACCGAGTAGCTTTATACTTTAATTTCTTGGCAGCAAGCTTATCCTCTGGCAATTCTCCCTCTTCAATATATACTCTGATGGGATCCATCCAAGATGGTCCTAAATCAAGGGCAATGACATTCATCGTTAAGTCTTCATCTATGCTCCGACTTTCCAGTACTTCAATTGGTATTGTCCTTCGCAGCTCGGTGCGCGTAGCTGATGCTAATCGGGCCAATGCATCTGCTCTAGCATTCTCCATCCTCGGTATTCTCACCAATTGAATAGCATCAAATTCTGTCAATAACTCCATCACCTTTGCATGGTATTTCACCATTAATTCTCCCTTAACTGCATATATTCCCATCATCTGATTCACAATTAATTGAGAATCACTGAAAACAATTACTTGTCGTGCTTCCATAACTTTCGCCAAATGAAAACCTGCTATCATGGCCTCATACTCAGCTTCATTATTGGAAGCTTTGAATTGGAACCGCAAGGAATATTCCATGTCAATATCATCTGGGGTGTTTAAAACAATCCCTGCTCCACAACCAACTGTACAAGATGATCCATCTACATATAATATCCATGTAGGTAACTCGTCTTCAAATTTCTTATCTATCAGAGCTCCTCGGTAAAATATCTGCTGTTTTCTTTCATCATCCCCTGGTATCTTTCGTTCCTCGTCGGTCATCTGTTCGCGCCCTTTTACCAACCGGAGTTGGTCTGGGTTTGGACATGATGATTTTTCTACATCCACAAGTCCTTTTACCAACCTTAATTGGTCTGGACCTGTGTCTGTTGATCCTGTATCGTCCACAGGTAGGTCAGCAAGTACCTTTTGTTCCTCGGGGGTATCAGGGTACGTGAACTCTGCTATAAAATCTGCTACAGCTTGCCCCTTTAATGATGATATGGGTTCATACACAATATCATATTCACCGAGTTCTATTGCCCAATACATCAACCTTCCTGATTTTTTTGGCTTGTGAAGAGCTTGCCTTAATGGCATGTCGGTATACACGATGATGGTATGGGCCTGGAAATATGGCCTCATTCTTCTACTTGCCTCAATTAATGCCAATGCCAATTTTTCTAGCCTTGGGTATCTGATTTCAGCACCTCGGAAAGCCTTACTTGTGTAATAAATTGGCTTTTGGACTCCATTCTCCAATCTGATCAATGCTGAGCTGACTGCATTTTCTGATACTGCCAGATACAAGTACAACTTTTCTCCTGTTATTGGCCTAGACAACAATGGTGGGGCTCCCAAATACTTCTTCAAATCTTGAAAGGCCTTCTCACATTCATCAGTCCACTCAAAACGTTTTCGCAGTGTTTTGAAGAATGGGAGGCATTTATCAGTTGCTCGGGATACAAATCTGTTGAGCGCTGCAACTCGTCCTGTAAGACTCTGTACTTCTTTCCTCGTCGTTGGCGATCGCATCCTTAAAAGAGCTTTGATCTTTTCTGGATTTGCCTCAATACCTCGTTGGTTGACGATGTATCCGAGGAACATTCCTTCTCGTACTCCAAAGGTACACTTCGTCGGGTTGAGCTTCATTTGGTATTTATCCAGTTGATCAAAGGTCTGGCATAATTCAACTAGATGATCAGTAGCTCTTTTGCTTTTGGTGAGCATGTCGTCGACATACACCTCCATGTTGCAACTGATTTGTTCGGCAAAAACCTTGTTCATCAGCTGCTGATATGTTGCACCTGCATTTTTTAAACCAAAAGGCATAACATTATAACAATAAGTTCCCCTTGGGGTAATAAAAGAAGTACTTTCCCTGTCTTCAGGTTTCATTTTGATCTGATTGTAGCCAGAATATGCATCCATGAAGCTGAGCAGCTCATGTCCCTAGGTAGCATCTACTAGCTGGTCGATTCTGGGCAATGGAAAATGATCTTTTGGGCATGCCTTATTAAGATCAGTGAAATCAACACACATTCTCCACTTATTGTTCTTCTTTTTTACCATCACCACATTTTCCAACCAATCTGGATATTTCACATCTTCAATGGATTGGGCTTTCTGGAGCTTCTTAACCTCCTCTTGTATGGCCTGGTTCTTCTCGGGACTAAACACTCTTCTTCTCTGCTTCACAGGCTTGATCTCCTTATTCACATTGAGCTCATGACATAAGAAGTTTGGATCTATTCCTGGCATGTCTTCATGACTCCAAGCAAAAGTATTCTTCCTGTTTCTCAAGAAAGTTATCAACTCCTGTTTTATTGAAACATCCAACGATGATCCTATCTGGGTTACTCGTTCAGGATGCTCATCGTCCAGAATAACATTTTCTGTAGATTCTACCACCTGTCCTTTTACAAGTTGAGATTCATCCCTAGGGTCAAGAGTTTCAATTTCTGTACCTTCCTCCACTTGGTAAGTAGTAATCTTTTTCCTTGATTCGTCAAGTTCTTCTTGCTCGGCAGACGAATAATAGCATTCCCGAGCTACTTTTTGATCACCTTTCACAATTCCGACTCCAAAATTTGTTGGGAATTTCAAACACTGATGTACTGTAGATGGAACTGCTTCGAACTTCTTCAATCCAACTCTTCCCATGATGATGTTGTAGGCTGACTGCACATTCTTATTCATCACAAAGAAGCGTATTCTTTCTGTTCGACAAGAAGGCCAAGTTCCAATGAGTATATCCAACTTGATCGTCCCAAGTGGAAAAACTTTTTCGCCAGCAAAACCCAGAAGGGGTCTGTGATAAGGTTCCAATTGAGATAATTTCAAATTCAAGCTATCAAAGCATGAATAGTACATGATGTCTGCCGAACTACCGTTGTCTACCAACACCCTTGAAATGACCACATCTTTCATCCTCATTTTGATCACCAAAGGATCTTCATGAGGGTAAAGAACACCTTCCAGGTCGTTTTTTGAAAAACCAATGACTAGCTTCTCTTTGTTTACCTTCCTCGGACGATCCTCCTCGGCCAGATTTATTCGCTGAATATATGAACAAGCTTGAGCCTCTCCGAGGTAAGCTTTTCTTTCTGCAGTAAGGTCTCCTCCTCCTGCATCTCCTCCTGTAATAACATTACAATCAAATGACCCAAAACGTATGGAAAATACCTCTCGTTCAGGCTGCCTTGGCTTCTTTGGAAGATCGGGGTCATCATCTGGATCATCTTCGTGGTCCCTCTTCTTTTTCTCCTCTGCACGACGAGGAGATCTAGATCTCTCTCTAGTTCTATCATCATTCTTCCTCTCACCCCTGCGATCTACATATTTTGATAATTTTCCTCTTCGGATGAGCGTTTCAATCTCATTCTGAAGGGCTATGAAATTTTTGGTCGTATGGCCATGATCTTTATGAAACTCGCAGTATTTGGCCTTATTCCTCAGATCAGGATTTGTCCTCAGTTTATCTGGCCACTTGATTTCCTCGCTATTCTTGATTTCTTCCAAAACATGATTAATACCCATTTTCAATGGAGTATAATTATCGTACTTCTTTAGGAATTCCCATGACGTCCTATTATTCTTGGAGTGCTTGTCACCACCATTACCTTTTTGATCTTTCTTCTTAGACTTGTCGACCTCCACTTTAATTTCTTTATCCATATTCTTCTTCGCAGCCATAGCCTCCTCGGCATTCATAATTTTGGCCGCTTTCACCATCAACTCGGACATAGTTTTAGGTGGATCTTTGGCCAAGGTGTAGTACAACTTGTTAGGCAGAAAACCACTCATCAAAGCAGTGATTGTTGTCTTTTCTTCGTAATCTATAACTTCCAAATTCTCATTATTAAAACGAGTTATGTAATCTTTAGTACTTTCACCTGATTTTTGTCTAACACTTAGCAAGTGTGCTACTCGCTTTACCGGCTTCGCCCCAAAACAAAAATTGCCAATAAACAACTTGGCTAACTGAAAGAAAGTTGAAATCTTACCCCGAGGAAGATTGTTGTACCATATCTGGGCAGATCCAGTAAGAGTTCCTGAGAAGGCCCTGCATCTCATCTCGTCGGGAATAACATAGATGTCAGCAGCAGCTTGATACTGTTCTATGTGAAGAACAGGATCTGTCTTTCCATCATACTTGGGAGTTACCACAGGTGCTTTAAATTTCGATGGTGTAGGAAAATCCACAATGGACTGTACAAAAGGTGTTCCTCGAACAAAAGTTCGTTGTAGGGGGTTCTTTGCTTTAGCCATTTCTCCCAATTTATCCTCCAACCGTTGGAGAGATCCTTTCCACGCTTCATTTCCTTCCTCGGGCCTATTGGTTCGAGCAATCGATCGTTCTGAGGTAGCTTCTTGAGATCTATCTTGACGAACGACTGGTCGTGACTGTGCTGATCCTTCTCTTAGATCTGATGGTTGTCGAAAACTCCTTGATATGGTCTTAGGTGGACTCCTATTCCTCCTAGGGCCTAAGCGACTGAAAGGAGACGCCCTACTCAGTCTTTCTAAAGCACTGGGTCTTTCTGGAGAGAGGGTGATATGTTGGTCAGTATCTGTCGTCCTCATTGACGAAGTTCGCCCAGGTTGATAAGAGAAATCATCAGACTCCTCATTGCGACGTGACTCAGTACGCCTAGATCGTGAAGAAAGTAAATAAGTTTGCCTCTGACCACTTTGCTGTCCTGAACGTGCAGGTGCACCACCATGAAGGGTTTATAAGAGTTGCCTCATTGTATCTTGCATGGCGGTTTGTCCTTGAGCCAGATTCGTCATAATTTCGGCCATATCTGGTGGTGCAGAGGGATTTGGAGGATTTCCAGCATTTCCAGCGTTTCGATTGCTAGATTCTGGATTATCCGCCATTGATGATGAATGATTTTTGGTGAAAAACGATAATAACAATCGTTCCCACAGATGGCGCCAATCTGTTGATGTAAAAAACTAGATCACTCTAATTATTCAATCACAGATAAATAAATAAGACAGAGATTTTTAAAGTGGTTTGGCTAGGAATAAAGCCTACATCCACTGTTATGTTATTGCTGAGTGTTTGCAAAATTCTTGAATACAAGTTCTCTCAAGAAATTCCGGTCCCTTTGAATGAGGGTGATACCAGGTATTTATAGCCATTAGGCTGTACATGAATGGGTTGATACATTAAATGATATACGTATGAAAGGGTAATACATTTAATGCAGCGTGTGCGTCAAGATGATGAACATTCATTGAATATTTGAACTGTTGATTATCTGGCAATTAATGATACGACCGAGATGCAGCTCGGACCGCCATAGTTGCTCGTTGCTCAGGAGTACCTCGGAGCGCTAGAGTTCCTCGGTGTATCCTCATTTCTCGAAGAGAATCATGAGTTGGTCGGGAAATGAACTTCCTCGTCGTTATTGTACCACGTAGATTGACAAATGTCTTCGTATGATTCGTCCACATCAGCATATTAATTTTGGTATCAACAATCGGTAAAATTCGAACTCCTTCAAAGTTGCAACCCATCCATCTCTGAAGTATTTCAAACTTGCATACTTCATCTGGGAAGAAACAACAGCCAAATCTTTATTCCACCTTTTATCCCAGCCAGAGCTAAAGGACTTATTCACAACAGCTTTCCTCTTTGCTCTCTCTGAGGAAGTTTTTTCCCTAAGAAGCTATTCAATAGACTCTACCTTATCCTCAATCTCTTTCTTACGCCGTTCAGCCTCTTTAAGCTTGCCATCAACCTCCACTTGGCTGGAAAAAACAACCTTCAATTTTTCCTCCAACTCCTTGGAGGCATTCACCGCCTGATCGCGAGCTGTATCAGCTTGTTGATGAGCTATCTCAGCAGATTGGAATTTATTCTCCCAGGTAATTTTGTCCTCTTCGTACTTCTACCGGGACTCCCCCAAAGATTTTGGTAACCCACTGGATGAGGTTGAAGCTTTGATGGCTTCATCTTTCTCCACTACATTGTTAAAATACACCAAAAACTATAAGAATAAGAAAGGCACGAATCAGAGTATGAACATGTCAATGAAGAATTAGAAAGATAAGTATAATGGCCACTTACTAAGGCAAGGTGTTGGGCAGCCACATCGATAACCTCATCCCGAGAAGTTGAAGTTTCAACAGCTCGATAATCAGGGAGAGTCCCTGATTTGATCAATTTCTTGGCCAAGCCAAGGGTAAGGACCACTAGAGAAATAACCCTCAAAGAAGAAATCCCAACTCTAGTAGTTTGGGCAACAATATCCACAAGTCGTTCAACAATACCCCTCCTCAACCTCCTCAAAGGAGCACCTTCAATCACAAGTGCTGCCTCTTCTTCAATCAAAGGTGCTGCCTCTTTTGGGACAACAACTTCAATAAAAGGTGCTACCTCTTTAGGGGCAACAAGGGGCTTCTTGGTGATATATTTGGCAAGAGGAACAACGTCCTTTTTCTTAGTTCCGTCAGCTGGAACGTCGCCCTTGTTCTTCTTCACCCCTTCACTACCAAGAGAAGACTTGGCAAAGAAATTAGGTATCTTCCTCTTCTTCGTCATCAGATCAGCAATAGAGGTACCCAAATCAGAAGAAGATTCTCCTGCGGTTACTGGATATGTCGGTATTTGATCAAAATAAATTACCACAGGAGGAACGATAGGTCGAGCAATAAAAGATGAAGTGGTGTTCTTGTATCTCAACAAATAAGAAACAGACCTCACGTGCTCCCCAACAATGGATTTATGTAATCCCTAGATAAGTGTTAAGTCTTTTATATTTATGTCACTCTCCTTTGGAGGTTTCCTTTTTCCATCAACTGCAAAATAAAAACGTGCATGTCAGTGACGCATTTTATCAAACAAAAATAGAGCTAAATTGAAAAACTAAAAACAACTTATCCAATTGTCATAAAGTGGACGTCTCGAACCTTGGTACACATCTTTTCCATTTAACGGGGGGTGTTGCCAATTTTTCATCACAACCCTATGATCAAAATAGTCCATATTGACATAGAGAAGATTGACCACTAAAGCTCTATTTGAAGACCTAGTTTTTAAATAAAAAGTAGTGTCACTGGTAACCCATTTATAACAATACATGATTTCAGGAATTTCTAAGTGAGTTCCATGTATTTGGGTCAACCTATGTACGCCATTAACTACCCTCCATGTATTTGGAGCTGCTCTTACAGGAACAATATCAAAATATTGGTAAAACTCCAAACACAGGGGATTAGGTGGGAAAGAAAAATCACATTCCACTATAAAAATGGAGGGAAACCAGT
Organism: Sambucus nigra; assembly: GCA_949130495.1. Taxonomy (NCBI): domain Eukaryota; kingdom Viridiplantae; phylum Streptophyta; class Magnoliopsida; order Dipsacales; family Adoxaceae; genus Sambucus; species Sambucus nigra. The sequence goes on along the minus strand of OX422211.1, from coordinate 578,332,560 downwards.
GTCCCTCAGCTAAAGAAAATAAATCAGAAGGGCAATGAGGCTCCTCTAGAATAACCCAAGAGGGAATTGCAAAATCAGCCCGGAACATATCCAATGATTCGATAGGATAAACCATGGTGGCTAAAGCAAATAAAGAAGAAGGAAGAAGTTCTTACATAAAATTGAGAAATCTGCTAAGGCGGGTGACAGAAAGAGCGATCGTAAGAAGACTGAGTGACAAGACAAAGAGTTTGGAAGTCTAAAAGAAAAAGGTAGAAGATAATTTAATTCTATCGCTTTTAAATGAGCTGCATCAGGAAGCGATAAAAGAAATGATTACGAGAAAAGGTGATTACGTTTTCGATAGCTAAATGATGAAAAAGATGCAAATACCCAGGCGTCTGTCAAAGATTCAAAATATTTACGAGTTTGCCATTTCGCCCTCAAAGTCATTAAATATCACAAGTGTTGGAAATTTGTAATCTAACAAGACTGGGTAAATGTGGCCGAGCAACTTCTGGGTATAATGTTCCACACTCTCATATTCAACCTCAACTGTGAAACATTGGGGTATTCTGTTGATAGAAAAATTAGTGAGTTAACGTGGACCACTTATATGAAGACACGTGTCATCTTACGTGGCAAAAATATATATTCATCGAACATCTCAACACTACTTAACTTGACAAGCTACTCAGCGTACCGAGATAATCAACTTGACTAGCTACTCAATGCACAGAGCATCTAGTCAAGAAGATCAAGTGACAATTACAGATTCAATGAACATCGGATTCAATGAACATTATTATTATGTACAGATGTGTATGTCTATTAAATAACGGCGTATTATCAATCACTTGCGATCATAATTAATATTAAGGCAAAACACCCAGCAATACATGACAGTGGACGTATGCCATTTTCATTAAGGTCGAACCACTTTAAAAATCCTTTGTCTTATTTCTCTATTCATATTTATCTGTGATCAATTAATTAGATCAAGTCTAGTTTTTTACATTGTCAATAATAATAATTATTATAATAATCATAGTAATGGTAATAATAATAGTAATAATAATGAGATCTCTATGTTTTATACATATTCGGAAGAAATGTGGGATAGTAAAGAAACTGTCATCGATTATATATTTTCATATGCAATAGATACACCAATTTCAAAGGGCAATGATAAGGATAATGAACCACAAACTCTAAATGAATGTTGACAAAGAGTAGATTGGCCAAAATGGAAAATTGCCATCAAGGCAGAACTCGAGTCTCTAAATAAACGTGGTGTATTTGGACCTATAGTACAAACCCCAAAAGGTTTTAACCTGATGGACTATCGATGGATTTTTGTAAGAAAAAAAACGAAAAGAATGAAATCACTCGATATAAGGAACAACTTGTGGCATAAGGTTTCTCGCAGAGACCTGGGATTGATTTTGAGGAAATGTACTCCCCCGTTATGGACAGTATAACTTTCAGATATCTAATTAGCTTAGCGGTTTCTAAAAATGTTGATATGAGACTCATGGATGTTGTGACTGCTTATTTATACGGGGACTTAGACACATAAATATACATGAAAATCCCTGAAGGATTTTCTTTTCTTGAAGCAAAGCCAAGGAGTACGCATTCAATTCGAATAAGACGTTCATTTTACGGTTTAAAGCAATCCAGAATAATGTGGTACAATTGTCTTAGTGAGTACTTGTCTAAGGAAGGGTATGAAAATAATACAATTTGCCCTTGTGTATTTATAAAGAAATCCTCCAAGGGATATACAATAGTAGTAGTCTATGTGGATGACATAAATTTAATAGGGGCTCCAGAAGAGCTCACAATAACTGCTATCTCTTTGAAAAATGAATTTGAGATGAAAGATCTTGGGAAAACTAAATTTTATCTTGGCTTGCAGATCGAGAAAAGTTCTAGTGGGATTTTAGTCCATCAGTCTAATTATACTAAAAATGTATTAAAACGCTTTAATATGGATAAATCACACCAACTAAGTACCCCCATGGTTGTCTGGTATTTGGACATAAAGAAAGATACATACCGTCCTAAAGAAGAAGATGAGGAGATATTGGGTCTAGAAGTACCCTCTTTAAGTGCAATTGGTGCATTATTATTTTTGGCACAATGAACTAGGATGGATATTTCATTCTCTATGAACCTGCTTGCTAGGTATTGTTCTGAAACAACTAAAAGACATTGGTCTGGTATCAAATATATCCTAAGATATCTACGTGGACCCACTGCCATGGGTTTATTTTACTCCTATAACTCTAATAATTCCAAAATAGTTGGTTATGCAGATTCTGGATATATCTCTATTCCTCATAAGGGTCGATCTCAAATAGGTTATGTATTTCTTTATGGTAATACTGCTATTTCCTGGCGTTCTACTAAACAAACTTTAGTAGATACTTCTTCTAACCACTCTAAATTTTAGCTCTTCATGAAGCTAGCCGTGAATGTGTATGGATAAGATGTTTAATTCAGCATATTAATAGTTCTTGGCAATTGCCTTCTATTACAAATATTCCAAGTATTATCTATGAAGATAATGCAGCATGTATATCACAAATAAGAAGGATTCATCAAAGGAGGCAGAACCAAGCACATTTCACCAAAGTTTTTCTTCACTCATGAGCTTCAGAAGAAAAATGAGATTGAAGTCATACAAGTCCATTCAAGTGATAACCTAGCTGATATTTTCATAAAGTTACTACCAAAGGCGATATTTCAGAAGTTTGTGTACGAGATTGGAATGTGTTGACTCCACCAACAGTGAAATTGAACATATCAATCAGGGGGAGCATCTTATCACGGGGAGGATACAATAACATGTAATTTGGGACATATGTACGTTGTACTCTTTTTCCTTTTAATAGGTTTTGTCCCACTGGGTTTTCCTAAAAAAAGTTTTAACGAGGAAACATTAAGCACGTCCAACATATTTCACTGATCACAATAGTTGTACTCTTTTTCCTTCACTTTGGTTTTTTCTCAATGGGTTTTTCCTTAGTAAGGTTTCAATGAGGCAACAATCAATGAATGGTGGAAATAGTGTACATCCAAGTGGGAGTGTTATAAAAGTTGTATTTTTAAGGTGGATGTCCACTATAACACGTCCCACATTGAAAAGGTAGGATTTTGGAATGAGATGACTTATATTATAAATAAAGGAGTAACCCCCTCATTATTTACACACCAATTAATGAGAACTTTTCCTCTCTCTAAAATTGTCTCTGTGCCCTATTTCTCTTAAAAAAATGAGTTTCTTTCTCTCTATATATTCTCTTTCTCAATATTCAAGTGTAATTACAAATGAATGCTAATGGCCTATTTATAGGAGAAAAATTACTTGGTAATCAAGTAATCACCCAAAAGACTAAAATAGACAACTAAAATAAAAAATGACTAATTAGTTCCAAACATGCTTGGAGACCAATTAAAGAGTAAAAATAAAAGGAAATGACAATATTACCCAAAACTAAAATATAAAATAAAAGATAATCTTCTCCTGGGAGCACAACCACGCGTGTGTCGCTATGTATCACAAAACACATCATTTTTCTCGTCTTCGAAAATCTCATCCTCGAGCGTGTAGAGTGACTCATCAATGCCACATGATATAATCCTCGAAATTTTTTGGATCCCAATCAAAATCATCCAAAAGTGGGTTGTTCAAACTTGAATTAGTCCCATGCGTATGAACCTCATTAATAATGGGTTTAATATTCCCAAATCCCGACAATGTTCCCTATAAAATCCGAGCAACCAAATATTGATGACCATATCCTCCTTCTCTACACCAAGATCACATGATTGCAACTTATCTTGGTGGACCCTTGAATCTTATGGAAAGAAAACTTCGGCGACTGCACCTTTGCGAGTACGATGGCAAAACAAGTGGACTGAAGATGGCGACATTTCGAAAAGTCAGAGCCCAAAATAGCACATAATTGAAAATGGATCCACTACTCTCATCCACTCTCAACAAACCCTCCCTTTTTCTCTCTCTATGGTTTTACGTGTGCAACTGAAGATGTGGAATGGTGGAATTCCCTTGGATTAACATAAGTAGCTTTTCTTTGAATAAAGAATTGGATGACTAGATGAAACTAACTATCTGGTACAGCCAATTATGCTAATAAGCATACCAATACCAGTGTAAGGAATATGGTTGTTAATTATAGAAATCATGAAAATGGATAATTAAAAGATATTGTGGAATCTTTTGATTGTTAGTTCTTAATTAGGATGTTAGAGGTACTCTGATATAGCTCCATCATTTTTAATATTGTGATTATTGAACTAGTTTTGAATAAAGCGTCCAATGCATGGTTGACTTTCGTAATGTTCAAGAGTTGGTTATAAAGGTTTGATGTAAAATTAAAAATTAAAATGATTGTTTGAACCCGACAGTGGAGGCCATAACACGATATTCATCTTTTGCCATAGAGCGGAAGATAGTGGACTTTTTTTTAGGTCCAAGAAATTAAATTGGCACCAAGAAATATGAAGGCATCGGGACATCCCCCCACCCAAAGTTAGAATAGGGATAAAGGCTTGTCGGTGAGGAAGACAATGTGCAAAGTTCATAATGCGCAGTATCATTCAGATAACGAAGAATGTTTTTGACTGCTTGGAGATGAAGTTGTTTAGGGCAATGCATGTATTGGTAAACTATATTAACGACATGATAGGGATCAGGATGGGTTAAGGTAAGGTGTTTTAGGGAATTAATATTGGTGAAATATGAGGTAGGATCAACCAGAGTACCACCATCATGACAAAGACCATGTTTAGGATAAAGAGGCGTGGCAATAATATTACAATTAACCATGGGAATGTTGGAAAGAATAACCTATGAATATTTTTGTTAAGATAAAAATATGCCATTAGAGTGACAGATGACTTGAATACCCCCAAAATAATGCAAAGCTCCATGATCTTTGATGGAAAATTCACAAATAAGTTGTGCAACTAGTTGAGATAAAACATTAATGTTATTACCTATGAGAATTATATCATCCGCATAAATGAGAAGAAGGACAATAAGTATGAAGGTGTGTAATATAAATAATAATGAGTCGGCACGACTGCGATAAAATCCCAAGTGAATGAGGAATTGGATAAAGCCACACTTCAGGTGCTAATTTCATGATATAACGAGCTCAGTGGAGGCGACACACATAATGAGACATTTGAGTATAGTGTAAACCAGGTGTTTGTTCCATATAAGCCACATCTTTAATGAATCCATAAAGGAAGCATCAGTGACATCAAGTTGGAAAAGGTCCCAACCATGAGAGGTAACTAGAGAGACCACCAAGAGGAATGTGGTAAGACGAATAATATAGCTGAAAGTCTCACCAAAGTTAAGAGAGATTAGATGATTATATCATGTGGCAAGAATGAGCGCCCTAATGCGCCCATTTGTTCGATTTGAATGAAGTTTTGTTTTAAAATTCCAACGAAAATGACGCGACCACAAATTTATATCTAGTATTCGTGCTGATATAAGCTCAAGTGTAAGCCGATCACGTTAGTAATAAACCCGATAAGTCAGGATCGTCTCCACAGGGAAATAGGACGAATAAACGTAATGATATTGGAAAGATTGAGAATCCTAGCTTTGACTTTAAAAGAAATGAAAAGATGATTTGGGGGATGAAGAAACTACGACTAGATGCAAATTTTGGAGTAACTACTAATGAAACTAACAACTACCAATATGCAACTATGCTAATTAAACTAAATGGTAATGATAAATGGACTAAAATTTTGACTATGAGATGAGAACAAGAGGTTGTATTACAATCCCCCATACCCTAGCAATTCACATCACAGGATACTAGATTCGGAATGAAGATTTTAAATGAACCCATTCTTTATTAATTCTAAGAATTCCATATATGAAGGCCCGTAGCCCGCACCATATTAAATCAAAGACAAGAACAAGCGGTGTCGCATTAACCGATACGCGCGTCGCACTCTTAAGAATCTCGGTTACCTAGGGTAAACGAGATCAAAGTCCTACGACGGTCGCAACAGTTACGCAACATGATTCATCTATTTAATTCAAAAGTCTATTTCCCATTATCGTGAATTACATCTGGTGGGGTTCATGCACTCCAACCCTTAGAAAATTAGATAGACATGGTTAACTTAGAGAAAAATAAGGTTTTTAAGAAATAGAACATTAAATCTTAAGAAACTATATGAAAAGAGAATTTGCAGATTCAACCCAACAATTAAACTAATGAGCAATTAAAAAATAAAGGAAAGATGTTACTTGAATTAGAGAAATTAAATTCAAGTCCTTACAGCAAAATCTTCTTATGGGAAACTAGGATTTTTTCTACAAAAACCCTCTACTCCTAATTAGCTAACCTATAAAATCGAACTCCTAATATTGTGTAACTATTCTGAATAAATAGCTTCTAACTTTACAAGAGTTTGACCCACATAAAACTCAGAGAGAGAACAGAAAAATTTATGGAAATCCAATGCGGTCTGGACCCATTGGGGAAGGCGATTCGGATCTCCTACTTATTTTAAACAGAGTTCCTTATCTTAAGGCAATCTGAATACTTTTGGGAAAAAAGGTCCAGATTGCACCCCTTTTCTATACAACGACTTTTTACCAGGGCGGTCCAGATCCTTTTTTTTAGGAAAAAGGTCCAGATCGCATGGCGTTTTCATTCAGAGGATTTTTTTGGAACCGGTCTGGATCCTTTTCTGGAAAAAGGTCCGGATCGCCTTGGTTTTTCATGCAGGGATCTTTCTTGTGTTCCTCCTCAACTTCAAATATTCATAACTTTTTCACCACAGCTCAGATTGACTTGTCATTTCTTCTAATGCTCTTGAAATCGAATTCTCTTCTACTCTGTAGTTGGATTTAACTCCGGACAAATTTCCCTTTGACTTCATTCATTACTTTTTTAGTTTCTTTCTTCCTTAATGCTTCAAATACCTGCAAAACTTATGAGAAATACATGAAACTATATGTACTTGTTAGAAGGCGTTTGAATCAAAGAAATGCGATAATTACACTCATTTTACGTTACTCGAGATAATAAATGTCTCTAAATTAAAGGGATAAAGTTAGAAGAATTTTAGCTTAATCAGAAAGCCCCTTAACTTAGAACTTTGCGCGTCCCGAGTAATGTAAAAGAATGTAAATATGGGCAAACTCTCAAAAAATTCATTTTATTTGGATAGATTACCACTTTCGCGAGCAAGCGATTGCATTGAGCTTATGCAACAAGCCTTTAAACCCCTAGGTCACACTAGTAGGATGAGTTGTGTCTCGTGAGAGTTTGAAGTGAATATACCCACAAAATTCGACTAAAAAAACTCAAAATAATCAAAAATTGTGAAATTTAAACTTTTCCAGAAAATACTCATCATCAATTCAACTTAATAGTCTCAAATCACAGTGTGTGTGTGTGAAGCCAAAAATTTAATCGCAAATTTGCACTGGTTGACCATTACGTTACTTATTCGAAAATTCGTTTTGATTCAAATTCTCACTAGGTGCTCTCTCAAACGAATCACTCAGAAATGTGGCTATTTTTTCTCGGTATGCGTGATGTAAGGAGTAAATGTAGTGGAACACAAGTTCACTCACACTAAATTAAAAAGACGAAAATTTATGGGGTAAAAAGATCTCATCATTAGAATACGGTTACAAGGAAACGGGAAACATCACCTCTACTTTACGCCTTTAATCCCTTTCATTATCTTTTGTGCCTGAGCTCTCCACTCGGTAAGCAAATTCGCAATTTGGACTCGGTTATGACTTTTTGAGTTTTTAAAGTGCATTGAGTAAAAGGAGATGGTTGGGTAGTTTGGAATTAGAAATTTTCCTTGAAATGTCCATTAGGCTTTTCCGGGATTTTGCTCATTTTATTTTCTTTTCTTCTATTTTTTTCTCTTTTTCACATTTTTCTTGTCTTGCTATTTTTTTTGAGCATGTTCTATTTTCCTTGCTCCTTTTTATTTGCACTAATTGGACTAAAATTATGGGGTTTTTAGTTTTCTCAATTCTGGGCCATTTAGGTTATTCGGGTAGTAAAATGAAAAGGGAAAAATATGATTTAGCTCAAATTGGTTAGCAAAGGATTAATTTGTCACGACTTTATCTGGCCAATATTTTTGGGTAACAAACGAGGGCCTACTTCATTGTCCAAATTATTAATTGCGTTACCATATGCGTCTCGAGGTGAATTTTAGTTTAGAGATTTATTTAGCGCGCTTTTCAAGAAAACGTCTCATACGTTTCCCATAACCGGTCAAATCAAAGGAATTGAGATCCTCAACGACTTTCGTAAATGCTAAATAGAGCTTTGAGTTAACCATTAACTTAGATTGATTTATAAACTCACAAAAAAGGATAGGCTCGAATCTCATCGGGTTGGTTAATCTCCACACTTATTCGTTAAGTCGTCCATGTTCACTCAATTTCCATCTTTGGTCAATTTAGGCTTTGTGCATTATGTTTTTACAATTTGAGACTTTAAACCGAATTTTAATTATATTTTTTAAAAAATTTAAATTACAATTTTTATTTATTTTGAAGAAAAATAGTTTTGGTTTTTCTGAATTTTTCAATTTTTTTGGAAATTTTGAAGTTTTCTAATTTTTTTGGCATTTTGAAAATTTGTGAAGTTGTAGAAATACGCACTTGTCACCCCCCCAAACTTAGACTTTTGCATTGTCCTCAATCAAAAGGTCTAAAATCTGAAAAAAGGCAAAGCAAAAAGTGCGAAGAATAAACTAACAAATGAAGAAAATGCGGATTTTTATTTAAAACTACCGTGGTACATTAAACTAGGCAAAAAAATAAGGAAAAATATACAACAATGCAACCACATCAAAAGTAGGCCACCGACACAGAAATCAACAAACGACTTCACATAGGCGGGGGGTTGGAGCTACCGGGCGCATTCGGATCGTAAGGATCATATAAGAAGCCTGGAGGGGGTCCACCAAAATTTAGTTCGTACATGTGAGCTTGAAGCCTATGCATCATGCTTGTGTCCCTTCGGTATTGCGTGATGAACCCATCAACTTTGCCCTCCAATGCTATTAGGCGCGCGTCCTTATAATTATCGGGTAGCTTGAAATCATAATCTTTTTCGTCTGCATGGGATCCCACCCCTTGTTCCCTCATCTCGACATCGGCCACCGCTTTCTCCTCCTCGCTACTCTCGTCCTCATCGGAAGCTTCATCTTCTCAGACTCTTAGAATTTCCCTTTATTTATCGCTTTTAGTCCAGGTGGCCTACCAAAAAGGGTTAGGGAGGTGAAGAGTCACGACATGATGACCGAAGAGGTGATCGACGAGAATGGAGGTAATGAACCGGACATAGGGAAGAGGAGTAGCGCCTTTTTCATCCACAGCCGCAAATTAGACATCGCAGAAAATGATATGTGCCAAATTGATGGATCAGGTGCGATCAACGAGGTGGTAAACGAGTGTTGCTTTCCGAGGTAGCATTTCGGAGTCATTGGAATTCTGGAGAATATTGGAAATGTGAGGTGTTATTTTTCGCTCAATCGGCCGACCTGAAAGACGCCCTTGCCCCAAACTTCCCCTGGCGCGAGATGCTCAATGAGGACGGACTTTTCGAGTGGTTAGGAATTTTTGGGGTAGACAAAAGTGATGGGATTAATGACGTGTTTTTCAGCGACCTTTACGGCTATTGACAGCAAAGAGAATGGGATGCGTTACTCCTAAATTCGAGCTTCAGCCACGAACTCGCTGGTGCGTATGAAGGTGCCATAAAACTCCCAAACCTTAGCTACCCAAACAGCACTGTGAGGCTCATGTAAGAAGCGTCACCAACCCTTAGGAAGAAACACATTAGTGACATAATTGGGTAGTTCGTCCCAATGAATGGACCGCTCTACTTGGAGTTCTTGCGTATCCCCAAAGTATGTCCCGCACCATCGCATTTCTTGGTCAGAGCGGTAGTTGTTGGGGTTATTATCGATGATAGCGATGAAATTATATTTGGTGGGTCTGTCTTATTCAGTCATGGAGTGAGAGAGTGGGTGGGAAAAAATTCTTGAGAGATGAAGGAGGAGAATAGCTTGAGAAGAGTTGGTGTGGGAGAGATGGGGGGCGTCAGGGGTTGTATATATAAGTGGGTTTTAGGGAGGAAACGTATGGATATGGAGGGAAAAGAGAACGAGGGAAAAGGGAATGTATTTTTGGGAGGGAAATAGTGGGAGAAAAAAATGGAGGTAAGTGAAGGGGTTGGGGAAGGAGGGCTGCACCTAGGGAATTGTTTGAAGAAAACCAGAAGGCAGTTTGGATCGGGTACACAACAGCGGTCTGGATAGTTGGGATTATTTTTATTTTTCAATTCTCCAAAGGCGTTCCGGATCGGGTGCCCATGGCGGTCCCGATCGCTTGCCTTTTTGCGACAGAACTCCTATCTTCTTCACTTCTAACCCTATCTTGTACGTGAAAGTCATTCCCACTTACTTTCAACTCAAGCATGACCCTGATTTATGTTCAACCCTCATTTTCGAATCTCGAGATGGTCGCAAAGTGTATGCTTCCTATATGTGAATGTATTCGACACCTATTTAATGAGCCTACCTAACCTATCCTAATTATCACCTAACTACTATACACAAGAATCACCCCATACGCTTAGGGGGTGCAACGACCTCTCAATTTCAGCTCACTCTACCTCGTAAACGGGGTCCGACAACCAAATGGTGTCGACATCCTCTACGCACGCCTCTAGATATGGATTTAGGCATTGACCATTGACTTTGAATGTATTTCCCCCTTGGATATTCCAGTTACACTGTTCTGTGGGGGAATACTCTCTTCACAACGAATGGACCAGTCCACCGCGATCGCAACTTACCCGAAAATAGATGAAGCCGAGAGTTATGGAGGAGCACTTTTTGCCTTGAAAGAAACTCTTTTCATTGAATAATTTTTTCGTGTGTGAGTTTCATCCTTTCTTTAGATATCTTAGCATTCTCATACGCGTCATTCCATATCTCCTCTAACTCGTTCAATTGAAGCTTACGAGCTTTACCGGCTTTATCCATGTCGTAGTCCACCCTCTTAATGGCCCAATATGCTTTGCGATCTAACTCAATGGGAAGATGGCAAGGTTTTTCATACACAAAGCAGAATGGGGACATACTGAGTGGGTTCTTGTATGAGGTACAGTAGGCCCATAACGAATCATTTAGTTGAAGGGACCAATCTTTTCGATTAGGATCAACGGTCTTCTTGAGTATATATTCGATCTCACGATTTGCTAACTCGGCCTGCCCATTCATTTGTGGGTGATGATTCGTTCCAATTTTATGAACGACACCATACTTTCTCATGAGCTTCTTGAATGGCTTATTATAAAAATGCGTGCCATTATCACTGATTATCGGTTTCGGAGCACCGAAGCGAGAAAGTATGTGTTCTTGCAGGAATCTTATCACCACTTTATTGTCATTAGTCTTGGTATCTATAGACTCCACCCATTTAGAAACATAGTATACCGTGACTAGGATGTATAGGTAGCGAAATAACGGGGAAAAATGCCCATAAAGTTAATACCCCAGCTATCGAAAACCTTAATGATGAGGATCGGGGTTAATTGCATTATGTCTCGTCGGGTTATTGCCCACATCCGTTGACACCTATCTCGAGATTTGAAATAATTGTTTACATCCCAGGACATTGTAGGCTACTACAATCCGCTTTGTAGAATCTTAGCGGTTGTCTTTTTCACAGAAAAGTGGCCTCCACAAGCCTTCGAATGACATAATTGGATGAATTTTGGAATCTCGTCATCCGGTATGCATCGTCGGATGATTTGGTTTGCACAATATTTAAAAAGGAGTCGAACGTCATAGAAAAATATGCGCGACCGAGTAATGAACCTCTTCTTATCTTACGGTGTCCACTCGGGAGGGACGACTCCCTTGACAAGATAATTCAATATATTCACAAACTAGGGAAAAGAAGAGGTGGCAAAGAGTTACTCATTCGAGAAGTACTCGTCTATGGGTGTAGGATCACTAGGTACGTCGGACGAAAGCCATGATAAATGATCGACGATGATGTTTTCTACTCCTTTTTAGTATTTAATGGAGAGATTAAACTCTTGTAGGAATATGATCCACCTTATGAGGTGCGTCTTTGCGTCTTTCTTTATAAGGAGATATTTTAAAGTCATGTGATCGGTGAAATAGGTGATGGGGGACCTGATAAGATAGGACTGGAATTTGTCTAGAGCAAAGACTACCGCTAGAAATTCCTTCTCCGCGGTGGAGTAATTGAGTTGTAGGCCGGTGAGAGTCCGGCTAGCATAATAGATGACATGAGCCTTTTTGTCTTTTCTTTGGCCCAAAACAACCCCTATTTCATAATCGCTAGCATCACATATGAGCTCGAATGGTAAAGACCAATCCGGAGCTTGCATAATGGAAGTGGACACAAGCATGCTTTTTAATTTTTCAAAAGCACTTTGGCGTGCTTCACTCCACTCGAATGGGGTGTCCTTCATAAGAAGGTTGCTTAAGGGTCTAGCAATGGCACTAAAGTCCTTAATGAACCTTCTATAAAAAACCCTGTGGCCCAAGAAGGAGTGCACATCTTTTAGCGATTTTGGTGGGGTTAGGTCAGCTATGACATCTATTTTTGCTCTATCAACCTCGATCCCTTTGGATGAAACAATGTGTCTAAGAACTATGCCCTCAGTTACCATGAAATGGCATTTCTCCTAATTCAGCAATAAGTTTTTCTCCACACATTGGGCTAGTAATTTCTCAAGATTGGCTAAATATAGATCGAAAGAGGTAGAGAAAACACTGAATCCATCCATAAACATCTTTAGCCCTCTCTCAACTATGTCACTGAATAAGTTCAACATGCACCTTTGAAAGGTCGCGGGTGCATTACACAAGTTGAATGGCATACGTTTGTAGGCAAACATACCAAAGGGACAAGTCAAGGTCGTCTTCTCTTGATCAAGTACATTTATCTAAATCTAGCTTTATCCGGAATAACCATCTAGGAAGAGAAAGTGAGGCTGACCAACTACTATTTCAAGCATTTGATCGATAAATGGTAAGGGGGAATGGTCTTTTCGAGTTTTAACATTGAGTTTTCGATAATCAATGCAAATGCGCCACCCAGTGGTGGTACGTTGGGGAACTAGCTCTACCTTAGCATTTTTAATCACTATCATACCTGACTTCTTCAAGACGACATGAATGGGGCTCACCCACTTGCTGTCTGAGATTGGGTTTATAATCACGGCATCCAATAATCTGATGATTTTGGCCCTACCACCTCTTTTATAGTGGGGTTTAGACTTCTTTGCATTTCTCTCTAGGGCTTAACATCCTCTTCGAGGTGAATCTTGTGAGTGCAAATTAGAGGACTTACCCCCATTAGATCAGCTATACACCAACCAAAATCACCTTGGTGATTCCTCAAGATTTTTAATAGCTTACCTACCTTCTCTTCATCTAATCTAGAGGAGACAATAATGGGAAATGTCTCACCCTCACCTAGGAAAGCATATTTAACGTTGGAGGGTAGTTTCTTCAACTTGAGAGTCGAGAATGTGTCTCTAGAGGGCGCCATGCGTGCCTCCCTAGGCGGTAACTCTTCGAATCATAAAACCCAATTTAAATCTACTACGTCCTCGTCCAATGCTCTCTCATTAAGTAGCTCTCTCAACTCCTCAACCTCTCTCTTAAACTCGATATCAGCTCCCTCGCTCTCATGACTAGACACTAAGCAAGCTTCTAAGGTGTCACCATAGAAATTTTCCTTAATGTTCTCTTCAATGATCTCATCAATTAATCTCATCGCGTTAAGATCATCTTCTTCCCCTGCTTGTTGGGCTGAATTGGAGATGTTCGTTTCTAATGTCATGTTCCCAAATGTGAGTTGCATCTGCTTATTTCGAGTATTGATTAGTGAATTAGTCGTAGCTAATAATAGGTGCCCAAGAATGATGGGAACATGATTCCTCGAGGCGAAGGAGGGCTCTGTGTCCCAAATAACAAAATCTATGAGAAAGTAGAAAGTGTTCACTTCGTCTATCATGTCCTCAACTATACCTCTTGGTATCTTCACAGTTCGATCCTCTAACTCGAGAGTGATCCTCGTGGGCTTAAGGTCGCCTAGATCTAATTGCGTATAAATTGAATAGGGGATGATATTAACACTTTCCCCCAAGTCGAGTAAGGCCTTTTCGAATTTATTCTCTCTAATGGTGCAGGAAATGGTGGGTGCACCGGGATCTTTATATTTAGGTGGGAGATCGTTAAAAAGAGCTGAGCTCACGTTCTGTGCTAGAAATAAATTTGTCTTTATTTTCATCCTCCTCTTGACTATCAATAAGTCTTTTATGACTTTTGCATAAGCTGGAATTTGCCTTATTGTATTAAGGAAAGGTAAATTTAATTTCACATTTTAAGCACTTTTAGCACTTCATTACGGGGGGTCCCTTTTTGGGTAGGAACCAATCTTTGAGGAATGGCGCGGCGAAGGGTGGCTTGATAATTACCGTGGGCTCACTAGTGTCATCTTTATGACTCTCATTCAAGGAGATATCTTTGGCCTCTTTCTTGCCAGGTAAAGTTTCCTTGTCTTTTGATGCGTCGGGTGTGGGAAATGATAAATCAATGACTCTTCCACTACGAAGAGTGGTCACAGCTTGACATTGCTCCTTATGTTCTGTAGAGGTAGAGCTAACAGTAGTTTGACCTTGGAGAGGTCTTTGGCCATGGGTATGAAATTTCCTTTCTCTTGGATACTCAACGAAGATTACAACTTCGAGATGTTCGTGTTCATGTCGGTGAACATGCGATCATATCTAGCATTGGTTTCACTCTGGGAGTTGATAAATTGGTTTATTGTATCCTCGAGGTTCCTCCACGGTGGAGTAATATATGGAGCTGGAAGAGGTGGTGCTTGCTGAAATTAAGGAGGTGGTGGAGGTGGGACAACCTGTGAATGTGGTTTCATCGCAGCTTGTGGTTATTCGTAGTTAAAACCAGGGTGGTTTCTCCATGAAGGGTTGTACGAGTTACCATGCGGGGCTTTAAAATTTCCCTTGAACCCTCTTATAACATCCTTCTGCTCGATGTACATGGCTTTGTAGGTGTAAATCGTCGGGCATGCCTTTATGGAATAACCCGCCTCACAAATAGCACACATATTTTCTTTCATGACACGACTGGATCCAGAGATATCTCTTAATCGTCTATCAAGTCAATCTTTCATATCTATATGAAATTGATCGAATCGATGATCTATTAAGTTATTACTATCCAAATGGTATAAATCGAATACAGTCGGAGCGATAGGTGCTTGTCTAGGCCGAACTTGGGTATTAGGATCAGATGTGTCCCATGCATGAGTAGTCTCTGCAACATACTTAAGATTGGCCTCATCATCACTAGAGTCTAATTCCCAGAATTGTCGTTCACATATAGTTTTCACAAGTTATTTGGAGGTCACTTGCAAC
The DNA here is from genome assembly GCA_949130495.1 of Sambucus nigra. Taxonomy (NCBI): domain Eukaryota; kingdom Viridiplantae; phylum Streptophyta; class Magnoliopsida; order Dipsacales; family Adoxaceae; genus Sambucus; species Sambucus nigra. The sequence goes on along the minus strand of OX422211.1, from coordinate 578,317,042 downwards.
CCATTATGGAAGAAAGAGATCAAGTGGTGTTTTTCAAAACCATGATGGGGGCATGCACTTACCAACTCTTGGAAATGTTCTAAACACTTATCAAAAGGCTCATTATCTTGTTGTCGGAAACCTTAGATTTGAGTCTTGACAGAGTTGGTCTTGTGCGGTGGGTATAAGTTTGAGATAAATTTGGATTTCATATCCCTCCAGGAAATAACGGAGTTCAGGGGTAGAGACCATATCTAGGTCTTGGATTTATCCTTTAAGGAAAAAGGAAAAATCTTTAGGCGAATGACATCCTGCGTGCAAGCTCGGTCACTAAATTTGTCGTACGCTTCTTCGAACTCTCTTATGTGAAGGCATGGTTTCTCCGAATCCATGCCATGGAAAGTAGGGAGAATCTATATCATCCCATTACGGAAGTGGAACTGATCGAAATTATACGGGAGTAAAATGCAACCAGGGGTGACATTTCATTCAGGAAAGAGTAAGTCTTTCATGGGACAATAAGGTGGATTTTCCTCTCCAGTGCCGAAACTAGTTGCATCAGACGTCGCTCTCTCTTCAAATGACTCGAAATACTCACTCAGTGTCCTAGATGTGTGACTCAAGGATTGACTCAGGGTGTAACTACCAATAGAGTGTTCAGGAGTAGGAAGTGGAACCCAAAACTATGGAATGCGAGGTGTTCGGGGACTGTCAGAATTATAATCAACAATTGAATTTGCATGAATTCTGGTTGGAGTATTTTGAGGAGTTTGAGTATGTTCAGGATTTTGCATTAAAGGCTTGTGAGAGATGATTTTTTTTAATTATATATATATATATATATATATATATATATATATATATATATATATATATATATATATATATATATATATTATATTTTTTGAATTTTTTGTCTAAGATTTAGATTGACTAGATCTAACCTAAGTCTACCTAATTCCCCGACAACGGTGCCAAAAAATTAACGAGACCATAAATGTTTATCTAGTGTTCATGCTACTATAGGCTCAAGTGCAAGCCTGTCTTGTTAGTTATAAACTCGGTAAGTCGGGATCATCTTCACAGGGAAATAGGACGAATAAACGTAATGACGTTGGAAAGATTGAGAATCCTAGCTTTGACTCGAAAAGAAACGAAAATATGATTTGGGGGATGAAACAACTATGACTAGATGCAAATTTAAGAGTAAATACTAATGAAACTAACAACTAACTATAGGCATGACGCGACTGAAAATGTGTCTCAGAAGTGTGTTCACTCTAGGCTCAAGTGTAAGCCTGTCGCTCAAGTAATAATCCTAGTAAGTCGGGTATCGATCCTCAGGGAAGAAGTACAACAGAGTTGTGACGGCGGGAAAAGATGGAGGAATCCTAATCTTGACTCTAAAAAGAAAAGGAAAAATGATTTGGTTTTTGAGATTGGTTACAGCTAAATGCGATTATGAAATTATGAAGAAATGCAACTACACTAATCTACCTAAATTTTGAATGAGAAATAGTCTGAAACTTTTTGTTTAAATGATGAGAAAAATAGGACGGGAATACAATCCCCCAACCCTAGTGTAGTGTAGTCATAATATTAACCTTAAATTTATCTGATTGATTTGACCCAAAATTTAGTACTCCCAAGCATTATGTATACGAGGTTCAAGCCCGCGTCATACCTAATCTGAGGATGAGTAAATCAGTATTGCGATAGTAGCACTCGAATTGCACTCTAAATCATCACGAGTACCCAGAGGCAAACGAGATATAAAGATCTACAACTGTTGTGTAACTACGCAATACGGTCCTAATCAATCACTAAATTCAGCAAATTAATTTTATACACACGCACTAACACATCAGGCTGGGTTCATGTATCCCGGCCTTAGAAAATCTAGCCTATCATGATTAAAGTGATGAAAATAATGATTACTGTGCAGATGTTCATGATTACTCTAAATAAAATAGTAATTAAATGTAGAAAAGAATTAGAATTAAGAATTACTCACTAAAATTACCCAAGAAATAAGTGAAACAAATAATGAAACTGATACTCACAAAAAATCACTGAATAAACCTTCAATCTTTGAGTTAAAACTGCAATTGTTGGCTATACTAGGGTTTTTGGAAAAAGAGAGGAAAATACTACTAATTCTCCATTCCTATAACAATAATAAATTAGGTCTTTTATACCCTACAACAATTTCGGAGTTCAGCTACACTCGGAGTCTTTTTAGGAAGAGAGAAGATTTTCAAATCTCGAAGACCTGACGGGACCGGGCCTTAGGCGAACGGGTCTGCCCCCAAGACGGATCGGTTCTTTTTATTTTGGGGTGAACCGGTTCCTTTTATTTTTTCCTTCTTCGGTTTGCTTGTGGTCCGGGGTCTTCTGGAGCTTGGCAAGGCGGACCGGTCCGGGGTAGGGGCGGACCGGTCCGGCTATTTGACTTTTTGGCTCCTCTTTGACTGCTCATAACTTTTGTTCCGGGATTCCTATTGAGGTTCCGTTTCTTCCTATGTACTCATAAATGAGATGTCTTCAACTTCTCTTAAGGTACTTCATCCGAATTCCGGGTGGAAATGACACTTTTACCCTTTTTGACTTCTCCTTCTTTCTTTCTTGATTCTTCAGGTTTCCTTCTTTCGTTTCTTGACATCAAATACCTGTAGAATCACTATAAAATACCAGAAACTAGGTGTACTCATTAGGATCAGTTAGTAGTAAGATTATGAGATAAATCCAACACAATTACGTTGTTCGAGGTGCTAAAAGTAACTAAGTCAAGGGATAAATTAGGAAGAATTTATGCCTAATCAAGGCAACTATGCTAATTAAACTAAATGCTGATGATAAATAGATTAAAATTTTAACTATGAAATGAGAACAAGAGGCTGGATTGTAATCCCCCACACCCTAGAAATTCACTTCATAGGATACTAGATTTGGAATTAAGATTTAAATATACCCAATCTTTATTAATCCTAAGCATTCCATATATGAGGGATCGTAGCCCGCACCATGTGAAATCAAAGGGAAGAACAAAGCGGTATCGCATTAATCGATACAAGCATCGCACTTTTAAGCATCCCGATTACCTAGGAAAAATGAGATCAAAAGTCCTACGACGGTTGTAACAGTTACGCAACACGATTTATCTAAGATTTTAATTCAAAAGTCTATTCTCCATTATCATGAATTATATTGGGTGGGGTTCACGTACCTCAACCCTTCGAAAATTAGCTGGACATGGTTAACGTAGAGAAAAACAAGGTTTATAAGAAATCAAACATTAAATCTTAAGAAACTAAATGAAAAGAGCATTCTCAGATTCAAACCAATAATTAAACTATGAGCAATTGAAAATTAAAGAAAAGATGTTACTTGACTTGCAGAAATTAAATTCAAATCCTTACAGCAAAATCTTCTTATAGAAAACTAGGGTTTTTTATACAAAAACCCTCTACTCCTAATTAGCTAACCTAAAAAATCGAACTCCTAATATTGTGTAATTATTATGAATAAATAGTTTCGAAATTTACAAGAATTTTTCCCACATAAAACTCTGAGAGATAACAGAAAAATTTGTGGAAATCCAATGCTGTCCGGACCCATCGGGGAAGGCGGTCCAGATCGCTCACTTATTTTAAGCAGAGTTCCTTAGCTTAAGGAGGTCTGGATCCTTTTGGGAAAGAAGGTCCGGATCGCATCCCTTTTTTATAAAATGACTTTTTTACCAGGGTGGTCCGGATCCTTTTCTGGAAAAAGGTTCGGATCGCCTTGGTTTTTCCTGCAAGGATCTTTTTCGTGTTCCTCCTCAACTTTAAAACTTCGTAACTTTTTCATCGTAGCTTGGATTGACTTGTCGTTTCTTCCAATGCTCTTGAAATTGAATTCTATTCAACTTTCTAGTTGGCTTCTACTCTGGACGAAGGCTAAAAATTTACAAAATTGACCTTTGACTTTCCTCATTTGACTTCATTCATTGCTTTTCTAGTTTCTTTATTCCTCAATGCTTCAAAAGCCTGCAAAACTTATGTGAAATACACGAAACTAGATGTACTAGTTAGAAGGAGTTAGTATCAAGGAAATGAGATAATTACACTCATTTTACGTTACTTGAGATAATAAAATTCTTAAATTAAATGGATAAAGTCGGAAGAATTTTAGCCTAATCAGAAAGCCAATAATGTACATGTTTATGTTGAACGATATAAGATGTGGTTGATTTTGAGGGAGATAAGCTCAGATTCTAATGCAAACCAACAATAAGGAGAATTTAAGGTTGTTTGGACAGTCTTTGTTCAGTTGGATCACTACAGTCTAGTGTAAATAGGGTCGGAGATGAGGACAAAAATTCATGATTTTTTTGTCTAGTGAATATTTCATGAGTGTTATTAGTGGGATGGAAAGGTAGAGGGAGATCCACAGTGACGGGAATGGAAATAATAAGTTGTGTTTAGGTGGGGGTAATATTTACAGGAGGTGTGAATTATTGGTTTGGAGATGGTGTAGGATCAGGAGTGCCGGATATTTTTTTGGCTAGTTCAGGGGGGAGGTTAGTCATCTCTTGAGAGCGATAATCGTCCGGGAATCATTTGGGGAAAAGGATAAGTAAAGAGGAGCCAACTGGGGTATGGTGATAGTCGACTTTGTTTGGGAAACATCTAGGTGAAATTGGCTTGTGGGTTTAAATTTAGAAAATAGGTCACCAATATCCACATTAATAGAAGGGGGTGATGGATCTTGAAATAGGAGGATAGTCCCATAAAGCACCGCATGTCAAGAGATAAAAACACACTTGGAAGGTGGATGTAAGCATCAATGTCCTTTACGTTGAGTGTTATATCCCAAAATACACATGAGTATGATTTATAGTCATATTTATTGCATGCTTAATCATGAAAATACGAAAAATAATGACAACCAAAGATCATGAGTGTACGTTAGTCAGGAAATTTTCCATACAACATGTGAAAAGGTGTATCAATGTGGAGGGTTGGATATGGATGTGTGTTAATCAGGTAGACTGTTGTCATAAAGGCTTCAATCCAAAACTATTGGGGCATATGAGCAAGAAAAGGTAACGTGAGTTGTGTTTCAACAATGTGATGATGATTTTGTTTGCCCACCCCATTTTGTTCAGTGGTGTAAGGATATGAAATTAATTTCTTAATTACACAAGAATCAATATGAGTAACAAATTATATTAGGTTAAATTCACCACTATTATCACATTAAAAAAATTGATTTTTTGAGATAATTTATTCTCAACAATTTTTTTTGATAAATAAATGATATATTATAAACCCATCGCTAAGGGAGAAAACCCATATACAAGTAGTGTACAAGAAGATACACTACTAAAAGGGAAAAAATGAACAAACCCCTACAATGTAGAGCCCCATACAACTCAAGGTGGATCTCCTCGATGAACTCAAGAAACTCCTGAATCGTTACAGCAAACATCACCTTATACCAACTAAGAAGAGTGCTAAAAAGCGTGTAGAGAAGTCTCGGACGTGCAGTCTCGATGTTCTCAAGACATATCTCACTCCTTTCCTTCCCTATCATCCAAAATATGCAATAGGTAACTAATCTCCACACATGCCTATCACCCAGCCACCTCCGCGGGGGTTTTCACCCCTCTAAAAGCTCCCTCACGAACTGAGGCATAACCTAGGGGGTCCCAGTCAGGGCAAGGAAAATTTCCCACAAACCTCTTGTCATCCTACAATTTAAGAGGAGGTTATTGGTCTTCTCGTCTTCATCCTTACATAACCAACATCGACTCTTCATCCTATAACTTATCTTCTGTAGCCCCTTGAGCATCAAAATGGCATTTTTAACCGCAGTCCATACAAAGAAACAGACCTTAGGTGGGTCCTTAACCTTTCAGTTATTCTTCCAAGGGAATCGAGCACTGAATTTCCCACTATCACTCAAAATTGAATAGTAGCCTCTGATCGATAACACCCTCATCCCTCCCCCCTTCCACCTCAAGTAATCCTCCCCACCCGATGGATGGGGAGCCGAACCCAACCACTCAAAGAACAAATCCACCTCTTTAAGCTCCCAGTCCCAAATCCTTCTTCTGAACTGAGGACTCCACATCACACCTCCCCACTTACAGTCATGTGGTAAGAAATCAACCCATCCGGATTAATGCATAGATTGAAAATCCTAGGAAAGAGCTCCTAAATAGACCCATTGACGCTCCACCTCTCTTTCCAGAATCTGATCCTATCGCCTATTCCTAAATAAACTCTGTGTTCATAGAAAACTCCACCCACTTCGTAAAAATATGCTTCCACAAGACCATGCCATGGGCATAATGCCCCACCTCCTCCCCTAACCCATTTGAGAACAACCCCCTTAGCACCTACCACTCATCTCCACAGCCTATGTTCCTCCCGAGGAACCTCCACAGCCACTTCCCTAATAGAGCTCTATTATAATTAGCCAAGTTTCTCACCCCTTCCCACTCCTTGATAGGCTTACAGACCTCCTCCTAACCTACAAGACAGTGCTTAAATCTATCCTCAGTACCTCTCCACAAAACATCTCTCATGATCTTCTTTATTTTTTATAAACTACAATCGGTAGAGATAGAATGGACATGAAGTAGGTAGGCAGGCTAGACAAAGTAATCTTAATCAGAGTCAATCTCCCCCCTTTCGAAAGAAATCCTTTCATCCAACCCACCAGTCTTCTGCGCATTCTCTCCAAAACCGGATCCTAACTCACCATAGACTTATGCTTAGCTCCAAGAGGCAGGCCAAGATAAGTATTGGGGAATGACCCAATCTTATAACCCAGGATGCCAACTAACCCCTCCACAAGATTCTCTCCCTTAATAGGAATCAACTCTCACTTCCCTGCATTGTTCTAGAGACCCGACACCATCTCGAAACAAACAAGGAGAGACTTAATAGCAATAACTTACCCCCGATCAGAGTCACAGAGAATAATTCCATCATTAGTGAATAAGTGATGAGAAATAGATAGCCTATTATTCCCCACTGACCCAAGAGTAAAACCCACGATCCACACGGTCTCGACCACCCTCCCCATCATCCTACTAAATGCCTCCATGACCAAAATGAAAAGGATATGAGATAACGGGTCACCTTGACAAAGTCCACAAGAACCAGGAAAAAAACCCTTAGGAACCTTGTTAATCAGAACCGAGAACTTGTCCTTGGAAACATACTTCCTAATCCATCGGCACCACCGATCACAGAACCCCATCCTCCTCAATAAGTATAGATGAAAGTTCCAATTAACATGATCATACTCCTTCTCAATGTCGAATTTACATGCTAAACCAGGGGTACCGCTTCTAAACCTAGATTCCACACATTCATTAGCCACCAAGATCGCATAGAGAATCTGTTTGCCTCCAACAAAAGCATTTTATGACTCAAAAATAAATGGGTCAATGACCTTTCTTAGACTAACCCATAACACCTTGGCGAGAAGTTTTTTGATACTCCCAATTAAGATGATAGGTCTGAAATCTATTATATTAAAAGTTCCCCCTTTTTAGAAATTGAGTTGAAAAAAGTTGCATTTAATCTAGGCACAAAGTAACCTCTGTCATAAAAACCCTCGAAGAAGGTCATGACATCACACCTTACAATGGTCCAACAATGCTGAAAAAAGGCATCGAGAAATCATTAGGACCCGGCGCGTTGTCCCCACTCATCGACTTGAGAACCTGCAACTCCTCCTCTTCGATGAATATGCCCTCAATACTATTAGCCTCAAATGAGGAAATACACCCCAAGCCGGACCCATCAAGAGACGGTCGCCAAACTTCCTCTTCCCTGAAAAGATACTCATAAAACTTAGAAATGATTGCCCTCACCTATCTTTCTTCTTCAAACTCCTCACCCCCCTGCGATTTTCCCAATATGATTACTATACTTGTGTGAGCTGGGAACAGTGTGAAAAAACTTAATATTCAAATCACCCTCTCTCAACCACAATGCCTTAGATTTATACCTCTAACTAATCTCCTACTGACTGAGACTAAGCTCGATCTCCCCTTTCTTGACCTCTCTATCTCTCTTTTCCTCCTCTCATCAAGCCTCCTGACCTCCTCCATGTTTCTTGTTATAGTCAGCTCACTATCCCAAACTCCTCTCTATTGCACCGTTTGATGTGTTCCTTAAGTAAGCCCAATTTAGCGGCCAACCTAAAGCTACCATTCCCCTCCACTTTGTAACCAGACCACCAGACACCAACTCTGACCACAAAGTCTATCTCCTTGAGCCACATGTTCTCGAATCTAGAGGGGGTACAACCTTCCCTCCATTCCCCAAACTCTAAAAGAATAGGACAATGATCTGAGGTAACCATAGGTAAGCACGCTTCAATCACCCTAGGAAAGTGCTCCTCTTACCCCTCATAAATTAGAAAATAGTCCAAGCGCGACATGGAAGGCCTATCTCTAAAATTGGACCAAGAATACAATCCTCCCTCTAACGGAAGATCCATCAACTCCATCTCATCAATAAAGTCCGAAAATTCTCTTATGTACCTACTAACCCTGCCTCCAATACTTTTCTCCACTAAGAAACGCACCACATTAAAATCCCCTCCCACGCAGACGGGAACACCCCACACCCTACTCACCCCTGCCAGTTCCTCCCACAAATCCCATCTACTAGAGTCCTCCACTGGCCCGTAAATCCCCGAGAAACTCTAAGAAAACCCATCCTCTATGTTTTTGAACAGACAGGATAGGACCAACCACCCTTTAAACATTCGATCAACTCTACTATGTCGGAGTACCACATAATCACCACCCCTCCCGAAGCACCCTTAGCATCCAAACCCACCCAATTAACCCCACGACCTCCCCAGATGGATCTAAAACTACAATCATCAAAGTTACATATCTTAGTCTCCTGCAAACACAATATGCTGGGCTTCCACCTAGTAATGGCCCCCTACAATCCCCCTTTTAAAAACGTCATTCAAACCCCTAACATTCCACTGAATAATGCATAATTTCGTTGATACAAAAATTCTTTAAGCCACTCGTCCTTCCCCACCTTAACCCCCTCCTTGCACCTCACTCCACTATCAATCTTTTCAAACAAATCCCATGCCTCCCTCTCAAACCCTTGAAAAATGGCAGCCGAATCTTTGGTAATATATTAGAACATATATTCCATCAATCCTAACGGATCCTCATCTCACCCTTCTTTCTCAACACTACCCCTTTCACTCCCATCTTGATTCGGGATCAAAATGTCCACCCAAAGTCTTGAATTGTTCAAATCCTCAAAATTCGAATTGCCTCCCCCTAATACCCCCTTAGGGGCATGTTTTTGTCATGTAAAGAAAAACACCCCTCTCCACTCATGGAAATCTTTTCACTAGCCACCACGACAGTCTTACAACTGACTTCTGGCACTGTAGACAGTATTCTCCATACATTGCCCTCCACCTTTCGATCCACATGTGATAATTTCTTCTCGCGCCCACTCTTCCCTGAAATCTTGCATTTTTTAACATTTTTTCCCAGAATTCCTGAAGGTTTTGATGTTCTTAAGGCCTAGCATCGCATTTCCGGGATAAACGTCTTTATTACCCTTAAATTTTTCCTTTGCCAACTCGAGACCCACCTGACTTTTAGAGTCGCGCCTATAACTAACCCCATAACTTAATTCAACTATTAAAGGTTCTCTTTTTTGTTTAGGTAAGGGCACAGTAATTTCACTAGCAATACAAGTTGGGGTTCGCAAGAGCTCATCTCTTTATTTAGCTAGTCCAAAATTCTTAATGTCTACGTCCTGACCTACCTCTAACAAAGCCCATTCACCCACAACGTCTACATCAACTAATTTTTGAAAACTAATAAATTTTGAAATGAACTCAGATTTTCTTTTACAATGGCTCACGCCATGTAAATTTAGTGAAGTCTTCAACAAATATAAGAAAATAAAAAAAATATTTCCCTAAAATGACGGGATTCGATCACCATAAATAATAATGAATAATTTTCTAAAAAAGAATTAGCAATAATATTAGATAATGAAAAGGTAAACGACATATATTTCCCATCCGAAAACTGTTGTAGACAGTTGGACTCTTGACCATTTACTAAATATTGATGACCAAGTTTTTGGTGCCAAATTTCATATGAAGTATTATTGGTCTTTATTGAGACAAATTATTTATATTCTCCTTTTTCATTCAGTGCATAAATTCCACCTTGATTACTTCTCATGGATAGAATTATCCACATTGAATCATCCTTTATCTTAAAATTAGATCATGAAAATTCAAATATGCATGAGTTAAGTTTACTTAGTTAGAAAATGGAAATGAGATTTTTTTTGTTAATTATGGAATTACTAAGACATTATGCAGGGGTATATTTCCATGTGTGGAGTCTAAATTAATGCGCTGAATATGTTGTACTGATAAAGCGAACCCACTACCCACCATGAAATTAAATTCACCATTATATGTTTGATAGGAAACCAATATACCTTTGTCGAATGTCATATGCAACATGGCTCCTATATTATTGTACCAGAGAGGATTTAGTGTTGCTTCATCCAAAGTGGTAGATACAAAGGCTTGTAAAAGATGTTCATTAACTTCATACACATATTCATATCAAAATCAACACTTTGTTACAAACTGGTTTGAATTTTGACACATCTCACACTGTAAGGATGGGGATGACAATGAGGGACTTGCAACCTAATCTTTATTTTTAGGTGGATGTGATGCTGGTATGGGTTTTGTAATAATGGAACATGATCTACGAGAGGATAAAGGGTATTTGGAGTGGTCTTGTAACGTCCTTTTATATTTCCCAACTAGATAAAATCCACATCCTCTAGAAGTAAATTTGTGTCTTCCTCGACCACAGTGTTGTGTCTTCCCACATCCAGTACCATGTTGCATGACGCAAACAAAGTTTGGGTTTGTTTCTTTGGGTACATCTAATTCGGATAGGAATTTTTAAGTTTAAAATTTTTTATAGAAAAGACAAATTGGAAGAAAGGTGGAAAATGAGGTCTTGCTAGCATTGTCATAGTAATATAAACATACTTTGTTCTAAGACAATCTGGTACCTTAATTTTTTTCTCTTCATCGGTGACAGGTTTTTTAATAGATTGGTTATCACAAATGTTTTCTAATTTTAAGAGATACTCATTAAGAGAGTTGGAGTCACTCTTGGGGTACCTGCATTTGATGTTTTAGTTAAAGCTCGTGTTCCTTTGATGCCTGGAGATAAATTTCTTCAAGTCGTTCACATACTTCTTGTGTAATGTTTAACCTTATGGTATAAGTGAGGGTTACTCTGGCAAGGTTCCTGTTATAAGATTTTGGACCATTAGGTCATTAAAATTCCACTTATCCCTTGAAGGACTCCCAAATTTCTTAGTAATTGCTATTTTATTTCTAGTAAAGTGATCTGCAAGCTTTTTGAATGAGAGGATATACTTATATTTACTAGATTAGGTAATTATGAGTTGCTAATTTTAGAGGTATAATGGTCATGAGATGATGTAGGTTCACATCCGAGAGAGTGAGAGGTGAAGAGGAAGTGGTTGTAGTTGATAAGGTGGTTATATAGCTTATGGGCTCTAATAGCATAAAGAAATTAAAGTCAAACTATGCTTTGTTAATGAATAGTAATTGATTTTATTGATATCATGAGTTTCTCAAATACACATAGATAATAATTGATTACAAAAGTAATATAGTGTAGGTGGTAGAATCCTATTAGTCATGATTAAACATAGTTTTAGTCGAACAAAATAAGTAAACTATGCACAATCACACAATATCTGTATTTATGTGGTTCGACAATGTGTGCATGTTTATAGGTGGTTATTTCTTTCTACTATTATAGTTCAATTTTTTTATTACGCCTGTAACATCTCGCCTAATTAAATATCGGGTGATCAGTCCTTTATAAATTAAATTCAAGATGAACGGTTCGTTCATTCCCAGCATCACCGTCGCAACATAATATTTCCAATTTGAACACCCTAAATAATTAAGCTAAGTGTCAAAACAATTTAAAGTCTTATTTTCATTTTATTAAATTCCAATATGAAAACCTCTATTAATAACCAACAGTTTAAGAATCACATAAATACTAAGGATGGAAATTAACACACAAGAGTTAAACCATCTAGATAAAACAAACCAACTTTAAGAACCATAAATGAAATCATCCTGACAATAGTTAACTCCCAAGGAATACTGAAGACTGGAAATATAAATGAACATAAATCTCTAACAAATCCAAATGGAATAGAAATCCGGGCGACACATGCCCTAACTAAGAAGAACTAAAGTAGGAACATAATCAATGTCAAGGTCATCTAAAGCAAAGGCCTGTAACTCGCACATAAGCTGCAGCGCGTCAAATCCAAAGACCATATGCATGACGCCCCTGTGGATGGGCACCTGTAATACATACATATATATACAAGAGAAAGAGAAATGATAGGAAACGTGTCAGAGCCCGAGTGTAAAATAGTTTTAAAAATAGTTTAACAAGTATTTAAAATGCTTACCGGCTAATATAACCACCATCTTAGTATGCGACACTCTCTTGAGAATGCCCACCTCTCATCTAACGTGCACGCCTACCATACTACTGATCACATAAGTCTATCTAACTTATTTTTCCATAAATTTCTATCCCGAGAAGTACTAAGGCCATAATATTTAGTTTTAAAAATCTTTCTCTTCCATATTCTTACGTTACTTAGAACCACTTAGTACCGTTACCAAATTCACGAACACTTGTTATAAAGCTGAAGCATTCATTCATTACTTAACTACTTATACACACGGTAGAAAGTTTCCATATATATATATATATATATATATATATATATATATATATATATATATATATATATATATATATATATATATATATATATATATAGGCATAGGCTCAAGTGAGGTCCTTAAATGAGGTCCTTATATGAGGTCCATAATAAGACAAAAGTAAGATCTTTAGCAATATTCTGTTTTAGATCCCAATACCTTTAGATAACAATTTTGCATTTTAAGCTTTAAGATTTTAGAAATAATAAACTCACCGAATTCCGACCAAACCTCAATTCTGGTATCAGAGCCATAAGACGTTCCTTTTAGACATACGGTAAAAAGACTTTAATGCCCTTAGGATTTATCCCTCGTATTTACCAAGATATTTTTGGAACCAACCCAGACTACCAACCTATACCCAATACTGACTTAGACTCAAAAGGTTGTTTAACCACACACATAGACGGTTGTTCACATATTGAACATATCCCATCCAAACACGCAGACAGTAGACAAGTCACTGCTAGTGCTATTAATAGTATAATATACCAAAATAAGTGTATACTCCTTATATTAAGAAAATTAATAAAAGACACTCAAACCTTAGAAATAGAGATAAAAAAATATCTCTAAAATATTATCAGACATAGATAATCAAATCCCAATAGACTTAGTATCCGTGTTACAAGAAATAAATATTAAGACTAATCATATATAATTCCTTAACAAAGACATCTTAGAAATTAAAAACCTTAATTAAAAATCAAGTCAGTGAGTTAATTAAACGTACCAAAGAACAAGCTAAGCTTATCCCTAGACTAGATAGTTATCTTCCTAATGGAGATAGTTAGATCAGACTGGAATGAGGTACCAAGAGACCTCTCTATCCAGACTTTATCAGACTTTTATCAAATAATTTTAGAAAAGATAAATGATGATAGATTTTATTATAAGATAAATGAAAAAGAGATTTCCAATGCTGCTAAAGCAACTAGACTTATATTAGAAAGACTAAATTTAATTTCTACATCCATAGCAGCTACCCAAGACTATAATAATAGATTTGTTAAAGACTTACATTGAGATCTAAAGGCTAAGACAGAAGGATTAACTACCTTCTATATAGACTTTGTTAAATTCCAACAGAATTTAGCAAATTACCTTAATAATATGGAAAGACATAATCTATCTAAGATGGATAGTATTATTAATGAACTTAGACTAGATATGGCCCAAGTAGAAGAAAAATATGGTGAAATTATAAAAGGAATTAAGGCCGTATATAACAAACCTTCCCAAGTAGAAATAGACTCTCCTTTTATTCTAACTCGGTAAGATAAAATTGAAAAGACTGTAGAAGCCATATAAATTAGATCTATACAACAACAAGAAAAAGATAATGAATTAAACGACTATATTACTAATATTGGTAAAACTATTGTTAATTCTCTATCTAGACATAGTGAAGAAACTTCTGAGAAGAATAGAAAAGAGAATAATAATTTTAAAGAAGAAATCCTTAATCAAGTAAAAAGACAAAAAGATTATTCAGACTTCTTAGAAAGAATTGAAAAAAGACTTGAACAAAAATAGGTAACCACCTGTAAATTTAGAGAAACCCCTCCCATAGAAACTAGAGAAAAGAATACCATAGGTAGACATGTCATAAATGACGGATTGGATAAGACTAGCAAGATAGTTAGCTTTATCCCAAATATTGGACAGAGCAATCATATGCTCCAAAGATTTAAGGATTCATCCTCCAATGTTAGGACATGGTGGAAAGAAAGAAATTTCACCAATCCTCTCCAATGGAAAGAGTGGGGTGAAGTTGACTGGAAGATTGTTGAAGATTCCATTCATAATGAATAACTTCCAGCCATTAGATACATAGACCTGTTTAAAGAAGGTGCCACTCCTAAGACTCCCAATTATAACATGACCTACCATTGTAGAAATCATGTGTTAGACAAATCTTATTCCGAGCTTCAAGTATTTGACTCAGAATGGATTAGATCTAGAGGAACTGATAGGAAGTTTCAATTCCTAACCTTTGGACTCTTTCAAGCAAGAATCCAAGGATTACATAGACCTCAGAATAATATTAACATATTATATTGTTTAGTAGACAAAATATGGAAAGATTTTGAGAAAAGTCTTATTAGGATAGCCCAATTAGAAATGTCAGACAACATAGGATACTTTAATGTCATTCCGGCATTTACAGTAACTGTAGACACAGCCAAACATTTTAAGTTAATCTTATATGCTAGTGGCTATGAAGACTATATTATCTCAGACGCAAATATAAACATAGAATTTCAAAGCTATGTGAAGTTCTCCCAATTTCGTTATGAAGGAATGCAATCGGGAATTCCTAGCGGTAGAATTAATGAAGAAATCTTTATTAGAAACAATGTTTCGGGAATTAGGAATACTGGACCTATGAAAGAAAAAGCTAAGACCCTCTAGCAGTTGCCATAATTTTAAGAAACTAAGACTATAGAAAATAAACCTTTGTTTTTTAATCAAGACGACGTCACTGGAAATGTTAGCATCCAGTTTGGTCCTCCTAAGATTATCAATAAGAATATCCAGACCGAAGAAATTAGATTTAGGAATATGGGAGAAGCCATAATCAATGATCCTTCAGAAGGAGAATGTAGTAGTAAGACTAGTGCTAGTTTACTAAGACAAGCCCCGATAATTAGACCTAGAATATCATTTGAACAAAAAGACTTAATTAAAGAAAAAGCTAGGATTAAAAACTTTGGACAAGAACCCTCAGAATTGGATATGAAGACATTTAGATATCACCTTAAGAAGAGTCATTCTGATAGATTTCAAAAAAGAGAAAGAAATAATAGGATAGCCCAAGATCGCATATTAAAATTAAAAGTATCTAAGAATACAAAGGAACTTCGTAGAAACTTAAGACTAATTGAAGAAGGAGAAAAAAAGATTAATGCTAGCTACACAAGTAGAACCTAGTAAGCAAGAGATAGGAAGTAGTAGTAGGCTAGAAGATGCTCCTAGACTTTTTAGTAAACCAATAGGAATAAATATTCCTACATACTCAAGCACCGTAAGTCACGACCCCGACCCAAAAATCGTAGGGAACGAGTGTCCTGACATGCCACCAAGTCATCCAATATTCTGGCGTCAAAATTTTTCTTTTAAAATATATATATATATAGCGGAAGTATAATCACATGGTTATGAATCGTAAAATACTGAAAGTGAAGGAATTACATCATCAGAGCTTTCTAAAGGAAACTTCATTTATATTAAAGTATCCAAGAGTTCAGAAATTTTAAAGCCTTTTGATTAAAGAGCCAAACATCCTTTATCTAATAAAACAAAGTTCTACTTAATGTAAGAAAAAGATCTCTAAAAGCTAAATCTTCAACATAGTCCCTTTATGTTCCATCCGCTTTCCTAATTATTTCCTGAAAAATGGTTAATTTTAAAACAGCAGCTAAAAGCCAAATGAGATTCAATCTCCAAATATTCCAAGGTTTGCAGAAAATAGATACCTATTCAATTTAGAACATAAGGTATATACATAGAGATAGGAATTTCAAGTAATATATATATAAAGTAAATGACAATATATATATATATATATATATATATATATATATTTAGAATAAACAGTTCAGAACAGAGCACAATTGAGCATATGTCAATTATTCAGTTTTAGTGGCCAAGTACGCTCTAATACCCAGACAGATAGTGTCACCAAATGTTTCCACCCGGTAAAATCACAGACAGATAATCATGATTTCTGGAACAACGCCTTGTTTAGGGCACACCAGCGATAAACCAGCAGGGAAGGTACCACCCAAATATTTCCACCTGGTAGTCAAGGCCAATATAGTAAGAGAGTTTCCATAGGCCGAATCAATAATTTCAGAATTCAAATCAGATGTTTATATGGAGAGATATAAACATATAACAAACGACGGAATCATCGGTATCAGATGCATTTTGAGAATAAAAGTATTTCAAAAAAATACATATTTTGCATAATATAATCAAAATGCGCAAGAAATTGCATAGAGTACTCACCTAAAATAGAGGTCGAAATTATAGATAACGAGTCTTCGATCGCACGTTAATCTAACAAATACGATAAAGGTTTAAGTATATGTTCTAAACAAGGTCCAGTCTACATATTGTATTTAAATAGTAACTTATTTCAAAGGATTACTAAAAAACTATTTTCTTAACTTTTAAAACTTATTGATCGTAATTAAAGGATTCAATTCATAGTTCTTCCTAATCAGTCGGTTCCCAGTAGAGATGGAGGGTCACAGGGGCACCGCTTAAATACCATCTCCTCTAGAAAGAACATTTCCGAATTCATTCCCAGTAGAGATGGAGGGTCACATGGGCACCACTTAAATACCATCTCGTCTAGACAGAATTTCACCGGGCCTGACTTTGGAATTACTTAAATAGGATTCCATAATAACGAGCAATTACTTTTAAAAAATCATTTTTAGAAGCGTATATACAATTTCAAACAAGTTTACATGAAAATAAAATCAACTTGGATTTCTTCTAAACTTTAAGTTTTGAGTAGTGAAGTCCTTAGTGTATTTTACCAGCATAACTACTAAGTAAAGCTATAAAACATAAAATTAAAACTATAAAAATACATTATAACATTTTAAAAAAATCATACCTACGAAATGAATTCTTTCTTCGAAATTATAGAACTCCTTCTTAAGATATTTCCCAAGCTTTCTATCACTCTTTCTTACTATAATTCTCAAGGAGTTGGTGTGAGTTTCAAATGAACCCTAAGGCCCTATTTATAGGTTTCCAAATGTATTACGGTGTTAACACGTGTCTAATGACTAGGCTTTTTGGATTGGTGATTCAACGCCAAGGTGTCGTGATCCGGAGTGGTCTTGCAGTGCTAATATCACCAAATGATGACAATTGTTTTAGCTCTCACTCTACAGATGACATGTGAAAGGTGGAAGTGACCGGCACGTGGTGGAAAGGTGATAAGGGTATAAGGGTCATTTCACACATGAAGGGTATTTTAGTAATTTCACACTATATATTTTGAATATTTCTTAGAGGTCCTTGAAAATATTTTATTTACAAAATAGCCCATTTTATATTTTTATTTTAGTACTTAAAGTTTCATACAATTATATTTTCTACCCCAAAACATATTATTTGCCTTAAGATATGTCATAAGACTTCGATTTGATCCAATTTACAGTTGATTCTTCGTAATTAAAAATGGGGTTTGTTATATTGATAGCCAATAATACCACATATCTAAGAATACAACATTTATAAGATAATAAGTAACACAAGAGTGTAAAAACAAATTATATATAAAAGTGGGGTCATTACATCGTAGTTAAGACTAAACCTGATTATATAAAAGACTTTCTAACTAGTGACAAGAGTTTCAGTCCCGTTAAGACTATGGCAAGACAAGCCATAAATCCAGTAGGTATATACCTTAACTTAGACAATGCACAAGATAGGAAGAAAGCCTTAGATGAATGGCGTAACCAGATGAACATGTGTTTTGCATCTAATGAACAATGGGATGCAAGTTCATGTAAGCAGTACGCTAAGAAATCCATTAGAGGTATTGCAAAAGACTACTTAGATAGTTTAAGAAAGGCTACAGATGAAGACTCCTTAGCAAAGGTTGAGAAGATGAAGGAAAACTTAGAAGAAAGATCAATTGAAGAATATATTCAATTGTTCACTTCAGAATTCATTGGTGCTGGACATCTAGCTCAGATCAATGAACAAGACCTAACAAAAACTAAGTTAGCCCTCCTTAGCATTTGCAAATTGGATAAGATAAATGAATATAGCAATAATTATGAACAACTATATTTACCAAATTAAAGAATTTGGATAAACCTTAAAAGATGAATACTTTAGAAAGATACCTACCATAGGACAAATCCTAATTAATGAATATAGGAATTGGCCGGGAGTAGCTGGAGTTAAGAATAACTCCCTTGGTGAAAGAATCAATTTCGCCAAAGACTATATTATATCTAAATGCAGATCCCTCCGATCAAAGACGAAAGAGACATCGCTCCAATCCAATGGGGATGTGGAAGTGAATCTAAGAAATTCAAAAAGAAAGTAGAATGGAAACATAGGAAGTTTAAGACTAGACCTTTAGGATTTCCAAAGAAGTATAAATTTAGACAATCTACTACCTTTAGGGAAAAGAATCCTAAGACTAAGAAAAATAGATTTAACCAAAGAAGATACTTTAAGAATAATACTAGTAAATATAAGAAGGTTCCTAATTATAGGAAAGAAAAAGACGTAGCCCAATCTAAGACTGCCACCAAAGAATGTTGGACTTGCGGCAAAGAAGGACACCTTGCTAAAGACTTCCCTAATAAGAAAGATAAAGAAGGTATTAAAATCATTAATACGATATTAGACTATGCAGATCAAGAAGAATTATATATCCTATATGCTATAGAAATATCAGACATAGAAGATGATGATAATACTAGTATCTATAGTGCATATACAGACAGTGATTCGGAAGACTATAGTGATATTGATGAGTATGAAGACTCTCAGGATACCCTAGACTTATATATGATGTAGACTGATCAGGGCGATCTAGATGATGAATATATAGACTTTGAAGACGCTTGGTATAAGTGTATATTAAGCCCCTTTTTAAAGAAAAGATAGACAGTTAGTAATCCTGAATTACTAACCTATATACCTAGATGTTATTTTGATGAAATACATTATTGTACATTTGAAATGAAATGTAGTAAGAAAGACTTTAGATGCGTAGAATATTTTGAGACTATACAAACAGAATTATTTATGGCTTGTATTGTTTGTCAATTACACTACCATGAAGACTGTTGGAGAACTAGATTTAGATCAATTTATACTAGCCAGTATGACGCTCAAATAGACTTAGATATTAAAACTTATTATCAAGACGTTGATAGGAATATAGCAAAAAGATTTCAAGAAAATGAAGACTTCAAAGGAAAAGGAATTTCCTATGATTTAGAAGAATACCATTCTGATAATAGTTCAGAAGACCAAATACCCTTAGATTTTATAGATAAACCTCAGAAAGGAATATCTATTTTAGAAAATAACAATTTAGGAATTTCTACTAAACCACATGCTTGTTTTGTAGAATTATTTGTTCAACATAAAGACCATCCTAAAAGACTTTCAGCCTTTATAGATACAGGGTGATCTCAGAGTATTTGCAAGGATAATGCCTTCCCTGAAGACTATTTTTTATAAAGTACTCAAGAAATCTATGGTAAAGTGGCTAATGGAGATCCATTTACCTTATATTTCTAGACTATTCCTATTTATTTTAAATTAGGAAATCAGACCGACAAAATCGTTAATCATCGGTTTTGGATCATGGACCCTCGTCCTAGTTTCACAAGAAACATTATTTTAGGACAAGACTTTATTAGTAAATATCATCCTTATACTCAGTATAATGATAAGATATTAATTAGTGATCAAGAGGCATTTAATATTAAAGCCCCTCTCATAGATCATAAGACTGCCTTGGACCTTATGCAGGTCAAACCCAATTATAAACCCATAAAACATCAGAGTTCTTCAGCTAAGCATGGTGGACCTAAACCTACAACCCAACAAGAAGCCCTAGATATCACTAAACCCTTACAAAAAAGAGTGTAAGTGTCCAGACCAAAAGTGTTATAAGCAAATAGCGCTTCTACAACAAGACATTTTAGATCAAGCCCAACAGACCTTATTACAGGTTCAAGCTATATCCAAACAAAAGAAAATGGATATAGAAGTAGAAAAGGAAAAGATTAGGCAGCTAGCAGAACCTACTTTAGGGGAAAATTCCATAGCTAAGTGGGATAAATACCAAAGCTATTGTGAAATTATCCCTATTAACCCAGACGCCACCATTAATGGTGGAACCTATAAGAAAGGATACTCATAAGAAGATAGGGAAGAATTCAAGAAAGACATAGATGAAATGCTTAAGTTATGCATTATTAGAGAAAGTAAAAGTATACATAATATCCTAGCCTTCTATGTTCAAAATGAATTTGAACCTAAAAGAGGAAAAAGACGTATGGTTATAGATTATAGACAATTAAATAAGAATTGTGAATTTGATTCTTATAAGATTCGAGAAAAGAATAATTTGATTAATTTAATCGAAGATAGAATTATATTCAGTAAGTTTGATTGCAAATCAGGCTTCTAGCAAATTAAGATGCATCAAGACAGTATTACTTGGACAGCCTTTAGTGTGCTCCAAGGAAAATACGAATTGCTAGTAATGCCATTTGGATACTTGAATGCTCCTCAAGTTTTCCAAAGAAGAATGGATAATATATTTAGAACTTATTCAGAATTTTGTCTTGTTTACATAGATGATATTCTTGTAGCCAGTAAGACTGAGATAGAGCATGTAGACCATATTAAAAAGATTATCTTAGAATTAGACAAACATGGTATTGTTATTTCCGAAAGGAAAATGCAATTATTTCAGACTGAAATAGACTTTGTGGGAATGCACATTAATAAAGGAAAATTATCCTTCGCAGAACACATAACCAAAAAGATTCTTGAGTTTCCAGACCAACTTAAAGATAGAAAACAATTACAATCATTTTTAGGATTGCTTAATTGTGCTGCATATTTTATTAAAGACCTTGCTTTAAAAAGACAAAGCTTAACGGCCAAATTAAAAGGAACATACAAAACTAATCCTTTTTATTGGACTAAAGATGATTTTGAAGTAATAAGACAAATTAAAGATGTAGTCAAGAACATTCCTTTACTTGAACTGCCTAATACAGAAGACCAGTTTATAGTAGAAACATATGCCTTTGATAAGCAATGAGGAGCAGTATACTTTGCCATTGATGATCAGACAAAAAAGAAGAAACTTTGTAGAAACAGTTCTGGAACCTTTACAGACCCAGAAACAAGATACACTGCCCATGAAAAAGAAGTTTTAGCCATAGTAAGGGCAATAGAAAAATATACGTTGTTTCTTAGACCTAAACATTTTACTGTTTATACTGACTCTTCTTATGAAGTAAAATTCAGGGATTTAGACTTGTCCAAACCAAGGACTAATAGACTAATTAGATGGAAACAATTGCTTAATGGTTAAGACTTCTCTGTTATACATATTAAGGGAAGTAAAAATAACATTCCAGACATTATATCAAGAGAGCCAATGTTTGCTAACACTAATGTTATTTCATGTCTTATGTTGCAAACGGAAGACCTAGAAGACATGAGTTCCTCTGGAACGAATAAACTGAACAGGGAAGACGTTGCGAATTATCTTAGACACGTAAGACCAAATGATGGTATGACGCAAAGACCGACTCATATTCAAGACTCTCAAGAAAGACCAATCGTAGAGAACTTTTATGATATCTTAGTTCCTCCTGGAAAATCTAGACAAGAGATTATTTCTCAAAATAGACTTATTGGGAAGATGTATTTTCCCCAATATAGACCCGATCAAATATACCCAGACCTGATCAAATTTAGACGAGAATTTTCAGAAGACAAAAATACCCTTATATATGCCATATGGTGGGACGTAAAGAATAGACTTTGTATCGAGTTCAACAAAATTTGGTAGCTATTGCCAGATTTATGAGGACTCAAAGACTTGCAGTTACCCAACTCAGTGGTACTGCTATACCTAGACCTCAGACTCAAACCTATGCTCAGACTCTTGGAGAATCCTCCAAAACTAAACCCACTGATAATTTTATCAGAAAAAGACCTTTAAGACTAAGATTGTTATACCATTTGCTCATAATAATATTCCATTAACAGAGTACTATAAGAAAGAATCTAATAACATTATTAAACATTTTAATATGTTATTATCTGAGACTAATGGAGATTCTTTAATAATGAAAGGTTTATTCAAAGACGTTCCAAAGATTTATCTTGCTGGGAAAGAAGAAATTGCCCAGATAACCTTAGTAGACTATGGGTTCATCGGACTCATCCAAATTGAGACTATAGAAGACTCTGTTGCTCTTGAAAAAATAGTCCATGAGTATGTTAAAAAGGTAGAAGATTTCCTTCCTTTATTTGCTAGAATCTATCAGATTGCTCTAAGTTCCTACGGAGGAATTAGAGTGGAAGGATTTAGACTTGTTAGATTTTCTAACTATACATTTGAATATGTTGAGATCCTATCAGAAGACGAGATTAAAGATTTAATTATTGATAAGTCCAAGTTCCAGATTGCTCAAGCCATGGAAACAATTGAAATCATGGAGTTATTAATAGGAGAAGACAGGTGGTACACTGCCTACCACAAAAAAGACCTGATAATCCAAGCTGATGAGCCATTTAATGGAAGGCTCAAGAAAGAATCCAAAGAAATGGTAGAGATAGCTTTGTCAGCCAGCCTTAGAACAGTAGGCCTCATTGATGAGTTTTTTAACAATACCCTCCCAAACCAAGACAAGGCAGAAGAAGACACAGATGCGACAAAGAAGGGTCCCTCAGTGGTGGATGAATTATTAAAGATAGAAAAATCATTTGCCTAGACCATGCTTTCCATAAAGCAAAATAATGCCTGCCCCACATGGGCCACCAGACTGATGAAAAAGACGAAGACTTTGTTTGATGCTCTTGCATTATTACAAAATGACAAGACTCGTGATAAAGACTTGGTATACCTTTCTTTTCATAAAGAAAGAGGTACCCCCAAATTACCAAAAGACGATAAAAGCTTGTAGACCCAGCTGATAAGATTCTGAAGAAAATGATTCTTTAATAATTTCAACCGGATTGCTTTTGGTAACCGATTACCAGTCATTTTGTAGTGCCCTTGATCTATAAAAGGGAGCGTCCATTTGTGTTTTACACAGGAGGAGGTAAAGAGTGAGAGATTGTTAGACTTCCAGTGTTAGAAAGAGTGTATGCTTGTAGTGAGTAATATGTATATGAGTGAGTAAACCTCTCATAGTTAGGGGAGAGGGGAGAGTTGTATTTACTTATGAAATGCAATAAAAGTATTTTCTTTTCCAGAAATCTATTATCCTAAGTTGTTATTATTTTCCAAATTGTCTCCAACTTTCTGTTCATAGAGGACTATTGTGTGGAACCTCTGGTGTAGCACACAAGGTGTTATACTGGTGAATCACCGTCAGGTGCCGATTAGTCGTGAGCCGTTATCCAGGTGGGCGTTAGGCGTGAAGGCGTACAGGAAGGAAACGGGTCAACCGCCAAAGTAGTGGATTGAGGTGCGACACATAAGGTAATTATCATTTCCCTAAGATATTTCCCATACGTAGCATTATATTTCTTTTAAAATATCATATCTATACTTCATAAATTAATTATCCTCGCATCCTATAACATCTCTCCACTACCGACGTCGTTAAGGTTCATGCGCGGAGCGTCTCACAAAGCGAAATCCAAACAAGGAACCCCTCCAATACACTACTACTTAACTTTGTCGATCGAGGAGGTTCGACAACTACAACTATGCGATCGGGATAACCTCATACCTCTTTCAACCCAAAAGTGTTTTAAACTCCCATCTCTATCCAGGAGTCATACCACTACGCTCTTGTACTACACTCAGTCCTTGCGTAATCAATAATGAGTTTAAACTCAGTCCTTAATGTACAAATTGTAACCCTAAGGCTACCCTCACTCAATACACAAGATTCAAATAGGTTTTCCTCAACATATATTCAGTAAGAATTCACTAATATTATACTGGTCCATAACATCATTTCTCCCAAATTACTACGAGTTAAATTCTCCTTTTCATTAAGGTTAAAATCGATAGTTTCCAATCTATTATAAACACATATTCTTTCTCTTATTCTTTAAACCCTCTTGTAAACTTAAGGATACCCAGGTGTTACATCAAATCACCCCTACTGGTCCTATCTTTAATCCTCATACATCTCCATTTAGAATTTAACAAATGAATCTAGCAACCGAAATTCCATTCGCTATCATTTTCATCATTTAAATCATTTGAATCTAAATCAAATTAATTCAAATCTTAACAAGGGTTTACTGATATTTTCTAAGTCCCAAAATATTCAAATAATAATCACCAAAGATCCATAAAAGTCTGGGATAAGAATCAACATTTAAAAATAAACAACTTTACTTAATCAGGGGAGGTCGATCGATCGAAGGTAGGGGTCAATCGATCGATCCCTCAGGTCCAGGCCTGATTTTCTGCATTTTCTGCAACTACGGGTTTAACAACTTTTGATCATTTAAACCATCATCTAAACATCCCAAATGACTTATAAACTTTACTACATGATATATCAACATATATAAACGATTTCCAATACTCTAAACATCCTAGAATCATCAAAGGATTGGATTAAAAAGCATGTTTATCTCCTTATTCGCAGAAATTTATTAACATAACCTCTTCAAGAACACATCAATGGTTTCCATCATTTCTTCAACAGATTCAGGACTAATTCGTGGATTATTAATATCCTAACACATGAGTTAAATTCCAATATCATTTCAGTTTTCCAGAAATCCATTTAATGATCCATTATCTCTTCCAAACATGAATAATCTTCTCTTTTCATACTATTCTAACATGGACAATATACAAACTTAAATTGCTATTATTAAACACTTGCCTTTAGTGTAGGTCTGATCCTTTGGTGTAGTTTATCTCAGTTGGTTGCCCCTTCTCCGGTCAAACTCCGGTGGTGGCTGGTGGTGGTGAACCTTGGTTCTAGTTCTTCTCCTTCCCAAGTGACTTTTCCCTTCCCAAGCACTCTTACTCTCACTCTAAGAAGATGGCTGCTCTTATTTGTGAAGAGGAGATGAATAACTCCCATTCACTTAATCTACCTATTCTTATAATGATCCCAAATCCGAAATCACTATTCATCCCCCTAGAATAATGACCAAAATGCCCTTTCGGGTTGTCTATTCATTCCCAAATGACTCGAGACTCAAAATTGACATCCAAATAGACTTTTCTGACTATTTCGAACCTTCCGAACGCAACAACGCAGTCGAAATGACTATTAGATCGATAGAAAATAAATTTCCTTTTTAATTTAATAAACTAGTCCCGACACGTCCCATACCGCGTCTGACTAAAAATATAAATTACCGAATTTATATCATACAGTCATATCAATGACATCACATTTCATATATTACCTAAATATCTTTAAATAATATTCAGAACCATCCATTTTAATATCCACCGTCCGGATAAACCCGAATGAATTAATTAATAATAAAATATAATTAATCCATTAATTTAAAATATAACTCATTTTAAAAATCATTTAAAATTACGGGGTATTACATACTTCCCTCCTTATAACATAATTTCGTCCTGAAATTTAGGAATATTAGTCATACCGGTAAGGTCAACTCCGAGTATAAATCTCTCATCGCAAGAAATCCAAGATGTACCGCCCATACAGTACATTAACAAAGTCCCTATCGATGTTATACGCCAAGCCTCACCATATAGTTTCAACTGAATCAAATTTAAACTTTACCCAATCTTTCCTATACCGTCCTCGTGACAAACTTTGGGAAAAATGATGCTCTCGTAGTGAACAAATAAATCCTGAAGTCTCAATTACTTACCTTATTCACAATTATGAAAAATACGACAATTCAATCGACCAGGGCGCCCATACACCCTATCGTACCGCTTTCAATATTAAAAGTTTCGCAAAGGTTATAAACTCGTTTCCCAAAGGCCTAACTTATTTCAACTCCCAACGGGTATTAGTTTCATGCGTGGGGTGTCTCGCAAGCGAAATCCAAACAAGGAACCACCCCGATACACTACTTCCTAAAGTAGTCGGTCACCGAAACTCCTAAGGTCCTTAGTCAATAACATATATAAAAAAAAAATTGGTTAAAAATAATATCAAGTTTATCGATTTTAAAAACAAAAATTAGATTTTTAACGATTTCAAATAGAGTCTATGCATCTACTCTCTTATAGAAGACAAGATGCAGACATATGCTCTCATATACCACAAGTCAATGCACGCCGATAGTCAAATCACACTCGGACATGCTCAAGGTAAGTAATCCCATGATACAAATCAAAACCCACGTGATAACATGTAATATAAAGGTGTCCCACACCCCTCAGTGAGTCTACGTAAATAACAATGCCATAGGCTATGTTTAACAACCCTTTTCCCCTCACAATATCAATCACTACAAAAATCAATACGCCTCATACTTCCTTAGATAGGAAACATACCCTCATGTGCGGGTGATGGTTTTTGAATCCCAATATTATAACCTTGCTCCGATGAGTCAAGAAAAATTTTACCCCAAATTTTCAGTTCTAGTTAATCACATTCCACTATATACCAAAGCCTTTCAATATATTGCCTTCATTAGGGAACATACACAATTCACGCATTTCAAGAACTTCGACTGATGACTCTCCTCAATTTTTCCATAATAGGGGTGACCTCGCCTACGGTCATCATACTCGAACATACATCATAACCTCCTAAGTACGATCTCCGCTATCCGTCCAATGGCCCTCATCTGCCATACGTACGTAATGAAAGATTCCCCAATAAATGTTGTCGAATATTATAGTTCCACCCATAAGTGGACATTAGGACTCTCCTCTCCTCAGTAAGTACTTCAGCTGGTACCAAATTAGTTAATCTCGTAAACTCTTCCTCATATTCCGCCACAGTTTTCTCTTCCTGTTTCAAATTAATTAGCTTCCTCCTCATCTCTGTCTGGATGGCAGAAAGAAAATACTTCCCATCAAACCATATCCAAAAGTCTTGGATAGTCATTATGTCCCTCTTCTCCATAGTGGTCGTATCTTCCCACCATTGCAAAGCTTCCCTTACAATCTTGAATGTGACTAGTATCTGACGTTGAACCTCAGTGCATTCGATCATTCTCAAGTGTCGTTGGATATCTTTCTTCCATTGGCTAGCAGTCACAACATCTGATCCTCCCTGAAACTCGGGTGGGTGCGCTTTCTGAAAGGCATCCCTCGCTCGTTCCCATGCAGTAGGAAACACTTGGCCTTGCGCGGGTGGCACAACCGGTGTCGATGCGGGAGCCTACTGAATAGCAGCTACAACAGCATTGACTGCCAGAGAGACAATTACAGCAACTTCAACCGCAGTCATCGTACCTTTGTAGGCGTAAATAGTAAAGAAATAATCCTACTCATAGGGCTCTACATCAAAGAACGCTAAGCTGAAGACACAGTAAGTCGTACAGATCCTAAAGGACACTATAACCTGATGCTCTGATACCACCTGTAACACCCTGCCAAATTAAATACCGGGTGGCCAGTCCCATACCAAATTAAAATAGAATATACAGTTGGCTCATTATTAGCATCACTGTCGAAAACATTTACAACTCACCCAATACCCAATTAAGCTGGTGTTAAAAACTTTCCAATTTAAATTTCAACAAAACCTTTTTCCATTTAAAGAATAACACTACACATTTTATTCTACAAAACTGGTAAACACAATAAATAACTCAAAAGAATTTAAATGCAACTGGAATAAAC
This sequence comes from Sambucus nigra, assembly GCA_949130495.1. Taxonomy (NCBI): domain Eukaryota; kingdom Viridiplantae; phylum Streptophyta; class Magnoliopsida; order Dipsacales; family Adoxaceae; genus Sambucus; species Sambucus nigra. The sequence goes on along the minus strand of OX422211.1, from coordinate 578,288,661 downwards.
ATTCCCAAATAATATAAATCCTTTACAATAATCCCAACAATGTTAAATGTAATAAAAAGTCCCGAATACAATAATATTTGACCTCGATAGAAAAGATAACTGAATCCTTTGGGCGACATGCCCTAACTAAGAATACTGTGAATCAAAAGATGGAAGGCGTCTAGGCAAAACTCCATAAATCCATAGTCTGTCATAATTCGCTAACGTTGGCGTCCCTGTTTCTGGACACCTGATATAGAGATACAATAGAAGAGAAAATATGCAAGGAAACGGGTCAGAGCCCGAATGTGTAGATTATTTTAAAAACAGCAAGTATTTAACAAGTGCAATAAAGCATTTATTATGTACATGTTAGATCCCACTCTCACTTGCAATTCTCACCTCTCAACTAGAGTGCACACTTAACGTCCTATTAACCTCCTAGTTAATGGTTCCTCTTTTCTAGTCTCCATATTGTAATTCCGTTCCCATATCATAATCCCCGTATGTCCCATACCATACGTCACATTATTATTCATTTACATCTCTTCTTTATATGATTAGTTTCTCATTAACATGAATCATTACTCATTAATATGAATCGTTTCTCATTATCATGAGTTAAGCTTTTCAATTCTATAAGCATCAACATTTATTACTTAATTCCATTATCTTGTTCTATTCAGCGTTATCTACAATTATCACCATAGATAGATTTAACACAATATATAATTATGTAACCATTTAATCCATTATATATATATTCATATATAATACAGCACCCCGAGTCACAGCTGTGGTGCAATGCATTACTCTGCTATCATGTCCCAGCATCGCATGTCGCTGAATAGGGGACTACAGGTTCGGTAAGATTCCACGAACCACAAACAACAAACAAATTGGAGGCGAACATAGTTCTCGTATCCATGGGTCACGCACATACCTACGTACCCACAGTTAGTGGACTTATCAACTTCCCGATAAGTCCTTCATAGACCTATGTTCTCGAGCGACAAATCAAAGATCCCATGGATTCATCAGGATAAGACTGCCCTCACGCGTAAACCTCCCACCGATAGAAAGTAAGCTAGGTATGTCATACACATAAATCATTAATCAATCAAATAGGTATTATCATACCTATAATATAATATCAATAAGGTAATTATCATTTCCCTAAGATATTTCCCATACGTAGCATTATATTTCTTTTAAAATATCATATATATACTTCATAAATTAATTATCCTCGCATCCTATAACATCTCTCCACTACCGACGTCGTTAAGGTTCATGCGCGGAGCGTCTCGCAAAGCGAAATCCAAACAAGGAACCCCTCCAATACACTACTACTTAACTTTGTCGATCGAGGAGGTCCGACAACTACAACTATGCGATCGGGATAACCTCATACCTCTTTCAACCCAAAAGTGTTTTAAACTCCCATCTCTATCCAGGAGTCATACCACTACGCTCTTGTACTACACTCAGTCCTTGCGTAATCAATAATGAGTTTAAACTCAATCCTTAATGTACAAATTGTAACCCTAAGGCTACCCTCACTCAATACACAAGATTCAAATAGGTTTTTCCTCAACATATATTCAGTAAGAATTCACTAATATCCTACTGGTCCATAACATCATTTCTCCCGAATTACTACGAGTTAAATTCTCCTTTTCATTAAGGTTAAAATCGATAGTTTCCAATCTCTTATAAACACATATTCTTTCTCTTATTCTTTAAACCCTCTTGCAAACTTAAGGATACCTAGGTGTTACATAAAATCACCCCTACTGGTCCTATCTTTAATCCTCATACATCTCCATTTAGAATTTAACAAATGAATCTAGCAACCGAAATTCCATTCGCTATCATTTTCATCATTTGAATCTAAATCCAATTAATTCAAATCTTAACAAGGGTTTACTGATATTTTCTAAGTCTCAAAATATTCAAATAATAAGCACCAAAGATCCATAAAAGTTCGGGATAAGAATCAACATTTAAAAAGAAACAACTTTACTTAATCAGGGGAGGTCGATCGATCGAAGGTAGGGGTCGATCGATCGATCCCTCAGGTCTAGGCCTGATTTTCTGCATTTTCTGCAACTACGGGTTTAACAACTTTTGATCATTTAAACCTTCATCTAAACATCCCAAATGACCTATAAACTTTACTACATGATATATCAACATATATAAACGATTTTCAATACTCTAAACATCCTAGAATCATCAAAGGATTGGATTAAAAAGCATGTTTATCTCCTTATTCGCAGAAATTTATTAACATAACCTCTTCAAGAACACATCAATGGTTTCCATCATTTCTTCAACAGATTCAGGACTAATTCGTGGATTATTAATATCCTAACACATGAGTTAAATTCTTATATCATTTCAGTTTTCCAGAAATCCATTTAATGATCCATTATCTCTTCCAAACATGAATAATCTTCTCTTTTCATACTATTCTAACATGGACAATATACAAACTTAAATTGCTATTATTAAACACTTGCCTTTAGTGTAGGTCTGATCCTTCGGTGTAGTTTATCTCAGTTGGTTGCCCCTTCTCCGGTCAAACTCCGGTGGTGGCTGGTGGTGGTTGGTGGTTGGTGGTGGTGAACCTTGGTTCTAGTTCTTCTCCTTCCCAAGTGACTTTTCCCTTCCCAAGCACTCTTACTCTCACTCTAAGAAGATGGATGCTCTTATTTGTGAAGAGGAGATGAATAACTCCCATTCACTTAATCTACCTATTCTTATAATGATCCCAAATCCGAAATCACTATTCCCCCTCCCTAGAAAAATGACCAAAATGCCCTTTCGGGTTGTCTATTCATTCCCAAATGACCCGAGACTCAAAATTGATATCCAAATAGACTTTTCTGACTATTTCGAACCTTCCGGACGCAACGACGCAGTCAAAATGACTATTAGATCGATAGAAAATAAATTTCCTTTTTAATTTAATAAACTAGTCCCGACACGTCCCATACCGCGTCTGACTAAAAATATAAATTACCGAATTTATATCATACAGTCATATCAATGACATCACATTTCATATATTACCTAAATATCTTTAAGTAATATTCAGAACCATCCATTTTAATATCCACCGTCCGGATAAACCCGAATGAATTAATTAATAATAAAATCTAATTAATCCATTAATTTAAAATATAACTCATTTTAAAAATCATTTAAAATTACGGGGTATTACATGGTGGTGGCAGTGCAATCGAGTGAGTTCTAGGCCTTAGATTGCTTGGAAACTCTTCACCTTCTTCTCTAATGGATGAGCTTAGGTTTTGTGTTTGTTAACCCTAAGAGACAACTCCAAATGGCTAATATATACAAAGAAAATTCCTGGGTTTAATTATCCAAAAATACAAAATGTTTATAATACCCTCCTGGGATGTCAATTAGGAGTAAAACGCCCCGAGATCCAAACTAAACTCCCGAGTACACTTTTTTTACTATCTCTACCCTTCCGGACCCTTTGGCGCACTCTAAACAACCATACAGGCGACTTATAATTTATTCACTTATATAATAATAATTTAGTTCTAACACGACACAGGCGCGTCCCAACTTAATTTCCATAATTGTCATATTATTCACTCGTGGCAATATTAATAAAATAAATCTAATGTATTACTTTACCCATATTGTAATATTCAACAAATTCCCAATAATTACTAACTCACATCACGCTACTAAATATTAAAAATAAATTTTTGGATTAATATTAAATTAATATCTCAAATTAAATTTAATAAATACCCAATTTTAAAAGCCATAATAATATGGGGTATTACAATGACCCCTTTCTCCCGAGGGTCAGGGTTACAACTATAAGAAAATATCTGGTTGAGTCGTCTAGGGCTCAATGACTTCTGGTAGCTTTCCTCGGATGATCAATTGTATCTCCCTCCTTTATTAGCGCATGTTAATTATCTCTAAAATCCCATACCTTCATGGATGAGATCTTGTTTAGATCAATGGGAACGTGTCCTCCTTACACAGATAACTGGATTATTTCCCCTAAATCTCTATAGGTGGTTGAGTTCAAAGAGGTTTATTTGGTTATATAAATGAATCTGTGTCATGGTCATAGTTACTTATGGCTTTCCAAGTATTTTGTGTTCGTATGCGATCATTCTCATAGTTCTTGAAACTTAAGAGTCATTTTACACACTAACTTTTCAAGACATTTTGTTAGTTTATCCTAGTCATTTTAGGTGTATGCTAATAATTTTGGTACCCCAAGATGAAGGGGCGATTTCATGCCAATCGACATTTGGGAGCGTGTTAGCCTAATGAAGAAAATTTTCCTTAGAAAGAATTCGAAGACATGAATCACACTCTTACTGTCATTTTGGTCCATTACTCAAGCCTTTAAGTGTTTAAGATCTTCTATTTTCACTCCCACATCCGTATATTTTCATTTGGTTCAAATATTCAGTAATTACAAATCCTATCATAGTTGGCCAATTATAAAAAAGATTGAAAAATGGCGAATGAAGACCACATCATCTTTATTGATCACTTGATGTCCTAGCTATACATGATGATTGATTAGTCTTTAGATTGGGCAGAACTTATCATCGTTGTCATGATTGACCAAGTAATCCTTTATTAGTTGGACAGGGATTGTGTCAACTAGTATCCATGACTCTTTGCTTCTAAATGGATGGATCCGACCAAAAGGAGAGTCTACCCCATACTAGTACCATAATTGAGAATCCCACGGAACCTTGAGGACCTTCGGGACATATAACTAACCATACTTATAGGCCACTTATATGTACTCATCTAAATATATTGGTGTATCCACCCATCCCCTATTATAACTGTCAGCCCAAAGAGCACGGAGCTTCTTTCTAAACAGATATTCAACTTCATGATCCTCTAGTTCAACCACTTCCTGATAGACTCATTTTTCTCAAAATCTTTCTCAACCTTTCTAAGATCATGCCTTATAGCAACATTTTGACTTTGGAGAGGGATAGTAATGTTTCTTATAGCCTACAACTTGGATTGTAGACTCCTGGCCTACTTTGTCTGATATCTATAATTTCTCATTGCTCTATGAAATTCTTGTCGAATAGCCACAAAGGCCATCCATGCCCAATTTGAAATATCAACCCCACAAAGTCCATGTCATCATTATCTTAGACCACAGGCATAAGGTCCAAGCAATCATCATACTGGAAGAGTAAATGAAGTTAATTTAACATCCATAGAAGCTATAAAAAAAAGTAGGTGAGCAAGACATGATTGAAGCCAAAAAGATTCATTTCATTCAAAAATTATGATGGGGAAGGCCCTTATAAGATTAAATAAAAATGAAAAGGCATTATATTAAAAATTATAAAATGACCTGGGGAGAATAATAAATTACGCGAGTCTATTTGGGGTGAAACAACTTTTGACTGGTTGGCATCCTCTTCCTATTATTCTTATTTTTCGTCCAAGTTAGGAGGAGAGATAAGATCATGCTCGACAAAAAGCTTAGAGTAAGTATTAACTCCGACCTTCACCAAGGCCTTATCCCAATCCTTTCTAAAAAAGTATTTCTAGATAAAGCCCAACATATTTTCAGCATTGGCAAAGGCTTTGTCCCAACCCTTTGCAAAAGAAACACAATTCACCTCGAGTGCCACATTAAGATTTTGGGCATACTCTTAGTTCACCTTCTTTAGATACTCCACCTTAGCCTACAATTGGACAATATTATCATCCTTAAACATCAATTGGACCTCATTTTTTGTCGCATTTCCCTTAGCATCATCAAGGGACTTCTAGGCCCCAATTACAGTGTCCCCCAACTAATACACTTCTTTCTTCTCGTCGAAACTTATATCAATAGAATTGACAGAGTCCATGATGAATTGTCAAATGGAAAGCAAAGACTAATATCACAAATGTAAATCAAATTTATTATGAGTCAGATAAAAGGATTTCAATAATTAGAAGAGGAATTTCTTGAGAGGAATGCATGGATAACCTCTCAGAGGTTAGGCTGGCAACTAAAGATTGGTCATCAGGGAGACAAGATCCCATAAGAATATTAAAAGCCACTTCCCATAAGAATATTAAAAGCCACTTATGGCTACTGGGAAAGTAACCCCTCGATAGGGGATTTCCCCTTATCAGGGGCATCCTAGGGATGTAAGTTAATATCACAAGTGTTCAAACTAAAACAAACCTATAGAAGGTGAATAGGTTTGATCACATAAAATGGTCAATTTTTTATTTAAAACAAGTTTGCATGCAAATTAAATTATCCTATCACATGAAATAATTAGGTGATGTAAAATTTTCACAAAATAAACTAGATGTAGATATGATCACCGTGTAGTGTGATCAAAGTGTGAAATTTAATGAATAACAATCACAAACATTCTGCAAGACATACTTCTGAGGAAAACCCCCCACCAAGCGGTAAAAACCCTCTACGCACTCCAATCTCTGTTTTTACTTGAAAAGATATTTATACAAAGAAAGATTGTACCTCTCACTCGTGCCCTCGTGAGTATTTACCTTTGAACCTTTGTTTATTTTTAATTTATGTTTCAATTATACCTTTTCAATTATGCTTAGTACGTGTTTCTTGGCCCTACCTTTTATGATGTATAGTCACACTACCTTAGGTCTAGTACCAACTTGTGTTGAGAATGCATTTATTTATTGTCCTATCCACTTGTTCAGGATTTTATCCAATCAATATAATAAAATTACTTAGTGCTTAGGTAGGTCTTTTTCTTGACAGGAGAAATGAATTAAGTAATAATAACGAAACATGTAACCTTGAGATAGTGACTACGTGTAATCAAATTAATAAGGCTTCAAGATAGTAATCCAATCAAACAGAGGTAAGATAATTTTCATTAACGTTGGCCTACTATTTGAAACAAGCAATGCTAACTATATTAAATAAACTTAGTAAAAAGTTAAGTACAAAATGGAATAATATATTGACAAACTAATATTGAACTAAAAGTTGAAATTAAAACTTGTCTTAAAAGTAAAAAAATTTAAGGTTGGTTGAATTCCAAGCCTGAGGTATCACCCTGTCCTCAATTATTTCCAAATGGTAGCCCCCCTGGAGGTCGTCTCTTATGAATTTAAATAGTCCTTACCAGTTAGGTGATAATTTATCATATGATGGATTCCTCACGACGATGACAATATTTCTTACGAAATAGTCTCTAACCTGAAACTTGACTGGATGCACCCCTTTGTTGCACTACCTTCTCAACTACTAGTGGTAGGATCCTAATATTATATGGTCTTATTCCCTTATTTCATCTTCCATATCAAGTTATGTGATGATGACCTTATTTTTAGGGTTATGATCAAATATACTCATTCTAATGGTCGGTAGGCTGGATTATAATGGGATTATGGACTTTATTTCATAGGCTAAATGTGACACTCCGCCTATTTTAATCACGGGCGATTAGTCCTTTATCAAATAATCAGGAATCTCATTTGGCTCATTATTAGCATCACTGTCGAAATTTTTTTTAATTACTAACCACTTATGTTAAATTAAGTTGGTGCCAAATTTTATCTTGCATTAATATATCAACATGATAAAATTAACTACAATCACAAACCAACAGCATAATATAATACCCCGTACTCCTTATAAATCGTCTATTTGATTGATTTTCAAGAACATAATTATAGAATATGAGATTTCACATATAATTCTACATCAAGGGTTTCATATACAATTTCTAACAATAAATAGGGTCATATTTCAATATAAAACATGTGATGTACACATAAACATGATGTACACATTTATTACGTACATTGGTTTTTGTTCATTATAAGGACTAGAATATATAATTAAAAAATATTCATCACGTTAAAATAATCAAGGTACTAACTTATATATTGGTTGTTGTTCAATTTCAAGTTACTAAAATTATTCATTATGTGAAAAAAAGTACAATGAAATGGAGAACAATAACTAATTTAATATAATTTCATTTTTTGAATATCAATATATATTAATTTCAAAAGAAGGTGAATTCACGTAACACATATACGAATCACATTTGGTAATACACTAATTAATTATGTGAATTCACACACACCGAACCGCACATTGAACACACACAAAGAGAATAGACACAAACACACATACACACATGCTGAACACACACATATGCTAAACACACACACACTGAACATAATATATCAAACAAATGAAAGGAGTACCTTGTGAGGAGAGAGACAAGTCTTCGAAAAATGAAAAGGGACAGAGAGAGACTGCTAGAGATTTTTGGGGAAGGGTTTTGTTGAAAGAGAGAGAGTTATGATTTTTGGGTAAAGGGTAAAATAAAATATAGGGTTCTGACTTCATTTATAACTTAAATGGGTCACGATTTTCGAACGTGACCCCATAGTGACGAGCAATAAGCTAAAGAATTGGGTATGGTTATGGACCGTGACTAGCCTAATGTGACCATATTGAAATAGGTTTGGAGGTCATGGTTCCTAACCGTGACCAATGTTCAATGGTAATTGTCACCAATGGGTCACGATTTGGACCGTGACTACATTTGTGACAAAATGGAGGGAATTTTGGTACCAAAATACCTTGGTAACTGTATGTGGTCACTGGTGGATCACAGTCTACGACCGTGACCACCAGCGTGACCCAAAGAGAGGAACATTTGGCGCCATCATAGGTCACGGGTGAATCACGATTGTGGAACGTAACTACTTTGGTCATGACTTTTGACCGTGATCAGTCCCTTAATAAAATCACCCTAAACCCTAGTCACATATGTTGTCACTGTCAATAGCTAGGGGTCACAGTTGGAATTCGTGACCCACTGATCATGGTCTGGAACCGTGACCCATTGACTGTGACCACGAATCATATGTCTAATAGGCTTACAAAGTCCTTATTATATATGTGTATATTTTTTTTGTGTGTGTGTGTTTTGGAAGGAATATAAATAGATATTTGAATTTTCCCATCACCCCTATAGTGGAATAACATTAATTTATTTTCCTTCCCAGGTAAATTTTATTATAGGGTCCCACCAGTTGTGGATCTCACGATTAATTTTTTTGTGCATAACAAGGACTGAAGAGAAAGGATCAAGAATTAATTAAAGATTAATGTTTGGTAAAGATTCAAATAAATTTGTTTAGATATGATCTTCTTTAGATTAGTTATTTTGTGTCATAGTATTTGTTGTGAAAATCTTGTTAAAAATTATGAAAATTAATAAGTATAATATTTTTTAATCAACTCTAGAGGTATTAATGTTCAGGTTTAAACCAGTTACAATTGTTTTTAATACTTACAAGTTTCTTACCCATTAACTAATTATGAAGATTGTTCTTTATATTGCATAGAACCGTAAACACAATTTTCTTTCTTGACATTAAAATTTGGGTAGTTTTAGAATTATGACTTTAAATGCCTAGGAAATGGTTTTCTTTGAAACTAGCATATAACCCGTGCGATGCGTGGGCGATGTATATATTAATAATTATAAAACTTAGTATATATCATAATTTTAATATCTTATCTTAAACCCATTATAAAAGGATATTTTTTCATAAATAAAACATGTCTGTTATTTTTAAATGTTTTATTATATAAAAATGATTTTTATAAATATAAGCTTCCAAAAAAACTATACGTATTATAAATAAAAAATTAAAGTCTTTTTTCTATAAACAAAACATTACAATTTTTACAACCCATATATATATATATATATATATATATATATATATATATTAGTATCTTTATATTTACTTTGAGTGTTCTATTATGTTATGTAAATTTATATTATACTTATAATATGATAGTCGTAGTAATTAATACAGAGGAGTTAATAAGAGAACTGGACATTTATGATTATTTCTAAGATGTTTAATCATTTTTATGTGCAAATTTCAAAATAGCCAAAAGTAAAACTAAAATATTAAACTAAAATACACACATATAAAACATATAAAAAGACTTAAATAGAAAAATAATACTAAAAGATGAAGAAATAAAAGTTATAACACAAATGTGTTTTAATTTTTTTTTCTTTATCTTTTAGTATTATTTGTCTATTTATGTCCTTTTGCATTTTTTTATGTGTGTATTTTTGTTTTATACTTTTGTTTTATTTTTTTATGTTGTAAGTTTTTCTTGTGAAATGTTTAAAACCCATGTAATCATTATGTATATTTTAAACTGTTTATGAAAACCAAACACTATTTTGAAATTTTCACAGAAAATGATTAAACGTTTTAGAAATAATCGTAAATGTTCAGTTCTCTGATTAACTCCTCTCCATTAATTGCAACTACTTTCATATTATAAGTATAATATAGACGACATCATATTATGGAAAAGTATTTATATTATAGTGTAAATTCCCAAATAGCGTTATTCTTTATTTAAAGTGCTTACAAATATTTGAGAGCGAAAGAATAATTTTGTAAGTTAAGGTTTTTGAAACACATGCCTCTTGAATCTTCAACTTGCAAAAGGTTTTACACTAAATAGTTTGGTTTGTGAGTTAAGGAGTTACTAGATTTCCACATCATTTCCTTTTATGTTCCAAATTATTATGGATATGGGAGTTCAAACAAGGACATGATATGTATAGGGAGATAAGAGACCATTGTTTGATTCATTTGGCTCCCTCACAACATGAAAAAAATTATGTTCTGATAGACATATATATTACCTCAATTTAAATCAAGGTCCTAAAATATTTTTTTAGTAATTCTACAGTAAGTGGAAAAAATCTCATACTCATAAACAACATAGAAAATGCAAAAATGATACAAATAAACCATACATAGGAACAACAGGGATCTATATGAATCAGTAACAGGCAACCTACATACACATTGGAGGATTCATTATTATTAATTATAGGTAGAGAATAAAGGTTAATGGAGGTTTGCTTTATCAGTATTCACATGACCACCTAGGATGTGAGGAGCCTTTATTTATAGGAAAAATAGACACGTTATTGAATGCAGACTCTTCTTTTTGTATATATTCTTACCTAGAAGTTGTAGACTACATTCTCGATTATCAAGTTTGCTGTATATAAATTATCCGCGTACAAAAGGGTCTTTTTACACTGACACACGAAATTTGATATATTTTTAAACATTCTAACATGTTGTATTTGCATTGGCTCATGTCTGGGCTCCACATAGATCCCACTGGCGTGGACCCCAGACATGAGTCAATATAAATGTGACACATCAGTGTGTCTAGAAAATATGTCCAATTTTGTGTGTAAACCTAGAATTATCCCGTACAAAAACATGGTTCCATTTAGCAGTGGCAAATGGATGGTTATGGGCGATTATAGACGGGTCAAAAATGGATATGGATAAATTTGGACCGGTCAAAAGCGGGTCGGACAAAATAATTTGGGCGGATTTGGTCGGGTCAAATCCGGGTCGGGTTGGATCAAAATCGGATCGGGTCGGGTTGGCCCGTTTTTTTTTTTTGAAAAAACAAATATTATACCATATACGGATAAATATGGTATAATAATTTTGAAAAAAAATATACAAGTAGGTACTTAAATAAAAAAAAATCTTTAAACTCTTTAGTAATTTGAGTTTTATTTTTGAGAGGTTCTAAAACCATTTTGACCGGCTAATGACCCGCCAACAAACCGTCTTATTAGATCGCTCAAACCATTTTGACCCACAAACACAATTAATGGGTCCCAAACATATTATTTTGGGTGGGTTATGGACGGTTTCATCCTCAAGAGCCCATATTACCGGGGCTAGTTCCATTATGCCATTTAGATTTTATGTGGGTCCAAACAGTTAATGGAGTGCATCGAACTTGGAAAAGATTTATTTCTAAGTCAAGTATTAGACTCGCATGTTAATTTTGAATATAACTTTATTCTTATAAGATTGTTTCATTGTTTAAAGTAATATATTGCTGTTAATCCCACTTTTAAATCTTCATAACCTTATTCATTTTTCATTTTGATATATATAGTATAACCTTAAACATTAATTTTATGGTTAAGCGAGAATATTTTGATCATTAATCATATGCCAGAGTTAATGGACCTTATTGTACACGATCACGTTGTATTTTGAATGTTTTTTCTTTTTTGGAAACAACAAAATGTTACCAAAATCCGTGACCCACAAAGGGCTACATCCATGACTATAAAGTATCACACCCAATTTAAATAGCAAATTGGATTTTCAGTTTTCCAATCGTTTCATCAACTTTCTCTCTCTTCACCTCGTGAACTCCAAATCTCCTTTGAAGCTTCACGGATCTCCATCTAAGCTTTAATCTACCTAATATCTTGCTTCAGAATTTATTTAAAACACTTGGTAAGTCCATTGATACCCATTATTGATTTATTTAGTTAAATTTAATTGAGTTTTTAGGGATTTGGTTACTATTTTAGACTTTTTGCTATTTTTATTCTATAGATTATGTAATTTTAGGACTTATATTAATATTGATTATGTATATAGGACAACAAACATTTCGTTTTCATTTTTAGTCCCTATTTTCAAATTAAAGGGACACGTGGCATGCTGTGATTGGTTGACGGCGGCTTTATTCAAAAATAGGGACTAAAACCATAAATATAATGTTTGTTGTCCTATTTCCAAAATACATATTACAATAGGTCCTAAATTTACAAAGCCCCTTTATTCTATGCTAAAAGTATTATATTTCTTGAGATTGAATGTATATATTAGAGTAGTTATCGTTCTAATAGGTTAATATTCAAAGTTAAACCCAGTTTTATGTCAATATTCTAGTTGGTTTGGGATTAAGTCTAGGATACCCATTTGGGGGTGTTTGTTGGTTGAGATATTTTCCATTTTTTAAGAGTAAGATTCTTATATTTAGGTTTATCTATTAGATATTTAACCTGATTCGGATTATTTAGTGATTATTTTGTGACACATTTTCAAGTACATAATGACAGGGCCTCCTAAATGACCACGTATGGTAATCAGGCCTCCCGTACCACTAATGACACCCATTACTAATTATCCTCCACCCATTCAACTTCACTTTAAAATCACTTCTCGATATATGATAAATTCATGCAATTTCAATGTTGATCGTATGTCAACATAATCTTTATATACTATAAAATGCTATACATGAATTAATGACTCCTCTACTCTAAGAGTGTCCACGTGGTCACTCTTACTATTCTCTATTTTCTCATGTGTATTCATTTCGTCCCATCAGCTCTTATTTTTTACCCGTCTTCTAATTTTTAAAACCCAAAGAATGATCATCTCACAAAAAACAACCCAAACGAAATGGCTTCCCCTTACTTTTCAACCTCCCAACATCTTGAACCACACGACTTTATCTCTTCCATTAAGTGTGTTTAAGATCCCGTCTCTCTCCCGTGTATTGTTTATTCACCCTAACTTTATCTCCAACATCCTTCCTCAAAGCACATATTGTTTAGTATTGTTACGGTTTCACTTATATTAATAATTTTTATTTCTTTTTTTTTATACAGTGGGTTTCATTCGTATTGATCTTCTCCATGCTCAAGGTATGATTTCATTTTACTTTTTTACTTTTTATATTTGGTGACATCTATGAAGGTATAAGGGGAGAAATTTCTGTAATTATTGTCTAGAGGGAGAGACTGGCGATTTGGGGGAGATCCTAGAAATCTCTAGGGTTTCCAGCCATCATCATTTATATTTGGTAAATTCCATCTTATTTTTGGGCCTTGCAGTTTCAAATATTTTGGGTCCCATTCCAGTATTTATCGTTGGATTGTATCCAATGGTTAAATTTTTTTAAATTTGTCGCTTCAATTTTAACGGATGTACTTTGGCAATCCATCGTGTTTTGTTGATAGATAAGTTGGTTCAGATCAGTGAATTTGGGTTCTCATAGTGATCTTCACACGGATCTGACACCTGTGCTGTTACTTGCATTAATGTTGGGTCCAGGTAGCAGGAATGAACATTCATTTTCTGGGGAAAAAAGGGTATAAGGGAGGAGCTTTGTTTCTTAATGGCCTGCAGATGTGAGGATGTTGCATTACTGTGTGAGGATTTTTTAGGTGTTTAGCGAATTTGTGACAGGTTCATCTCTTTAGTTGGTGATTCAAGGGTAGCTTTGAGTGTTTTTTTCATTGCATATAAACCGTGGAAATTAGGTGCATTATATTTAATAATTTTTTGTTTAGTATTTGCAATTATCTTTACTTATATCTAGAGTTGCTTATGCTTATATGTTTCGAGTGTTTAGTAGGGGGTGGATGCCTTAGTTAATTTTATTTTATTAGTTCCCAACCGTAACCTGTGAAAAAAAAAACATAATTGTCTTTTAAATAATGGTGATTTGGAGTATAGAACATGTGTGTAAAAATAATTTTGTTATTCTTCAAAGCCAATAAAGATTAGTACGGTGTTAAATTTTTATGTAGATTTAAATGAATCTTTTGTGTTCTGGTAAATTCACTTTGTTTGGTAATAAAAAGGGAGTGGGTTGGGAAAAGGGGTGTGAAAAGGATTATAAGGGCTTAGACATATAAAGGGTATGGGGCAAGCTTAAATGGGTATTGGAATAGACCCTCCTAAAAATATTTGAAAAGATTTTACACTTCCCTAGATTTTTCAATATTCAAAATTTTAAATGGGAAAATTGTGCATTTATTCTTCACAATATCATAAAGTTTTTCTTGGTATGATTAAATGCACACCAAATAATTACTCTAGCACTCCAAGACTATATATATATAGTGAAACTTTTTAATTATTTTTGTGAGACTTTTAATGACACTTTTTGAAATGCATTAGAACCTAGATAGAGTGCATTTAACCATACCTTTTATTTATAAGTCATCATACCTTTTTTTTCTGATAAGGAATGTATATGGCAATAAACTAGGAGGCCTACTCTCATATACTATGACTATACAATCAACACAATATCCACGAGGGGCCAAAAAACCCCCGGGAAATGAAATATTAACTCATTCAGGAAAACAAGAAAAAAAACTCATTCAAAACCTCTACAATATTATAAAGTGCTATAACATTATACACTCATGCGCTTATGTTTTAAAGATGTATAATCAACGTGAAGTATATATACACACCCAATAACCGACCAAATACTATAATAATTTTTTTAAGTGATTACGTAAATTTTAAAGTTATATATTACTAATTGGGATAAAGTTGACTATAAGTAAAACTCGGTAACCCAGTAAATATATGTCTAATTTATTTAAATGTTAATTCAACTTTTCTTTTCTATTGTTTATAATTTCAAGGACTCTTCTCTTTCACATCTTTACCATATACTATTATATAACTTTTGGATCTCTTTAAGTGAAATATAGTCATTTATTCTTCCAGTGTAAGGAAGAAAATAGAATTTTGATTACTTCATAAAATTTATATTATTAAAGCAAGTCATACAATTTATAAGGTAATCATATCCCATTTAAATTAATTTTCTTGGTAATGTATTTTATAAAAAATAATTAAACATAGTATTAATAGTAGAAAAATATATTATATTACTTTTTACCCTAAACAAAAACCATATGCATTCTCTATTTGTACAAAGAACGAGTTCATATACCCCAAAGGTTGCAATTTCTTATTTACATGTACGTCGAAGTTAGAAATTGTTTTTAGAATTCCAAAAAATTAATAAAGCATACTAATTTGTATACATGTATATGTTTGCAATATGTTTACACGTATATGTATACAACTTACTCTAAAACGAAATACATAAACATGTACTACAAAGGCAAGAATCAAACTTAACGTGTAAAATGATTATTCTAAACGTCTGGCCCGCGCATCGCGCAGGTTTACACCTAGTCCAGATAAAGACGCGGTATTTCCCGACATTGTAAGAGAATTATGTGCAAGATTTAAGTCTTATGAGCATTTATTCATGGCTTTCATGATCTGTCTTATGAGTCCATCATATATCATTTCGAGCTTCCTTTAGTCCCTTGTCCCACATATCCACATAATGGATGAAAAATGCACACCGTGAATTAATATTGGAATTAGCTCACCGACAACTTATGGATGCATCGCGTATAGTGTCGATTAAAGGAACTTGACAGATGACATGTATCTCCTTCACATGATCATGAAAGAGAATATCTATCATATTTTTCATAACACTACCTTATCGAATATTTATAACGGAGTCGTCTGATAACATGCGAGAGGGTATAATGAGAAACAGCAAAAGGAGACCATTTTTTCTACGTAAGAGATTTATTTTTAGGCTAGTGGTAAGTAAATTTGTCCCTTTGATCCTAAGAGAGTTGATGGTGAGAGATCCTTCTAAGCTCGCATTTTAGATCTATAAGTACAACAAACATAAGATGCCTAATGGTATTACTTTGCGGGGTAGGCTTATGTGGGCCTCTTTTCTTTTTACGAGATTTAAGTGTTTATGTGTATGCTTCGTATAATTTCGAGGACGAAATTCTTTGCTAGTGGGGAAGTATGTAACAACCCGAATTTTTAAATGGGAATTTTTTAAATTAAATTTGGAAATCGAAGAAAAATGAAATTTTGGATTTTATAAATTTTATAATTTAAAGTGTTGGTTTTTATATTTGACAAATGAATTTTCAAACAGAATTGGAATCGGAATTAAAATGGAGTTTTAATTGAATTTTTATTATATAGAAGAGTCCTCAAAACATAAAACTCTCTTGTAAAAATAATATTTTTAGAAATTCGACCGTTCAATCAAGCTAAATTTTTGTCAGCAGTCCTGTCTCGCCGTTCGCTACAACATACTAAAATTTCAAGCGATTCTAATGGTTCGATCGTCCGTAATGATTTTTTCAAGTATTTGTATTTGATTAGGACTCTAATTCTTTTTGGTATATAAACATAAAGTGACGAGTTTAGATCTTTTAAAACACATTTTAGCCTTCTCAAAATTCAGAATCCTCTCATCTTCTTCATCTTCTTTAACCTCAAAACCCTAGCCCCATTCTACATAACTTTCAACTCAAGTTTTGTCAAGATTAACCGGATTTTCTCAAGACGCGTCAAGAACGAATCTTTGTCAAAATTTTTAGAGGAATACACATTCAAGATCAAATTTCTAAACCAACTTTTATTCAGGCATGTTGACCCTATTCTTTTCCTTTAGTGTTATGTGTCTTGATTGTAGCCTCCATTAAACGCATGTTTTTCTAAAATAAGTTACGAATATAAATATTGAAGAGATAAATTTCGGGACTGTTTTGCATGAAAAATTAATGTTACCGAATACTTATAACTTTGTTATTCTTTGGGTTGTGTCGGTGTAGTCGATATTTGTTTTGGGCACGTGCATGTAGAGGAGCCCTTTTAAAAGTAAATTTTGATATTTCATGTGAAAACCCTAGTTTAATTTAATTCCTTGTGTTGGAACATAAGAATCATGATAGGACTTGCATGTAGCGATTATTCTGAAAATCATTATATTTAGGTGTCTTTGATTTACACTTTTTAAATTGAATTATTTAAATGGAAATTTATTATTATTATGAATGTTGTTATAATTTGGAATTGTGTTACTTTATGGAAATATGTTAATATTTCGAAAAGGTTGGGTATGGTAGATAATTGGTTTTCACCCTTGTTATAGTACACTTGTTAGGTATGGGACTAGTAAGTGGACCTTAATTACGACTTATGCTAATTAGGTATGAGACTAGTTAGTGTAAGTCTATGCGGGTTATTTAATTGGGGTGGGGGCTGGTTTTCTATTTTATACCTTTATTGTGATGGCCTAGGATTGATATCTAGGTGAAGTGAAATTTTATAATTATTCTTTGCTTAGGATAGGACGATACTGTGTTTTGGGAACCCTTAGTTGGTACTAAAGGTTATTTTGAGGATTTTCACATCGCTTTTAAGGGTGGGGGAAATTAATGTGATTAACGAAAACAAGGAATGTGGAATTTAATATCGCTAGACTAAAACAGATATTGAAAATTTATTGGCGACATAATGTGTCTAGGGCCGACAGTTTGAACGGGTCAGAGGACGAGTTATGTCGTGTCGTGTGTGGAACCTTGTCATATTGCGAGGGTCGCAGGATAAAAACGGGCCAGACGGCGGACTTGACAAGGGGACGGGTGCGTGTGTAGAACCTTGTCATATCGCGAGGGTCGCAGGATAAAAACGGACCAGACGGCGGACTTGACAAGGGGGCGGGTTTTGGTAATATTCTTCACGGTTAAATTAATTAAATTTAACATTATTGGAAGGTGGGTTAAGTAAAATCATATTGGTGTGGCTTTTATGAAAACCTTGCGGGTAATTGTGAATTTATTTATGGTGATTATTAATCTCGTAATTAAAAGATTCTATTGTTATAGTCGATATATATAGCACTATTGTCTGGGTTCAAGGACCCTATTTGAGGAGAGTAGACGGTTTACATGCTCGGGGCTTTGGCTCTGACACATGCGTTGACTAATCTTTTTCAAGATTTTTGGGAGTTGCTGCATAGGATTCATTGGAGATCTTTTGGAGGTGCAGCTGGATTTATGTTACTGCTTAGTAGTTGGATTTTTTTTTCTCTTTCCATTCAGTTGTTTTATTTATGAGACTATTTTGGAGTTATTGGGCCTTTTTGGTTCCAAAGTTGTTTTAAGTTCAGTTGGATTGATTTATATTATTATTGGAGTATGGATTTCCTTTGGAGTTAGCATGTGATGGATCATTTATTTCATATTTGGGTTTGATTAAAATTAATTATATCGTGGATTAAAATTTGATGTCTCATAAATGTCACATGCTAAGGATGGTATTTTATTTACTCACGCCCAGCTTAGTTTTGGTGGCGGCCGACGCCAGAAATAGGCGACATTGTAAGAGAATTATGTGCAAGATTTAAGTCTTATGAGCATTTATTCATGGCTTTCATGATCTGTCTTATGAGTCCATCATATATCATTTCGAGCTTCCTTTAGTCCCTTGTCCCACATATCCACATAATGGATGAAAAATGCACA
This sequence comes from Sambucus nigra, assembly GCA_949130495.1. Lineage (NCBI taxonomy): Eukaryota > Viridiplantae > Streptophyta > Magnoliopsida > Dipsacales > Adoxaceae > Sambucus > Sambucus nigra. The sequence goes on along the minus strand of OX422211.1, from coordinate 578,269,636 downwards.
CCGTGAATTAATATTGGAATTAGCTCACCGACAACTTATGGATGCATCGCGTGTAGTGTCGATTAAAGGAACTTGACAGATGACATGTATCTCCTTCACATGATCATGAAAGAGAATATCTATCATATTTTTCATAACACTACCTTATCGAATATTTATAACGGAGTCGTCTGATAACATGCGAGAGGGTATAATGAGAAACAGCAAAAGGAGACCATTTTTTCTACGTAAGAGATTTATTTTTAGGCTAGTGGTAAGTAAATTTGTCCCTTTGATCCTAAGAGAGTTGATGGTGAGAGATCCTTCTAAGCTCGCATTTTAGATCTATAAGTACAACAAACATAAGATTAAACCTATTGCATAGCCAGATGAAGAGGAAGAATAAGGTGGTCTGGATGACATTCCAGAAAATGAGGAGGATGACGTTCCACCTCCCAAGGGTGAGATGCTTGATTTTACTGCTTATGAACCATTCGAGAGATAACATACATGTATATATGCCTTTTGATCAACTTTTATATCTCTGATACCTTCTACTAGCCATCTTGGGCTTACCTCAAACGAGCTTGATTGTTTTATCATCCATAGGTTCAGAGATTATCTGACCACAAATAAACACCTTTAGGTGACTCACTACTTATACCATGGGGTTGATACCTTGATCACTAAAAATCTCATCAATTCTCTGGTTTTTGATGGAGCATGGTTGACCTCGGTGGTGAGGTTAGGATGCTTCATATCTTATATGATGTAGGAGTGATGATGATCTTCATGACTATATGACTGAGTGGGTTGACTTTGATGATGTTTTGTTAAGCTTCTTGGTATGGAGATTGTTTTTATTTTGTGGTTGTTTTATGTCTTTTTTTTTGGATATTTGACTTATATTTTGTTGGTTTGAATATTTTGCGGCTTGTTAGTGTTTTTATTTTGAGTGGGATTTATTTTGTTTTAAAATGATATATTGTGCAATCCTAAACTCATTATCTGAATGTATCTTTGGATTAATACATTATGTGTATCCATTTATGACTAAAATTTTGCTTAATATGTTATTTGGTCCATTGGAATAGTTAATCATGATTATATTATTTCCTCATATCATTTTATCATGTATATCCATTGATTTGAGGTTTTTACATCTTGTATATTCTTGATGAATCATATTATATTTATATATGGAATATACCACTTTAATCAACTATATATAAAATATATCATTAGTTAAATCTAGAATTTACTTAATGTTCTTTTCTTTGTCAATTCCACAAATAAAGGGAGAAAGTTTGTGGTCTAATGGGCCTCGTAATGTGATTGCTCGAAGGATAGAGGGATGTGGTGCATGTGTGTGAAAGGGAGGCACGTTTCACTGGTCCGCTTATGTGTTTGGGTGATCCTTACGGGAACGCAATAATGCTTATCTCTCGATCTCCATTACCCCTGAGGTCAGGCTTATATGATTGTTCCCCCAGAAGCTTTTCGATACCATACCTAGTTTTGTTGCATGTCCCTAATTAGGCCTAGGCATATTCTTCATTCGAGGGGCTTTTGATTGTTCAAAATTTTCGATTTATTTTATATAAAAATAAACAAAATAGCTAGGTTTAAACTTTAGTGGATACCGTAAGGCAGGTTGGGCCTGGGAATGATCCAAAGATTCTTGCTATTAGTTCGAAAACTAGTTTACAAGTGGGGAAGGTATTAGGCACCATAATTTGTCTTCAACCATCCTTACTTATATACTTATTATCGCATTTTACATTTAAAATTAGTTTTAGTTTATTTTATAACATGTTGAGAGACCTTAATTTGAGAATCAATTAAAACTTAGGTATATGCTTAGGAATAATAATGGCGTTAGTGAGAGGTATAAGAATATCACTATGCCGGTATGGGTAGACAACAAAGATTGTGCATGAATATTTTTTGGCAACCGGATGTCATTAGTATATATGTACAAATGGGGGAAACGAAAGACTATTACTGTACAAGTGTGTGATAAACAACCATTAGTGTAAGATCATGCGCGAGAAGTCACAGTTACTAGATAATTGGATGTCTTTTTTAGTGAGGAGTAATAGGATTGAGAAATGGAAGCATATCTATTCTTACAATATATCAAGAAACACATTTCAAAATCTTATTGTCACGAAAAGGAGTCGGTATTGTGCCTACATACCTGTGTCATGATATCAAAGCTTACGTAGTTTGGTCTTATAGTGAGCCACATGAAACGTATTCCAACGTGATGTTTGTGCAAGTGTGAGGGCTTGGATTTTTATGCGAATGTAAAGGATGTTATGTTTTAGACATTCTGTATTTCCCACGGGAGTAAGGCTTGGGGTTTTCGTGTTAGGGATGTCATGATATCAAGTAATTGGGTTTAACATTTCATTTATATAATAGGAGTGGACCAGAAGTCAATCAAAAAAATAAATGTATCCCTTATCTAACGACTAAATTATATAGGTGTCATGGAGCCTAGAATTGATCCAAAGTATTAATGATGATCAATTTATATAAGAAGGGGTTTTGGGCTAGATATGGAGACATCCCTAAAGATAATATGCTGAGAGGCATATTATAAGGCTTGGCCTCATGAGTGTAGCTTAGTATTGAGCCTACATACTTCAGAAGTCCTAGGATAAAATCCTACATAGTTCCAACGGGGGAGTTATATATACGTGTATAGACTATGGGATATTGGGTATACAATATACATCGTTACAGTATTTTCAGAGCCTAATCCTTTGTATAGAAGTTTCGTTATGATTCGGAGTATTATATTCGTATGTTGAAAATACTTAATCAAAGATACGTGTTTTATAAGTTTTCCAGGAAAACATAAATTCTTGTGTGCCACCATTGAGATAGGTATGCTTGCTCTGAGATGTGGTGAAGAGCTTTTCGACTTTTGATTTTGGTTTTAAGAAAGAGTTCAGAGTGACTTAGTTCATTAACACTTTTCCAAAAATGGGTTTGAAAAGTGTGTTTAATGTCATACTTAGTTATACTTGATTTTGATTAGTGTTATTTAACATATGTGTATGTCATTCATCTCAGCAATTAGGGACGTTGAATAAAGACCAGGCTTTAAAATATAAACACTGTAAAATATATGCCCGGTTCCATATGGGGACCGGACTAAATTATTAAGAAAATATATGCATTCTATACCCCAATATTTATTTAATACGTATACTCGAGTTTTCTTCAGAATATTTACCCTTATAGCATGAGCCAAGTTTTTCCAGGGGGATGTCCCCTTTGAGCTGGAATCATTGGATAGAGCTTCGCTTAAAGAAGGCTCGCTTTCTTGGGGCGCACGCAGAGGTACGAATTTTTTATCCAAGTAAGGGATTTTTTTGGAAACCCATATTTCATTCAAAACATTGGAAATAACTCGAGATAATTGGATGCTCGTGATTGAAGAAAGATAAAAAATCAAATAATTGTTTCATTTTGGGGTGCCTTTCCTAATAGGATGGGACCCCTTTCTATAGGAGTCAAAATTTGGTATTTAACTGTGCGAATAAATCTCCTTTGAATTATGAGATTAAATTTTTGGGATAGCTAAAGATATGATAGGATATTATGGGACATGTTTCCTAAGGAATTTAGTCGCGTGGTAAATTAGTCAAACGCATGGTCAAATGGGGATTTAACCGCATGGTTAAAAACTTAACCTTGGGTAGTTTTTGGGGTTTGGGGTTTTGGTTATATTTTTTATTATTGATGGATTTTCTCATGTAGTTCGATGAGTATTTCTTAGGACCCCACCCAATATGGTTTAAAAGTGGACTTTGATTAAGGACCGGGATGTCTACAGAGACGGTCAATGGGGAGTGTTTTCTTGCAGATACTCTTCGTCAAAACTTCGGTTGATATGGGAGGGCCCATATATTTTTATTCTTTTGTCTTTTTGATGGAGTGTAATGAATATATAAATGTTTCTTTAAGTGAATAAGTGAATATATGGAGGAAAACAGGGTAGATTTAATCACGCGGTTTATTGATATTTTGATCGCGCGGTTGAAGAATTCAACTGCTCGGTTGACTTTGAAGCAAAAGTTTAGTAACCGAAGGGATTTAACCATATGGTCATCGAGGATTTGAACTATTTGTTCAATTAGCATTTTAACCACGTAGTTAAATCACTTCGAATAAAAAATTATATAATTCCTTTCCCTCGATACCTTTCTTATTCTTCTCTCTTTCTCTTCGCTCTCTCATTTTATGTCATTGTCGTGCATTAATTTATTTGAGTTGTCACTTCCTTTTAGATAAGAAAATGGATCCTCATGTTCATAGTTTTGATATAGATGATGATGTTAAGTGCAGAGACCTGAACCAAGATGTCGGGGAGGTTGTTGATGGCATTAAGGGTGGGGTAGAAAATGTTGAGGCGGAAGAGGGAATGGCCTCCGATTTTCATTATGGATCCCCATGGATGGTATGGTGTACATTCACATACCCACAACGTGGAGGATGTATCTTAGAAGAGTGAGCCTATTGTTGTTGGAGCATGGGTATCCTACACTCCACCTCTTACTGTGGATGAGCTGGAAAATGAGATTTTATTGAGGGAGTGTGACTATCACCATGCTCAAGGTGTGTTCTGCATACATTCCATGGGTATGTCGACGTCCTCATTGTCTTATTTCTATTCCTCAAGATATTTTGTCATTTTATGCATGTTTGTATATACTCGAATTAGTTTTTGATTTTGTATGCATGTAATAAAGCTTTGCCAAATATAGTGTCTATTTGGGAAAATAATTGTGTCATTACAATTCTTAACCCTTAGTAAAAAATGTAACTATCAAGTGTGCATATATATATATATATATATATATATATAGAGAGAGAGAGAGAGAGAGATAATGAGAAGATCTAACTTTATTTTTATCCTTGTATTTTTGAATGCTTATTCCCTCATAAAATAACAAATTTTGGATAACTTCATCTAACCTCATTAACAATTACAATAAGTTATTATATCTTGGTGGCATATATAGAAGAAAAAGTGAAATGGTAATAATTAGTTGGGCGAGAAGTAATTTTTGGGGGGATATCTTATGACTTGTTAAAATACCATTTAATTAACCGTAATAAACAAAGATAGTGTTAACGTAGACTCTCACGCCTAATTTCCCCCACCTTTATTTTTCAGTTGATTTAAAAATAAATTACTGGCAGTTTAAGTATGAGTGTTAAAGATTTTAAAAGTATTAAGCGACAGTATGCTTTGAAATGCTTAGAATTATCTCACGAATGGTTAATATTTTAAGTTAACAAAAACTAACGAAGATAACTTAATTGTGAGCGTAGGACAATTAAAATACTAAGAGGGATAAAACTCCAGAGAGATTAGAATTATATCATAATTGGTTATTATTTTTAGTTAATGGGAACTGAATAAATATATATTAAGTGTGAACGTATGATAATTAAAATACTGAGAGGGATTAATATACAAAGAATTCAGAATTATCACACGACTGGTTAATCTTTTTAATTAATAGGAACTTATGAAAGATATGATAATTGAAACAATGAGAGGGAGTAAGCTTCGTAGAGTTTAGAATTATCCCACGATTGGTTAGTCTTTTTAGTTAATGGGAATTAACGACAAATAGTTTAAGTGTGAATGTAAAATAGTTAAAACACTTAGAGGGAGAAAGTTACGAAGAGTTTAGAATTATCTCATAACTAGTTAATTTTTTTAGTCAAGAGGAACTTACAAAAGATAGATTAAGTGTGAACGTACGATAATGAAAATAGTGAGCGAAAGTAAACTCTGAAGAGTGTATAATTCTATCATGATTGGTTAATCTTTTTAGTTAACGGGAACTAAGAATAGATAGATTAAGTTTGAAAGTATGATAATTAAAACACTAAGAAGGAGTAAGATCTGGAGAGTTTAGAATTATCTCATGACTAGTTAATATTATTGCTAAATGGGAACATACTAAAGATAGCTTAAGTGTGAATATATAATAATTAAAATATTGAGAGGGATAAAGAACCAGAGACTTTATAATTATCTCACGACTAGTTAATCTTTTTAGTTAACGATAAATTTCAAAGGATAGCTTAAATATGAACGTACAGAAATTAAAACATTGAAAGGGAGTAATCTCCAAAGAATATAGAATTATCTCATGATTGGTTAATCATTTTATTTAATAGGATCTATTAAACGACAAATTATGTGTGAATATATGATAATTAAAATGCTAAGAGGGAGTAAGATCCAGAGTGTTTCGAATTATCTCACGACTATTTAATATCCTTAGTTAATGGGAACTAACTAAAGATAGCTTAAGTGGAACGCTGTTTTATGTCATTAACTCGTGCCTATATAATGCCTCTTTTGAAGGCTTTTGATCATGTTAGGCTTATATATTTCGTCAGATTGCTGAGGAGGGCTTGGGCGTGAGCGCCTCTATTTGTGTGGTCCTTTACTTATATGGTAGGGTTTTGTTTACCCTTAGATAGGTCATCGGTAGGGGGATTTCTAGGGTGTATGGATATCATGTTCGTTTTAGGAGAGCGTTGGTGGGGTACAAAAAACTCGTTCCACCTACCAATAAGGGAGATGAACATAAACCCCTAGGAATTCTTTACTTTTATCGGGCTAGCCTTTGGCAGGAAACCTATTTTGATTGACCGATCTTCGATGATTACATCGGCCGGACGATATTCATATTTGTATATACCAATCGCTCATGTGTACAAAGAGTTCATTGATGTCAGTCTTTTGATTGTTCATCTAGAACATGTGGAGGACCTAGGATTTGTTGTTTTAGCATCAATGAGATATGTGAGGTTCATTGTTAATGATAGTGGGGGATCTCTTGGCACCGATATGATCATAAGGGATTCACTTTTGGTGGCTCCCAATTTAATGGATATTACCTAGACGCGGGGCTACACATGGGGGAAATTGGAGAATACGTTCATATCCATGTACATATATTCACATTTTTCTACTGACTGTTTCACTAGCTTTTCCTATTTTTAGGAGGTGCACACCAGTTTATTATTCTATATGTATTTTATTTGTTTTAATAAGATATTGTGTTCGATACTCATGATATATTTTGTTTTTCTTGCCAGTTATGGATTTTTTTCTTATGTTGCTCCTTCTGTTGGAGGCCTAGGACAAGGGAGATAATGGAGGGGATCTTTCATCTCATTCCTAGGTACACACGAAGGAACTTGCTACCAATTTCTCATTTTCCTTAAGACACAATGAGAATGTACGTAGGGATATAATAAGTTGTATTTTAGCTCTTCTTCTCATACTGTTAATGCCTAAAATTGGTTTACGGATTTATGTTTTAGCTAAATAGACTAATCTTAGATTCACAGTATGTAAAGAGATATTAAACACAGAGATGCTAATCTAGAGTAAAAGTAATAGGGAAAAGATAAGAGAAAATAAATAGAAAATCGGGTTTATGTGGTTCAGTTCAATGCGATACCTACGTCAACAAGGCCAACGGCTGTATATATTAGATTCAATGGGCAATAGCCATGGATGAAGGGGTGATTACACACTTGTCTGTCTCTTTAGAAAATGGTAACATAATAGTAGTAAAGTCTCTTAATCGATGGATCCCTTTAGTTTGAAGATAATGTATGATATTTATGCTTGACATGTGTGGGCCTACAGAGAGAGATTATAATGGAGACAAAAATAATATTGGAAGATAGGTGACATGCCTTTACATATTAGGCATGTACACCTTTTTATATGAGTTTATGAAAAAGAGTGATGGGTCCCCGTATCCCATTAATAATGGGGGAATAATAAACCTTAGATTTTGCATGCTTATCTCTTGAGTGCTGCTGATGTCATTCCATTAGTAGATAGCCACATATGCATAGTGTTAGTGTTCCATGAGTTGGCTAAGTTAAGTTGATTGCCTATCATATTGGAGCCGTACAGAATGCACTGGATGACCAAAAGATGACCTGAGCCGACCTCATTATCTGATCATAAGAGAGATTGTTGTGTCTCCTAAGTGGTCTTTAAAGCACATTATATTTACGATAAAATAAAATCCCCCAAGACATTACTAACGATTGAGGGGCGAAGTAGATTCTGCAAAGTGTTGTGTCTTAGAATTTTTTGCTGAGTTGATGAGAGTAAGTGAAGTTTTAGACGAGGGGAATTTTATTATCCTAAGAAATGCGTGTGCCTATAGCTGGGTTTTTACGCCTAGCATAATCATCATGCAGGCTTTGGGTAGTGCGTGCGCACCAATCGCTTGTGTTTTCAAACGCTTTCAAGCATCGTCATCATTTTAGAGAGAGAAACAAAGAGAAAGAAACCTTCAAATCTTTTTATTCCTGCCATTAACATTTGCATTCAAAGCTTTCTTTCATCTTTTCCAAACTTTAAGGTTCTTACATCCATGTTTTGAAATTCATTTTAGATTTTAGGTATGCCTATTCACTTTCCTCCTACAGTTTAGGGTTTCATTTAGGAAGCATCCCTTTTTTTCTTATTTTTGTTATGATTTCTTGGGTTGCTGAGAACTTGGTTAGATATTGGAGTATCGATTGTATCTTAGATATCCATTGAGTTGTTTGTCCTAGGTCTTCCATTTCGATTAGGGTTTTCTTCTTTCCAAACGCCATTGTTGGGAATTTATGTTCCTGAGTAGCCCCCGGTCCTTAGGGTTTCATTTTTACCCTTAATGAACTAACTTCCTTGCATACAAAGTCTTTTGAAATCTTAACTGAGATAAAACCAACCTACCATGGTATAATTAGCAGGAGATTTCCAAACCCTCTCCAAGTTTTATGCACCGAAGATGATCTAAAAAACCCTAGAGTTCCACCCAAGGATTATTCTTTCATTGAATTCTCTTTAAACCCCCATTTAACAGGGGGTTAAGTCTCCTGCGATTTTAGATAGCCTAATTGCTAACTCTACTCTCGACTAAGAGAGGTTTGATAATACTATTTTTATCTCTGCAGTTGATCTTGACCATTCTCCTCCTCGTCCCTCTCCAGATGAATGGATGGCATCAACCTTTCATGTGGTTGTGCCCCTCACCGATGAGGGGAAATCTAAGGCCTCTAATTCTTGGGACCCAGCGTCCACTGATGTTGTGAACAATCCATGTGACCTTAAAGAGGATGGTTTGGATGATCTTATGGATAGATTTGAAATCCCTATAAGTATTTCTATCCATCTTTTTGAGTCCGAGGAGAAAGTTTACGACCAGAGCAGTGCCAACAAAATTTTCTTTCCTGTGTGGGCTTTATAGATGGGAGTTTGACTTCCCCTTCATCCCATTATACGGTCCATCCAAAGGGATTATGGTGTGGCCCCTACGCAGCTCCCACCCAATGCCTACCGATCCATACTCGGGTCTATTTTTTATTGGCGAAACCAAACTGGGTTTGACTTAACGGGGATGTCTTTCAATTATTTTACGGTGTTAAGGATAACGCCAAGGCCAACTTTTATTATTACGTCTCCCTCAAAAATGTTTATCATAAAATGATTCAAGTTGTGCAAATGAGCAACCCCAATTGGAAGAACCAATTCGTCTTTTTGAGGGGTGATTGGGGGTTTTAACCTAAGGAGAGGGATATGTCATGTAGTATCCCTCATGATTGGTGTTACCCAAACCGTGTTGGTACATCTCTTGGCATATCCCTATATTGTTTATTGAACATCATATGTTTACTGACCACCTTTATGTTCATTTTTTTATAGTAAGAAGGCTCCCAAAGTTCTTCCTGCTCTAAGGGAGTTATTTAGGACGACCTGTACCCCCACTCCAACATAATTTGATGACCATTTTTCTATTAAGAAGTTTGTTGAGTTGGGCTACTATGCCCCCTACTTGTATCCCTCCTAAAGGCAAGAAGATTGGCTTGTCTGTCAAGCATAGGTTCAAAAAGGTTTATCTGAGGACAACCCCAATCATGATCATCTTAGGACAAGAACATATTCTTATGCCCCCACTGTTATATCTTTATGACCACAATTTCTTTCTATATAGTTCTTTCTTCTAGCTCATCCAAATCAGTAAACTCAATGCTCTACCAGTACTTAGTCGCGTATTCATGGAAGTCATTAGGAAGAGTTAAAGGCTGAGCGGAAGAAGAAGAAGAAGAAGGCTCCAACTACTACTGGGTCTAGAGAGAATAAGAGGATAGAGGAAGAGAAAAGGGTCATCATTGAGTCCAGAGAAAATGTTTAATGCCAGGCCAAAAAAGAAGATGACGCTGATGCTCCTGCGAAAACCAAAGGTGAAGGGAATGTCGTTGCTCTAGAAGAAGGAGGTTCTTATTCAATGAGACATCTTGATAATCCTTCTCGCTAAAGTACTAAATAGCAAAGGACTAAGGTTAGATTTTAAAGAGTGTTTATTAAGGGGGATCATGCCCGTAGGTTGGTCTGAGCTGGTGGATCTTCCTGTTATTATGGGGAACTGGATATTTTTCTTAGGATCCTGAGATATCGATCATCAGAGAGGAACTTTGGGAAAATAATAACTCCATCCTTTTCCATAAATAAAATAATACGGAGGTCGTGGCCTATCACGGGTATGCCCCAGATTTTAAACATCTTTGGTAGTTCAACGCTGATGAGCTCTGGGTCATGACTCAGTACGGTATGATGGTGGTAAGTTTCTGACCTGATTTGTGTTTCCCATTTATATTCCCTTTATTCTGATCATTTTATTATGTTATCCTTCTCATCTTAAGGTGCCCTAAGAGTCACTGATGAGATGAGAACTGATCATGACTAGCTCTATTAGCATTGTGACAACTTATCGATCGAGCTGAAGGACACTAAGGATAATCTTGATAAGGACTTATTTAAGATGAAATAAATGGATGACCATCTAGTGGCAAAATTAGGCGCTCTTGGTCAAGCTGAGGAGAAGGTCAAGAAGTTGAAGGAGCAGACAAAGACTGATGCCGCCAAGCTTAAGTCTTCGTAGGACGTTATTTCCAAAAGGGAAGAGGAGATAAAAAGACTTAGTGAAGCCTTAAAAGAGGTTACTTATACTCTAAAGTAAACTAAGGAGTAGGGAGTAATAAAATATAAATCCATTGGAGAGTACAATGTTGACTTGGTGATAATCTTCATAGAGGGTTACGATGAGCTCAAGAAGAGGATCATCAACCATTACCCTAACATCGCTAAAACTGTCCAAACTTGAGAGGGTGGCGATGATTAAGCCAAAACTCTAGCAGTTGGGAAGGAGGCTGTTAAAGTGGAGAGGTTTTTAATGAAGTAGCTATTAAGAAGGTTGAGGTAAATTATGTTCAAGCAGGTGTCCAAATACAAACTCCTCTATTCTCGCTGATGTCCCTATGCTGGAGGCCACAACTGACTATGCTCCTAAGACCTGAAATGCATCTGTTCCCTTTTTATGAAGACCCTTTTTTGAAGTTATTTTGTATTTCATCTGAGAAAATTCTCTTTGCTTTGTATTTTTAATTTGTAATGAACGAAATTCACTCGTTGGAATGATTAGCCTCGCATATTGTCTGTTTATATTCTCTATGTATGCATTTTTGTTTCTGCTATCATTACAGATTTCACATATGCTTGACCAGATGATACTTTTCAATTTTCTAATTGTTTCTTGCATTCGGGATGGGTCTTCTGGAAGTTTGGGTGTGCAATCATATGGTTGTTAACTTGATAAGACTTTTTATATACCAATTGGAAGAACCTAAATTGTCTTGACTGGTCGTATGTACGAATTTTATCATTTTAACCATACATCAGCATGAGTTGCCATAGTAATTTAATTTTAATAGGATATATCATTGCGTTAATGTATTGTGGCCAGATCTTTTCATCCACAACACTGCCTTGGATTTACCATACTTAAAGGGTTTTTTTTCGCAATCTATCCAAGAAAAGATAGTACATAAAGTTTTGGACGAACCTAAGTTATCCTGACTTAGGTTCTAACCATGCTTATGTCGGATCTCTAGTCATATAATTGGATCTCGTCATTCTAAACATGCGTCATCATGGGTTACCAGAGTCATTGAAGTTTAACAGGATATATCGTTGTGTTAGTGGATTATGGTCGAATCTCGTTGTCCACAACACTGCCTTGGATTTACCATACTTGAAGGGACTTCTTATTCACGATCTATCCAAGACGATATCATACATAAAGTTTTGGATGAACCTAAGTTTTCTTGACTTAGGTTCTACCCATGATTGTGTCGGTTCACTAGTCATATGAATGGATCTTGTCATTCTGACCATGCATCATAATGGGTTACCAGAGTCATTGAAATTTAATATGATATATCCTTCCATTAGTGGATTGTGGTCGAATCTTGCCATCCACGACACTACCTTGAATTTCCCATACTTGAAGGGACTTCTTATTCACGTTTTGTCCAAGATGAGATTGTACATGAAGTTTTGGACAAACTTAAGTTGTCCTCACTTAGGTTATACCCATTCTTATGCAGGCTCGTTGGTCGTATGAATGGATATTTTTGTTCTGACCATACATGAGCATGGTTACCAGAGTCATTGAAGTTTAACAGGATTTATCCTTAGTTAGTGGATTATGGTCGGATTCTTTTTGTCCACAACACTTCCTTGGATTTCCCATACTTAAAAAGGAATTCTTTTTCGCAATTTGTCCAAAATGAGATTGTACATGAAGTTCTTGTTTTTATCGTGAACCTATTTTTAATTGTGCAGTTATTTGCACCCCTCTTACACCGATAAAAATATATTTGAATAATATTCAAAAATTCGCATATGTAGGAAACAAACACTTTTCATTAATCACTGATGGGATTTTTAAAAATGAGTGTAAAAGAAGGAATATATTTTGATTCCTCCACCACATGTTGTCTCCGTTACAGGTAATATTTCCTCAGGTGCTCGTAATTCCATGTATTTTTTAACTTCTCACCATCTAGAGTTTCGATTCTTTAGGTTCCTAGTCGCATGATATCGGATACACTCTGTGGGCTATGCCAGTTGGCCTCCATCTTGTTTTTCTTTTGAATAACCTTCTTCAGTATAAAGTTTCCTTCTTTTAAAATGCTCGGTTTCACTCTTTTATTGTAAAATGAATAGTCCTCTACTGATAAGCAGTTACCCGCAAAGCAACTCATTCCTTGACCTCTTCAACTAGTTATAGATCAAGTCTCCTCATCAAATCGCTCTTTGGTGATTCTAAATTGAACACTAAGTGTCTAGGTAGGCCAATCTCGGTGTGCACCATTGCTTTGGTGTCAAATGTTATTATGAAAGGGGTTTCGTATATTATTATTCTAGGCATGGTCATGTTTGCCTATAATACTCTCTATAGCTCATTGATTCAATTCCCTTTAGCATTATCCAACCTTCTTTTCATTTCAATGAGCAAGGTTTTATTTGTTATCTTTGTCTTCCCATTGTACTGCGGGTGACCAAGAAGAGAGTGCATTTTTTTAATTTTAGATTGTATATAATAGTCTTCAAAATCTATGTTGTCGAACTGTGTACCGTAGTGAGTGATGAATGCGTATGGCACCCCATAATGACATATGTTGTTATTTTATATGAAGTGGAACACTTTTTCGTACGTTATCTCGACCAGAGGCTCAACCTCAACCCATTTAGTGAAGTAGTCCACTAGTACAACCAGATGTTTGAACTTGTCACTTGTCTTTGGTAGTGTACTGAACAGATCAATTTCCCCAATGGAAAAGGTCCAAGTAAATTTGATCGAATCTAGTTCTACTCCTGGGGTTTTATAGATCACTGTGAATTTTTGACACGTCACACCTTTTTGCATAGTCTGCACAATCTTTTTTCATGGTTGGCCAATAATACCCTTGGGTGGCCACTCACTTCACTAATGATCTACCTGCTGAATGAGCTTTGCATGACCCATCATACAATTCTTTGATCAAGTCCTCGACTTTTGTTAGATGAATGCATCTGAGTAATGATATTATGAATCTTCTGCTAATGAGGATTCCTCCTTCTAGCACATATCTCCCCACCTTATATCGAAGCCTCCTTACCTCTTTTTGGCCGATCGAGACTGTCTCATATTCTAGATCAGCTCAAACATGGTCCATCCATGAAGGATCCAAATCTACCTTTATTGCCAACACACTTTCCTCATTTATGCTATGATCCATTAAGACTTCAATGAGTACCTTTATGCACAATTCAGTTCTTGTGGCTGATGATGCTAGGTGGGAAAGTACATATGCTCAAACGTTCTCAGTCCTTAGTACTCAAACCATCTGAATAGCCAAAAAAATTAATAATATTTTTTTTCCATTTGTTAAGTACCTCATCATCGATTCCTCCATGGCTTCATAAATTCCAAGGATTTGATATACCATGAGCTGGGAATCGTTGTGCGCTAATAGATATCCATTAAATATCCATTTTTGAACAATTTCCTCGTCTTCTCATGATCACGTTCTTATTTTTCCTATATAAATAAGGATTCTAGTGTATCAAAAATTTGGTCAGGTGGGTCACCTAACAAGCTATCTTCCATAAAATTCTGCTTGGTATATAGGATTATTGATTTCTCTCCTGAAGGAGTCTGCTATGTTGACTGGGTTGTCGAGATCTCTTCTATGGAAGTCTGATCGATTTACTTTTTGGTTGGGCTATCTTCCGTAAAAGTCTTCTCGTCTGATCTTATCACTAAGCTCTATTCCCTAGAAGTCTGCTCGATCTTTTTTTGGCCTCAGCTCTCTTCCAAAGAAGTCTACTCTATCGGTCTTTCTACTTTAGTAAACTCCATTATAAATTCGGTAATTGTTTGGCCTTCAATATTTATTTTGGGCTCATAGTGGATTTTATATTCTCCATTATCTGTTTCCCAAGACATTAGTCAACCTTATATCTTGGGCTGATGGATAACTTGTCGTAAAGGGAGGTCTGTATAGACAACAATGGTATACGCTTGGAAATATTACTTCATTCTTCTTTACGCCTCAAGTAAATCCAAAACTAACTTCTCCCGCCTAAGGTATTGCATTTTTGCTCCTCGATATGCCTTGCTAGTGTAATAAATCGACTTTTGTATTCCAGTCTCTTATCTAACCAAGGTTGAGCTGACTGTTAATTCTAAAATGGCCAAGTATAAATAGATCTTCTCACCTTATATCGTCCTGGACAGTAGTGGTGCGGATCCTAATTATTTATTCAATTCTTGAAATGTTGTCTCACACTCTTCATTCCATTGGAAGGCCGTTCTTAATATTTTAAAGAATATCAGGCACCTATTTGTGGCTCTAGACACGAATCGCTTCAGAGATGCCACTCGTCCTGTTAATCTCCAGATATCTTTCTTACCAGTGGAGGACTACATGTCTATCAGTGCTTGAATTTTATTTGGGTTTTTTTCTATGCCTCCTTGGCTAACTATGAAGCCAAGTAATTTCCATTTTTTAACCCCAAAAACATATTATGTGGATTTCAACTTCATTTGATATTTTTTCAGCTATTCGAAAGTCTACCCCAAATTGCTAATGTGGTAAGTAGCTTTTTTAGATTTTTGTTATCATGCCATCCGCATACACTTTTATAGTTTTGCCAATTTGATCTTCGATGACTTTTTTCACCAACCTTTGCTATGTTTCCCCTACATTTTTCAATTCTAAAGGCATAAAATTATAACAGTATATACCTCAGTTGTTGATGAATGAAGTCTTCTCTTGATCCTCCGACTTCATCTTTATCTGATTGTACCCTAAATAAGCATCCGTAAAGCTAAGGATCTCGTGTCTGGATATAGCGTCGACCAGCTGGTCTATCTTGGGTAGAAGATAGTGATCCTTTGGAAAAACTTTATTGAGGTCTATGAAATCAACACACATGCTCTAGTTGTCATTCTTCTTTCTGAGCATAATAATGTTTAAAATCCATTCGAAATATTTCACGTCCTTGATGAATTCCACTGTCTGCAACTTGTCCACCACTTCCTCGATTGCCATGTTCTTCTCTTGGATGAACACACAACATTTTTGTTTTACTGGCTTTGCATATTTCATTATGCTCAGCTCATGGAAAATGAATTCTGGATTTATGCTTGTCATATCTTCATGGATCCAGACAAACATATTCTTTCTCCTTCTTAAGAACTCAACGAATTCTTCCTTTAAGATAGGGTCAAGTGATGTTGTTCTTTCTGGGTGTTCGTCATCCAGTACCACTTCTCTATTTCCTCTATTACTTGCCATTTCACCAATTTATCTTCATCTCGAAGATAGAGCATCTCGATCTCATAAGTGATAGTCAATTTTCCACTTTTCCTGTTTCGCTGACGTGTAGTAACATTCACGAGCTTCCACCTGTTCCCTTTCACCACACCAACTTCATAATTGGTAGGTAATTTCAAACAATAGTGAACAATGGACAAAATAACCTCGCACTTCTTCAATCTGCCCCTTCCAAAAATGATGTTGTACGTCAAATGTACATTTTTATCCATCACGAAAAAACGTATCTTCTCTGTTTGGTAGGTTGGCCATTCACTGACATTTACTTACAACTCTATCGTGCCCTTGGGGAACACCTTCTCCTTTAAAAATTCCATAAGAGGCATGTGATATGCCTTCAACTTCCTATCTTTCATCCTGGGTTTCTAGAAACAACTATAAAAGAGGACGTCACCTGAGCTATCGTTGTCAACCAATATTATTGACACCTTACTCTCGTGTACTACCATAGTGATAAACATAGGTTCATCACTCTGATAAATCACTCTTACGAAATCATCTTTAGAAAAATAGATAATAAGAAAATCTCTATTCACCTTCTTAGGATGAGCTATTATGGGGCCAATTAGGTTAAGCTGTCGGATGTGAGCACAAGCCTTGGCCTTATTCAGGTACACCTCTCTTTCTACTAGAACATACTTTCTCTCTTTTTTAGATATTTATGTATTTTTTAATTTTCTTTTTAAGGTTCTTGGGGTATTACCTACCATGTGATGGATTTGAGTGAACATGCTTAGGTGCTATTTAGTCGAATGTTGTTCCCGAAGGACCCATGTTGGGTCCTTTTTTATATAGGGTAGTGTGTGAAGAGACAATATATGTGGGACATTCAACCGCAAGTATCATTCCCCTTTTTATTGTATGAGGAATGTCGCGGGATTGATGAAGGTAGAGCCCCGATTATTCTGGAATGGGCCCCCTATTTCTTCCATTCTCAAATATGATCCCGATTACTAGCCTTATATAGAAATTAGGTGATGATGACGCGGATCCTAGTGTCCCTTGAGGATTTATTTACGTGATCTGGGATAATTCCGATGCTGGGAGATCCATTTATTCTTGGAGGAGAGTAGGCAGCCCTATAAGGGGATAGGATATGAAGGAGGAATTGATGGGTGCCCAGTTAGGGAGCGTAATTTTAGGGCTATGGTGAGACATTAGTTGGTGGAGGCTTCGGCATGTCCATCGTCATTTTGGACAACTATGGATTCGAGGATGCGTTTGAAGGTGAGGGGCATTTTGATGACGGGATAAAGGGTGAGGATGAGGTTCTTGGGGGTAGATAGAGTGTTTGAGGATGTATCAATAGGTTTACTAGGACAGAGGGGTTGTTTGTGGGGGATTAATATGGGGTTGGGGTGGAGATACACTTAAGATCAATGTTATATATGGGAATGAACACCATAGGATCTACCTTTTTGGGTCTTTATACCAAGTATTTATGTGGAGCTTCTATTCCTTAGGGGACCTAAGATAACTCTTCCTTTTGGCGGGTATAGAGGCGGGGGAGGTATCCTGAATAGTGGAATCCTAACTTGGTAGGATGGAGGCCGATTTGTGGCATACCGAAGATGAAATTGTTGTCATGTTAGCTCAGGCATACTCTATATTGCAGATATGGAGTCCTATGGGAGGATTGGTAAGGAAGTGGTCCAGGAAGATGAGGAAAGGACTTGTGCAGCTGAGGTGAGAGTGAAGGGGATGGAGGATGGGGATCAAATGTGAGACCAGGAAGGACGTGCTCTTCAGGGAGATGCTCATCTCATGAGGACGTCTCTTTACTTTTTACCTAGTGATTTGGCTATATTTCAGGAGGGTGAGTTAGTTATTATCTATATCCCTCACTATACAATTATGATTGATTAGTTTCCCAATGGGTTCCTTAATGCACTAAGTGGTATGGTGTTCTTTTCATATTTTTTTCATCTTTGTTTCTCTTCCTCTTTTGCTTATGTTGATTGTTAACCATTCTTGTTTGAAATGTATTTTTTCTCAGGAGTTGGTTGCTCCCGTATCTAGCCTTTAGAAGGTTTTATATCTTTTATCCTCATTCTATAAAAGGTTGGTTTATTCTGTGAGAGTCTTTGGTATTGAGGACCCATTCATGGAGTGTACCTAGTCTCAGATTTGTTGATCTCGTGCCCTAGGGTGTTTCAGACTTATGCGGAGTGTCAATGATCTATCCTATAACCAGTTTTATTGCCTTTCCCCTAACTCAACTCACTCATAGGTTATATGATGGTATGGAATAGGTGATTGTGATGGTGATGAGGAGGCATAGCGAGCCCAGAAGTACCATCATTATGAGTGGGAAGTTTGATTTAGTCTAGTTGGGGGCATTTCCCTATCGCTTTATATAATTAT
The DNA here is from genome assembly GCA_949130495.1 of Sambucus nigra. Classification (NCBI taxonomy): domain Eukaryota; kingdom Viridiplantae; phylum Streptophyta; class Magnoliopsida; order Dipsacales; family Adoxaceae; genus Sambucus; species Sambucus nigra. Next base: position 578,251,009 of record OX422211.1, on the reverse strand, counting down.
CTCATTATTTATATTGACACTTTGTGGGTGTACACAATTGGTATTTAATTTTTAGGGGTTGAGTTTGGATTTTTTGTTTACCTTGGTTTATTTTATTAATTTTCCTTTATTCGTGCGCATGCCCTTTATAGTGACCTTGGCTTCTTTTGATTGGTCTAATATACTCAAGTATAACTTTTTTATCTTGGGGTTAAGTCAGCCAAGGCCGACCATACAAACCACCATGGAAGACAGTTATGGGCCCTTCTACAGTAGTCATATCAGTAGTCTCGGCCCCGCACAGTCTCCTGGGTTGAGACCCATCAATTGATCCATTATCCCTCACAAGTCTCATCTTGTCCTAGCACCTCTAGACAACTGAGACCCACCAACTGGCCCAATAGTTATTCATTAGTCCTGTCTCATCCGGGCACCCCCAAACAATCGAGACCATACATCAATTTTGCTCATTATTTTCTCAAACAGGATATTAAAGATGTCACCCTGGGCAAGGATAAGACCTCCCAATATGACATATAATCGTGTGTAAGACAGGTTTATAGTATAACCAATCCACGTGGATAGGCATTTATAATATGATCACAAGAGAACGTGAGGGGAATATTTGTATCATCATTATATGCTTGTGCTCAAGGTAGGTGTCTACTCCTCATTTGATACTTCATCCAAGGACATGCTCCATGCATGCTTGGGGGTGCATTGTGCACCCCAAGCACTAGAAATATTCATCTTCTTCCCCGGATGAAATTATCTAAAAATTATAAAACCCTTGCAAAACTCTGTCTCACTTACAGTAGAGAGAGAAAGCTTAAGAGTTGTACATTATAGGCCATTAGGGCCTTTTTTATAGTGAAAACTACACTCGCCTGCATAGTTGAGCAGGCTAATACAGTTGAACCACTTAAACTCTGGTGTTATTTATCTTCTCCTCATCACCTTCTCATATTTACATTGTTGTTATGTTATATATCCTCATTATTATGCCGTGTTTGAACATGAACTGCTTATACAAACCCTTGGAGGCCTATTGTGAAAGGGTCGGTATCAAGAAGTTTAACTCATCACCAATCCGACCCCAAGAAAAATGGCCAGATAGAGGTCACTAATAGAACAATTCTATATGGCATCAATAAAAAGTCAGAAGACGCAAAAGGCCTATTGACAAAAGAGGTTCATGTCGTCCTCTGGGCTTATAGGATGATAAAAAGGACACCGATAAGGGAGACCCCCTATATGATGGCTTATGGTTCAGAAGTTATGATTCGAACTGAACTTGGCTTCCCCAGCCACAGAGTCCAGGCCTATAATCCAGAAACTAACAACGAAGATAGAAGGCTGGACTTAGATCTGATAAGGGAGAGAAGGAAGATACTAGGGTGAGACAAGCAACGTATCAGTAGAGAACAACTAAGTTCTATAACAACAGAGTCAAACCTAGGTCAATAGTTGTGGGGGACCTAATTTTAAAGAAGGTTTGGCAGAAGTTGAATAAGCTAGTCCCGAATTGGCATGGCCCATACACGGTCACTAAAGAGGTCATCCCTGGGACATATCGATTGGAGAACTTAGAGGGAGAACTATTCTCCAATCCATGGAATGTCGACCACTTGAAAAAGTATTATCAGTAGATTTATGTTCAATTTATGTTTCAACCTCTTTGTATACTCTTTGTATGTATGTGAATAATCTCAATGTAATGAATGAAAAGAGTTCAAGTGTTGTCTCATATCTTTCTTATATGAATTTTCCAAATGCATGGTTTGAATTGTCTTAACTAAAAAACATCATTTGTTTGGTGAATTAACATTAACTCACTCTTGATAATACGATAAATCATGCAAGACTCATCTCATCCATGGATTATCAATAACACCGAGAGGGGGGAATGGTGTGATAACATCACTAAGGTGGTGAAAAAGACAAACCCAATTAAAATCATTAAGCTGGTTATTTATCCCGGTTAAGGATAAGAGCAGACTTGATATTTACATCATTAACTTGGTGGTTTCCAATTAAAATAATTAAGTTGGTTATTTATCTCGTCTAAGGATAAGAGAAGACTTGAGATTTACATCATTAACTTGGTGGTCTCCAATTAAAATCATTAAGTTGGTTATTTATCTTGGCTAAGTATGAGAGTAGATATGACATAATGTCCATACAGACATAAAGTAAGCAGATATGATGTAATGAGAAAAAGATGATGACACATAAGAGATGGCAATAAGAGATTTGTAATTTTATTCTTCACATCACAAAATTAATACAGACATGTTATTTAAACGATGTTACAGTGTCAAAAATAAACCACCAAACATTATTCAAAATTATACAAGTAGAAAGGGAAAGTTAGGCCACAAACGGCCTCCCAAGAAGTATAGCAGAAAGAAAAATTAGAGAGTCTCTTCCAGAGGAGCATTGTCTTGGTTGATGATGAGATTTTTTGTTATAAGTTCAGTGTCGACTCCATCTCCATTGACTTCACCTTCGGTCCTCTCAAAACCAAGTTGCTCGGTTATTTAAACTACGGGCTGCTCGGTTGTCTCTGCAGGGGGACTCATAACGTTTTCGACATCGGCCAGAGCAGTGCCAAGTAGGGGGTTTGAAAGATCAAGTACCTTAGCCTCTTCCAAAGATGCCTTCGTTGTTTCATTAATATAGTCTTGTCTCTTATCGGCTAGCTTCTTTAGGACATCATCGTGCTCCTGCTTCAGCCTATTCAACTCATCTAGGTGCCTCTATTTTTATATACCCATGTCCTTCTAGTTGTCGACATCCTTGGAAGACAGCTCAACCCTCAAGCTCCTCTTTAACTTCTCATCATCTTTCCCCTTCTGGATTAGAGGAAGCCTCTTCTCAACCCACTCATGAAGGCGAGTGAGGATAAAAAAGACTATAAAAAATGTTAAAGAAAATGGGTTAGTATGAGACAACACTTCAAAGAAAATGGGTTAGCTAAACAACAAAAGTTACAAATGATTACCTAAGTGGCCATGTGGAGACCGAACTCAATGATATCAGAGGCATTAATCGCCTCTAAAAGCGTCTTTTGATATTGGACACAAGGGAAGAAATATCATCATGTGACCTCCTAGCATCACCAATCAGAGTCTCATTGTTGAGTTTTAGTTGGGCAAGAGAAACGACAAAATCATCATCGAATGATATTAGGATCGCCCTGTCAGATCCTCCTTGATCGAGGACCTCCTTCCTATTGACAACCCCCAGAAAAAATAATATCGGCTAATGTCACCTCCTTCCTTTTATTTGAATCCTCGGGATGTCTGAGACCACTTTCTGTTATTTTCTTTATTTGGGCAACAAGAGCCTACTTGTTGCTAAATTTGTTAAGCATTGCTGAGATACTAGGGTAGCCATATTCCAAATAGTATCAAGAGTATTGTTTGTCTAATCTGCAAAAAATTGGAGAATGTTATATAGCCATAGACAACACCATAGTTCAGAATCAAAGTCCACAAATCCTACAGTAAGAATCAATTAAAGACGAGACTATAATTAGGAGAAAGGACTTACACATTTATGTTAGCGGTAAACACCTAATCCCATATCGGCCAGGACTTCAGAGGTCATGAGTTACTCAAATTAAACAAGCCCACTGTCATGACCTTGGACTCTGATTTATTTTATCTTGTCCCAATTGTCTACGCTCAGGTCGGGGTTAAGTTTGGAAACAATGGCATATTTCCCCCATTTTTATGGGACCCTCGACTCTGAGGCAGAGCAGGTGACATTAGCCGGGAATTCCCACACACCAGAGATGAAAAAATATCTCGAATTACAGTGATGGTCGAAAGTTTGGTTGATAAAAACAACCTTCTTTATTGTCTTCCTAGCTACAAAGTGACAATATCCAGGTTGTCCTTTCGTACAAGAGACATTGTACCATACCTTGAAAACATCGGGTGGAACGTCAATGTTGTGACAGTACTTCCACAACAATATGAAGCCGAGAAGAATCTTCCATGCGTTGGGACAAAAATGGGTTAGGGATAGGCCCACTCTGACAAGGATCATCCTCATAGTAGGGTGGATAGTAAGGCGAAAGACGACTTTGAACATTTGATCATAGATGACAATCTCACCAGGTCTACCATCAAACGCCCTCTCGACCTCATCCGGAACCCTCATTATGATATCAAATTTGATCCCGTACAAGTGCCTCCAATACAAGAGATCAACATTTGTCACAACTTATTGGATAGGGGGTGAGAAATAGTAACTCTTGGCCCCTCAGGGCCCGAAGTCTTGATAAATAGTCAGCCTCGTCAGACCCAGTAGTCCCTGAGTCGATCGTACGAGATGCAAGGGCCTTAATGGCTTTCTCATTGGAATCGGACTCACCAAAAACCCTTGATGCAAAGGGACTACAACCCTCTGAGAGAGATGTCAATGGTACCCTATCTCTCAGATGAGCTCTCACTCATTAAATCCTTGCTATTGTTAACTACAGGAGGATGAATCATGTTTAAAGGAACAGGAAATATAAGGCGTGAGAGGTCGGTCTCGACCTTCCTTCTAGCCTCAGCCATAGCATCACCCTTATGTATTTATCTAAGAATACGACCCTCAAGCTGGGGAATTTAGTCAATCAATTCATATAAAGTCTCAAACATTGAAAGGGTTTGACCTAATTTGACATAAAGATAAAAAATGGGAAATATATTATTTTGGTCAAGAACAGGTCAATAATAGTGTGTTGAATGCTGCCGGAGAAGTTGATCGGCGTAGCTTCAATAACCTTTATAGGAATAAAAGAATACAAAAAATTAATGGGAAATATAGTAACTCATATTTGCCCTCGACCATAAACCTCTCCTAAAAACACTCAGAATAGCCCTAAAGATGCAAAGAAGGTTGTCGAAAAATTTATAATCTCGCCAAAAAAATAGCAGAAGATTAAAATCACTAAAAATGGCAAAAACTTAAGGAAAATGGGCGGTGGAAGTTACCTAATGGAGGAAAATTCTAGGAGAACATAGGTTGGACACTAAAACTTGTTGGAGAAGCTTGATTAGAGAATAAAGAACGAAAGAAAACTGGTTTGGTTGTAGAGATAGAGTTTAGACACGAGAGAAATGGAGAAGAAAGAGAAAGTGGGGTTTTTAACTGAATTTAAATAGTGGAAATGATTGCACACAACTTTTAAGGCATTTATCACTAGGGGTGTAAGTCCCCAAGCAGGTTTGCAACTGCCACCCTGGGATAACACACCAAACCATAGGATGCATGCCAAGTGTCACTCCATTAATCTTATTCATCATTTCAGACCACTGAAAGGATATCTCATCCATTAATTAGGGATGTTTAGTCAATATCTTCCCTCACACATTTTTACCCCTCAGCCTTCTACCCACATTGAAGGCTAAGGGCTAGGAGTGATTAATATACCCAAGTAAGACCTCATTCAAGCTTGGGATTCACTCATCCAAGGCCGACCATACAAACCACCATAGAAGATTATTTTTTACATGGATATTGATGTTATCTTAGAAACAAATTATTTCCTTTAGATGGGATAGGGGGTCATTTATGGGAAGCCTTTGTGAGTTTATCTGTCGATGAATTTTGTCCCAAGAAATATGATGTTTTAGGGAGGGTATTTTGTATGTTTATGTTGGAAAAAGGTGTGAGGTGTAGTGACCTTCTTGCTAGGCTTCTTTTGACCAGTCTGATATACCTAAGTATGAACTTGTCCTAGCTTGGGACTCGCTCAGCCAAGGCTAACCATACAAAACACCATGGTAAATAGTTATGGGGCCTTTACAGTATTCTTATATCAATACTCTCGGCCCCATTAAGTCTTTGGGTTGAGACCCATCAATTGGGACATTGGCCCTCACAAGTCTCGTCTCATCCTAACACCTCCAGACAGCGAAGACCCACCAACTGGCCCAATAGCCCTTCATGAATCTCGTTTCGTCCTGGCACCCACAGAAAGCTGATACCATACTTTAGTCTTACTCATTATTTTCTCAAACAGGATATTAGAGGTGTCATCCTTGGCCAGGCTAAGACCTCCTAAGATGACATACAACCACATGTAACATAGGTTTCTAGCATGACCAATCCATTTGGATCGGCAGCTAAAACAAGATCACAGGAGCATGTGATAGGAATATTTACATCATCATTACATGTTTGTGCCCAGTACCTGTGTCTACTCCTCATTGGATGATTCATCAAGGACATGCTCTATGCATCCTTGTGGGTGCATTATGTACCCTAAGCACTATAAATATTCATTTTCTTCCCCGGAAGAAAGGATCCAAAAATTGTAAAACCTTAGCAAAACTCTATCTCCCTTGTAGTAGAGAGAGTAAGCTTTAAAGTTGTACATCGCAGGCCATTAGAGCCTCTTTCATAGTGAAAACTACACTCATCTGCACAGTGGAGTAGGCTGATATATCCGAACCACTTAAATTTTGGTGTTATTCCTCTTCTCCTTATCTCCTCCTTAATTTACACTGTTTTTCTGTTACATATCTCCATTGATGTGCTTTGTTTGAGCTTGATCTGCTTATACAAAATTAAGTGGTGATTTCTTAGCATCGTCATGGTACTTTCAGGGCATCTGCCTTTGTAGATTGTCCTTAAATAAGGATAAATTTATAAATTTCCAAAATACTTTAGGAAACTATTTTATTACTTGAAATTTTAGTCTATGTAAAATGTGTCGCAACCTTCAGAGGGAGGGAACAATGATCATAATTATGGTTTTCCAAAGGCTGAGAGTTTGGTATTTGTTTAGAGTGGGCCTAAAGTCATATCTCAGGTTGTATACCTATCTCATATTCAAAGGCAATGGTGTACCTGTATTTTGAAGGTTTGAGATAATATTTGTCGTAGAGAATTGAGTACAAATTATTCTATTAAAAGAAAGAGTTGGGGGGCCAAAGTTATAGTTGACTTTAAAGGAGAGACTAGTGTCTCAATTAAGAATTTTGATGTAGTGATATGGAAGTGTTTGGATCCATGTGGGCTTGCCTTCCCATTATGATAGATTATTGGATTAAGGAAATAATTTCTTTAGTTGATGAGGATTGAAAAGTTGGGAGAATGTAACTCCACTAAGATCAGCTAAGTTAGATACCCTACCGGAGTTTATTTTAGTGATGAAGTGGTGTCCTCCCTAGTTGGATGAAAATTTTCCTCCAGGAGTTCGGGAAGGTTTGATATTTTTGGGATTATGTCTCCTTCTTATATGGTTTGTCATTTGACCATTTATTAAAAGTTTAGGTGATCTGTTATTGGTAAACCTATTTATAGTAAGGGGACTTTAGTCATCTCTCATTGAGGATAGATAGTTCATTGTATAGGGTTTGTACCCATTCATACTCGACTACTTGAATTTTTATCATGACCCTAAGTGGGTATAACTCATTTTCTATAGGTATGGTTTCTTTTATGCCTCAAACTAGTGAGTATGTGGTGTCCCCTACCGAGTTTTTTATATAGTGCAGTAACACTAGAAGGCATACAAAAATTTGTCTGACTATTCTTTATAGGTCTTTGTCATCTTACTGAAGATGTTTTTGGTATTCTTATTATCATCTTCAACTGCTCCATTGGCTTAAAGTCTATATGAAGAAGGCTTATACCGAGTAATAATGTAGTTTTTTAGAAGATTGAAGACCTCTTTCTCAAAGTGAGAGCCATCATTGGTAATTAACTCGTGTGGTACGTCGAAGCGAGAGATGCATTGTGGCATATGAACATAGACATTTTTAGGCATTGAGAACCGATTAGGATTCAACTTTAACATATTTAGTGAAGTAATCGATGGAGACCAAGATGAATTATGCCCGATGGAGGCGTTAAGAGTCATTTTCCCAATGATAGTTATCCACTAAGTGGAGAAAGACTAATGAGAGTTCATGTAATAGAGATCTTGGGGAAGAAAAAGTTGTCAGAGGTGTATAGTTGGCATTTCAAGTGTTTCCTTACATAATTTGTGCAATCTTTCTACATGGTCATAAATTAGTATAACTCTTTGAGTATATTTATAAAGAGGGTGTGTCCACTCATGTGTGGGATACATTCATCGCAATGTATTTTTCTATGATTTCAATGATCTCATTCCCTGTGATGCATTTTAGGTATACTACATCTAACAATCTATTTTAGAGTTGGCCTCCATAGATGATGAACCGATTTTTAATCGTCTAATGGTGAACTGATCAGTTGGATTGGATTATGGTAGATAATGGTTCTCATCTGATAAGTTCCATATGTAAAAGCACTAGATTGTAGGATCTACTATCATTTCCTTGACGGTGTTAATCTTAAAGAAATACGATGAAGTTTTATGACTTATTATGGCGAAGGTGGTCTCTGTAATTCCTCATGGAATGTCTATCATAGAGGCTAGGACCGCAAGTGTTGGGGTTTTATTCTTAAAATAATGTATGAATTTTATTTGTGTGTAAAGGAGTGTCAGTTCATTTTTAGATAATAATCATGGTTACAAGAACTCCTTATGTTTGGTATATATATATATATATATATATATATATATATATATATATATATATATGTCAGTCAATAGAGCTCGGTAGAAATTCTGGTGATTCGGCTTTGGGTTGATCATATGGAGATCAAAATTTCGATTCTAGGACTATTGAAACTTTCAATCCTACATAGGGAGTTGAAATTCTATAAAAATGGTTGTGATGCAATCATAGTACTTTATCTCAAACTAAGGGAACTTATTCGATGGTTCGAGAACTTATTCGATAATTGGATAAAGAATTGTGATCGGTACATCCTGAGAATGTATTGTATAGGACCACCCATGAGATTTGAGTTTAAGGGTTATGTTTATTTGACTGACGAAATCTCACACCATTTTCAAAGGTTGCATAGTCCTTTAATCCTGGGAATTATGAGGCTTGGAATGCTTGCATAAATATCACTTTTATTGTTATGGGTGCGATTGAATAATATATCGATTCTAAAGATCCCCGCATATTTGGTGACAATTATGTGAGTAGGCATCATATTATAATTTTGAGGATCCGTGCATATGGGATACCATGTAATGTAATTGTGACACCCCATATAATCCATAAATATATTCATTAAGTCTAATAAAATAATTACGGGAATAAAAACTTTTGGTAACATTCTCAGCATAAGAAATAATCAAAACTGAAGGAGTAACGACAAGATAATGAAATACTGAATCAACCAAAATCAACTACGGTACCAACCACTATTAATACCACATAACCCTAACTTTGAATATAAAATGTCACCATACAAAATTCCAATGTTGAACATAAGTATACACGTACAATTAGATTTAACATGAAATAATATAATAAAAGAATGAGCTACATGTAACACCCCGTGTAAAACACGAGGAGCTACTATGATTAAAACTAATTAAATCCTCAACAATTATTACAGAGCATCTATATTCCACAAAATAAATATAATGAATCAAAATTTTACACTTCCAAAATAATTATAATTAAATTTCACTCGAAAATAATATTAATATCTCCAAATAAATTACACTGCCAAGCTATACAAAAATAAAATCCTCCTAAAATTCATAGTGTCTAAATCCACGCTAACCTGCTACTAAAAGAAAAATACGAGGAAGTACACAATATGACAAGAATAGATGCTCAAAATAATAACGGTGAATAAATGTAACAATACGAATCACAATTCAAGTTCAATGCGACATCCGAGCATTATACCAATTTATTTTTTAATAACATATCAATAGGTCACCACGCCTCACCTCACCTCACCTCACCTAAGCTTCACAAAGCCTCTTCATGGCTATTGGACTTTTGGACTATTGGCGAGTGACCATTCTCCGTTCCATATAAAAATTTCATGACACCATGCCCATCAATAAATACAATATCTCAATGTAACAACCCGCGTAGTTTTGGGCTATTTTAATTAATTTTTGGAAAATGGAGGAAAATAATGTTTTTGATAAAATTATTTTTATTGCTCAAATATGTTGGTTATTATTTTTAAAGACGAGAATTTTAAACGGTTTCGAAAACGGAGTTAAAAGGGATTTTAAAATGATTTTTAAATGTTTTTAACTCTTAGAGTTGTTTTGACTTCCAACTCTTCATTTCTTTGCCTTATTTAAAGGAGTCTTTTGGATTCCAACTCTTCATTTCATTGCATTATAAAAGGAAGTCGTGGGCAACCCTTTTAACATACTTTTGGCACAAATTTTTGGCATCAAATATATTTTATATTCCTCTTCTTTTTATATACACATTGACTGAGATTTGTGAGTTCCAACCTTAGATTAGAGGTGTTCTTGGGGCTATTTTATTTGAGGTTCTTGGAGGAGCTTCTGTAGATCTTTTGTGTTGATCTTGAGGATGTGATCGTTGTTTTCTCATCATTGTTTGAGGTATGGGGTTTTACACAATATGCTCTTTAAATCTCTCGAGAGTTTATTCCGTTGATTTCTTATTAATTGAACTCATAATTGAATTGATAAATTCGTTGAAATCTGAAAAAATGATTGTTGCAATTATTTGGATTCATGTTTTTATTGAGCACATTGTCATGAGATTTTAATATGGCACAGTGGTTGGGCACCCGCAAAAATTTCTACTTCTCGGGCTATGGCTTAATAAAGCATATGCGGATGGGGTGAGGCCTGGTGACCTGGTTAATGTGTTGTTGAGAAATTATATTGATAAAATGCTATTGAGATTTGCATTATTAGATTTGAATATTTGTACTCGTGTTGTTACGCTTTATTCATCGCTAACATTTATTTGTTGAGCACCATTCCTGTCGTATTGTGCACTTCCCCATATTTTCTTTTAGTGGCATGTTAGCGTGGATTTGGGCGCTATGGATTATTGGAGATTGATTTTAACTTGGATATTTTGGGAAGAATATTCGAGAATATATTTGAGAAGATTGTATTTATTTTGTTGTATAGAGCATTGGAGATTTGTATTTTATTTTCGAGTTACATGTTGTATTTAATTCTAGAGACTTGTTGTAATTGAAGAGATTGAGATTAGTGCATTTATATTATTGTGGGTTTATTTAGATGCTCTATAACTTGTTACTTATGGATTTGGATTTATTATATCGCATTAGCGCTCCGTTCGCTCTCCCCGGGCGGGCGGGGTGTTACACTCAATCGAATCAATATTTTCGATTCCAATAAACGTCATAATATCAACAATATGAGTACAAATAAATGAGAAATAGGTGACTACTCTCGAGAAATGTAAGGAGCATATTGCGTAAACTCCGTAGCTTAAATTCATCACAAGAAACTCATAAAATTCTTTCTCAAAATTCTGATCATACCACTGCATTCCTCAGATGAAAACAATAAAATCTCGTTCTAACCCAAACTCGAGAAAACACCAAATAAGCCTTCAAATCATGGGTTGGATCTTAGTTTAAATGGGCCTAGGGTTTTGTAGGTGGAAAAGGATAAAAATAAAGGCTGCTAATTTTTCAGAAGGCTAAAATGTCTTTTAAAAGTCTTAAACTCGTCATTTTATGTTTATATACCAAAAAGAATTAGAGTCCTAATTAGAAACAAACACTTGAAAATTTATTACGGATAATCGGATCATCGTAATTGGTTAAAATTTTAGTATGTTGTAACTGACGGCGAGACGGAGCTTCTGTTAAAAATTCAACTTGATAGGACCGTTGATTTTTTTTTTGCTCCTTAGGTCGGATCCTCCCCTGATTTTTATGCAAAAAGTTATAATTTCCAAATTTTAATCCCGATTTAAATTCCACTTAAAACCTTATTTTTATATATAAAAATCAACAATTTTACATATCAAAATTAAATAGATCCCAAAATTTTATTTTATTTTCGAAATTCGAGTTAATTTATTTAAAACTTGTTTAAAAATCGATTAGTAGAATATTGATATGAACATTTGGGTATTGAAAACTTAATGTGGGTAATTGTATTATGCACCATAATCAACTTTGTAAATAAGGCCTCTTGTCAAGGCCTCTACACCAAATCTGTCGAATTATCACGGTCATTGACCTTGACAAGTTGGACTTGTCAAGGTCAATGACCGTGATAATTCTAGGGGTGACAACTTTTGTTGTCACGGACTTTTCACGGTCATGTCACGATACTTGACCTTGATAAGTTTTATCACGGTTAAGAACCGTGACAATGTTTAAAAAAACATCTCGGTCACTGACCATGACAACAATCCTTTGTCACGGACTTGTCACGATCAATGACCATTACAATTCTGGGCAGAATTGAAAAAAAATCTACTGGGCAGTTTGGCCACTGCCACTGCCCAGCAGTATATTTGTACCTATTATAGCAACGTTGTACCTGTTCAAACATCATATATCCAAATAAAATAAAGATAATGCAAATATACATTCAAAATAAAGATAATATGCAACACGATATAAACCAAATATAATTCAAATGTACCAACTTAAAAATAATTCAATTCAAATAATGTCACTACATGTCTTGGGTAAGGTTAAATCTGAGGAGGTGAGTAGGCCACACAATATACGAATTGACACACCCACTGATATACATCGTGCCACATTGTTCACGCAACCACAATGGGGAGTTCTCCTTCCCGAGTATCACATGCGTGATGAGCACCTTGGACTCGATGTCTTGAAGCTCACGTCCATGAACTAGTCCACCCTAGAATATATTCGGGTCCCTCAATCCTCGCCCTATCCGTTGGCCATCAAATATGTCCAGTATAAACACGCTCGGCCAACCAAGTGTCGACATCGGTCGGTCAAAGGGAGCCAAATAGGGAAGTGGATCATCAAAGTCCGCACGTGTCGGCGATGAAGCGCGAGGTCCACATCCTCATCATCCTATACCTCGTCCTCCCTTACCTCGTCCTCCCGAACCTCCTCCTCCACCACCTTCTCCTTCCCTTTCCCCTTACATTTTCCACCCAACAAACGCTTCATGAATAAGAACATATCTTGGACCGTCGCCTCGAAACGAGATAGCTTCGCGTCATGCGAGTCCAGCGTTCGAGCCAACCCGGTGTCGCTCATCTCCAATCCGATGATCCTAGATTTGGCCACCCGCGAGCTCACCCCCTGTCCTCCCCTTGCGACCAGAGCCAAGCACTTGGTTGAGTGCATCTGTGGACAAAGATGCCTTCTCGGCATTAAACTGCGACTCATGCACTTCCTTAAGCTTTGCCTGAAACGATAAAAAGCACATGATTAGTAAAATAAGTAAATTAAAAAATTATAACTTAATTAACAAAAAGCAAACTGTCAGATTACTTACAATCGTGGTCACGACGCTCGGGGACACCTCCTTATCCTTCCCCTTCTTCGTTCGAAGAGCCACATAAGTATTGAGCCTATGTGGCCTACCCCCAGGGCCACTCCCTATCCCCTGAAATAAAATAAAGTAAAATTAGTATCCGCCCCGCAAAGTAAAATAATGCAGAATAATATATTTCTGTAGTTATAGAAAAATTAAATCTTGTGACCATCCTATGCTCCACCTCGGCATAAGATGTCCGGTCGGAGTAGTGCACGTACGTCTTTTTTGCTCGGTTTCCCTCCCCGATTGGCGAGATGCCAATTGTCTCTCCCCGATCTCATTATCAACGAACTATTTCCATTTTGCCAATGAGATCGACTCGTTCGGCTGGACGGATTCACGTATATTTTTCTTCCACGTCTTGTGTTTCTCCCTCAACTGCTCCAAGACGGAATCACGTAGCTTTGGATCCAGGCTGAATTGTTCCTGTCCAACAAATACAATGTTAGTTGCGAATAAATATAAACATAAATATAAAATGAAATTGAAATCGAAATCGAAATTGAGATTGAAATATTCATATAAATATAAATATAAATATAAATATAAATACATTACCTGTAGTGCCACCCAAACAGCTAACTTGAGCTCATCTGGAACTTCCTTCCAACTAATGTACCCCGGGTCGATGATCGTCTTTACCAGCTCAAGGAATATCGCTAATAGCCTCGACTTGTTCTCGATGACCATCCCCAATTTGCCATATTTAGGGAGCCTAGGGGCCGAGGAGCCCTCGTCGCCTCCGCTACCACCGAGCCCAGGCGACATCATCATAACCAGCATCATCGTCATCGCCTTAATACCTGAAGGATACATTTGCTGTAACAAAATGTTATTAGTACAAATCAAAATTGAATTAGAAGAAACCATGCAAATATGTACAATTAATTCAAATAAAAATTAATTGTTATTGTTAAACATCCTCCCCCTCCCTGCCCCCTCCGACCCTCCCCTCCCCCACCACACATACACACAAATAGCCCCACACCATCCCCCTCCCCCTTCCCCCACCACACACGCACACACGCATACACGCACACGCACACTACACATCCCGACTCCCACCCCTACTACCCACACACAGGCACACTACATAAGAGTGAAAACGATAAAGTTGTTTGATCATTCTCACAACCAGAGTATAACGGTTGGGTCGCCTTAAATTTCAAACTTTGGTAGTCATCGTCAAGTTTTATTGTGATATCTTCATGAGCACTTGAACCTTCTACATCATCAGTAACCTCATTCTCCTCTGTTGCATATACTCCGTACGCATCATCAACTAAATCCTCTAACATATTATGATCTACGTCGTCCCCTTCTACATCTATCCTACTTGTTGAAGGTTGTTGTAAAGGTTGGTCAGGGACAAAAGGAACTTTCAATTCACCGTGAAAACTCCAAAATCGATAACTATCTTGCATACCCGATCTTAAAAAATGTAGTTCAACTATTTTTCCACTCAAACACCTTACCATTCTTACACCTAGCACACGGACATGGAAACTCTTCATCATTATGACATCTCTTTGCATATTTCAAAAATTCGTTAGCACCTCTGCGAAACACATCCCCCATTCTATTTGTCTCACCCATCCACTCTTTGTATTTCGGATATCCCATCACAACTACCACAACTAATCACCTATTAAAGGTAAACAAAACTTAGATTTATAGTACGTTTCATTTAATTATGTCTTATTTACATTCGATTTTTAAATTTCAAATTCAAATTCAAATTCAATTTATAATAGAAATTTCTATTTCCTCCATCTCCTCTAAAGGGTGAGTGGTCCTATCCCATTCAAGATCGCATTTTTCTGAAATATACTTAACAGCTCGTGCACATTGTTACGATTTGAGAAAAATTCGACAGCATATCCCCGTAGTTATCCAAGTACACAACGTAGATTGGCAAGTGTGAGTGTTATTTCAATTACTCAATTGAAATAATAGTCACACTTATCAATCTAGTATGTACCCAGAGAACATTAGGATACGACTGCAGAACTTCCTCCAAAAGTAACAACTTTAAGCCACTAAGCATATTCTACAGAAATTATGCAGTCCCAAACTGTCCAAATGGGACAATTCGAGAGATCTCATTACAGGGGTAATGACTCTCGAAGGGGTCTAAGGGATATTGAATGCATACGCATAAGAACTAGAAGTCTAGTATCTATGCGTACTATATGTAATTTCAAGTATTCTCATTTAATTATCATACTATATATATATTGTTCGATATACAAAGTAATTTTAAAAAAAAGTTAAAAAATCCCCCCCCCCATATGGACAATAATCCAGTGGTCATGCCACTTTTAAAATTAACCAACCCAACATCAATCCACTATAATCCAACAGCAACATCAACAACAAATGTGTATCCCGTACTCCTTCTAATTCATATACTCAATTAATTATTGTCATCAATTAAAGTATACAATTATTAATTTACTAATTTACAATGAGGGGCAATTATACTTTCATAATTAATCATATATTAATTTACTAATTAACAATGAGGGGCAATCATATATTAATTAACTAGAAAAATTAATAATCAATCAGTTCGTTTACAAGGGACACTACGTACAAACACACACATACATGCACACTACACACATATATACACATATGTGCACAAACACACACACGCGCAGCCCCCCACCCCTACCCCACCACCCACCCATCTATCCCTGCCCCCCCTCCACACAAACGACCCCACCCCACACCACACACACATGCACACACACCCTGCCCCACCCCTTACCCTACCACACACACACACAGCTCCACCCCCACCCACCACACTCATGCACACACACATATACACACACACACGCACATATATATACACAGACACACACAATTTTCTTCTGATCTCGATAAAGCTACTCAGAATCAATTGGCAAGAGGTCAACGATTACGTGAATTGCTCAAACAATCCCAATCAGCCCCTCTCACGGTGGAAGAACTATATATATATATATATATATATATATATATAAATGGAAGAGAGAGAGAGAGAGAGAGAGAGAGAAACTAACCTGAAAGTAGAGAGAGAGAGAGGGAGAGAAGCATAGAGAGAGAGAGAGAGAGAGAGCAAAGGAGGGAAGAAATCGATGGGGGGAAAAAAGGAGGGTAAAGGGCTTTTTGCTGGAAAATTTGTCACGGACGTGTCACGGTACTTGACCGTGATAATATTATAATAATTGTCACGGTCATTGACCGTGACAAGACCGTGACAAGTGTTGTTATCACAGACTTATCACGGTCATTAACCGTGACAAGAATTTATCATGACCTTATCATGGTCATTGATCGTGACACAAAATGCGTATTTTTTTATCACGATCAATGATCGTGACAAGTCTAGCCACAGGAAGGGTGTCAATTTACCCATTTTGGTGTAGTGAGTGTTAAGATCCATGTGGGTTGCCATCCCGTTATGATAGATTATTGGATTAAGGAAAGAATTTCTTTAATTGGTGAGGATTGAAAAGTTGGGTGAATGTAACTCCACTGAGATCAGCAAAGGTAGCTACCCTGCCAGAGTTTATTTTAGTGATGAAGTGATGTCCTCTTGGTTGGATGAAAATTTTCCTCCAGGAGTTCCGGCAGGTTTGATATTTTCGGGAGTATGTCTCCTTCTTGTATGGTTTGTCATTTGACCATTTATTAAACGTTTAGGTGATCTGTTATTGGTAACCCAATTTATAGTAAGAGGACTTTAGTCATCTCTCATTGAGGAGAGATAGTCCATTGTATAGGGTTTGTACCCATTCAATTTCGACTACTTGAATTTCTATCATGACCCTCAGTGGGGATAACTCATATTCTATAGGTATGATTTATTTTATTCCGCAAACTATCGAGTATGTGGTGTCCCCTACTGAGTTTTTTTTATAGTGAAGTAAAACTAGAAGGCATACGAAAGTTTGTCTGACTATTCTTTATAGGTCTTTGTCATCTTACTGAATGTGTTTTTGGTATTCTTATTAGCATCTTCAACTGCTCCATTGGCTTGAAGTCTATATGAAGAATACTTATACCGACTAATAATGTAGTTTTTTAGAAGATTGAAGACCTATTTCTCAAAGTGAGAGCCATCATTTGTAATTAACTCGTGTGGTATGCCGAAGCGAGAGATGCATTGTGGCATATGAACATAGACATTTTTTGGGCATTGAGAATCGATTAAGATTCAGCTTTAACATATTTAGTGAAGTAATCGAGGGAGACCAAGATAAATTATGCCCGATGGAGGTGTTAAGAGTCACTTTCTCTATGATAGTTATCCACTAATTGGAGAAAGACTAATGAGAGTTCATGTAATTGAGCTCTTGGGGAAGCAAATGTTGTCGAAAGTGTATAGTTGGCATTTCAAGTGTTTCCTTACATAATCTGTGCAATCTTTCTACATGGTCATTAAGTAGTATAACTCTTTGAGTATACTTATAAAGAGGGTGTGTCCACTCATTTGTGGGCTACATTCATCGCAATGGATTTTTCTATGATTTCAATGATCTCATTCCCTGTGATGCATTTTTGGTATACTACATCTAACTGTCTATTTTAGAGTTGGCCTCCATAGATGATGAACCAATTTTTAATCGTCTACTGGTGAACCGATCAGTTGGAGTGGATTCTGTTAGATAATGGTTCTCATCTGATAAGTTCCATATGTAAAAGCACTAGATTGTAGGATCTACTATCATTTATTCGACAACGTTAATCTTAAAGAAATACGAAGAAGTTTTATGACTTATTATGGGGAAGGTGGTCTCCGTAGTTCCTCTTGGAATGTCTATCAGAGAGGCTAGGACGGCAAGTGTTGGAGTTTTATTCTTAAAATAATGTATGAATTTTATTTGTGTGTAAAGGAGTGTTAGTTCATTTTTAAATAATAGTCATGGTTACAAGAATTCCTTATATTTGGTTTATATATATATATATATATATATATATATTATAGACATGTCAGTCAATAGAGCTCGGTAGAAATTCTGGTGATTCGGCTTTGGGTTGATCATATGGAGATCAAAATTTTGGTTCTAGTACTATTTAAACTTTCACAACCTACATAGGTAGTTGAAATTATATACAAATGGTTGTGATGCAATCATAGTACTTTATCTCAAACTAAGGGAATTTATTCGATGGTTCAAGAACTTATTCGATAGTTGGACAAAGAATCGTGATCAGTACATCCCGAGAATGTATTGAATAGGACCACCCGTGAGATTTGAGTTTAAGGGTTATGTTGATTTGACTGACGAAATCTCACACCATTTTCAAAGGTTGCATAGTTCCGTAATCCTGGGAATTATGAGGATTGGAATGCTTGCATAAATATCACTTTTATTGTTATGGGTGCGATTTAATAATATATCGATTCTAAAGATCCCGACATATTTGGTGCCAATTGTGTGAGTATGCATCTTATTATAATTTTGAGGATCCGTGTCTATGGGATACCATGGAATGTGATTATGACACCCCATATAATCCATAAATAGATTCATTAAGTCTAATATAATAATTACGGGAAGATGAACTTTTGGTCACATTCTCAGCATAAAAAAATTTCAAACCAAAGGGGTAATGACAAGATAATGAAATATTGAATCAACATAAAAACAACTACGATACCAACCACTATTAATACCACATAGCCCTAACTTTGAATATAAAATGTCACCATACAAAATTCCAACGTTGAACATAAGTATACACGTACAACTAGATTTAACATAAAAGAATATAATAGAAGAATGCGCTACATGTAACACCCCGTGTAAAACACGCGGAGCTACTATGATTAAAACTAATCGAATCATCAACAATTAGTATAGAGCATCTATATTCCACAAAATAAATATAATGAATCCAAAATTTACACTTCCAAAACAATTGTAATTAAATTTCACTCGAAAATAATACTAATCTCTCCAAATAAATTACACTACCAAGCTATATAAAAATAAAATCCTCCAAATGTCGAGATCTAAAATCCTCCAAAAATTCATAGCATCTAAATCCACGCTAACCTGCCACTACACGAAAAATATGAGGAAGTACAAAATATGACAAGAATAGATGCTCAAAACAATAACGGTGAATAAATGTAACAATACGAATCGCAATTCAAGTTCAATGTGATATCCGAGCATTATACCAATTTATTTTTTAATAACACATCAATAGGTCACCATGCCTCACCTCACCTCACCTAAGCTTCGCAAAGCCTCTTCCTGGCTATTTGACTTTCAGACTATTGGCGGGTGACCATTCTCCATTCCATATAAAAATTTCATGACACCATGCCCATCAATAAATACAATATCTCAATCGAATCAACATTTTCGATTCCAATAAATGTCATAATATCAACAATATGAGTACAAATAAATGAGGAATAGGCGACTACTCTCGGAAAATTTAAGGAGCATATTGAGTAAACTCCGTAGCTTCAATTAATCACAAGAAACGTATAAAAATTTTCCTCAAAATTCTGATCATACCACTGCGTTCCTCACGCGAAAACAATAAAATCTCGTTTTAGCCCAAACTCGAGAAAACACCAAATAAGCCTTCAAATCATGGGTTGGATCTTAGTTTAAATGGGCCTAGGGTTTTGAATATGGAAAAAGATAAAAATAAAGGCTACTAATTTTTCAGAAGGCCAAAACGTCTTTTAAAAGTCCTAAACTCGTCACTTGATTTTTATATACCAAAAAGAATTAGAGTCCTAATTAGATACAAACACTCGAAAATTTATTACGGATGATCGGATCATCATAATTGGTTGAAATTGTAGTATGTTGTAGAAAACGGAGAGATGGAGCTTCTTCTAAAAGTTCAACTCGATCGGACTGTTGATTTTTTTTTTTACTCCTTAGGTCAGATCCTCCCCTGATTTTTATACAAAAAGTTATAATTTCCAAATTTTAATCCCGATTTAAATTGCACTTAAAACCTTATTTTTATATATAAAAACCAACAATTTTAAATACCAAAATTAAATAGAACCCAAAATTTTATTTAATTTTCAAAATTCGAGTTAATTTAATTAAAATCGGTTTAAAAATCAATTAGTAAAAAATTGATATGAACATTTGGGTATTGAAAACTTAATGTGGGTAATTGTATTGTGCACCATAATCAACTTTGTAAATAAGGCCTCTTTATATTTGAGTAATTTTAGAGATCATTAAATTGTATTCCAATCATAATTAGTTAATGGAGTCAATTGTGATTATATGAAGAAAGAAAGAAATTACAAGGTTATAATTTGGGATTTCTAATTATTTATTTGAATGTAATTTAATTATTTTTTCTAAGTCCCTAGTGTAGTCCAAGTAGAACTAAAACTCTCTAGAAACCAGTTTGACTAAAGTTCGCGGCCCATACCTATACATATTGGTGTAAGTAGTGAAAATAAAATCCCTTCCTATAAAATGTACATGAATTTAACTAATCCACAACAATATCCATGCAAAAGAATACTTGGAGTTTATGGGAAAAGAATTATTTAGATTCTTTGGGATATCATGGCAGCTTTTACTTGTTTTAAAATTCTAGAATATATAGTCGTATTCATATAGTATTGGCTAATCAAGATCTGACTAAGTTGTGTTACTCAGTTTCAGTTTCTCATTTAAATAAAGTTATTTCGCTGACTTTTTGGGAAAATTCCAATTGACCACCTCATCTCTCTACCTGACTATATCCTCTTTTACTGAACTTTTGGTCTATTATTTACCATTGACTACGGTTACTACTAGTTTAACTAACATAGTTACATTTTATTATTTGCAGGCGTACACATTGCATACTCGGCATACGTAGTATTCAAAGGCTTAAATCCAGGTGTTTACACTTCATGTCAAGCAACACAAGTACAAGGCTCCGTATTCAAAAAAATTGAGTCCATTGAACTTGCTTAGCAGGCGAACTCCAAGTAAACGAGCGAGGATGTCACCGCACCAATAGCCCCCACGGTTGATTTACCTAGAGTTCATGAAGCCTATCCATTGCGTGGTGACCCAAGGTCTAGGTTTAGAATGATTTGTTACATGTTCATGACATTTCATGTCATCGAAGTGTTATGTCGTTATTTATTTTAGTTTATTTTTAATTCTATGTTCATTTTGTACTTAGCGCCCAAGAAGGGTTTTTTTAATGTTAAATTAAGTTTTATGTGCACCAAATATTTGTAATCTCGGAATTATAAATGAAATGTTGTTGAATCTTTTAGACTTGTTACATGTTCATGATATTTATTCTACTCTCATCATTTTATTATTTTGTGAAAATATAAAGATTTTTGTAATAGCTCTTACGACATTTAACAAACACAATTTTTGTAATTTCTAATAACACTCACAAATATTAGATTCATAACTGCTAATAGCAGTCACGAATATTAAACTTGTCACTACTATTAATTTTTTAACTGCTGGAAGCACTTACAAATTGGAGTCCATGGACAAGAAAAAGCCATGTGGGAACTGAGAGACGTCATATAACAACAATATCCAGAATTATTTTGAAAGTAATTTCGTGAACAAAATTATTTTTGGTAGGTACAATTTTAAGACCCGAGTAATATAAATATGTTTAAATTCATTACGTTAGCCCATGTGAATGAGAGACGAGTTATGTTACGACATGAGAACTAGTTATAAAGTATCAATAACATAGATACTAGGAAATGATAAGTTTCAAAGTTATACTAGAAGTTTTCATAATTATAAAACCACCCCCTAAAAAATTGAAATGACTTTTTATCTATTCCAATATCCAACTTGACCCTATATTTCTTTACAAATACCTTCCATACTTCATGAAATTGAAAAGTAGCCCAACCTCACATCTTCTAACCTTTGAAAATTTCACAAAAGCCTCCCAAAGTTGGAAAACATTGTATAAACACCTTAAACCTTAATAAAAACTTTCCAAGGACCGAACCTAAAGTTTATCCCATCTTCTGTATTAACAAAGCTGATAATAACTGTAAGGACATATTTCTCATGTCCGTTATCTTACATTTGTATATATCGTACGCCGCTACAAAAGGCACGTCACTTCACAATCTCACATGACGTCCTCTATTCGAATTCTGGGAATCAAGCATTCAATATCTCCATCATGTGTTCCACATCTGCCTCAATGACTTCACGCTCCACGATTTTAGGGACTTAATTCAAGTGGTTCGCAAGAGAAGTCAAAACAGTGAAATAAGGCAAGATATGAAAGTTCAAGGGCATTTTGGAAATTTTACAGACATCGTCCAGAGATCTGGTCAACTGGAAACTTGAAGATGTCGACAGAACGAAGATACTGGAAGAAACATCACATCAATTCGAGCTACGGTGAAGAAGTTATTGAAAATATGTTACTAAAGTCGTTTAATAAAATTAAACTATTTAAGTAACTCCGAACAGCTTTTTGAAGAAACTCTTTTCTTAAAAAACAAAACTAAATGAACACAAGATGTGTTTTTATAAAACTATGTACGAGATCTATTCAAGATTTGATCAACAGGTTTATAAAATAGTTTAAACAAACTTTAAACCCAGCACAACCAAGAATGAGATGAGAAGATGTAGAAAGATTAAGAACAAGATTTTTTACGTGGTAAAACCTCACCCAACTGAGGAAACATCCATGAATCCCTCTACGGAGTAAACAAAAATAAATCCACTATAAACAAATTTTAACAGTTACAAACTATATAACAAACATACATACAACTCAGACCTATATAAGTTTAGGAATGTACCCTCTGGTGTCCTTATAACTTCTTTGCAATTCTAATTGTTGATGTTGTCCTCCCAGTTTGTTAACTTCCAATTTGTTAAAGCTCTTTACGTCGACTCTTTTTCTCAAGATCTTATTACCAACACTTTTAGTGTGGTAGAGTGAAAGTGTTTGTGTAGGTGCTCTCTAACACATGCATGCACACACACACTTATTATGTACAAACAGTCCTAACAAATTACATATAAGTCTATATGCTGTGATTTTTCTTTTTCTCTCTTCTCATAAAACTTAACCTTATTTGACCTTTATAACAATCCCAAAATCCACGGCTATCTTGCTCAGAAGACGTATCAAGATCTTAATCAATCTCGGGTTTCGAAAAGATTTTTGAGATTGAAAACCACCAAGTGCAATTCCAAACTAGGTCAAAGGTCTTGTTTCAAGAGAACTAGAAACAGAAGACATTATTGTTGATTTCAAAGTTAAAAACATTTACAGAAAGCAAATCAACAATATATTTCTCAAGCTGAGAAATGAAATATGTAAATCTAAGTGTAATGTAACATGAAGTGCACAGATCTGAAATTTCTATAAAGCAGAAAATAGATCTAAAACAAACTGTTTAAGTTGGATACAAGATCTAAAGAACAAAGAGGTTTCAGCATCAAATCAACACCAACAATAACTCTCAAACACTCAAGGTGGTGTTTGGAATATACAGGACTAGGAAAGAGGTTTTGATTTGAAAATGGATTTGACGATTTAGGGTTAGGGTTAGGGTTTCCAACTCTTTCTCTCTCTTCTCTCTTTTTTTTCTCTCAAAGGACGAACTGGAAAAGGTCTTCGAAGGCTGAGAGGGAGGGTCCTTTTATAGGAGGCTGAGAAGGTTCGAGAGTAATATCCAAAATCAAGGGTTCAGATTTGGTCAAGGTTAATTGACTTAGATCCAAGGGTTCATGATATGCGGTGGTTAAAACTCACCTGATTGGTTCATAAGGGGTTCACAGGGATTGTGAAAGGGCGCATGCATATCGTTGATAAAAATGATCCAAGGGTTGTAAACACATGTTGTTTTACTCTTTATAAACAAACACACTTACAACCAATCAGAAGACAACAAATGTTGGCCAAATAGAAGAGATAAAACGAGCGTCTAAAATAATTAAAAACACACCCTGAAGTCTCTGCCGCTTTCAGATTCTACCCAAGGCAACTTTAAGTTAATATAACCATTAAGCCTTAATTGCAGAATGACCCCAAAAACTTTTTAAAACCAAGTTTTAATTAATAAAAACTTATTTTAAAATCTTTATAAAATCCCAAAAAATATTTAAAAAGCAATATTAGGGATTTAAACACACTCAACATATGTACACACAATTATATGCAATATGACATGTATATGATCCATTCTACTGTGTGTGAGAGTTGGTAATAAGGTCTAGATCACTTCAATCTAGGAAGATGAAATAGTAGTGCAAGCTCTGGGGTTCTTTGGATTCTAGGTTAGACATAATTTTATCACAATTTCCAAACTAGATGAACACTTATACAATATAGACTCAAGTGAGTCAAGAGTATAAGGTGCTTCAATCTCCCCCTTTGAAAATATGAGACAAAATCTCCTTTGTGTCAACTAGAATTCGTAGGGTAACAAAACAAAGGAAACCTATTCCTACAAAAAAAATCTATCTACCCAAATCCTAGAAACCAAAAGTACATAACTCAACTATTTACAATTGAATACCCTATTACAACTGTTGAGAATAACTATACAAAAACCTGCAATGAATCACTAAGATCAAGCTGTTTAGCATTTAGCATTTGTAAGAATCATTAGAGACTCAAATTTCTCCCCCATTTTGTCTCAAATGGACAAAGGGAAAAGTAAAGAGATCAAAGAGATTAATCAGCACACACCATACCAATAGATTTACGCAAAGAAATAAATCGATTGTAATCTAAAGGTTTGGTAAACATATCTGCGAGTGGAAAATCAGTAGGAAGATAATTGATTTCTAATTCCTTAGTTTCAACTAATTCGCGTATAAAGTGCTGTCTTATTTTTATTTGTTTTGTTCGCGAGTGTTGAACAGGGTTTTTAGAAATATTGATAGCACTTTGATTATCACAATAGTGATGCAATTGGTTTTCTTGAATACCATAATCACTTAGCATTTGTTTAAGCCACAGTAATTGAGCACAACAGCTGCCAGCGGCTATGTATTCAGATTCAGCTGTTGAGAGTGATGTGCAGTTTTGTTTCTTACTACTCCATCCTACCAAGTTATTACCTATATAATAACATGCACCTGATGTGCTTTTACTATCATCAGTACACCCAGCCCAGTCAGCATCAGTGTACCCAATTATAGTGCTTGGTGTGTCATTAGTGTACCAAAGTCCAAGATTCAGAGTGCCTTTTACATATTTAATGATTCGTTTAACAAAATTCAGATGGCTCTCTTTAGGATTGTTTTGATAACGAGCACAAACACACACAACATACATAATATCAGGACGCGAGGCAGTAAGGAATAGCAAGGTTCCTATCATACTACGATATAGAGTTGGGTCTATGGATTTTTTAGTTTCGTCTTTGGATAGTTTTACCGTAGTAATCATGGGTGTTTTCGCATCTTTAGCACTCTCAAGGACAAATTTCTTTACTATCTCTAAAGCGTACTTAGATTGCGATACAAATAATCCTTCTGAATTTTGTTTGACTTAAAGACCTAAGAAAAATTGCGACTCCCCCATAAGAGACATTTGAAACTCCTTATGCATAATTTCAAAGAAGGATTTTACTTCTGAGGGAGAAGTTGATCCAAAGATGATGTCATCAACATAAACTTGAGCAATAATGATGTGTTTGCCAAAATGTTTGACAAAAAGGATTTGATCATTTCCACCTCTTTTGAATCCTTTATCTAAGAGGAAACTGGAAAGACGCTCATACCAGGCTCTAGGCGCTTGTTTAAGGCCATACAAAGCCTTTTTAAGATTAAATACATGATTTGGATATTGAGTGTCAATGAACCCTTTAGGTTGTTCTACATAGGTCTCTTCAGTCAATATTCTATTAAGGAATGCAGATTTGACATCCATTTGGTAGAGTGTAAAATGCAAATGGCAAGCTATGGCAAAGAGAAGACGAACAGATTCTAAACGGTTAACAGGAGCAAAGGTCTCGTTAAAATCTATTCCTTCAATTTGAGAGTATCCTTGAGCAACTAATCTATCTTTGTTTCTAATGATTATCCCACTTTCATCAGACTTATTTTTAAAAATCCAATGTGTGCCAATAACCTTTTTGTGATCAGGCCTAGGTACAAGATACCAAACATCATGAATGACAAATTGAAGACGTTCTTCCTGCATAGCAGAAATCCAGTGAGAGTCATTCAATGCCTCATTTACATTCTTTGGTTCCACTAGAGAAACAAAACATGCATAATGTGCATAATTTCTTAGTTGGGATCTTGTACACACTGGATCACTAGGGTTACCTACTACGTTATTTATGGGATGATCTTTAGAAACCCAGTTAGGTACTTCAGGTATCTCAATTGGTAATGAATCATCTATTTCAAGAGAGTCATTTTCTAAAATGTTTGTAGTCTCTTCCTCAATAGTTGGTTCACCAGTATTTTTCTCTACAGTAGTGTCACTCACAATTACATTTATGGATCCCATCAAGGTTTTAGTGCGAAGATTATATACTCGATAGGCTCTACTGTTAGGCGAGTATCCTAGAAATATAGATTTATCTCCCCGACTCTCAAATTTGGACAAGTGTTCCCTATCTTTGCATACATAAGAAGTACTACCAAAAGTTCTAAGGTACTTAATATTAGGCTTTTTCTTATACCAAAGTTCGTAAGGGGTTGGTTTGGAAATCTTTTTAAGATATACCCTGTTTATAATGTGACACGCAGTACGAATAGATTCTACCCAAAAATATTTAGGCAAATTCTTGGCATGTAACATAACACGTGCCATCTCTTGAAGGGTACGATTCTTTCTCTCGGTGATTCCATTTTGTTGAGGAGTCTTAGGAGCACTAAACTCATGTTTGTAACCATTATAGTCACAATACTCTATTATACCAGTGTCTTTGAATTCTCCACCTCTATCACTACGAATACTATTTACTTGAGTGTCCTTTTCATTTTCAATTCGAAGAAGTATTTTTAAGAAAGTTTGAAAACTGTTAGACTTTTGTTTTAAAAAGGCTACCCAAGTAAATCAGGTGAAGTCATGAACCATAACTAGAATATAACTGTGTCCACAGAGACTAACAGTTTGGGAAGGACCTATTAGGTCCATATGGATGAGCTCCAAGGGATTAGAGGTAACAACATCATTAACTTTCTTATGAGGTGCCTTAATAATTTTACCTTCCTGACAGGAGCCACAGACAATATTAGGAATGGATTTGATTTTTGGAACTCCTCTAACTATTTCTTGAGAGGTCAGTCTACTAAGATTATCGTAATTTATATGACCCATTCTATTATGCCATATCTCGTTGTCATCCATTCGGGAAACATTACAGATTTTAGAATTATTCATGATAGTATAACAATTGTCGGGAGTTCTGAATCCCGTAATTATGCATTCACCTTTTTCATTCAAAATTTTGCAATTGTTCTTTGAAAAGGTAACAGTATGATCTGAGTCACAAAATTGTGAGAGACTAAGTAGATTGGCCTTAAGACCTTTAACTAGAAGAACATTTTTTAGAACAGGACGTCCATCTTCTTGGAGAGTTCCTTTGCCTATGATTTGAGATGATACTCCATCACCAAAAATAACTTTTCCTCCAGCAAAATTGGTTTTGTTCAAAAGTTTTGTATCATCTCCAGTCATGTGCTTAGAACATCCAGAGTCTAAATACCATCCAGATGATGTGTGTTCAGCTTTTAAAGCAGTAATAACTATGTTACACTTCATCTAACGTAATATATCATCTTTTCGAACCCAAATTGCTCTAGTTTTCATTTTGCGCTTATTAGCTCTCAATTGATAAAATTTACGAGCATTCGATTTTTGTTGAAAAATATTTTGCGCATGATTTTGAATTTTATGAAATACATGAGCATTTGGTTTAGGAAAGTGTTTAGGAATCCTTATAGAGAATGTTCTTTTAGGTTTGGTCTTTCTCTTTCTATAATTAGAGTTTTTGTCTAGTTGTCTAAGAAGTACATAATTATTGCGTCTTCTCCTAGAATAGTTAAAGTTCCGATAGATAGGAGGATTACATACAGGTTTAACTAGTCTCCTAGCCTAGCAACTATCAAAAGAGTGACCGTATATATCACAGCAAGAGCAATAAAGATTTCTCAAGGTTGGGGTTTCCTTAGAAAAGTCTCTAAACAAAGGTTTTGAGGAATTTTGAGGTTGAACTCTATTCCTAGGTAGGATAGTCTTGAATGTAGACTCACTCTTCCTAATAGAGGGGAAGACATATTTAGCCTTAGGTGAACTTTCATGTTTAGAGAAACTCGATTCCCCAATGTTAAAATTTTGATGTTTTGAATCAAACTCAGTTTTTAGAGAATGAAAATCTGGGCAGGTTTCAATAGGTCTTTTACCTCCTGACATAAACTTGATAGGTTCAAAAGATTTTGTTTGTGTCTTCAAATTGGGGCAAAATCCTATTCCAGTTCGATCATCAGAATTGGTTTTTGATTCAGCAACAAATTCATCAAAACAGTTTGAGTTATTTTCAAATTTTGTGAATTTTTTGAAAACAGTTGCTGTCTTTTCTTTAGTTTGTTCCAATTCTAACAATGTCCCTTTGTATTTTTTCTCCAGAGTTTCATTTGTTTCAGTCAAATCTCTGAATTTTTTATCAAACATTTTGATTTCACTTTCATGAGTTAAACATTGGGTAGTATACTCTTCAGCATTCAGTTTGACCATCAGGCTTAAATCTTCTAGTTTCTTGGTGAGATCTTTCATAATCTTTTCTAGTCTAGTGCTTTTCTTGAGAGTTTTAGCATAGAGTGTGTGAATTTCAGGGAGGTCTTCATTGTCCGAGTCACTAAGTGTAGTGTGTGAAGTGACCCCTAGGGCTTCATTCTTTGGACTCACACGCCCATTGACATTGTCATTATCGCTTTCCCTTTGACTCACACACCCCGAGGAAGAGATAGCAATATTCTCAGTAATCAAAGCATCTAAACCGGTAACAACATTATTCGAAATATTAGAAGTAGAATTACTAGATTCATCCTCACTAACAAACAAAGGCATATCAGCATTATAGATAATCTTGGCAAAGAAAGACATGCAAGGGTCAAAAACATCAGATGAATCAGGTTCCTCATTTTCAGAGTCACTTGAATCATCCCATGTCTTGCAAATGTTGGCTCTAGTGTGTTTGTTTTGAGTGTTCAAGTTAACTCTGCAGTCTTGTGCAATGTGTCCTGGTTTACCACATCTAAAACATTCAGTCTTCTGAAGGTCTCTGTTAGGTGTAGTGTGAGAGTCCTTGTGATGTTTGTCATGACTTTTCTCATGAGGTTTCTGATTAAAGGGAGTTAGATAATTGGACTTGCCTTATTTATTTGCCATGTTGTTTCTAAATTTAATGATTATTTTAAACTGTTTTGACATTAAGGCAATCTGATTGTCCAAACTCTCTATATCGCATTCCTCATCAGAGTCATCATTGGAGGTGTTAAACTCAGGCTTAATAAATTTAGAAGAAAAGCTTAGATTGGAACTAGTATGTTTCATATGGGATTGGGTCAATTGTTTCTTAAATTCTAGTTCCATTTCCACAGTTCTTAATTTACTACTGAGTAATTCAGAAGTGAGATTTATATCACACATTTCCTCAATAGCATATCTTTTGTTGTCAAATTTCTGTGGTAATGATCTCAGAATTTTAGATACAATTTCTTGTCCGTCATAAGTTATCCCATTACCATGAAGTTTTGTCACAATATCAGTCAGGTTCATGTAGAAGTCATCAAATGATTCAGTCTCAGACATAATTAAAGAATTATACTATTGAATGAGCATTTCAGTTTTAGCAGCCTTAACTCTAGTGTCACCTTCATGAGCAGTAACGAAGGTGTCCCAAGCTTCCTTAGAAGTGGTACTGGATGAGATTCTTTTGAACTCATGTTCATTTATGGACATAAATATGGCATTCTTTCCTTTGTTATTATTACGAGAAACATGTTTCTCTTCTTGTGTGAACTCACTTAATACTTTCTTAACCCTCTCATTACTTCCTTCAGTGGCTGGTTTGTGGGAAAAATGTAACCATTTTCAACAATGTCCCAAACATCATCTCCCAGAGTTCCTTGAATGAAAGAAATCATCCTTACTTTCCAGTAAGCAAAATTGGTTCCATCAAAGATAGGAGGTCTGGTCAAGTTACCAAATCTTTCATTTTTCTCGTCCATGTTTGATTTTCAGAAAACAATTTCAGAAACACATGATCTCTTTAAAATAAGTTTACAAAGATCTGATACTAATTGAAAATCTGTTACTAAAGCCGTTTAATAAAATTAAACTATTTAAGTAACTCCGAACAGTTTTTTGAACAAACTCTTTTCTTAAAAACCAAAACTAATTGAACACAAGATGTGTTTTATAAAAGTATGTACGAGATCTATTCAAGATTTGATCAACAGGTTTATAAAATAGTTTAAACAAACTTTAAACCCACCACAACCAAGAATGAGATGAGAAGATGTAGAAAGATTAAGAACAAGATTTTTTACGTGGTAAAACCTCACCCAACTGAGGAAACATCCACGACTCCCTCTACGGAGTAAACAAAAATAAATCCACTATAAACAAATTTTAACATTTACAAACTATATAACAAACATGCATACAACTCAGACCTATATAAGTTTAGGAATGTACCCTCTGGTGTCCTTATAACTTCTTTGCAGTTATGATTGTTGATGTTGTCCCCCCAGTTTGTTAACTTCCAATTTGTTCAAGCTCTTTACGTCGACTCTTTTTCTCAAGATCTTATTACCAACACTTTTAGTGTGGTAGAGTGAAAGTGTTTGTGTAGGTGCTCTCTAACACATGCATGCACACACACACTTATTATGTACAAATAGTCCTAACAAATTACATATAAGTCTATAAGCTGTGATTTTTCTTTTTCTCTCTTCTCACAAAACTTAATCTTATTTGGCCTTTATAACAATCCCAGAATCCACGGCTATCTTGCTCAGAAGACGTATCAAGATCTTAATCAATCTCGGGTTTTGAAAAGATTTTTGAGATTGAAAACCACCAAGTGCGATTCCAAACTAGGTCAAAGGTCTTGTTTCAAGAGAACTAGAAACAGAAAACATTATTGTTGATTTCAAAGTTAAAAACATTTACAGAAAGCAAATCAACAATATATTTCTCAAGCTGAGAAATGAAATATGTAAATCTAGGTGTAATGTAACATGAAGTACACAGATCTGAAATTTTTATAAAGAAGAAAATAGATCTAAGACAAACTGTTTAAGTTGGACACAAGATCTAAAGAACAAAGAGGTTTCAGCATCAAATCAACACCAACAACAACTCTCAAACACTCAAGGTGGTGTTTGGAATATACAGGACTAAGAAAGAGGTTTTGATTTGAAAATGGATTTGACGATTTAGGGTTAGGGTTAGGGTTTCTAACTCTTTCTCTCTCTTCTGGTTTCTCTCTTCTCTCTCTCTTTTCTCTCTTTTTTTCTCTCAAAGGACGAAATGGCAAAAGTCTTCGAAGGCTGAGAGGGAGGGTCCTTTTATAGGAGGCTGAGAAGGTTCGAGAGTAATATCCAAAATCAAGGGTTCAGATTTGGTCAAGGTTAATTGACTTAGATCCAAGGGTTCACGATATGCGGTGGTTAAAACTCACCTGATTGGTTCATAATGGGTCCACAGGGATTATGAAAGGGCGCATGCATATCGTTGATAAAAATGATCCAAGGGTTGTAAACACACATTGTTTTACTCTCTACAAACAAACACACTTACAACCAATCAGAAGACAACAAATGTTGGCCAAATAGAAGAGATAAAACGCGCGTCTAAAATAATTAAAAACACACCCTGAAGTCTCTGCCGCTTTCGGATTCTACCCAAGGAAACTTTAAGTTAATATAACCATTAAGCCTTAATTGCAGAATGACCCCAAAAACTTTTTAAAACCAAGTTTTAATTAATAAAAACTTATTTTAAAATGTTTATAAAATCGCAAAAAATATTTAAAAAGCAATATTAGGGATTTAAACACACTCAACATATGTACACACAATTATATGCAATATGACATGTATATGATCCATTCTAATGTGTGTGAGAGCTGGTAATAAGGTCTAGATCACTTCAATCTAGGAAGATGAAATAGTAGTGCAAGATCTGGGGTTCTTTGGATTCTAGGTTAGATATAATTTTGTCACAATTTCCAAACTAGATGAACACTTATACAATATAGACTCAAGTTATGGCCCTTTGAAAAAGGAGAAAATTCTGAGAAAAGACTTGGAAAGAAAGTTGTATATTTAAAGCCCCAATCCAATGAACTATTGCGAATAGAAGGCCAAATCGATTCGGGGATGAATCGGTTTACGGTACAGGACGAACCGGTTTGGGGTACCTGACGCTGGCAAGAGTTCCAAATTTTTTAAATTCCTTTTGGTTTCCTATAAAATCCAACTTCGGGGGAGTTATTTTACAAGACTTGGAGAGATGATTTTGAGAGTTCTATTAGCTCTAGTCTTCTTATTTTTGAGTCCCAAAACTCATGTTTGATTCACACCAAAATTCCTACATACTTTTGTGAATCTTTTGGAACAAAATAACACTGTGTTGCTTTTGTTCAACCTTGTGGAGAAGCCGTTTTTCTTCTTCATTACTGACCACCTGGAGTTCTTGCGGGAGATTCCAACCGATGATATTTCTAGTTGTTGCTTTGAATGTTTGACGGAGCCACCATGCGTTACACTTGTGGGCCATTATCAGGTTATATGTAAGTCAATGGTCTTGTAAATTATTCAAAGTTCTAGAAATAAAAGGTTTTTCCCTTCGGGGATTTTTCCTGAATATTTGTGTCACATGCTTTATTTATTTATGATTTAACACATGCACACACGCAGTTGTTTGTTTGAGGAATGTTTAAGAATAGACTCTAATCAAATAAGGTCTAGTTGGATATTTACTAATTAGTTTAAATCGGTATCACACAGTCGCAATTTACAAATTGGTATTAGAGCCAATTACACAATTATACCGTGTAATTTTCTGAATTTTTTTCTAAGATATCAATTTTCTAAAAAAATTGATTTTGGAAAAAGAGTGTCTTCATAATGGAGAAGTTATATAATAAAATGCTAGTTTTTGACGGGACAAACTATGCATACTGGAAAGCCCGCATGAGATCTGCATTAAAAGCCATTGATGAGCGTGTCAAGATTTTTCCTCACTTGTGTGTGTTTGAAAGTCCATGCATGTTTTCATCATCTTCAATCACACCTAGATGCATGTTTAGGGTTTCATTGGGAAAACTGAGTTTAATTAAATAATTTCTTTATTTGAACATAAGCGCAATACTTTCAATAATTGATCAAAGCACCTCCAAATAAGCCAATACCATACCTTACACCTTTAGGATTATTTCATACCATAATCTTCTAAATTTTCTCTCATTAGAAAACACTATTTCACCTTTTATTTTGACCAATCAACTCACCTTTAACCCCCTATAAAAAGACCACGTTAGGAAGAGAGTTAAGTATAAAGCAGTGATAAAAATCAAGCTCCAAATTTCAGCAACTTTGGGCACACTATAATTTTTTGTTTGATTTTCAATTCTATTACTTTCGTTGTATTTTTGCAGTAGTTTAGAGTTTAAACCAACTCTTACCTGCTTTGCGTAACTTAGAAACATTGAGTTTAAAGCGAAAATCTGAAAATACCATTGATGATTGAGCTCCAATGGTGGATTTTGAATTTTTAACTCTAAAGTTGGTTTAAAGTGAGAAACCTTTTCCTTATACTCATAGTATCTACACCATGAAGTTAATTTCATTATAGTATCCTTATCGGTTCAAAATTGAAGATTTTCAGTTTCGGCCACAAAAATGTTAGAAACAAAATTCTCTTTACTCAGGATGAATTAATCCTTCAAACCAAAACCAATTTGCTAAAAAATAACCCAGAAACCAAACCTTATTATTGTCGTGGTCCGAATTATACCCAAAATCCATTTATGTTCTACTAAAATCTTTTATATAATATAAAATTCTATACATAACTTTAATTCACTCCCACCATATTATGTCACGTGGCATCTAATCCATGAACCATTAATTTATTATCATCCATCTACATTCTCTCCATACTTAACTCTCCCATATATCATTATCTTTAAGTCATAGTACCATCCTTTTCCCTTATTCTCATCTCTTTTTTTAGAGAAACCCTGCCTCTCATCTCTAATTGCAAAACTTTCTCTGGTCTCTTTACTTATCAAAACTACAAAATGGAGAAAATAGAATCTTCAACCAGAGTGTAATACGTGCCATTTATGCACCTAACGAAAGTGGCTGCATTTCAACAGCTATGATCGTCAAATGTCATAAATGAGTATATTTTTGGAAACAACCCGTTACTTTTGATGATTCTTTTAATTCTTTCAATTATTTTTTATCTGAATTCTATAAAAGTGTTTGTGGGTATGCCGAAAATTGGTACATAATTAATTTTATATGGGTCTGCCTATTTTGTGTTTACGAAAATTATATTATTTATGGGTAACGACCTATCAGAGAGATGTAGCCCTATAGAAAGTGACAGAGAGTGTAGCGGTTTGGAGGTAATTAGGTTTCCCTAGGTTTGCCCATGCCCTCTGTTTTGCTTAATCCCAACACATCTTTGGGATTAATTCATAGTGATTTAGGCTTTCTTTGCTGGATTTCATGGTTTTATTGGTTTGTTTTGATGGATCTGATGGTTTAGATTTTTTTATATTGGATTCATTATTTTTTTAATAAATCATGAGTTTCATATATAAACCAATTTGTTGATTGGTTTTTAATGGGGGCACATTTAGGGTTCCTTCTTTTGATGAATGGCTCAGTTCTTGTAGTGATTTGTAGTCTATTATTAGATTTTATATTAGAGATTTGTTATGTTCTAATATGCTTCTTATAAAGTTTCATCAATAGCATGTCATCTATGGCATATGCAACTTAAGTACGGGGTTGATGATGATCATTGTCTCTATTGGGCATCATGAATCGGGGCTGCAGAATGATGAGGCTAAATTCCCATCGCTACGTGATACCATATGAGAGTTTTCAAAGAAAATAGATCAATGGTAATGGATCTTAATTGTTGATTGAATTAACGATTACGATCCAATGGTTTAGATCATTGCACATGGGGTGTTGCATTTTCATTATATTATTTGAGACTATCAAGGATTTCAAATTCAATTGGTCGGATAAGATACATTTCACAGTTCAAAAGTTTATCCAAGCTTTGGACTCATTTTTCTATTGAATAATCACGTGATTGGTTTTGAAATTATGTGATTTTTTTGTTGAGGATTAATTCTATAATAGAATTTTAGCTTCACCTAAGCAGTTTGGGAGCATCATCATCAAGTGGATAATTCCACTTTTTCAGTCAGTGATACATGTATCAACAACGGGATTAATCCCTAGCCATTATTTGGGAAGACTTTTACTCAATTTTCTTCAACATCACCTTTAGTATGTCCTTGGTAAAATTGTCCCTTCTCAAAGCTCATTGCTAAGGTTTTCTTTTTCCATTTAACTCCTTTACACATTTGTTTTCCTTTAATTTTAATGACTATGATGAACCGATTCTATTTACACAATTATTATTTATTAATTTCTCATTAGTAGTTTTATTTCTTCGTATTTACAAAGAGTAATACTATATATTTTTATTTCTAACCATTTAAGACAGTGTTATGAGTCTGTTATATATTTCTAGCCAATGTCACTATACAATTTCAGTTGTAATTTTATATTTTTCTAATAACTATTGAATTATAAATGAGAAATTGGGGTGTTAATCGATTTCCTATTATCGTTTAGCATCTTTTCGTGTTTGTAATTCTTCGAGTGTTTTTTTGACACTAATGTATAACCCGTGCATCGTGCTGGTTTCCAACTAGTTTTCAATATTTCTCAGTTCATATAAGTAAGCTCTACAATTTGTCTCAATACCTAAAAGTTATATACTTCAAATCCTTATGAAAAGTCCGAGAAAATGTCTTTTAAATGAACTGAAATGGTTATCTGTAGAAGGTTTATTTTGAAGTCAAAATTTCTGATACCCTAGGTCAAACGTCACAAGGTTGAAGAGGCGTGAAACGTACGTGCATGACTGAAGTCAAATCGAGCGCGTGGGACCTTTGACCTGGTGCGTGTGAGCGCGTGCCCGTTAAAAAATTCTGGAAAAAATTCCAAAAATTCTACTTTATTTTTCTGGTCAAAATTGTATATTGTAACACATTATTTGGATATCCAAAACACGAATTCGATATAGACCCTAGTTTAAGCTTTAAATTTTAAAAATAAATGTTTGCACATAAACCCTTAAAGTTTTTTTACTTTTTTAATTTGACCCTAATTTTTCTTACAGCGTTTAGACCTTATTTGCAATTAAAAAATTATTTTGGCACATGTATAAACAAGTTAGGGAACTCAATGAAATAAAAGTTTAAGTTTATTTACAAATTAAAACCCGAAACTTGTTCTTTATCGGAGTTATAAGTTATTTCGCATTCGATGGAAGTAATACATATATATATATATATTAAACAGACTTGCACGGAACAGCTTACTGAATATTAAGAATTTCAACAACATATTCAAAACGCTAAGTAAGTGATTTCTTATTCAGTATTATTTTCTCGCAATGCTATTGAATTATGCCTATCGTTGATATCCCTTTGTGATAGACCCAGTATATCTTATTCTCATTGTGGAACTCACTTGAGTAATTCAAATTGTTTACGTACAATTGATTCATATATTTGAAATGATTATGCAATCATATTATTTCAGATGATGCTTTTGACCTAGTTACTTGTTTATAGCATACATTACAATCACGGAATAATCTTTCGTTATACCCACGACTGTATTATTTGGCCTGAAGGACTCAAATGATTGAGGGTCTGGGTTATTGCTTACCATATACAACACGATTACTTTTATCTCCAATTTATTTGGATTGATTAGTTGTATGTATTTGCTATTTCCCTTAAGCCTCTGAGCAAATAATTATGGGTTATTTGTTTGGAAATCATCCACAACTTTTACCAAAACTATCCCGGCATTGTTACATTTTTCCAAGGAAACACGTTTTCATATCATAATATTTGAATCTTTTTCTTACTGAAACTCTTATACTAACTCTTTTAAATCATATTTGAACTGTATAGAATGAGAATTATCTACTTATCAAACTTGCTTATGTTTTTCAAATTCCAGATGGATCTGAGAAATAGAGAGGACAACACTACTGCGCACAAATATAATGCTTCTTCTCGCATTACCTTAAGAATTATATACACCCAAAAAATCAGTCGAAGAAATAAAGCTCATGTTTTAATTTCTTGTGTTACTACTTATAAGTGGACATATTTAGTTTAGTCCTAAATATATGTCGCACTTTTCTTTTCCAGTTTTACTTTTACTCTTCTTGGAGAATATGTAATAAAAACTTGTATCTTTACTTTTGATGTAATAAACATTGTATCTCCATACCCTATGATATTAAGGCATGCCACTATCTTAAAATATGATTTATTTTCACAAATTATATTTACTTTCAAGTTACATTTCTAAACCCACCCCCACTCACTCCTGAATATTTCAAGATGTGACACCAATTCTGTAGGTCGAGGTCAATTCTGCGACCTAAAGTAGGGGTGATCAATTATATGGGTCGATGTCAATTCTAAGGACCTAAAAGTAAGGGCAACCAGTTCTGCGGTTTGAGTTCAATTATGAGGACCTGAAGTAGGGGTGAGCAACTATGTGGGTCGAGGTTAATTCTGAGGACCTAAAGTTATAGTGACCAATTTTGTGAGTCGAGATCAATATTGAGGACTTGAAGTAGGGGCGACCAATTCTGCAGGTCGATGTCAATATTGCAGAGCTAAAGTTATGGAGACCAATTTTGCAGGTCAAGGTCAATTCTAAGGACCTAAAGTAGCAGTGACCAATTCTGCGGGTCGAGGTCAATTCTAAGGACCTAAAGTAGCAGTGACCAATTCTGCGAGTCGAGGTCAATTCAAAGGACCTAAAATAGCAGTGGCCAATTTTGCGAGTCGAGGTCAATTATGCAGACCTGAATTTGTAATATGGGGGGGTTTTCTCCATGGGAAGTCTTTAATTTACCCTTTTTTAAGAATCTACTGGGGAAGAGATATCTAGGTGGGGATTATGTCCTTTTGAGAGGAGATAGCTTTTCTAAGGGAGATGAAATTCTTTTGGTGGATGTATTGGGGGAAAGAAATTATGTTGGGGAAATAGTTGATGACCTGAGGTTTTGGGATTCTTCTTGGGAATTCATTTCTCTGAGATGATACCGAGGAGAGATATCCTACCTACTTATAGCTCCATTAGGGAAGTTGGATTTGGAAGTTTCGCTGGGCAAATAGTTAATGACTTGAGATTTTGAGATTTCGCTGGGGAATTGTACTGGACTCTGGGGATGCGGGTGCATCGTTTTGGGGTTTAAATTGGGGATAAGAAGGTAGTTTTAATCCGGATGGGGAATTATGAGAGCTTGAAAAATGGTTTTCTTAGTGAAGAAATGTTCCAATATTTATATGGTCATTTTAATTTTCTTGTAAGAATTTATGGAATTTATTGGCATTTTTTGTACTTTATTTTCAAGGGTTTACTGACCATCATATTGCAGGGGTTGTCATTTGGCATGGAACGGTCTTCTGGGCTTCCTTGGGATGGGGAAAAGGTAGGTGCTGATCGATGGGTGTTAGGGGACTGCCGATCGGCATGCTGCTTGGCCTCCAATAAAACGGGGTGAGTTCTCCTCGTTTTTCATAACTCCTAGCATTTAGACCTTATGCCCTTTCTTTTTAAGATCCATTTCCAAGACTTTTTCCTTTTTTGAGTCTTAAAAATGGAAAAATTTTCAGGTAGCGCAATTTGGTTGGGTGCCGACGATTGGGCAAACCTAGAGTGGCGAGCTAGGGTGCCCCTGGCATTGGGAAATTAAAATGCCTTCGATTTGTTCAAGCCAGTTGCTGAGGATCGCTATTTGCTGCACGAGCCTTCACATCACCGGTCGGCTAGGGTGAGGAACCCTAGTGGCTATGTAAGTGTTAATGACCTTTGGCATTCTTTTTCTTTTCTTTTTTATTTCCTTGAGTTAACAAAAGTCTTCTTTGTTGATTTTTTGTTTTCGTAGACTGACATGTCTTCTGCGAGCTTTCATTCATGGGGGATGATGCTAAGGATGTGTGGGAGCACCTTCTGGTGGTGGTGCGCTGGGTAGATTTCTCTGCGGGTTTTGGGCGCTTGGTATTTGCTTTGGACGAGACACAACACTCTACAGTTGTTTTATGCGCACTGGGGGAGAGGTGATGGGATACTACCCACACCATTCATTTTGGATTTAGGGAGATGATGGTGACTCCCATTGACGTCCATCAGCTATTGGGGATTGACTGCGAGGGCATGCAAATTGAGGTGAATCGGCCATTGAGGGTGACACCTAAGGCAAGTGAGGTTGCGTTGGGAGACATGGGGAGGATAGTTTGTAGTGATTCAATCCGACTTTGTTCTCTCCAAGAGCTTCCATTCATTTGGAGGATCGATGAGATAGACGGCTTGTAGGTACAACAAATGGCCCATTTTTTTCATTCTTCTTTTGTTGGGGGTTTGTTGGTGGAGTCGAGTGGTGACGTCATCCACCTATGGTTTTTACCATTTTGAGGATATTTTTGAATATCCCTCTTTATGACTGGGGGAGCCTGACCTTAGCAACCCTTTATTCTTCTCTGAATGCTTTCAGCTGGTGCTACTGACCGACATTTATGGGGGCCACGTACCTTGTGGAGGTAATTCTCTAGTTTTTCTTTATGTATTTTCTTGCATTTTCTTATAATTTTATTCTCCTTCTAATTCTCGTATTTTTGTAGATGTGTTTTTATGAGGTGATCAAGCTCAATGTCCATTTGATAGGCTTGTAAGATGAGGAGGTGGGGGGCTTTTGCCAGATGTATCGGTGGCAAAAGTCTAACCGGCAGTCGAAGCGGTCTCTTTCTCTATCAGCGGTGCATCAGTCCTTGAACACCCTGATGAGTGACCACGTTATTCCATTTTTCTTTTGAATCATTTTTTGGCATTTTGTGTGCTTGCGTAAATATTGATTTTTATTGGAAATTGTAGGTGAATTTCTATCCATGGGGGACGGTCGTCTAGTACACGGGGGTAACTGGGGTGTATGCGCAGATGCGCCGGCTGCTGGCACATAAGTTTGGCAATTCTTTGTACTTGGGTGAGAGAGTGGTCCGATAGATTTTGGAGGATGAGGTGCTGGTCCCATCGACGATTCCTGGATGTCAGAGGAGGCTAGGTCGGCAATAATGGTTGGTGAGCTTTACTCATTATATACGGATACGATGGTGACTTATGAGTACCTTGACTTTGTGACGAGTTGGCTGGTTCCTTCTTGTATCTACAATGCGACAAACATGCCTTCAACTCCTACGACTTCGATCAGGGGTGAGAGTAGGTCGGTGGGGTCCGCCCATAGTACCTGTGATGCATTGTTGTCGATAGTGGTAGTAGAGGTTCCTTTCATTCAACTTCCCCCATTTCATATAATTTCTGATTGGATGGATGGGGATTGTTGTGTATGCCACACCTCCTTAATACGGTGGATCCGAGGTTGTTTGGGATGACGGAGGACTTCCTTCATCCAGAGGTATATCTTTTATCTTTCTTTGTCATTATCTACCTTTTTCTTTGCTTTAGCTAACTGATTTGCATTTTACTTTTGATTCTTTGTCTTCAGCATATTCGGGTGTCAACTACTTGGCTCAGGGACATCCCAGACTGGGTGGCCTCAACGACTGCCTATATTAAGGACTCGATTCTGGTTCCTTTTTGTCTGGTGTCGTCTGCTTCCTTGGAGGAGGAATCGGGATGAGAGAGTGGAGGTTCCACAGCTCACCGTTGGGGGAAGCATGCTCATCATAGGGATAGGGGGCCTTAGAGAGAGAGAGAGAGAGAGAGAGAGAGAGAGAGAGATTGAAATTAGGGTTTTAGGGTTGAGTCCTGTTGTTCTTGCTTTTTATTATTTTTCTTCTTTTTTGTTGAGACTGTAAAAAGGATGATATATTTTATTAAATAACTTGAGAGGAGAGTGGAAATGGATAGGAAGAATAACTCGGGTTTTTGTAATAAGGATTAATTTTTTTAGATTTTTTATTTTGACAAAAGGGAAAGATAGAATTTTTCTAAAATAAGGGGGTGCCGATCATCATACTCTTTCTCCTGCCTATCGGTAGTTGAGTCCAATCAAATCACCCTACGGATTTCATTGAACTTTTTACAGATTTGACTACTTGGTGGGGCAGGCACTTATTTGAGTTTATCATATTTCTTATTGTTTAGCCCATATTTTCATGTATAAAAGGGGGTAATGTGGTTTGGTTTTCCAGCCCTTCATATTTTCTCTTCTTTCTTGTTTATTTCTTGCCTTCTGTCTTATTATTTCCCATATGGCCCTTCCTATGAGTTCAAAATTTGCTTCATATCTTGAGAGCCTAGAAGCTATGTGTTTGTGGATTACGACGCTTTTAATTTGCATCGGGCCTCTTTATGGCGCAATCGGCCCATCAATTGGAACATGCTGGCAGTGGCAGGGTAATTTTGGTATCCTGAGCATCATGCTTTTTGATTTGTCTTAGACAAGGTATGTCCGACTTACGAGGATTTTTCAGCCATGTTGGGGATTAATGTCAACATGGCAGCTGCTATGCCGGAATTCTCTCGGTCTCCTCGGGCACTGTTAGCAGAATTTCTTCATGTCTCCCTTTTGACGACTCAGTTATTGGTCACTGGAGGAATGATTTATCTTCCATCTATCCTGTATTTTGTGCGTCTGTGGGATTTAAATGATGCAGGCCATGTCAGAGCTATTGCCCTGGGTCTAACTTTAAAGCTACTGCTGGTGATCGAGAACTTGATGGTGGACCCTCAACTGGTTGCCATTACAGAGTGGATGTTATATTATCGCAATCCTATGGCGGTGATATTGGAGGAGACCCTAAATGGTCTAGATGTTTGGCGGGAAGGTCGTTTTGATTTTTTGAGAAGAAGCTCGGTTATTCTATTCATATAGTTGGCTGAGAAATTCCATTTAGTGCCTCTTAATATACTTTGGTAGACATACTGAATTTCATCACTCGTTATTTCATTAGCTTTGGCCCATCCATAGATTACTCGGT
This sequence comes from Sambucus nigra, assembly GCA_949130495.1. Taxonomy (NCBI): domain Eukaryota; kingdom Viridiplantae; phylum Streptophyta; class Magnoliopsida; order Dipsacales; family Adoxaceae; genus Sambucus; species Sambucus nigra. The sequence goes on along the minus strand of OX422211.1, from coordinate 578,208,407 downwards.
AAACTATTTTGTGGAGCATGGAGCTCGATGCCTGCGCTGTTTGGTGCAATAGTGGGGGAGCTGTAGCCCATTATGGAACTGGTGGAATACATATACGTTCAGTTAGTTGGCCTTCAACAGACCTCATTCTATTTCCCCTGGCGGCTTTTGCACCAAGTCGGATGGGAGAAAATTGTGCCTGGATTTAATTCCTATAGAAGATATGACTGAATACCTATGCATGCAGTTGGGATCTCTGTATGAGAATCGTCAGCCATCAACCGGTACTTCTCAATCCATCTGCAGGGTTTAGCATATTTTTGGAGATAATCTGAAATAGCTGTGGAAGCCGGTGGTGGCAAAATTCTTGGCGAAAAAGATCGGACAGACATGGTTTGCCCTTTTTGATACTATGAAAGGGGGTGTAGTTATTTTCTTCAGGCTATTCAAGGCATATTGTTCTATGGAGCGCCTTCAGAATACCAACCAGTCAGGGAAATTTTAGGGGCCTCAAGGAGCATATGATGATGGGACTGGGTCTTCAGGCATATGCGGATAGGATCTTTGTGAAACCAATGTTCATTTTTTATGAAGCTTTTGTGGCTGAGATGTGTTTGGTTGTTTTGTTCGTGGGAAGAATTCCATGAAAGTTTGGTTAGGTTTATTTTAGGCGTAGTTTGGTTGGCGGGGGGGGGGGGGGGGGGGTAGTTATTTTGACTCCCTTCACTGACATTTCATGTAATTGTACCGAATTCTCCCATTATGGAATAAAAAGTTATTTTAATTATATTACTGTGCCCCTTGATGAGTTTTTGCATTTGAATTATCTATAACAATGGCTAAGACATACATAATCCTTTTGTTCATGTAAATGATAAAATGAGCTATCATTCTCGAGGGTAAGAAAAGAATAGCATTTCATGAAAAAGAAGGGGGCAGTTCCCATATAAAGCATATGTTCTGCCTAGATACCAATGGTGATTTTGAAAAAAATTTGAGTTTCATTTTGAAAGAAATTATTTTTAGAGGGTCGGGCCCCACTTAGTTCCGAGTAGAGGGAAATAAAGAATATATTTTTTAAGAATAGAAGCGAGATGAGAGGAGTCATAGAGCACCGTGAAGAATATTTTTTTAAGAATAAAAGGGAGATGAGAGGAGTCAGGTCCCATGTAGTTCTGAGTAGAACTTCTTGAGATGGTCCAGGTTGACTGGACGTGCCATCTTCTGCGTCAAGGTCAGTGAGCATAACGCCGCCATCGGATATGATCTTCTTCACGATGTAGGGGACATTCTAGTTTGGATTGATTTCCCTCTGGGATCCCAGATAGGTTATATGATTTTTTTAGGGCTAAGTCCCCTTCTTGGACACTATGATCCTTGACTCTTCGGTTGAACGGTAGCTCTATCCGGTGATGGTACCCTTGTATATGATGTAGAGACTTTATCCTCTTTTCATCTAAGAGTGACAACTCATCAAAACGGCTCTAATGCCAATCTTCCTCTCTAATTTTTCTCTCAAACATAATACATAATTAAGGTATTTCTTGTTAAACAGGTAGGGTTGGTTCCATACCATATACCAGAGAGTAAGGGCTAGCCCTAGTAAATGCCCGGACTGAAGTCCAGTAACACTAGAGGGCATAAGGGATCCGATTGGCCTAATCTCAAAAACTCTTGATTATCTTACTGATGATTACTTTGATGTTATTATTGGTGGCTTCGACTGCACCATTGGTTTATGGTCAGTGGGGAGAAGGTTTGTGTCTCTGAATCCCATACTCGTCGACCATTTATGTGACTTCTGCCTTGAAATGTAACCTCTTATCTAACACTAACTCATGTGGAACTCCGTAACATCAGTTGATGTTTTTCCAGATGAAGTTGGCTACCTTTTGTCATTTAGAAATGCGTATGACTCCGCTTCAACCCATTTGATGAAGTAATTTAGGGCAACCAGGATGAATACGGGCCTATTGGAAGCTTTGGGTGTAATTTTCCCTAATGATATTAATGTCCCATGTGGAGAACAACCAAGAAGAAGTCATGTTTTATAATTCTCGAGGAGGTAATCATTGGATATTAGTAAACTATTGGCATTTGAGGCATCTTCGGACATAAGCAGAGCAATACTGAACTATAGTAGTCCAATAGTACCCTTGAAGGATAATCTTATTAGCGAGCATATGGCCGTTTATGTGAGGTCCGCATTCCCCATTGTAGATCTTCTGCATCATCTCTTCAATGTCATCCCCTGCGATGCAGTGAAAATGGGTTCCATCAAAGTTTTCCTCAAATAATGCTTTATCGCAGACAATTTATTGGGCAACCGATTTACGAAGGGTCACACAATATTTCTTGTTGGCGTCTGGAGGATACCTACCGTTCATGAGGAGATGCCATATATCATAACACCATAACTCGGCAACATCGGAGTCCTCTTCTATGACGAGTTCAATGTGGTAGTAGTGGGTTGATATATTTTGTTTTTGGATTAGGAAAGGGGCCATAATTATTCTTTCGGACATGTCAACTATAGAGGCCAGAGTAGTAAGGGCATCAGATAAGTTATTCTTTGCTTTGGGCAAGTAGTGGAAGGTGATATCTTAAGATTGGGAGGCCAGTTCTTCTAGGTGGGCGTGGAAAGGTAATAGCTTTTCATTTTTGACTTTTCATCTTCTAAGGACCTGGCCGATTATGAGGGTAGAGTCCCCGTAGACATTTAGGCATTGGATACCTTTATTGTGAGCGAGTTTGAGGCCTATGACGCATGCTTCATATTCGGTTATATTATTGGCGCAAGGAAAATCTAGCTTGATGGCAATGGGAGTGTGAGAGTCATTAGTGGCGATTATGAGTATCCTAATAACATATTCTTTCTTATTGGGAGTGTCGTCAAAGAACATTTTTAATCGGAGATCTTACTGAGAGGTGCAAAGGATATTTTCATCCGGGAAGTTGGAGATCTGAACATCGGCTTCTTCCATGGGGTATTCAGCAAGGTAGTCAGATAGGGCCTCCCTTTTATGGATTTTTGCATGACATACACAATATCGAACTTGACTAGCAATATCAAACATCGGGCCATTCGGTTAGACATGGAAGTTTTCTCGAGCGGGTATTTGATAGGATCCGTTAGGGATACAAGTCTGACAGGAAATGCGAGAATGTAGTGCCATAATATTTGAGTGACCCGGACAAGGGCAACACATGCTTTCTCTAAGGTAGTGTAGTTGATTTTTTACCCGACCAATTTGTGGCTCGCATAGTAGATTTCCTTTTTTTGTGAAACTCTTAAAGATATTATGCTAGCAAAGCCCCAACTGCGGTGTCTGTTATGGTCAGGTATAAGAGTAGATGGATACCAAGCTCCAGTGGCATGAGTATTGGAGGTCGGGTAAGGTACAACTTGATTCTTTTGAAGTCTTCCTAACATGCCTCATTCCAAATTTTAGTAGAATCCTTTCGAAGGAGCTTGAAGATGGTTTCACAAATAGAAGTCAACTTGATGATATACTATAATTTTCCCCAAAATCCCCGGGCTTCCTTCTCCTTTCAGGGTGGTGGCATTTTGAGCATGGCTTTCAGTTTGGCAGGGTCTTCTTCAATTCCCTTCTCGCTAACCATGAATCCTAAAGCTTTACTTTGGTGACGCCGAAGATACATTTCTGTGGGTTTAACAAAATCAGGTATTGCTCCAGTCGTTCAAAGAACTTTCGAAAAGTGGGAACACGACCTTCTCGAGTCATAGACTTAATGATCATATGATTTACTTAGACTTCGACCTCTTTGTGTATCAGATCATGCAAGATGGTTTTGATAGCCCTTGGTAGGTAGCCCCTGTGTTTTTTTATCCCGAATGGCAATTGAAGGTTCCCCAGCGATGAGAAATGCAATTATTTCTTAATAATCAGGGTACATCTTGATCTGATTATATCTGACAAACCCATCGATGAATGATCTAAGAGAATTATTGGCTATGTTTTCCATAATTATGTCGATATTGGGCAGTGGGTAAACATCTTTCAGAGATGCCTTGTTAAATCTAAGTAGTCAACACACATGCGAAATTTCCCTCCTAATTTTGGCATGGGTACAATATTGGCTAGCCTTGTGGGATATTTGACCACCCGGATGAAGCCTATATTTAAATGTTTGATCACCTCTTCCTTAAACATGAGTAACCATTCTATGAGAAGCTTTCGCAGTTTCTATTTAACCGGTTTGCACTCCGAGAGAGTTGAAATCTCGTGCTGAGCTATTTCGGGATCAATGCCAGGCATGTCATTGTAGGACCATTCGAAGATGTCCACAAATTCCTTTAACATTTTTCGAGTTACATGCGCTCATGCTCATCAATGGTGGACCCTATCCTAATCTCGCGTTATTGGCTAATAGAATCGAGATTGAAAATACCAGTTTCATCCTCATTAAGTTTAACGCGGTTATGTTGTTTGTTATTAACTTTATTAAGATTAGATAAAAATTGTTCATTTATAAAACCATCATCATTAAGATTTTGATTAGCATAAATATAATTAATGTAAGGAACAATAAGATACACAAAATCCTCGTTTATTTCACTTTCGAGAAAAACATTGTTGAGAACCTCATCAAATAAGGTCTCGATTACATTGTTATCAGAAAAAAGAGGAACAACAATAGAGGAAGAGATAGGGTAAATAATTGGGTTGGGTTCTATTTTAGCAGGTAGAAGTGGTACAATATTCCAATTAAGGAGAGGCACATCAATGGCCTTGATCAGAGTGGACGGGTCCAATGATGTAGTGCATGATTGGATCATAAAGATTTTCAACCCCAATATCTATAGATTGAATGAGTCCTCGAAGTCACTTCCCTCGAAAACCTCAACAATAACTATGTAATTCTCAACGAGAGGTAGCACATGATGCTAGGAGTCTTCGGCCCAGGAGAACTATCTTGAAAGAAGATATCCATCCCTGGCTTCATCCTTTTGTCCATGTGATCATACCATAGTTAGGGAAAGCCAAAGAAGCGAATCTTCACCCTCTTTGATGAATCTCCCATTCAAGGAATCCCCCGAAATAGTCATGGAACTTTCTAATCTATCGGGTAGGGACCTTAAAATTTTCTTTACAACACGGTCGTCAGGTATTTTCTCTCCCAAGTTAAAGGATGAATTAACAATATCAGAAAGTCTAGCATAAAATTTATCAAAAGTTTATTTTTCATCCATTTTGATAGTTTCAAATTGAGTGGTGAGGTTTTGGAGTTTTGAAGCTTTAACGACACTAGTTCCTTCATGAGTTAATTGTAAAATATCCCAAGCTTCTTTAGCGGTTTCACACGTCATAATACGTCGGAATTCATCCGGTGCGACAGCGCTAAATAAGGCATTTAAACCACGGGAATTAAAATTTGCAAGTTTAAACTCATTTTCGGTCCATCTATCGATGGGTTTGGGAACACGTTCATTTTCAACTAGATGAGTTGGTGGGGAGTACCCGGTAACAACAGACATCCAAACACGTTCATCGATAGATTTAAGTGCCGATTTCATTCGCGCTTTCCAATACGCGTAGTTTGAACCATCAAAAATAGGAAATTTTGAAAATGGGGAAAAATCCATTTAGCCAAAGATTATTTAAAGGATCGTTTAACGAAATAATTTATCGCTTTGGCTCTGATACCAATTTGTAAAACCCCGAATTTTAATAATGTCAAATTAAAATCACAAACTTGTAATTTCCTTTATATGTAAATCGATGCGGAAGCGTTGTAAAACAGGTGATGGTTCAACTTTAAAAATTAACAACAAGTTTTAATTTCTCAAAACAAATTAAAACAAAATTCAAGTCCTAGAATTTGCCTAAGTCATAATTAACAATTATCCAAAGTTAGGCGAAACCAATTTTAGCAAATGACTTGAATAAACCAATTTTACTAAATATTAATTTAAGTCCCAACTTAAATGAGTGTGATAATTAAACCAAATTTTATCTTGAAATTAATCTAGCATGCGTTCTAGGTGATATAGAGTAAGATAAAATCAATAGTCACACTACACCGCGATATACGAGGAAAAACCCACTAACGGGAAAAAACCTCGGGACGGCCCTAGCCTCAAATCCACTAAAAACGGTATTACAAAATACAAGACAAAAGACTTACTTCCTAAACTCGAACCCTCTCAAGCCGTGACGCTTCTTCTTGTATCGACCTCCAATTAGCGGATAACCAACGGAGCTCCACCGTGGTCTCGGAATTCACCGATAGGACTTTAAACGGTCACCGTCACCCGAACATGGAGCCTTTCTCCAAACGGGTAGAATATCAACAAAAGTCTTCTTTGTGATGGGGTGTAGAAGCAAACCCGAAACGTCTCTTGAATTCGGTAGAGAAAACCGGTGCCAAAAACTCCAAGTAAAGATATGTATATAAAGAACTTGGATAAACAACTATTGGGTGTAAACTAGAGTGTGTATGAATTTTTTAGTAAAAATGAACACTCAAAACTTGAACATTTTCCTAAACTAATTTTGTTCTCAAACTCTCTCTAGGAGATAAACAATGTTGGAAAAGTTCATTAGGAAAATGTGTTTCCCGCACATAATAAAGTATGAAAAAATTTAGTTGAAAACCAAGTGGAGAAGTGGGGAAAAACTGCAAAAAACTGCCAAATAACTGTTCCCGCTGGAAGCTCGTTCGAACGAGACTTCTAACGAGCGACCAGCCTGGGCTCGTTAGAAGTTCGTTAGATACCTCGTTAGAACGAACATTCGTTCGAATCGACATATCGAACGACATATCGAACGACTGACCAGTTAGGGTCGTTGGCAAAACTCGTTCGAACGAAACTGGTTCGAACGACAAAACTCGTTCGAACGAAACCTGGTTCGAACGAAAAAACTCGTTCGAACGACATTTCTAACGAACGAGCAGAAAGATTGAAAAATTCGATTTTGGCCCAGAAACTTTTATAAACTTTTATATACTTATTTTAAAGTTTCTAATTGATTCTTTCTGAAAATAAAATGCAGTTTTTATTACACCTAACACCCAAAACATATTGTTCCAAACTCCTATATAAATATAATTACATTCATACCTTGGGAGCATGGAACCTTAATTGATGACGTAGAAACGAGGCACACAAACCGGCATTTTGATGAAGCTTTAAGTTCTTTGCCGCTACGTCTTCAACTCACACTTCATAGGCTTGAGAATATTACAAATAAATACTATCCTATGAATAAATGTTTTTGTCTGGAATTGAGCCGAAACTATATATGGACTCAATTGGAAATTTGTGTCCTTACAAATCTCCCTCTTTGGCTATTCCGGGACAAAAAACCAAACAAAAATCCTAAAGGGCCGTCAAGCTCACTAGACTCAAAACATAACCCGCCCAATCTTGACTCAACCCAAGGATCAAACGCTTTGCCATAGAAAGATGCCGCTTTAGAATAATTCCTGCACACTTAAGCAAACTCATCAAATGCATAGGGAATATCAAAATATTAAATGCATAATTAATCTCTCCCCCTAAATTAATTCTTCCTTTAAACACATGACCTACTTAGAAAGACGTCTCTCCCTAAGATAAATCTCCCCCAAACTAAGATACGATAATAATAGGATTAGATACCATTTCTCCCCCTATCATCATTCTCCCCCTTTTTGTTCAGGAATAGGCAAACGATTAAAGAACTAATAAATAGCATGTTGAAGCTTAAAGAGTTAAGACATGAAAGCATATGGACAATTAAAGCAAGGCAAAGACAAACAAATATCATATATATATATACTATAAATATACCAATAAGTGCGAGCATATATAGATAGATATAAACACACACATGACACAAAATACAATAAGTTTGCACACTCGTATGGCAAAAATGTGTCATATGGAAACGGAAGTGTAGGGGGGTGAACTAACAACAATTAAATTTAGACCCAAACACTTAAGAAACGTTCACAGAGTTCTCATTTGATTGCAAACTTCATCACAGTTAAATATAACCTCATGTGACAATATAAAGATTGAACTCAATGAACAAACATACACAATGCATACAAGCCTAGCATGATGATGATTCTACAAACCAAATAGAGTCATGACACTAAAGACATCTAGGATAAACGGACATTGTGCAAACCGTTGATATACCATCCAATTCTCCCTCATTAAGCATATATATTCTTTTACTTTTGAATGAATATATCAAACAAACATAGGCCTTGGCAATTGTTTTCTTTTTAATGCCAAATATTCTGTTTTTAGGCCTTTGGATCACGTATTTCTTTTAGATCCAATCAACGGTGGCTTACTATCGCAAAGGATTTAATTCATCCTTTCGGAGCCCTTCCCCGTGCATATATTAATTTATCATGTTTTCATTTTTCGCATAAATCTCACATGCAACGGATTTTGACATGCACTAGTCCTCCTAGGTCATAGATATGTAGATGACTAGATTGATAGGAGAACACCTCAAAAAGCTCAAATATAACATGTGACATTAAGATTTCAAAAGAGCCCGTGCATGTGTGAAAGGAGGCATATAGAAATAGAATCCATTTAAACAATACAAAATCCAACTACTCCATAAAAGAATGGTAAAGAACATTTTAAGGATTGAAAATCTAAAACAAAAGTTCTAGCCACGTGGGAGCGTAAATGATGGGATTCAAACACAAGTATATGCCACATAAAGTGTGTCAATTAAAAATACACACTGAACAAAATCTTTTTGAGTTTTTTTTTTTTTAACATTTTTAATCAAAAATAAAGATATATACTCAAAAGACTTAAACAAAAAATCATTTGCATTTTTCATTAAGCTTAAATGAAATAAATAAAACACAAATGATAAACAAAAATCTTTTTATATTTTGCAGTTAAATCAAACACAAAAATTAATATAAAAAGATAAACAAGTCATAATTTCTAGCAAGTGATATGAGACAAGGTAATGACTAGAAAATGACTAAACAAGCATACATTTAGCATATGAATATGGCATGAAGTACAAACGCTAAAGCATGCAAACACTAACACATTTATCCTTTAGATTTAGCAAGAGAAGAAGCATGTGAAAGTAAATGAGAATCAAAATCCCTATTTTGTAAGGCAACCAAGTCGGATTTCCTAACCCAAATTAATGAAGAATTACTATCTTGGGGTGTAGGAACGTTAGCTATCGTGGTTACTTTACTATGGGATTTTCTAGGAATTCGTTTAAGATCTAAACAAAATTGCCTAAGATGACCTTTTCGACCACGATGTGTACAAGTAAGAACATGTCGAAAAGATTTATCTAAGGAGAGATCATTAAATGCATTCCTAGAAGATTCTCCTAAAACATTGGTTTTGACTTTCGGGTTAAATTCATTAAAAGTATTGAAGCCTAAACCAAAAGTGTCATTTTTAATTTGGACCGTTCCTAACATTTTATCAAGTTTTTTCGAACGACATTCCAAATCAAATTTGACATTACTAGAATCTTTTAATTTATTTTCCAATTCGACAATGTTAGATTCTAGTAAAAAATTACGCTCTTCAAAAGCAAGAAGCTCCTTTTTCAAGGATTCCATTAAACCCCTAAGGCTATCTCTCTCTCCTTCTACGTATTCTAGCTTCTCTCGAAGAGTCCTCTCTTGTGTCCTAAGGTCTTCTATTAAGGCACTATCATCAACGACCGTGACACTCTTTCTTAAACAAGCTTCTAACTTCAAATTAGTTCTTTTCAAATTAATAGATTCTTTATATAATTCATGAAAAGCATTTTGAAGTTCACTCACATCAACCTCTTCTTCATTTTCACTCTCTCTTTCTTCTTCACTCTCACTATCATCAAAAATAAGAGAATCATGTATAATGACCTTGGAAGTGGCATGTGCTATAATTTTATCATTCGATGTGTTCTCATTATCACTCACATGTCTAGCCATAAAAGCCACAAAATTTTTCTTATTGGGGGAATCGGGCTTTTCTTCCTTATCACTATCACTAAGGGTTGCATTATATGCAGTGGGTCGTTTACCCTCTTTCCTTAGTTTAGTGGGGCACTCAAAAGCCCTATGGCCATAACCTTCACAACCAAAACATTTATTAGACTCGTCCCTATCGATATTTTCATTACTAGTTTTAGGGATCTTCTCGGCTTTAGAAAACTTCTCGCTTTTATCATGTTTAGAAGAATCAAATTTCTTAAAATCATTTTTAACTATATCTTTATTAAATTTAAGAAATTTTCTAAATTTGCGAGCAAACAAAGCCATATCTTCCGAGTCACTATCACTATCGCTCTCTACTACTTGTTTGACCTCTTTTCGGGCTTTTAAAGCAACGCCCTTTTCGATATTCTTTTCAGTTTTAGAGGGAAACATATCTAGTTCATAGGTTTGTAAATCACCTACAAGCTCTTCTAATTTCGTAGAGGCTAAAGTGGGTAAAGAATTTAAAACGGTCACCTTTGGAATAAATCTATCGGGTAGGGACCTTAAAATTTTCTTTACAACACGGTCGTCAGGTATTTTCTCTCCCAAGTTAAAGGATGAATTAACAATATCAGAAAGTCTAGCATAAAATTTATCAAAAGTTTCTTTTTCATCCATTTTGATAGTTTCAAATTGAGTGGTGAGGTTTTGGAGTTTTGAAGCTTTAACGACACTAGTTCCTTCATGAGTTAATTGTAAAATATCCCAAGCTTCTTTAGCGGTTTCACACGTCATAATACGTCGGAATTCATCCGGTGCGACAGCGCTAAATAAGGCATTTAAACCACGGGAATTAAAATTTGCAAGTTTAAACTCATTTTCGGTCCATCTATCGATGGGTTTGGGAACACATTCATTTTCAACTAGATGAGTTGGTGGGGAGTACCCGGTAACAACATACATCCAAACACGTTCATCGATAGATTTAAGTGCCGATTTCATTCGCGCTTTCCAATACGCGTAGTTTGAACCATCAAAAATAGGAAATTTTGAAAATGGGGAAAAATCCATTTAGCCAAAGATTATTTAAAGGATCGTTTAACGAAATAATTTATCGCTTTGGCTCTGATACCAATTTGTAAAGCCCCGAATTTTAATAATGTCAAATTAAAATCACAAACTTGTAATTTCCTTTATATGTAAATCGATGCGGAAGCGTTGTAAAACAGGTGATGGTTCAACTTTAAAAATTAACAACAAGTTTTAATTTCTCAAAACAAATTAAAACAAAATTCAAGTCCTAGAATTTGCCTAAGTCATAATTAACAATTATCCAAAGTTAGGCGAAACCAATTTTAGCAAATGACTTGAATAAACCAATTTTACCCAATATTAATTTAAGTCCCAACTTAAATGAGTGTGATAATTAAACCAAATTTTATCTTGAAATTAATCTAGCATGCGTTCTAAGTGATATAGAGTAAGATAAAATCAATAGTCACACTACACCGCGATATACGAGGAAAAACCCACTAACGGGAAAAAACCTCGGGACGGCCCTAGCCTCAAATCCACTAAAAACGGTATTACAAAATACAAGACAAAAGACTTACTTCCTAAACTCGAACCCTCTCAAGCCGTGACGCTTCTTCTTGTATCGACCTCCAATTAGCGGATAACCAACGGAGCTCCACCGTGGTCTCGGAATTCACCGATAGGACTTTAAACGGTCACCGTCACCCGAACATGGAGCCTTTCTCCAAACGGGTAGAATATCAACAAAAGTCTTCTTTGTGATGGGGTGTAGAAGCAAACCCGAAACGTCTCTTGAATTCGGTAGAGAAAACCGGTCCCAAAAACTCCAAGTAAAGATATGTATATAAAGAACTTGGATAAACAACTATTGGGTGTAAACTAGAGTGTGTATGAATTTTTCAGTAAAAATGAACACTCAAAACGTGAACATTTTCCTAAACTAATTTTGTTCTCAAACTCTCTCTAGGAGATAAACAATGTTGGAAAAGTTCATTAGGAAAATGTGTTTCCCGCACATAATGAAGTATGAAAAAAGTTGGTTGAAAACCAAGTGGAGAAGTGGGGAAAAACTGCAAAAAACTGCCAAATAACTGTTCCCGCTGGAAGCTCGTTCGAACGAGACTTCTAACGAGCAACCAGCCTGGGCTCGTTAGAAGTTCGTTAGATACCTCGTTAGAACGAACATTCGTTCGAATCGACATATCGAACGACATATCGAACGACTGACCCGTTAGGGTCGTTGGCAAAACTCGTTCGAACGAAACTGGTTCGAACGACAAAATTCGTTCGAACGAAACCTGGTTCGAACGACATTTCTAACGAACGACCAGAAAGATTGAAAAATTCTATTTTGGCCCAGAAACTTTTATAAACTTTTATATACTTATTTTAAAGTTTCTAATTGATTCTTTCTGAAAATAAAATGCAGTTTTTATTACACCTAACACCCAAAACATATTGTTCCAAACTCCTATATAAATATAATTACATTCATACCTTGGGAGCATGGAACCTTAATTGATGACGTAGAAACGAGGCACACAAACCAGCATTTTGATGAAGCTTTAAGTTCTTTGCCGCTACGTCTTCAACTCACACTTCATAGGCTTGAGAATATTACAAATAAATACTATCCTATGAATAAATGTTTTTGTCCGGAATTGATCCAAAACTATATATGGACTCAATTGGAAATTTGTGTCCTTACACAATGGGTTATTCATCCTAACTTCCTTAGGCCTATAAAAATTAGAAATCTTTGTGGGAGTTATGACATTATTCAATTTCTTCTTCCTGACAATGAGAGATACAAGATGTCCCTTCACCCATTGGATCAATTTAGGTTGGGTCAAATTCACTGCCTTAAGGATTTTCCTTATTGGTACATGAATGGGAAACCTAAGTCCAAGTACAAAGGCATCCAAAGGAAAATAAACATCATAAGTGAGGATCGCGGAGCATACATGTTGATCTACGGAAGGAACATAACAAATTGTGCCCTCTAACAACTCACAGGCCTTGCCTAGACTAGTCAACTGATCCCTATTCATTTCATGTGGCCCAACTTCATCATTTATACAATCTAAAATAAAGTTTTGGGCATCCTATCTTGAGATGGGGCCTATCCCCTTTCATTTTAACTCACACTAGTTTTTTTATTCGTTAATCTAGTAACCTCCTCATATGTGTGGTTGGCCAGAGTGATATCCATTGAGTCCTTATGATCACTAAAGGCCATGGACGAATTATCAACACATGCACAAGCGAGGTATTCTAGCAATAAATCATACCTTTCATAGTGTGAAGGGGATGATTGTTCAACAATTAAAGAGGAGATCTCCTAAAATTGTCATCTAGAGACTATCCAAATACTCTTAAGAATTCCAGTTTTTAGGGTCACGATAAGGATTTGTGTAAGAAAAACTAAGCTCCAAAGTTAGAAGACCACGACTATTATGAATTAAGATTTAAAAAGATAAGGAATAAATATGAACTTCAAAGACCACGACCTTATGACAAAGGTCTAAACCGAATTTACAAGTAAAGATCCTAAATCAATGATTAACTAAAAGGGCATAAGTTTTGGGTAAAGGTTACAACCTAACTTAAAAGCACGTGGTCGAACTTAAACGCTTATGGCCACAATTCTAATTTCATAAGACCAATCACCTAATTAGATGTCATCATGAAGAACAAAGACCATGAGCATTATATAAAGGCCGTAGAGATTTAGAAAAACACCCAATTTTACATATTGATTAATCGAAAGGATCAAAGTTGGAAAACCCTAGGTTTCTGCCCAAGAATGTGCTAAGAATGGAAAAAAAAACACAAATTCATTAAAAAAACTCTTATTTCAACTTGACAACACAACCAAACATTCTACTATACTCTGATAAACCCCAACCAAAAACTATTGAATCACCATCACTAACAAAAAGCTTGGAAATCTATCAAATTCCAAGCATTTGAACTTAAAATCTCCCAAACCTAGAAATGTATGATTTACAGTTAAAAATTTTTAAATTGGATTTTGGAAACTGTAATTTAGATGGTTACGGTTGAAACTTTAATTTAATTCATAATTAAAGTTATCTCAATTCATGTGGGGATTTATTTTTTTATATTCAAGGTGAAAGTTATCGATTCACAAACTTAAGAATAAAGAAACGAATAAAATCTGTAATGCTAAAAACTTGTTTACAAGGTTAATAACAAAATGTTATAAATTGTGTAAACTCCGAATAAACTTTTTGGGTAAAACTCTTTTCGAAAAACACAAGTTGTGTTGTAAAAACTTTCTGAATGTATGGTTTAGATTTGATAGTTGATTACCGTCTTTCTAAAATTTAATAAACATCTACTAAAGTTATCATGTAGTCCCAATCACAACAACAGTTAAGAACATTCAAATTAATAGACACATGAATTTTTAACGTGGTAAAACCCTGAAACAAGGGAAACATCCATGGTGCCATCTACGGTACAAAACAAAAATTCACTAGAATAAAGAATCAAGTTACACCACTTAATCAAACACACAAGGATCCGAAATTTAAGTTCAGAATTATACCTACATGAGCTAGTCCACTCAAAAGGTTTCTGATTAGAACTGATCTCTTCTTTGTTTCTCCTTTGCCTTTTCCTTAACCTCCTTCTTTTTTAATTCTGAGTCCAACAACTCTTTCAACTTTTAAGTCTCAAACAAACCACTGTATTTAATTGTTTGTGTGAGAAGTGTTTGTTATGTGCACTATATGCATATATGCAACTCACCCTCTCAGATATATATATATATATATATATATACCACTATCCTAACAAATTACAAACAGATCTAGAATGAACAGGATATTTATAAGTCTGTATTTTACAAATCAAGACTTCTTGATTTTTCTATTAATCCACAGATCTGAAGGTTACCTTGCTCAGAAGACGACCAAGGTCTTAAATAATTTCAGTATTCTGAAAATATTTTTGGAATTGTAAACCACCAATTGAGATTCAAACTAGACTAGAAGTCAATATCGTAAAAATAGAATTAGAAATAACATGCACAAATTGATTCAAATGATTTTATAAAAGAAACTTCTAAATCAAGAACAGATCTAGAAGAACAAACTTGCTTTAAAAAATAGCCAGGGTCCTATGTGTCTCTTTTTATTTTTGAACACGTTTATTTCACAAAATGTTAAATAAAACTACGAAACACAAATGCTCTTAAGGATCTGGTTTTGTTGAAACCTTAAAGTTTATTTTTCAAAAACTTTGGAATCAAGTGGATCAAAAGACAGAGATCAAAAAAGAGAAATGAAAAAAAAGTGTGTGGCGTTCTCTTTAGAAAATCTCAAGTTTCAATATATGAAACTTGCTATTTTCTCAGAGAGGTGTTTTGAGAAAGACTTAAAATGAAAGAGACCTTCTACAAGACGTTAACCCTACTATCAAACTCATAGAAACCCTAGATTGGTTCTATCTCTCGTGGTTTTTGGTTTCTGGTAAAAGTGTTTGAGGTTTAAAATTGTTTGGGTTGAAGGGATTCACTCAGAGGTGATGAAGGACGAAGATGGATTGATCTTCTTACTTTATCTCTCTATTTTCTCTCAATTTTTTTCCATTTCTCTCTCTTATCTCTTTTATTTTCTCTCTGGGACGATTTGAAAAAAAGTCTCAAATTGCTGAGGGTAAGCCCAGTTTTATAATAGGTGAAGGAAGAATTTGGAACATCATTTGCAATCAAGGGTTGAGATTAAGTCATATAGTTTGACTAAAGATCTAACTAAGCAGTGAAATGAACGAATCTCATTGGATGTGAGTTAAGCACTGGGATTATAACAAAACACATGCAGGACGTTGATAAAACTAATCCAAGGGTTGATATTGGTGATTGAGGTTGAGTCTATGAGAAAACACAAATCCACTCGTCTAGCTACCAACACATGTACGGCTATGATGAAAGAAAACGCGTGTTTACAAGATAATTAGACAGACACCTTATAGTCCCTAGCGCTTTTATATTCTACCTAGGCTAACTTTTAGCAAACAAAAATACTTTCAAAAATTCAAATTACAACCACAACACTTTTAAAATTAAGTTTTTAATTAATTCAAAAATGATTTTAAAATTGTATAAAATGTTGTGAACGGAATTAATTTGATTTTGAAAAGGCTTAAAGTGTTGTAAAACCATTCATGCAAATAGAAGATATGTATAATGCAGTGTGAGTGTCCTATTAGTGGTTTTAAGGTAATAAATAACTTCCCTTTTAGGATTGCTTTGAATTTGATTGCTTCTTCCTCTTCCTTCTTCTTGAACCTTTGGATATGGAGAAACTCATAAAGACTAACCTTACTTTGTCTTAATATCCAAACTAGTTGGAACTCTTATATAATGTAGACTCAAGTAAGTCAATTATATAGTCTGTTCCCAATCTCCCCCTTTGGATATTAAAGACAAAATTCCCTTGAGTATTCTGAACTCGTGGGTGAAAATTAAAAAATCCTAGTTGTCCTATACAAAGGTTCTAACTACCCATTCCCATCCTAGAACCGAAAATAAGTTTAAAAAATACATTACTCAGTTATATACAAACCGATAGCTTACAAAAGAGTAAGAAGCTATATAACGGGTCTGAAATGCCTGTGACAAAATAAACACTGAATGGCATATTAGTTGAGTTAGAATCTGGAGTATATAGAAAAATCGCATAGGTATACTAAAGATTCTCCCCCCCCCCCCAATTTTTCTCAAATATAAAAGGGGTATAAATCATAAATAATATAGTCGATCACAGAATATATCATGAATATAGCGGAATCACAGAATATAAAATAGATACTACTTATGTGATGATAACTGTGATGAAGATTAATTGAGAGTTATCATGCCTATGGTTGTTCGTAAATACTCAAATCGTATATTATCTAATGGTTTGGTAAATATATTTGCGAGATGCTTTTGAGTGTTCAGATATTCAATAATGAGATCTTTGGATTCGACAAGGTCATGGATAAAATGATGTCTAATCTTAATATGCTTAGTTTGGGAGTGCATTACAAGATTTTTGGATATATTAATGGCACTTTGGTTATCACAAAATATAATTAACTGTTTTTTGGTGATACCATAATCGTTAAGCATTTGTCTGATCCATAGTAATTGTGAACAACAACTATCGGCTGCTATATATTCAGATTTGACGCTAGATAAGGAAATACAATTATGTTTCTTACACGACCAACCTACGAGATTATTGCCTACATAGTAGCAAGCACCAGAAGTGCTCTTACTATCGTCAGAATAATCGGCCCAATCGGCATAGGTGTATCCTACAATAGAACTAGTGGTATCATTTGTGTACCAAATACCAAATTTTAGAGTACCCTTAATATAATTAATAATCGGTTTCACACTTAATAAGTGAATGCTTTAGGGTTACTTTGATATCTAGCAGATATACAAATGGCGAAAGATATGTCCACAGTAAGATACAATAAACTCCCTATCATACTTCTATACAGAGTGGGATCAAGACTTTTACCATTATCATACTTAGAGAGTTTAGATGAAGTACTCATGGGGGTTCTAGAAGGTTTAGAATTTTTTAAGCCGAATTTTTTAACTAAATATGCAACATACTTGGATTGAGAAATAAAAATTCCATCACTACATTGTTTAACTTGTAAACCCAAAAAATATTGTATCTCACCCATAAGTGACTTCTGAAATCTGGTATAAATGATATCAAAAAAATTCTTGACTTGTTTAGGACAAGTGTAACCGAAAATAATATCGTCCACGTATACTTGTGCGATTAAGACATGTTGATTTTCTTTTCGAACAAATAACGTTTGATCGTTTCTGCCACAGACAAATTTGTGAGACACTAGAAAAGTAGACAGTCGCTCATACCAAGCTCTAGGAGCTTTTTCCAAACCATATAAGTATTTATTAAGCCTAAAGACGTAGTCCGGGTGTACAGGATCAACAAATACTTTGGGTTGTTCTACGTACATTTCTTCAGATAAAATTCCATTTGAAAAAGCAGATTTAACATCCATTTGTAATAATTTGAATTGCATATGACAGGAGATGGCAAAAAGGAAACAAACTGATTCTAGACGAGTAACCGGTGCAAAGGTTTCATCGAAATCAATTCCCTAAATATGGGAGTATCCCTGTGCAACCAACCAAGCTTTATTTCTAATGACCCCCCCATTTTCATTTGTTTTGTTTTTAAAAATCCATCTTGTGCCAATAACCTTCAAATCTTTTGGTCTAAGAACAAGATTCCATACATCGTGACTCTTAAATTGGACAAGCTCTTCTTGCATAACATATATCCAAAATGAGTTAGAAAGGGCATCACTAACATTTTTAGGTTCCTCAAGAGAAACAAAATAAGAAAATTGTGCCACCTGTCGAAGCTGGGATCTAGTTCGAACTGGTTCTGGAGGATTACTGACAATGGTTTCAGTGGGATGATCTTTAGAAACCCAAGTGGGTACTGAAGGACTCTCAGGTGGCAGTGAATCAGTATCATCTTGAGGATCAGTGGATAAATTAAGTTTGTCCTCATCAAATGCTAATGGTTGACTGTCACTTCTCCTTACACTAGTGTCATCTACAACTACATTAATTGATTCCATAATAGTTTTGGTACTATAGTTAAAGACACGCAAAGCCCTAGTATTTTGGGAATAACCAAGAAAAATTCCCTTTTCTCCTCGGGTATAAAATTTTGAAAGTTTCTCTCTATCTTTGCAAATGTAACAAGTACTCCCGATGGTTTTAAAAATACTTTAAGTTTGGATTTTTATGGAACCATAACTCATAAGGGGTTTCTTTGGAATTTTTTCTGAGGTAGATACGATTAATAATGTGACACGCGGTTTGGACAGCTTCTACCCAAAAATATCTAGGGGGATTTTTTGCATGTAATATAACCCTACTCATTTCTTGTAAAGTCTTATTCTTACGTTTCACTATATTATTTTACTGCGGTGTTTTAGTAGCGCTAAACTCATGTTTATAGACATTAGTTACACAATACTCAAAAATACCAGAGTCCTTGAACTCTCCACCTCAATCACTCCTAATTTGACACACCTGGGTATCCTTCTCATTCTCAATTTTCAAAAGGATTCTTAATAATTCATTGAAGGTATCTGATTTTTGTTTCATAAAAGCTACCCACGTATATCTCGTATAGTCATCCACTATAACTGAGATGTAATAGTTTTTACAGTAACTAACAGTTCTTATGGGACCCATAAGGTCCATATGGATAACTTCTAGAGGCTTAGTGGTCTCGACATCTTTAACTTTCTTGTGCAGGGATTTTCTTATTTGCCTTCCAGACAAGGTCCACATATAAGATTAAAAGAATTTTTAATTTTAGGTAAACCTCTAACTATCTCCTAGGAACTAAATATTATAATATTATCATAATTTGTGTGTCCCATTCTATTGTGCCATAGATCAGAATCCTCTAATATGGCAACTGTGACACCCCGACTAATTAAATACCGGGTAGCTACTCCTTTATTAAATTAATTCAAAATGCCAAGTTGGCTCAGTTAATAGCATCACTGTCGAAAACATTTTAAAGATTACTAACCACCTAGTATTTAAAAAGTAAGTGCCAAATTTTATTAAATCTGATTAACATGCAACAAGAGTAATGAATAACTAAATAACACCATTCACCATACTGAAATGAAACGAATAACCATCACAAAATGTAAATAAACTCTGGAGGAAAAACTCCTCAATACAAACCCCACAACAGATAAGTAAACTGAAGTAAATAACTAAAACTGAATACTGAGCAATACATGCTAGAGTCTGAAAACTGAAACGTAAAAGATGTCTAATAGAATTGGGCAACATGCCCTACAACTGATAGATAGTGACTCTGGAATCCAAAAGATAGAAGCGTCTACATGCAAATCCCTGTAGCTTCCACAAACCGCTACAGCTCGTCACCTGAATGAGGATCCTATGCTTGGTGTCCTTGTGGCTAGGCACCTAAAATGGTTTTACAAGAAAAATATATTTGAAAAGCAAACGGGTCAGAGCCCGAATGTGGAGTTATTTTAAAAACCTGCAAGTGCTTTAAAAACATTTAAAACATTAAATGCAAAGTACATGTTAGGACGTACACTCACATTATATTCTCACCTCTCGTCTATCTGTGCACTCCTAACGTAAGTACCCATCTATAACGACATAACCAACTAGCTAAGTGACATAATAACTAGCTAGACTATCATAGGACCTATCGTTATTACTTGGTTCTATTAGCATTATAATGCTAGTAATTAAATAGGGGTTTAACATAAACTCAGATGCTCAATATGCAATATATATACTACTAGCGAACCCATTATGTTTCTCAAAATAATACCGTGATATATATTCACTACATTGACATGAAAGTTCCCATTAAATTAAGTGTATATTATTCACATCATAAATATACAATATAAGCACCCCGAGAACTAAGCTGCGGTGCACACATACTCTGCTATCCATCCCGGTACATCACGTACATAAGGATCACATATTCCGAATCTCTCAGGAATAGTTCTCAGATAACAACATCACAAATAATGGAGGCGAACACAGTCACCATCACATGGGTCACGCACATACTTACGCTCCCACGATCAGCGGACTTATTAATATCACAATAAGTCTTTCAATGACCTATGTTCATCGAGGTACCAGTCTAAATCCCCCCCGTAGGCACACAAGGATTAGAGGGTCCTAAGCGAACGCAAACCTCCCGTGATAGCAAGTATGGTAGGTATGTCATATACACAAATACTATATCAATACTAAGTATACACGCATCTTAGTAATCACCGTAGTATAATTGTAATACTCTACATCATTATACCATTATTCCAAATCCATATATTTCAAGTATCCCGATAATATATAATTTAAATGGTCGACACGTCTCACGTCGTAATTCCTTAAACTTAAAACCTATCTCAAATAGACTATTAAGTCTCCCATAATTCTCACATATGACATCTTTATACCTAAGGTCTTTGCTTCTGCCCCAAACCTTATTTCATCAACTTAATCAAATTGTACTATTAACCCAAATATTATCTCACATGACAAATTTCATTTATTTAGAAAAATTCCTCAAATTACATTCCAAATAAAGTCCCATCTCATAATCATGCCTACTGGTCTTCCTTAAAGTTAAGGGTATTCATAAAGTCTCTAATAATATTCTCCAAGGGTTAACACCACTAAAATTCAATTAAGGGAAAACTTCATTTATTCTGGGAAGGTCGATCGATCGACCTTGACCTTCGATCGATCGATTGTGGTCGATCGATCGACTGATGAATGTCGATCGATCGATTACACAGGTATGGTTACGGACTGCTTCGATTTGCAGATTTGAAAACATCCCAAAACTTATTTTTAAAGCATGATTCTCTAATATAACGTTATAGTAATGTTATATAACCATCCTACAATATTACTAACGTCCACAAATCAATATTTCAACAACTAAAGGCTACATATGGATCAATCTTTATCAAAAACCTAGTTTTCCAATTTATCTCAAGAACATTCATAAACCTCATCTTAAATCCGTTTTTGGTATCACAAAAGTCAGTAATTCTCTTAATATGATCTTCCAGTAACATTCTACATGCAACCTATATCCCAAAAATTAAACTAATAACTCCAATCTTATGGGTTTTTCATTATCTTCCAAGAACACATAAAGTTTTTGGATAATCTAACATGGAAGAAGCATTCTCCGAAATTTAAATGGAATAAATCACTTGCCTTGATTGTCTCTGGATTTGGTGTTGGATTTGTAAGCTCTTTCTGCAGATTTTCTGCAGAATTCCTCCTCTTTCCCTTCCTCTCTAAGCTTTCTTCTTCCAAAGGTGGCTATGGTGGCTAGGGTTTCCTTTGGGAGAGTTGGAAGACTAAATGATAACCTACGTAGCTTTCTAGGTTAATAAGGGTTGGTTATGGGCTTAGTAGGTCTTATCCTCATCAGATTTAATTAACCAAATTTTCGTCACTTTTAATTCCTCAAAACGTGAAATTACCAAAATACCCTTCAAGTTGTCGGTATGGCCTAAAAATACCCCGGGACCCAAACTATACCCCCGACAAGTGTTTTCTGACTATCTCGACCCTTCCGGACGCGTTGGCGCACTCAAAACGACCATACGGATTATAGATTTTAAATTCACTTTTAATAAACAAAATTTTACACCGTGACGCGGCGGTCCCACGCGTCTCAACAAAATTCTAAAAAATGTCGTATATAAATCTCACGACAATTTCCCAAATTCAACATTCATATAAAACCATATATGCATATACTTAAATACCAACTCGCATCTCGTTAATATTTTTAACCCGGATTAATTTCCAATTAATACGCATTTAATTAATTAATCCCATAAATAAATATAGCCAAAAGTACGGGGTATTACATACTTCCCCCCTAATAACAGAATTTCGTCCCGAAATTCGAAACTAGAAAGTACCTGTTAAAAATAGCTCTGGATAACGTTCGCGCATCTCATCCTCGCGCTCCCATGTGGACTCCTCGACATTGTGATGTCGCCACTGAACACGCACTAACGGAACTATCTTTGACCGCAGTTTCCTCTCGCTTCGGTCCAAAATAGCAATTGGCCCCTCCTCGTAGGAGCTATCCGGCTGGAGATCGATGTCCTCCACAGAAATGTGAGAATGAGCCAAATCATCTCTAAGGTATTTCCTCAACGAGGAAATATGGAACACGTCGTGAATCCGATGCAAGTGCTCCGGTAGTCCAAGTCTATACGCAACGGGTCCGATCCGCTCAATAATAGGAAACGACCTCACATACCTCGGTGCCAACTTCCCCTGCTTCCCGAAACGTATAATCCCCTTCATAGGAGATACTCTGAGCAAAACCTGGTCCCTCACTTGGAACTCTCTGAAAAACCTCTTCGCGTCAGCATAACTCTTCTGCCTGTCTTGAGCTACCCGAATGCGACTCCGAATCAGTTCAATCCTTGCCGAAGTGTCCTGAATCACTTCCGGCCCAAGTAGTTTGTTGTCCCCCACCTCCAACCAACATGCTGGGGAACGACAAGGCCTACCATACAATGCCTCAAACGGAGCCATGCCAATAGTGAACTGATAGGAGTTGTTGTAAGCAAACTCTACCAGTGGAAGGTACTGCTCCCATCCACCCCCGAAGTCAATAATGCACATGCGTAGCATGTCCTCCAACATCTGATTGGTGCGCTCTGTCTGCCCATCGGTCTGCGGATGATAATCCATACTCAACCGCAATTCCGTGCCCATTGCCTCCTGGAAACTCTCCCAAAACCTCGAAACAAATATCTTGTCTCTGTCAGACACGATATTCAGTGGCACACCGTGAAGTCTCACAACCTCTGAAATGAAGAGCTGGGCGTACTGTCCCGCAGTGTAGTCAGTCCTTATGGGTAAGAAGTGAGCGACCTTGGACAACCTGTCCACAATTACCCAAACGGAGTCGTGACCCCTCTGCGACGTGGGCAACCCCGTGATAAAGTCCATGGATATGCTCTCCCACATCCACACCGGGACCTCCAACGGCTGTAGTAATCCTGCTGGTCTCTGATGATCCACTTTTACAAGCTGACAAGTGGCGCATTTCGAGACGAACTCAGCGATGTCTCTCTTCATACCGCTCCACCAATACTGGCGTCTCATGTCCTGATACATTTTGTCCCCTCCGGGATGTACCGCGAACCATGAGCCGTGCGACTCTGCCATCACATCGTGTCACAATTCTTCCCCTTTCGGAACTACCAATCGCCCATTGAAGCGTAATCCCCCGTCTGAGCTAACGGTATAGGAATCGGCTCCCTCTGCTAGTAATCTAACTATCTGCTCCTGACAGAACGAGTCATTAGCCTGTGCCCGTACAACCTTCGTGACGATCTGTGGTGTAACGGTCATCACAGACATGAAAGATCGGGCCACTGCATCCTGGTGTCCCAATTCCTTCCATTTTGCCTTCCACACCTCTGCCAACTCATCTATTGGTCTACGGCTCAACGCGTCTGCTACCACGTTAGCCTTTCCCGGGTGGTACTGGATGTCGAACTGGTAGTCTTTCACAAACTCAAGCCACCTACGCTGTCGCATATTCAACTCCTTCTGCGTGAACAGGTACTGTAGGGACTTGTGGTCCGTGAACAGTTGGAACTTCTCCCCCAAAAGATAGTGCCTCCAAATTCGTAGGGCAAATACCATTGCCGCCAACTCCAAATCATGCGTGGGGTAATTCTTCTCGTGAGGATTAAGCTTACGGGAAGCATACGCTATGGCCTGTCTCTCCTGCTGTAACACACCTCCAAGTCCTTGCAAAGACGCATCGGTGTAAACCAAATACTCAACTCTCGGCCTTGGCAATGCTAACACAGGTGCTGAAGTCAACTTGTCCTTCAATTCATCGAATGCCAACTGACAGGCATCACTCCAGATGGAGGGCACACCCTTACGAGTCAGATGTGTCAAAGGACCTGCTATCTCCGAGAATCCCCGAATAAACCTCCTGTAGTATCCTGCTAAGCCCAAGAAACTACGAATCTCTGTTGGTGTCGTGGGCTGTCCCCACTCCCTCACCGCGGACACTTTCCCCGGATCCACAGATATTCCCCGGTCGGAAATGAAGTGTCCCAAAAACTGGACTTCCTTCAACCAAAACCCGCACTTCTCGTATTTTGCATACAACTCGTTCTGACGAAGTGTCTGCAAAACCTGCCTCAAATGCTCGGCGTGCTCCTCCTCTGTCTGAGAGTAAACCAGAATGTCATCAATGAAGACAATGACAAACTGATCTAGGAAATCCCTGAACACTCTGTTCATAAAATCCATAAACACGGCTGGAGCGTTGGTCAAGCCGAAAGGCATAACCCGAAACTCGTAAGAACCATATCTCGACAAGAACGCAGTCTTCGAGACATCCTCCTCCCGGATACACAACTGATGGTAACCCGATCTCAAATCAATCTTCGAGAAGAAAGAAGCTCCTCTCAACTGGTCGAATAAGTCATCGATTCGAGGCAACGGATATTTATTCCGTATCGTGACCTTATTCAATTCCCGGTAGTCCACACACAATCTCAGTGAACCGTCTCTCTTCTTCACGAACAACACAGGGGCACCCCACGGTGAAGTACTCCTCTGTATAAACCCCTGACCCAACAATTGTTCAATCTGATCCCGTAACTCCCTCATCTCTACCGGAGCCATACGGTATGGTGCGCGTGCTATAGGCCTCGTACCCGGTAGCAAATCTATAACAAAGTCTATCTCTCGACCGGGTGGTAAGCCTGGTATCTCCTGAAACACGCCTGAATACTCCCTAACAACTGGGATAGAGTCTAAAGGAATCACAACCTCCTTAGAGGTATCCTCCTCTATGTAATACAGATGAGCGGTCGATCCTCCCTCTGGGCGAGGCATCGCCACTACAAACATCTCTTGCCCCGGAATGGCAAAAACAATGCTCCCGCTGAAGCAATCAATCATGGCCCTATATGCTACGAGCCAATCCATACCGATGATCACATCGTGAATATGCATGTCTAACACTAACATGTCTGCAGGCAATACCAAACCACCAATCTCTACCCCCACTCCCCGACATATAAAGAATATAAGTGACCCACTCCCCAATGGTGAGTCGACACACGTCACTGTGCTCTCTGCCGTAGCTAACAATCCTAAAGCTTTCGCGAAGTGTGTAGCTATAAAACAATGTGTAGCACCCGTATCAAACAATACCCGACCCATAGTGCCATGGATAGGAAACGTACCCTCGATCGCGGGCGGTGCCTGAGGAACTGCAGCCTGGTGAACGTTGTAGACACGTCCATACTGTAGCTGCCCCTGCTGAGCTGGGACTGCTGGAATGGGTGGTAATGCTGCCATCTGTGGCGGTGCGGGAAGAGCGGCGGGAAACATAGGTCTCTATGGCTCCTGGCGAGCACCCTGCTGCTGCTGCTGTGGGGCCCTGCCCCTATCAGGACAATCCTGTTTCTTATGGCCAGTCTTGCCACAAGTAAAGCACTTCCCTAGGAAGTTTCCCCCTCTCTGGCCCTGATGCCCCCGGTCCTGGTGGCCGTTTCCATTCCTGCCTTGGCCCTGCTGGCCCTGATTCCCGTTCTGCCCCTGTTGGCCCTGATGGCCGTTTGGACCCTGATGGCCCTGACGGAAACCTCCCTGTCCCTGCCTATAGTTCCCTGACCGGAACCTCTTATTATCCCCCTGCTGGGAGCCCTGCCCAGTCTGTCTCTGCCCCTGACCGGTTTGTGCCCCACTGGCACCATGTCCTCCAGTCCTGCCCTGATGGCTAGACTCCCCTGACCGTTTGCCCTCGGCCATATGAAAACGGTGGTCCTGGTAGTGTAATAATGCAGCGTTAACCACATCAGAATAAGTGGCTAACGATAGGTTCCCTAGCAGATGCTGACGGATCCTCCAAGTCAACCCGTCCGTGAACTTCTCTATCTTCTTCTTCTCTGTTGGAATCTCGTCTGGAACGATATTCAACAGGTTAGTGAACTCGGCCTCATACTCGACCACTGTCTTGCCTTCCTGCTTCAGACTCATCAGCTTCCTCCTCATTTCCGTATGAACTGCCGACGGAAAGTACTTGCGGTCAAACCGCACCCAGAACTCCTGAATGGTGAGGGTATCCCTCTCCTCCGCGGTGGTAATGGACTCCCACCACTGCAGTGCAGATCCAACTAGCTTGAAAGTAGCTAGCACCTGTTTCTGAACATCAGTGCACTCATGCATCCTCAAATGCCTCTGTATGTCTTTCTTCCATTGGCTCGAGACTACCACATCTGAGCTACCTGCAAACTCTGGCAGATTCGCTTTCTGAAAAGCGTCACGTACACGTTCCCAAGCAGACGGGAATGCATTAGCCTGTACTGGCGCGACAACCGGCGCCTGAGGTGGTGCCTGTTGAACAACGGCAATTGCGGCATTTACCGCTTGGGCTACTATAGCTGCAACCTCAGTGGCGTTCATCATGCCCTGAACTGGAGCGGGCTGGGGTTCGGGCGTTGCATCCCTGGGAACTCGTCGTGCACGTCGTGGAGGCATTCTGAAATAAGAACAAAGTTTATAAGTCCACAGTTTATAAACTTTAAAATAGCTGAAGAACGAAGCATACACAAAAAGAGTACAACAGTCCTAAAATATAGGGCTCTATATCAAAGAAACGTAGCGGAAACATAATAGCCGTACAGATCCTAAAGGACACTAGAACATGATGCTCTGATACCACCTGTGACACCACGACTAATTAAATACCGGGTAGCTACTCCTTTATTAAATTAATTCAAAATGCCAAGTTGGCTCAGTTAATAGCATCACTGTCGAAAACATTTTAAAGATTACTAACCACCTAGTATTTAAAAAGTAAGTGCCAAATTTTATTAAATCTGATTAACATGCAACAAGAGTAATGAATAACTAAATAACACCATTCACCATACTGAAATGAAACGAATAACCATCACAAAATGTAAATAAACTCTGGAGGAAAAACTCCTCAATACAAACCCCACAACAGATAAGTAAACTGAAGTAAATAACTAAAACTGAATACTGAGCAATACATGCTAGAGTCTGAAAACTGAAACGTAAAAGATGTCTAATAGAATTGGGCAACATGCCCTACAACTGATAGATAGTGACTCTGGAATCCAAAAGATAGAAGCGTCTACATGCAAATCCCTGTAGCTTCCACAAACCGCTACAGCTCGTCACCTGAATGAGGATCCTATGCTTGGTGTCCTTGTGGCTGGGCACCTAAAATGGTTTTACAAGAAAAATAGATTTGAAAAGCAAACGGGTCAGAGCCCGAATGTGGAGTTATTTTAAACACCTGCAAGTGCTTTAAAAACATTTAAAACATTAAATGCAAAGTACATGTTAGGACGTACACTCACATTATATTCTCACCTCTCGTCTATCTGTGCACTCCTAACGTAAGTACCCATCTATAACGACATAACCAACTAGCTAAGTGACATAATAACTAGCTAGACTATCATAGGACCTATCGTTATTACTTGGTTCTATTAGCATTATAATGCTAGTAATTAAATAGGGGTTTAACATAAACTCAGATGCTCAATATGCAATATATATACTACTAGCGAACCCATTATGTTTCTCAAAATAATACCGTGATATATATTCACTACATTGACATGAAAGTTCCCATTAAATTAAGTGTATATTATTCACATCATAAATATACAATATAAGCACCCCGAGAACTAAGCTGCGGTGCACACATACTCTGCTATCCATCCCGGTACATCACATACATAAGGATCACATATTCCGAATCTCTCAGGAATAGTTCTCAGATAACAACATCACAAATAATGGAGGCGAACACAGTCACCATCACATGGGTCACGCACATACCTACGCTCCCACGATCAGCGGACTTATTAATATCACAATAAGTCTTTCAATGACCTATGTTCATCGAGGTACCAGTCTAAATCCCCCCCGTAGGCACACAAGGATTAGAGGGTCCTAAGCGAACGCAAACCTCCCGTGATAGCAAGTATGGTGGGTATGTCATATACACAAATACTATATCAATACTAAGTATACACGCATCTTAGTAATCACCGTAGTATAATTGTAATACTCTACATCATTATACCATTATTCCAAATCCATATATTTCAAGTATCCCGATAATATATAATTTAAATGGTCGACACGTCTCACGTCGTAATTCCTTAAACTTAAAACCTATCTCAAATAGACTATTAAGTCTCCCATAATTCTCACATATGACATCTTTATACCTAAGGTCTTTGCTTCTGCCCCAAACCTTATTTCATCAACTTAATCAAATTGTACTATTAACCCAAATATTATCTCACATGACAAATTTCATTTATTTAGAAAAATTCCTCAAATTACATTCCAAATAAAGTCCCATCTCATAATCATGCCTACTGGTCTTCCTTAAAGTTAAGGGTATTCATAAAGTCTCTAATAATATTCTCCAAGGGTTAACACCACTAAAATTCAATTAAGGGAAACCTTCATTTATTCTGGGAAGGTCGATCGATCGACCTTGACCTTCGATCGATCGATTGTGGTCGATCGATCGACTGATGAATGTCGATCGATCGATTACACAGGTATGGTTACGGACTGCTTCGATTTGCAGATTTGAAAACATCCCAAAACTTATTTTTAAAGCATGATTCTCTAATATAACGTTATAGTAATGTTATATAACCATCCTACAATATTACTAACGTCCACAAATCAATATTTCAACAACTAAAGGCTACATATGGATCAATCTATATCAAAAACCTAGTTTTCCAATTTATCTCAAGAACATTCATAAACCTCATCTTAAATCCGTTTTTGGTATCACAAAAGTCAGTAATTCTCTTAATATGATCTTCCAGTAACATTCTACATGAAACCTATATCCCAAAAATTAAACTAATAACTCCAATCTTATGGGTTTTTCATTATCTTCCAAGAACACATAAAGTTTTTGGATAATCTAACATGGAAGAAGCATTCTCCGAAATTTAAATGGAATAAATCACTTGCCTTGATTGTCTCTGGATTTGGTGTTGGATTTGTAAGCTCTTTCTGCAGATTTTCTGCAGAATTCCTCCTCTTTCCCTTCCTCTCTAAGCTTTCTTCTTCCAAAGGTGGCTATAGTGGCTAGGGTTTCCTTTGGGAGAGTTGGAAGATTAAATGATAACCTACGTAGCTTTCTAGGTTAATAAGGGTTGGTTATGGGCTTAGTAGGTCTTATCCTCATCAGATTTAACTAACCAAATTTTCGTCACTTTTAATTCCTCAAAACGTGAAATTACCAAAATACCCTTTAAGTTGCCGGTATGGCCTAAAAATACCCCGGGACCCAAACTATACCCCCGGCTAGTGTTTTCTGACTATCTCGACCCTTCCGGACGCGTTGGCGCACTCAAAACGACCATACGGATTATAGATTTTAAATTCACTTTTAATAAACAAAATTTTACACCGTGACGCGGCGGTCCCACGCGTCTCAACAAAATTCTAAAAAATGCCGTATATAAATCTCACGACAATTTCCCAAATTCAACATTCATATAAAACCATATATGCATATACTTAAATACCAACTCGCATCTCGTTAGTATTTTTAACCCGGATTAATTTCCAATTAATACGCATTTAATTAATTAATCCCATAAATAAATATAGCCAAAAGTACGGGGTATTACAGCAACATGACAAGATTATGAATTAGGGATTACTGTGTAGCAGTTCTCCGGGGTTTTGTTTCCTATTAAAATACAATTACCCTTTTCATCCATAATTTTGTAATCATTTTTTGAAAAGGTAACTGAGTGATTAGAGTCACAAAATTGTGATATACTTAAGAGATTAGCTTTAAGGCCTTTAACTAAGAGAATATCATTCAGTTCAGGAAGCCCATTCTCACTCAATGTTCCCTTACCTATGATCTGAGATGAAACACCATCTCCAAACATGACACTACCTCCAAGGAAGTCTGTATTGTTTTTTAATTTGGTTTCATCCCCGATCATATATTTAGAACATTCAGAGTCTAAGTACCTTCCAATTGAAGTGCTTTGTGCCTTTAAAGCATAAATGACAATGTTGCACTTGAGATAGGGTAATAGATCATCTTTTATAATCCAAATAGGTCTAGTCTTAAAAGTTTTGTGGCCTTTTGATTTAGAAAATGTTTGAGGGGTCTTTCTAAATGATTTTTTCTTAGTCTTAGACCCTCCCTTTTTCTTTTTAGAGTTAGAGTTCTTTGTTACATGTTTAGGGAGTATGTAAGTATTTCTTAATTTCCTAGAATAGTTAAAGTTTAGGTAGGTCAGAGTGTATAACCTTTTCTAGAAACACTCATCAAGAGTATGGCCAAAAATATCGTAGTAAGAACAGTACTGGTGGGTATAGAACTTGACTTTCTTGCTAAAGTCTTTGAAAATTTGCTTGGATCTATTGGGTAAAGTATTGTAATTGTCATTAGATTTAGATTTTTGTCTTTGGTCTCTGGCAGAAGGACAAACATATTTGGTCTGATTGTTTGGATTCATTTATTGATTGTACTGATTATGTGTTGTTTAAGAGACATTGAGACTACATTCACCTTTTTGAACATTTTGACAAGTTTGGCCTTATTTTATAAAAGTAACATTTTCAGGAGAAACTTTGGTCTTACTTGTGTGCACTATTTCTCCAAAACCTAGGCCAGACTTATCTTCAGAGTCAAATTTGCTTCCAGTAACAATTTTCTCATAAGACTTAGTTTGTGTTTCAAAGTGTTGGCATTTTTGAAACCATTATCTTTGAATCTTCTAGTTCAACAAGGGTTGCCTTGTATTTCTATTCAAATTCATGGTTCTTTTAAATCAAATCATAGTCTTCAATCTCAGTATCCTGAGCAACACATTTGGCAGTATAATTTTCAGTGTTCTTCCTAATGGTCTGGTTAAGCAAATCGATACGCTCACTTAAGGTTTTAATCCTTTTTTCTAGGCGAGCACTCTTCTTAACCGTTTTAGTGTATAACTCATGTAAATCAGGCAGATCATCATTCGACTCGCTACGTGCATCGTGTGAAGTGTGCCCTATGTTTTTAATACGTTCTTTACTCACGCACCCATTCAATACATTATCAACATTATCACTTTGACTCACACACAGTCTTTCAGCAGTAATATGTACAGAATCATCAGCAATATCATTAATAACACCAACAGTGATAGCAGGTTCATGAGCAGGCAAGCATGCATCATCATTATATATTATCTTAGCAAAGAAAGACATGCAGTACTCATTTATCTGGGTTGACTCTGTTTCATCCTCATCAGAAACACTAGAGTCGTCCAAAGTCTTACACATATTGGCCTTGTTATTGTTATTAAGAATCGTTGGACATTTACTAGCATAGTGACCTAGTTTACCACAACAGTGACATTTAACATCTTTTATGTCAGGTTTAGGTCTGTTGGGATCATAGTTCTTCTTATTTGGATAAGTGTGTTTAGTATTGTCTCTGTCATGAGGTATGTGAAATTGATTACCTTGATAATTTTATTTTCCTTATTTAGAGGCTACAATATTTCTAAATTTCAAAAAAAAAAAATGCGTACTCATAAGAGCTATTTCATTGTCAAGGTTTTCCAAATCACAGTTTTCAAGATAGTCAGTGTCAAAATCTAGAGTGTTCAATTTAGGCACTGGCAATTTAGAGGAAAACACAACATTTGAACTAGAGGCTTTATTAGTCTGTCTGGTCAATTGCTTTTTAAAGTCTAGTTCCAATTCTACAGTCCTCAATTTACTGCTAAGTAATTTAGGAGTCATATTAGGGTCATTTATTTCTTCAATAGCATATCTTTTGTTGACAAATTTAGATGGTAATGGCCTAAGAATTTTTGAAACAATTTCCTTTCTACTGTAGGTTATACCATTGGCATGAAGTTTTTTAAATATATTAGTTAACCTTATGTAGAAGTCGTCAAAGGATTCATTGTCATTCATAACCAAGGTGTTATATTACTAGATAAGCATTTGAGTTTTTCCATCTTTGACATGTTCATCACCCTCATGAGCAATGACCAACTTATCCCATGCCTCTATTGAAGTAGAACACATGGATATTCTTTTGAATTCATATTCGTTAATGGACATAAAAATGGCATTCTTTCCATTGTTATTATCTAGAGATGATTTTTTCTCTTCCTTACTGAACTCACTGAGAAGTTTCTTAATTCTTATTGGATCAGTTGAAGAAGTAGGTTTAGTAAGATGTTCAAACCCGGTTTCAATCATTTCCCTGACTTCATCACCAAGGATTCCTTGAATGAAAGAAGTCATTCGTACTTTCCAGTATGAAAAATTGTTTCCATCAAAGAGTGGTGGTCTGGATAGGTTACCTAACTTCTCAAATTTTTCTTCCACATTCAAAAATTTTTAGAAAGAAGTTTCGAAAATAATTTCTCAAGTTTCAGGATCACAAAAGGTGTTCTCGCTCTGATACCAGTTGAAGAAAAGCTTTAATACTAAAAGCTTGTTTACAAGGTTAATAACAAAATGTTATAAATTGTGTAAACTCCGAATAAACCTTTTGGGAAAAACTCTTTTCGAAAAATACAAGAAGTGTTGGAAAAACTTTATGAATGTATGGTTTAGATTTGATAGTTTATTACCTTCTTTTTAAAATTTAATAAACATCTACTAAAGTTATCATGCAGTCCCAATCACAACAACAGTTAAGAACATTCAAAGAAATAGACACAGGAATTTTTAACGTGGTAAAACTCTTAACCAAGGGAAACATTCACGGTGCCCTCTACGACACAAAACAAAAATTCTCTAGAATAAAGAATCAAGTTATAGCACTTAATCAAACACACAAGGATCCTAAATTTAAGTTCAAAATTATACCTACATGAGCTACTCCACTCCAAAGGTTTCTTATAAGAACTGATATCTTCATTGTTGCTCCTTTACCTTTTCCTTGACCTTCTTCTCTTTGAATTCTGACTCCAGCAACTCTTTCAACTTTTAAGTCTCAAACAAACCACTTGAAGAGTGACCAATATGTGTGTTTTAAACAAAACCAATTTTTCTCATAAAATTATCCAACTTTTAATTATGCACCAAATCAAGTTGTGAAAAAAATAATTCTTACTTTAAACCAATTTTATCATGATTAATCCTAAACATGCATCTAGTGATTAAAGAAAGTAAAATAAAGTAAAGAATACTCATAACGTTGGATGTACGAGGAAAAACACAAAACGGAAAAACAACCTCGGACGACCCAAGCCAGACAATCACTATGAACAATGGTTTTACAAAGACATATTAGCTTTACACTAAGACTCGATCCCCACGGGTCTTGATGCTCCTTCTAATCTTCTATCATTCTTCAATAATGCCCACGTAGAAATTCCGTCCTCCACGATACCTGTCCATAACACACGCGTCCACGT
Source organism: Sambucus nigra (assembly GCA_949130495.1). Classification (NCBI taxonomy): domain Eukaryota; kingdom Viridiplantae; phylum Streptophyta; class Magnoliopsida; order Dipsacales; family Adoxaceae; genus Sambucus; species Sambucus nigra. The sequence goes on along the minus strand of OX422211.1, from coordinate 578,174,384 downwards.
ATGTCTTGGTGTCCACCAAATGGCTTTGATTCGTCTACGATGTCGATCAAGAAGTCTTTCTCTTTTCTTCACCGCAAAACCCTTTGATGTTCATTGTGTAGAATAAACAAATTTGGTTCCGCAAGATCACGTAAATATATAAGAATGATATCTCGGATCTTTGAAAACTCTAAGGATGTGCTTATGCTTTGTAAACCTTAGAAAACATGTGCAAACAAGTTTCTAGTTCGTATGTTATTTTTCAGAATGCACACTTTCGAAACTCTGATAGAAACACGCTTTAAATAACAATTTAGCGCCGCCTCAAAAAATATGTCGTTTGAACGACTTAAGGATCTCATTCGAGCGACATAGGTATCTCGTTCGCGCGAGATCTAATGTCGTTCGAGCGAGAAGTTTGACTTTTTGACTTTTCAATTAAAACATTTCTTTAAAGAGGCCCATTAAAGTCAAACTCCTTTTTCGAGCTTATCAGAATAAAAACAAAGTGTAAACGTTCAAAACACTTTTAAAACATTTTAAAATATTTTTATTTATAAAAATACATCCTTATCTTTTATAGAACAATTCCGAGCACCATTAATTATAGGCATTCATACATGAGTGATTTCGGAATGCAATTACCTTTGAAGACGAATAAACTTGCACCAATTAAACATCGTCATGATTTGATTCTTTGAAGCTTTACCGCAACGTATTCAGTTTTCTTCAATACTTCATAGACCAAGTGGGATCGTGACAAAATAAACATATCCCTATGACATATTACAAACACAGTTTTGTTCATGGAATTAAGTCCAAATAATACAGGGACTCAATTGGAAATTTATGTCCTTATAAATCTCCCCCTTTGACTATTCCAGGACAAAACTAAACCAGTGAAATGCCTAACCGGACCGTCAAGCCATATGACGCCTAAATCCCATCCCATAAACCCGAAATCAAAAATACAGGACACGAACTAGTATATGTAGCACCGACAAGCATGAACTGTCTGAATGTGATGTATACATGAAATCTTGAATCGCTGAAGCATACCTACACACATGAAATAGACAAACAAATACCCAGTGAAGTATGGAGGAACACATGATAACAATTTATATTTCTAACATGATACCAATTTATATTTCTAATAAGAACAAATCATTTGAAACATGTGAGAAATTATTTGATACCAATTTGAAAGAAATATAATCAAACACTATGTAAATCCAGATATCAATAAAAACGCTCAACTCAATAAATCTCCCCCTACATCACATACATCTCTCCCCCTTTTTATCTCGAATAGACAATCCGGTGACAAGATAAACCAGACCAAGTATCTAGCATGAGAATATACCAATTTAAATCAATTGGATACCAATTTGAGAATTGAAAATGCAAGATAACCATGAAATAACCAGCTAAATATGATCAAGAGTTGACAAATCAGTAGCTAGTAAAAAAATGGATCACACAAAGAATATAGCAATCTAAGAAGGTGTGATAAACGGACTATATGCAAAAAAAAAAATCAATTTTGAACAAATTAAAACCTGCATATAAACCAGTCAGTCCAGAAACGCTTCCAGCAGTACCAAAAAAATACCAATTCAACCCAGTGGACTGAACCAATCAGAAGCTCCAAAATAGCCTGTCATTCGAACAAGCCAGGGACATCGCTCAAACGAGTTGAGGATGTGACACCCCGACTAATTAAATACCGGGTAGCTACTCCTTTATAAAATTAATTCAAAATGCCAAGTTGGCTCAGTTAATAGCATCACTGTCGAAAACATTTTATTATTACTAACCACCTAGTATTTAAAAATCAAGTTGCCAAATTTTAATTTAAATCTGATTAACATGCAACAAGTGTAATGAAGAAATAAATAACACCATTCACCATACTGAAGTAAAACGAATAACCATCATAATAGAGTAAATAGAGTCTGGAGGAAAACTCCTCACTACAATCCCATAACTGAAATAAATAAACTAAAACAATACATGCTAAAGTCTGAAAACTGAAATGTATAAAAGATGTCTCTAAAGAAATGGGCAACATGCCCTACAACTGATAGATGGTGACTCTGGAATCCAAAAGATAGAAGCGTCTACATGCACATCCTTGTAGCTTCCACAAGCAGCTACAGCTCGCCACCTGAATGAGTATCCTATGCTTGGTGTCCTTGTGGCTGGGCACCTAAAATGGTTTTACAAAGAAAAAGATATTTGAAAAGCAAACGGGTCAGAGCCCGAATGTGGAGTTATATTTTAAAAACCTGCAAGTGCTTTAAAAACATTTAAAACATTAAATGCAAAGTACATGTTAGGACGTACACTCGCATGATATTCTCACCTCTCGTCTAACCGTGCACTCCTAACGTAAGTACCCATCTATATCGACCCATACTACTAGCTAACTGACAACATAACTAGCTAGACTGCCAAAGGTTCTACCCATATTACTCGGTTCCATTTCATAACAACTCTCATAATTAAATAGAGGTTTAACGTAAACTCAGTTACTAATTATGCCATTGATATAACTATCAGTTAACTCATTATATATCTCGAACCAATACCGTAATATTTTTACAACATTAACATGAGGATTCCCATTAATATAATGTATATTGTTCATATCATAAATATACAATACAAGCACCCCGCAGTCTAAGCTGTAGTGCACACATACTCTGTTATCCATCCCGGTACATCACGTACATAAGGATTACATATTCCGAATCTCTCAGGAATAGTTTACCGATAACAACATCACAAATAATGGAGGCGAACACAGTCACCATCACATGGGTCATGCACATACCTACGCTCCCATGATCAGCGGACTTATTAATATCACAATAAGTCTTTCTATGACCTATGTTCATCGAGGTACCAGTCTATATCCCCCCCGTAGGCACACAAGGATTAGAGGGTCCTAAGCGAACGCAACCTCCCGTGATAGCAAGTATGGTAGGTATGTCATACACACAATCCATATACTAATACTAAGTAAACACACATCTTAGTAATACCGTATTTTAATCGTAGTACGTATCGCATTCTCGCACTAACTATAATTATAAAAATTTATACTAATCCGATTTGTGATTATACGCGCTATAATTTCTCATGTCGTAATAGACACTCACGTCTCATCCCAAATCGTCCATGTAATACAACTCTCGTATATAATTTACTTCTCATAATTGCCCAAAAGTCCCAATTCTATCACTATATCATAAAAGGAATGCTAACTCTACCCTTGAACCAGTTTCTGGGACTCCAAAAGTCAAAACAGTTCTAAAAGGACCAAACTGTCAACTCGTTAGAAGTTTCGTTCGAACGAGGATGTTCGAACGAGATCCTTCTGTCAACTCGTTAGAAGTCTCGTTCGAACGAGGCTGTTTGAACGAGATCCCAGTTCGTTCGAACGAACCGTTCCTTCTAACGATATCTCGTTCGAACGAGATATCGAACGAGATCCCTTCTCGTTAGTAACGACTGGTCAACTCGTTAGAAGCTCGTTCGAACGAGTTCGTTCGAACGACCTGGGGGCTGCTTCTAACGAGCTACCAGTTTCGGCCCAGATTTTTCCCATCTCGTTTTTCACCATTTTTATTACTTCAATCCTTCTCCAAAGTTCGTTCTAACAATGATTTAAGTCCTCTAATCATACTAAAACATGCTTAGGTCATAAACTAACGTCTTTTAAGGCAATAAGGCATCCTAAACATCATTAAATCCCAAGATTTTATATTTTTCTCCAATATCATCAAGAACATGAACCCTAGATATATATCAACATCAAATTCCAGAATTTAATTCGTTTTTCTTTCACCCAATCATGTATTAACATCAGATTAATTGTCTCCAAACTATTCTACATGCAATTCTCTTCACAATTTCTCAAGTTCTATTATCTAAACTACATGGGTTTTCATATTTATCAAGAACAAACCATAAATCCGAATTTTCTAACATGGAAAGAACATTTGCTGAAATTAAACATAATTAAACCACTTGCCTTGGTTTGATTTCTGATTTGGTGTAGGTTTGGTGAAGATTCTGCAGAGTTTCCTCTCTCTCTAAGTTCCTTCTCCAATGGTGGCTTAAGGTTTATAGGGTTTGATTTGGGGAAGATTGTAAACCTAATGTTAGCCTCCGTAGCTTAAAGGGTTAATATGGGTTGGTTATGGGCTTAGTGGGTCAATATCCACATTAGATTTAATTAACCAATTTTCGTTACTTTTAATTCCTCAAAATGTAAAATTACCAAAATGCCCTTTAAGTTACCGGTATGGCCTAAAAATACCCCGGGACCCAAACTATACCCCCGGCTAGTGTTTTCTGACTATCTCGACCCTTCCGGACGCGTTGGCGCACTCAAAACGACCATATGGATTAAATATTTTAAATTCACTTTTATTATCAAAATATTATACCGTGACGCGGCGGTCCCACGCGTCTCAACAAAATTTCTAAAATGCCGTATATAAATTCCACGACAAATTTTATAATACCAAGTTCATATATAATCATATATGAACATAATCAAATACCAACTCGCATCTCGTTAGTATTTATAACCCGGATTAATACACATTTAATTAATTAATCCCAAAAATAAATATAGCCAAAATACGGGGTATTACAGAGGATGTCGCTCGAACGAAGTACAGTTGTCATTCGCGCGAGATAGAGAAGTCGTGTGAACGACTTTGCACAACTTACCACAATTTCCCATAAATATTATTTAATATTGCCTAGTGAAAAAAATTTCACAAAAAAATTCCAGGAAGGGTCTGATAGAAGCAAAACAGTGTTAAAACAGTAAGCTTTTAACACAAAAATGCAAAAACTCATAAAAACTAAAAATGCGAGTTACATGCAAACATAGTACCGATGTGCTCAAACATGGATATGGAATGAATAGGCGTGAAACTACAACAAATGAGTCACAATTCAAACACATCAAAATGATCAAGAAGCTCTAATTGATAGCGATAAATCATCAAACTTTATTATATCCATATGACAATAAAAGTGTGAGCTTAATGAACTAAACATACTACATGCACACAAATCCAGAATTTTGACGATTCTACAAACAATAGCGTCAAATTGCAATGTTTTAACATTAGGATTAGTTGTGCTAACCCGTTAAATTTTTTAATCTATCCAAACTCCCTCAATAATATCATATTTTATTTGTAATGAACTAAACAAATTTGGCCCTTTTCTAGCATATAGCATTTTCTTTTGGGCTCTTTTAATCGGTGGCTTTCAAGATGAGTTATTTTTGAACTCTCACAGCCATTTCCCGTGAATCACTCATCATTTTTACCAATGCAAATCCTCGCGATTAACGGTTCTTACATTCACACTTCTCCTTAAGTCTACTTATGCATAGACGACAAGATTGAGATAAGAACGCCTCACCAAATTCAAATATGCAAGAGAAGTCAAACATCCATATAAACTCGTGCATGTGTGAAATGTTTTCATATCTACAAAGTCGAATCAAAATGCATATCAACTTCGAAACAATCCCATATAAACAATGGTTAAGATCATTCTAAGCATCAATAATAATGACCAATTGTCCTAGCCATATGGATATGAAACGATGGGGGGTCCAAGCAGACCAATATGCCACATCAAACATGTAAATTAAAAAAAAATGAAAATCTTTTTGGCTTTTCATATTTTGACTCAAATAAAAACAAATCTTTTTGGTTTTTTAAAAGTTTTCTCAAAAATAAAATGTTTTTGTATTTTTCAAATAAGACTCAAACAAGTGAAAAACATAATACAAAAATGATACACATGTCATAATACTAGTAATGAATATATCATGAAGCAAACTAGCACATGACAAACATGGCAACACTATCATCCTTTTAATTTAGCATGGGAAGAATCAAGTGCACCCAAATGAGAATCATTAAGTCTAATTCCTAAAGCCACTAAATCCAATTTCCTAACCCAAGTAGGTGTAAAACGATGCATGGGAGTTTTGGGAACCGGGGTAACTTTATTTATAAACTTCCTAGGAGCTTGTCTAAGGTCGTAACAATAACGCCTAAGGTGACATTTCCTACCACAAAATGAGCAAGAGTAGAGGTGGTGGGAATGATTACCTATATGTGGACCTTTTCTAACCTTCCTAGTGTTTCTCACACATGCGGGGTGAATGGGAACAACTCTCTCACCAAAACCTATACCTCCCCTATCTCCCTTAATTTGGACGGTGCCTAGGATCTTATCTAAATTTTCCGACCTAGCCTCCAAATCAAACTTGACTCTAGACGAGTCTCTCAATCTCTCCTCCAACTCGTGAATCCTAGACTCGAGCAAATGCTTAGACTCCTCAAACTCTCAAATCTCCTTTTTCAGGGACTCCATCAAACCACGGAGATTATCTCTCTCTTTCTCCACAAACTCTAGTTTCTCCCTAAACTTCTTCTCTCGTGCCCTAAGATCCTCAATCAAACTATCATTATTTTCTATGGCACGCTCATTCAACTTAGTTTGCATGTTTGAGTTACCCTTTTTCACCTTCGCCTTTTCGGCATACAACTCATTAAATTCATTTTGCAAATCTTTCACATCTACCTCCTCCTTGTCACTCTCTTCACCCTCACTAACATGGGATACACTCAAAACCTCCTCGAAAGTGTCATGCACATGAGAATCATCGTCGCTCACATGACATGCCATAAACGCAATAAAGCTACGATCAATGGGGGAGCTCTCTCCCTCTTCCGGATCACTATCACTTAAGGTGGAATTATAGACATTGGGTTGCTTGCCCTCTTTCTTAAATCTAGTGGGACACTCCTTAACTTTGTGACTGTACCCCTAACACCCAAAACACGTATCCGACTCATCTCTCTTAAGCTTCTCAGACTTATCCTTAGAGGTGGGATCTACTTTATTGTTCTTGAATTTTTAAAATTTCTTGGCATCTTTCGATTGCTTTTGAAACTTAATAATTTTTTTAAATTTCTTTGCCAACAAAGCAATATCCTCCAAATCGAAATCCGAAACTTTAATTTCCTCCTTTTGGGTTTTCAAAGAAATACCCTTTTCTTTCTTAGGCACTTGCTTGGAGGTAATCATGTCGACTTCATAGGTTTGTAAGTCACCTACAATCTCTTTTATTTTCGTCAACTCTGACCTACCCAAGGAGTTTAAAATGGTTACTTTCGCATCAAACCTACTAGGCAACAACCTAAGGATTTTCTTAATGACACGGTTGTCGGGAATTTTCTCACCCAAGTTAAATGATGAGTTGAAAATATTCGACAACCTAGCATAAAACTCATCAAAAGTCTCACTCTCTAACATCTTAATGGTCTCAAACTGTGTAGTGAGATTTTACAGTTTTGATGCCCTAACCGTGCTAGTGCCCTCGTGAGTGAGTGCCAAAATATCCCAAGACTCTTTTGATGTTTCACAAGTCATAATTCTATTATATTCATCATGTGTGACATATGAGGCAATAACGTGTAGACACTTATAACTACATTGTGCAACTCGTTGTTCAGTTTCGGTCCATGACTCAATAGGCTTTAAACTAGTGACCTCGCCTACAATAGTGATAGGGAGTGTCTAACCTTTCTCAACTGCTAGACACACACGCTCATCAATAGATTTTATAGCACATCTCATTCTTGTCTCCCAATAAGTGTAATTAGTGCCATAAAAAACAGGAGTTCGAGAAAATTCATTACATCCATAATTCATCTTTGAAAACATACGGGATCACAAAACAAATAAAAAAAATGTTTTCTAGCTCTGATACTAAATTGAAAGTGTGGCCCGATATATTTGTTTTAAACAAAACCATTTTTTCTCATAAAATTATCCAACTTTTAATTATGCACCAAACCAAGTTGTGAAAAACCCAATTCTTACTTTAATCCAATTTTATCTTGATTAATCCTAAACATGCATCTAGTTATTAAAGCAAGTAAAATAAAGTAAAGAATACTCACAACGCCGGATGTACGAGGAAAAAACCCAAAACGGGAAAATAACCTCAGACATCCCAAGCCAGACAATCACTATGAATAATGGTTTTACAAAGACAGATTAGCCTTACACTAAGACTCGATCCCCACGGGTCTTGACTCTCCTTATGATCTTCTATCATTCTTTAATAGTGCCCATGCAGAAATTCGGTCTTCCACGATAGTTGTCCATAACACACGCATCCACGTATGTCTCGATGTCCACCGAATGGCTTTGATTCATCTGCGATGTCGAACAAGAAGTTTTTATCTTTTCTTCATTGTAAAACCCTTTGGTGTTCAATATGTAGAACAAACAACTTTGGTGCCGCAAGATCACGTAAACATATAAGAATGTTATCTCAGATCTTTACAAACTCTAAGGATGTGTTTATGCCTTGTAAACCTTATAAAACATGTGCAAATAAGTTTCTGGTTCGTATACTGTTTTCCCGAATGCACACTTTCGAAACTCTGATAGAAACACGCTTTAAATAACAATTTAGTGCCGCCTCAAAAAACATGTCATTCGAACGACTTAAGGCTCTCGTTCAAGCGACATAGGTATCTCGTTCGCGCGAGATCTAATGTCGTTTGAGCAAGAAGTTTGACTTTTTGACTTTTCAATTAAAATGTTTCTTTAAAGAGACACATTAAAGTCAAACTCCTTTTTCGAGATTATCAGAATAAAAATGAAGTGTAAACCTTTAAAACACTTTTAAAACATTTTAAAATATTTTTCTTTATAAAAATATATCCTTATCTTTTATAAAATAATTCCGATCACCATTAATTATAAGCATTCATACCTGAGTGATATCGGAATGCAATTACCTTTGAAGATGAATAAACTTGCACCAATTAAACATCGGCATGATTTAATTATTTGAAGCTTTGGCGCAACGTCTTCAATTTTCTTCAATACATCATAGACCAAGTGAGATCATGACAAAATAAACATCTCCCTATGACATATTACAAACACAATTTTGTTCACAGAATTAAGTCAAAATAATACAGGGAATAAATTAAAAATTTATGTCTTTACACCACTGTATCTAAGTGTTTGTGTGAGAAGTGTTTATGATGTGCACTATATGCAGATATGCAACTCACCCTCTCAGATTTATATATACCAAAGATCCTAAGAAATCAAAAATAGATCTAGAATGAATAGGATATTTCTAAGTCTGTATTTTACAAATCAAGACTTATTGATCTTTCTATTAATCCACAGATCTCAAGGTTACCTTGCTCAGAAGACGACCAAGGTCTTAAACAATTTCAGTATTCTAAAAATATTTTTGAAATTGTAAACCACCAATTGAGTTCAAAACTATACTAGAAGTCTATATCATAAAAATATAATTAGAAATAACATGCAGAAATTGATTCAAAAGACTTTATAAAAGTAACTTCTAAATCAAGAACAGGTCTAGAAGAACAACCTTGCTTTCAAAAATAACCAAGGTCCTATGTGTCTCTTTTCATTTTTGGACACGTTTATTTCAAAAAATGTGAAATAAAATTAAGAAACACAAATGCTCTTAAGGTTCTGGTTTTCTTGAGGCCCTACAAGTTTATTTTTCAAAAAATTTGGAATCAAGTCGATCTAATGACATAGATAAAAAAAGAGAACTGAAAAATAAGCATGTGATGTTCTGTTTAGAAAATCTCAAGTTTCAATATATGAAACTTGCTATTTACTCAAAGAGGTGTTTTGAGAAAGACTTAAAATGAAAGAGGTCTTCTACAAGACATTCACCCAACTACCAAACCCACGAAAACCCTAGATTGGTTTTATCTCTCGTGGTTTTTGGTTTCTGGTAAAGGTGTTTGAGGTTTAAAATTGTTTGGTTTGAATGGATTCACTCAGAGGTGATTAAGGACAAAGATGGATTGATCTTCGTCCTTTCTCTCTCTATTTTCTCTCATTTTTTTCCTTTTCTCTCTCTTATCTCTATTCTCTCTTTTATTTTCTCTCTGGGATGATTTGAACAAAAGTCTCAAAATGTTAAGGGTAAGACCAGTTTTATAGTATGTGAAGGAAGGATCTGGAACATCATTTGCAATCAAGTACTGAGATTAAGTCATACAATTTGACAAAAGATCCAATGGTTTATAACTAAGCGGTAAAATGAACGAATCTCATTCGATGTGAGTTAAGCACTGGGATTATAACACAAAACATGCAGCCATTGATAAAGCTAATCCAAGGGTTAAGATTGGTGATTAAGGTTGAGTCTGTGAGAAAACACAAATCCAGTCGTCTAGCTACCAACAAATGTATGGCTATGATGAAAGAAAAATGCGTGTTTACAAAATAATTACACAGACACCTTATAATATCTAGCGATTTTATATTCTACCCAGGCTAACTTTTAGAAAACAAAAATACTTTCAAAAATTCAAATTGGAACCACAACACTTTTAAAATCAAATTTTTAATTAATTCAAATATGATTTTTAAATTGTATGAAATGTTTTGAATTGAATTAATTTGATTTTGAAAAGGTTTAAAGTGTTTTAAAACCATTAATGCAAATAGGAGATATGTATGATGCAGTGTGAGTTTCCTATTAGTGGTTTTAAGTTAAGAAATAACTTCCCTTTTAGTATTGCTTGGAATTTGATTGCTTCTTCCTCTTCCTTTTTCTTGAACCTTTGGGTATGGAGCAACTCACAAAGACTAACCCTACTTTGTCTTAATAGATAAACTAGTTGGAACTCCTATATAATGCAGACTTAAGTAAGTCAATTATAAAGTGTGTTCTCAAGAAAACCCTAATTTAATATTTTTACAATTTTAGTTTTGATGTCGTGGAGTAAATGATAAATTTTTACACAAGAATGAAAGAAATATCAAAACAAAGCGTAATGAATGAAGAAATAGAAAATAGAAGCAAAAACGAAAGGGAAAGTGATAGTTTGAAGTTGTTGAAAATAGTTTTAAACTCGTTGGAAATCGCCTTAAATCACCATAAATATCCTTAAGTGTTTGCTGCCAAGTTTGGAAATACTTAATGAGTTCATAGACCCAAAATGTATAATATTAGAGGTCGGAAGGCTAAATGCCATTGAATTTGAAAGGTCTCAAACTAGGACCTCAACATCTATTGTAAAGGCCATAAACATCACTTAAAGCCCCATCACTAAATCACCTTCCTCTTAGCATTGGGGCTATGTATCCAAAATACGTCCTTCACTAACTAGATGACATGTCGCATGGAAGATTATAAGAAATATGAAGATAGGCCTAAGTAACTGCAAAAGTCCTCGCCCTTGGATGAGGACTCAACCATATATGTCCCACCAGATCACAGACTTGACACCTAGACATAACAATATCAATAGAGGTCACAATCTTTAAAACTTGTCCCATGGGATGCCAGTTAGCCACCTTCTGAAAATATTCCCTTTATCCACAAGTCATGTGAACAGTGAAGGTGAGGATACAACCAATGCTTATAAATATGCTCACTCCTCATTTAGTAGGAAATGATAAAGTAGAAATATTTAGCCAAATTCTCTCTAGCTTCTCTTTACACCTGGCTCTGACTGGAACATATGCTTCAAAACTCGCAACCCAATATATATGTGGACTTATAGAAGACTACTGTATAAGGCCTTGACCTCCACTATACAGTAACATGTATGTTCATGTATTAGACTTATATTCTCTACTTGTAAGTATATAAGGCCCAAATCTTATAATTTTGACACATATAAAATATGAACGAGGTTCCCAAAGTGGATGTAAGACCATTTAATGGCTGAACCACTCTAAATCGCATGTTTTTCCATCTTCATCTCTTTTTACCCAATTCTATACTTTTAACTATTAAGTATTTTTTTATGGCATTGTTTACACTAATAGATCTATTTTTTATTATAAAAATAATCCAACATGTGTGATAAGATGTGTGGTTATCCGGGTTAGATTCCTTCATCACAAACCAACCCCAAAATCAAGGATGGGAGGGTAAAAGGACACCCTATCTCCCCCTTTTCCATGTTCGTGCGGGCTATTCAAGGGTATATAGTCCCTATTTCCTGCACTTCTATCGGCATCTTCGCAGGCTGCCTCAGATATAAAATTGACCGTCATCAAAATGGGTTAACACAAAGGAATGGAGTTGCCACCCTATTTTGCTAAAAATAGGCAAAAGAATGTAGTCGCCTCGAGAGAACGGAATCAAGGTCATACTGATGCATACTAAACCAAGTGATTCAAAGGTCTGGGGAATAAATTATGAAATGGGTGGTGTTAGACACTCATTCCTCCCTTTTGGTCTCTCATGGACTATGTTGTTCCTCTCCTTTTATCTAATTCCTGATGTGTGTGTACATATGTGTAGTATAAATAAAGGGATAAGGGAATTATCCGGCACACATCATGGAAAATATGGAGTGGATTCATCCGTAGGAGTGTACCCAAAAATAATCATAAACATATGATGTGAGTGTTCATCGAATCAAGAATCGCTATGGAAAAGAAAACGCGTATGTCAGACGAGATACACATATGTAGGAGTTCAAGACTCATAAAATAGATATAGTATAATATAAAAGACATAAAATTGAAATATAGGATAAAGAGAGGACACGAATTTTGGGATCGGCCCGAGATGCCTACCCAAGGGCCATCAAAGTCCACGTAGTTAGAAAATAACGTTGTAAGGACAAATTTCCAATTGAATCGATGTGTAACTGTTGGCTTAACTTCGAACAAAACTCTTTGAGTCTTAGGATAGAAGTTTGTGACCTTTTAAGCCTATGACACTTGAGTTGAAGATATAGTGACCAAGTCTAGCGAGATCACATAGGCCGCGTTTCATGCCTTGTGTTGTCATCAACTTTCCAAGGATCTCTCAGGTATGAATGCATATGTTATATTGAGACTTGGAAATTTATTATTGGGTGTTAGAATTTTTGTTAATTATTTTTTGAATTCATACTATCTAAAGATTTTTTTCTCGAACATCTTTCCCTAGGAAAATAATAACTATTTAAAAAATCAAAAAATACTAAACTGGTGGCCACGCGTTTATATCAAAAATATCTAGCTTCCCAAGGGTTTAACTTCTCAATCGAACGAGATACCAAGGTCATTCGAATGACCCTTAAAACAAGATTTTTTTTCTCGTTGAATTCTCATTTGATATGTTGTTCGAACGCCTATGTTTTTTCATTCGAACGACCTGGAAGTTTTCTCCAAAAATGGGTAGTTTTTTAGTAGTTTTTCCCATTACTCCCACTATTTTTTCTCAACCGTTTTAGTAGTGTGGGAATGCATTTTTCTAGATAAATTTGTCCAACTTCTGAAGAAAGAAACCTTTAAAAAACGTTCCTTGAGTTTTTATGAATCTTTAATGGTTTAATCTTCAAAACAAAAACCAAGTTTTACACCAAATTATTTGTATGATCCAAGTATCAAAATGATATTTGTTTGTGATCATTTTCGGCATCGGGTTTTATTCTTTACACCATTGAGTTTTTTTTCCTTATGGAGGATTATGTGTACGTGAATTTTCATATGTTAGACTCCGTGTGCATGACAGTTGTTTTGCACCATTGGTGGACTCAGAGACGTAGGTGGACTTATGCGTTGTCGCTAGGCGGAGGTGGAAGAAACCTAGAGTGTCAAGTCTTGCGAGGGCATCGAGTCATCATGTAAGTAATATTTCCTGTTGTAATTCCATACTTAGTGGACTTGTGTGATGATGTCAGAAATAGCACCACTAGTCAAGGTGTTTGTAAGCTCAAATCAGTGATAACAATGGCAGCTCATGTATATACTAAATATAAGAGATTGAGATGAGGAGAAGAGGATGAACACCAATATATAAGTGGTTCAACCAATTAGGCCTATGTCCACTGTGCAAGTGAGTGAATAGGGTCACTAAAATAGGGCACTGATGCCCATGGATACAATCTCTCAAGCTTTCTCTCTCTACTGTATAATTTGACAGAGTTTCAGTTAGGGTATGTTTTTTGGATCCTTCTCAAGGTAGGAGAAGATAAGTATATATAGTGTTTTGGGGTTGTAGTGTACCCCCCCCCCCCCCCCATACATGCAATGAGCATGTGTGTGTTGATCTAGCCAATCTGATGAAGACATCTGTCACTGTCACATGTAGAGAATGATGATGAAATATTCCCCCACGTGAGGGGATTGATTCGGTTACAAATGATTTTCTCCATGTGTTCCTATCCTTACATATGGTTATAAATGCTCGGCCTTGCCCATGATGGGTGAAACCTCGGCATTGAAGAGTACGATGTTGGTTAAGTCTGACTATTACTTTATCCGAGGTTATTCATGATGATCTCGGTCAGGTAGAGCAGCCGAGGTAAGACTGGAGGGGTTGAAGCGTCGTTTTGGGTCAGGGTTAGGCAAGTATAGATGGAACGTCGGCCTTGGCCGCTGATGACAATGAAATGTGGTTTAACCCATGAGTCCTTGCTAGCCTCGGTTGATTCCCAATCGAGGTTGATATAAGAGGTAGAATTGATGTCGGCTATGAACGACGTGATGGATAGTTCTGCCAATGAGTTATGAGAACATCGACTGATGCCTGATGGTGGGGTAACCAATAACGTCGACCGTAGCCGACCTTATGTTCGTACGAGATCGTTGGTCATCAGTCTTCAGCCCTTATTACCTTGACCCTCATATTGGCAAAGGTTGGTTCCCTCGAGCTGTCAGGTACACTTTGGGCATATCAATCACCCTCAGCCCTTATTTACCTATAAATAGGTGACTAGGGGGTAAGAAACTCCAAGGTTGTTCTTCCTTTTGTGCCAATCTTTCTTTGACAAGTGTCAATTGCTAAAGTGGATTGCGTGCTGGGCAAGTGCAATGATGATGGACTTTTGAGATCCCAAGGCAATGATGGGCCTTGGGGTTTATGCCAGCATGGTTAGGGTGTTTAAACCCCTTTTCTCTCTTTTTCTTCCTCATTTCTTCTCACTTTCCTGCTTGAGATCCATGTGCTCCCTCTCTCTTCAAGAGCTCTACCGTTGCTGAGTTTTGGGATTTTCCTTATTTTTTAATCCTCATTTTCTTCATCTCATGCTTCCTTAGGTACTATTTCCATCTCGTCTTTCCATTTTCAGTCTTATTTCTCTATTTCTTGCATTTTTCGGTGACTGCTATCATTTTTTGGTGGTCGTATGAGTTTTCCGATGAGACTTTAAGTTTTTTGGTGACCTTTGTTTTTGGCTTGAACTTGGTCAAAACCAGGTTTTAATCATTAGTTTAGCTTGCGTCCAGTTATTTTTCTTTGGCCTAGTGTCCTAAGTGTAAGGTCGTCCTCCTATGCTCAGACCTCTATATCAGTTCTTAGAAGAATTCCCTTCTCTTAGAGATAAGACTTTAGAAAAGATTAGGCAAATAGAATGAGCCCAAGAGCAAGCTCGTAGGGCTGAGGCCTTTCCCCTTAGGCCTATCTTTCCCCCGCCTCTGAAGGTGGAATACTCTGATCCAACTGAGACTGCTGAGTTACCAGAGGATTTAATTGACCCCTCTCTTATGTCTGAGTCTGAGTCATCCACCTCAAACCCTATGTCTATAGATTCATTCTAAGAGGCAATGGATTTCTCCATTAGGCAAGATCAGGCCCCTGCTCAGGCTGAGGTTGAAAGTCGTGCCTCATCCCACAATGGTTCCAGCACCTCACTGACCTCTTCTGATGTTGAAATTATAGGGCCGAGTGTGGCTATCCCACCGCCTATTGATGTTATTCCTCTGTCGGTCTCCACAGGAGATGAGTTCACTCAGAGGTTCCCTGATGGTGTTCCTATGCCTTCCCAAGCCAACGTCACCAGGGACGACGACGATGGTCACGAGAGTGACGTTGATGTCTCAGAGGCAACCGAGATAGAGAGCACTGTCAATGAATTCTACATCTTAGCCTTTAGGCACCTTTATTCCATAGGACCTTCTATCAAACTTAGGAGACCTCTGAGGGATGAGAGGGCCTTTGGTGGCCGAGATGGGGAAATCTGCGTATATGAGCAGATGTTTAAGTTAGGATTTTATCTCCCCATCCATCCAATAATTAGGGCTATATTGTCCCATATTAACCTGTCCACTTCCCAATTATCCCCTAATGCTTCGAGGGTGATGATTGGAGCCATCGTCCAATGGAAGGCAGTCCATCACTCAGACCTTCCTGTCAGGGTCTTCACAGGGAGCTACGTGCCATCCTCTGCTAGAAATTATCTGAGTTATTACCACTTCCTAGCTAGGAAGTCTGATAAGAAGATGTTGTTGGTTACCCAAACCTCAAATCATAATTGGAAACCACAGTACTTCTTCGTCTCTGGGGCATAGGAATTCGGTACTTGTGTCCCCTCTTTATCTCTCGAGCCAAGGACCCCTCTGAGGTGGGGAAAACTATCACTGGTTACCAAAGCTGACCCTGGGTTAATCCAGGACAACCTACAAAAGGTCAAAGACCTTCAATATCAGGGGAGCTTGGTTATCTGGTCAAGTACGAGCATCTGATGACCCCCTGCTACCCCTCTGAGACTGGCCTGGGGGGAAGTCCTTTAGCCGAGCTTCGTAGGTGTTTATTTTACTAAGTTGTACCTTTAATATTTAATGTCTCTAATTTACTAACTCAGACATATTTTTTGCAAAATGCCCCGAAGGTATATCAGACGACTTGTGGGAGATGTATGCTTCAAGCCTGATCAAGTTGATGGAGAAAGTTGGGCTCAATGCACCTCATCCTCCCCAACCAAAGCAGACCGTCGGCATTTTTAAGGCCGACGCTATAAAGAAGAGGAAATCCTCCACCATTGCCCCCGAGGATCAGAGGCAAAGCAAAGCCCAAAAGAGCGATCACGCCATCCTAATCTCGTCCGATGATGCACTGGCTGCTCTTTTGGAGCAGTTAAAGATCGGTTATAACCTAATTGGTCATGGTCAAAAGGCGATGGATGTTATCGGCTCTGCGATGATCGACGTAGATAAGCATTTTCTACGCTCCATTGATACCCCTCTACTGGCCGAGTTTTGCCTTCATAAGTCTATTCAAGTATAAATTTTAGCTTTTTTAGCACAAGTGTAACCTCGTCCTTGAATTGGGTTGTCTAGATCTCATACCTCTGACTTTGTGTTACAGGGTATCCTGTGCATGCACTAGTTTATTGACTGGACCCTGAGGAAGCTACCCCTGATTAAGAAGGGAAGAGTGGCCCAGAAGGTAGAGGCCGCTCTCAATGCTGAAGTGGAACGTCTGAAGGCTCCCCTGGAGGGGTCCGAGAACAAAGTGTAGCATAGGGAGAAGGAAATAGCAAAGCTTCAGAAAGACCACACCTCTCCCTTGAAGTCCAAGGATGATGTCCTCCAATAAAAAGTTGATGCTGCAGTGAAAGTTGCACTTGATTATGCCTCTGAAAAGATCTTAGAAGAGTACAAGGTCTATGACCAATTTATTAGATTTGCCTTTGAATACCTCGAAAGAGGTGTTAAAGCTACTAGAAAATGGACGACCTTCAAAGAAAAAGACTCAGGTAGTTTGACAGCCTCAGACTTCATTGGTCTCGGCTATGGTAACCCTCAGTTCACTCAGACCTTACAAAAGGTTGAGGAGGAAGCAGCTGCTCCTATAGAGACCGCACAATTAGATGTTACAGAGACTGAGGATGTCAATCCTCAAGTTGATGGGGTCGAGGTCACCAATATTGACTAAAATGATCAGGTCGAGGTTACCAACCCTATGGCTTCATAAACTTAGAACATGACTTGTGAAACTTGAGTTGTAATTTTTTTTTCATCTGCAGTCATTTGTAACCCCTGATAGCATTTCCTTTCATAGTTTGACTTGTACTTCTAACTTCTTCATGCTATATCATCCTCTGAAGAGGATTTTTCTTATTTTGATGAATGTTCTTTGAATGGTTTTATATGTCATGCAATGGTGTGTTTTAAGGTCTGAAGCCTCAATATAATGGTGTTTTCATCACTAAACTATGATGTTACCCTTGTAATTTATCACCAACTTAATGGTTTTAAGGTCTGAGGTCATCCAAATATGATGTTTTACCTCATACCCTGTCCCTAAATTATGATATTTAAGGTCTGAGGTCATCAAACTAAGATGTTACCCCCATAAATTTTACCAAATTAATGATGTTTAAGGTCTGAGGTCATCTAAATATGATGTTTTACCTCAGACCCTGTCACCAAATTATGATGTTTAAGGTTTGAGGTCATCAAACTAAGATCTTACCCCCATAAATTTCACCAATTTAATGATGTTGAAGGTCTGAGGTCATCCAAATATGATGTTTCACCTCAGACCTTGTCACCAAATTATGATGTTTAAGGTCTGAGGTCATTAAACTAAGATGTTACCCCCATAAATTTCACCAAATTAATGATGTTGAAGGTCTGAGGTCATCTAAATATGATGTTTCACCTCAGAACCTGTCACCAAATTATGATGTTTAAGGTCTGAGGTCATCAAACTACGATGTTACCCCCATAAATTTCACTAATTTAATGATGTTGAAGGTCTGAGGTCATCCAAATATGATGTTTCACCTCAGACCCAATCACTAAATTATGATGTTTAAGGTCCGAGATCATCCAAATATGATGTTTCACTTTAGACCCTATCACCAAATTATGATGTTTAAGGTCTGAGGTCATTAAACTAAGATGTTACCCCCATAAATTTCACCAAATTAATGATGTTGAAGGTATGAGGTCATCCAAATATTGTGTTTCACCTCAAACCTTATCACCAAATTATGATGTTTAAGGTCTGAGGTCATCAAACTAAGATGTTACCCCCATAAATTTCACCAATTTAATGATGTTGAAGGTCTGGGGTCATCCAAATATGATGTTTCACCTCAGACCCTATCATCAAATTATGATGTTTAAGGTCTGAGGTCATCAAACTAAGATGTTAACCCCATAAATTTCACCAATTTAATAATGTTGAAGGTCTGAGGTCATCCAAATATAATGCTTCACCTCAGACTCTGTCACCAAATTATGATGCTTAAGGTCTGAGGTAATCAAACTAAGATGTTACCCCTATAAATTTCACCATATGCAAATATGTTGAAGGTCTGAGGTCATTCAAATATGATGTTTCACCTCAGATTTTTCACTACTAAAGCATGATGAAACAAAGAATTGACACAGGAACTGCTTTTCTCATTAATATTCTCTTCATAAAATGACACATTTATATAGAAATAATTATAACATCATATGTAATACTTCTTTAGATGATCAGCATTCCACGGATTGGAGAAAGGTTCCCCTTCGAGATTTTCTAGTCGGTAGGTACCGGGTACAACCTCATCAATCACTTTCAAATGGCCATGCCAATTTGGATCAAGCTTGTTTGTCTTCTACAACTTCTTCTTCAGCACCAGGTCCCCTACAGCTATAGGTCTTGATTTCACCCTTTTATTATAGAAATTGGCTATTCTCTGTTGGTAGGCTGCCTGTCTGATCTCAACGTCTTCCCTTCTTTCCTCAATCAAATCTAGGTCAAGTCTTCTCTCTTCTCCATTCTTTTCGGGGTCATAAGCCTGAATTCTGTGAGTGGGGAGTCCGACTTCTATAGGCCATGTGCTAACATATATGGGATCTCCCCCGTTGGTGTCCTAGTCGTTGTTCTGTAGGCCCATAACACAGCATAAACTTGTTTCATCCATCTCCCCTTAGCTTCTTCCAATCTCTTCTTAATTTCGTCGAGGATCGTTCGGTTCGTGACTTCGAATTGATCGTTTGCCTAAGGTCAGCCAGGAGAAGAGAATAATTGCTTGATCCTGACCCTCTAATAGTATTTTTCCAACAAAGAATTATTTAACTGGGTTTCGTTGTCTGAGATGAGGGTGTTCGGAAGGCCATGTCTGCATATGATGCTCTTCCATATAAATTGGAAGGTCTTCTGCTCTGTAATCATGATCATCGGCTCAGCCTCTACCCACTTGAAGAAGTAATCAATCGCTACTATCAAGAATTGGTAATTATTCACAGCCCTTGGCAATGGTCCCACCAAGTTAATTCCCTATACTACAAATGGCCAAGGGGAACTGATTGATGTCACAGGTTGATGAGGAATAGTGGAGAATCTCTGGCACTTGTCAGACCTCTTCACCTAGGATATAGGGTCCTTAGCCAAGGTCAGCCACTAGTATCCCTGCGTAATTATCCTCTTGGCTAAAGTTCTTCCTCCTACATGACTGGAGCAAGAACCCTCGTGTATATCCTGTAAGACGTAGGGGACCTCTGTGGGATGGACGCATCAGAGAAGGGGCAGCAGAAATCCTTTCTTATATAGGACATTTCCTATTATTGAGAACTTTGCAACTTTGTATCTCAACTTCCTCCTTTCTAACATGGATTCTGGCAGCTCTCCCTCTCTTATATATTTGATAAGGGGGTCCATCCATGAGTCTCCTAGGTTCAGGTTGAGGCAAGAGCTAGTAAACTCTTCTTACTCAATGGTCGGTTTGAGAAGGATCTCTACAGGTATTGTCCTTCTGATGCTTGTCCTTGTTGCTGAAGCCAGCCTTGCTAATGCATCTGCATAACTGTTATCTTGTAGAGGGACTCTCTTCATCTTTAACTCTCCTAAGCCTTCTAGCATCATTCTTACCCTCTTCAGGTATTTCTCCATCCTATCGTCCTTAGCCTCATACACTCCAAGTATCTGGTTGATAACCAACCTCGAGTCGCTGTGAAGAAGGAGTCAGCCAACTCTAAAGGCTTTTGCTGAGGAGAGGGCCACTACTAAGGCCTCATATTCTGACTCGTTGTTCGATGCCCTAAAGTTTAACCTTAGCGCCTATTCAACGTTGGTACCATTCGGAGCTGACAGTATCATCCCTCTACCGCTACCACTTTCATAAAATGACTCGTCGATGAAGACGTTCCAAACATCTTCTTTTGAAGAGAAGTGACCCTCTGATAGGGTTCCTTGCTTGAACAGGTAACTGTCTTCTTCATTCTCATCTACTCCTTCCCTGGCTCTATCGAACACAACCTCTTCCGGGTCTCAGAAGACATTACTTTTTTATTCCTCTACAATCTCTGGATTATTCTCAACCTCGCCCTCTTCCCATGTGAACTTAGTAACAAAGTCTGCGAGTGCCTGCCCTTTGATGTCCACCCTAGGTTGGTAAATAAGGTCATACTCTCCCAACTCGATGGCCCAGGTCATCAATCTGCCTGACTTCTCAGGCTTATGGAGGACTTACCTTAGAGGGGAGTCAAGGAGGATGACCATATAGTGGGCTTAGAAATAGGGTTTCATCTTCCTGGAAGCGTGTATCAAAGAATAGGTTAACTTCTCCATCAGAGGATAGTTCTGTTCAGACTCTTGAAGGGCCTTACTATTGAAGTATACATGCCTCTGTACCCCAATGTCTTCTAGTACTATGGTTTCTCTTATAGCTGACTGAGACTGTTAGGTAAACATATAACTTCTCCCCCATGATGGGTCGAGATAAGAGCAAGGGGATCCGAGGTAGGACTTGAGATGCTTAAAGGCCTTGTCACACTCTTCGTCCCACTCGAAGGGCTTTATAAGTACCTTAAAAAATGGAAGACACTTGTCTGTGGCTCCGGAAATAAATATGTTGAGTGCGACTAATCTTCCAATGAGCCTATAAACATCTTTTATACTTCTTGGTGTCTTCATATCAAGCAAAGCCTTGATTTTCTCAGGGTTAGCCTCTATTCCCCTCTGGTTTACTATGAATCCAAGAAACTTTCCAGCTCCTACTTCAAAGACACACTTGGCAGGATTGAGCTTCATCCTGTATAAGTCCATGGTGTCAAAAGTTTTCTCTAGGTCTGCTACATGGGTGTAGGCCTTCAAGCTCTTAGTCAACATATCATCTACATATACCTCCATAGTTTTGCCAATTTGATCTTCGAACGTCTTATTTATAAGATGTTGATATATGGCCTCTGCATTCTTCAATCCGAATGGCATGACCTTATAGTAATAGGTCCCCTTATCTATGATGAAGGTTGTCTTCTCTAAGTCTTTAGCATCCATAAATATCTTATTATAGCCTGAATACGCGTCCATGAAGCTCATAAGCTCATGCCATGCCGTGGCATCTACCATCTGATCAATCTGAGGTAAGGGATAATTATCTTTAGGGAAAGACTTTTTCAGGTCAGTGAAGTCTACCCACATCCTCCATTTTCCGTTGGATTTGGGCACAATGACGGCGTTTGACAACCACTCTGGGTATAAGACATCTTTAATAAATTCTGCCTCTTCCAACTTTTTGACCTCTTCTCTTATGAAATCATAATTTTCTCGGGAATAAACTCTTTGTCTTTGTTTTATTGGCTTAGCATCTTCCGCCACATTAAGTCTGTGGCACATAACCCTCGGGTCAATGTCGGGAATGTTCGCGTGGCTCCAAGCGAAGACATTTTTCCTCGACTTCAAAAACCTTATCAGCTCTTCCTTGATCTCTGGTTTTAAGGCCTTGACGATTTTGATGGGTTTTTTCAGTTCACCCTCATTGAGGATGATGGACTCTACCTCTTTCGTGGCCTCTCCTTTCTTCAACTATATTTCATCCCTAGGATCAAGTGTATCAATGTTATATGTGGTTGTTGCCCTCTTATGGGTCTCTCTCTCTTTCGCCGAGTTGAAATAGCATTCTCGTGCCGTAGTTTGGTCACCCTGCACTTCCCCTACCCCATAGGGGGTCGATAATTTTAGCATTTGGTGGACCATTGACAGCACGACCTCAAACTCCTTAAGGGCTACTCTTCCTATGATGAGGTTATAAGCTGAGAAAACGTTCTCATCCATAACTAAAAAATTGATCTTTCGAGTCAACCTCTTAGGCCACTCGTCTCCCATTTGTACATCCATCTCATACATGCCCAACGGATGGACCTTTTTGCCACTCAAATCCATTAACGGATGATGATAGGGTACTATCCTGGCTCTACTAAGTCCTAGGCTCTTGAAATAGGGCCCGAACATTACATTTACTGAACTTTCTCCATCTACGAGGATTCTCTGTACCTCACGTTCATGAACTCTTATTGTTATTACCAAAGGGTCATCATGCGGAGTTAAGATACCTTTGAAGTCGAATCGAGAGAACCCTACTATAAGATTATCCATATCCACCTTCTTCCTCTTCTGTTTGGCCTCTAAAGATGCCAGATTCACAACCTCTACTATGGACACTGACTTAGCCTCCACCACATGGGCTTTATGATCAGCTACTTCAGAGCCTCCCCTGTGAGTCCTCCACATATGGTGTTAACTCTGAAGGATATCATACCAACCCTCTTCACAAGGGCATTGTCATCTTTCGGTGGGAGGTCTGGATCGTCCTCATCATCACCATCGGAGTTATTATCTCTTTGAGATGGGGTACCATCTCGACATCTGTCATTTCTCTTCTTTTTAGGGTCATCTCTTCCCCTCTTAGGAGCCTTACCATCAACATACTTCCTCAGTTTTTTGGACTTCAACATCTTCTCGATTTCATCCCTCAAAGCGAAGCACTTATTTGTCATATGGAATGGTCTTGGTGGAACTCGCACCACATGTTCTTGTTCCTCTTGTGCAGAGGGGCCTTCAGCTTCTCCGTCCATCTCACAGATCGGTCATTCTTGATCTCGTTGAGGATGTGTTCGCAACTCACAGTTAGAGGAGTATAATGTGCAAACTTGTCATCTACAGACCTCTTTTTTCCATCTTTCTTTCTTTGTAACTTCCCGCTACCACTTCCATTCTCATACTCATACTTCGTGGACATAGCCTCTTCGGCGTTCATGACCTTTCATGCAGTTGCCAATAGCTCTTCCATAGACTTGGGAGGGTCTTTCGCAAGCTTTCATAGCAACTTCCCTTTCTGAAGTCCTCCAATGAGGGCCGTCATGGCTATATTCCCTTCATAATCTTTAACCTCTAATTTCTCTTTGTTGAATCTAGCAATGTAGTCTCATAGTCTCTCGTTTTTGCCTTGCTTGACATACAACAGATGGGTGGTCTTCTTTTGAGGTCTTACCCCAAAAACAAATTATGAATGAAACGTTCAGCCAAGCCCTTAGAGTTCTCAATTGAGTTCTTTGGAAGAGAGGTAAACTATATGTGTGCAGCTCCTGTCAAAGTCTCGGAGAAGGCCCCGCATTTCATCTTGTCTGGGATTGAATAAATGTCTGTTGCAGACTGGTACATATCAATATAATGTATAGGGTTGGTGCTACCATCATACTTAGGAGACAGCGTAGGTGGTTTGAACTTGGCAGGGGTTGGGAAGCTCACTATCCTGGCCACGAATGGAGATCCCTTTGAGAAACCTCTTTGCAGTGGGTCTCTACTTTTGATAAGGTCTTCTATCTTCTCTTCAAGATGTTGGATGGAGTCATTCCATGGCCTTGCAATGTCGACCTGGCCGAGGTTATCCCCAGCCACCTCCAAGGGGTAGACTGAGGGTTCCATAGCCGCAGTAAAACGTTGGCTATTGACCTCCTCTTAATCAATCTCTCGGCCTTGATGAGGTCGGACATGATGAGGTCGATATTCCCCGTCTTCCCTTTGTGACCCTATTACACTTCTTGACCTGGATTACCTCTATCTCAGGTCATTTACTGGGTCGAGACTTTCAAAGGCTGACCCTATGCTCAAGCGATCAAAAGTTGATCCTCTCTATTGGGCACCACCATCTCTTCTATCCCCACAACCTTGACTTTAGTGGATAGGACGTATAGTGTTGTTCGAGACCTCATATGTCTCCCAATAGCCCTCTGGAGCATCTTCTGCCTCCACATCGTCATACCTATCCTCAGGGCAAGGGTGTCCTTGCCTTCCTAGGCGTAAACGCCTAGGGTCAGCAACGTCCATCCTCCGATGAGGAGTAGGTTAGTCTTTTCTCCGTGCCTGGGGTGATCCCCTCGGTTCAGGATGGGGTTGAGCAGCTGTCGGAGTAATGATCTCCGGTGAGACCCCGGGTGGCCTCATCATATTTTGGCTGAGTTGGGAAAATTGCTCCTTTATCGCTTGCTGCATTCTAGCTAAGGACTTCAATGTTGACGCCACTTTAGCCATTTCGGACTGGGGCAGCGCCTAACTGGAACTAGGTCCTCCAACACCAGACGGTGGAGGAGGTGGTGGCAACTCCAGTTCCATGTGTCAAAACTGAAGAGCTTATGAAGAAAATTATCTTAATACCTTAAAGGACCTCTTTGAATGGTGAAATAGCTCCACGCAAGGGGTGTGGCCTGGTTCACCACCAGAGTCTCCGGTGAGGTTAAGTGAAAAAAGAGGAAGAGGCAGCTTCTCGTTCCCATAGACAACTCCAAAATGATGATGCTAGAAATAGCACCACCACTCAAGGTGTTTGTAAGCTCAAATCAGTGATAACAATGGAAGCTTATGTATATACTAAATATAAGAGATTGAGATGAGGAGAAGAGGATGAACACCAATATATAAGTGGTTCAGCCAATTAGGCCTATGTCCACTGTGCAAGTGAGTGAATAGGGTCACTAAAATT
This sequence comes from Sambucus nigra, assembly GCA_949130495.1. Taxonomy (NCBI): domain Eukaryota; kingdom Viridiplantae; phylum Streptophyta; class Magnoliopsida; order Dipsacales; family Adoxaceae; genus Sambucus; species Sambucus nigra. The sequence goes on along the minus strand of OX422211.1, from coordinate 578,148,846 downwards.
GGGCACTAATGGCCATGGATATAATCTCTCAAGCTTTCTCTCTCTACTCTATAATTTGACAGAGTTTCAGCTAGGGTGTGTTTTTTGGATCCTTCTCAAGGTGGGAGGAGATAAATATATATAGTGTTTGGGGGGTGTAGTGTACCCCCCATACATGCAATGAGCATGTGTATATTGATCTGGTCAATCTGATGAAGACATCTGTCACTGTCACATATAGAGAATGATGATGAAATATTCCCCCATGTGAGGGGATTGATTCAATTATAACTGATTTTATCCACGTGTTCTAATCCTTGCATATGCTTGTAAATGCTCATCCTTGCCCATGACGGGTGCAACCTCGGCATGGAAGAGTACGAGGTTGGTTAAGTCTGACTGTTGATTTATCCGAGGTTATTCATGATGATCTCAGCTAGGTAGAGCAATCGAGGTAAGACTGGAGGGGTTGAAGCGTCGGCCTGGGCCGGGGTTAGGAAAGTATAGTTGGAACGTCGGCCTGGGATAATTGATAAGCACCCAAAACTGTACATTTTATACCCCGAATAGACGTACTTTAGTTGCTAATTCTCGGCAATACAGGTCTTATGTGCTTAAATGTTTGTCATGCAGGCTTAACTGTAGTTGCGGTATCAAAAGCTACATTTAGAGGTCAATTGGAGTTAGAATGGAGCTAACCCCCTCTCCCGTGCCCAAAGCCTAGCCTAGCCTAAACCTATCCCGAACCTCGTGTGTGTTTAGTTTGTATCTTTTTATATTTTTAGATTTTTAGTCTTGAGTCATTTTTATTTTTAGGATTTATTTAGTATTTTTCAGGTTTATTTTCTATTTTTATATTTTATTAGTATAATTTTATTTTATTTTGATTTTTATTAGTTTTTAGTGTAGTCTTATTTTATTAGGATTAATTTTAGGAGTTTATTTTTAGTTTATTAGATTTTATATATTAGGATTTTTGTTTTCTTATTTTATTAGATTTTTCATTTTTTTATTTATTTTAGTTTTTAATAGCTTAGGATTTTATTTTTAGTTTTAATATTTTTATTTTTTAGTTTGTTTTATTTTTTTTTAGTTAGTTAGATTTTATTTTTTAGTTTTAATTTTATTAATTTTAATTGAGTCTTTAGTATTATTTTTAGGTGTCCAAATTTAACACACACATTAACAAACACATTCTATCCAACACACCCACTTATAATATACCATACACCCTCACCCACACTAACACCCCCACTTTATCTTCAACCTCCATCTCACCCCTTTCTCTCTCATCATCCATCACCTCCATTATCACCCACCAAAAACCCAAACTCCATTAAAACCACAAACTCACCTTACCCTCCTGCCGGCGTTGAACCCACCGGAGCCCCGTCGTCGGCGCAGCCCCTACCCTCACCTATTAACCCGGCGCCACAGCCTCCATCTATCTCTTACCCGCCGGAATCCCACCGACCCTAACCCGAGCCAGTCCCCCCTGTCTTTCTCCCTCGTCCACTCCGGCGACGCCGAGCTGCCCCGATCCAGCCCTCTCCGACGACCCTTGCCGGTGTCAAATTAACTTGCCACCTCTGCCCCACTCCGGCGATTTTCCTTCCCCGCCGGCAAACCTCAAAAACCGAACTGAAATCCGACCAGCGTCGTCGGCGTTCTCCTCTCTCCCTATGGAATTCAACCACCCACCTGACCCTCGTTCCCATCTCACCCTTGATCCGACCACCTTCCAACCTGCCAATAATCCATAACCCATGTCCAAACTAGATCCTAACCTTCAACCCATTTTACCCATTTGCAAGACCCATGTCCCAAACCCTTTAAGCCAACACGGTTTTCTCCCTGCCAACAAACAAACCAAAAACCATCTTAATTCCCACGCATGCCATAAAACCACTTATTCCCATTTACCCATTTTACCCCCAACCACCTCTTTTACCCAACTTCCCATTATACCCATTTAACAAATCAGATTTTTATTCCCTCTTCCAAATATTTTCACACCTCACACCCCCATGCACATGTGCTCTCACCTTTCCCACATGTTCACCATAGTTAATTCTTTCCAAAAATACCCTCATGCTCCGTGCCTACTATAAATGAAGATGCAGACCTCCAAAAAAAAAGGGGGGGGAGATAGGAATTTCCAGAGAGAGAACATACCATTTTAGTGTAGTTTTAGATTGGAATTTTTATTTTATTATTTTTAGATAATGAGGAGAAAATAAATTATTGTGAGGATTAAATTGAGTGAGATTCTTGATGTAATTGTGTTTGAATCATTCAAATTAAGGGATGTGATTTTCAACTCAAGGAATAGAAGTTCAATTTCACTTCAAGAGATTGGGGTTTGATTGTTTCTTCTCTTCTCATTTATTTTATGCCTATTGAATATTTGTTTATTATGTTTGATATCATGTTAGGCTAAATCCCCTTTCAAGGGGTGGGGTAAAACCCTTATTTGATGTTATTTTATTTTAATTAGTTTAATTACTTGAAAAATTCCTTTGAATGTTAATTTTGATCCCTTGCCCTTAGATTTACGCTTCGAGAGAGGGTAAATGGTTTTCGAGAGAAAATCGAAATTCTAGTGATAATACCCATTTCTTAAGTGGGGTATTATCACTAGAATTTCGATTTTCTCTCGAAAACCATTTACCCTCTCTCGAAGCGTAAATCTAAGGGTGAGGGATCAAAATTAACATTCAAAGGAATTTTTCAAGTAATTAAACTAATTAAAATAAAATAACATCAAATAAGGGTTTTACCCCACCCCTTGAAAGGGGATTTAGCCTAACATGATATCAAACATAATAAACAAATATTCAATAGGCATAAAATAAATGAGAAGAGAAGAAAACAATCAAACCCCAATCTCTTGAAGTGAAATTGAACTTCTATTCCTTGAGTTGAAAATCACATCCCTTAATTTGAATGATTCAAACACAATTACATCAAGAATCCCACTCAATTTAATCCTTACAATAATTTATTTTTTCCTCACTATCTAAAAATAATAAAATAAAAATTCTAATCTAAAACTACACTAAAATGGTATTTTCTCTCTCTGCAAATTCCTATCTCCTCTCTATTTTTTTTGGAGGTCTGCATCTTCATTTATAGTAGGCATGGAGCATGAGGGTATTTTTGGAAGAATTAGTTATGGTGAACATGTGGGAAAGGTGAGAGCACATGTGCATGGGGGTGTGAGGTGTGAGGATATTTGGATGAGGAAATAAAAATATGATTTGTTAAATGGGTATAATGGGAAGTTGGGTAAAAGAGGTGATTGGGGGGTAAAATGGGTAAATGGGAATAAGTGGTTTTATGGCATGTGTGGGAATTAAGTTGGTTTTTGGTTTGTTTGTTGGCAGGAAGAAAACCGTGTTGGCTTAAAGGGTTTGGGACATGGGTCTTGCAAATGGGTAAAATGGGTTGAAGGTTAGGATCTAGTTTGGACATGGGTTATGGATTATTGGCAGGTTGGAAGGTGGTCAGATCAAGGGTGAGATGGGAACGAGGGTCAGGTGGGTGGTTGAATGCCATAGGGAGAGAGGAGAATGCCGACGGCGTTGGTCGAATTTCAGGTCGGTTTTTGAGGTTTGCCGGCGGGGAAGGAAAATCGTCGGAGTGGGGCAGAGGTGGCAAGTTAATTTGACGCCTGCAAGGGTCGCCGGAGAGGGCTGGAGCGGGGCAGCCCGGCATCACCGGAGTGGACGAGGGAGAGAGAGAGGGGGGCCGGCTCGGGTTAGGGTCAGTGGGATTTCGATGGGCAAGAGAGAGATGGAGGCTGTGGCGCCGGGTTAATAGGTGAGGGTAGGGGCTGCGCCGACGACGGGGCTCCGGTGGGTTCAACGCCGGCAGGAGGGTAAGGTGAGTTTGTGGTTTTAATGGAGTTTGGGTTTTTGGTGGGTGATAATGGAGGTGATGGATGATGAGAGAGAAAGGGGTGAGATGGAGGTTGAAGATAAAGTGGGGGGTGTTAGTGTGGGTGAGGGTGTATGGTATATTATAAGTGGGTGTGTTGGATAGAATGTGTTTGTTAATGTGTGTGTTAAATTTGAACACCTAAAAATAATACTAAAGACTCAATTAAAATTAATAAAATTAAAACTAAAAAATAAAATCTAACTAACTAAAAATAAATAAATAAAACTAAAAAATAAAAATATTAAAACTAAAAATAAAATCCTAAGCTATTAAAAACTAAAATAATAAAACAAAGTAAATAAAAAAATGAAAAATCTAATAAAATAAGAAAACAAAAATCCTAAAATATAAAATCTAATAAACTAAAAATAAACTCCTAAAATTAATCCTAATAAAATAAGACTACACTAAAAACTAATAAAAATCAAAATAAAATAAAATTATACTAATAAAATATAAAAATAGAAAATAAACCTAGAAAATACTAAATAAATCCTAAAAATAAAAATGACTCAAAACTAAAAATATAAAAATATAAAAAGATAAAAACTAAACACACACGGGGTTCTGGATAGGTTTAGGCTAGGGTAGGATTTGGCTCGGGTTTGGGCACGGGAGAGGGGGTAAGCTCCATTCTAACTGCAATTGACCTCTAAATGTAGCTTTTGATACCTCAACTACAGTTAAGCCTGCATGACAAACATTTAAGCACATAAGACTCGTATTGCCGAGAATTAGCAACTAAAGTACGTCTATTCGGGGTATAGAATGTACAGTTTTGGGTGCTTATCACACCACCCCCAAACAGAGCGTTGCTAGTCCTCGAGCAATAAGATAGAAAGAAAGAGAAAGATAAGTAACCAAAAGTGTACCACTTTCGCGGGAACTTGCGATTTCACTTAGCATGTGCAACAAGCCTTTAAACCTATAGGTTGCCCTACAGGACGAGTTGTGTCTCGTGAGGATTTGCAGGGAAGATACCCACAAAATTCTTATTTAAAAAGATTTATTGAAAGGCATTCAATCTCTTATTAGACATAGAATAATCGCACAATCCATCATGAGATAAATGATTTTGAGAAATACAATCTAGAATTGCATAAAAAGTTTAACTAAGTAAATACTCAAGGCACATCCTTCCTAGAACTCAACGTGTGTAGTGTGAATTAGTCAAAACGGGTCGAGTATCATCAAAGTAATTCCTAGATTGCCTTATCGGAATCAACGCTTCAACTTCAAATCTCATGGATATATCTCTCTCAAACGAACTCTCGAGATATGGGTTAGTGTACCGCTCTTGTGTGTGAGGAGGTGAGTAAATGTAAGCAAGTTCAAACGTCTCACACACACATATGAAAGAACGAACAATTAGAAAGAACAATGATCTCATGAAAGAATGTTAATCACAATAGTGAGAACGTCGAGTTATTCACCACGTCGACTTTCATTTTCCCGAACACCTATGAAAATATATGGATGATTATGGGTGAGGGGAAAATGAGATGGGAAAGATATGATGATATGAGGTAGGATGGTAATATGATGGATGTAAAATGGATGAGCGAGAAGTGTGATGGGATTGATGTGTGATGGGTAAAAGATGGATGCGAAATGGATGCGAAAGAAGAATGTATACACTTTAGGCACAAATGTCTTTATTACATACTACAAACTCTATTTCTTTTCTTTTTTCTTTTTTTTTTCTTTTTTTTTCTATAATTTGCTATTTTTCTATTTTTTTTCTTTTTCTATATTTCTTTTTCTTTTCTTTTTTCTTTCACTTTTCAAACCAACAATGAAGACATTTACATTTGAAATCACACTCTTTTATTTGAAAATGATGATGGATGATATAAATGGAGGTGATAGGTGATGATGTGGGGAAATATATGGAAATGTAATGGGTGAGTAAATGGAAATGTGATATGGAAAAGTGGTAGGTGTATGGATGAAAACCTAGTGACCGGGACAAATTTCAAGACACACGTTTCTTACAACTCGAAAGTGATGTCGTTCTCAGTGATCAAGACAAATTTTAATTAAGGAAAATGAGATCATACAACGATTTAAAGTGCGGACCTAAACGAAATTGAATCAACTTGTGACACGGAGATTACGTAACGCACTCCGAAAGGGTTAAAGGCACAAATCTCACAAGCTAAAAGTATCTACTAGTGATCCTTAAGGTTCTATTTAGAATTGTAATACTCCTAAACTCTAAACGTAATGACGTGATAAGTGCGCAAATTTTGTTGAGTCTAGGAATTCATAGTGCAACATGCCTTGTTATGTATTACATAAGCTATTTAAAAAAATATATAAATCCTCTAGCTTGATTCCTAGACTTTTAAAAGATGGATGATTGAAAATTCACATCAATAAATGAGATGAAAGAAACTGCGCGAAATTTTAAAAATCAGGTTTAAAATTCAAAAAATTTCAAAAGAGGTACGATTTTGATAAAATTCCCCACCCCCAAACAAAAAGGAACATCGTCCTCGATGTTAGGTAAAATGATTTTTAAAATTGAGAGCATAAGGGAGGAAAGAGATTACCAGAATGAACCGCTAATGAAGTGGACATATATCACCAATAATAAACCCGAATTGTGTACAAGTCTATAAGCATGGAAAAACATAGGGTGATGTGAAACACCACCCCCAAACAGGATGAGACTAGTACAAGAAACGCGGGCTGCCTCCCGGTAGCGTTAAGTTTAATGTCTTCAGCCAGACCGATGAAATCTCACCCTAATGATAATATCTATGAAAGTGCGGGGTGACAAAAAAGTTGGGTGATGAGAATCACCCCCAAACAAGACTGAAGCGTCAGGCTTGCTAGACACAAGCTAAAGTGGTCAATGCACCTATATGGCGAAGTGCATCACGCGATGCAAAGCATTGGTGGACCATGGGTGGGTGAGGATCAGGGTAAGGGTGAAGAGGCATCGATCTCGGGCTTTGTTGAGCTGAAAGGTGAGGGAAACTAGGGCCCTATAAGCATGGTGATCAAGTTGGTGAGGAAGGAAAAATGGTTTGGCAATAGTGATGGGGTGGGGCTCTAAAAATCACACGACCATTCTATAAATGGGCAATGATAATGGTCGCGTCGTGACACGCCAGGGAGCTGTTGAGAAGAAAAATCAACACCACAAGAGAGTGGCGGACATAGAGGAACAAGCTCGGTGTCACAGAAGTGGAGAGTAGCACCAAAAATACTCTCGTAGATGGTGGATGGCTTCAGGTGAAGATCTAAAAATGTAGATGGAAACTTGAACTGTGTAAAATCAAGATCCAAACCAGGTGGTGGGGTGGAAGGAACAATGGGTGGGTCGGGTGGGATAAACGGTGTATCAGGTGGGATAAACGGTGGAGGAAGATGATCCAACTCAAGCATGTGAGACACACACTCATTGAGAGGAGTAAAGGAATACTCACAAGGGAGTGTGGTTTTTAAAGATGGAGTGGTCAACTTCTCCATAATAGTAGCATCTGTAAAAGTGGTGGGTGGATCAAACGAGGCACCAAGATCGGAGATAGAGGAATCACTAGAACTATTAGGCACAAAGGGAGCCATGCATGGGGGGATATCATCCACATCCGGATAGAAAGGAACTATCACGGATTCTATCTCGGGAAAATGATGAGCACTCGTAGCCGGAGCTAACCTAGGATAAATTGGTTCCTCGGGAACACAAGATTGAAGCTCGATAGGTAAAGACTCGGGCATTGTTTTGGATATGACGGGAGTAGGAAGGTGAATGGGAACCGCAAGGTGGGGTTCATATGGATATGGTGGGAATTGATAAGGCTCACTAATGAAAGGTACGTCAACACAATTGTCGACTTGGGGCCCGGACCATAGAATGGTCTCAACTTCAAGATTCTCGGGGCGGTAGGGTTGGTCACACTCAAATTCGTGTCACAATAGGACACATCATCATCACACTCGGTTAAAACGATGGGTGGATGCATGGGAATATCCGACTCTCGCTCACACTCCAATTCATTTAACCTTTGTTCAAGCCTTTGGAGAGCTTGAGTTTGAATTTGAGTGGTTCGCTCTTGCTCAAATATGAACTTTTGCAAGAGGGTTTCGAGAGCGGATGTGAATGAAGGCGTTGGTGGAGTGAAGGGTGGTGGCGGTGGGTGAGGTGGACACAACTCGCTATGATCATGACTATACATAGAATACTCAAATGAAGTGGGCGGGGTGGGGCCAAGTGCATCAGACACGAAAGGATCGCCTTCGTGATGGACAAATGGTTGATGAGCATGGGGTGCGTAGTGAGAAAACTGATCGTGACTGGGTGCACAAGGTTGCCATGACGACTGTTGGAATGGGTGAGGATCCACAACATCGGGTTGGGATTTCTATTGCGTGGAAGGGTGATCAGGCCTCCACGAATAGCTCGGGGACTCACACAACTCGAGATTAGGTATATCGGGATAATGGACCGAGGTGGGTTCCAGAACAGTATCATATGGAAACACATGTTCCACGGTGGATTTATATGGATATGAAATGTAAGGGCACTCATGGGACAAGTGATAGGCATAATAACAGTGGGTGCACGTCGACACTTGACACCGAGGGTGATGGAATAGGAGGTGCATGCATAGATGGGTCAAGAGTACCAACGGTACTCGTGAGAAAGGTGAAATCATGAAGAATATCATAAAGAGACCGCTTGGGATAACTCTCACACATGTCACGTGACAATGAAAAATGATCAAAGTAGTCCCGTAAGGGACGTTCTTCGGCCATGAGGGGTCAAATATTTTTTTGGAGTTTTTTCTTAAATTTTTTTCAAAAGAAAGGAAAATATTTTTGAATTTTTCTAAAAAGGAAAGAAAGAAATTAGTTTTTGATTTTTTTATAAAAATAAAGAAAGAAAATATTTTTGGATTTTTTTTTTTTTTGGAAGAAAAGGTGGGGAAAAAAAATATGGACTCTTGAATTGGCATGAACTCACTAAAACCGACTACCGAAAAATGGAATTGGACACACACACAAGTCAAGAAAATTTCCTAACTAACACATAGCCAAATTTTATCTTTACAGTTTAGTGAGAGGGTAGTCAAATTTTAATTAAGTCCGCGGGCGATAAAAATTCACGAAAATCTCCTAGTGATCGCCTTTGCAAAAATATTCTCTTAGTGGGATACCTAGTTGAATTAATTTAAATTTAATGATGGCTAGGGTAGTACACAATTGGTAAGCGAGTGATGCGTGTGATGAAATCCCTTCTCGTGAGTGACCGGGTGTAGGTCTTAGTAATTTAATTCATCACACCATTCAAAAAAAATGCGAGAATAAAATCACACAAAAGCACACAAAAGAATTGACTCGCTAACAGGAGAGGCGCGAGTGTTTAAGAAATGTACCTCTCACGATTTTTAGGCCGTGGGGTGCCGAAAAATTTGAGTCGACTATGGGGAGATCACGCCTATCTCAGTCGTCCCCGCAGGAGTCCTACCGACCCAAGGTAGAGAGGCTTCTTTTCCTCGCCAATGGACGCCGTCTCTCTACCTTATCCGGTTTCCCTATCACGGTTGACTTGAATTATTACAAATTTAAATGAAAAATAAATGGTGTCCTATGCACCGCAATACATGCCAAATAATAAAAAAAGTCCTAATACAATCCTTCTAATAAAATGCAAAAATGGTACTAAAATGAAAAAATTACAATACAAGTTAATCACAAAATGGAATCCGCTCCGAGCTTCACAATCCCAAGAACGGCAACGGCGCCATTTGATAGAAATGACTTTTTATCTCCCCGGCAACGACGCCATTTGATAACTAGACTTTTGCGTATATGTCGTTGTTGTTGAAAACCAAGTTAGTCAAAAATCCTCAATCACCTACAAATATAACAACTCAAGTGTAGAGGTAAGTAAGGGTATCAATCCACTTTTAAGGGTGTAAGCTAGAGACAAATTCAATTGTAGTTCACTTTTTTATTTTCTTTTTGTGCTTTTTCACTTTTCTAATTTTTTTAGCTTTTTCAATATTAAAACAAAAGGGTGAGATGAGATTTTAAACTAAACTAAACTAAGATGAAAATAACTAACTAGAAAATGACTAAAATGAAGAATAAAGTCTAACACTAAAAAATAAGAGATAAGTGAGGTAAATAATTGTGAGAACAATCAAGGAGTGGGATTACACCACAAATTTTAATTATTCTAATTAATTAATTTAATTATTTTAATTCTCCCAAATTAATATTAAAATTACAAACCAGCTCTCGTTGCAAGTGTAATTAGAATAGTAATCTTTTAGAAAGTTAAAATTAACACCACACAACTCTAGAAAAATATATCCACACTCCTTTTAATTAATCACCCTCTAGGATCGATCAATTAGAATTTATGTCAATCTTATAAAATAAAATTAAAATTAAAATTCAAGTGATAATACCCCACTTAAGAAATCCCTATCTCTAGTTCGAATCTAAAATGGGTATTATCACTAGAATTTCGATTTTCTCTCGAAAATCATTTACCCTCTCTCGAGGTGTAGATCTAAGGGTGAGGGATCAAAATTAACATTCAAAGGGATTTTTCAAGTAATTAAACTAATTAAAATAAAATAACATCAAATAAGGGTTTACCCCACCCCTTGAAAGGGGATTTAGCCTAACATGGTATCAAACATAATAAACAAATATTCAATAGGCATAAAATAAATGAGAAGATAAGAAAACAATCAAACCCCAATATCTTGAAGTGAAATTGAACTTCTATTCCTTGAGTTGAAAATCACATCCCTTAATTTGAATGATCCAAACACAATTACATCAAGAATCTCACTCAATTTAATCCTCACAACAATTTATTTTCTCCTCACTATCTAAAAATAATAAAATAAAAATTATAATCTAAAACTACACTAAAATGGTATTTTCTCTCTCTAAAATGATGATGAAAGGTGGTTGAACCCATGAGTCCTTGCTGGCCTCGGCATATTCCCAACCGAGGTTGATGTAAGAAGTAGAATTGATGTCGGCTGTGGATGACCTGATGGATATTTCTGCCGATGAGTTATGAGGACCTCGGTTGATGCGTGATGGTGGGTAATCAGTAACGTCGATTGTAGACAACCTTATGTTCGTAAGAGATCGTTGGTCATCATCATTGAGCCCTTGTTACCTCGGCCCTCATGTTGGACAAGGTTGGTGCCTCTCAGCTGTCAGGTACACTTTGGTCATATCATTGTGGTTGGCCATCCGTGGTTTTTTCCGTTGAGGGTTTTCCTCGTACATCGCGTCATTGTGGTTGTGTTTTTTTATCTTGAAAATTCATTTAGATGAATGCTTAGGTTTAACAAGATAAAATTTGGTTTAACCACAAAAGTTATTTAATTAGTTCTTAATTAAATTGGGTTATTTTAGTTTACTTTAATTCAAGTCGAAATCATTAATTTGGAAAAAATCATGTTTGGTTTGATCTGCATAATTTAGAACTTGAATTGAAGTCTTGTTTTTGAAGTAAAAATTTAAATTTGAGGACGAAATTTAAATCTTGAATTTTTTGGGAACCATCCCTTTTGAATTTAACAAATTTGAATTTTCTGGGAACCTACGTTCCACCAATTGGTATATGAGCTTATTAATTTAATTTAAAGGAAATCTTCCCTACAAGTGGTATCAGACCTTATAAATTTAAGAAATTACGTACCTCTCACAAGTGTAGGGATGGAGTTCAACTCATAAACCCTAATTTAAGACTCGTCTTTGAGTATTTTTGAAGAAAATGTGTTCAAGCGTGAAAGTTTAAGAAAATAAGGAAGTCTTACTTTTGTAATTTACAAGTAATTCCTCTTTTTATCTTTTTAGGTTTTTATACAAATAAGTTTGTCGATACTAATAATAAAAATGGATTTTATTTGATGCGAGTTAATAAAACAAGACGAAACAATATCGCATAATGAGAATAAAGTTAATAATCAAACTAAATGAATAAACTTAAAAAAGGTTAGGAATGGATCTCCTAAAAGACTTTTGTTGCTGAATTTGGGAGGTATGTAGGTTGATTTTGTAGTGGTATAAGAGTGGTATAGTAGGATGAGGTAAGTGACCAAATGTGTTAGGAAAGTGAGGTGGGAGAATGTTGGAATATAGGAATTTTTGGTAATGATAATACTATAATTTTAAGGGAGCATTTGTTGACTATTGAAAGGGGCCTCCTTTAGGAGTGATGTCATGGACACTTTATATTATTCACTTTGGGGTTAGTTAGTGCCAATTGTCATAGTGCCTGCCTTGTTGGGCAAGGAAAATACACCCTACCAATAGGCAGAGGGTTTGGGTGCCTATAAGCATCCAGAATGGACATTTTCAGAAACAACGGGCATAAAATGCAAATCGTAAGTTTGAATCGTGCACGGTTAGAACCATTGAAAAGAGAATTCATAGCCTTTCAAGAATCCATTGAGCCACTATATGGGGCTGGAAAGTACCCGGTGGTCTCTAGACGGGGGTGTTTTGGAGTAAAACGAGTTGATTGTGCAAATCATGAGGTCGATTTGCGTATAACACTGACTATTTGAAAGGGAATTCAAAGCCTTTCAATCTTTCATTGAGTTTAAATTGGTTTGTAGATTTAACCAAGGTCAAATGGTTCCCAAAACTGGAAAATGTTCTTTCAGAGTAAAATAGGTCATTCGTGCGAACCGTGAGGTCGATTCTCACACGGCATAAACCATTAGAAAGGGGATTCAGATCCATTGAAAGTTTCATTGAGATTCTCTCAAGTTAGTGAGTGATGATGCTTGGATTTAGCACCACCGGATAAGTGATAGTGAGCTCAAACAGCAGCAGCCATGGCAGCCATAGAGATGTATAAGTGTATAAGTATGTAGAAAGGGATGAGTATAAGAGGAAATAAGACAATAATGTATAGTGGTTCAGCCAATTTGGCCTACATCCACTGTGAGAGTGTGATCCACTAAGTATGGGCACTAATGGCCTTGGATACAATGCACATAACCCTCTCTCTCTCTCTACTGTGTGTACAAGCAGAGTTTTAGCTAGGGCTACAGTTAATTGATCGATCCCCTGTAGGGTTGTAGGTGACAAGTATATATAGGTCTTGGGGGTGTAGTGTACCCCCCAAGTAAGCATGGTGCATGTGAATGATGATATACTAATCCCCTGTTGACACCTGTAGATGCCAAATGATGACATAATATTTCCTCACGTGAGGGGGTGATTCGGTTGTAACGGTCTTCCACGTGTCATATGAGCCTCACGCGCACTGTTCCACGCGTCTCCCAAACCACGCGCTGTCATGATGTCACCCTTGGCCTATGAGCCGAGGCCGAGGGCAAAGTTTCTTCCGGTAGTGAGCCTGGCCCAATTCTGGCCTCGTACTGTCGGCCCCTCGTAGGGTCGTCTGGAGCCTGGGGAAGGGTCAGCCCCTCGTAGGGTCGTCCGGAGCTTGGTGGAGGGTCGGCCCCTCGTAGGGTCGTCTAGAGCCTGGTGGAGGGTCGGCCCCTCGTATGGTCGTCTGGGCCTGGTGGTGGCCAGCTGGGGCCTGGTCAAGGGTCGTCCCCTCGTAGGGTCGTCTGTATTGGAGGTAATCCTCATCCAGTCTGAGGGTATAAACGGGTATATCAATCACCCCCAGCCCTTAGCCATAGGTGTCATTGAGATGGCTGAGGGATTTTTGCTGAATTTGAGACACGTGTGATCAGTTAGGTGAGTGACACCTGTGCAGATACTCATTGTTGTTCCAGTTTCCAAGGCAGGGCGGCTGCGCAGTGCGCTTGGGGCCTTGTGCCCTAATTATACCTTTCTTTGGTAAGTGGGTCCACTCATTACCAAAGTATTTAAGAGATTTTCAAACTCTCTCTCTCCATCTTCTTCTTCTTCGCGCCCAAGTCTACTCTCTCTCTAGAACCAGTAAGCTTTGCCACTTGCAGCCTTCGTTTCGTCAGGTCTCAGCAGTGTTACTCTCCCTCTTTATCAGGTATTCTCCTTCATTAAGAGCTTCCCTTTGTCTTCAATTCTGTTTGTTTTTTAGGGCCATAGGGTTGCATTTTCTTCGAGTTCCCCATAGCTTTTTCCGGTGCCTTTTCCGGTTAAAGGTTCTTGAACGTTCTTGACGAAAACCTTTGAGTTCTTTGTTTAATCCTAAAGTCAAACCTGGTCAATTCCCTACTTGTTTGTAGCTAAATTAGTCAAGTCTAGTTTAATTTCTCCAAGTGTAGAGTCTTCCCTTTAATGCTTAGGAGGCTTTACAACTTAGTGTCTGAATTCCCATCTTTGGGAGAGAAACTCTTTACCGAGATCAGACGAATAGAGGAGGAGGAGGAGAGGAGACGAGGGGCCGACCCTAATTGGGTACGACCCACTTTCCCATTCCTCTTGCCACCATAAGACCATCTGAACCCTCTGAGTCTTGTGGGTCGTTGTCTCGTCCGGCCGACACTCCCAAACCAAGTGAAATGGACGAGAGAAACTCCTCTCCAACTGGTGCTGGAACTTCTGGTAGAAGGGAATCACCTGACCTTAGCCCAGGCCGAGAGGCCGAGGGTACGGCCCCATCTGAGGCTGTCCATGTGACAACCCTATCCCCCAATGCCTTCCAAATGGATTTTCCTCAGGGTCCTCCTGCAGGTGATGAGGGGGAGAGATCTGAGGATGAGGACGATGATACAGATGATGAGGTTGATACCTCCCATGCCTCGTCCTTTATCTCCTCTGTTAGGGATCGAGATCTCCTGATATGGAGGCATATTTATGGAGTGCCCTCCGGGGTGACTATGAGGGTTCCCTCTGAGGCTGAGAGGGTCTTCGATTGCCAAGAGGGAGAGGTTGCAGTCTACGAGCAGATGCTTAAGGTTGGATTCAGGCTCCCTCTGCACCCTGCCATTGCAGATATTCTGGTTGCCCTCGGCGTTTCCCCCTCTCAACTTCCTCCCAACTCTTGGAGGACGATCTTGGGCTATATTTCCTTGTGGAAGAATGCCTTTACCGACGAGCCCTCGGCTGACCTATTTCTGGGCTGTTACAATATCACATCCTCGTCCAAGCAGCCTGGATATTATCACCTGGGGGCAAGGAGGTCTGAGAAGAAACTCCTCCATGTGGCACAAACTTCCAACCATGATTGGAAGAAGAGGTTTTTCTTTATCTCCGGGGAGTGGGAGCCCGTTGCTGATGGTCCGAGGGTCCCCAGGAAGTGGTCTAACCCCTCCATGAAGGCCAGGTCAGACCCTGGACTTAGTCTGGAGGAGAAGGATATAGTAGACTATCTGAGAGGACGAGGACGAGAGGGTGAGCTTGCAAAATTCGAAGACTTGATGACCCCTCAATTCCTTAAAGAAGCTGGTCTGAGGGTCGGCCCTCTGACAGAACTATGTGAGTTACACTGAACATTTTCCCTTCTTTACTTATTTTTGAAGTGTTCTCTCTTTATCTCTGAACTTTTCTGACATGTCGTCCTCTTATCAGATCGTCCTGCAGGTACACCAGACTACCTCTGGGAAATGACTACTCCAAGCCTACTTGTTGGTTTGTCAAAGAAGAAGGGGAAGGAGCCTCAGCAAGCTCCAAATAAGACGAGGGCCTCAGGGCCGACGGTTGTTGAGCCGACAGCCGATAGCCACAAAAGGAAGGAGCCTGAGGCTCCTGTTGAGCATCGGTCTGATCCTAGGACGAGGGCAAGGGTCGAAGCCTCTGAGGGGATGACCTCTTCGTCCAGCATGGGGGCCTTCTGGTCTCAAAATTTGTCCCATCTGAGGGCCAACCCCTCATCTCTTATTGCCAATCTGAGGGCATCCAAGTCCTCGATGTTCTCTACACCGTCGGCCTCTGACTTCGAGTTCTTGGCAAAGATGCCTCCTGCCAAAGTGTACGACTACGGTCTACACTCCCTTGCTCAGGTATTGGTCTTGACCTTTTTTAATTTCATTCACTAACTGTTCCCTCGGCCCCTCTTGATATCTGTTCATTTTTTGTGCAGTCTATTTGTGCCCTTACCTCAGCCACCAAATGGATGGCCGAGAATTAGATGAAGTTCCATGAGGCCGAAAGGGCTATTCAGCATGAGGCTGTTTTGCAGACAGAGCTTGATACTGCGAAGACTGAGCTTGATACTGCGAGGGCTGAGCTTGAGAGTGTTAGGACCGAGCATGCTAGGGTCCTAGATGAGCTGATGAGGCAGCACGATGCCGACCTGCAAGCCAAGGACTTGATCATCAAGGATAGGGATGAGGCTTTACTGAACATGGAAGTCAAGCACAAGACTGATCTGGAAGCAGCCATCAAGAAAGCTGAGGCCGATGCTGTTGAGGATTATAAGACTTCAGATGAATTTCAGGGCTTCGGCCTTGAGTACCTGGAAAGGGGGATCAGGACGGCCTGTCGATGGGTCATCCTCAAATTTGGTGATGTCATCTCGTCGGTCCGTCCTTCACTGGAGGGTGTTCAACTGGACGACCCCCTAATTGCCGAGGCCCTCAACCAGGTGGAATCCCAAGTCCAAATCGAGGGGGTCGGTACATCTGAAGATCATCCAGTGCTGGAAACTGAGGAGACCATTAACATAGATGTTGAGGCCCTGCCCTCTGATGTCGTCCCATAGGGTGGCTGCCTGTAGCCCATACCCTTCAAGTGTATTTTTGTTCAGTGGCTTTGTAAAACACTTGATATTTTATGTTTTATTAATACCATTGTCTCTTCCCTTCCATAATTGTTGTCTTCCATATTTAATTCTTTTATGGTTTGCTCCTTGTTGATGCTACTAACCCCTCCCTCGTCTTTTTTTAGGACCACTATGGGGTCGTCCCCTCATGTGGCCTCATTATAGCCGAGGGTTCAAGTAACCAAATTAATGGTTTTATATTTCAACTTTCCACACCAATCACTAAGTCATACATAATCCTTTTGTTTATTTTAATGATGAGATGGATCAATGTTCTCGGGTGAAGAATGTAATAGCATTTTGTGAGAAATAAAGGACCACACCCATATGTGTTTTATGGGCTACCTATGTACCTATGTGGGTTTTGAAAATTCATGAGCTTCATTTAGAAAAGGGTGTTCTAAGGATCAGGTACCATGTAGTTTTGAGTAGGGGAAAGTGAAGAGATTTTTATAGAATATAAGGGGGATGAGAAGAGTTATAGCACGACAAGAGTTCGAATTAAGGGTAGAATTTCTTGAGATGGTCTAGGTTAACCGGATGTGCCATTTCTTCTCCATCGAGATTTGTGAGCATAAAGGTACCACCTGAGAGGATTCTCTTCACAATGTAAAGGCCAATCTAATTAATTTTTAACTTTCTCCTGGGATCACAGATGGGTTCTACGATGTCTTTGAGGCAAAGGTATCCTTCTTGCACATTGTGGTCGACTTTCCTGTTGAATAATCGCACGATATGGTGATGCTACCTTGTATGTGGTACAAATATTTTAGTCTATTTTCATCTAGGAGTGAAAGATAATCATAGTGACTCTTATAGCAGTCTTCCTCATTGAACTTGTTTTTGAGCATGACACACAGAGACTACACTTCTTGTTTGACGGGGAGAACCACCTCCATGCAGTATACTAGAGAATAAGGGGTAGCCCCAGTGGGTATCCTAATAGAGGTGAGTTATGCCTAAAGGTCATATAGGATTTAATCAACGTAGTCTCTGTAGCTTTCAATCATCGTGCTGATGATGGTTTTAAGTCCCTTATTTGCGGCTTTGACAACGCTATTAGTTTAGGGTCAATAATGAGAAGACTTGTGCCTTTGAATTCTATACTCGTTGTCTAATTTTATGACCTCACCCTCGAAGTGGAGTCTATTATCTGATACTAACTTATGAGGAGCTCTATAGAAGCAAATGATGTTCTTTTTGATAAACTTAGCCACTTTCTTCGCATTCAGTATCGTGCATGACTCGGCTTGACCCATTTTATGAAGTATTCAATGGAGACCAGGATGAATTCTTGCTCATTTGAAGCTATGAGAGTTACTTCCCTGTGATGTCTATGCCCTAGGTAAAGAAGGGTCAGGGGGAGGTCATGTTGTACATCTCTCAGGTAGGCAAGTGTTGAAGGTTGGAAAACTATTGGCATTCGAGGCATCTTCGAACATCGGCAGTGCAGTCTTGGATCATGGTGGTCCAATAGTATCCTTGATGGATGATATTCTGAGCAAGAATTTGAGCGCTCATGTGGGCCTCACATTCCCCACTGTGGATTTTTGGCATTATTTCTTCAATTTCATCCTCTTTTATGCAATGAAAATGGGTTCCATCAATGTTTATCTTGAGAAGTGCTTTATTGTAAATCATATATTGGGCATCCAGTTTGTGAAGGGTCACACGATCTTATTTGTATCCATCTCAGGAATATTTACCACGTTTAAGAAGGCATCAAAATCATAGTACCATAACCTTGCCTTGTCTGCATCTTCTTTTGTGGTGAGCTCAATGTGTCGTAATGGTGGGTGGGTGCAGCTTGTTTCTGAACCAGAAAAGGGGGCCATTGTTATTTCTATAGGCATGTCGATTATGGAGGCCAAGGGTGCTAGTGCATCATCTAGACTATTCTTTGAGCGAGGAAAGTAATGGAATGTATCATCTTTGAAATTGGAGGCAAGCTCTTGTAGATGGGCATGGAAGGGTAGGAGTTTCTCATCTCTGACTTTCCATTTCCTTAGAATTTGTTAGTTAATGAGGGAAGAGTCCACATAGATGTCCATATGCTTGGTTACTTTCTCGAGGGAGACCTTAAGCTCTACGCTGCATGTCTCGTATTTTATCATGTTATTATTGCAAGGGAAGTCCCAATTAATATCAATGGGGATGTGAGCGTCATTCGAAAGAGATCAGGAGTATCCCAATGCCATACCCTTTTCTTTTTAGAAACTCCGTCGAAGAACATCTTCCACCCGAGGTCTAACTGAGAGGTGAAGAGAATGTCTTCATCTAAAAATTTAGAGACTCGAACCTCATTCAATTCTATGGGATGATCGACAAGGTAGTCGGAGATGGCTCTCCCCTTTATGTATTTCTGTACAATGTATACAACATCAAACTCGGATAATAGCATCAACTATTAGGCCATTGGACATGACACAGAGGGTTTATGTAGTAGGAATTTTATAGGATCCATTCGAGATACTAGTATGATGAGGAAACAAGATTACAGTGTCGTAGTTTTTACGTGACCCAGACCATTGCGACACATGATTTCTATAAGACAGTGTAGTTAACTTCATACTCAACTAGATTTCGACTAGCGTAGTAGATCACTCTTTACTTGAATCATGCCTTAATATATTGGACTAACAAATCCCCTACTACATTATCGATGATAATCAAATATAGGAGGATGGTAAGACCTGGTTGCAGAGGCATGAGTGTTGAAGGTCGGGTGAGGTATCACTTGATCTGGTCAAAAGCTTATTAGCACACCTCATTCCAAAATTTTGTTGAGTCCTTCTGGAGAATTTTGAAAATGGGTTCACAGATAGAGGTCAGTTGGCTGATAAACTGATTGATGTATTGCAACTTACCTAAGAATCCTTGTGTTTATTTCTCCATATGAGGTGGTGGCATCTCGAGCGTGGATTTTAGTTTGGCAGGGTCGGCTTCAATCCCTTTATCACTATCCATGAATCCAAGGAGTTTCCTTTAGTGATGCCGAAGACATACTTCTATGGGTTGATCCGTATCTGGTAATGTCACAATCGTTCAAAGAATTTTCTCAGGGCGAGGATATAAACTTCCCGAGTCTTGCACTTGATGATCCAGTCATCAATATAGACCTCAAATTCTTTTTGGATGGGGTCATGACGGATGGTTGTACTTTGGTAGGTAGCCCCGACATTTTTTATCCCAAATGGTGTGATTGTGTAGCAGAAAGTTCCCTATGGGGCGATGAAGGCAGTTTTCTCCTAGTGGTAAGGGTGGATTTTATAGTTATAGCGAGTAAATGCATCGACAAATGACTTGATGGCATGGCTGGACGTATTGTATACAATCATGTCAATATTGGGCAGAGGATAATCATCTTTGGGAATGATTGTTCAGATTTTGATAGTCGATGCCCATGCATATTTTTTCCCCGATTTCGACATGAGGATGATATTTAAAAGCCATGGAAGGTATTTGACTACACAAATGAAGTCCACGTTCAACTATTTGACTATCTATTTTTTTATTTTGAGGGACCATTATGTTCAAAGCTTCCTCAGTTTCTTCTTAACAGGTTTGCTCTCTGGGAATGTGGGGATCTTGTGCTAAGCTACCTCTAGGTCAATATCGGACATGCCATCATATGACGATATTGTAATTTCAATAGTTGAAGAAACCCTCACTCCTTCCCCAAACCCAAATATGATGGTACATTTGATAAATAATATGGTATATATGACTCTCCCCTAAACTCATAGAAAAACTCTTACTGACCCAAAGTGTTATTCAGTCCTCGATTTGGCCAAAGTAATGGTACCATATCCAACACTTCGTACCTCTAGTTCTATATCCCTACTGGAAAACCTTAGGGTTTAGGGTTCCTAAACCCTAAAGCCTGAACCCTAAACCCTAAAACCTCATAAAAATTTGAGCAATAAGTAGAGGTCAATCCTCTACTCTCACCAGATAAGGAGGTCGACTTCATCACTTGATCATGAGACACTAAACTCTTCTAAACCCCACTGATAACAGGAGAGGTAAAACTAAGGGATCCATCACTCTCCTCTGTCATGATAATATTAATATATGGGAATAGATCAACTGAACATGAACTAACATTACCATCTAGGATTTACTGCACACATCTCGAGAACATTGATATTATATCATTCATCTTATTATTTAAATACTCAGTGCCTCAGGATTTTTCACCGGTAAAGATGTCTACAACCATTGGGTCTATCAACATGAAATAGTACATCAAATTCTCTGATTAAGACCACCCTGTGTTGGTCCACAATCATCAATTTTCATTGCACATTACTACTAAAACTTGTAGTCAATTTGTACCCTGCTATTGATAGACAGTGGTTCCACCATCAATATCTTACCTCTCCACACTGACACCGATCTAGGATACAGCACCATCATATTATAACCCGAATATGATGATAAGTTGGATAGATAATAAAATATACAATACTCTCCCCCAAGTTTAGAGCAAAACTTCCATTGACCCAAAGATATATCTAATCCTTGAGTGGACCGAATAATGGTCCCATATCGAACAATGCCTATGTCCAGTCCAATATCCTTACTATATCTCTTACTTTGCTTGAACAAATCTGATTAAGAAGCACAGGTAGGTCCCCTTGTTTTCACCAGATAGGGAGGTCAACTTATTCACCTTATTAGGATGAAACTCCAAGCCTCAGAACCCCATTGATAACAAGAGATGTATGATCAAGAGAGCCATCACTTCCCTCCCCCATTAGAATATTAATGTCCCCTCCATCTTCAAATCCTGCTAAGAAGGGACTGGGTTCACTCTATGGGGGAGTTAGCCTCATCGCTATCTCCTTTTAAACTCCTAAAACTAGACATTACAAGTATGGTCTAGGAAATAAATCCACCACTGAAGAGCTCGACTGCATCGAATAATGTGGAAACTAGGATAACTGAATGAAAAAATGAGGCTACATTACAAATAATTTAAACCAAGTGTATCATATAAATGAATAATCCTACAATTCTTCAATAGAATATCTACCAATGCATCCAACCCACCGGATGGGATGACGTACTAGTGGAGATACAAGACACCACATGTAGAACCATCGAGGTGGTTCCTAATTCGCCAAAAATCCTTCCACCCCCGAGAGATATCCTTAGGAAGACCATAAAGATACAAAGAACTAAACTTGATCATCTGACAAATTGAATTCAATTTTTTTGTACCGAGAATATCACCATGGACCCATTATCAAAATCATGTATAATGAAACTATGGAAATATATATCTTGACGCATCATATATGCTTGGCATTATCGAACTCCAAGAAGAAATGACCTATCGAGGCCATCCCCCACCGGAAGTTCTCCCCACCCTGAGGTATTAATATAACTCAGGAACAGAAATGGTTAATAATTCTCCCCATAAAAATGCACATGGGAAGTTTGAAAGCATGTAGTATGTAGTCTTAGACTTATCTACCTCTAGCTTTGTTAAGGGACACTTATCCTGAGGACCGGACTATGCCGAGTATTGGTATTATTACGGAGATATTAACTTTGAGTTCATGGATATTGTCAAGGAGATAATACCGAGAAAATCTATAGATTCTTTTGGCAATGAACACCTCATCCACTAAAAATAAAATAGTCAGGATCATCCATGTTTACAGGATCACCTTCTAGTAACCCTGATCTAACGGATGAGCACGTACTTATAACAATGGAAGAAATACTCACACCTTCCCCTACCCCCAATATGATGGTATGTTGGATAAATAATTTGGTATCCAGGAGTCTCCCTAAAATCATATCAAAACTCCCATTGACCAAAAGTGATTTCCAATCTTCGACTGGACCGAAGCAATGGTCCCTTATCCAACATTACCTACCTCCAGTCCCATATCCTTATCGAATCCTTTACTTTTCTCGTAAAAATCTGAGCAAGAAGCGTAGTTAGGTCCTCTACTCTCACAAGATAGGGAGGTTGACTTTTTTACCTAATTAGGATGACACTTCACTCCTAAGAACCCCACCAATAATAGGAGAAGTATGGTTGAGGGAGACTTAACACCCCTCCCCCCTGAGAATATTAAGATCAATGAATAACTATGTCGAACATCAACTAACATTACCACATAGGATATACTGACCACATCTTGAGAACATAGAACTTCCCTCATCCATTTATTATCTCAAGACTCAGTGCCTCAGGATTTGTCTTGCCAAATATATCTTCCACCATTGGGTTTATCACCATGAAATAGAACACCCACTTCTCTGATGAAGACCTCCCTAAGAAGGGCCACATTTATCGATTTTCACTGAACATCACTACCAAAATCCGTGAATAAATCATACCCTTGGTATTGATAGATAATGTGTCCACCATCAATATCTTCTCTCTCTACACCTTCACCAGTATAGGATACACCACCTTCGAGTTATCACCCTCTTCTATGTACATCAAAACCATGGCAATACTCACCAATAGGTCTCAGGAGCCATCACCCTCACACTCATCTTTGGTCCCATCAAGTGAAATATTTATTTTCATGTACTTGATCTCCCATTTAGCTTAAACTTTATACTAGGAAGGTACTAAATAAACTCCGTGAGGTAACTATCCTCATTAGTACATATGAAATTTAGGTTATCTTTCAACACAAAGGTCACCAAAATCTAGGGGACGATGGTTCGAAAGCAATAGCCAACATCAGTATTATCCCGCTCCCATACACCCACCATAACAATAGTGACATGTTCCTCAATGAGTCTTGGGTTATCCCACTCACGCATATGATATAAAAAGATCCGATCATTCACAATATAGCCACTTAAATCATTCATAAGTACGAATGTTAAAAAAAATCAATAAGGAACTCTAGAAGCCATCATAAACATGAAGCACAAGGGAAAATTTATTATTATTTACACCCTTGATGGAGAAGGCTAAATCCCCTACCTTAAAGACCCTCATCATGGTTGGAATGGTCACTTCCATCTCCAAAGAGAAGACTTTCCTTACGGCCTTCCAAAGCCATGTTGGAAGAAAACAAAGAAATCCTTACAATCAAAATGAAAATACTCCATGAGGAAGAACTCTGTGTGGAGTAGGATAATTTAGGTGTATAGTTTGGGTCCCAGGGTGATTTTGGACCAACCTGACACCGTTTAAGGGAATTTTGGTCATTTAGGAGTTTGAGGTATAGAGAACTCCAAAAACATTAAGTTTATATCTGCCATTAGAGAAAGGGAACTAGGGTTAATGAAAAGCTAAAGGAAGAAAGTCCATAGGAGAGGAAGAGGAGGGGAGAATCAAGCTTCCTACATTATTTTTCACCCCGGACACGAGGGAATCGAGGTCGGATTGAGGGTAGAACCACCACACCATCATTCCAATCAATTTCATATCCGCTATGGAGTGGCTAGTATTTAAATGTTAATTTATTTTAAGCATATTATCATTCCTATGTATAATAGGGTTTGATTTCATGTTTTTGAAAGAATTAATATGGTTTTGGGTAGAGTTTAATTCATGGATTGAGATAGGAATGCAAATAGAGATATTCCTGTATGTTTATGACACGAAATCAGAGGATTTAGAGTGATTATAATGAATTAAATCTGGATTCTTGATGAACAGACTTGAAGAACACATGAACTAGGGTCTTTATGAGGGTTTTAAAGATAATTTGATCTTGAATTGAATTCATAATGGATTGATGATAATTTTATGTTGGAAATCCTTCTCATACGTTTACATAAGGATTAAACATGTTAGTTTGAAATTTGATGAAGTTTCATGAAGATTTGAGAAAGTTATTTGAATGTGAAATTCATAAAAACGTAGGGAAGAAAAAGACCTCCTAGAAATTGAATCGATTCATCCAGGGGAGAATTAATTCGACAGGAGAATCGATTCGGCCTCTGGGTGAACCAATTTGGCTACCCAGAAAACCAAAATTTTGCTTCTTTGTTTATATAACCCCATGAATTGAATTACAAGGAACTTTGGTGATAATTTAGTAATTATGAGGAGAGTTAGGGAAGGTTAGTAGTCATGGGATTTTGGTTTGATTGATATTGATAAGGGTTAAGCTGGGAAAATTAACCGACGATAGTGAATTGAGTAACTCGTACACTGAGAAATTAGGATTCGGGTTACGAGAAGGGTATACCATAATCTAAGATGATAACTAGTAGGGTATAAGTGTAATAACTACTAAATTAATGTAAGGGGTAACAATAGGACCTTAGGGTAAAGAATAATGCTCGGGAATACATGATAAAGAGATATATTGGGAATATATTGGACGGTGAGTATTTGAGAGATAAATACTACGTACGGATGATTATTATAGGTTAGGTGAATGCCTATATAAATTTATTATTATAGGTCGTGTGTGTACCTATACGGAATATACATATGGATAGGTTGTGTGTATGCCTAGTATGTGCTTATGTATATGTGAACATACCTTGACGATTCTAATGAGGTCTGGATTTGTGCCCCATAATATAGTGTTATTAATGGATAGTTATGTTAGATGACTAGTGAAGATGCCAGGTTGTTTGGGTACGTTAGGTATGTGCATAGCCCCAAAGACTTAGCACTATGTTTGCCTCCAATATGTGTTTTTTTTATTAATGGTTCGAGGAGATATTACCGAACTAATAATCCTTGATTTAGTATGAGAGGTACTTGGACTGATAGTAGAGTACGCAAAAATGCATCACGGTGGTTAGTCCGATGGATGATATATATATATATATATATATATATATATATATATATATATATATATATATATATATATATATATATATATATATATATATATATATATATATATATATAATGTTTTGTACTACTTATGTTGATAGTAGTTGTGGCTATCCTGGGCGGCGCCGGGGGGAGAGATATATATCCCCTTGGGAAGGCTACACCTCGGTCTCACACCCCTGTTTGAAAGGTGCTTCGGCCGTCTTCTGTGTGAAGACAAATGTGAATAGTTAGAGTCGTCAGCCTATTTTTCACAAAACAGGCAAAAGAACATGTTGCCACTTCGATAGAGCGGCTTCAAGGACAAACTGATGCATACAAAATCAATAGTTCGAAGGATCGGGGGCTATGTTACAGAATGGGAAGGTGTTAGGCACCCATCTCTCCCTTTCAGTCTCTCATGGTCTAATGTTATTATTTTCCTTTATATCCCCATGAAGTGTGTGAGCATGTTTATATAATGGAGATCGGAATCATTCAACTCATACCATGGGCAAGGTAGAGAGAGGTCATCCATAGGAATGTTCCAAAAATAACATATGTAGAAAGTATGATTTGTGCGTTTATCACGATATTGATCGTTATTAGGAAACGATAATATGTGTTGGATGAAACGCAAACAAGCATGATATATATATATATATATATATATATATGTGTGTGTGTGTGTGTGTGTGTGTGTGTGTGTGTGTGTGTGTGTGTGTGTGTGTGTGTGTGTGAAAATGGGAGATTTAAGAAAATTGGAAAATTGGACTCAGGTCTCGAATTTTAATTCGAGACACCTACGTAGCCTATAAAGGCATCAAAGTCCACATAGTTTGAATGTGGCATAAGGGTGGGGATTATACCATAGATCCGAACGAAATTTTATTATATGTGTATGTGTAGAAAATGTGTTTTTTCGATTTTGGAAAAGGTGTTATGGATAATTCCGTTCGGAATTTACGGGTATAACCCTCTTTTATTTGTTTCTGGGATTTTTGTAGAAAATAAAGCATGTGCAGTATACTAATAAAAGTGTAGGTTTTAATGTGTACAAATTAAAGTAAGAACTAGATTATGAATCTAATGTATATTAAGCAAATATAAGTAATTTAAAGAGAGAGGGAAGGAATTAGACCTTATTTGAAGCTTGATCTATGATCTTGGATGAACTTCCTTGAGTGTTGATGAATGTTGATGAGAGGGAACGATATGTTGCCAAATTGGGTATAAAAAGGATGGGAATGTAAGCTTGAATGGAACTTCATATAAGGAACTTCGCTGATTTTGGGGGAATCTTGTTGAGATCACTGATGATGATGCATTTGTTTTGTTTTTTCTAGAGTGAGGTCATGGAATCTATTCATAGGGTCAGGGGGTTACCAATCGGCCTACCCAGAGGGTGCCTATTGGTAGGTGATCCTTGATATTGTACCGATAGGCTGGGGTCTGGACCTGCCAATTGGCAACCTCGTGTAGATTTTCCTGGAAAAATGGTCGTAAAACACAAATAGCTAATCTAAATCGGGCAAAGGCATACCGTTGTAAAGGTACTTCAGAGACCTTCAAGAGTACTTGGGACTACTCCCGAGTTCGGGAGCTGACTTTGGGACAAATGTGTCTCGAAATCGCACATCGGTCTTTGGGAGAGGAGATCGTCGGACAAAAATGAATTGTTTGTCCGCATGATAAGTTAGAATCACGCATGGGGTAGACCATTGCAAAGGTTAGGAGATGTACTTAGACATTACAAAGAGTTTCGCTCAGTTCAAAAGGTTAACTTTGGTCAATCGGGGCTCTAAAGAGACCGGGGGCCTCTCATAGTAAAATGGATCGTTCGTTCGTAGTGTAGGTCAGAATCGTGCATGGGGTGGACCGTTGGAAATGGTATTCAGTGCCCTAAGGAGATTCATTCATTCTCATTCAAGCTGAAGAGTTTACTTTGGTCAAACGGAGACCGGGAGCGCCCGGTGGCCTCCGGATCAATTTTGGGGGGAAAATTGATCGTTCATCCGAACGGTTATGCCGTTTTGTGCATGGGGTATACTTTTCAAAAGAGGATTCAGTTACCTTTGAAGATTCAATGAGATTTATCTCTAATGGTGAAGTTGATTCGGATCAATTCGTGGCCCAGGAGTGTCTGGTGGCCTCCGAGTCGATTTTTGGTAGTAAAATGGTCTATTCATTTGAACCGTTATTTAGAGCCCTTCAAATATTCAAATAGATTTTACTCTAAAGATATAGTTAACCAGAGTCAAACGGAGCTCAGGGGTGCCCGATGGCCTCTAGATCGGTATTCAAAGTGTGACCTAGGATTTGCAGTGAGATAAGGAGATGATATGGACCTAAGGGGAGACTTAGGGGGTTCTATAATGTGGTGTCTATAGATCCCCTCGATGGGTGAACTTGGAACAAGTGATAACCTTCGAATAGACACCATATGATAGAGGTCAGTTATGTGGACCTAAGGGATGAGGATGACCGATTCAGAGGGTCGAGGTCGATGCTAAGGACCTAAGGTGATGTTAGAGTGGACGATTCTGAGGACCTAAAGGAGGTTATGAGTAGGGACGCTACCAATTCTGCAGGTCGAAACCAACTTTGCGGGATTAAAATAGAGATTACTAATTCTGCGGGCTGAAGGTAGAGATAACCAATTCGGTGGGTCAAAACCAATTTTGTGGGCTGAAGTAGAAGCGACCAATTCTGAGGGTCAAAGACAATTCTGTGGGCTTAAGGTAGAGATGACCAATTCTGCGGGTCAAAGCCAATTCTGCGAGCTTAAGTGGAGATGACCAATTCTATGGGTCAAAGCCAATCCTGCGGGCTTAAGTATAAGTGACCAATTCTGAGGGTCGAAGCCAATTCTGCAGGCTTAAGGTAGAGATGACCAATTCTACAGGGTCAAAGACAATTTTGCAGGCTTAAATGGAGATGACCAATTTTATGGGTCAAAGACAATTCTACGGGCTTAAGTAGAGATGAACAATTCTACGGGTCAAAGCCAATTCTACGGGCTTAAGATAGGGGTGACCAATTCTAAGAATCAAAGCCAACTCTACGGGCTTAAGTAGGGGTGACCAATTATGTGGGTCAAAGCCAATTCTTTGGTCTCAAGTTAAGGGTGACCAATTTTGAGGGCTTATTTAGGGGTGACCAATTCTATGGGTTAAAGCCAATTCTGTGGGCTTATTTAAGGGTGACCAATTATGCGAGTCAAAGACAATTCTTATGGATTAGGTTAGGGGTGACCAATTCTGAGGGTCGAAGACAATTCTGAGGGTCAAAGTCAATTCTGAGGGCTTAAGTTAGGGGTGACCAATTTTGAGGGTCGAAACCAATTCTGAGGGCTTATTTAGGGGTTGTGGGTCAAAGCCAATTTTGCGGGTCAAAGCCAATTCTGAGGGATTATTTGGGGTGATCAATTCTGAGGGTCAAAGCCAATTCTGAGGGATTAAGTAGAGATGACCAATTCTGAGGGTCAAAGCTAATTCTAAGGGCTTAAGATAGGGGTGACCAATTCTACGGGCTCATGTTTCATTTGGGAAGTTTGGGGACAACGGTAGGGATCTGTAATCTTCCTCTGGGGATTTGGGGAGGCATTTGATTTTAGGTTCCACTAGGGAAGAGGGAATGATCCGAGGGTTCTTATCTGGGGAATTTTTTAGAATTTTGGAGTGTCCTCTCAAGACGTTACCGGGGAGAATTATTTTCTAGAATTTCATTGGGGATGTAAAAAAACATTTTTCTTGGTAAAAAAGGTTCTAAAATTAATTTAGGAATTTTAGGAATTTTCCAAGGATTTTTCAAGATTTTCTGGTATTTTTTTGGACTTTTTGTATGAAAATTTAAAGGGGGCACCGACTGGCATAGATGGAGGGTGCCAAAGGGTAGTGGAACGATCTTTTAGGGTACCTCGAGCAGGTGGAGGGTCAGTGTCGATCGATGGTTGGCAGCAAGATGCCGATCGGCATGCCCCTTAACCTCCTATAAAAAGGGGGAGGGTTCTCCTCAATTTTCACAACTTTTTGACTTACCTTCTTCTGCAATTACCTTCTGCAAATCATTCTGACGTTCCAAAGTCAAGATATGGTTGAGTTCTCAAGCAGCGCTACTCACATGACATGGTTTAATGCCGACGATTGGGCTGGGTTGGAGTAGAGGGCTAGGGTGCCCCTTGCACTGGGCAGCGGGAACTCAATTGACTCAATTGAGCCGGTAGTGGATGATCGAATTATTTTATGTGAGACCTCGCGTAATCGTTCTTCTAAGGTGGTGAACCCTGGAGGAAATGTAAATATTGAATGACCTTTGGTATTCTTCTCCTTTTTTCTTGATAGCATTGCTTTATTTATGGAATTTAATAGTGTTTTTCTTTGTTTATTCGATAGCTCGATGTCTCCATGTCGACTATACGTGCCCGAGGACGATAGGTCTTAAAGATGTTTGGGAGCACCTTCCATCTGTGGTGTGCTGGATGGTGTCATCAGCCAGCTTTGGGAGACTGAAGCCTGCTCTAGATGTGAGGCGCCCCGTTCCACTGATGTTCTGTGTGCTCTAGGGGAGAGGTGGTGGGACACTACCCACATATTCCATTTTGTCTTTGGGGAGATGACGGTGATTCCCATTAATGTGCAGCATCTGCTGGGGTTGGATTGTGATAGTGCTCATATTGAGGTGGATAAGACATTGAGGGTGACACCGGAGACGGATTGTGGTTTTTCCCATTTTTTCGGGTGTTTTCGGACATCCGTATTTATGATTGGGGGAGCCTGACTTTGGTGACCCTTTATTATTCCCTTGATTCATTCATCCGGTGTTGTCGGCATACTTTTATTCGAGCCATGTATCTTCTTAAGGTATTCTTTATTCTTTTTTTGCATTTTTCCTTTATGTATTCGCATTTTCTTTCATGCGCTTTATTCTTGATTTCTTAATTACTGGCCTTTTCCCTTTGCAGATGTGGTTCTATGAGGTTATTAGGTTTAACACCCAATTGATGGCTTTAAAGGACGAGTCTGTTGGGGACTTCTGTCAGATGTACCGATAGCGGAAGTCCAACCGATAGTCGAAGAAGTCTCTATCTTTAGAGAGAGTGTGACAGGTCTTGAATGGCCTGATGAGCTAGCGGGTAAGCCTTCTTTTATCTTGAGACTGTCCTTTAGTTTAATGGTTTTTTTATTTATATTGATCTTTTACTCTTGCTGGAAATTTTCAGGTGACCTTTTATCCTTGGGGGACGGCCATTCAGTACATTGGGGTGACTGGGGGACATGCGCAGATGCGGCATCTGTTAGAGCATGAGTTTGGATACTCATGGTACCTCAGGGAGAGGGTAGTCTGAAAGATCATGGAGAACGAGGTTACGATTCCTCCAGTGAATCCCCCTATATTCATGAGGTGAGTGCGGGAGATATTGGATGACGCCTGGGTGGCGATAATGATGGGTGAGTCTTACTCGTTGTATAGTGACACGACTATGATGTATGACTATATGGATTTTGTGTTGAGCTGACTGATGCCTCCTAGAATATACGATGTGATGCCTCTTCCTTATGCGGGTTCAAGTCGGCAAGTGGAGTCCTCCCATAGTGCCGGAGATACGATGACGTCAACAGCGGTAATGACTTTAGAAGCTCCCTTTGTATGGTTGTTTTTACCTGGTTAAAACATCCGACGAGTTGATGAAGGGTAGGTGCATTTATAGCATCGTCCTAACGCGATGAACCCAAAGGAGTTGGGCCTGACAGAGGAGGTCCTTCGACCTGAGGTACACTTTGTGTTTCTTAGTCTTTTGATTTCTTGATTCCTGCCTTTTCCTTTCAGACTTGACTGATTTGATGTTTCTATTATCTTTTACAGCAGATCCGGGTCTCCACCACTTGGATGACATATATTAGGTATTGGATATCTTTGGAGACTGCCCATATCCGTGAGGTGGTTTCGGTCCCTTCTTTTTTGGTGTCGTTTGCCTCATCCTGGGAAGGCTCGAGCTCTAAAAGTGGTGGCACATCATCTCACCGCAGGGAAAAGAGGACGCGTCGTAGGGATGGAGGATCTTAAAGAGAGAGAGAGAGAGAGAGAGAGAGAGAGAGAAGTTGAGTGAGAGAGGGAAAGAAATTGGGTTCGGACTGAGTCCCGTTGTTTTTCTATTTTTCCTGGAAGATATCAATGTAACATGAAAAAAATATCTACAAATAAAGATGAAGTTTTTATTAATTTCTACTTCAGTGATTAATACACATGCTCTTTTTACTTTGGTGCTGAGACCATAAAAAGAATTTGAAAATTGATTTGAAAAGGATTTTATTTTAAAATGGGATGAGTAAAAGCATAAGGATCAGATATTCAGAATTCCCTTAAGATAAAAATTATTTTTATTATTTTTTTTTTATTTTGACAAAAGAGGAAAAAGGAGATTTCCCAAAAATAGGGTGTTGTCGATCGGCATGACCCTTGTCCTACATATTGGCACATCAGTCCAGTGCAATCAACCCAAGGCTATGATTCCACTTTTTTCAATTTCTTGGTACTTGGTGGGGAAAGTTTTTCTCTAATTTCTGAAGGGTTTCTTGTCTTTGCTTGAGAGTTTTCAAGTATAAATAGGGGTGTGAATGGGGCTTTTCTCCTCATACTTTCATTACCTTTCTTTCACATTCTTACTTGCTTGTTATCTCTTTGTTTTGCAAGATGGCTCTCCATAGTAGCATTGAGTTCATCAACTACCTCGAAGCCTTGGAATAAATGTATTCTTACAATGTCGATTAAGATGTTTTCCACATGCGACGAGTCTCTTTGTGGCATAACTAGACCATTGAGTGGAATATATTGATGGAAGCTATGGAATTCTGGTACCCCTAAGTCCATGTCTTTCATTTCGGGTTGGATGAAATTTGTCCTACCTATGAGGAATTTTCTGCCATGCTGGGGATAAATCCCAGCGTTCCTGTGGCTTTGCCTGAGTTTTCCCATTTTCCCAAGGAATGTTTGGCTGGACTTATTTGTATCTCGCCTTCACGATCAGGTCGTTGGTTACGGGAGGAATGATTTCCCTTCCGGCAGTGCTATAATCCATATATTTACAAGATGTGGGCGATGCCGATTATGCTGAGGCCATTATTTCGGGCCTATTTTCAAAAGTGTTATTGGTGACTGGGGAAATTCTAGTGGACCCCCAACTTACAGCTTTTATTTTTTGAATGCAGTACCGTCGTAATCCTATGATGGTGATACTAGCAGAGACTTTGAATGGCATGGATGCTTGGCAAGGGGGTCGTTCTGACTTTCTGAGAGGGAGCCATGTGGTGTTGTTCATGTGGATGTCAGAGAGGTTTTGTGTGGAGGTCCTACCTGAGTATCGTTTGTCGGAGGTGCCAAACTTGTTCTCGCGCTATTTCATTAGCATAGGCCTTGACATAGAAAGTTGGGGGAACTGGTTTGTAGAGCACGGGACTCGAGGCTTGCGCTAGTCAGTGCCTTGGTGGGGGAGATTCTTCTTATTCTGGAACTCGGGGAGTACCAATATGTCCGGTTAGTAGGCCTCGGGAAGACCTCTTTCAACTTTCCCTGATGGCTGCTGCCCCAATTTGATTAGGAGTAAATCGTGCCACCGCAAACTCTGAACTTCTTTCCCGTGGAGAACCTGATGGAGCGTATGCACATGATGCTTGGTTCTCTGTGGGAGAATCGTCGTCCGTCAATCTATTCTTCCCAATCAGTGGGTAGAGTCTGGCACATCTCAGGGGACTAGATGAAGTGGTTTTGGAAGAAGGTAGTGGCCAAGATGCTGGCTGTGGAGACTGGGCAAAGGTGATTTTCCATATCTGACACCATGGAGGGAGGTGTTGTGATTTTCTCGAGGCTGGTCCGGTATTATCACTCTATGGAGCATCTATGATACTCCATTCAGGCCGGGGAGGTTTGGGGACCCCGGGATGTAGGTGACGATGGGGTCGAATCCTTTGGCTGTTGCGGGTAGGATTTGTGAAGCTTTTTGTAATGGGTGTGGTTTTTTGTTTTGTGGGAATAATTGGAGGGTGATTTTCAGGAGTAGTGGGGCTTATTTTTATTTTGGTTTTTAGGAAGGTAGGAGTAAGCTTGACAAGGGAAGTCATTTGATTCCCTATGCCGATGTAATCTTACTGAAATTTTAAATAATGAAATAAAGAAGTTTTTTATCACCTAGTTGTGCCTCTTGATGAGTTTTTCATTTTGAATTATTTATACCAATCGCTAAGGCATACATAATCCTTTTGTTCATGTATATGCAAAAATGAACGATCGTTCTCGGGGATAAGAAAAGAATAGCTTTTTGTGAAAAAGAAAGGGGGTCGTGCTCATGTAAACAGATGAGTTGCCTACGTATCTCTGAGGGTTTTGAAAATTTTCTGAAATTCATTTCTTGAAAGCAAAAGGGTTTTTAGAGGATCAGGCCCCACGTAGTTCTGATTAGAGGGAAATGAAGATTGATTGTTATTAGAATAGAAGGGAAATGATAAGAGTCATAGCGCGGCAAGATTTTGAAGTAGGGGTATAATTTCTTGAGACGTTCCAGGTTGACTGGACGCTCCATTTCTTCTCTATCCTGGTTGGTGAGCACAGCGACGCCGCCTGATAGGATCTTCTTCATGATGTATGGGTTGCTCCAATTAGGTTTGAATTTCCCTCTAGGGTCCCAGATGGGCTCTACTATTTCTTTGAGGGCCATGTACCCTTCTTAAACATCGCGGTCCTTGACTCTCTTATTGAATGATAACGCTATACGGCGATGGTACCCTTGCATGTGATATAGAACTTTCAACCTTCTTTTGTCCAAAATAAACAGTTCGTCAAGACGGCTTTCGTGCCAGGCTTCTTCACTGACTTTTTTTTCAAGCATGACGCGTAGCGAAGGGATTTCTAGATCCACGGGTAGGGTTGCTTCCATGTCGTAGACTGGAGAGTAAGGGGTATCCCCAGTAGAGGTTCTAATTGAAGTGCGGTAGCTACAGAGGGCGTAAGGGATCCCGTTGGGCCAATATCGATAACACTCAATCAACTTGTTGATAATGGCCTTGAGGTTCTTTTTGGCTTCTTTAACTTTGCCATTGGTCTGATACCGAAATGAAGAAGATTTGCATATCTGAATTCCATACTCGTCGACCACTTCTGTAACTTCTGCCTCGAAGTTTAACCTGTTATCTGATACCAGCTCGTGCGGGACCCCATATCAACAAATGATGTTTTTCTTGATGAACTTGGCCACTTTCTTAGCATTTAAAACTTCATATGACTTGGCTTTGACCCATCTGGTGAAGTAGTCAATGGTGATTGAGATGAACTCATGCCCGTTGGATGCTTTTATTGTAACTTTACATAATATCATTCCCCCATGTGGAGAACGGTCAGGGAGAAGTCATGTTAAATAATTCCTGTGGAGGCAAGTGTTGTAGGTTGGAAAACTCTTAGCATTTGAGGCATCTTCAAATGTAGGCTATGCAATCTTGAACCATGGTAGTCCAGTAGTAACCCTATCGAATGATCTTCTTGGTGAGCATATGGCCATTTATGTGGGTTCCACATTCCCTGCTATGGATTTTTCGCATCATTTCTTCAATGTCAGCCCCTACTATGTACTGCAAATGGGTTCCATCAAAGTTTCTCTTAAACAGTGCTTTATCACAGACAATGTACTGGGCATCCATTCTATGGAAAGTTATTTGGTCTTTCTTGTTTAATCCTTGGGGATACCTACTATATTTAAGGAGGTGCCAAATATCATAGTACTAGCAGTTGGCTATCTCAAGATCTTCCTCCATGCCAAGCTCAATGTGGTAGCAGTGGGTTGGCTTATCTTCATTTTGGACAAGGAAATGGGCCATGGTTATTCCTTCGGGCATGTCAATCATGGAGGCTAAGGTAGCAAGGGTGTCGTATAGGTTATTCTTTGCTTGGGGCAAGTAGTGGAAGGTTACTTCTTAGAATTGGGAAGCTAGCTCTTCTAGGTGGGCATGGAAGGGTAAGAGTTTCTTGTCATTGACTTTCCACCTTCTAAGTACTTGATCGATGATGAGGGTTGAATCCCCGTAGATATCAAGGTATCAAATTCCTTTCTTAAGGCCAACTTTGAGGCCTATCGTCCACGCCTCGTATTCAGTCATGTTGTTAGTGAAAAGAAAATCTAGCTTCATGGCAATAAGAGTGTGAGAGTCATCAGGGGCAATTAGTAGTATCCTAATGCCATACCCTTTTTGTTAGAAGTGTCGTCAAAGAACATTTGCCATCGAAGGTCTTTTTGGGAGGCACAAAGGATATTCTCATCAGGGAACTTAAAAATCCAGACAGCGGCCTCTTTCATAGGGTAGTCAGCAAGGTAGTCAGAGATGTCTCTTCCTTTTGTGTCTTTCTATGTGACATAGTTAATATCGAATTCAGCTAGAAGCATTAACCAAAGGGCCATTTGACTGGATAGAGAGGGATTCTCGGGTAGGTACTTGATGGGGAAAATGAGCATATAGTGCCGTAACTTTTGGGTAACTCAGACAAGAGCGACACATGCTTTTTCCAAGGAGGTGTAGTTAACTTTGTAACCGAACAACTTTCGATTGGCATAGTACATGTCTCTCCCTTTTAGGGTCTCGTCGAGGTATTGGGATAGCAAAGCCCCAACTGCAGTATCAGTTATGATTAGGTATAGGAGTAAGGGAAGACTAAGCTACGGCGGCATGAGCACCATAGGTTGGGTTAAGTATTGCTTGATTCGGTCGAAGGCTTCTTGGCAAGCTTTGTTCCAGACTTTGGTTGAATCTTTTCAGAGGATTTCGAAGATGGGTTCACAGATGGAAGTCAATTGGATGATGAACCGAGTGATGTACTATAATTTCCCAAGGAACCCTCCGATCCTTTTCTGTTCGAGGTGGTGGCATCTCAAGTATAGATTTTAGATTGTCAGGATCTGATTTTATCCCTTTCTCACTAACCATGAATCCTAAGAGTTTTCCTTTAGTAACTCCAAAGACACATTTATGTGGGTTAAGCCGCATTTGTTACTGTCGTAGTCGTTCAAAGAACTTCCAAAGACCGGGAACATGGCCTTCCCTAGACTTGAACTTGATAATCATGTCATCTACATAGACCTCGACTTAATTGTGTATCAGATCATGCAAAATGATTGTGGCAGCCCTATAGTAGGTAGCCCCTACGTTTTTTAGACCAAATGATATGACAATGTAGCAAAAGGTTCCCCAAGGGGTGATGAATTCAGTTTTTTTCTTGGTGATTTGGGTGCATCTTGATCTGATTATATCTGATAAACCCATCAATGAATGACTTGAGAGCATGGCTGGTCATATTGTCCACAATTATGTTGATGTTAGGTAATGTGTAATCATCCTTCGGAGAGGCCTTGTTCAAGTCTCGATAGTTGACACACATGTGAACCATCCCTCCTAATTTTAGCACATGTACGATATTGGCTAGCCATGTGGGATATTCTATCACATGAATGAAACCCATGTTCATTTGCTTGACTAATTCTCTTTAACCTTGAATGACCATTTCGTACGGATCTTTCATAGTTTCTATTTGACCGGTTTGCAGTCCGAGAGAGTTGGAATCTCATGTTGTGTTATCTTAGGGTCCATGCCAGGCATATCATCATAGGACCATGTGAAGATATCCATGAATTCCTTTAGTAGTTCTTCGAGTTGGGCGCACTCATGCTCATTAAGGGTGTCCACTATCCTAATCTAGCGCATTTAATGACTAGAACTGAGATTAATAACAATAGTTTCATCTTCATTAACTTGAATGAGGTTATGTTGTTTATTATTAACCTTATTTAGATCAGTTAAGAATTGTTCATTTACAAAATCATAATCATCAAGAGTTTAATTAGAATCAAGATAATTAATGTAAGGCACATCAAGATACTCAAAATCTTCATTTATTTCATTGATATGAAAAATAGCATTGAGAACCTCATCAAAGGAGGTCTCAATTACATGAGAGTGAGGGGAAACAACTAAAGGGTAAATGGGGGCAAACATTGGGGTTAGGTTGAACATTAGCAGGTGGTACAGGTGCAGTATGCCAGTTAAGAATAGGTGCACCAACATCTTACATTAAGCAGGATGGATTCGACGATGTATCCCCTAAGTGGATCATGCAAAGTGTCAGTCCCAATGTTTTTAAATTGAATGAATCTTCGGAGTCACTGCCCTTAGAATCCCCGATATCAGTTATGGTCTCTTTAATGAGTGGTTGTACACAATGCTAGGAACTCTTGGCCCATAGGTAGTTGTCTTGAAAGAAGATCTCTATTCCTATTTTCATCCTCTTGTCTACATGGTTATACCAAGGTTCAGGGAAGCCATACAAGGGGAAATCCTCACCCTCTGTAATGAATCTTCCATTTGGGGAATCTCTCGGGACAGTTCTGGCACATTCTAACCTGCTCTTCAGTCGAGGCCAACAGATCATTCTGAGTTCATATTCTAATGGTTGATAGCCCAAGCCACATGGAGGAAAGTCTTCCTTCAACACAATAGGTTCAACTATCCCTTGTTGTCTTCATCCTAGACCTAGTCTGGGCATGAAGTGCATGTTCTTGAACATCTGGATTACATTGACGTTTCCATGGGGGTCATATTCTGGACAAAGCATGTCTTTGAATTCATCCCCTACTAGGAGTAGGAGTGTTTCAACTTGGAATCCTGACAAAATCATATCATTCACCCCGTATTGTATTATAAGTACTCAATTACTGGTGCTGGCATTCTCAGTGTTGTCACTGTATCCCAACATAGTGATAACTTATTCGTTGGCAAAGAACTTTAATTTCTGATGGAGGGAAGAAAACTCCCCTTTGATGCTATGGAGCTATGATAGTCCAAGTAGCAGATTGAAACTGGATGGGATATCAACGACTTGGAATTACACAATGGGGTTTATAGGGCCAACCCCTATTTTAAGCTTAATAGATCCCATTACTTCTCAATGGGTGTTGTCGTAGGCACATACGGTGATAAAGGTTGGAGCCGTCGCTCACTTTTAATCCCAAATAATTAAGCGTCCTCAATGGGAAAACATTAATAGCGGATTCATTATTGACAAGATAAAGTGGGACAGTTTTCCCCATAACTTTGACAGAGATATTAAGAGCATGATTGTGGTTGGTATCAGTCTTGGGGATTTCTTATTCATAAAAAGAGAGCACTCGAGTAGAGGTCAAGGATCTGACTAGGCTCACTACTTCTTCTAGCATGGTTGAGGGGGAAACTGTGGTCTTGTGAGTAGCTTGATTAAGGCATTTTGGTTCAGTTGGAAAGACATAAAAAGGCCCCATAACGTGATATTGGCTTGGGTTTTCTTCAATTGATCGAGGACCTTACTTTCTTCATGGGTCATTTCTGGCACAGGTAGATTCTCAACACCCTTCCCTTTATCGCACACTGAGGATTGTAGGCTTGTGATTTGGTAATGTCTTCCCGATCAGGTCATGTGGTTTATAGAACAAAGGAAAAACATAAATCTTATTTCTTCATCGATATTGGGTTGTTCGTCCACCTTATTAATTTTTGTTATCAACTCTTCGAATGATATTATCACGCATATGTTGTCTATCAAACTAGTCTTTTTAGAATCTTGTTCTTCATCTGAATTTTTGAAATTACCCCCTCATCCAGTGGCAACGATATTGTATTTCCATACAAAGTCAATGCACTCCACAAATTCAACGGCCTCTTTGTATAATTCCTCCCATTCGGCAAGGAAATGCACAACTGAAGGGACCAAGCTCCCTTATAATTTCAAAGCATCGAGTAGATCGGGTACATGACAAATATCACCAGTCTGTTGAAACAAATTTGTCGTGATCTGGATCATGTCACCTAGACTGACTTTATCGATTGGCACCACCTAATTTTTTTACTTTCGGGCCCCTTTCAAGCTTATAAAAACAACCCCATAAATCTCTAACAGTTGATGGTCATCTAGAAGGGAAATTTCAGCCCAAACTCCAAGAGTTGGTTCAACACTTCTGACAGTTCCATATTTTTATCTCCAGAATAGGTGCGGAGAGCGATGCATGCTCAGATGAGAAGGGATAAGGCTTGATAGACGAAGATAGTAAGGTGAAGGAAAAAATATAGGCATGTTTGGAGAGGTTTAGGAGAGTATGTGGGTATGACTAGTAATTTACTCGGCATGATTTAGGTATATGGGTCACATTCTGAGTCTTCTTCTAGGAAAATGGCATTTGTATGATTTCAGAGTGGATTGTGGGTAGTGTTTGGTTTAGGATTGGTTGGTGGGGTAATGATACCCCGATGAAAAAGTCCTTTGATCACATTTTAGAGATGGAAACATTGGTCAGTGGTATGGCCAGTAATTTGATGAAAGTCACAATCGACATCTGGTTTAGAGTTTTTCGAAAGTGGGTTTGCTAATGGACGGGGGTCCAATGGTTTGATCAGATTTCAGATCAAGAGGTCCTGGTAGACTTTGGAGAAAGGAGAGTGAAGCTCGGTGTACTCCTTTCAGACTGGGTTTGGGCTGAAGCACCTTATACGCTTGACTTACTTGAGTCTACATTGTATAAGTGCTCATATAGTTTGGAAATTGTGACAAAATTGGTGTTCCATTTCCCTAGACTCCAAAGTGCCTCAGAATCTTCATCTTATGCCACTCTTGATTCAATTGGATGTATAAATCACATCCACACACTCTAGTATTGCATACATGGTTCATATATTACTTTAATTGGTTGTGTGTGAGTTGTGTGTGGTTAATCCCATTTAAATTGGCTTTAAAGAATTTTTGGGATTTTTTTAACATTTTTTAAATAATTTTTTTATAATAAAATTTGGATTATAAAATTTTTGGGTCTTTCCGCTATTTATGGTTTTACCTTTTCATACCTAAAAGTTGGTTTGGGTAG
The DNA here is from genome assembly GCA_949130495.1 of Sambucus nigra. NCBI lineage: Eukaryota > Viridiplantae > Streptophyta > Magnoliopsida > Dipsacales > Adoxaceae > Sambucus > Sambucus nigra. Next base: position 578,108,583 of record OX422211.1, on the reverse strand, counting down.
GAACCGAAAGCGCCAGAGACTATAGGGTGGGTGTGTAATTATTTTCAAATGCGTGTGTGAGAACAGATCTGAGCCCTACACCTGTCACAACCATACCGGCCTGATTTATTTTTCTTTGAAAACACATAACTGTTATCCATTATCAGCCCTTGGATCGTTGTTATCAATGCTCTCAACCAATCAGATGCCTTTTAACTCACCGATTTTATTTCACCGTTGGATCTAAGTCAAAAGGCAAAGACTGAATATCAGCACTTGATTTGGTGAAGCCTTCCCTATCCTTCCTTGCTCCCTATAAAAGGAGGCTTACCCTTAGCCTAAATGGACTTTTGGAATTTCATCCTAATAGAGAGAAAAGAGAGAGAAGAGAGAGAATCCAGAGAGAGAGTGAAACCCTAATCGTCCAAACCCTTTTTTTCAAAACCCTAACCTGTTTCAAACCCTAACTCATATCTCATAAACAATTTTACCAAACACTATTCATGTGTGTTTGAGTGTATTGTTGGTGGTGGTTTTGAAGGGTGTTTGAGTTTTATTCCTCTGTGTTTAAAATCTTGTTTCCAACTTAGACTTTGCGTGTTAGATTTGTATTTCTCTTTAATAGAAACTATAGATCTGTCCATTGCATATCATATTACACCTAGATCTGCATAGTTTAATTTATTATCTTGAGAAATCACTTTTGTTGATTATTGTTCTATAAATGTTTTTCAAAAACTTAGAATCAACAAATCTTCTTTTTGTTTCTAGTTCTTACGAAACAAGACTGTTGACCTAGTTGGAATCGCAATTGGTGGTTTCCTATTTCAAAATATTTTTCAAAGACCTCTGAAATCTGATATGACCTTGGCAGTCTTACGAGCAAGGTAACCTTGGATTCCGGGATTAGAGTAAAAGTCAAATACAATTTTATGCTTCTAAAGAAGAGAGAAATCAAAAATAGTTCATCTTAGATCTGATTTGTAATTCATTAGGACTGTTTGTATAAAATAAGTGTGTGTGTGTGTGTGTGTGTGTGTGTGTGTGTGTGTGTGTGTGTGTGTGTGCATGGATGTGTTAGAATCACATTCACAAACACTTGTCACACTACAACACAAAAGTGTTGGGTATAAGATCTTGAATCTAAAGAGTCGACGTAAAGACTGGAATAAAATTGGAGAAGTTAGCAAACTGGGAAAGCCACATCAACAATCAGAACTGCAAAGAAGTAAGAAGTAAAGCCAGTGGGTACATTTCTAAACTTAGATGGGACTGATTTGTGTGCATGTGTGTTATATAGTTTGTATCTTGATAATTTTGTTTTAGTGGATTTTTGGTTTATGACTTAGAAGTCACTGTGGATGTTTCCTCAGTTGGGTGAGGTTTTACCACGATAAAAATCTCTTTTACTTAATCTTTCTACATCTCATTCTAATGGTTGTGCTGAGTTTAATTGTTTTAAACTATTTTACTAAACCTGTTTAAAAAATCTTGAACAGATCTCATGCATATTTTATTAAACACATCTTGTGATTAAACTGATTTGATTTAAAAAAAAGAGTCTCTTCAAAAAACAGTTCGGAGTTACTTCAATAGTTTAATCTTGTATTAAACGGCATAAGTAATAGCTTTTTCAATTGGTATCAAAGCTTGGGAAATTTCATTTCAAAAGATCTTGTGTTTCTGAAATTGTTTTCTTAAAATCAAACAATGGATGAGAAAAATGAAAGATTTGGTAACTTGAACAGACCTCCTCTCTTTGATGGAAGCAACTTTGCTTACTGGAAGGTAAGAATGTTTGCTTTCATACAAGGAACCTTGGGAGATGATGTCAGGGATATTATTGAAAATGGATATACTTATCCTACTAAACCAGCCACTGAAGGAAGTAATGAGAGGATTAAGAAAGTATTAAGTGAATTCACTCAAGAAGAGAAGCAAGTTTCTCGAAATAATAACAAAGGAAAGAATGCCATTTTTATGTCTATAAATGAACATGAGTTCAAAAGGATCTTATCCTGTACCACTTCTAAGGAAGCTTGGGATACACTAGTTACTGCACATGAAGGTGACACTAGAGTTAAGGTTGCTAAAACACAGATGCTTATCTAGCTGTATAACTCTTTAATTATGTCAAACTCTGAATCTTTTGATGATTTTTACATGAAATTGACTGATATTGTCACCAAATTGCATGCTAATGGGATAACTTATGATAGACATGAAATTGTCTCTAAAATTCTAAGATCATTACCACAGAAATTTGATAACAAAATATATGCTATTAAGGAAATGAGTGACTAAAATCTCACTCCTGAATTACTCAGTAGTAAACTGAGAACTGTGGATATGGAATTAGAATTTAAGAAACAATTGACCCTGTCCCATAGGAAACAGACTAGTTTCATTTTGAGTTTCTCCTCTAAGCTGACAAAACCTGATCTCAGCATTCCTAATAATGATTATGATGAGGAATGTGATATAGATAGTTTGGACAATCAGATTGCCTTGATGTCAAAATAGTTTAAGAAAATTGTGAATTTTAGAAATAAAATGGCAACTAGACAAGGCAAGCCAAATTATCCCACACAGTTTAATCACAAACCTCATGATAAAGGTCAAAACCAACATCACAAGGATAATCATACGAGACCTAACAAAGATTATAAGAATACTGAATGTTATAGATGTGGTAAATTGGGTCACATAGCACAAGACTGTAGAGTTAACTTGAACAATACTAATAAACATACTAGGGCCAACATTTGCAAAGCATGGGATGATTCAAGTGATTCTGAAAATAAGGAACCTGAATCATCCGATTTTTTTATCCTTGCATGTCTTTCTATGCCAAGATAATCTATAATAATGATATGCCTTTGCCTATGTATAAGAATGATGATAATACCTTTACTTTTATTGTTATGAATGATGCTGCTACTGGTTTAAATGCTTTAATTTTTAAGAATATTGCTAGTTCTACAGCGGGGTGTGTGAGTCAAAGGGAAAGCGATAATGACGATGTCAATGTGAGTGTGAATTCAAAAATTGAACCCTTATGGGTCACTTCACACACTACACTTAGTGATTCCGACACTAAAGACCTCCATGATATTCACACACTTTATGATAAGACTCTCAAGAAAAGCACTAGACAAGAGAAGACTGTGAAAGATCTCACTAGGAAACTAAAAGACCTAAGTCTGATGGTTAAACTTAATGCTGAAGAGTATACTACCCAATGTCTAACTCATGAAAGTGAAGTCAAAATTTTTTATCAAAAATTGAAAAAAATTATTGAAGTAAATGAAACACTAGAGAAAAAATATAAAGGGATATTATTATAATTGGAACAATCTAAAGAAAAGATAGCAACTATTTTCAAAAAATTTGCAAAATTTGAAAATAATTCAAACTGTTTTGATGGTTTTGTTACTGATTCAAAAATCAATACTGATGATCGAAATGGAATAGGGTTTTGCCAAAATTTAAAGACACAAACTAAAAACTTTGAACCAATCAAGTTTGTGTCAGGAGGCAAAAGACCTACAGAGACTTGTCCAGATTTTCTTTCCCTAAAAAATGAGTTTGATAAAAATCAACTAAAGTTTGATATTGGGGAATAAAGTTACTCTAAGTGTGAAAGTCCACCTAAGACTAAATACGTTTGCCCTCAAATTAGGAAGAGTGAGTCTACCTTTCAAACTATTCTCCCTAGGAATAAGGTTCAAAATCAAAATTCCATGAAACCTATGTTTAGAGATTTTCCTAAGGAGATACCCTCTTCGAGCAAGCTATATTGCTCATACTGTGACTTTGCTACTCTAGACGTTTAGTCAAACCTATCTGTAATATTTCTCTATACCAGAACTTTAACTATTCTAGGAGAAGTTGTAACAATTATGTTCTGCCTAGACAATCAAACAAAAACTCTAACTATAGAAAGAGAAAGACCAAACCTAAAAGATCATTTCCAAGAAGGATTCTTAGGCACTTTGGAGAAAGGAGCGTGAAGCTTGGTGTATTCCTTTTGGACTGGGTGGAGATTGAAGAACCTTATATTCTTGACTCACTTGAGTCTACATTGTATAAGTGCTCATCTAGTTTGGAAATTGTGACAAAATTGGTGTTCCATTTCCCTAGACTCCAAAGTTCCTCAGAATCTTCATCTTATGCCACTCTTGATTCAATTGGAGGTATATATCACATCCACACACTCTAGGATTGCATACATGGTTCATATATTGCTTTAATTGGTTGTGTGTGAGTTGTGTGTGGTTAATCCCATTTAAATTGGCTTTAAATAATTTTTAAGATTTTTTAAAAAAAATTTAAATAATTTTTTCATAATAAGATTTGAATTATAAAACTTTTGGGGTCTTTCTGCTATTTCTGGTTTTACCTTTTCATACCTAAAAGTTGGTTGGGGTATGAACCGAAAGCGCTAGAGACTATAGGGTGCGTATGTAATTATTTTCAAACGAGCGTGTGTGAACGGATTTGAGCCCTACACTTGTCACAACCATACCGGCCTGATTTGTGTTTCTTTGAAGACACATAACCGTTATCCATTATCAGCGCTTGGATCATTGTTATCAACGCTCTGCATGTGTTTGAGGTCAATCCCTGTGAAACCCCTCTCAACCAATCAGATGCCTTTTAACTCACCGGTTTTATTTCACCATTGGATCTAAGTCAAAAGGCAAAGACTGAATATCAGCCCTTGATTTGGTGAACCCTTCTCGATCCTTCCTTGCTCCCTATAAAAAGAGGCTTACCCTCAGACTGAATGGACTTTTGGCATTTCGTCCTAATAGAGAGAGAAGAGAGAAAAAGAAAGAGGGAGAAGCCAGAGAGAGAGTGAAACCCTAATCGTCCAAACCCTTTTTTCTAAAACCCTAACCTGTTTCAAACCCTAACTCATATCTCATAAATAATTTTACCAAACACTATTCCTGTGTATTTGAGTGTGTTGGTGGTGGTGGTTTTAAAGGGTGTTTGAGTTTTATTCCTCTGTGTTTAAGATCTTGTTTCCAACTTAGACTTTGAGTGTTAGATCTATATTTCTCTTTAATAGAAACTATAGATCTGTCCATGGCATGTCATATTACACCTAGATCTGCATAGTTTAATTTCTTATCTTGAGAAATCACTTTTGTTGATTACTGTTCTATAAATGTTTTTGAAAAACTTAGAATCAACAAATCTTCTTTCTGTTTCTAGTTCTTGCGAAACAAGACTGTTGACCTAGTTAGAATTGCAATTGGTGGTTTCTAATTTCAAAATCTTTTTCAAAACCCTCTGAAATTGGATATGACCTTGGCAGTCTAATGAGCAAGGTAACCTTGGATTTCGGGATTAGATTAAAGGTCAAATACAGTTTTTTGCTTCTAAAGAAGAGAGAAATCGAAAAAAGTTCATCTTAGATCTGATTTGTAATTCATTAGGACTGTTTCTATAAAATAAGTGTGTGTGTGTGTGTGTGCATGTGTTAGAATCACATTCACAAACACTTGTCACACTACAACACAGAAGTGTTAGGTATAAGATCTTTAATCTAAAGAGTCGACGTAAAGACTGGAACAAAACTGAAGAAGTTAGCAAATTGGGAAAGCCACATCAACAATGAGAACTGCAGAGAAGTTAGAAGTAAAGCCAGTGGACACATTTCTAAACTTACATAGGACTGATTTGTGTGCATGTGTGTTATATAGGATGTAACTTGAGAATTTTATTTTAGTGGATTTTTGGTTTGTGACTTAGAAGTCACCGTAAATGTTTCCTCAGTTGGGTGAGGTTTTACCACGATAAAAATCTCTTTTACTTAATCTTTCTACATCTCCTCATCTCATTCTCGTGGTTGTGCTGAGTTTAATTATTTTAAACTACTTTACTAAACCTACTAACAACATCTTGAATAGATCTCGTGCCTATTTTATTAAACATATCTTGTGATTAAACTGGTTTGATTTAAAGAAACGAGTTTCTTCAAAAAAATAGTTCGGAGTTACTTTTATAGTTTAATCTTGTATTAAACGGTCTAAGTAACAGCTTTTTCATGGGCGACTTTCTGGTGCCCATGAAGCTCCAGGTCGAGAGGTGTTGTTGATGATAGAAACTATGGTACTAGTAGGTTTTTCAAACTTCCTAGGAGCAAACTATCCAGAGGCTTTTCTCGATTTAACTTCTGTCTTGGCAAGACTTTCTTCGATCTCCACTCCTGCTTCTCGGAGAGCTCGAAAGTGAGGGTAATACTGTCCTCCCATTATTTCTCGGATATAGGGTAGGAAGTTCTCTACAATAGTGACATGTTCTTATTTGGAAGGCCAATTGGTTATGGTAGCTACTTTTTTTATCCACCTTGCTATGAATTTGTTAACTGATTTCCCAGGGTTCTGCTTAAATAGCTCTAAGTCACGATGGTAACTTCTAGCTTTTCATTGTACTTGTACTGTGACATGAACTCATGGGGAGCATCTTCCCAAATACGAATCCTAGATTCCTCAAGGGATAAAAACCAATAGAGAGTGCTATCTTTCAAAGTCTGCTGGAACATCTGGGTCATTATTTCTTCAGAATCCCCTAGGAGAGTCAGGGCTCGGTGATAGCTACGAAGATAAACAATCGGCGGTCCACTGCCTTCGAACTTCTCGATATTAGGAATCTTAAATTTTTTCGACAACCTGGCTTTAGGATATGGAGAGATGTGGGTGTAGTCCATGTAGTTCCCATAGAGTCTAACTTGATCGAATTTCTTGGTCAACATCTTGAGGTATTCCTTGACCTTGTTTAATTATTCCTCTTTCGGGTCAACATTCACGGGTAAGCTAACCCCTGGCTGAGTAAGGTTTGGCATAGGCAGATAGGTTGGCTACGGCCCATTAGAAGGAGGAGTACAGGAAGCGTGTTGGTATTCCTAGGGAACCCAAATAGGCTCGGGTGCAGGCGGACCCATAGCGCCGGAAAAGAGGACTTCGGTCTCTTCGGGGACAAGGACCTAGTTTCTTTTCATTTCATGAACCTCGATTTATAGGTTGTCAATTTTAGCAATGAGATGAGTTAGAACCGTCAACAAATTCGGCTTTACATTTGTCACTTGATATGTGTTCTCCATAGAAAGCGGGTGAATCTTGGACTCGAAAGAAATAAGGGGCTGATAGAACTTTGGGGTGATTCGACTGAAGACCAAATCCAATAGGGAGACAGACCAAGGGTATGCGATCGACCTCATAAGAAGAAAAATTGGTATTTATTTTCTAAAAAGAAAAGAAGGGGAATTTGTTGGTTTTAAAAAAGGAGGAAAATGTTTTTTGACATTTTTGGAAAACATGAGGACAAAAAAAAATTAGGAAAGAAAATGTTTTTTTTGGTATTTTTTATAAGAGATGAAAAATATTTTTGGACACTTTTGGAAAGAGAGAAGAAAAGATGAGAGATGGGTCTCAGCATGATTATTATGTTTATTATGTTCTCACTTGTATTAAGTTGGCTTAAATGCCAAAAAAAATGTCGAACGGGACCTGAGCCTGAAAAAATTGGATTTACAACATATGTAGGAACTAAAGTTGGACTTGTTACCAGGCTCACGGGTAGGGTCCCATTTTAAAAATTTCATGAAAATTTGGGCGACAGACCGACGTTGAATTTCAGCAAAGTTTTGGGTCGAAACCGATAATCTAATATGTGTGTCCTAGGCTTGACACCTATATGAGGGTATGCAGTTGTTGGGTTAATTGGAAGGCGTTCCCTCCTTTGGCGTGACTTCTACGATATACGTCTTGCTTTTTAGGGCAATCAGTACGTGTGGACAAACCATTTGATATTCCCGAGTATAGGTGAATTGACTCACTATATACCTCGTGGGGACGGTATATACGATAGCAAATTCGATATACTCGACATACACGAATGAGTTCCCTGTGATATACCTCCTGTCATGACTTCGGTCAAGTGATAAGATGTGGGGGAACCGTTTGATATACGTCGAAGGTACTAGGCCAATGGAAGGTGAGAATCATATCTCTTAGGCTAACTTTGACCTACCGGACCAGCGCCCATTATGAAGTGACCCCCAGTTACGGGACAAAATTTGGTCAATAGTAATGCCCTTTGGTGATGTTGTGTGTATCATGCATGATTCTTTGATTAGTATCTTATGGAGATAGTATCTTTCTTGATCATGCCTAGCCGAGATAGAGGTACAAGTATAAATAGTAGAGTAGGGATAACAAGTGAGAGTGGATGGTGTATGATAAGTGTAAGTGAGCATGGATATATACACAAGTGGAGGTGTCTGTTAGTGACACCTAATCATGGATTTCTAAGTGGTGTATGTGACCCTAAGTGCACATGGTGTGAAGTGTACATGGAAAATTTCTATAAGTGTGTGAACAGTGGCATAAGTATGAGATACATATGTATAAGGAATAATAAGGGGAACATGAAAATAGGGGGATATACAAGAAAGTAAAACACTCATGCAAACAAAGTCTAGACATCTTAAACATAGTCCCTAGCATAGTCGCCACTGTGGCCATCCTGGACGGTGCCGAGGGGAGAGAGCTATATCCCCTCAGGAAGGCTGCGTCGTGGTCTCGCACCCCCTTTTGAAAGGTGCTTAGGCCATCGTCGGTGTGGAGGTAAATGTGAAGAAATAGAGTCGGTAGCCTATTTTGCACAAAACAGGCAAAAGAACATGTTGCCACTTAGAGAGAGGGGCATCAAGGACAAACCGATGCATACAAAACCAATAGTTCGAAGGTTTAGGGGCTAAGTTACGGAATGGGAAGGTGTTAGGCACCCATCCGCCCTTTCGATCTCTCATGGGCTAGTGTTACTATTTTCCTTTATATCCCCGTGAAGTGTGTGAGCGTGTTTATATAATGGAGATCGGTATCATTCAACTCATACCATGGACAAGTTAGAGTGAGATCGTCCATAGGAATGTTCCCAAAGTGACATATGTAGAAAGTATGATTTTTGAGTTTATCACGATTTTGATTGTTATTAGGAAACGATAATATGTGTTGGGTGAAATGTAAACAAGCATGATATATATATATACTAGGGTGTACCCGTGCCGATGGCACGGTTATAAAAAAGTTTCGAATATTTCCTAATAGTGATTATGAAATAACCATTAAGACCCCATTAATAACCATTAAGACTCCATTGCATTGACCCGCTTCAATCGTTAATAACCATTAAGACGCCAATAATTTTGGTAAAGTAAGAAAAATTGTTGGAGCATGTAACATTTTTTTGGTAGATTAACTATATGTAACTTACACACGATTCAAAAAAATTCATATTACCCTGATGGGTAATACCGGATAAACACAAACACTAAACAACACATTTAAGTGTGACCGTGCAGATGGCAGGGTAAAAAATAAAACTGTAGGGGAAAATAAAAATATTACTAAAATTTAAAGGTTTGAAAACAAAACAACTGCACAAATGTGATTTATTTTAGTGTATGTAATTTATAAGACTTGACAATTATAAAGACTACAGTTTTGACAGATATTTAAGTATTGAAAATTTTGAAATGGGTTGTTTAAATATTTTCATAACAAATTGAGACTTTAGACATCACATCACTCATGTGTTCAAATAATATAGGTTGTAATTACTTAATCTAAAGTTAAAATTCATATTTTTACCGTGTAATTAAATTTATGTATAGTATGTATTATGACTTGCAGAAAAAATTAAGAATTTGGTTACAAAAGGGACCCTTGGACAACTATATATTTTTACCATCACAACTATCACATAAGAACTTCAATAATTCAGAAGTTACCTCATTATGTCTAGACCCACACTTTGAATATCCTTTCTGAAAAGTTAACAATAACACTGTCAGAAAACAGGCCACAAAAAGACATATATCTTTAACCCTCACTCCATTTTTTACCCTTAGAAATACCTACAACACACAAAATATATTTTATATCCAACAAAGTGCACTACAACAGAACCACAACAACACATTAACCACACACTGAATATTCATACTGATATACAGATAAGGCTTATAAATAAGTCTTCTATTCCATAAATACAATTGGTTTCGTACTAAAATGACAACCCTCGACATTTTTGTTGAATATCTATTACAAAAAAATAACCCCAGTATAATGAGAATTTGATTTAGCAATTTAATGAAGCTTCGTCTTCTCAATCTTCTTGCACTGTGTTCTCTAATGAATCTTCATCTTCTCAATCTTAATATTTTTCTACATCCACCTGCAGATTCGATTCTAGTGTGCATGACTAAGTGAGATGTCAGCATATGCACAATAAAAAAACATGATCACCAATTAGATACAAAGTCGAGCATAAAATGCAATATCTTATATAAAATGAAAAATCTTATATGAAATTCCAACAAAACAGAACATTCAAATGACCAAACAAAAAAAAAATACATGATATGATGTTAAAATAGTCCAATCAAAATGCATTTTTCTAGGAAGTAACCTTAATATTTTAGATTTGAAAAGTTTCAATTTTTACCGTATTATCTTTTTAAATACAAATATATTTTTTTATAAAAGTCATGGGGTTTTGTGCCACCACATGCCCGCCTCCCTCCTCCGCCCATAGTTTTGAGTGATTTGCCACCAAAGATACTAAACAAAAAGCTTCTTCCAAAGGTGATAAATTATGTTTAAGGTATGTTATATATTAAAAACTAAATAGTGAGTAAATTTAGAACATTAAACATTCTAAAAATTCAAATTTTCAACTTTTTAAAATTTGACATGAAATTTAATTGCTATCAAAAAGACCTTTATGCCGTTAAGATCCAAACTTATGGATAATTTTTTCATCTCTAGTTTCAAACAAAAGTAATCCAATCATAAGACCCTTCTTAAGAACATTTGGGCTTCTACTGTGAATTTGACATTATCTAAATTGGTTTTATTCGAAACTTCCTCAGTCATCCATTTTTACTGCTACTCTATGTGTATATCATTTGGTTGTGAAGACATGTTTTGCCTAATAAAAACAAAGATCAGCTAGGTGATATAGCAAAAAAGAGGTATGGAAATACATGTAATAAAAAACATGTAAAATCCAACTTTTTATAACAACCTAAAACTAAAAATATACTCAATGCATATAATTGTATGCGTATAAATGTAGGGTGGATGCTTGAAGCACACATCATATAAACACACAGCATCAACAATTATTTTTCTTACAAAAAAACAGCAAAAAGTAAATCAAGTAAAAATAAAAAAACAATAAATCAAATAGCTCAAATAGTTGGGAATAAGGGAGCTCAGAACAAACAAATAATAACGAAAATTAAATAAACTAAAAAAGTACCTCAAGTTGGTTAGAAAGAAAGAGTTCGCAAATCTGAGAGTAGCATTTACAGTCCTCCATACAGAGACCCATTTCGTGTGATTACAGTCCTAATAAAAAACTACTCGATCCACTCCGTTGACTTGATGAGATTAGCATAGAAGGGACCCATTTCATATGTTTTCAAGGTAAGAAATGAACTCACCTATAGCAGCACTGTCAAACATTTGAACCAAGAAAATTAGAATCCCATAAAACAAAACGGATATGGAGAAAATACTTGTTACAAATCTAACCCTTGTTGCAAATCAAACCTTTGTTACAAATTCAACCCTTGTTGCAAATCAAACCCTTGTTTCTGGACCTTAGCGCCATGGCTCTCTCTCAGACACTTCTTACAAATCAAATCGATAGTAATTATAAAAATGAGCAAAAAGAAAAAAAACAAATATCAAACCCAAAATCGAACCAAATCTAGCCATCAGTTGTTAGATCCGGTTACCTGTAGGAGTTGTGCGCGAGAGAGAGAGCGAGAGAGGCTGTGATTTAAACCCAAAAATTAAACCAAATCTAGCCATCAGTTCTCGGATTTTTTTGGTTTTTTAATGTTATAGAAAAAATGGAAATGGTCTGTTACCTGTTGTTTGAAGCCGAGAAAAATATGTACCCATGTTTTAATTCCTCTCTAAACCAATGTTTCCAGTCGAGAAAAATAGATGTTACCTGTTGTCCACCATAGCCCGACCATGCCCATATCATGTTCAACAAAGTAACTTCAGATCTTACACATGAAGCCAAGCATATGAATACAACATAATGTGGCGAGAGGGGAGGGGAGATTTTGGGCTTAACATATGGCACCCAAAGCCGAACCCAGATGTATTATGTTGTACAGCCGTTTGAAAGTGAGGAGAGAGGGAGCTTTTTCTTTTGGTTTGAAAGTGATGTGGGCTGTTAAAATATCTCGAGCCTTGTGTTTAATGTGAATAAAAAATCTCGAGCATTGTGCTTAACGTGTGAAAAATCTTAAAATTTAATGGGTCAGATTTGTAGGTACACAGATTTGCAGCTACACGTGGGTCAAATTTGCAGGTGTACGAATTTATTATATATATAGATACATAACTTGCGTATGGGTATGATGTTTTGAGAGGCTCGAGATAGTACTTTAGGTGGGTTCGAAATACTGGGTGCAAACTTGACACATTGGTTTGTAGTTTAGAATCAGTTAGCTTATACGAACAGTGAGTTAGATACAAAAATATGTTTATATTGATTTTGTATACAAAATTGTATGATGTGGCAAACACTTTTATTATATGATGTGGCAAAAGTTATATGATGTGGCATGAACAGGAAAAACCCCTCCTCCTTTATTATATATATATATATATATATATATATATATATATATATATAAATAAGAAAATGGGAGATTTAAAAAAATTGGAAAATTAGACTCGAGTCTCGAATTTTAATCCGAGACACCTATGTAGCCTATAAAGGTATCCAAGTTCATGTAGTTCGAATGTAGCATAAACGAAATTAATATATATATATATATATATATATATCTTATTATATATACGTATGTAGTAGGTTGGCCAAAAGCCTCCAAAACCTCAATTCTAAATTCTCAAATTTTTGAGTTTTTTTAATCAACCAAATACATGTGTTTACGTAAGATGTTTCCACATAAATTCGAGAAATCATACTTACCCATTAAATCGGTAACTTCCAATTACCAGTGTATCCACGTCTCTTTCCAAAACTTCCATCAAATTTGTAACTTCCGAATACTCACCCATTAAATCCGTAATACTTGCATTTGTATTCAAGCCTCCCCAATAAGAAAAAAATATGCAGGCCTCTCTCCGCTCTCATCCTCACAATCTTTCTCTCCTTATTAGATCCTTTATCTTTGAGTAGAAATATGTTCCATTCCAGTTGGTTGTTTTCCATAGTCGTCTCTCTCCGCCTCTCAGTTTTTGAGTGGTTTCTTTTGGATTTTCTTTTTCTTCATAGTTGAGTATAAATAACTAATCACAGTTATGGTGTTATCCCACATAGTTGTTACATACATTAGTTTGTTTATTTCCCATACTCTGTGTTATATATACTATGTGTGTTAATTTGTGCAATGAAACAATACTCCGTGTGCTTATTTATGTGTTAAAAACAATACCCTACATGTTAATGAACTCCAGCCTGTGTGTTTCCCGCCCCATGACAATGAACTCCGGACTGTGCTCACTCCGGCCTTTGGTTTTAGATTTGGTAACTCCGGCCTAAGTTTGTTCACTTCAGCACAAACTTATCAAGCGTTTTGTTCACTCTGGCGCAAACATTAGATCTCCTGCATTTTTTATGTTTTTAAGAGAGCTATTGTTCAAGCGTTTTGAGTTGGCCACTCCGGGCAGTTACGTTTTGTGTTGGTCACTCCGGACACGTCAGGGGCTGTAAATGGCTATTGATGATGTGTCTATAGGTGCTTTGGGTTATATAATAGTTTGCAAATGGGTATAGGAAGGTGGGTTATAATAATTTTTTATTGGGCTATAATAATTTGTACATGTTGAAGCTTTGAAGTCTTTTAATGTATACTGTAAATGTATGTTTTAAAATTTATGAAGTCATGGAAGCTTCCTACCGTGTGCGTTTAGTACTAACTTTTATTTTATCCGTTAGTAGTGGAAGATTTTCCATTATTTTTTTTATTAGTAGATTAATTAGCAATGTAAATAAAAATCATAAAAAACTTATTCCACATATTTATTAGATGTTTAAATTTATTTATGATAAAGCATCATCATCCATATTTTGTATCCTTTATTGGATATTTGAATTTATTTATATGCAAAGTTTAAGCAATCCAGTTTTTCATCGCAGTATTGTTATTTTTTCAACACCCACCTTTCTCCATATTTTCTTTATGGCCTCATTTGATTTTTTTTCATCCTCTTTGTGTCCTTTTTAGACATATGCCAACATGTGTGTTTTATGGTGCATGGGTTCATATCCAAGATCATTCGTGGGGTAGAAGAAGATGTACATACAGGGTGTTTTATGGTTTGTACTACTTTATTTGGTTCATTCATGTTTATTTTCATATAAATGGTCTGAATATATAAATGACATATAAATATTTTTTCTATTTCTTTTTTATTTTAACTGAAGCTCTGAACCATAAACATATTCGCACTGAACGCTCTAAAGCTTTAAAGTGTACTATCTAAAATACCGGCACTAAACATGATAACACTATAACATACTGAAAAAAAATATACTCACACTAAACATACTCTTCAAGTTTTTCCACCACATCGCTTCAAGTTTTTTGGCCAAAAGAGTTTTCCACTTTTGCACCGTTTGGTGTAGTGTTTGCTAAAAGAGTTTGTCACACTCACTTTGCTAAAAGAGTTTGCCAAATTCACTTGGCCATGTTTGCACGGCTTATGAGTGTTCGGTTTTTGGTGAGAATGGTGATTTCACACATGTTGGTATATTACCCATGTTCAGTTTTTGGTTATCATGTTGCACGGGTCATGAGTAATATTTTTTTGGTTTGCATATGGGTAATAATTTTGACAGTTATCTTAAATGTAATTATTTATTTAGAAATGTATGCACATGTTTTGTATCGGAGTGTTGCACTAAGATATGTGAAGTTACTGTTAATTATATTTTAAGTGTCATTTACAAGGAAAAATACACTCATGTATGTGTAGTTAGTGTTGGTTGTATTTTAGTTGTATATTAATAGTGCAATAAACATTTCTTTTTGGAAAATAATAGACATGGTAACTAAAAAAGCTTTCTAACCATTTCTTTTGGGTTTGAAAATAATGTTGTGTATCCGAGTGTTGCACTAACCTTCTACAACTCTCCTTAAGTACGGACACTGTGTATTTTAATTTGTCGAGCTTGGTGATGTTAAGATTATCGTAATTGAGTTTTTATTTATGAATTCTATATACGTCAATTAGTGCAAGTTTTATTTCATATTATAAATTTTAATTAGTTAAAATATGTCATAAAAATTACTTTATAGTACATTGTAAATTTTAAAGGAAACTTATATCATGAAATATTTATAAATTTCTTTATTATAATCATGACAATATGTTTAAATAATAATTATTTTGACTTCATATATTTTAGTTTACTGAATTTATGATCCAGCAAAGATTCACGTGTTTTGACACTTAAAAATAATTTTTTCTTAAAAACACTTATAAAAACATATAAATAACTATCTTAAAAATGTTATTTTTAAAACCTGCTTTATATAGAATGAAAAAATGCAGATTTTTTATATACAACAGTAATATATATAAAAAAAATACACTTAAAACATTCTTTAATATTTGTATATATATACACTGTTCATATATGAAAAAATAGTTAAAACGGTGCTTATATATAAACAATTTTTAACAAACTTTTTTTTATATGTATAAACAGTTTCTATATATAAAATTGTTTAAATAATTTTTTATATATATAAACTGTTTTATATAAAAAAATATAAATATTTTTCGCTTTATAAAAAAACTGTAAAAAAAGTTTTATTATTAATTTAAAAAATAGTTGTTAAAAAACTCTCCATTTTTTTCTTTTAACAAAAAGTAGATAAAAATGTTTTTTTATTATTATTAAACTTTTTTTGAAAAACAATATTTTTATATATTAAACATTTTTAAATTACAAACTGTTTTAGAAAACAAATTATATATAAAGTTTTTTTTTCTAAATAAACCCTTAAAATCTATTTTTTTGAAAAAGTATTTTCAAAACATAATTATTGTCAAAAAACATTTTATATATGAAAAACAAATTTTTTTCTTTCATAAAAATATTTTCTTTAACTAATATGGATTTTAATATTATGTTAGTTTTTGCGATAATATCATTCTTGACATTCATTTTCTCACATTCATTTCAATTCATATGTGTTTTCCACCATATATTACTTAAATTTACATGTTCATGATTATGGATACGTTCATTTTGTAAATACTAATAAACATTACATATTAGGTTATATCTTAGAATACAATATTTCAAAACCCGTTAGACCAAACGTGGATTGCATGGATCACCACAAGGATTAAAACTTTTTATAACATATATATGTGGGGGCAAAAAATATGCCTACATAATAGCATGACACGTGGCGAGCATCCTGGTCAAGATGGGGAGAAACGGAGCTCCAACAAGATAAGGACAACTAGAGTTCTTGATAAATGAGAAGACCGAAGAGCACTA
Source organism: Sambucus nigra (assembly GCA_949130495.1). Lineage (NCBI taxonomy): Eukaryota > Viridiplantae > Streptophyta > Magnoliopsida > Dipsacales > Adoxaceae > Sambucus > Sambucus nigra. The sequence continues at coordinate 578,092,017 of OX422211.1, read as the reverse complement.
TCGGAGTCAAATCAAACTCCATGAAGATAGGACTCATCCATATTTGTAACCCTAATGTAACCCCTAACTCTATAGAAAGGGGACACCCCCCATTGTGAAAGGGGGCTTAGAAGCTAGAGAAACACTCTCATGTAAAACTCTCTTATCATTCTAATAGAACACAACAGCAACACCGTGGACATAGGCCATTCATGGTCGAACCACGTAAATCTTTGTCACTCTTTTATTTATTATTGTGCATACATCATGGTACATGGGCACCCCCCATATCCCAGATTTTTTAACACCACAATATATATCTACATTTCTTAACTGCTTGATATCATTTTTTGCTGGAAATCATTTGTATATGTTAAAAATAATTATATATTGCTTAAAACAATTTTTTTTTAAATCCTAGAAATAATTTTTAATTGATGAAATAGTTTACTACTCCTGAAAGTTATTTTTTTTCCTCCTGTAAATCATTTTTATATAATGTTTTGGGAATGTTTTTGATTAAATTCATTTGTTTTAGCTAAAACTCATATTTTATGTGTTGTAAATCATTTCTTTATGCTAGAAACAATTTTATATAGCTAAAAATCATTTATATAATTTTATTACTATAAATATTTTTTATTTGCTGGAAATAACTTATTACTACTGAAATTTATATTTTGTTGAAAATCATTATATATTAATTTACGCATTTTAATAAAATAATTCAAAATACGCTACACTCGTCGTGCATCGCACGGGTCTCCACTTGTATATATATATATATATATATATATATATATATATATATATATATATATATATATATATATACACACACGTATGTGGTGTGGCTTTCAAAATCCTCAAAAACTCCAATCCTAAATTCTCATATTTTTTACTTTTTAAAAAAAAAATTACACGTGGCTGCATCTATATATATGTCGGGTATAATACATTAAAAATTTGAGGCAGTTACATCATGACCCACGTCTCCCACTCACCATGCACGTTCAGTTAGCACACCACTTTTGATATCAACTCATATCCTTTTCATCTCTCAACCAACTACCGATTTGCAGCCCATCATCTCTCTCTCTCTCTCTTTCCCTCCGTCCTTTGTACACACACAGCAGCCAATCACCTGCAATAGCGTTTTATTATAGCTTCAACCGTGTTTGCATTCAGTCCACTTCCATGTTATTTTATATTGTTAATAGCGTGAAATGAATATAACCAGGTATGCGCAACATCATTTTATTATAGCTTCAACCGGGTTTACATTCAGCCCACTTCCATGTTATTTTATATTGTCAACAGCGTGAGATAACACTACCCTTTTGCAGTGTCAACTGACTTTAAAGTCAGTTCAGTTTTATTTCTTTTTATACTGTATGCATATTGCACTTACTCTGGATACCAACATTACTTCTTATTCGCCTTATGCAGAGTACTCAAAATACCAATTGATTTGTCCAACAAATGCCACTTTCAAAAATACCAATGAATATAACCAGGTATGTGCAACAGCGATTAATTATAGCTTCAACAGGGTGTACATTCAGTCCACTTCCATGTTATTTTATATTGTCAACAGCGTGAGATAACATTACCATTTTGTAGTGTCAACTGACTTTAATTTTATGTTTTTTTAATACTATATTCATATTGCACTTACTCTGGATACCAACATTACTTCTTAATCGTCTTGCGCAGAGTACTCAAATACCAATTGATTCGTCTAAAAAATACCCATTTCGAAGATACCATTACACTTAGACCCAGTAACTGTGCAGACGATTTTTCTATCTTGGGTTGAGACTTGTGATAAAGAACGAAGCAGCTTTCTCTCATAGTGCATTTGTCCGTATGTTTTTTGTGTACATCGCATTTGTTAATTTGTTTTTTCTTCTTCCGTAGAGGCCGAGTAATTATGCATGTATTAGTTTTTTATCATGGGTTGAGACCCAAGATAAACAACAAGCAGCTATCTTAGTTAAAGAGAGAGAACAAAAAAAATGAATGCCCATGTGGGCTCAATTGCTAGGAAACAAAGATCTGACCAAGTATCCCATACTATATTTGTTGGTGTGTGTTTTTCTTCTTATTTTTTAGTGGGGTTTTATGTACTTTCGTAGAGATTTTTCAACTTAATTGTGCATGCATGTGTTTTTGTGATCTTGGGTTGAGACCCAAGATAAATAATGAAGTAACTTATATTGACCTCTTATTTTTTTTAACTTCATACCTACAAAAACTGAGACTGTACATACACCTGTTCTTTTTTTTTTAACTTTAATTTGATTCAAAGTTTTGTATTTGTATATGCGTTTTTCTGCTTCAAAACATACCCACTTGACAAACCCAACAGTTTTCATATCTATTTCAACACGTTCCATAATTGAAGGACAACTTTTGTAAGTTATTTTTCGGATCAGATGCTGAGTAAACGTAGTTTCTAAAATATAAAATAGATATAACCTCTTGCTGCTGATCCGAAGTTATTTTTTGGGATTATTTTTTTCATTTTTTTAATCTTCTATTATAAATATAGTTTGAAATCTTATAATATATACGCATGTAGGTGGTGTTCTCTTTGCCTTCCAAACCCTGAATTCTTTTCTCAAATTTTCACTTTTTTTAAAATACATATATTTACATGTGGCTCTTTTAAATTCTCTTTCCATATTTTCTATTTACATGTGGCTCTTTTAAATTCTCTTTCCATATTTTCACTTGACCTTTTTTTAGAGGTGTAGATTGTGTGAGAGGGATATATGGAGGTGACGTTTTACCACCAGTGCAACCCATTTCATTGAATAAAAACAACGTCCATTTTGTTATTTACTGGTCTGTTAGTCCCTCCTGTTATAAATTAGCTTGGTATGAGCCTCTTATAAATTAGTTTGGTATAAACATCTGTGATGATATACCTCTTATTGCCCAACATATTGTTTTTGTTTTGCAGTACATATAAACACATGACGATATACCTGTTATATATATACAATAAGATTATATATATATATATATATATATATATATATATATATATATATATATAGAGAGAGAGAGAGAGAGAGAGAGAGAGAGAGAGAGCGGTTCTCATGCATACCCCAGTTTGCATACCGCTGGCGCGGACCAATTTTGATAAAATAGTAAAAAAAATATTTTTGAGCTAATTTTTATATAGTTTTTAAACATTTCAGTAGGGCCATATAAAAAAAATCAACTCAAAATGAATTTTTTTACTATTTTAAAAAAATCGGTCAAACTTTGTCAGTTAAAAACAACTTAAAAACTGACAAAGTTTGACCGATTTTTTTAAAATAGCAAAAAAATTCATTTTGAGCTGATTATTTTTTTATGGTCCTATTGAAATGTTTATAAATCATAAAAAAAAATCAGCCCAAATTTTTTTTTTTACTATTTTAAAAAAATGGTCCTCATTCAGGGTCCTCAAACTGGAACCTCACTTGATCCTTTCCCTATATATATAGGGGTATATATGTTCGTATTTCATTTTTTTAAAATTACAGGGTTGTTAGCAATATATATGTTTGTATTTCCTTTTTTCGTTTAGGTGTCTCTTATATATATACCGAGGTTTATTATATACATGGTTATTTTGAGTTTTTCCCGGCTTTTGTGACCAATTTTGCAATACACCCCCATTTAAAAACAATGTAATACACCCATACTCTGTTAACTTTCCATCCAAAACGTTAGTACTATTTACATTTTGTGTTTTCTCCCCACTTTTTTTACCAGTTTTGCGATAAAGCCCATTTAAAAAAATTCATTTCATCCCCAAATTATTAACGGTTCAATTTTTTATATAAATAAACATCATATGAATATGTTTAAAAAATTCGAAACTCTTTCAAAAAAAATCAAAAAAATGGCAAAAAAAACAAAAATGGAAAATTTCTAATCTCACGTCTATTAAAAAGTCGAAATATTATAAATTCAAATAAGTAAAATATGTCAAAATACATGTCCATTATAAAAATATGTTTTTCAATAAAATAGCATACTTGATATTAAAAATATTTTTTATTATAATTTGATATTAATAAACTGTACCCAATCTTTATTTATAGAAAACTTAAATATTAATAAGGTTTGGTTTTATAACAAACATACATTTTTATATAAATAAAAGTCAAAACATTTTTCAAATGTTTTGACTATTTTAAAAGTTTTTATTTTAAATACAAGTTGTTTTTATACCTTTTTATTAAAATAATATTGTTTATTCTAAACAAAAAAAAAACTGTTTTTTATAAAAAGATATTATCCTTGGAAAACTGTTTTTATATAAAATAATGTTTTTATTGATAACAACTTTACTGTTTTTATATAAAATAATATTTTTTTATATAAAAACAGTTTTCCAAAGAAAACATCCTTCTATATAAAAAAAAATTATTTAGACTAAACAATATTGTTGCTGAAAATTATTTTTTAACTACTAGAAATAATTTTTTTCCTAGAAAAAAATATTATTGCTAAAAATAATTTTTTATTTGCTAAAAATAATTTATTACTATTGAAATTCATTTTTAATTTGCTATAAATTATTTTTTTAATTCCTACAAATAATTATTATGTCTTACTAATATTTTTATCTATATTTCTTTTATATCTTTTTGGTTCTTTATGCAGGTGTCATCATCAGTTTCATTGCATTATACAAACCAGATTTGGTATATTCTCTCCCGACACTAGTATGTTACTCACTCCATGAACAAATATAGATAAAGATGGCAATATTTATAATGTTTTCCGAAGAAGCTAAATATGTTTTATACACATATATAGGTTATCTTCCTGCATTATAATAATTATTTTTTTTTAATTGTGTTGACTTATTATGCTTTTATTCTCGAACACTTATTTCCTATTCATTGCTAAAAATTATTCTTTTATTCCTAGAAATAATTCTTATTGCTGAATTTTTTTTATTACCGTTGAAAATCGTTTTTACTTGCTGAAAATTATATTTATTACCGTTGATAATCATTTTTTACTTCCTAGTCAATTCCTTACAATGCCTCTTGCCAATTAATTTCTAATCACAAAATAAAGTGCTTCAATGGCATAAATAAAATACCATACTTATTTATAGTACAATAAAAATAATAATGAAATAAATTAAAACATAAATATTAAATGGTAATACTTATCAATTAGTTACAACTCCTCATGCCATTAAATTTTAATCAACTAATAAATTGTGTCAATGACATAAATAAATTACAATATTTTAATTTTTTTATATAACTAAAAATAATTATTTCCTTGAAATAATTTTTTACTTTCAAAAATTATTTTTTATTCTCTTGAAATAATTTTTTATTCCTAGAAATAATTTTTATTAGCTGGTAATTATTTATTAGTAATGAAATCCATTTTTTATTTGCTGCAAATCATTTTTATATGCTGAAAATAATTGTATATTGCTATAAATAATTTTAAACTCCTAAAAATAATTTTTATTTTCTAGAAAAAACTATTATTTAAAAAAAATCATTTTTACTTGCTCGAAATTCTATTTATATGTTGAAAATAATTTATTACTGCAGAAATTCATTTTTTATTTGCTAAAAATCGTTTCTATAAGCTGAAAATACTATTGCCACTATTGCGCCTTAGACGACTACAAGGTGTTCAGCTACAAAATGCACCCAACATCAATGATACTACTTACATTCGACTAGCGGTTTACATCCACCGAATGGTAAAGCTATACACACAACTTTGTTTCCTTAACACTCAGAATTCTACAATTTAGCCACATGTCATTCCTATTTAATAATCTTTTGCGGCATTGCAGTTAATTTGCAATGTAGTTTTTTTTCTAACTTGAATTTTCATACTATGGTTCGTTCTACGACATTATGGTTCTTGCCATTAATTCTTTCTTACTCATTTTAAGTCGTACTATTTATTCCCCGCATTACTTATATTTACATGCTCATAGGTTATGGCTACGATCTTTTTTTAAAATACTGATAATAATTGAATTTTAATTTATATAATTGAATAAAATATTTCAAAATGTGTTACACCCGCCCGTGCATCGCACGGGTCACCACTAGTTTTATTATATGTGTATGTGTAGAAAATGTGTTTTTTCGATTTTGGAAAAACGTGTGATGGATAATTCCATTCAAAATTTACGGATATAAACCTCTTTTATTTGTTGTTAGGATTTTTATAGAAAATAAAGCATGTGAAATATACTGATAAAAGTGTAGGCATTAATGTGTAGGAACTAAAGTAAGAACTAGATTATGAATCTAATGTATATTATGCAAAAACAAGAAATTTAAAGAGAGGGGGAAGGAATTTGACCTTCTCTGAAACTTGATCTTTGATCTTGGTTGAACTTCCTTGAGTGTTGATGAATGTTTATGAGCGGGAAGGATATTTTGCCAAATTGGGTATGAAAAGGATGGGAATGTAAGCTTGAATGGAACTTCACATAAGGAACTTCGCTGATTTCGAGGGAATGTTGTTGAGATCACTGATGCTGATGGATCTGTTTAATTTTTTCTAGAGTGAGGTCGTGGCCTCTATTTATAGGATCAGGTGGTTATGATCGACCTAACCCAGGGGGTGCCCATCGGCAGGTGATCCTTGGCACTGTGCCGATAGGCAGGGGTCTGGACCTGCCAATTGGCAGCCTCATGCAGATTTTCCTGGAAAAATGGTCGTAGAACACAAACTGTTGATTGGGTGTAATACCCAACTGATCACTTTGAAGGATGAGACCGTTGGGGACTTTTACCGGTTGTATCGGTGGCGGAAGTCTAATCGACAATCGAGGAGGTCTCTCTCTCTAGAGGCGGTGCATTAGGTCTTGAATGGCCTGACCAGTGATAGGGTAAGACTTTTCCTTTCTTCAATCCTGGTCTTTGTGTGCTCTGATTCCATATTTCCTTATATCTTACTGGGGATTTTTCAGGTGACTTTTTACCCTTGGGGGATGATCGTTCAGGACACGGGGTTGATTGGAGTGAATGCACAGATGAGGCATTTATTGGCGGATGAGTTTTTCCACTCTTGGTATCTTGGGGAGAGGGTGATCTGACAGATTGCCGAGGAGGAGGAGGAGGAGGAGGTGGTACCACCTGCGAGTCCCCCTATGTCTCTGAGGTAGGAGCGGGTGCTGCAAGAGGATGCGAGGATCACAACGATGATTGGCGAGTTCTATATACTATACACTGATACGGCTATGTCGTATGATTATATGGACTTCGTGACGAGTTGACTGATGGTGCCCAGCATATATGATGCACTACCTTTACCTCCTGCGGGTTCGAGTCGGCTAGTGGGGTCCTCCTACAGTGGTGGCGATGACTTCGGTGATCCCCTTTGTGCGGTTGCATACCCCTTCATACAACATTCGATGGGTTGATGGAGGGATGGTTCCTATATTGCATCGTCCTCATGCGATGGACCCGGAGGAGTTGGGCTTGACAAAGTGGTATATATTTTTGTTCTTCTCTTTTCCTTTTATTTGGTTTCTTTTGATCTTTTCTGCTTGATACTGATTTTGCCTTTTCTTGCAGCAAGTTCGGGTGTCCACCACTTGGCTGAGGGATATTAGGGACTGGATATCTTCGGCGACTGCCCATATTCGGGACGCAGTTCCCGATCCTTCTTACTTGGTTCCGTTTGCCTCATCCGAGGAGGAGTCTGGTTCAGGTAGTGGTGGTTCATCGTCTCATCGTAGGGGAAAGAGAGCACATCTTAGGGATGGGAGTTCTTAGGAGAGAGAGAGAGAGAGAGAGAGAGAGAGAGAGAGAGAGAGAGAGAGAGAGAGAGATAGTGGGTTTGGGTTGAGTCACATTGTTTTTCTGCTTTTCTTTATTTCCTGCAAGTAACACAAAGAAATATCTATGCAATGCAATGATGTTTTTTTATTATCTTTTGTTAATGATGAATGAATTAATGCATGCACATGCGCTTTTTTACTTTGCTGCTGAGACCGTAAAATATTTTTGGAATTTTTTGAAAGAAAGTTTTATTCATAATGAGAAATTATATAAAGATGGAAATGGGATTTTTGAAATTCTATTAAGAATATCAATTTATTTTTATTGAGTTTTCTGAATTTGCCAAAAGAGGAAAAAGGAAAATTTCCAAAAGTAGGGGGTGCCGATCGACAAGCACCTTGTCCTGCCTATCGGCACATCAGTACAGTCCCATCAATTAAAAGCTTTGATTGGTACCCTCTTCAGCCTTTGGTACCTTATAGGGCAGGATTTCCTTTGATTTTTCCAATGATTATATCTTTTATGAGGGTTTTCAAGTATAAAAAGGGGTAAGGGTGGAGTGGTTTCATCACACATTCGCATTCCTTCTTTCTTGTTCTGTGAGATGGCTCTCCCTGGTAGTGTTGAGTTTTCTAACTACCTCGAGACTTTGGAGGCAATGTGCTCCTACAATGTAGACTATGATGATTTCAACATGCGTCGAGTCTCTTTATGGCGTAATCGACCTATAGAGTGGAACATGTTGATGGCGGCGGTGCAATTTTGGTACCGAGAAGACCATGTATTTCTCTTTGGCTTGGAATAAGTCTGTCCAACTTATGAGGAATTTTCTGCCATGTTGGGAGTAAATCCTAGTGTGGCGGATGTTATGCCTGAATTTTCTCGGTCTCCCCTGGAGCTGTTGGTTGGACTTCTCCTCATCTCACCCTCGGCTGGTAGATCCTTGGTTACTGGAGGAATGATTTCTCTTCCGACAGTGTTGCGGTCTGTGCATTTACAGGAAGTTGGTAATGCTAGATATGCCGGAGTCGTCGTTCTGGGCTTGATTTCAAAATTGATGATGGTGACTGGGGAACTTCTGGTGGATCCATAACTTGCATCTATTACTTCATAGATGTACTACCGTCGCAATTCGACGGCGGTGATACTAGCGGAGACTCTGAATGGCCTGGATGCCTGGCGATAAGGTCGTTCTGACTTTCTAAGGGGTAGCCCTGTGATGCTGTTCATGTGGTTGTCTGAAAGACTTCGCTTAGCGACTCCTCTGGAATACCCTTTATCGGTTGTACCCAAATTCTTTTCGTGCCATTTCACCAGTGTTGGTCTGGATATAGAGAGTTGGGAGAACTGGTTTGTGGAGCAAGGGGCTCTAAATCTGTACTGGTCAGTGCCTTGGTGGGGATATTTGCTGGCTATTCTGGAGCTGGGGGAATACCCGTATGTCCAGTTGATTGGTCTCAGACAGACCTCTTTCTATTTCCCTTAGCGGCTTCTACGCCAATTTGGCTGGGAGCAGGTCGTGCCACTTCGGACACTAGATTTCTTTCCGGTAGAAGATCTAATAGAGCCTCTGCGCATACAGCTTGGCTCTTTGTGGGAGAGTTGGCGTCCATCGTCTAATCCCTCGCAGTCTGTTGGGAGAGTTTGACACATCCCTGGGGATTATATGAAGTGGTTGTGGAGAAGAGTAGTTAAGATGTTTGTAGTGGAGACTGAACAAAGGTGGCTTATTTTATCTGATACCATGGAAGGAGGTGTGGTAGTTTTTCCAAGGCTGGTTCGATCTTATCGGTCCATGGAGAGTTTGCGTCACTCCATTCAGGAAGGGGAAGCTTGGGGACCCCAGGATGTAGATGACGATGATGGAGCGCGCTCCTCTGGTAGTTGTGGGTAGGACACTTGGAGAGTTTTTTTTATAATGGGGAATAAATTTGGGAATTTTATTTGACTTATTAGGAAGGTAAGGAGGGAAGGGAGTCATCCGTTCCTTTTCTTACGTAATTGTACCGTAATTTCTTATTAGTGAAATAAACAAGTTTTTTATCATTCAAGTGTGCCATTTGATGAATTTTATATTTTGAATTATCTATACCGATCGCTAAGGCATGCATAATCCTTTTGTTCAAGTGTATGTTAGAATGAACTGTCGTTCTCGGAGATAGGAAAAGAATAGTTTTTTATGAAGAAGAAAAGGACGTTCTCACATAAGATGTATGAGCTGCCTACATACCTCTGGGGGTTTCTGAAAATTTTAATTTTTCTGAGAATGGTTTTTGCAGAGGATCAGGCCCACATAGTTCTGGGTAGAGGGAAATGAAGAATTTTTTTTTAGAATAGAAGGGAGATGAGAAGAGTCATAGCGTGCCAAGATTTCGAACTAAGGGTAAAATTTCTTGAGATAGTCTAGGTTGACTGGATGAGCCATCTCTTCTCCATCTAGGTCGATGAGCATGGCGGCACCGCCGAACAAGATTTTCTTGATGATGTATGGGCCGCTCCAATTGGGCTTGAATTTCCCTCTGGGTTCCCACATGGGCTCTACTATTTCTTTGAGGGCTAAATCCCCTTTTTGGACATCACGATCCTTGACTCTATTATTAAATGAACGCGCGACTCGGTGATGGTACCCTTATATGTGATACATCGCTTTTAATCTCCTCTCGTCCAAGAGTGATAGCTCGTCGAGGCAGCTTTGATGCCAGTCCTTCTCACTGACTTGGTTTTCGAGCACGACACGAAGTGAAGGGATTTCTAGCTCCACGGGTAAGACTGCTTCCATGTCGTAGACTAGTGAGTAAGGGGTATCCCAGTAGAGGTTTGAATTGAGGTTCGATAGCCCCAAGGGCATATGGGATTCGGTCGGCCCAATCTCGATAGCTTTCGGTCATCTTATTGATGATGTCTTTGAGGTTTTTATTGGTGGCTTCGACTGCACCGTTGGTCTGAGGTCGATAGGGAGAAGATTTGTGTCTCTGAATCCCATACTCGTTGACCACTTCTGTTACTTCTACCTCGAAATGCAACCCGTTATCTGACACTAACTCGTACGGGACCCCATATCGGCAGATGATGTTTTTTCTGATGAATTGGGCCACTTTCTTGGCATTCAGGACTGCGTATGACTTGGCTTCGACCCATTTGGTGAAATAATCAATGGAAACTAGGAAAAACTCATGCCCATTGGAGGCATTGGGTGTAACTTTCCCTATAAAGTCGATACCCTAGGTGGAGAATGGCCAGGGAGAAGTAATGTTGTATAATCACGTTAAGGCAGGTGTTGAAGATTGGAAAACTATTGGCATTTGAGGCATCTTCGGACATAGGCGGTGTAATCCTGGATCATGGTGGTCCATTAGTAGCCTTATCGGATGATCTTCTTAGCAAGCATGTGACCGTTCATGTGGGGCCCGTATTTCCCACTGTGGATTTTCTACATTACCTCTTCAATATCAGCCCCTGCGATGCAGTGTAGATGGGTTCCATCGAAGTTTCTCTTAAATAGTGCTTTATGACAGATGATGTACTGGGTGGCCAATCTTCGAAGGGTTGCCCAGTCCTTCTTGTTGGAACCCTCGTGATACTTACCATGCTTAAGGAGGTGCCAGATATCATAATACCAACAATTGGCTAGCTCGGTATCTTCTTTGGTGATGAGCCCAATATGGTAGCAATGGGTTGGTTTATCTTGCTTTTGAACTAGGAAGGGGGCCATTGTTATTCCTTAGAGCATGTCGACCATGGAGGCTAGGGTAGCAAGGGCATTGTCTAGGTTATTTTTTGCTCAATGTAGGTAATGGAAGGTGATGTCGTGGAATTGGAAGTCTAGTTCTTCTAAGTGGGCATGGAAGGGTTGGATTTTCTCGTCCTTGACTTTCCATTTTCTGAGCACTTGACCAATGATGAGGGCAGAATCCTCATACACATCTAGGCATTGAATTCCTTTCTTGAGACCAACCTTGAGGCCTACCGTACACGCCTCATATTCAGTCATGTTGTTGGTGCAGGGAAAATCCAGTTTGATGGCGATGGGAGTGTGGGAGTCATCTGGGGCAATCAGAAGTATCTTAATTCCATATCCCTTTTTGTTGGCAGCGCTATCGAAGAACATTTCCCATCGAAGGTCGTCTTGAGTGGTGTAGAGGATGTTTTCCAATGGGAATTCAGAGATTCAGTCATCAGCTTCTTCTATGGGGTAGTTAGTGAGGTAGTCATAGATGGCTCTTCCTTTAATGGCTTTCTATGTGACTTACACGATATCAAACTCGGCTAGGAGCATCAACCATCGAGACATTTGGCTGGATAAGGCGAGTTTCTTAAGCAAGTACTTGATGGGGTTCATTCGGGATACAAGTTTAATAGGGAAGGCGAGCATGTAGTGTCGCAACTTTTGGGTGACCCAAACAAGAGCGATGCATGATTTTTCCAAAGTAGTGTAGTTGACTTCGTACTCGGCCAATTTGTGATTGGCGTAATACACGGCTCTTTATTTATGGGAATCCTCAAGGTATTGGTCTAGAAAAGCCCCAACTCCAGTTTCGATTATGGTTAGGTATAGAAGCAAGGGGAGACCAGGTTGTAGTGGCACGAGTACCAGAGGTTGGGTCAGATATTGTTTGATTCGGTCAAAAGCTTCTTGACATGCCTCATTCCAAACCTTGGTTGAATCCTTTCGGAGGAGTTTGAAAATAGGCTCGCAGATGGAGGTTAGTGTAATACCCCGTATTTTTATGCTATATTAATTTGGAGATTTATTAAATTTAATGTGAATTAATTATTTAATACAAATTCAAAAATTAATTATGTTATAATTATTAACATGATGAGAGTTAGTAATTATGGGAAATTTTTTGAATATTACTAATGAGAAAAGTAATATATAATAGTGATTATATTAAATGTCACGAGTGAATAAAATGACAATTTTAGAAATTTGAGTCGGGACGCGCCCGTGTCGCGTCGGGACTAATATTGATGAATAAAAGTGAATATATTATAAATCGCTCATATGGTCGTTTTAAGTGCGCCAATGTGTCCGAAAGGGTCTAGATAGTCAAAAAAGTGTACCCGGGGGTTTAGTTTGGGTCTCGGGGCGTTTTTAGGCTAAATTAGTAACCCGGGAGGGCATTTTAGACATTTCACATTTTTGGGTAATTAAACCCACGAAAATTCAAGGGATATATCAGATGTCTAAGGTTGTCTTCTAGGGTTAGAACAACCAAAGACAAGTGACGGCCATAGGAGAGGGAAGGAGAGAGCTTCCAAAGCAATCCAAGGCCCGAAATCCATCCGTTTGCACCGCCATCACCACCAACGCGTAGATCGCGAGACGGGGAACGCAACCACACCAAATTCGGCACCAAACCAGAACGTTAAAAATTCTAGGCAAGTGTTTATCTTACTTATTTCGTTAATGCATCACTCATGTTAGTCTAGGGATGATTAGGATGAGTTTTATGGAAGAAAACCCCAAAAATTGAGATAGGAATTCGCATATAGTATTGATTTATATGTTATTCTGGAAACCCCTTCACATGTAGAGGATTAAACCACGAAATTATGATGTTTTAAGAGAAGAAAATTCTGGTAAAAACGGATTAGAATCATGTTAAAGAGATTTCTAGGGTTCTTGAGGTTTACATGAATTTTGGGTTTGTCAATCCATGATTATTAATGGAAATTTGCATGTTTTACGTAAAAGATGTATGGAATGGAATTATATAATTGGTAGTATAAATTTCTGGACGTTTGGGTATGGAAAGTTAAGATTTGGATGAAGTTTTGTGAGAAAACCCATAACTGGTAACTGCAGAATTCGTCATACCTGCTTGATCGATCGATCGAGCCTAGAGCTTCGATTGATCGAAGGTTCGATCGATCGAGCCCCAGACCTCGATCGATTGACCCCTCCTGATAGACTCATATTTTCCCCTTTTTAAATTAGTTGAATTCGACTTAATGTAAAATAATTCTTGGACACCCTTAATAAAATGTTTTGGGAGATATGGAAGACCAGTAGGACATATGAATAATTGTATTTTGGGGATAATTACATAAGGGACGATGAAATTGTGTATTAAAGGGAGAGACGTTAAGAGAGTTACGTTGGAACATAAAAAGAACACTTACTGAATTGTACACTTGGAAGGATAGAGTCCAGGAGGGTTACGTAGTAAGTTGGAAAAATCCTTCGAATTAAAGTTAGAAACGAACCATTATACGTGATAACTAATAATGGGAAAATAAGGTTAAATATTGTGATTATGGGTTATGGGTAAACCTAAATTGATATGATAAAAGTGGTATATTTATATGATTGGGTATGGATATATTATATACATGTGAAAATCATGCCCGCGCTACTTGCTATCCCTGAGGTTACCGCGACGGGACGATCTTCTCTCGATGTGCCTTATGGGGGATATTGACTCGTACCCTAGAAGATAGATATCCTTGGTACAGGCTATCGAATCGATAGTTCAGACGGTCCTAAGAGACGTGAGGGTATGTACTGACCTCTTAGAGACTTGGAATCTTTGCTTCACCTCAATATTATTTGTGTATGTGTTAATACTATTTGGGAGTGATTCCAAACTTGTATTTCCCTTAGTGCGAGAGATACGGGGATTGGATAGCAGAGTATGAACGCACCATAATTTTTATGCGGGGTGTTGTTAGAATATATATATTATATGAGTATTTAATATATATATGAAATTATGAAATTTGGAACTGTATATTGTGTTATGGCAAGTGAGAAATGAATCTTGACTTTAAATCAGAAATACTTGTTTGAAAAGTATAATATGACACTGGAAAACTTTATTAATTAATAAAGTTAAAAAGGAGAGCCTTGTCACTAAATGAAATTATCCTTTAAAACCATTATGTTGTTCAGTTTTAAATATTACGAGTAACCTAAGATAAGTTAAATCATTGCGAAGATTAGTGCGATATATGACGAGATAAACCATTGGGAAGGTTAATGCGATAGGTGTGCACATTAGAAGAGAGGTGAGAATTTCTCAAGAGAGTGTTGCACTAACATGTTGTTGCATTGGCCTGTAATCAATTTAAATACTTGCTAAACGAATTTTAAATCATATACACTATCAGGCTCTGACCCGTTTCTATTTTCTTTCTCTCTTGTATATATATATATATATATGTATATATTACAGGTGCCCAGCCACAGGGGCGTCTGGCTTAGGATCCCTTGGAAGGAACGTGCTGCAGATTAGGTGGGAGTTGCAGGCCTCTTGCTTAGACGACTTCATTTACTTGATTCCTCTCCTAGTATCTTCATTTAGTGGGGCATGTGTCGCCCTTTCCATTATTTAGTTGTTTTATTTGGACATTGTGATTCAGTTATTATAGTATTGATACTTTGGGATTTATTATTGTCTGGATGTTTCACTTTAAATTTTAATGTTGGGATTCAAGTGTCAAATGTTTAAATTATTTGGACTATTTGTTCCAGGATTATTGTGGTATGGTTCTTTAATTTTGAATTGTTGTAAATAATTAAATCTTTGTTTCCAAAATAAAATTTGGAAAGTAATGTTTAAAAAATGGTTTTGACACTTAGCTTAATTAATTAGGATGTTTAAATTGGAAAAGTTATTTTTACGACAGTGATGCTAAGAATGAACCAACTGTTCACCTTGATTTTAATTTAATAAAGTAGTGATCACCCGGTATTTAATTAGGTGGGGTGTCACAGTTAGCTGGCTGATGAACCGGCTTATGTATTGCAATTTCCCAAGGAAACCATGGACTTCTTTTTTCGTTCGGGGAGGTGGCATCTCAAGTATGGCTTTTAATTTGGCAGGATCTGCTTCTATCCCTTTCTCACTGACCATGAATCCCAAGAGTTTTCCCTTTCTAATGTCGAAGACACATTTATGTGGATTGAGTCTCATCTGATATCGTCGCCATCATTCGAAGAACTTTCAGAGAGCGGGAAAATGACCTTCTCTAGTTTTGGATTTGATAATCATATCATCCACATAGACCTCGACTTCTTTGTGAATCAGATCGTGCAGAATGGTGTTGACAGCCCTCTGGTAGGTAGACCCAGCATTCTTGAGACCAAACGGCATAACAGTGTAGAAAAAGTTTCCCCATAGAGTGATGAACGCGATTTTTTCTTGATGATTTGGGTGCATTTTCATTTGGTTGTACCCTGCAAACCCGTCGATGAATGACTTAAGAGCATAACTGGTTGTGTTGTCCACGATCATGTCGATATTGGGTAACGGGTAATCATCCTTTGGAAAGACTTTGTTCAAGTCCTGTTAGTCTACACACATACGAACTTCCCCTCCTGATTTTAGCACAGGCATTATGTTGGCTAGCCATGTGGGATATTCGATCACACGGATGAAACCACGTTCAGCTATTTGACCACCTCTTCCTTAACTTTGAGAGACCATTCGGTGCGAAGCTTTCTCATCTTTTGTTTAACAGTCTTGTAATCTAGAAGAGTGGGGATCTCATGTTGATCTATTTTAGGATCAATGCCTAGCATATCGTCATAGGACCATGCGAAGACATCCATGAATTTTTTCAGTAATTCTTTGAGTTGTGCGCGCTCATGCTTGTCGAGGGTAGCCCTTATCCTAATATTGCCCAGTTGGCTACTAGAACCAAGGTTATCAATGACAGTTTCTTCTTTATTAACTTGAATGCGGTTATGTTGTTTATTATTAACCTTATTTAGATCAGTTAAGAATTATTTATTTGCAAAATCATCATCATCAAAAGTTTGATTAGAATCCAAACAATTAATGTGAGGCACACTAAGATACTCAAAATCTTCATTGATTTCATTGATAGGAAAAATGTAATTGAGAACTTCATCAATGGAGGTCTCAATTATATTTGAGCAAGGATAGACAATAGAAGAAGAAATGGGGTAAACATTGGGGTTAGGTGGTATTTCAACAGGTAGAACTGGCATAGCATGCCAGTTGAGGAAAGGTGTATCAGCAGCTTTAATCAGGTGGGATGGATCCAGTGATGTAGTGCTTCAATAAACCATGCAGAGTGTCAACCCCAGTGTCTGTAAGTGGAACGAGTCCTCAGAGTCACTTTCCTTAGTCTTTTCGATATCTTTTATGAGCAGTTGTACATGGTGTTGGGAACTTTCGGCCAATGGGTAGCTGTCTTAGAAAAAGATCTCCATTATAGGCTTCATCTTCTTATATGTATGGTCATACCATGATTCTAAAAAGCAAAAAAAGGGGAAGTATTCACCCTCTTTGATGAATCATATATTCAAGAAGTCACCTGGGATAGTCTAGATGCAGTCTGTCTTCTCTTTGGTTGAGACTAGCGGATCATTCTGAGCTCTTTTTGTAATGGTTGATACCCCAAACCACAAGGAGGGAAAGCCTTTTTCAGCATAATTAGCTCAAGTATCCCTTTTTGTCTTTGCCCTAGCCCCAGTCCGGACATGAAATTCATATTTCTGAACATCTGAATCACATTGACATTGCCATCAGGGTCGTATTCTGGACAAACCCTTTCTCTAAAATCGTCCCCTGTCGGGAGTAGAAGTGGTTCAACTCAGTTAGGAGCATATCATTTTACCCGTGATGTATCTCAAGGACTAGATTACTGGTTCTTGCACCCTCGGTATTATTATCGTCACCTAAAATGGTGATGACTCATCCGTCGATGAAGAACTTCAATTTCTGATGGAGTGAGGAAGACACACCCTTGATACTGTGGAGCCAAGGTCGTCCGAGCAACAGGTTGAAACAAGCTGGGATGTCAATAACTCGGAATACAACGATAGGGTTTATAGGGTCAGCCCCTATTACAAGCTTTATGGATCCCATCACTTCTCGACGAGTATTAACGTAGGCACGAACAGCAATGGAGGTTGAAGCGAGGTCCCTTTCCTACAGTCCTAAGCATTTGAAGGTTCTTAATGTGAAGAAATCCAAGGCGAATCCATTTTTTACAAGAGACAGTGGTACGATCTTCCCCATAACTTCGACAGAGATATTCAGTGCATGATTGTGGTTTGTCCCAATTTTGGGGATTTCTTCTTCGAAAAAGGATAGCATTCGGGTTGAGGTCAAGGATCCGACTAAATTTATCACTTCTTCTGGTGTGGTGGAAGGAGGAACTGTTAGATGGGATATAAAATGGGTCAAAGCATTTATGTGTAGCTGGGAAGACATGAAAAGCTCCCATAGAGTGATGTTAGCTTGAGTTTTCTTCAGTTGATTAAGGATCTTGCTTTCTTTGAGGGTTATTTCTGGCATAGGAAGGTTTTCAACACCCTTCCCTTTGTCATTGGCTGGTAGTGAGATTGGGATCTGGTAATGCTCCCCAATCTGGTCATGTGATTTACTAAAGAAGGGAAGAACATGAACCCTATTTCCTCGTCGATTTCAGGTTGTTTTGCCACCTTATTTATTTCTTTGAGGAGTTCCTCAAATAATATCATCCCACACATGTCAGCTACCGGGCTAGTTTTCTCTGAAGCTTTCTCTTTATTTGAATCTTCGAATTCTTCCCATCATCCGGTGGCAATAATTTCATCTTTCCATGTAAAGTCAATGCATTCCATAACTTCAATGGATTCTTCATACAGGTCTTCCTATTCTATGGGGATAAGTAAGGGTGAAGGGACCACGCATCCTTGTAGCTTCAAAGTATCAAGTAACTTGGTCACACTGCAAATATTATTGGTTTGCCTGAATAATTCTGCCATGATCTGGACAACGTCATCTAGGTTGACTTCATTAGTTGGTACCACCGAACTGTCTGACTCTCGGTCCCATTTTCGTGCTTCCAAGAATAGCGTACTGAACTTCTGGCAATCGATGATCATCTATGAGGGCAATTTCATTCCAAACTCTAGGAGTTGGTTTAACACTTCTAATAATTCCATACTTCTATTTTCATAACGGGTACGGACAGCGATGCATGCTCTAGTGAGGAGTAACAGTGCTTGATCAGCGAGGCTAACAGGGTATAAGAGGAAATATGGGTAAGTTTGGAGAGGTTTGGAAAAGTATATGGGTGTGATTTGAGTTGAGGGATCAAATTCTGGGTTCATTTCTTGGAAGATAGCATTGATATGATTTGGGAGTCGGTTGTGAGTAGTGTTTGGCTTAGGATTGTCTGGTGGGGCAATGGTACCTCGGTCGATCAGACCTTGTATTATGTTTCAGAGGTGAAAGCATAGGTCGATGGCATGGACAAAAATTTGGTGAAAGGCGTAATGGGCATCTGCCTTGAAGTTTCTTGGAAGTGGATTTGGCAATGGACGGGGGTCCAAGGGTTTGATAAGGTTTTAGTTTAACAGGGCTTGATAAACTTTGGAGAGGGGATCATGAAGCTTTGTTTATTCCTTTCGGACTGGGACAGGGCGGATTTCGGGATTCCCACGAAGTGGTTGGTTGAGAGATATTGTTGATGGTTGAGACTATAACAGTGGAAGGTTTGTCATATTTTCTGGGGGTGAACTGTCCGGGCAATTTCTTTGGTTCAATTTCTGTTTTAGCAAGACCCTCCTCGATTTCTAATCCTACTTCTCGAAGTGCTCGGAAGTGGGGATAGTATTGTCCTCACATTATTGCTCGGACATGGGCCAAGAAGTTCTTCTTCACTGTGTTGACTTGTTCTTCTTCGGATGGCCAATTGGTCATGGTGGCTGCCTTTCCCCTCCATCGGGCTATGAAGTTACTGACTGATTCCCCAGAGTTCTATTTGAGCAGCTTTAAATCACAGTGGGTGACCTCAAGCTCTTCTTTGTATTTGTACTGCGATATGAATTCATAGGCTACATCCTTTCAGTTACAGATTTTGGACTCCACGAGAGACAAAAACCATCGGAGGGCGTTATCCTTTAAAGTTTGTTGAAATAATTGGGCCATCACTTCTTCAGAAGCCCCTAGGAGAGTCATGGAACGGTGATAACTGCGAAGATGAACAATCAGGGGTCCACTTCCTCCGAATTTCTCAATATTTAGCATCTTGAACTTCTCAGGTAACCTTGCCTTAGGATAAGGAGACATGTGGGTGTAGTCCATATAATTTCCAGAGATTCTGACTTGGTCGAACTTCTTAGTTAGAATCTTGAGATATTCTTTGACCTTATTCAACTCTTCCTCTTTTGGATCAATGATCATAGTCGAGTTAGCCCCAAGCTGGGCAAGGTTTAGCATAGGAAGCTAGGTAGGCGGCGGCCCATTAGTAGGAGGGGGACGTGGAGCGTGCTGATACTCTTCGAGAACCCAGATAGTCTCTGGTGGACCCATAGCATGAGGGAATAGTACCTCGATCTCTTGAGAAATAGGAACCTGGTTTCATTGCATTTCTTGGACCTCATTCTGGAGGTTGTCAATCTTGGACACGAGCTGAGCTAAGACTGTCGTCAGATCTGGCTGCACAAATGGTACTTGATCTGTGTTCTCCATAGGAAGTGGATGGATATCGGACTCGAATGAAGTAGCAAGGGAGCGGACGGAGCTCCGGGGTGATTTGACTAAAGACCGAAGCTAATAAGGAGCCAGGCCAAGGGCGTGTGAACGACCTGAGAAGGCATAAAATAGGATTTATTTTTAACAAAAAAGGATGAAAATATTTTTGACATTTTTTCTTTTTAAGATTGAAAGACAAAATATTTTTGGCTTTTTGATAAAGAAGGGAGAAATGTTTTTGGGTTTTTGATAAAGAAGGGAGAAATATTTTTGGATTTTTTTTTATAAAGAAAGAAGAAATGTTTTTGGGAGACGGGTCTCAGCATGATTATTATTATTATGTTCTCACGTGTATTAAATTCTACTAAATGCAAAATGAAATGTCGGACGGGACCCGAGCCTGAAAGAGTTGGGTTTGTAACATATGCAAAGCTATGGTTAGACTTGTGACCAGGATCACGGGCCGAGTCCCATTTTAAAAAATCGCAAAAATTTAGGGGGCAGGCCGACCCAAAATTTCGACAAAGTTTTTGGTCGAAACCGACAATCTAACATGTGTGTCCTAGGCTTGACACTTATATGCGGGTGTGCAGTTGGTTGGATGAATCGGAAAGGGTTCCTCCCTTTGGCATGGCTTCCACGATATATGTCTTGCTTTTTAGGGCAATCGGTACATGTGGACAATCCATTTGATATACCTGAGTGTACATGAATTGCCTCACTATATACCTCATGGGGATGGTACGTGTGAGAGCAAATTCGATATAATCGGTGTATGTGAACGAGTTCCCTGCGATATACCTCTCAACATAACTTCAGTCAAGCAGTACGATGTGGGGGAACTGTTCGATATACGTCAAAGGTACTTGTCCAATGGAAGGTGAGAGTCATATCGCTTAGGCTAACTGCGCCCTACCGGACCAGCGCCCATCACGAAGTGACCCTCCAGTTACTGGACAAAATTTGGTCAACCATAATGCTCTATGGTTATGTCATGTGAATCATCCATGATTATCTTATTAGTATATTATTATGAGAGTATCTTTCTTGATCATGCCCAACAGGGGGAAAAGTACAAGTACCAATGGTATACCAAGTATGGATGGGTGATGCGTGCAACATTGGGATATATGTGATCATAGGTGCACGTGGTGTGAAGTGTACATGGAAAATCTTCTACAAGTGTGGGAATAGAAGCATAAGCATGAGGTACGCATGAATAGAAAAGGGGGGCATAAAAAATAGGGGAAAATATAAGCAAATAAAACACCCATATAAAAATACTCTAGCCCTCAAAATGAAAATCCCCAGTGGAGTCACCACTGTATCCATCCCCCGATCCTCGCGGCGGGAGGGACGAAGAAGAGGGGTGTATTCAACGTCGAGAGGATCTTGGTCCCGCGCATCCCTCTCGGGAGCGCTTCGACCAATCAATGATGAGGTGAAAATGTAGAGAGATGGATTCGTCAGTCTATTTAACTCAAAATAGACTAAATAAAAGGGAGTCGTCTCTAAAGACAACATCTAAAAACATACTGAGACATACGAAACCAAATGATTCGTAAAGGTTCCGGAGGCTAAGTTACGAAATAGGAAGGTGTTAGGCACCCATTCCTCCCTTACGGTCTCTAATGGGTTATTGCTATTTTCCTTTATTTCTCGTGATGTTGTGCATGTGTATATATAGTGGAGATAGGAATCATCGACTTGTATCATGGAAGAGATAAAGCGAGTCATCCGTAGAAATGTTCCTAAAAGTAATATTAGAAAATAGGATTTATGCGATTATCCTAGCGTTGATCATTATAAGGGAACGATAACGCATACGGAATAATACGCCATCAAGAACAAATATATATATAGAGAGAGAGAGTTTAAGAGAGTTAAGTTTAAAAAATATAGAAAAAATAGGAAAAAAGTGGGAAGAGGACTCGAGTCTCGGGTTTTACCCCGAGACGCCTACATAGCCTATTAAGGCATCAAAGTCCACGTAGTTCGTATGCAAAATGAGGGGTGGGATTTATCCCATAAATCCAATCGGGGACTTCTCTTATATGTGTGTGTGTGTGTGTATAAAAAAGTGTTTTAGTTGTGAGAAAAGTGTGAGAATTCCCGTTCGAAATTTATGAGCAAACCCTCTTTTTCTTGTTTTTTGGGTTTTATTTATATGAAAATAAGAGATGTGCAATAATACTAGATAAAAAAGTATATTAGGATATGTGAGATGAGAGAATAAAAGTGCTAAGTAATAAAATAAATTAATGCGAATTTAGGAGAACTTAAAGAGAGAGTTGAGAAAGTTGGACCTTCTTGAAGATCTTGAGCTTGATCTTGGATGTTGGAGAGCAACCCTTGCACTTAGGTGATGATGAAGGGTGGTTAATTCATCAAGTTTGATGAAAATGATGATGAAAAGTGAAGGTTGGAAAGAGATTTGGATGTGAAAATCACGCTGACTTTGAGAGGGGTTTTCTGAGCTCGCTGAGAGTGATGGGTTTCAGATCTTGTCTCTTTGCAATGAGGTCAAGCCCTCCTTTTTATAGGCCCAGGGCATTACCGATCGGTATAGTCCTGGTCCTACCAATCGGCAGGTTTGTTTAGGCACACTACCGATAGGCAGGGTTTGGAACCTATTGTTTGGCAGTCTCTTTCAAGTTCCTTAAGAAAAGCGGTCATAGAGTGCAAACCGTTGGAAATGTAGTTGAGAGACCTTTGAAAGTCTTTTGGACTGCTCCCAGGTCCGGGAGTTGACTTTGGGTCAAATGTGGCTCAAAAGCTTTCTTCGGTCCTTTAGACGGTGAATCGTCGAACGCAAATGGATCGTTCATTCGCATCTTAAGTCAGAATCGCGCACGGGGCAGATCGTTTAAAAGGTTAGGAGATATACTTCGACATTCCAAAGAGCTTGACTCGGTTTGGGGAGCTGACTTCGGTCAACCGGGGCTAGAATGGGGTGTTTACACCAACCTTACCTCCCCTACCTGGAAGAGATGGATTCATGATTCGAGCATATCAAATTTGACTTCCTCCCTAGCTATATGTATAACATTACAAATATTCTTGTTGTTGGGTAAAGAAAGTTGGGAGTGACATTTAAAAAGTGGAAAATTATAGCCCTAATGATATTTGATTCATTATGCATTGAAAATAAATCAAGAACTAGGTTTAAATATTAAATCTAGGGTTCAATAATATAATACCACAACGAATCAAATTTTGATTCTTAGGTTGAAGAAGATGAAATTCTTTTAACCCTCCAAAGTCTATAAAACCCCAGATTGAAATCTTCGAACACTCAAATATTCTATTATATGATCCACCCAATATAATCCTTGTGTGTAGGCACTCTTGGATATGACACCATGGTGAAATGTGAAATAATTGACATTCTCTCCCCTCACCCCTTAACAAAAATGTCAACAGTATTTTTTCTCTCCTTCTTTAACCCTCTATAATGGATTCTTAACCTCACTACACCAAAAAGGGATATTTGTAGCAACTAATAGTAGTTACAAATGACCTTTATAACTGATCTTTTCGGTAAAGATTTGGGGGTTCACAAAATAATAATTATCACCCCTAACAACAGAAGTCACAATTTTTTATAACCCCTATTGTGGTTATGACTGATGACGTTGCCAAAGAACCTTTACTAATGAAATGGTACTTGTGTGAAGTATTCGGTCCTGAGTATCTAAAATTTGGATGGGTCGTTCTTCAAAATTATGGTTAGATTGGATTGATATTTCGTCACATGAAATGAAATGATTTGGATCTGAAATGTACTTCCTTAACTGAGATACGTGGAATACATTGTGTAGTTGAGAGAGATCAGGGGGTAATACTAGTTGATATGCGACTGGTCCAATACGATTAGAAATGAAAAAAGGTACAATGTATCGTGGTGCCAGTTTTACTCTTCGTTTAAATCTAATAATTCCCCTTCTAGATGATAACTTCAAAAAAATTAGATCTCCCTTCTAAAATTCAAGGGGACATATGCGATTATTATCATAACTTTTTTGTCGATTTTGGGCTTCTTTTAATCTTTCTCTGATTAAGTGTACTTTCTCAGTAGTCTCAGCTATAATCTCTTGCCCAAAAATATGATTTTCTCCAGACTCATTCCAAAAAAGGGGATGACAACAGGGTCTTCCATAAAGTGCTTCATATGGGGCAATCTGAATACTAGTTTAATAGCTGTCATTATAGGAAAATTCTACTAACGCTAAAAGATAACTCCAGTTCCCTGTTATGTCTAAATTACATGCTCTCGATATATCTTCTAGAGTTTGTATTAATCATTCTGATTGACCATTAGTCCTAGGATGATATACGATACTCAAAAAGAGTTTGGTTCCCATAGCTATTTGCAATGCTTGCCAAAAATGTCCCACAATTAGAGGATCATGGTTAGATACAATAGATAAAGGAACTCTATGTAATCTGATAATTTCTTAAAGATATTAGTTGTTAAGTCGTTGTAAGGAATCAGTAGTATGTACTTTAAGAAAATGAGCTGGCTTAGTCAATCGATCTATAATTACCTAAATTGAATTATAGCTCGGAGTTGTAGGGGGTAATCCATTAACAAAGTCCATAGTGATATGATCCCATTTCCATGTTGGTATAAGAAGAGGTTGTAAGAGTCTACCGGGTCGTTGGTATTCAATTTTAACTTGACATGTTAGACATTTAGCAATGAAAATTCGAATTTCTTGTTTCATTCCTGCCCACCAGAAATTTTTTTTGAGTGTTTGGTACATTGTGGTGTAACCTGGATGGATTATAAATTTAGAATAATGACCTTCTTGTAAAAGTTTTTCCTTTAGTTTGGGATCTGCAGGTACACATATACGATTTTGAAATCGTATCCCTTTAGAAGGATGGTATGTCCATTTTGGTTTAGCTTTTCCACGTTCAATCTTCTGTCGTTGCCTGGTACGAAATTTATCAGTAGCTTGTTATCCAATGATCCTGGTCTGAAGTGATGGGTAAGCTATGATATTTCCAAAAATAGCAGAATCTTTGTATTGCAAATCGTAGTCAGTCAATGTGAGCATGAACTGATATGCAAGTAGTCTTGTTGATCGTCCATTAGTTTTATGACTTAGAGCATCAGCTACTTTATTTACTTTCCTTGGATGATAGTGTAATTGGAAATCGTAATCTTCTAAGTACTCCATCCATCTACGTTGATGTAGGTTTAGATATTTTTGAGTGAAGATATATTTTAAGCTTTTATGATTGGAAAATAGTTGAAATTCCACTTCATACAAGTAGCATTGCCAAATCTTCAAAGAAAAAATGATATTGACTAACTCAAGATCATGCGTTGGATAGTTTCATTCATGAATCTTCAACTGTCGCGATCCATATTCTACGACCTTTCCAGACTGAATAAGTACACATCCTAATCCTTGTAAATAGGCATCCGTGTACACGTCATAACTTACATTACTAGAAGGTATGGTAAGTACAGGTGTGGTGGTTAGATGCTCTTTTAATATGAAATTCTTGAGTACGTTCTGGAGTCCATTCGATTCGTGTGTCCTTTCGAGTTAACTTCATAAGAGGTAGAGTGATAGTAGAAAACCCTTCTACAAATCTTTGGTAATATCCAGCTAATCCCAAAAAACTACAGACTTCAGTTATCGTTGTGCGTTATGAACATTCTACCACTATGAGAGTTTTTGCGGAGTCTACTTGGATTCCTAATTTGGTAATTACGTATCCTAAAAACTTCACCTCTTTCATGAAAAATTCACATTTAATTTTCTTAGAATATAAATGATGATATCATAAGGTATCTAGGATGATTCGCAAATTATATTCATGCTCTTTTTTCTTCTGTAAGTATATGAGGATATCATCATAGAATACTATCACGAATTGATCCAAGAATGGCCAAATACTCGATGCATTAAGTCCATAAAAGCGGCCGGAGCATTAGTAAGTCCAAATGACATTACTAAGAATTAAAAATGTTCATATCAAGTTCTAAAAGTTATCTTTGGAACATATTCCTCTCTCACCCTTAGCTGGTGGTATCCCTAACGTAAACCAATTTTTGCAAATACTTTGGCTCCTCGTAATTAGTTAAATAAATCACCGACTCTAGGTAATGGATATATATTTTTAATTCTGACTTGATTCAACCTATGATACTCTATACATGGTCAAAATGGATGGTATTTCTTCTTTATAAACAAAATCAGAGCACCCTATGGAGATGAAGTGGGTCTAATAAATCCTTTGGACAATAAGTCATCCAGCTAAATTTGAAGTTCTCGGAATTCCAAAGGTGTCATACGATAAGGTGGTATGGAAATAGGAGTGGTATTAGGGAACAAATTGATTACAAATTTAATTTCTTGGGGTGGAGGAATTACAGTTAAATCTTCAGGATATACATCATTGTAATTTTCGATAATTTTTAACGCATAAGAAGATAAATCAAAGGTAGTCCTAAAATATTGACCTTGAAATTGACCGTTTCGGGTAGCAGTATTTCGAAATATAACTTTCCTTGACACGCGGTCAATAAATGAATGAGTAGTAGTTATAGAGTATATTCCAATAATTATGTCGAACCCTACTATGTTTAAAACTACAAGATCAATGATGATGTTTCTGACATGAAGTCTTATTTCACAATTTTTACAAATCTGCCAAGTTCTGGCAATATTACTGGTAGGCATACTTATGGAAATCGGATAATCTAAAGTAATGGGAGAAAGACCTACTAAAGTCATAAATCCTTTGCTAAGAAAAGAATGATATGACCCTGAATTAATTAATACATGTGCCTTAAGATTACCAAGGAAAACAGTACCTTCGATCATGTTGTGGCTGTCTGTTTGAGTTAATAGTGCAAAATATCGGCCATCAGTAGGTGGGTTAGATGTAGATCCTTATTCAAATTTCGTTGGAGGAGTTCTTGGATTAGCCATAGTGGGTACTGTTGGAGGTTTTCCCATGTTTAGTCGTGGATCCTAATTTTTATCGGTATTGGTAGGGGGTAGAGGTTGGGCTTGCAAATTTTAGGACATTGAGGCCTAATATAACCGGGAGCATCACATTCATGGCATCGAATAATAGAACGGTGTTGAATTTGACTAAAAGATCGTCCTTCATTCTTAAAATCAGGGGGATTATGAATGGAAAGATTTGGTGTATGCCGGTTTGATTTATTTGGAAAATGTAAGGACCAAATTTCCAATTGAGTCTTAATGTAGTTTTGACTTATTATCGGAACAAAAAATATTTGAGTCATAGTTAGATTTTTATTGTCCGATCACTACGAGACTATGACTTGTCGAAAATTTAATTGAAGACTTTGCATCAAAGCTACAAGGAATTAATCATGCTGAAGTTTAATTGGTGTAAATTTATCGTCTGTAAAATTTAATTGCATTTCGAGATCATACAGGTATAAATGCATAAACTTAATGAAACTCGGAATTTTATTTTACAAAAATAAGGATGTTATTTTTAAAAGAAAAATGTTTTTAAAGTGTTTTAAATGTTGACACTTTGTTTTAATAAGATGAGGACGGATTAGAGTTAGATATGAGTTGGTTTTTAGTAAAACTCTCTTTTCAAAGTTGGATTGATCAAAACTCCAATCTGGGTGACGTCGTTCAAACGATAAACGTTGTCGTTCAAACGACGCAGTATCTTGCTCGAACGAGATCCTCCACTACCTTAATATATTTTTAAATAAGCGTGTTCAGTTTTCTCGAAGTGTGTGCATTATGAAAAATAGTTTTGATACAAAAAGTTTTCTGCACAAAGTTTTCTAAGGTTTTTCATGGTTTAAACATCCTTAGAGTTTCAAGATCCGAGTTGTACATTATCATATGTTTATGTGATCTTTGTTGCACCCAGTTGGGTTTGTTCAACACTTGAACATTGCTGGTTTTGCGATGGAGAAGCGAAGAAGGTTACTTTCATGTTCAACCTCATAGATGAAACAAGTTCGTATCAGTGGATACTGAGACACTCGTGGAAGCGTGTGTTGTGGATGAGCATTGTAGAAGAAGGTTAATTTCTGTGTGGCCAGTGTGAAGATTGTTAGAAGATCAGAGAAGCGTCAAGTCTTGTGGGGATCAAGTCGTTGTATAAGACTACCGTCTGACTTTGTAAAACCATTGTCATGGTGATTGTCTGGCCTCGGCCGCCTGAGGTTTTTTCTCGATTGGGTTTTTCCTCGTACATCGGCACTGTGAGTATTGCTTTACTTTATTTTATTTGCTTTAATCATTAGTTGCATGATTGGGGTTAAACAATATAAAATCTGGTTAACTTAATTTCTGCCACAATTTGGTTTAATAAAATGGAAAAGATTTTTTCAAAAAGAGAAAGTTGGTTTGCGTTCATCCTTAACTTAATTCCGCTCAAGCAAAAGTTTTTTGTTGAAAGTTATATTTTGGGGACCTACAAATTGGTATTAGAGCCTATTGCACTCATTTATTGTGTTGCATCCTTTTTTTCTTTTTGGGTGATTGCGTGTTTATCTCTCTTGGTGTGTTTGTTTTCCTCTCGATGAATTCTCAAAGTTTTAACGAATTAAATCTGTTGAATTTAAAGTTTGCAAAACAAATTAAAGTTTTGGAGGAAAAAATTATCATTTTAAAAATATGATTGAATATTTGCAAACATTTCAAATTCAAAGAGATATGATTCGTGAGAAGTTTGGAGCTTTATATAATAATTTGGAATCTTTAAAAGTTTCCAAAAAGGAGAGTGATAATAGAATCCTTGTTTTAGAGAGAAAGTTAGAGAATTTGAAAAATTCAAGTGTTTGTGCCATTAATGAAAATAGTTTGATTAATGAATTTAAGGCACGTGAGAAGAATATAAGGGATAAGTTTTCTCATATTTAGGGGGGTGAGATAACTTTATAGAGGTCATTGAAAATTTAAAGAAGGAGTCCCGAAAGTTTGAGGAGTCTAATCGTTTGCTTGAGTCAAAAGTTTTGAAGTTGAAAAATGATTTAACTGATTCGAGTAGTGATGGTAGCGGCTTATCTTATTCTATGGTTCGAATGTCAAGTCCAAAACCATAGTGTGTTTTAGAACGTCAACCACATCTGAGGGTGTTAGAAAAGGTCAACCTAAAAGTCATGTTCCTCGTCATGTTTTTACATGTTCGCATTATGGTAGGAAAGGTCACCTTAGGAGTTTTTGTTTTGATCTTAGAAAAGACCCTAGGAAGTTTAAACGTAGTGTCCCATCGGTTTCCAAAACCCATTTTGTTAGTTATACACTGGTTTGGGTTAGGAAGTACGTTTTGGAAATGCTAAATGGTTTGTTGGTTGATTCTCACATGCATGCACATGATTCGTCACTTGCTATTTCTTATGGATAGTTGCTTGCATAGTTTGTTTGTCATACGCTAGTCTTTGCATTCATGATATATACTTTGCTAGTATTATGACATGTTTATCATTTTGTATTAGATTTTTTATTTATTGCATCTTATTTGAAAAATACAAAAAGATTTTTTGGTTTTGAAAAAATTTTAAGGAAAACACAAAAAGATTTTGATTTTATTTTAGTCAAAATATTTCAAAAAAGGCAAAAAAGATTTTTGTTTTTTTTGTTTTTGTGTCAAGAGTTAACATGTTTGATGTGGCATATTAATGTGCTTGGACCTCTTCCTTCCATTATCCGTGTGGCTAGGACATTTGGTCATTATTATCGATACTTAGAATGATCTTAACCATTGTATTATGTGGTTGTTTTGAAGTTAATATGCGTTTTGATTTGACTTTGTAAATATGCCATATTTGCACATATGCACGAGTTTATATGGATTTTTGACTACTCTTGCATATTTGAAGTTGGTGAGATGTTCTTATCTCAATTTGGTCATCTATGCATAAGTAGATATAAGGAGGAGGTGTGCATGTAATAATCGTTTACCCGTGAGCATTTTAATCTATATTGAAAATATGATGAGTGTACGGGAAAGGGAAGCGAGAGTGTAAAATTGACTCGTCGTGAAAGCCACCATTTAAAAGAGCCCCAAAAATTCATAAGGCAATAAAAAGAATCATCTGCCAAAAATGGGCAAGCTAGTTTAGTTCATTCAAAAGAAAATATGATATATTTGAGAGAGTTTGGATGGATTAAAACTTTAAACGGATTTGCTCAAAGAATCCTAACGTCGAAAATCCATGTCATGACACTATTATTTGTAGAATCGTCAAAATTTTGGATTCGTGTGCATGATGTTTGTTTAGTTCATCAAGCTCACTTTAATTATCACATATGGTAATGATAAAGTTTGATGATAGATTGCTATCAATTAGTGCTTCTTGATCGTTTCAATGTGTTGAAATTGTGATTCATTTGTTTTAAGTTCACACCCATACATTCCATGTTCATGTTTTAGCACATCGGTACTATGTTAGCATGTTACTCATATTTGTTATTTGTTTTTTTTTAAATTCTTTTACTGGGCAACACTGCTTAATTTTTGGGGGAGACTGTGAAAGTTTGGTAGTGTCGTTCTAACGACATCTATCTTCGTTCGAGCGATGTCTCTTCTCACTCAAACGACATCCATGGCTCGTTCGAACGACAACATGTTTGAAGTTTGACTTTTCTGATTATCTTATTCTGTTTCAGTACCATGTTGCATATTGATCCATATTTTTGTACTGGGTTTCTATTTATGCAGTTTACTTTGATCATTGACATATTTTGTTGCATTGGTACGTTTATCACACATGTTTAGACTGATATATTTTTATATGATTTATTGTTTGCTAGCTACTGATTTTACATTACTAGATCATTTTTTAGCTGGTTGTTGCATGTTTATCTAGCATAATATGAGTTGATGTAATCAAATTGGCATATCACATGCTAGTTTGTTTATCTTTTCACCGGATTCTCTATTCGAGACAAAAAGGGGGAGAGATGTTTGTGATGTGGCGAGAGTTTTATGAGTTTTATGCTTAATGTTTCATGATGGTTCATATGTTTTGTTACACATACTGGTATCATGTTTATATCATGTTTACATATTGGTATCATGTTTACTCACATAACAAATGATTCGGATTTGATATTTCATATTGCTTTATATCATTTGTTCCTCCATACTTCACTTGGAATTTGTCTGTTTCATGTGTGTAGGTATGCTTAACGAGATTCGAGTTTTCAAGTTTTTACATCACATTCAGACATTAAGATATAGTTTAATGCTTGTTGGTCCATCGTTGAAGAGTTTTATCTTGTACTGATGATGTATTTTTCATTTTGGATTTATGGGATGGGATTTAGGCGTCATACGGCTAAACGGCCCGGCTTAGACATTTCACTATTGGTTTTATCCCGAAATAGTCAAAAGGGGAGATTTGTAAGGAACAAATTTCAAATTGAGTCCAAATGTAGTTTTGACTTATTCTCGGAACAAAACATATTTGAGTCATAGGTAGATTTTTATTGTCCAATCACTACGAGACTATGGCTTGTCAAAAATTTAATTGAAGACGTTGCGGCAAAGCTACAAGGAATTAATCATGCTGAAGTTTAATTGGTGCAAATTTATCGCCTTCAAAGTTTAATTGCATTCTGAGATCATACAGGTATGAATGCATAAAGTTAATGAAACTCAAAATTTTATTTTACAAAAATAAGGATGTTATTTTTAAAATAAAAATGTTTTTAAAGTGTTTTAAATGTTTACACTTCGTTTTAATCAGATGAGGACGGATTAGAGTTGGTTTTTAGTAAAAATCTGTTTTCAAAGTTGGATTAATCAAAACTCTAATCTGGGTGACGTCGTTCAAATGACAAACGTTGTCGTTCGAACAAGAGGTGATGTCATTCGAACGACGCAATATCTCGCTCAAACGAGATCCTCCACCACCTTAAAATATTTATAAATATGCGTGTTTAGTTTTCTCAAAGTGTGTGCAGTACGAAAAACTGTTTCAATACAGAAAGTTTTCTGCACAAAGTTTTCTAAGGTTTTTCATGATTTAAACATCCTTAGAGTTTCAAGATTCGAGCTTTACATTATCATATGTGTATGTGATCTTTGTTTCACCAGTTGGGTTTGTTCAACACTTAAATATTGTTGGTTTTACGGTGGAGAAGCGTAGAAGATTACTTTTGTGTTCAACATCGTAGACGACACAAGGCCGTATCGGTGGATACCAAGATACTCGTGGAGGAGCGTGTTATAGATGAGCATCGTACAAGAAGGTTACTTTCTGCATGGGCACTGTGCAGATTGGTAGAAAATTAGAGGAGCGTCAAGTCTCGGGTGGATTGATTCGTTGTATAAGACTACCGTCTGACTTTGTAAAACTATTGTCATAGTGATTGTTTGGCCTGGGCCGTCCGAGGTTTTTTCCCGATTGGGTTTTTCCTCGTAAATCGGCGATTGGGGTTTACTTGCTTTAATCACTAGTTGCATGCTTAGGGTTAAACAAGATAAAATTTAGTTAAGCTAATTTGTGTTATAACTTGGTTTGATAAAATTGAAAAAGAGTTTTTCAAAAAGAGAAAGTTGGTTTTCATTGATCCTTAACTTAATTCCACTAAAGCTAAATTTTTTATTGAACGTTATATTTTGAGGAGCTACAAGCAAGGAGTGTTACCGCGAATTTTCCCACTAGGAGTCGAATTCTTCTCAATAAGACTGGTTCTATCAATTATTTTTTCAAAATCACGAATCTGTAGGGGAATGATAAAAGACTTGATACTAGCTTTAAGTCCTCGCTCGAAATGCTTGCATTTCTTACCATCATTATCGACATATTGTTGGGCATGATGGGAAAGTTCTGTAAATCGAGCCTCATATTGTGCCACTGTCATGTTATTTTTTTGAAGCCATAAAAATTCCACTCCTAATTGGTCACGTAATGCTTAGTAAAAATAATTATTGAAGAATATTTCCTCAAATTATAACCATCTATAGTCTCCCACATTCTAGGTTTGTTTTAATGCTTGCCACCAAAGATCTGCCTCGCCTTCAAATAAATAAGTAGCCAAATCTACTCAAAGTTCAGGTATTATACCTACTCCATTCAAAACCTTTAAATTTTGTCGAAACCAACGTTCTACTTCCATTGTCCCGAGTTTCCCGTGAAAAGATGGGGCGTTGTCTAAGAATTCCTTCAACGCATATCTCGATTCCTGGTGTAGGATCCTTTCATGTTTGTGTGAGTCACATAAGTTCTTGGACATCTAGCTATATTATCCATAGTTATGGATGGAATAGTTGATGTTGATTCGGATCGTGGTTTAGTATTAATGTTATGTGTATTCACCATCCTATATAAGTAGAAAAATATTAAAGCATAGGGTAATGGAGAAATAAAACATAATAAATTATCACATAAGGTCTTTCACCTTTATTCCTCAGGAAAATTGGAACAAACATACTTAACCAAGTTGTATAAGTAAAGCAATTCCTAGTTGATATATAGTATTAACATTGATATATAGTATTAACGTAACATTCTACTTAAGCTTCTAGCGCGCACAAATTTATTTATTTTACAAAAGTGATAAGCCTTTTTGGTGGCGATAAGACGTCCTTCCTCCTATCCTTCTTCCTCGTCGAAATTTCCTAAGCTTGAACTTTATGATGTAGTAGCGTCGAGGACTGGTAAATCTTGATCATAGTCTTCGGGAGATATTGGTGGAGTGTTGCAAAGATCCTCCATTGGAGTGACATCTCATCCAAAATGAATCGCAGTCCTTAGGATTTCGTCATCCTCTGCAAACCTTCGATCTTGCTTCGTGGCTTGTTCATTACCGAGAAAGTGACACGTCAGTAAATGATGTTTGACATTTGGGATAGTGATAGCCAATTCTCGGTCAATGTCTCGAATAGCCTTACATAATTTATTAAATCCCTCCTCCCTAATAGTGTTACTGAATTGGTCTTGATTGATACAATTAGTGTTCGGATAGATGTTATCCCACACATTCATTGCTGTAAGACAGGAAATTAATATATAATATAATCTTAAGAAGTAACGATTATATATATATATATATATATATATATATATATATATATATATATATATATATATATATATATATATATATATATATATATGTCTCGCATAGGAGTAAGAACCTGGTTTAAATATAAGCACTCTGATACCATGTTGTGACATCCCGAAATCTTCAGAAATGAGTGGGGGTGGGTTTAGAAATGTGACTGGAAAATAAATATAAGTTGTGAAAATAAAACATATTTTAAGATAGTGGCATGCCTTAATATCAAAGGGTATGGAGATACAATTTTTATTACATCAAAAGTAAAGATACGAGCTTTTATTACATATACTTCAAGAAGAGTAAAATTAAAACTGGAAAAGAAAAGTGCGACGTATAATTAGGACTAAACAAAATGTGTCCACTGATAAGTAGTAACACAAGTCATTAAAACAGAAGCTTCATTTTTCCGATTGATTTTTTGGACATATATAATTCTTAAGGTAATGCGAGAAGAATCATTATTATTGTACGGAATAGTGTTGTCCTCTCTATTTCCCGGATCCATCTGGAATTTGAAAAACATAAGCAAATTTGCCAAGTAGATAATTCTCATTCGATACAGTTCAAATAAGATTTAAAAGAGTTAGTATAAGAGTTTCCATAAGAAAAGGATTCAAATAATACGATATGAAAATGTGTTTCCTTGGAAAAATGTAACAACCCCGGGATAGATTTGTTAAAAGTTGTGGATAATTTCCAAACAAATAACCCATAATTATCTTCTTAGAGGCTAAAGGTCAATAGAAAATACATACAACTAATCAATCCAAATAAATTGGATATAAAAGTAATCGTGTTAATCCAATACTAAGAGAGACATTCCATATGGTAAACAATAACAGAGACCCTCAATCATCTGAGTCCTTCGGGCCAAATAATACGATCGTGGGTATAACGAAAGATTATTTTCTGATTGTAATGTTTGCTATAAATAAGTAACCAGGTCAAAAGAATCATATAAAATAATATGATTGCATAATCATTTCAAATATATGTATCAATTGTATGTACACAATTTGAACTACTCAAATGAGTTCCACAATGAGAATAAGATATACTGGGTCTATCACAAAGTGATATCAACGATAGGCGTAATTTAATAGCATTACGAGAAAATAATACTGAATAAGAAATCACCTACTTAGCGTTTCGAATATGCCGTTAAAATTATTAATATTCAGTAAGATCTTTCGTGCAAGTCTGTTTAAAATAAATAAATATATATATATTGTAAGCATGAAGTGTGTAACTTACATCGAATGCGAAATAACTTATAATTGCGATAAAGAATAAGTTTCGGGTTTTAATTTCTAAATAAACTTAAACTTTTATTTCATTGAGTTCCCTAACTTGTTTAGACTTATGCCAGAAGACTTATTTTAATTGCAAATAAGGTATAAAGGCAGTTAAAAAAAAGGGGGGAAAATTATAGAAAGTTCAAAAATTTCAAGCATTCATGTGCAAACATTTATTTTTTAAATTTA
Organism: Sambucus nigra; assembly: GCA_949130495.1. Classification (NCBI taxonomy): domain Eukaryota; kingdom Viridiplantae; phylum Streptophyta; class Magnoliopsida; order Dipsacales; family Adoxaceae; genus Sambucus; species Sambucus nigra. The sequence goes on along the minus strand of OX422211.1, from coordinate 578,056,288 downwards.
AAGGTTAAACTAGGGTCCATATCAAATTTGAGTTTTGGACATCCAAACAAGGTGTTGTGACACCCCGACTAATTAAATAGCGGGTAGCTACTCCTTTATTAAATTAATACAAAATACCAAGTTGGTTCAGTTCATAGCATCACTGTCGAAAAACGTTTTAACAATTACTAGCCACCTAATATTTAAAAAGTGAGTTGTCAATTTTAATTAAATACGATTAACATGCAATAATTAAATTATGAAATGCTAACATAACCACCACAACATAATGACAATGGAATAACCATAAAATAGAAATGAGTCTGGAGGGATACTCCTCATAACAATCCAAATACAGGAATAAATAAATACTAAGTCTGCATCACTAAATTAATTACAACCCAAAAATCTGATATAACTGGATAAATAAAGTGTCTAAAAGAAATGGGGCGATATGCCCAACAGATGAGGAAAATCTAGTAACATAGAGTCAAGATCGAAAGTGGAGGCGTCTACTGTCAAAGTCCTGTAACTTCCACGGCAGCTACAGTTCGTAACCTGAATGAAACTCCTATGCATGGTGTCCTTGTGGCTGGGCACCTAAAAGGTTTTTACAAAAGTATATTTGAAAGCAAACGGGTCAGAGCCCGATTGTGGAAAACAGTTTAAAATATAGCAAGTGTTTTAATGACACAAAATAATGAATGCAAAATACATGTTAGGACGTGATCTCACATGAAATACTCACCTCTCGACTATCTGTGCACTCCTAACGTATCCGTAATCGAATATAGTTATGCCCGTATCTAACTGGTTCAATATAAAATCTAACGTCACTATACAATTCACGATTTAAATCCCGACATCTTATTTTACACAGAGTGTTTTACTCTTTTACACAGTTTCCCATTTTTGTACTACTAATCACTAGAGATCTTCCATTTTATCTTTTACAAAATGTTGATATTATAGATACTCACATTTATAGATTATAGTTCATTTCAATTAACAGTATTTTATTATCATCATAAATTTATAATACTAGCACCCCGAGACTAAGCTGCGGTGCACACATACTCTGCTATCCAATCCCGGTACATCACGTACATAAGGACCACGCATTCCGAATCTCTCAGGAATTGTTCATAAATAACAACAATCACACAAAATGGAGGCGAACATAGTTCACATCACATGGGTCACGCACATACCTACGCTCCCATGATCAGCAAACTTATTAACTTCTCAATAAGTCCTTCTCTGACCTATGTCCTCGAAGTACCAATCTAAATCCCCCCATAGGCACACAAAGATTAGATGGCCCTAATCGAACGCAGACCTTCCGTGATAGCAAGTATGGTAGGTATGCTTTACACATAAAACCACATATACTAAGCATTCGCACATCTTAGATATCTCGAATTATTAATATAAGTATACTTCTCGTTCTTATACCGTCATTTAATGTTATATGATTACAAGTCCCCGATTTGTATATTAACGTTGTCAACCCTTCTCACATCGTAATCAGGTATTCATTTACTATTCCACAAATGTCATCCGGATTACTATAAAGTTCTAAGTTCTACTCCTCAACGTACCCCAATTCTCCCAATTATACCCACTAGTCAATAAGGGAAGGTTAATTCTCAATTAGTTAAGTCTACGGGACATTTGAAATAAAATCAGGTCAAAAGGGTCATTATGTCAACTCGTTAGAAGTCTCGTTCGACCGAGGTCGTTCGAATGAAAGGCTTCGAACGAACTACTAACTCGTTAGAAGGGCTACTGTCATCTCGTTAGAAGCTCATTCGAACGAGGTCGTTCGAACGACCTGGGCAGGTCTTCTAACGAGATGGCAAACTGCGCCCAGAATTTCCGCCAATTCATTTTCCTTCAAATTTCTCCCCTCTAAATCCCCACTAATATCATCCCAATTAAGTTTTAACGTTTTTAAACTACTCTTAGTCCTCCTAAGTCATCCTCTAACATATATTTGGGGTCAATGCTTCCTAAATTAACATGTAATCATCAAAATTCCCAAACATTATCCCAAACCCTATAAACATGAAGCCAGAATTTTAACGTCTACAATTTCTCCTTATAAATCCGTTTTTAAACCATCAAAAGATACATTTTGAATATGAAATTCATTCATTACCATTCTACATGCAATCCTTATATAATATTATGAGTTCTATCTCCAATTTCATGGGTTTTTTTTCACTTTTAATATAAGACATATATTCAATTCTAAGCATGGAAGAAACATTCACTTGAAATTATGTAAATAAACCACTTGCCTTAGATTTTCTAATTCGATGTTGAAGGATGAAGGCTGGTTGTCCTCTCTCTCTACAGATTTCTCCCAAAGATGGTGATGGTGGCTAGGGGTTTCTTTTGGAACCTCTTAAGACTCTCCCTCTAACTCCCGTAGCCCACTACTTGTTAAATGCTGATATTGGACTTAGTGGGTTTATTTATAATATAAAATTAACCTCTAAAATTCGTGGGTTTGAATTCCTCTATTTTTAAAATTACCAAAATACCCTTCTAGGTTGCTGGTATGGCCTAAAAATGCTCCGGGACCCAAACTAAATCCCCGGCTAGTGTTTTCTGACTATTTCGACCTTTTCAGACACGTTGGCACACTCAAAATCATCGTTCGGTTGATAAAAATATAATTTACTTTTTAATTCCAATAATTACATTCTTGAGGCGACTGACACGCGCGTCCCAATTAAAATTCCAAATTGTCGTATTTCTGTCTCGCGACAATTTTAAAATTTTCAATACATGAAATTTTCAATTTTAACATCATAATCAAATACCAAATCACATATCGCTAGTATTTGTACCCGAATTAATTCCCAATTAATTCTCAATTAATTTAATTAATCCCTTAAATAAAAATTAATAAAATTACGGGGTATTATATACTCCCCCCCTAATAACATAATTTCATCCCGAAATTCGGAACTAAAGAGTACCTGGTAAAAATAACTCCGGATATCGCTCGCGCATTTCATCCTCGCGCTCCCATGTAGACTCCTCGGCATTATGATGCCGCCACTGAACACGTACTAACGGTACTATTTTCGACCTCAGTTTCCGCTCGCTTCGGTCCAAAATAGCAATCGGCCCCTCCTCATAGGAACTATCGGGTTAAAGATCAATGTCCTCCAAAGCAATGTGAGTATGGGACAAATCATCCCTAAGATATTTCCTTAGCGAGGAAATATGGAACACATCATGGATCCTACGTAAGTGCTCCGGTAACCCAGGTCTGTATGCGACTGGCCCAATCCTCTCGATGATAGGAAATGGCCCCACGTATCTTGGTGCCAGTTTCCCCTTCTTCCCAAAATGCATGATCCCATTCATCGGAGATACTCTGAGTAGCACCTAGTCTCCCACCTTGAATTCTCTGAAGAACCTCTTGGCATCAGCATAGCTCTTCTGTCGGTCCTGAGCTACCCGAATACGACTCCGTATCATCTCTATCCTTATCAAAGTATCCTGGATCACTTCTGGTCCAAGGAGTTTGTTATCCCCCACCTCTAACCAATATGTTCGGGAACGACAAGGTCTACCATAAAACACCTCAAATGGAGCCATGCCAATGGTAAACTGATAGGTACTTCTCCCATCCACCTCCAAAGTCTAGGATGCAAATACGCAACATGTCCTCTAACATCTGATTTGTTCGCTCGGTTTGCCCATCCGTCTGCGGGTGATAAGCCGTACTTAGCCGCAATTTCATACCCATGGCCTCCTGGAAACTCTCCCAAAATCGTGAAACAAATATCTTGTCTCGGTCAGACACGATATTTAGAGGTACCCCGTGAAGTCTCATTATTTCCGTAATGAAGAGCTGGGAATACTGTCCCGTAGTGTAGTCGGTCCTCACGGGCAGAAAATGAGCAACTTTGGTCAACCTATCCATAATTACCAATATGGAGTCGAGACCCCTCTGTGACATAAGTAACCCCGTGATAAAGTCCATGGAGATGATCTCCCATATCCACGTCGGAACCTCTAACGGCATTAGAAGTCCTTCTGGTTTCTAATGGTCCACCTTTACTAGTTGACAAGTGGCACATTTAGAAACAAACACGGCGATATCTCTCTTCATCCCGCTCCACCAATATTATCGTCTCATGTCTTGGTACATCTTATCCCCACCAGGGTGTACCTCGAACCGTGAGCCGTGCAACTCCGTCATTACCTCGTGTCGCAAGTCTTCTCCTTCTGGAACGACCAGTCTCCCATTGAAGCGTAATCCCCGTCTGAGCCAACGGTATAGGACTCGACTCCCTCTGCTAGTAATCGAACTATCTGCTCTTGACAGAACGAATCATTTTCTGGGCCTTTACCACTCTCGTAACAATCTGAGGTGTAATAGTCATCACAGACATGAACGATCGGGCCACTACATCCTGGTGTCCCAACTCCTTCCACTTAGCTTTCCACACCTCGGCCACCTCACCTACCGGCCTACGGCTCAACGTGTCTGCCACCACGTTAGCCTTCCCTGGGTGATACTGAATATCGAATTGATAATCCTTCACAAACTCAAGCCACCGACGTTGACGCGTATTCAGCTCCTTCTACGTGAAGAGGTATTGTAGAGACTTGTGGTCTGTAAATAACCGAAATTTTTCCCCCAGGAGATAGTGTCTCCAAATCCGAAGAGCGAATATGACTGTCGCTAACTCCAAGTCGTGGGTGGGGTAATTCCTCTCGTGAGGCTTAAGCTTACGAGAAGCATAAGCTATGGCCTGACTCTCCTGTTGCAGCACACCTCCAAGTCCTTGTAAGGACGCATCGGTGTAAACTAAATACTCAATTCTCGGCCTGGGCAATGCTAACACAGGCGTTGAGGTCAACTTGTCCTTCAAATCATCGAATGCCAACTGACAGGCATCGCTCCAGATGAATGGTACACCTTTGCGAGTCAGATGTGTCAAAGGACATGCTATCTTTTAGAAATCCCGAATAAACCTCCAGTAGTATCCTGCTAGGCCCAAGAAACTACGGATCTCAGTCGGTGTCGTGGGTTGTCCCCACTCCCTCACCGCGGATACCTTCCCTGGATCAATAGATATCCCCCGGTCTGAAATGATATGCCCCAAAAACTGAACCTCCTTCAACCAGATGCCACACTTCTCATACTTTGCATAAAGATCGTTCTGGCGCAACGTCTGAAAAACCTCTCTCAAATGCTCGACGTGCTCCTCTTCTGTCTAGGAGTAAACCAAAATATCATCAATAAAGACAATGGCGAACTGGTCTTGGAACTCTCTGAACACCCTATTCATTAAGTCCATAAACACGACTGGAGCGTTGGTCAAGCCAAAAGACATAACCCGAAATTCATAGGAACCATATCGCGTTAAGAAAGCAGTTTTCGAGACGTCCTGTTCCCTGATACGCAACTGATGGTATCCCGATCGCAAATCAATCTTTGAGAAGAAGAAGGCTCCTCTCAACTGGTCAAATAAGTCATCGATTCGGGCAACGGATACTTATTCTGTATCGTGACCTTATTCAACTCTCGGTAATCTACACATAATCTCAACGATCCATCCCTCTTCTTTACAAATAACACAGGGGCACCCCACGACGAAGTACTCCTCCGGATAAACCCCGGACCCAATAACTGCTCTATCTGATCCCTTAGCTCTCTCATCTCCGCTGGAGCCATACGGTACGCGGGCAATTGGCCGAGTGCCCGGCGTCAAATCGATAACAAAATCAATCTCTCTACTAGGAGGTAATCCAGGTATGTCCTAAAATACATCAGCAAACTCCCTCACGACTGGAATCGAATCAAGTGGTATCACCACTTCCTTAGAGGTCTCCTCCTCTATATAGTACAAATGAGTGGACGATCCTCCCTCAGGGCGAGGCATCGTCACTAAAAACATCTCCTGCCCGAGAATGGCAAAAATGATACTCCTACTAAAACAATCAATCATGGCTCGATACGCAACTAGCCAATCCATACCAATAATCGCATCATACTCAGTCATCTATAATACTAACATATCAATGGGTAAAGTAAACCTCCCGATCTCTATACCCACACCTCTACAAATAAGGGAAATTACAGAACCCCTACTTAACGGTGAATCCACACAAATAATCGTGCTCTCTGTAGTGTCTAACAACCCAATAGTGCGTGTAAATCTCGTGGCAATGAAACAATATGTGGCCCCCGTATTAAATAAAATACGCCCCATAGTCCCCTGAATAGAGAACATACCCTCAATAGCAGGTGGATCTTATGGGATGGTGGCCTGCTGGAGCTGGTACACTATCCCATACTGAAGTTGTCCCTGCTGAACTGGGACCACTGGAATGGGTGGTAATGCTTCCACCTGTGGTGCTGCTGGGAGGGCGACGGGAAACATAGGCCTCTATAGCTCGTGTCGAGCACCCTGTTGCTGCTGCGGTGGGGCCCTACCCCTATCGGGACAATCCTGGCGTTTGTGGCCAATCTTGCCACACACAAAGAACTTCCTCGGGAAGTTTCCACCTTGTTGTCCCTGCTGCCCTCGTCCCTGATGGCCGTTACCATTCCTACCTTGACCATGCTGGCCCTGCTGAAACTGTTGCTGCTGACCAATCTGGCCATGCTGGCCCTGATGGTCGTTATGACCCTGATGGCCATGTCTAAAACCTCCCTGACCATTCCTGAATCCCCCAGATTTGAATCTCTTAGGATCTCCCTAGTGGAAACCCTGATCACCCTGCCTGTGCTAACCCTGAACAGATTGTGCCCCGCTGGCACCATTTCCCCCTGTCATGCCCTGATGGTTGGACTCTCCTGATCTTTTACTCTCAGACATATGAAAGCGGTGATCCTGACAGTGAAGCAGTGCCGCGTTAATCACGTCAGAGTAAGTGGCCAACGAAAGATTTCCCAATAAATGCTGTCAGATCCTCCAAGTCAATCCGTCCATGAACTTCTGAATCTTCTTCTCCTCATTCAAAATCTCATCGGGAACAATATTCAATAGATTAGTGAATTCGTCCTCATACTCGGCCACGGTCTTCCCCTCCTGCCTGAGGTTCATTAACTTCCTCCTCATTTTCGTGTGAACAGCTAATGGAAAATATTTGCGGTCGAACTTCACCCAGAACTCGTGAATAGAAAGGGCATCCCTCTCCTCCGCGGTGGTAATGGACTCCCACCACTACAATGATGATCCTACTAGATTAAAAGTAGCTAGTATATGCTTCTGAACATCCGTGCACTCGTACATCCTTAAGTGCCTTTGAATGTCCTTCCTCCACTGACTGGACACAACAGCGTCGGAGCTGCCTACAAACTCTGGAGGGTGTGCTTTCTGAAAAGAATCACGGACACGTTCCCAAGAAGACAGGAATGCATGAGACTGAACTGGCGCGACTACCGGCACTCGGGGTGGTGCCTGCTGTACAACTACTAGGGCGGCATTCACCTCTTGGGCTACAATAGCTGCAACCTCGGCAGCATTCATGGTGCCCTGAACTGGTGCAGGCTGTGGCTCGGGCTGAGCATCCCAAGGAACTCACTGTGCACGTCATGGAGGCATCTTAAATGAGAGTAAATTCTTAAGAGTTCGCAGTTATTATCTCAAAATAGCTGAAGAGAGAAACGTACATAAAAGAATACAACAGTCCTACAATATAGGGCTCTACATCAAAGAAAGCTCAGCGGAACATAACAAGCCGTACGGATCCTAAGGACACTAGAACCTGATGCTCTGATACCACCTGTGACACCCCGACTAATTAAATACCAGGTAGCTACTCCTTTATTAAATTAATACAAAAGGCCAAGTTGGTTCAGTTCATAGCATCACTGTCGAAAAATGTTTTAACAATTACTAGCCACCGAATATTTAAAAAGTGAGTTGTCAATTTTAATTAAATACGATTAACATGCAATAATTAAATTATGAAATGATAAAATAACCACCACAACATAATGACAATGGAATAACCATAAAATAGAAATGAGTCTGGAGGGATACTCCTCACAACAATCCAAATACAGGAATAAGCAAATACTAAGTTTGCATCACTAAATTAATTACAACCCAAAAATCTGATATAACTGGATAAATAAAGTGTCTAAAAGAAATGGGGCGACATGCCCAACAGATGAGGAAAATCTAGTAACATAGAGTCAAGATCGAAAGTGGAGGCGTCTACTGTCAAAGTCCTGTAACTTCCACGGCAGCTACAGTCCGTAACCAGAATGAAACTCCTATGCATGGTGTCCTTGTGGCTGGGCATCTAAAAGGTTTTTACAAAAGTATATTTGAAAGCAATCGGGTCAGAGCCCGATTGTGGAAAATAGTTTAAAATATAGCAAGTGTTTTAATGACATAAAACAATGAATGCAAAATACATGTTAGGACGTGATCTCACATGAAATACTCACCTCTCGACTATCTGTGCACTCCTAACGTATCCGTAATCGAATCTAGTTATGCCCATATCTAACTGGTTCAATATAAAATCTAACATCACCATACGATTCACGATTTAATTCCCGACATCTTATTTTACACAGAGTGTTTTACTCTTCTACACAGTTTCCCATTTTTGTACTACTAATCACTAGAGATCTTCCATTTTATCTTTTACAAAACGTTGATATTATAGATACTCACATTTATACATTATAGTTCATTTCAATTAACAGTATTTTATTCTCATCATAAATTTATAATACTAGCACCCCGAGACTAAGCTGCGGTGCACACATACTCTGCTATCCAATCCCGGTACATCACGTACATAAGGACCACGCATTCCGAATCTCTCGGGAATCGTTCTCAAATAACAACAATCACACAAAATGGAGGCGAACATAGTTCACATCACATGGGTCACGCACATACCTGCGCTCCCATGATCAGCAAACTTATTAACTTCTCAATAAGTCCTTCTCTGACCTATGTCCTCGAGGTACCAATCTAAATCCCCCCGTAGGCACACAAAGATTAGATGGCCCTAATCGAACGCAGACCTCCCGTGATAGAAAGTATGGTAGGTATGCTTTACATATAAAACCACATATAATAAGCATTCTCACATCTTAGATATCTCGAATTATTAATATAAGTATACTTCTCGTTCTTATATCGTTATTTAATGTTATATGATTGTAAGTCCCCGATTTGTATATTAACGTTGTCAACCCTTCTCACATCGTAATTAGGTATTCGTTTACTATTCCACAAATGTCATCCGGATTACTATAAGGTTCTAAGTTCTACTCCTCAACGTACCCCAATTCTCCCAATTATACCCACTAGTCAATAAGGGAAGGTTAATTCTCAATTAGTTAAGTCCACGGGACATTTGAAATAAAATCAGGTCAAAAAGGCCATTATGTCAACTCGTTAGAAGTATCGTTCGAACGAGGTCGTTCGAACGAGTGTCGTTCGAATGAAAGGCTTCGAATGAAATACTAACTCGTTAGAATGGCTACTATCATCTCGTTAGAAGCTCGTTCGAACGAGTTTGTTCGAACGACCTGGGCAGGTCTTCTAACGAGATGGCAGACTGCGCCCAGAATTTCCCCCAATTCATTTTTCTTCAAATTTCTCCCCTCTAAATCCCCACTAAGATCATCCCGATTAAGTTTTAACATTTTTAAACTACTCTTAGTCCTCCTAAGTCATCCTCTAACATATATTTGGGGTCAATGCTTCCTAAATTAACATGTAATCATCAAAAACCCCAAACATTATCCCAAACCCTATAAACATGAAGCCAGAATTTTAATGTCTACAATTTCTCCTTACAAATCCATTTTTAAACCATCAAAAGATACATTTTGAATATGGAATTCATTCATTACAATTCTACATGCAATCCCTATATAATATTATGAGTTCTATCTCCAATTTCATGGGTTTTTCATCACTTTTAATATAAGACATATATTCAATTCTAAGGATGGAAGAAACATTCACTTGAAATTATGTAAATAAACCACTTGCCTTAGATTTTCTGATTCGATGTTGAAGGATGAAGGCTGTTTGTCCTCTCTTTCTACAGATTTCTCCCGAAGATGGTGATGGTGGCTAGGGGTTTCTTTTGGAACCTCTTAAGACTCTCCCTCTAACTCCCGTAGCCCACTACTTGTTAAATGCTGATATTGGACTTAGTGGATTTATTTCTAATATAAAATTAACCTCTAAAATTCGTGGGTTTTAATTCCCCTATTTTTAAAATTACCAAAATACCCTTCTAGGTTGCTGGTATGGCCTAAAAATGCCCCGGGACCCAAACTAAACCCCCGGCTAGTATTTTCTGACTATTTCGACCTTTTCGGACACATTGGCGCACTCAAAATGACCGTTCGGTTGAAAAAAATATAATTCACTTTTTAATTCCAATAATTACATTCTTGATGCGACTGACACGCGCGTCCCAATTAAATTTCCAAATTGTCGTATTTCTGTCTTGCGATAATTTTAAAATTTTCAATACATGAAATTTTCAATTTTAACATCATAATCAAATACCAACTCACATCTCGCTAGTATTTGTACCCGGATTAATTCCCATTTAATTCTCATTTAATTTAATTAATCCCTTAAATAAAAATCAATAAAATTACGGGGTATTACAGGTGTTATAATATACCATTTTGACCAGAAAAATAAAATAGATTTTTTGGAATTTTTACCAGAATTTTTAGCTGGGCACATGCTCACACACACCAGGTCAAAGGTCCCACGCGCTAGAATTGACTTCAATCACGCACAGGGCCTTCACTCGTCTTCAACCTTGTGACGTTTGACCTAGGGTTTCAAAAAAATTTACTTCAAATTAAACCTTCTACAAAGAACCATATCAGTTCATTCAAAAGCCATTTTCTCTGATTTTTCACGAGGATTTCTAATATATAACGTATTGAGAAAAATAGTAGGGATTAATTTTATGAACTAAGAAATATTAAAAATCTCAGTAGAACATAAATGGATTTTGGGTATAATTCGAACCACGACAATAATTTGGTTTAAAGGATTAATTCATCCTGAGTAAAGAGAATTTTGTTACTGAAATCTTTGTGGCCGAAACTGAAAATCTTTGATTTCAAACTGATAAGGATACTATAATGAAATTAACTTCATGGTATAGATACTATGACTATAAGGAAAATGTTTCTCACTTTAAAACATGTTTAGAGTCAAAAATTGAAAATCCACCATCGGAGCTCAAGCTTCAATGGTGATGTTTGGATTTTTGCTTTAAACTCAAGGTTTCTACATTACAGAAAGCATGTAAGAGTTGGCTTAAACTCTAAACTACTACAGAAATACAACCAAAGTAATAGAATTAAAAATCAGACATAAAATTACAGTGTACCCGAAGTTGTTGAAATTTGGAGCTTGATTTTTATCACTGATTTATACTTAACTCTCTTCCTAATGTGGGCTTTTTATAGGGGATTAAGGGTGAGTTGATTGGTCAAAATAGGAGGTGAAATAGTGTGGTCTAATGAGATAAAACTTAGAAGAGTCTATGGTATGAAAGAATCTTAAAGGTGTAAGGTATGGTATTGGCTTATTTAAAGGTGGTTTGATCATTTCTTGTTAGCTTTGCTGATAAGGAAGATGGGATAAACTTTAGGTTTGGTCCGTGGACAGTTTTTATTAAGGTTTAAGGTGCTTATACACTATTTTCTAGCTTTTAGGGGTTTTGTGGTTTACAATTTCATAAAGTAAAGAAGGTGTTTGTAAAGAAATATAGGGTCAAGTTGGATATTTGAATAGATAAAAAGTTATTTCAAATTTTTAGGGGGGGATTTTATAATTATGGAAACTTCAAGGATAACTTTGAAACTTATCATTTCCTAGTATTTATGTTATTGATACTTTATAACTAGTTCTCATGTCGTAACGTAACTCGTCTCTCATTCATGTGGGTTAACGTGATGAATTTAAACACGTTTATATTACTCGGGTCTTACAATTGGTGGCATAAACATTAGGTCCACAGAATTGACCTCGACCCGCAAAATTGGTCGCCACAACTTTAGGTCCTCATAATTGACCTCGACCCCAAGAATTGGTCGCCACAACTTTAGGTCCTCAGAATTGACCTTAGCCTTGGGTCGCTATAACTTTAGGTCCTCAGAGTTGACCTCGACCCACAAAATCGATCGCCACACATTTAGGTCCTCAGAATGGAACTCAGCCCACATTTATAGTCATCCTCCTCCCTTTCGGTCCTCAAAATTGATCTATTTCCCAAACAATCATGTGGTGTCTATTCTACGGCTTTTGTTTTTTCTAAAGCTCAACTGACAAGGGGCTCTATAGACACCACATTCTAGGACCCCCTAAGTCCCTCCTTAGGTACCTACCACCTCCCCGTTTACCACAAACCCTAGGTCATACTTTGAGTACCGATCTAGAGGCCATCGGGTGCTCTGGAACCCCGATTTTACCCCAATCAACTTCATCATCAGAGAAAAATCTCAATGATTATTTGAAGGGAACTGAATCCCCTTTCAAATGGTCTACTCCATGTGTGAAACGGCATAACCGTTGGGACGAACAATCCATGTTCCCTCAAAAACTGATCTGAAGGCCACCGAGCACCCTCGGGCGCATTTGACCAAAGTTAACTCTTCTACTTGAATAAGACTGAATGAATCTTCTAATGACACTGAATAACCTTTCCAACGGTCTTCTCAGTGCATGAATCAGCATTACAGTACGGGTGAATGACCATTTTTACTTTGAAAGGTCATCAGGTGCTTCCGAGCCCGTTCGACCAAATTCAACTCTCCAAACTGAGCAAAGCTCTTTGGAACATCAAAGTGACTCCCATAACCTTTCCAACAGTTTGGACGAAAGATCCATTATCATCTAACGATCTCCAGTCCAAAAGATCAGCGTGCACTTTCGAGCCCCATTTGATCCAAAGTCAACTCTCAAAATCGAGAATGGACCAAGGATTCTCAAAGGTATCTAAATAACCTTTCTAATCATCTTTCCAGAAAAATATACACAAGATTACCAATTAGCATATCCATCCCTACCTATTGGCAATGTGTCTAGGGTTACCTACCGATATGCAGGGCAAGGACAATACCGATCGAAAGTCCCATGACCTTATATAAGGAGGGAAAGAGCTCACTTTTAAAGGCACCTCATAAACATCAACTTCAGTGATATCAGTAGCATTCTTCTTAAGTCAGCGAGGTTTCCTTTTTTGAAACCTTTCTTCACCTTTCATTTCCATCACTTTCACACCCAATTTAGTAAAATCCTCCTACATCTTTCGCCCACTTGCAAGAAAGCTTATCAACAATCAAGATCAATCTCCAAGTCTCCAAAGAATGTCCAAACATTCTTCTCTCTCTTTAAATTTCTTTATTTTCGCATTAGTTTTTTACGTTCTTAATTTAGCTTTTACTTAAGATCATACACATATTAATCTTCACTCTATTATTAGTAATATTGCACATGATATAAATCCAAAATAAGAAAAAGAGGGTTATACCTAAAAATTCCAACGGAATTTTCCACCACATTTTCTCAAAACTAAAAATATATTTTTCATACACACACATATAAAGGTTGATGAAAGTTGATATCTATGGATGTACCCATTTTAAAGGTTGATGAAAGTTTTCAAAGATTATGTCAAGAATATATGATACATTAAAGGATCAATTACATAGGAATACATCACCGTGGAGTCGCCAATCTTAGCTTGGGAATATATTCCCAACCCAATCATTATAGATAACAGTGATGAGTTCGTCGATGAGGGTGATCATGTAATGGGAACATGAGTAAAATTAACAATTTTACAGTATGAACAAGTAGCTCGTTATTCTATTTGAAACTCATGAAGACGTCTAAGAATGGAAAAGTTAAGTTTATTATCTATTTACATTACTTGATCAACTTCATAATATGTTCATCACGGTTAATGTAGAAAATATATGTTGCGTGTGGGAATAATAAAAGATGAAGAATTATGGCACAATCAAACAGTGAATTTTGGTTATGGGTGTCACACGAGGAAATTATTATGATAATGTCTCTTACTAAATAACATATTACAAGAAAGTTTTAAAAATAACCTAATTAATTTATCTATAACCTTAGCTCTTAAAGATGGGTGATGCAACATCAAGGCTTGCTCATCTAGCCAATGGACCCAATTTCATGGCACATGAGTATAAAAAGTATCGATTGAACGGTTATGTATTTGGTATAAGGGTGTATAAGGCAAATAAAAATGTACAAAACTCGGGCATTTCATATAAGGCGCTTAATTATTTTCGAGCAAGTGTGAAAGATAAAAACTTCTTTGAAGCTGAAATTACTTACTATGGTGTCAATCGCAATATATTTGAATTAGATTATATAATCTTTAAAGAGGTTGCATTTTATTGTGATTGGGTAAGAGTTGAGGAAAAAAATTCTTGTAAAGTTAACTTAGGTACCAATTTGATCATGGTTGACTTGTTCAAGATGAAGAGCAACAAGCAGGTGAGCGATGAGATAATTGTTTATGCTTTTCAGAAGATCAAGCAAGCGTTTTACTAAGAGTATATCAACAACGAGCCCTGGCACAAGCATCAAAGCATCTAACTAGTAATGTAGATGACTTGGTTGCTCCCACCAAATATCAATCCATTTTGGATGATAACCCGAATTTGAAACAATTCTTACATTTGTAATAAGTATGCCAACTTTTGAAATAATTCTTAGTTTGGTTTAAGATATGGATTTGTGTTCTTTTAATGTCGTTGTTTGTTTGTATTCTTTTAATGCTTTATCATTATTGGATGACAGTTTAATGCTTTATTCATTTGGATTTGATCAATTTTGGGGGATTTAAATCAATCTTTGTTGGTTAGTTAGTGAATATGTTAATTTGGATTTTAATTAGTTAAAGCATTATTTCAAAGTCGGTGACATAACCCGAATTTGAAACAATTCTTAGATTTGTAATAAATATTCCAATTATTTGAAACAATTCTTAGTTTGATTTATGATATGGATTTTTAGTCTTCTATTGTCATTGTTAATTTGTATTCTTATAATGCTTTATTATTATTGGATAACAGTTCAATGCTTTATTTATTTGGATTTAAAACGTTCTTAGATCTGTAATAAGTACTCCAATTATTTGAAATAATTCTTAGTTTGGTTTAGTGAATATGTCAAACTAATTCATTATTTATATTTCTATATCATCTTCTTATATATGTTTCTACTAATAACAATTTTTGCAGGATATGTCTTTATTAGGGCATCAGGGAAGCGGTGGCAAGGAATGTTCGTCTAGCACTAAGACCCTAAAGTGGGGAAGTTGGGGAGCATAGTGGAGACCAATACGGACTTCCAATCTAGGGCCTTGTAATTGTAAAAAATGATTATTGTTTCTGGGTACACTGATTGGAGGAGCGTGCCCGTTGAGCTTAAGATGGACATTTAGGGGACCTTACACGTAGATGCTTGACTTAATAATATTTATATTTTATTTCACAATTTATATACTACTAACTCACTTTTAATTCATCCTGGCCCCAGAAGCATGTGACTTCACGTTAGAACAACTAAGGGAGTTATGCAAAACATTAAATAAAAACATGTGTGCATGGTATTTTGGCAGGCACGGGGAGTTCTCTTACGGCGTAGGGACACGGTACTCGATAAGGAACCAATATCATTGGCAAACTGGTAAAAGTTTGTCGATAATGAGATATCGGATAGGCTTGTCCTTTCGTGAATCGGGGAAGGAAAAATGAGCATAGATGGTCAACATACACTATTTCGAGCATACGTCTTACACCGAGGTGGAGCATAGGATTCTAAGTTTTGAATTTTATTTAATTTTACTCTTATTTTATTCTATTTGGTGGTAATTATATACTAATTCACTAATTTTGCGATATTTTATTTTAGGAGACGAGTAGTGATCCTGGCAGTAAGCCACATAATCTTGATGCTTATATGGTAATTCAAACGAAGAAGGGGAAGGATAACGAGGTCAATCTGACCGTGGTCGCCACTATTATAAGTTATAATTGTAATTTTGTTATTAAATCAACATTTATAATCATATATTTTTTTATTTCATCTAATTGTGTACTTTTTTGTTATTTCAGGAAAAGCTTAAAGAAGTTCATAGCTCGCATAGTGATGCCGACAAGGAATCTTTGAGTACGGATGCACTTAGCCAAGTGCTTGGGGTGATCATAAAGGCCATACTCGGGGTGTTAGCTCTCGAGTGGAAAAGTCGAGGCTCGTCGGGATTACATCGAGCAAAGCTAGACTGGCACGCAAGGTCGATGAAATGAAGACCAATAAGGACCAAAAGTTTGACAACCTCAAAAAAACATTGAATAAAATGTTTTTAATGGCTAAGAAATATATTTAAGGTCAAGTCGGGTGCAGCTCAGGGAATGGAAATGAAAAAGTAATGGATGAGGGGAACACCGCTTCATCTTTATCACCTCACCCTCACCAATACACCCTCATCTCCATATGACTTATTTTCCACCCTCACCCTGGGTCCTACAATTTATTGGGACTGAGTTAATTTACTAAACTTATGGGGAGGCGATAGAATTTACAGGGGGTTGAGGGACCCAAGTATATGCTCAGGTTCTTTGGTGCTTAACCGTCCACTGCAGCGTCACGAGGCTCGAATCCACATAACTGAAGTTTTGGTGGGAAAAGAGAAAGAGGCCCTGTGGTTGAATGAATATTGCAACATGCATTATATTGAGGGTAGTATTGATTATTTATATTGTATGGCCTAACTTTCTCCTCCAACTTGAAAATTAATGAACATTTTCTTTTTATGTAATAATTTGTATTTAACATTCAAATTTGGGTTTATATATGGTGTTTCTTATTTATATTTGCTAGTGATTGGTTATTATGAATATTGTAGTTGATTGTTATTAGTTATTGTTAAAATATATCATTGATTGCTACTACAGGTGAAATACTATACTGCTGGGCAGTTGTAATGGCCATATTTCCTAGCAATTTTTTTATTTTTCTTCCCAGTATTGTCACGAACTTTGATCGTGATAAGTCCTTGATAACGAAATATTGTCAAGGACTTGTCACGGTCAAAGTCTGTGGCAAGTTTTAGTGGTCACAGACTTGTCACAGCCAAATTCCGTAACAAGTCTTAGTTATTGTGGACTTGTCATGATCAAAGTTCGTGAAAAGTTTTCATTGTCAAGGACTTTGACCATGGAACGTCCGTGACAAAGGAATACTTATCACGAACTTTGACATTGACAAGTCCGTGACAAAATAGTTATCACCCCCATTCTTATCACGGTCTTTGAGTGTTACTAGTCTCACTTGCCAAGGTCTTTGACTGTGATAAATAGCCTGTTGTGGTGTAGTGACAAGCTTAAATCATACATCTCGAGTCTATCCGTTCATGGATAAGTCAAGCCACATTATAATATTACACCTCTAGTATATACGATACAATGATCTCGAGTCACAAAAATTTAAGTATACATCTCTAGTGTAAGTTCTATATATGACTAGTAAAGCAAATAATACGTCACAACTATCTCTAGTACATTAACACATGATCATAGGTGGTAGTGGAAAGATAATTTCTACGTCTAACATCCACACATAGGTACAACCCTCGGGATGTATAAGTAAATGGGTTACTCTCAAGCCGTCACATATCAAAGGCCTATCCATATTACCTTCGCAGATCACTCATACGTAATATGCATAGTTATATGTAATTCCACCCAATAACCTCAAAGAGTCAATAAGGGATAATCACTAATCTTTCTCATCAATCGCATAGACTACCATACCTAAGACTATAGGATGATCATCACTCGCATATCCAATGACTATGCTATAAAAAATCCCGTGTATTCTCCTTGGGGCACAAGTACGCAAGAAGTAGTGTCCATGGTAAAATGACCAAGGTAAATCCCATATCAATCATGGGGCACCATCACGGTTGATGTCGTACCCTCCTCATAATGAATATCCCCTCTATTATGTCACCCACGAGCACTCGCACTTGATATGTATTGCAAACAAAACACGGAAGAAAATACAACCCTCACTAACGTGTTAAAGTAAACATATACACATACTGACCCAACACAACTGGGTGAAACTTATCATTACTACTATAAAAGGTAAAGCGCAGTTTATCCTTAGATTAATTCATACAACATTAACCATGACTCCATGGTTTCCCAAAACTAGATATAGTATCACCCTGACTTACACTATAAAACATGCAAGTTAACTTCATATAATTTTAGCTTAATTTCCCAAGGCTCCGTGTCAAGGTATCACCCACACCTAACTTATATAAGAACATTGTATGTACCAACTACCTCGCTCTATGATTTTTGAGTTAATCTTAATCTCCCATAAAGGATGAATGCTCTACTAGTATATCAGAATGACCCTAATAATATTGGTCAACATGACAAATTCTTCAATATTTTAAAATCCCATTCAATAATTCATCCAACTCTCGAAATTTCAATCCCATACTTCATAATCAATCTATCCCCTTATAAATCAAACGAGGTCAAAATACCCATATGTCCAAATACCTAAACCATAAGCTCAAAATAATAGTATACTCACTTCTTCGAATATAAATAACCTAAAGTTCAAACAAATCTATACCTATGGCCCTAATTCTAACCAACTAATCATAAAACAAAGTCCAAACCAAAATCACTAACTTAGAGTTTCATCCTTGCTCGCTCTTCATAAAATATTCATAAGAAGTTCATAAAAATCCAAAAAAATATGAAACCAGCGCCTAGACATTTATTATTTTATCTTTTAAAACCCTAGGGGGTCAATCAATCGAGCCTCGGGAACAATCGATTGATGTAACATGTAAAAATGCCCTTTTCCTACTTAGGGGTTTGACATCAAAAACTTCCATTAAAGCCCCTATAAGCTCCCAAATCAGATCCAAACCTAGACTCCTTTTTATATAATTGTCCCAACAACAATCCAAAACTATTTATAACAAATATATACAATCTTAACATGATTTAAAGGGGTAAATATTATATTTGAATCAAGACCTCGAGTTTTATGAAATATCATCAATTACTTTAGGTTTCATGCCAAATTGTCCGATTAAAGTTGGGATTTTGTAAGATTAATAATATATATTCAATATTTAACAATCATATCGAATTCATGATGAAATCAACCAATTTCATATTATGCCATTAACATGGTTATTTACCCAATTAATTTAGTTACAAAATTATAAGTTAAATCCCAAATTAGATTTATAGTTAGACTAAAATTAGATTTCAATCAATAGATATAATATAACACAAAATCAACTATAATAAAATTCTAAATAATTTTACCTCAATATAAGTTGTGGAGAAAACCAGGCCAAGATCCTCTTAATTCCTCCTCTTATCTTAAAAAACCTTCTCTCTAGTCTCGAGATGCCTCCCAAATCATAATAAATTACTCATGATAGCCTAATGACTCCCTAGAACCATTTAATCTGGAAATTGTACTTGATCCCTAAGTGTGCCTCTTCTAAAAGAGCTCAAAATCTCCTCAAGATGACTTAAAACATTACCCGAACCTCATGATAAAATAGTAGGCCTAAAACCCATCGTTTTAAGATAAAAATAGACAATTCAATCATTCGAAAAGCCGAATACAAAATATATCAAATCAAGTAACTAATAATTTCGTAATTAAATAATTAACCTATAAAAGTTTAAACGTCAATTATTTAATTAATGAATTTTGTATATGAGATCCAATTTTAATTACGAATCAAATAGCACATAAAAATATAAATAGTGGCATCTCCTGTTACTGTAAACACACATAATTAATTTTTCATAATTAAATAATGCATATAAAAATGGGTATTATAGTTTGCATATATCTTCATGATTTTTCTCATGTTGTCTACTTTAAATTAACTTATTTTATTTTCTTTCCTCCAGAATACTGAGGTTGTTATGATCCAGTGGTCCAAATATGAAGACCTCTTTGTTCAGTATAAGGTCACGGAGGCTTCCCATCAGGCTGAGGTGGAAAGTGCAAAGTTTTACTCTTTTGAAGCAGGAAAGAAGTTTGTGGATGCTTCTAAAGTCAAGGCAATGAAGAAGGCCAAAGTTGATGCCGAAGATAATTTGAAACGGGATACATAGGTACTTAAAGTATCTGAAGTAAAATTCCTTGAAGCTGCCAAACTGCCCACGACAAGCCAAGATAAGGTTACAAGTCTTGAGGTACATCTTACCTCCTTGTCTGAGAGTCATAATTTGGCCATACAAAAAGATACTAATGAACATGTCGCAATTGTCTAAAAGATGGTCGATGAACATGCCGTGGCTTTGAAGGCTATTGGTGAATATGTCATGACCAAGTTTAAAACTTCTAAATATTTTTGGAATGGCCCGAATGAAACCTATATCTATGGCTATAAGAAAATGAGGTACAGAGTTCTAAAAATTTATGTGAGGCAAAGGATCGTGTTTTCCTAGATCTTCGCTAATGCCAAGCATACTCAATGCGAGGTTGAGAGGAAAGAGGTTGAAGAGAGACGTCTGGGGAGAGAGAGGAGGTTGTGGTTGCTACTACTTTGGATGCTGATGATACTCAGACTATCGTAGAGGAAGATAATAATGAAGATGAAGATGTAGAGTCTTAAATTCACATCCCCGACTTGTATATTCATTTTTTTATATTAAACTTATCATTTTTAAAATGATTTGTAATGTATTATCTTCTGATCAATGAAATTTTATTTCTCCTTGGGTAGGCTTATCTTTTTACTTTATGTGTCTTGCATGCATTACTGCCTTCTCTTTGTAGTATTACTTGAACTGTAGCTTCATTGCTTCTAACTATAATTTTATTTACTTTATTAAACTTTATTGTATCTATGTCCTCAGTTTTCTATGATTATTAGTTGATTGATGCCACAGTCTTGTGGTTGAAAATCTATTGCTACCAAATGTGATCTAGGACTCAATTTTGGCCGCATCCTTAGTAATGTCTCATTTCCAAAGGCTTCAGATGAAACTCTGCAACCCTAGGGGTACAATATCCCCCCAAGGCTTTAGGTATTGCTTGTTTCTTTTTGTCAACATTAGGATGGTATCTTCAATATCCGCAATCTTTCCTTGCTACCACAGTCTTATAGCTCTTGAAATCCTCAAAAAATGTTGAGTTATTATTTAGGAGCCTCCCCATGATACAGAGGTATGTTTAGTAGTCCTCTTTATCTTCTGAGGCTATGTTTTATAATCCCCCTAGTCTTGATGTGTTATTTTAGAGTAGGCCCTGAGTCTTTGATAAAAGTCTCTCTCCAATCAAGAAACCTTCATCTTATAGGATCCGACCAGAATCACTAGCATGAGGATCTTGCTAGTTGGGATCTCAGTGTGGAGTAAGTCTTATTTCTTATGACTTAAGTTTTCTCTGGACAGTGTATGATTTCTTTTACTAAATTTTGCATTTATTGACTTAGGTTTTGTCATTGGAGTTGAACATGACTTCGTCTTTTGAATCCTAGGTTTATATGCACCATCTACAGTTTTGGTATTGTGATCCGATGATCTAAAGGTATTATAGTTTTTTTAGGTGTGAATGTTATCAGGTTTTTCATTAAATAAGTCGAGAAAAAAATTGCCAAGGATTTCTTGCAAGTAGATTTTTTCATTGATATGTACTTGAGGGAATACAAAATTGATTTTTTTAGACAAACTATGGCCTTATAATGATTACAAAAGTAGAAAAGGTAACAAAATCTCCCTCAAAATGCAGTTTAGGTCGTAGCCTCGTTGTTACTCGGGTGAAGGTCGGGACCTCTGTGAAGCACTGTAGCATTCCGTGTGTGATGAGACTTTTAACATCATTCTTTAGGTTATGTCACTTATTATTTGTGTGGTCGTTTCTTTATGTAGCTTACACTACTTACTTTTATATCTCCTATTAGCATGAGATTTTATCTTTACTGATAATTTGAGGAGGTTATATTCTTTTATGTTGGTCAAAATAGATTTCAAGTTGCAGTTTAGAAGGGTGAACTCCTTATATGGCCTTTATGGATGATCGTTATACTTCCTCTTTGCTCCTTCTATGAGTTCTGGTACAGTCTTCCTCTTAAAGGTCGCGGCCTCCGTCTTCATTTCATCGTCTTCATCCTTCAATGTATTAGTAAAGGCAGCAGACTCGAGCATAATAATTCTTTATTCGAGGAGATTTATTTATCCCTGAAGTGAGTTGTGGCATTCATACAGATGGTTGATGCAACTCATTAAGTGAGCTACGTCTTCGATCGGTTGGCGTCCTAATCTTGAGATGTTTTCCATGACACCTCTTTTTAGATAATTAGTTCATTACAAAATATTTTATTTAAGACAAACTAAGCATAGTGAGAAATTCAAGAGTCATAGAGTAAGAAGAATCAAACATTGAGCTGGCAGTGACAATGAGATGAGGCTTATTCAATAAAGGTTGGGGACTGTTAGGTTAATAAGGGATGAAGCCGTGGCTTTTTTCCTTTATAAGGAGTTTTCCCACCGCGATCGATATAATCAAACACTGTTTTCTCCAGGGTGATTCTTCTTGGAGGAAAATTTTCTTACATGCCCTTGGACGGAACGGTAACTGAAAAATTAGTAAAATAATCTTAACCTATCTCGAGTGGTTTAAATATCCTTAATGCAACAGCCCCATTGAATTTTTCCACGGAATCATCGATTTCCAATTCTACAACCTAGCCTTATGAAAGTTAACCCTACCCATAATTTATGAAACATATTATGGGTTTTTGTAAGAATTAATGGCGTTTTAGATCTAAAAGAAAACAATTATATAATAATAAATGCTAAATATGCCAAGAACGGGAATTTATTTTAAGTTGTTACTAGTAAGTCGCGTCCTGTAACATGACAACATGTAAGGTCATGGACCGATGTAGGAAGAATGCATATTTTAGCCCGAATTTTGCCTAAAAATAATTTTTCACCCAAAGAATTAGACTAAAAAGCCTCTAGGGTGTTAATCCAAGCCATAATGAGGCCTTATGTGAAAAATAGCATAAGTTTAGCAGCAAAGACCTAATATATAGGTCATAATATGAAGAAAAAAATGCATAAAAGTGAAGAGAAAATGGGGGATATGCTCATCCTTAGTTCTCAATCTTCCTGAGGGCGTGGCTTGTCAAGCTGTTTAGCATGATTTAGACATGGGTATATCATTGGAGAAGATAAATATGTCTAGAAAACCCTAAATAGGCTTGGGAAAACAAATCTGAAAAAATGAAGATACCTTAAGTAGGGTTTATATGAAAATATGGGTCTAAGCACCAAGATCTCACCCATAAGATGTAGATTCAGAGATCCATATAGATGAAATAAGGCACAATCGACCCGATTAGTGAGAAACTTGGTAGAGCACCTCATTTTCCACAAACGGAGCCAAACTGTTGTTGTCTAAAATTGGATCTACTATAGTACCATACCGTCAAAGTTAAACACAACAGTAAAAGTATAAAAAAATAATAAAAGAGAGATAACACGATATTTAGAGTGGTTCGGCCATGAAAATAAGCCTATGTGCATTTTGCTGCCTTATTATCATTAAATATATACATCTGGTACAAGTTTGGTGGTCTTAAAGTCATATAAAAGGAGATAAATAGGCTAAATGTATAAGCATACACGTACTATGAAGTGGAGGCTACAAACTTTGTAGTGTAGGTTGGGAGAGGTCGCGGATGCTAGTAACTCAGGTTGCCAGAGCAGGTGACCAGAGTGTGGACTCTGGTGTAGAGAAAAGTTAGAGGACATTGAGCAGAACTTCATTACCCAGATCTTATTTGTCAAATAAGGAGGTGAGGACCTTTATTTGTACTAGTTGGTGAAGGTGTCACATGAACAGTGCACGTGACTTGTGGATAACAACTGTTGAGATAAAATATTTCTAGAAAATATATATTTGGTGATCAAATGTTGGTGTATCAGGGTCCACGGCCTTCACTTATGGGATTAGGCTATGCTTACGGGTCTGTAGCCTGCGAAGCACCTGGTCGTGGCCTTATTAAGTAGTCTTGTTCTTACGGTCTGTGTCATGTATGTGTACCAAGTCGTGGTCTTATATATTAAAGGGACAAGTGGAGAGTAATATGTGACCCAGTTATGTACCAAATTGTATCCTTCCTTATAGTCTGAGGCATTTTGCCAACACTTGAGCATATCTTCATTATTTAAGCGTGGGCCTCCATGCCACGTGTATCTTATCTATTAGTGGGCATATTTTGAGTATAAGAATAGGTAAAAAAATCAATTAGAGTGAATTTAAGGGGAAAAAATAGATTTGTAGTTTCCTACTTGGGATAAATAATAAGGGCTAAGGGTTTTCCTTGCAGTTTAACATTGTGGACTTATGAATTTGGGTTGGGTTAGCACTTATGTTTCAATTCTAGTTTACTTCAACACAACAAAATAGTTTTTGAAAATTTGGGGGGGGGGGGGGGGGGGGGGCATGGCCCTTTTTTAGTTTTGTATCTGGACGGAGGCAATTATATTGTGATAATTGGATAATCGCAAGAGTCTTTACATAGACCAAGCATCACCAACAATTTGATTTTTACTATTATCTTAATATTATTAATGTTTACATATAAAACTTCAATACTAGTGTTTAAATTCATTGTAAGACTTCAATTTTGGTGCTCAAATTTAGTTAATGATAATAAATTTGTTAAGAAATTATTTTAACAATAATAAAATAATAATAATTATTATAATAATTCATTTTAAAAGTCTTACGTGGATTATCTTATTTTAATAATTAATTTTTAACCATGCAGTTTGGTACATAAGAGCAATATATCCGATCCACGCTAATTTAGGGCTCGTTTGGAGTTCTGGAGAGAAGAAAATAAAGGAAAATTTTATTAGGAGGAAAAATAAAAGAAAGGAAAGTAAATAAGAGAGAAAATAAAATAAAAGAATAGAAAGGAGTTTGGGGGAGAAAAAAAAATAACTTTCTTTCTTGTGTTTGGGAGTTTGGGAGCAAAATAATTTTTTTAAGGGGAAGAAGGTACAATTCATTAAATAACTTTCCTTTTCCTCCATTTCTTTTCAATTTGGAAAGAAGGTTTTGCAGAGAAAGAAATGGAAATTTTTTTAAAAAAAATCATTTCTTTTCTCTCCTTTTAAACTCCTAAACGAGATAAAGACATTTTATTTTCTACTTAAACTCTCAAACGAATGAAGGAAACACACGTTCCCTTCCTTTCCTTTCTTTTCTCTCCAAAATAGAACACGTGAACAAGAGCTTAAGGAGAGACCGTAACTAATGGGGCTTAGTGAGCGGCTCCTGTAGATGACATGGGACCACCATCATGCAAATACTCACCATTAGTTTCCTAATATTCTACCTTATACGACGGTGGTTTCTAAGGGCACCTCATTTTTTGCTCCAAAATACCACAACTTTATTTTTACTACAAAATACCACTTAATTCTCATAGTTACTTCATAATACCACACCAGGTCCACCACATATTTAAATTTCTAATAATCATTTACACATTTTCCCCATCTCTCTACACATTCAAACCTTCAAACCTTTCATCTTCAATTTCTAAACTTTTCATCTTCAAATCCATTCTCCTTCAACTAAAGATTAAACATCAGGTTGGTACATTGAATACACTACCTATTTGAATACCCAAATATATATATATATATATATATATATATATATATATATATATATATATATATATATATATACCCGTTATCATCTTCATTTTGAATTGTGTTCAAATGATCGAATTACATTTGTTATTCATTAACTTCAAACTTCATTTGTTGTTCATCTTCATTATATACCCGTTATCATCTTCATTAACTTCAAACTTCATTTGTTGTCCATTTGCTGTTCAAATTTCTCCATAAAAGTTATCCTTTTGCATCGAACTACAATTGTTCTGGTATAAGAGTATGAAATTGAATTACAAAGTAACTTGAATGTAGATAATGAAAACGATAATGTTTAATGACTACTATGATCGCAATTCCTTAAAAAAGTTCCAATGAATTTTTATTTTCTATTATAACCTCATCTGGACTATTAAAAAAGTTCAAGGCACTGAACTAGGGTTTCATTCGTTATGAACATACCGAATTAATTCCATTTATTCAATATGTTCATGACGAATAATTTTTTTTATTACCTAGGGCTTCATTCGTTATATTCATACCGAATGAGTTATAATGTTTCGTCATGTATACAACGAATCAATGGATTCTCAATTTAGGGTATCCATTCGTTACATTCATACCAAAATGAATGACTTAATTCGCTATGTTTATGCCGAATGTATGAAGAAGTTTATATATGTTTCATTTGTCACTTTTACCTCGAATGAACTTTAAATTTTCGTGATGTTTATGCCAAATTTAACCACCACAGGTCGCCACCTTTTCCCCGAATGGAATAAATTATTTTGTTATCTTTGTGACTTATTTTTATGATGAATACCTATCAAATGATACATGATTACCTATAAAATGACTTATGTTTATAATCATTACATGATTGCCTATGAATTGATACATTATTATCTATGACTTATGTTTATAATCAATACTTGATTACCTATGATTTAATACATGATTACCTATGAATTGATACATGATTCCCTATGAAATGATTAAATTTATAATCAATACATGATTACCTATGATTTGATACATGATTACCTATGACTTATATTTATAATGAATTCATTATTACCTACGAATTGATACATGATTATGAATTGACTTATGTTTATAATGAATGCAGGTCTACCATGGATAACCTGGTATCTTACTCTCACAAGAACCAAAAGTCGTTGAATGCCTCAAAGAGGAAGAGTTGAGAAGATATCCATGCTCTGTCTACTGCGACTGTCCCGGATGTGATGGAGGTGGATCCCCAAGTGGTGGAGACGCGTGAGGAGGTTGCGATTGAGGTTGAGAACGAGGAGGTTACAGTTGAGATTGAGGTTGAGTTTGAGTTTGAGGAGGCCGAGGTTTAGGAGGAGGCCGAGGAGGGTCATGAGGTAGTGGACGGAGGTTTCGAGTCAGAGGATGTTGCTCCCCAGCGATATTTGGACTAGATCAGTGGTAATTTCATTTCCCTTCAATGTTAAATCATTAGTGTTTTAAATTTTCCATTTCTTTCATAAACCTTAATAAATATTTTGCTTATATTATAGGTGGAGCGGGTGTCGTTATTGTGCATCAATCACTGGACGAAGATCAAGGAGTGGCAATTTAGTGATCTTTCTACAAGTGTACAATAGAGGGTTCAGAGGGATAAGATGGGGGGGCTTATCTCATTTAGCCATCGTTATTTAGATTACGCCCTTATATCTACATTTGTCGAGAGGTGGCATCCGGAGACTAACACATTCCATATGCCATTTAGGGAGATGACAATCACCCTCGATGACGTATCGGCGATCTTGGGAGTTCCACTCGTCGAATCACCTTTGTATAACCCGCAGCCCGCAGTTGAGGAGGAGGACGTAGTGGTCCCGTCACTTATGGACTTGGTGGTAGAGTTGTTAGGAGTGAGCAAGGAAGTTTCCTTGGAGGAATGTGGTGAGCATGCGACCGTCCGTTTGAACTTGCTCACTACGAATTTCAAGGAGAGGTCACGTGACGCCAATGCATCAAGTGAAGACAAAGACTATTGTGCCAGAGCCAACTTGCTCATTATCGGGTGCATAGTTTTCCCTGACAAGATAAAGAACAAGATTTTTTTGATATACCTTCATGTTCTTAGAGACTTGAAGAATGTAGGGGAACTAGCACGGGGTATGGGAATCTCAGAGCATGTGTATAGGCAGTTAGGCCTTACCTCTCGTTCAGGTGTGAGGCAAATGAGTGGTTGCCTCTCTCTTATACAGGTAACTAATAACACACATTCATATTTTATTTATGTATGTTTATCAATTTACTGCTTTTTCTAATAAATTCGTAATATGTGTGTTTTGCAGTCATAGACATATGAGCATTTTACAGGGGTCGACAGATGCGTTAATATGGAGTTTGATGAAACAATGCCAAGGATTTCACGTTAGTCATTGCAGTCCGCATCTCAAAAAAAGGCATTTACAAAGTTAATCAATTTTCGAGAGAAATTAGATAATATAAGTGTTGGTGATGTGAGTAAATTCAAATATTTTTTGTAAAGTTTTATATTTTCTGACATTAAATTATGTTTTGTTTATTTGCAGGTCATTTGGGAAACCTATTGAGATTTTAGGGTTGCTTATCCCTTCCATGAAGTTTCATGGTATAGCGGGATTATGATTTGTTTTGAGGTGGGGGTGCCCTATTACCCTGAAAGATGCCTTAGACAAATGGGACGACCACAAATCATACCACGGGACCCAATGACGCCCTTAAAGGACGATAGGGGAGACAAGGCGGCTCGATACAAATTTAAATTCGATATGAAAAAATGGTACCAAGAAAACTGACAAGACCACCTCTTATCCAAGAAATCTAGGTCTGTGCCTGTATCTATCCCATGGGATTGTAGCAATGATTATATGTCTTGGTTCATCTACAAATCCCATCCTAGAGTCCAAAACCCCAAGTTCCGTAGCGTGAAACAATAACAAACGTCGTTGGTAAGTCTTTTGTCTAAACTTCTTCCGGTATTATATGCAATTATATATAAGTTTTTTGTCTAATCTAATCCCACGGTGTTATTAACTGTTCCATAGGCGGACGAGGTGCGCAAGGCTATGGACTTAATGAAGAACAATATTGATGATGGAATTGCTACTGATCCAGCCAAATTAATTACACGCGATGTGCAAGCCTGCGATATCCTAGCTGCGACCATTGGGGTAGGCAGGATGGTTGTCATTGAGGAGCGGGTGGCGAAGAAAAGCAAGTCCAAAGGCAAGGGAAAAGATAAAGTAGTTGAGGGGTCGCATAGGATTTAAAGAAAGAAATAGGGCGGATGTCATTGAATTTTTTATTAAAGTGGAACAATATTATATGAACGCTTGGTTTAATGATAATATTTATTAATGAATGTGCAATTATTTTGTTGGTTGTTGCTTATTTTGTATAAACATCCCTAATTTTTTGTTGTGTTTTATTTTGAAACTTGTATCCTTAATTGTTGGTTGTGTATTATTTTGAAACTTGCATTCCTGTTAGAGAGTAAGATCCATTCGGCATCATTATAGCGAAAAAAGCATCATAATTCGAGATGCATATAGCGAACCAGTTCTGGTTAAACTTGGTTCGGTATATACATCCCTAACATAATCTTATATGTATTGGATCATGAGGTCCATTCGGGATCATTATAGCGAAAACAGGGTAATAATTTGGGATGTATATACTGAAACAGTTCTAGGGAAACTTCGCTCGCTATATACATCCCTAAAAGTTTCCTATATTTATTGGATCATGAGGTCCATTCGGGATCATTATAGGGAAAAATGGGTAATAATTCGGGATGTATATAGAGAAACAGTCTTGGGTACAACTTCCTTAATTAATCTCAACAAATCAAAAAATACAACTTCATTAATTACGGAATGGAGACAAGACATGTATCAATCAATAATACAACTTCATTTGAATATCATACAACTTCATTTTAATATCATATCATACAAGTTCATTTCATATCATACAAAAATGTTTCATACACCAAACTAGTCGATATGGATAGGCTCATCGTTGGTTACTACATCATTTGGGCAGATTTTTCAAAACTCCGCTACTTGTTGCGCATATTTATCAATCCACGATTTTTCTTCTGGCAATGAGAAACTATACCAGTGACTTGCTAACGTAAAAATTGTACAATCGTACTTCAATTTTAAAGCTACAAAGTGATTCCCGCATACATGAGCAATCTCTATAAACATGGGATGCACGGTTCATTTATATCTCACTGGTAGAAATGTGAGACGCTATCTCTTCAAAATAAGGACGCACACGCACTTGTAAGTTTCCGCCAAAAGATAGCCACACTCGGACATAATCATCCATGACTTGGGCATACATGGGCTTGAATAATCGTCCAACATATATAGAACAGTGTTTGGAAACCAATCACCAAAACAATGTGCATAGAATTCAGTATTTTCTGTGACTTCTTCAATCAAGTTCGATCTCACCTGTCTCCATCCATCGGGCCCAAATCTAAGGCATTTAGCAACGCATCTAAATCCATAATTTTCTTCAGCTTCAACCTCAATGATATCTTCTACTCAATCTTTATAAAAGATCAGTATCTCATTAATATATTGTTTATATACGGGGGAGTAGTTCGGGTACCATGGGGCTGGGCAGGTGAACTCCGTAAAATCAATTTTCTTCTTAGGCCTTTGGACCGTAGGGTGTTCCTTTACTGTTCATTGCCTATCAAGTTCGAAGCCCAAGAGATCCCTTTTAGTTGACTTCTCATGCTTTTGCTCTTTAACAGTTGGTTTTTGACCTCTCGAGCGACCCTTGCAATGCTTTAGCATGGATGGCTCAAATAACCTAGTGGTTATGGGACACCCGATGTCCGTTAGTTTTTGCAACATGGCCCTTTGCTCATCGATAGTTGACTGTTACCACCGTTGTTTAAAAAGTATCATGTTCGGCTCGTAGTCAACCATATAGTACTTATCTAATTCGGGCACCATTGTTAATTTGCGCCAATGTACATCAACATCCCCCCATAGTATTTCCCTACCCTCCATTTGGTAGATGACCAATCCATGAGCGCACGGTAAATCATAGATGTTGCGTGCCAAGTGTAGGCATGATTTAATATTCATGCCAACGGTATCACAAGTCTTCATCCCTTCAAGAATTAGGTCAATGGCATAATGAGAAACCCAACTATGAGCTCTCACAAAGCAGGAATATTGTGGGGGAGCTTTAATTTTTGCAAAGAATCCTCAAACTCCCTCATAATCTCTATCACTTGAAACTCAGTGTGGTTGTGCATGCCGGTAAAAATCTTGTCCAAAGGAAGTTGAGAACTCACCAAGTGCCTCTTCAACTTACCATGTGCTCCTTCACAACGGTAAGTAGTTCGGTTGCCTCGGTGCCTAACTATATTTGTCCACGCATGAACAAAGCTCTCCTTTAGATTGTACCATATACACTCTATGTACTGAAGCATGTTCAGGAACGCAACCCAATCACAGTGAAATAACATCCACTCTTCGTTAAAATCACTCTCGGTGGGGGATTCAACCAAATGTATACAATCCCTCATGAACTTCTTCAATGTATCCTCATCGTTGATCTCTTTCCTAGCATGGATCTCCACATTACGATGAACGTGGAAGGTGAAAACCATTGTTATCGCCTATGGGAACACAACTCGCAATGCGTTCTTGTACGCATACTCCCGATCTGTGATGAAAACTCTGGGACATGAAGACGGGTCGAATAGGGATTTCAAACGTCCCAATGCCCACCGATAGTTCTCCACCTTCTCTGTTGCTAAAAAGTCAAAGGAAATATTAAAAGTCCTACCGCACAACATTATTCCAACCATCTCAAACAAAGGCATCTTGTATCGATTGGTCTTGTATGTGCAGTCGACAATGACAATGGACGAAAAACACTTGGCTAGTTGGATTGAGTTTGGATGTGCCCAAAAAATGTCTTCCACTTCCATAGTATACTCATTCGTTCTATACCAATACATGTAATGTTTATCCCCAGTTAACCTCATTAACTATTGCATCGCCATTCTACCCTCTCGTTTTGAGATCCTCAACTTCCCCTTGGCATTGTAAATTATTTTCATGGTCGAAACATTACTAACATTACGATTTTTAATCTTCATTAGAATGGCGTCTGGCTTTACACCGCTCAAGTACATCTCTTCAATAATTTTTTTCCACCGAAGTAAGCTGACCTACATATACATGTCCAACCAACATTTTAGATAATGGGTGATCGTGAACGCTGCTAACGACAGACAATATCCATTATCCATTGTCAATCGAAATGCCCTTCAACAAAAATGGATAGTTTCACTTCCGAGTAGTCGTGTCCCTCTTCCTACCATTTTTCTCTTGTCCACTACCTTCATTCCCAATATTCTTCCCATTATGATCACGGTACTCACCTCCCCTCTCAAAACTAATATGTAGATGTTCCTTACGCGCTGCAGAAGGTGCATCAGACTTAACTGTATGACTTAACTGTATTCCAATTCCATATGGCATGAATTTGTCAAAATTATTAGAGTATTTCGAGGTAACTATCCCGAGTCAGTATAGGTTTATTCGGGGTAACCATCGCGAATTAAGCTCAATACTTCGGCATATATATGTTGAATAATATAAGGAGAATCAGGGTGATTATGTCGAATTTACCTACTTCGAAAAAAAAATATAAGTTTGGTTCGGGATGGTTGCCCCGAAATTTGGACTTCATTTCGGGGCCCCAATCCCGAATCACTGAACAATGTCTGCGCGATTTTTGAATTTTTATATTTATTCAATCCCTTAGAATATACAAATATATATATAATGGGACCCAAAGTTTACCTCATAAATGCCATTTTTGGAGTTTTCACTAGCTTTGAATGTGTTGTCATTGTCTTTGGTTGGATTATCCATTAGTATTTGTGTATTTACCAATAAAATCCTAGTTTAATAATGTAGATGAAAATGGTTGGTGTATTAGGGGACAAGAAATTTAATAAGTTTGTGGAGACCAATGAAAGAAAACTTTAATAATGTTGAAGATGGTTGGTAATAGGAAGGTTGAATGAATAGAGACAAAGTTGTCTTGTGTTTTGTGAAGAAGACAAAAAGTAGGGTTTGGAGTGTAGTGGGTAGAGAGAGATAATGTGTGGGGTTTTGTGTTGAAATAATTATAAAAAATATATATATACAATGTGGTGGCCCGTAGCAAAAAAACATATTTTTTATCTTGTGGTATTTTGTAACAATAAGTGTGGTTCCCTTAGAAACTCCCTATACGTCTTGGATGCGTGTTGGGTTGAATCACGCTCGATCCAAAACTCATCCCGCTTGTGTGGGAAACTTTTTGATCATATAAAGTCTTAAGCATGGTGTTCCATGTACTTGAATTAGTCTTGTAGCATTAAACTTTAAGAACATCATACCTAGTTCACAAAAGAAGAAAGTCCCCATTTATCCTTTCTTATTATCCAGGGGGACAACCTCATCCTCTTTTGGTCGATGGAAGTACATTGCATGAAAAGAGGCCAGAGTGTTACTTTGTGGCGTACTCAAAGATCTCTTGGTCACCATTAAAGGGGAAAATGTCATTTTAGTTAACCTCAGACCTCATCACCGTGGTGAAGACCCAAGGAGTGAACCCTATCAACCACACAAGATGCAAGTGACACATGTGGGTTCCATCCCAAAACCTATCCAACAGGGAAATATTAGTACCCCTTGGTATATGAAATAGTAGTGATGCAACCAAGAATACTTGCTTCGACCCTCCAACATATATTATTACTTACATATGGGTTTCGATCGGTTTGGTCGGTAAATGATGCAAACCAATACCAATACCAAATCAATTTTAAAAGCATCAAACCAAAGTTACCAATTTTACCAACTGGTACACCAACCCATAAACCAAAATCAAACCGTACGGTACATCAGTAAAATCGATTTTTTACGGTAAAATTAATTTTTCATACTACCCTAATTCTTCACTATTGAGTGAGGAATGCTCACTCAATCCGCTAATTACTAAGATAGTCCCGATTTTAGGAGTAAATCTAAAATTCAAAAAGTCAAACTCGTGAATCCAAAAAGTCGACAGAGGCATTATATAAATTACACTCTGATGGAAAAACTTGGGTTCTTAAGAACAAAGGGCCCTAAATCTTTCTAGACTCTTAAATGAATTAGTGGTTGGCAGTGACTTTATAGCAAGTTATGGACAAAATGAATTCTACTCCTTTTCGATGTGGTACAACAAGTATATGACATTGTGGCTACCATTTGTATCTTACACTAAGAGAGGGAAATATTAAGCATCGAAAGGATGTGGAAATTTCTAGTCTCTTTCTAAGCTTTTGCGTTTAAAGGGACAATTTGTACACAATATCTCCCAAACTAAATTTTGTTGGAAGTTTTTTATATAATTATACATAAATTTGATCGGTAATTTCGGTATTTTAGATTTCGGTATATTTGATACTTGGTAAATTGGTTTTTAAAATTTTAAACCAAAACCAACCACAAAAAAATCAATGATTTTGATTTCGGTAGTTTTGATTTTCGATAAGTAAAAAATATAAACCATTGCCACTTACAAAATGGTACGATACAGTCTTTTACCATACCATGAACACCCTTATAACCCCTCTGAAGTCATACTCATTCACTAAGAATGTAAGGACTTTATGGAACACCCCATCCCTAAGTCCAAAAGAATATCTACTTAACTAGCATGTTCAGACAATAAAATCTTAAATATACAACGGTCATTATTATAAATAATTAGCATATAACCCGCGCAATGAGCGGGCGTATTGTAATAATTTATAAAAATATACTGGAAAATTTTCAAAAAATCAAATAAGGATTCAACCATAAAACAAATGTTTTCATACTAACACTACTTGTTAGGTGTGAATAATTTACAAATTTACAATCCATAATTAATGATCGTAATCCTTACAACAATATGGTTATATTTGAAAATTTGTATAATAAATAAAATGAATCTTACACTTTATTTCTAAAATAAGTTGTATAAGTATGTACTTTTACAGATGATCAAAGTAATTAATTATCAATCGAGCATTGTATAATAATTAATCTACAATGAACTAATATTCTATTTACACTACAAAAAGAAAAGTTTCATGTCATAAATTCATACAACATCTTCCCTCTCATAAATTGAGGAAATACATTCATTCAAAAATAAACATATATATCCTTAAAAACATTCAAGTATAATATAGATGTGTTGGTCAGAGATGCATACCTATTAAACCTTAACAATAGATGGATTAATCTAGAGAAAATTCCTTGGTGATAGAATCACAACCACCATCATTTGATGGTAGGGACCCTACACTAAAATACATCAGGCAATCAATATCTTTCATTCATATCCACTTATATAAAAAAAAAAGTAAAACAGTAAATATAATTGAAAATAATGACAATTAAATAAATGTTTGAAACCTAAAGTCTCAACAGGACATAGAATACATATGTTGAAATTTTAATAAAAATATAAATCAAACCCTAAGACTTGGAATTGAATGTTGAGTGCATTTTGTTTTAGGTATATATTGGTGGTGTTAGTGCTTTTCACTCACCACGTGGTTGAACATGAATGAGTTATTCCATTTGAGGCTTATCATGTTAGTCAAAGAAAATAGATGTAGTGAAAAATGTATTATGCCACTTCTCTTTCAAACTAAAAGAGTGCCCAGGAAAAAATTAAGGACATGGAATATCAAAAACAAAAAAAAAATGCTTCAAATGTACTCTAAAACAAAAATTTATCAATGAAATAATGAAATTTTGTATTAAAACACAAATCTATCTTTTCAAATTAACTATACCCATTGGTTAATTCTCTCTTATCTCCATTTATTTTATCCTTTCACATTCAAGATGTTATAAACAATTGAACATTTCATGTGAAAAATAAATATCAAACATTACTACTATACAACTATAGCCATAACCACATAAGAGAATGATTATATTATATTGTGGTATAATTTTTTATGAATAAATACATAGTTTAATCATACCAGTTTGAATTTCAAGAAGCTAAGGAGACTTTTCTATTATTATATTCAATTTAAAGATATTATACACCAAATCCAAACATGCAAGAAGATTACATAATTTCATCTTCACCATTGATAACAATAATTGGGGGTATTATTTGTAGATAAGGTTTTCATCATAAATTTAGATAAAACCATGCATACAAAAAAGAATAAGGTACAAAAGTGTTAAATTCGAAACTCAAAATCTGAAAGGTTTATTATATGCCTTGGATCATTAGTGAATGTGAGATATATAATAAGATGTAAATGCTATATTTTAGTTGTATTAAGTGAAATTAATAAATCAGTAAATATAATAATAATAATAAAAGAAAACAAGTTTTGTTATATAAAGCATCAAGTGAAACTTATTAATCCTACTCAAAACCCATTATATTTTGTCCTCACACGGTCATTAAAACCTTTATGCATTAAACCTTTATGAAATAAACTCTAACCTAATGAGAAAGATGGAAAAATCATCCAAAGGTATGAAAAAGATAGATCTAATACCAAATTATAACATTGACCCAACTTATCTCAAAGAAAAAATACATCTAAGAAAACAAACCCTATTTTTAAAAACACCAAACCTAATAACTATGATGAAATTCTAAAACCTCACTCTTTCATAAGGTGCATTTGTGTTCATCTAAATTTATTTTGTTCAGAAAATTATTTTGTATTCATATCATCCCCCTTACTCATATGTGTTGCCTTAATATCATACTTGTTAATATAAAAAAAAAAATGGTTCCAAAAAAAATAATGGCAGTAAAAAAATAATGGTTTTAAATAAAATGGGTTTGTTTGTTTCTCAAACTATAATTCTCCGAACAATCTGCCATTGAAAAGAGAAAAACAACCACCTTACTCCTAGTTAAAAACATACTTGTTTCCTCCTACCTTCTCAAATTGGTTATAAAATAATGAAAGATAATGAAAAATTGTCTAGAAAATACAAATCAAGCACCGGCCATCTCCGCCATACATCGACCATACCGAACTCTGTCATAACCATTGCCTTCATACCCATCGGCCATACCCATATCCAACATACCCATCCCCGTCATACCCATTGTCCATGCCTTAACCCACATTTCATATAAATGTTTGATATCAAGAGTATTTTTCCTGATCCAATCCTAAATATGCACACACAACAGATGAATATTTTACGGTAGTTCTAAAATTATTTAGTCAATAATTTATTCTTTAAACATGTATTTTTTCGATAAATTAAGTTTATAAAAGAAAAAGAAAAAGAAAAAATAGTTACAAAATCATAGAGGGCAACCCATACAAAGACCAAGAACTTAAAACATTCTTGCCCATAATACACCCCTTGGGGATTGAAAACCTAACACATAAGAGCCAAAATTGTAAAACATTACAATGAAAACAAATGAGAAATGTGGTCCAAATATAATCCCAAAATGATGGGTAAAAGAAACCCAAGGCAAGCCAACTATGATGCCCAAAACATGGGCCCACTTCTGGCTAACAACCCGAGACCCAGTTGATTATCCACCCAAGGTCTCCAATCCGAACCAATAACCAAACATACATGGAGTCCAGGCAGATTGGACCACATGTCCGGCCACCAAAAAACAGGCGTTGGAGAAGAACGGACCAAACATCAACATTAGTGATGATGCTTCGCCCAAGGAAACCAGGCCACAACTTCGTACCCACTGGCAATAAGAAAGCTACCAGCGGTCGATGATTTTGGTGAAGAATCGAAAGAACCACGAGAGTTTCAATAGAAATCCAAATTGTTACCTGCGCACATTTCAAACCAATCAAAGTCGGTAGAGCACCCACTATTCAAATTGACCCCATCTGACAATTCCATACCCATAGTTCAGCTAGCTGTACTCGGGTATGGCTGCATGGTGGTTAAGGCATGGAAAAAGGGTAAGGTGATGATAGGCTCTCATAGTTGGTGTCATTTTTTTTACAAGAGACCTTTCAAGGTTATATAAACATATTTGATTTTCAAAAGAGAAATGGACGGACAAAGGGTGGTTGAAGGGGAAAAGGTGGGTGCGTTGATTTCCAAGAAATTGAGCGGTTTTTTAGAGACAGTAAATTATTTAAACTCAGATTCCACGCCGTAAATGGGGTGTGATATTAATTACAAGTCTTTAGCATTAATAACCCTAATACTATCGTATTAGAGTTATAATATAGATAATAAATTAAAACAAGTAGGCACCTCATTTTGCAAATCCCTCGACACATAATGAGTCTCTAATGGGTGTACAATAATGGGATGATGCAGGATGGGTAACTTTTTAATCTCTGCTAGTTTTATATATTATTTTTATAAACACGACTAATAATTTGTGAGGAACTAATAAAGAAAGAGACTTTTGGGACACATGTACTTCTGCAAGGGGTTCTTTTGTACGGTTCTCGATGACACGTTTACATTTGTATCATGCCATCCATGTCCTGTGGTTTATGCTAAATACGTTGACGGATTATATTAGAATATAAGTGGAGTATTTCTTTTGTTGCATAAATTAATATGATCAAATATCATGTGAAATCTGAAATATTCACACAATTAATAATCAATGTTTTGATGCAATGATATCTTTTTGAATTTAAAAGTTATATTATCAACCAGTAATCCATGTCTAACAAAGATCAAGTCCAAATAGCTACTCTGTATGTCTAACAAACAATGAAAATGGTAATAATTACAAATGGATACAATTGGCCCCTTTGTTAAAAGAGTAAACATATCTGTAAACGAAAGCACTTGTAGTTCCCATACGAGAAGTAATTGAAAACTAACAACACTAGATGTGGACTGTTAACTGTGTTACACATTTTGGACATGCTTGTCATCTAACATTTGTTATCCTATTCCGGAGGTTGAAGATTCAAGTCTTGGACTATAAATGTTTTTTGACGAGTTCCCAATCCATTTCGATAATTATTATTTTCCACCTCCATGACCTCCTTATCTGTAAAAGAAAAAGAAATTATGACATAATCATAAGGGAAAAGATATAAATATGGGAACAAAACTTGAACTTTATAATATTTTAATATAAACCCCCTAGATATATTTCAATAACCTATTGAGTTATTCATTTTGTTTCAAATACCTTATTTTGAGGACATTGTAGCTCCACATAAGACCAAGTAACTTAAATCAAGGTAGTTTCTGGCATTATTAATAGTTTATGTGTTTTCTTGCAAAAGCTAAAACGTCCGTTTTAGTTAGTTTTTTTTTTTTTTTTTAAGCAACCGGATTATGGGAGAGGATCACAAGTGAACCTAAAAAACGAACTTTTTAATGAACATTAACAAAAAATACCTACCAACCCATTAATTTTAATTCCTATGGTGTAATTGATCCCGTCAACGGTACGGGACACGCGTGTGACCCGAGACCCCCTACCCACACACACACCCCCCACCATGGCAGACCACTAGTTAAAAAAAATAAAGTTGCCGGAATGTTTACTCACGGGAAGGGCTGCCATGGTCGCGCGGGGGTGGGTGGGGTGCAAGAAAAATATTCGATCGACATGCGTGTCCATTGCCGTTGGCGCGGACCAATTACAACAGTGGAATTCAAATTAATGGATTGTTAGGTCTTTGTTTTGTTAAGGTTCATTAAAAAGTTCAGTTTTTGTTTCACTTGTGATCCTCTCTGTCTGTATCTCTCTCTCTCTACATATATATATATATACACATAGTAATGCTCTTGTGTAGATTGTCCGGCATATTAACAGTACGAACTGAGCATGTGTCACCTGGGGGTGAGCCCATAAATTATCGGCACTCTCTCTCTCTCTTTTCTGGCTCACCGTCAGGTGACACATGTTCAGTCAGCACTGTTAATATGCGGAACGGTCCGCACAAGAGCAATATTGTATATATATATATATATATATATATATATATATATATATATAGAGAGAGAGAGAGAGAGAGAGAGAGAGAGACGGGAGATAGAACCTTGATCACAACTTGTTTTTCTGGAATCAGGGTAGACCAAGGTTTTCTGTAATCTGATGGAATCATGGAACATCAAAGTATTGAAGCATTTTATTTCTTCCTTGATGTTGCTGTCAATGGGGCAAAAACCATAACTCTGAATCCAGCTGCTAATCCTCTCAGGGATGGATGGGATCACCAGACATTCAACTTTAAGGTAATAGAGAGCCTATGAAATCAATCAGCACTTGTTACACTCAAAACACAAAAGTAAAACACGTGAAATTTACATCATAATGGGTTATCTTTTAATAACTCAATGAGAAGTGAGTCAGGTGATCAGTGTTCTGCAGCCAATAAAGTTAAGTCTGTTGAATCATTAAATTTCTTGGGTATAAAATATACTACTTGCATGCCAAGGAACCTTATGAAATTTATCACATTGGGTTAAGAGGAACCCCTGGATTTAGATTAAATTAATACAAAATAATTCATCAGTCTATAGCTAAAATCTGGCGCCTTATTTTTTTTTATTTTTTTTTTAGCTATAGACTAATGAGACAGTTTTGGGGGTGGATTGGGTTTGGTCATAGCTAAAAATCTGGCGCCTTATTTTTTTTTAGCTATAGTCTATAGCTAAAACCAAGCCTCTTAGCCCAGTGGTATAAGGCTGCCATTGGAACAGTCTTGGGGTGGATTAGGTTTGGTCCCTAGTTTGATCCCTGGTACTGTCAAAATAATGCTTGGCTAGTGGAAGCCACGAACCGTGAACGTGGATTAGTCGAGGTGCCCTTAATGCTGCCCGGACACCACGTGGTATGATACCAAAAAAATAATAAAGTCTATAGCTAAAAGTTATACTTTCAACCAAATTGCAGGATAATAATTACCTCTTGATCTTGAATATTTATTGTGTGTCCCCTTAAAACCATCATTTTTAAAAAGGGACTTTTAACATGGGATGTAAGGAGTGTGTGAAATCACAATAATTCATACAAATGTCTTGTCAAAAATGGCAATCGGGTCAACAAGCTCAGTGATACCTTTTATTCAACTTCAAACATCATTGAGGCATTCGTATTAGTGATATAACAGGTGCAGCCGGTATTAAAGGTAAATATAACTATACTATCGAATGATACATCAGTTGGTCACTAATGGGTTTTACCACCACTGTCACATGGACCAGGGTGCAAACTTCAATCATTTCTCTTGTAGTGTCTCATGGTTTCCCTATTCGACAACTTGAACATAAACAATTAATTTCTTCATGGTGACCTTAGTGAAGAAATCGATTGTTGTTGGAAACGTGTGTCCAAGTCCTTGATCGAAAAATAATATCCACCAATAGTAGCAATGTAAAATAAAAGAAATATAGGGGAATAAAGGGGACATTTCTTATGGCAATAATGATGTGTATCACTAAATAGAAGAATATTGCAAAA
Organism: Sambucus nigra; assembly: GCA_949130495.1. Classification (NCBI taxonomy): domain Eukaryota; kingdom Viridiplantae; phylum Streptophyta; class Magnoliopsida; order Dipsacales; family Adoxaceae; genus Sambucus; species Sambucus nigra. The sequence goes on along the minus strand of OX422211.1, from coordinate 578,015,055 downwards.
TTTGATGATGGTCAAGGTCTACACACACAATGTAGTCTCTCTTTTCTCACTAGAATAACTATCTCACTCACAATTATGGAAGCTCACTAAACACTCTTTAAGAACTCCATCAAAAAATAGTGTAAAATTCTGGGTAAGGAGAAAATATCAACCAAAAACAAATCTTAAAGGACCCTTCTTATAGAATATTCCAATAAATCCCTCACGATTATGAATACTGTTGTGAATTTCTCCAAAGGTGCCTTTATAAATATAATAGGAAAAACCTCTACCAAAATCAAATAGAACTCTAAAGAGTAGATAATTAAATCTTAAAAGGATTGTATTAATTTCCTAAAAACAAAAATAATTTGTAGGATCCTCATTCAAGTCAAAACCTGCCTACACATGATACAACTATGGTCTTTTGGTTAGAAATTTAGCCCCAGGGCCAGTTCTGTATTCTGGGAAAGAACGGTTGCTAGGCAACAAAGGAATTCTATCATTTTCTATAGCAAAAATAGTCGCAAAGAGTTGTAGCACAAGAATGCACAATTGCACCAAGAAGGGCTATTTCGAGGGTTTTGGCCACAAGATGTTTCCCACCTAAAATAGATCGCTTTGGGTGTTTTAACCTTAAGTTTTGAAGCTCACTTTGATGGGAGAAAGTCTTCAGCCCTTTCTAAGGTGAGGTTTTTTAGTGAAAGGTGATGATGGGCCAAGCACATACTCTAGTACCAAAAACTATAGTTGTTAATAAAGGCACAACTTTATTCCCATATTGAAGAGGTAAGTCTGCCCCATGGAATTCAAGTCCAACGAGCCTCAGCCCATTTTAGTTTAAAATATGCTCTTGCATCATTATCCCCCACCTAAATAGGTTGCCACTCCTTCGACTCGAACTTATGACCTCACTTTGATAGCAAATGATGGGTCAAGCGCTTACCGTTGTACCAAAAGCTATAGCTGTGAGTAAAGGTATAACTTTCTTCCCATATACAAGAGGTGAGTCTGCCCTTTGGAGCTCAAGTCCAGGGAGCCTCCGCCCATTTATATTAGAATATGCTCCTTGATCATTCTCCCCACCTAAATAGGTTGCACTCTAGCGACTCGAACCCATGACCTTACTCTGATACCAAATGATGGGTTAAGCGCATACCATTGTACCAAAAGTTATAGCTGGCGGTAAAGGCGCAACTTTATTCCCATATACAAGAGGTGAGTCTTCCCCATGGAGCTCAAGTCCAACAAGCCTCGGCCCATTTTGGTTAATATATGCTCCTGCGTTATTTGAGGTAATTTCTGTTTCACGCATATGGGTAATGCTCAAAGGTAAAATATGGTTGAGTGTGAGAGTGTCTCATCTTTAAGTGTGTTATGTATTTATTCTCCAAAGGTCTTCTCACCATGTTATGTGGGAATTGTTATACAGAAGGTTAGGTACATGGGAAAGACTTCAAAGTATAAGATTGAGACAGATATATGTTTAGAAGTTTGAGTCACTTAGGTAGAAAGTTGATGTACAATGGCTATCAGGTTTTGGGTAGGAGATTATAGGGTACGTCGTGATTCATCGTTAATTTATTCTCTATTCTACTTGTAATTTGTTCATATATTGGAATCGGGTCACTTTGTAGATGTAGCCCACTTTTTTGCATCTTTTCATTCAATCATGACCGGAGATATTGCTTCACAACAAAAGGTAAAAGAATTTAATAATAGTGGGTCAATTCTCTCTTGGCAAGTTAGGATGGAGGTTATAATTGTTTAACATGGGACTTGTGTTGGGGTTGATGGAAGAAAAATAAAAGGTGTGATTGATAAACGGGAACCCATTTAAAACGGTGTAATAGCCACCACCAATGTCTATTCGTATTAGTTAATTTTCACCTGCAGTATATTGATTGTTAGGGATTTGATCATAGTAAGTATACATCCAAGAGCAATGTATAGTATTAAAAGTGGTATTATCTCGATTTTATGGGGATAATCGCCATGTCCAAAAGTGATTTACTCCAAGAATAACGATGTTCAGTTGTACAGGGAATTCATGTATCAAATGGTGTAATATGGATTTTGCGGGATTTGTTAATTTCGTTTCGTTTGATCTCATCGGTTCATAGGAAACAAGGTGCACATTTATGGAAGGACTATGATGCTCTCGTTTACAAATGGGAGGGGTGTTTGCTTCCATGGCATACGGTGGTAAGAGGAAATCTTTTAGAGAAGGGTTAGAAGAAGATCCTTCTTTAGAGTCGATGAGTGTATTCGTCGGCTTGCAACAACATTTTGGTATTAACCAGTGTGTTCAACATTAGAAGATGACCAAGAGAAAATGAAAATTTCAAGGTGCAATGGATATATTTGTTAGAGGAGTCGTGTACTCCGCTGGTAAATTTCACGAATATTTGGATCTTTTGAGAATTTAGTGATTGTGACGTAAATGAAGCTGCCAATGGCACAACATAAATAACTTAAGAGAGTAATTGATGTGATTTGGATCCACTTCTAATACATTTTGTCCAGTTTTGTTATTTTTCTCTATATTTGATAAACATTTTGTACTTGAGTAAGGAGTTAAGGCTAATAAGGGCATATATTAGTAATTAGGATCATTCTTGTAGCCCAAGTCTAGGACCTTCCTCTTACTCTTATAAATACCCATATAGGCCTCATTTGGAAGGGGGCTTTCATTTTTTAATACAAGACATTTTTAAATTCTCTCTCTAAGATTTGTCAATTGTTTTGTTTTGGGCCTTTGACATGTAGTTTACGTCAGTAATACTCAAATTGGAGAAATGTAGAATGCTTTACTAAATGGAGGAAGGGGGATATTCATAGGGGTAATGGAAGGAGATGTGGAAATCAGATAAAGTCCCCAGGTTATTTTAGGATTTTAGTGTTTTTAGTCCTTTTTATTTTTATTAGTTATTTTTTATTTTTATCGTTTTTTTTAAATGTATTATAGGATTAATGGTTGGTTATCTAGAAGGGCATTATAGGAAACAATGTACAGGAGGCAAAAGAGTGAAAACCAAGAAGACTTAGAAATGTATAAGAAATTAAAAAGTGAAGCAAATATATTGTTAGAAATGTGCAACGAAATGCACTTGATAATCTATATAATAAATTAGGCACCAAGGAAGGTGAGAAGGAGATATATAAATTGGCAAGGAATAGGGATAGATTGACAAAGGATATAAGCCCACTCAAGTGTATAAAAGACATAAACCAAAATACATTAATTAATGATAAAGAAATTCTAGATAGGGAAGAGTATTTTCAAGGATTATTGAATGAAGAATATCCTAAAAAAGATGTTGAGAACATAAAACCAAATATAAGGATGGTGTGTCCGGTTACTAAAAAGGAAGTAGATATATTAATAAAAAAATGGAGAGGAATAAAGCAGTTGGTCCAGATAGAATACCTATAAAGGTGTGGAGAACCCTTGGAAGTCTAGGAGCAGAGTGGTTAACATGTTTATTTAATAAAATTTTAAAAGAAGTAAGTATGCCAGATGAGTGGAGGAAAAGCACCATAATATCTTTGTATAGAAATAAAGGGGATATACAAAACTGCGGTAATTATAGAGGAATCAAACCGATGAATCACACTATGAAATTCTGGGAAAAGGTTATAAAACAAAGGTTAAGAAATGAATCAACTATTTTGGACAACTAATTTGGATTTATGTCAGGGCGATCCACCACGGAAGTTATTTACTTATTAAGACAATAAATGAAAAAATGTAGAAGTAAGAATAAAAATTTACCCATGGTCTTTATAGACTTAGAGAAGGCATATAATATTGTACCTAGGGATATAATATAGTGGGCGCTTTAAGGAGGAAAGGAATCCCTAATGGTTATATTAAAGTTATTGAAGATATGTATGATAACACAAAGACTAGGGTAAGAACTATATGTGGAGAAACTAATGATTTTACGATTAGAGTGGTCCTACATAAAGGGTCAGCTTTAAGTCCTTACTTATTTTTCGTAGTATTGGATGAGATTACTAAGGACATACAAGTAGATTTCCCATAGTGTATGTTGTTTGCTAATGATATAGTTTTAGTAGACACTTCAAAGGAGGCCTTAGCGATGAGAGTAGATACTTAGATAAATGTCTTAGGGTCTAAGGGACTAAAAATCAGTAGAAATAAAACTGAGTATATGGAATGTAAATTTAATAATGAGTCGTTTGATAGAAAATATATAAAAAAATAAGATTAACAATGTGGACCAATTAGATACGTTCAAACCATCATTTAATATGCATTGCATTGTACAATTGGTTATGCTGAAGTGCGGTGGACTTGGCATATTGCTAATGTACTAATTTTTATTTTTAATTACTTAAAATCTCTAAATAATTACGTATTAATGACTAATTATTGATTTTAATTTATGTAAGTGGAATACGATGTTTGCTTACGAGGCTAAACTTATGGAGATTTTTTTCCCCAAATCTTTGCCTCTTTCATTTATGGACATCATTATGTGACATTATATTTTGATAAGATATTTTGCTCCAAGTTCAAATATTTTTATGTACGGTGAATGTTATTACTTTTATATTAGTGACATTTTAATTTTATTGCAATTGTTTAATTAATCTTAGTGTATATATGTTATGTGTAGAAACTTATATAGGTGGTGTTTCTGTAAATCTTACAATATATTTTCAACAACAAAGAAATATGGTAAAAGATTAAAATTCTATCAAAAAATAAAAGAAAATAATGATGCAAATTTTTTTCTATGTTATTCGGGAAAATTATATAATGTCGGAATAATTTTCTCAACAGCTTTTATTTTTTTGGACAAAAAATGTACAAAGAAATGTTTTACAAAACATTTTTTTACGCATAAAAAAAATATTTTACACATGAAAGTTTTAGGTCACATAAGTCTAGTCCCATTTTCCTATTAGATATTGAGGACCTAATTCTAGATCCTTCCCATTAACCCTATAAATATTCTCATTTCCCATTTAGTAAAGCATTCTACATATCTCCAATTTGGGTATTACTCTCTCTCGAGTGTATTTCGGTTGTGTCATTGACGGCTTCGTTTATGTCAATTGGTATCAGAGCGAGGATCGCTCCACCATTGTTGTTGTTGTAAAAACAAAATCGTAAAACACAAGCAAGCAATGACACTAAGGAAACCCACCCAAGTAGAGTGACGAAGTCCCAGTTGGAGGAAACCGTAGCCATGGTCGCCCCAAAAGTTGACCTCCTTCTACATGATCGTCACCACCAAAAACCCTCCCACTCCACCATCGCCCCACATCCACCTTCATCCCGCCACCCAAACACCTGTCAGACGCTGCCCAATTCCACCCAGCCAAACACCTCCCGAACCCAAGCCCCTCAACCCACCCGACCTACCCGACTTCCCTATGAATACCGCCCCTCCGCTACCACCCTACTCCGCCGACTTCGAAATCCCGACACCCTCCGACTGGCGGAACCCCGACCCTCCAGCCGAGAACAACCCCCAAGTGCCCCCCCCCCCCCCCCCCCCCCTTCTACTTGACGTGGTCCCCCGACCATCTCTTCTCTAGCCATTCCAGCCCCTTCCAATAGCCAAACCCCCCGATTTCTCTCCATCAGGACCCGACTGGCCCTGAACACCTCTCCACTTGCCGATCAAGCCCCTCCCACTCATTTTCAACCCAAGCCAACTTGGCTCTGGGAAACGCAACCCCCACCTCCCGTCGAGTCCTCCAATCTGACCATGCCTCCCCCTTTGACCAAACCAAGGCTACCTTCAACCAGAACTAGCCCCTCCATCACCTTACTCCGGTTCCCAGGCCCGAACCCATTTGGTAAACCTGTTCAGACACCTCCATCCCAAAAGACACTCAAGATTCAACCCCCGATTGTCGCCAACGGGTTAAAGAGTGGTTACACCAACCCCTAATCCTTACTGCTTGTTTCATTTTAGCTTTTGTGGTTTTTGAGAATCTCAGCTTGATAAATTCACACATGTAGTCTCCCAATTCATATAAAGAGTTTGAGTGAGCAGATAGTCATTTCTTTCTTATAATCACTTTATACATGTATCATTTTTAATTCTCATAAAACAGAATAGCTCTTAGAGTTAAACCCGTGCCTCATTCCTTTACTAAAATCTGGACTTAAGGTGTTTTTTATCCAAACGTGTATTAAGTGAGATGGAATGAAAGTGTATGGGAGAGTATCCAAATTTGAAGTATATAACAAGTTATCTATGTCAGTTACAGAATATGCGTCACAGAAAATGTTTAAAACAAATACTAGCCTAACCAATGAATATGCAAATTTCTGGTCAATATGTTTGTTCACAATGAAATTTATATGTAGTGATTTAATTATCCAGAAATAAAAAAAAAGGAAGAAAAAATTCACAGTTTCAATTCCAGTCATTAGTCTCCGGCACAGCCCCATGCGCCTGTAGATCTCATTGGTTGCTATGAAAGGCATCTCCGCAATCTTTCTCCCATGAATCCTTAAGTCCATTGAATAAACAGTGTAAAATATTCATGCATATTAATAAATAAACACATGTAGAATATACACAAGCGTATATATATGTGGATGATACCTCACAGATGCCACTGAGAGAATTTCATCATCCTTTTCCAAGATAGCTGTATAAAAGTTCCTAAAATTGATCCGATTGAAGTTTGATCTGCCAAAAGGTTTCTCACAAATTAAGGATAAAACTACGCTATTTTTTTACATAAAATGGAAGGAAATAAAAAGATAGAGAATTGTGTGTCCTACAACCAGGTTCACAAGTAAAGGGGTAACTGAGAGAATGCAGGGATAAAATGAAAGACACTCACCCACAATTGTATATCACACTTTGTAGCATGTCAATGGCGGTGTATCGGTCAACAATAGGCTCAAAGCATTCTTTCATGATTCTCCATGAAATAGCAAGCTTAGAGTTGCATTCAATTCTTTTGTACAAATTTTGTGCAAAAATTGTTGAATCTTGATCAATTCTCTGAAGTAATGTCCAACTATAGCCATTATCGAGGTCATTTCGCACTCCAATCATGTTCTTAAGTTTTTCATAAACCTTCACAAACACACATGAAAATTAGTAATGTCTTAAATCTATTTTGAATTTTGAAATACTTGAAACAATAGTATGACTTGGAGCTATTTGGCTTGCATTTATTTTGCTGTTTAGTAAATGCCTTTTTATCCATATGTCATAAAGGTATATTATGTCAAATTTTCACAACACTCGCCAATTAAATGAATTTGCATAAAATCATTAATCTCCCCCTCCGGATGGGCTCGTTTGATAGTATCGGTTGGCAAAATTTGTCATGGAAGATATATAATTTTTTGGATTTGCCATTTTTTGGCATGTTTGATAGTCTTCATTTGCCTTGGCAAATTTTCTCAACTTAAACTAAAGTACCATCTACCAATGCACATATTGATGATGTCTCATGGCAAAATTTTCTTTAAGATGGGGTGGCAAACTTTTCCAAGCACTTTTGAATGAACGTCTACACAACTTCATGAAAGAAAAACAAATAACTCAAAAAATTATTGTTCTTTCATATCTGACAAATTGATATCCTGATCTTCAAAACCACAATCTAAATGATCATAGTTTTATTCACTTCAACATTATTAATACCGACATGAAATAAACCCTTATTGAAAGCAATCTCTTTGTGACCAACAATTTTATCTCTATCAACGTCGCCGATTTGTAATATTTCAAAATAAATTTTATTCCTTATTGACGTAAATGACACCAAATGAGAGCAAGAAAAGATAATTCTCTCTCAAACTCTCTCTAATCAATATCTCAAAATATGGATGAATGCCTCAAATGAGGCTACAAAAGGGTATTTATAGGAAGGAGGTTGCTTGGTCTCTAAGCTAAATATCTAATTATAATTATGCCCTTAAGTGTCAATTAACCTTCCTTCCTCTAAATACTAAACAAAAGGAAAAATACAATGAATACTAAAAATAAAAGAAATACTAAAAATAACTAAAAAATGATAAAAGACGACAATGACCCTAATTCTCATCACTCTCCCCCCCTGAAAGAGTTCGTCCTCGAACTCAATGGGGAAGGCCTTCAGTGTCACCATCGAGGATAGTAATGAGAGCTGGCTGGGGTGGGACGTTCGGTTACTTCTCAAGATACTCAGGATCTCCCGAAACTAGGAGAGCGCGACAGCGGGGAAGAGAACAATCTGAGGCTCTATGACCAATCACCCCGCATTTGTAGCATTTAAAGGTGATGGGATGAGTGGGTGCAGGAGGAGGAACCATAGGAGTAGCTCGATGGAGTCACAAGAGGAGCAAAAGTCACTGGTGCTAGAGGAACTGTCATGGAGCGGCCACGGGGAGGAGGAGCAAACTGATGAAAAGACTCAACTTTGGGGGCGTACTCCACCGTCTTAGCAAAGGAGGTGACATCACGTAAAGCAAGGTCATGCTGGATATAGCTCTTAAGGCCGTGAATATACCAGCTGATCCTCCGTTTCTCTCTCAAACTGAGGCGGGCACGAGTACAAAGAAGCTGGAAGCGCTCGATGTAGTCCAAATTGTGGTGTCCTGCCAAAGAGTGGACTCGCAAGAATAGGTCACACTCATAAGTGGTGGGGACAAAAGCTGACATCAACTGGACATGAAGCTCCATCCAAGTTTGCATTGGAGGCTGACCCTCAAGAATATGGCGTTGCTCCAAGTCATTCCACCAAACACTTGCGTAACCCTGAAATTTAGTAACCGCTAGCAAGACACACCAGCAACCTTTCAGTCGCTTGTACTTAAATATCCGCTCCATGGTGGCGAGCCAGTCAACGACGGCATCGAGCTGTAGGCGGCCGTCAAACATCGGGACATCCACCCTAATATCACCCTGCATACTCTAGGAGAGTAACTGAAGCGCCAACTGTGTAATGGCATCACCACCCTGTAGCGCCATGGCATCCTCATCGAGATCATCATCGCCTGGCGGAGGCTCGGAAAGTAAAGCGCGCTGTGGGCGTCTCCTATGCGGTGGATGAGGAGGGTCAGGAGCTGGTGGGGGAACTGGAGCATGGGGAGGAGATGTATGAGGTGGAAGAGTCTCTCGTGGTGGGGAAGGAGGTGGGGCTGGGATCAACGGCTGGCGGTAGGGGCAGTGGTTCGTCTGATGCCCCTTCTGATAACATAAAAAACGATGGTGCTCGAAGAGAGGGACATATAGAGTAACCTTCGGGCCCAGGGAGTTGACAGGAGAAACATCAGTGCGCCACTCCGTAGGAGGGGGTGGCTCAAACTCAGAAGCGGAGTGGGGTCGGGGTGAAGGGGGATCGATCATCATGTGAAGGTAGGGTAATCCCATAAGCGGGTACGGAATGAAAGGAACGGGTATCCCATGGGGGATGATGATGAGGTACATGGAGAGGGAGCCTGGGTGGTCGAGAGGTGTGTAGAATAGGCGGGGGTGGAAGCGTGGAGAAAGTGGAATGGGGTAGGTGGGGATGCGTTGTAACAGATGGAGCGGGGGGTATGGGGGGTTTTCGAGGTGTTTTGGGGGGGGGGGGGGGGGCGAGGATAAATGGAGATAGGAGGCAGAGGGTAGTCATGTGGGGGTGGAATGGGGTAATTGGGTGGATGGATGTGGTGGTGGTGAGTGGGAGGGTACAAGAATTCGGGGTGGAGGAAGGTGTGGAGAAGGCATATGGTGGTGTGTTGATATATTGGGTGGTGGAGGGGGTGTATGGGAGGTGTTGATGAATTTTGGAGATGAAATTATTAGGGATGTGGGATGGTTGAAATTCTAGGGTTTGGGGTTAAGATGCATGTAGGGCTCATTTGATATTGGAAATGTTACCTGAGGCTGAAAATGGGTTGGATTGGATCCCTTGGTATGCCGGAGGTCACGGATCATATCGGCAATAGTCAGAGAATTCATTCCGAGCATGTGAGGCACCATTGTAACACAGAGAGGAGAGGACAAGATGGGGAGAGCGTCGACCAGCACTGGGGCTAAGGGAAGGCCCGCGGTGGTGTCGCCTAACCCCCGATGGTCTCGTCCGAAGGCACTGGGTGTGTTTAGGGCCAAAAACGGAGGGTTCGAACCTGTTTGGCCTTGGGTTGGGGTCTGCCGACTGCAAAGATTGTATCCGGAGGGGGGGTAGGGGATTTTCGAAGGGGTTCGGAAGTACCGAGGTAGCAGTGGTGAGGTTTTTGTGGCTAGGAGGTTCGGCAGGGGCTTTTGGTGGAGGTAGGGGTTGTGTCGGGTGGGTAGAAGTATTTTTTGCCTTTTTCTTAGTAGTCCGGCCAGCCGGTGGTGGTAGGAGAGGGCCATCTCCGGTGGTGGTACTTTCTTGATTGCAATTGGGGTTTAGGGTTTGCACAACTAGGGTTTCGTTGTGGTAGGGGTGTAGAATGGGTTGATTTGGGGGAATTATGGCTAGGGTTTTGAGATGTTACCGGCGAGGTGTGGGGGCGGTCCGTGGTTGTTGTCGGTGATGGATTTCGCGCGTTCATCTCATCCATTTGAACCTTCAATTGATTGAGGGCTGCCATGATTTGATCAAAAGGGTTTGCCGCGGAGGTGTTCATCTTTTCTTAAACCCACATTGACGTTGCTTACGAGTTTTTGTTTTACAACAACAACCGGTCGAGCGACTAGGCTTTGATACCAATTAACGTAAATGACGCCAAATGGGAGCAAGAAAAGATAATTCTCTATCAAACTCTCTCTAATCAGTATCTCAAAATATGGAAGAATGCCTCAAATGAGGCTACAAAAGGATATTTATAGGAACGAGGTTACTTGGCCTCTAAGCTAAGAATCCAATTACAATTATGCCCTTAAGTGTCAATTAACCTTCCTTCCTCCAAATGCTAAACAAAAGGAAAAATACGAGGTTAGTAATACTATGCCCCCACAACCTAAGGAGTTTGTCTCAATCTTCCTCTATAAAGGAGTTTGCCTCAATCTTCGTCTATATGACACTCCCTCCATCCCAAATTAAAAGTCGTGTTTCTAAAACTATCAAATAAAACTAAGTGAAATTACAAAGTTACCCACCCAAACAATAAAATAATGATCCAAGTGCATGTATTGCATGAAAAGGGATGCATCAGTTTTTCAGAGGATAAATTTGGAAAGTACAATCTTTTCATAAAATGTTTGACTTTCAAGCGAACTATTAATTTGGGACAAAAGAAGTATTTGGAAATATTTAATCTCCAATATCATTTGAAATCTCTTGATATATTGTCTTATGCATAACAATATGAGTCAGTTTGATTTGCCTTAATATCTTTAAGATGGAACATACCCCTTTTAGTTCATGTTTTACTTTGTCTTTATTTATTTCAGATACATTTTTTTTAAAACAACGGTTGTCAATGTGAAAATTGCTCCATAGTTTTATCATTTTCTATGGTAAATACGTCCATAATTATCCAATTTTGAGTTTGGTACCTTTTACTAATTGACTTTGAGTTTGATACATTTTCAGCTAAAGGGTTGTTAAAAGTAACAGTTGTGGACAAAAAATGATTAAAAATATTTTACACAAAAAACAAACTAAAAAAATAAAAAAACAATAGAAGGAAAAACAATAAAGACAATCATCTTCAACATTTCACGCCCCCCCTCCCCCCAAACCAAACCTGACCGCCACCCTCGGCCAAGCTCCACCCCCACCCCCAGCTAGGGGTGGCAATTTTAGAAACAACACTAAAAAACGACACGGAACGATACGAAATTGACCCAAAATTGACATGACATGTCGTGTTCGTGTCGTGATTTTTTTACACGAAGTCGTGTCATGTTCGTGTCTGAATTACGAGTCGAGTCGTGTCGTATCGTGTTTTTTAGGCATGAAATTTAAGAAATTCTGGTATTCGTGTCGTGTCGTGTCGTGTCGTGCCGTGTTGTTTTTTATTCGGGTCATGTTTGTGTCAACTAAAAAAAACACGAATTCGTGTCGTGTCGTGTTCGTGTCCGAAAAACCTTGTCGTGTCGTGTCGGCCCGAAACACGATCCATTGACCCGAATTGCCACCCCTACCCCCAGCCGTCCGCCACCCTTACATCACCTCCAACACTACCCTACCCCCTCCCATCGTCTTCAAAAAACCCACAACACACCACCATTTTAGGTTTTGTGAAGAATGAATGGACGGCCATGGGAGAATTTCCCAACCAAGGCTTGGGGAAAAGGGGGGCAAGGGAGGATATCTCCTCTGCGGAAAAATGAGCAGAGGGCTCTCTCTCTCTCTCTCTCTCTCTCTCACACACACACACAAACCCAAATCAATCTAGTTTCAGTTTTCTGGTTTGGATTGATTGGTAACTGATTGGAGTTTGTTTTTTATTAAGAGGATATTATTTGGTTTTGCAATTGATTTAGTGCTCCCATTTTGGTTTTTCAATTGAGAGCGACATGGCTGGGGGAGACGATGGTGGGGGTGGGGGCTAACGGGGGCGAGGGGTGGGGCGGGGTTGTGGTGACATCCTGCTCCCGTATCCTCAACTGATGGTACCCCAACCTCAAATAGATCTTTGAGAAATACGAAGCACCCCTGCCTCAAACGGACACTCATTTCCCCTCAATTCTGGTATCACTTTGTTGAAAATCAATATAGCTAATCACAACAATTTAAGAGAGAAGTGAAGGGAAGATTTCTTAAAACACGCACTTTGATTTCCATTTATCTTACTCCAAATCCTCTAGTCTCTCCTAATTTACTCAACTTCGATTGACTAGATTAAATAGATAATTATAGTCTTTCAAGAAAGCATCCACCCATTGTATCTATATCACGACACGACCCACATGAAATTTTGTTGAGTCTGGTTACAGTCTTAACAAATTTGGGTGCTTAATGGGTGGACCCTCTAAACACGATAACTTATTGAACATGACTCGTTAATATACGGCTTGAACACAACAAAATCACAACACAAATCCGATAAGACACGGAACAATAAAATTACATAACTAGTTTTGGATGGAGGTGATTTTGACACGAACCCAATACAATCTCAATACGAAACCAACACGACGATGCATTGCCTCCACTAGATTACATGGAAAATCGAAAAGTATAGATACATCTACCGAACGATTCATCTCTATTTTCACTAATGTTGACACTTATTATCATAATTAACTATACCGCCCTTCTAATCAGACACAATATTAAATTGGAAAGATGGAGAAAGTAATAGATGATGAAATTAGTAAGAACGATTACCTCTTGACAGCGCTTGGAACAAAAGAGGGCCGAAGGAGGCTTATTAGCATCAATATCTATCGAATGTCTCTTCTTGTAGCACTCCCAATGATCTGGAAAACATAATAAGCAAATGGGGGTGACCTTACGATAAAATTCATTTCAGAATTCAAATTGCGAATATGGATTTAAAGCGGTTAAAAAATATATGCAATTTTATCGAGGGTGGGTACTTAATTAGCTTACATCCTTTCTCGCATTGAGAGCACACAAGTAAATAATCATTATTAATTTTATGAGCAGGACCCTTGCAGAACTTGCAAACACAGTATGGACAATACCAGGAATCTTCAGGAATTGCCTGCAAAAAGAAATATGAGAATTTGCAATATGCATGAATACAAAACAGCGCAGAAGTGTCATTTTTCAGTACATACATAAAACCTAAAAAAACTTCAAAGTTTTGTTGATGCTAGATAAATTATTTGTTATGTTTGGATTGTATGAATAATATCCTAAATTTAATTTAATATATATATGATGGATTCGTAATGGATGGTGGGACATGGTTCCCCTATGGTTCCAAAAACAAATTGTAATGCATATTACAAATATATAACCAAGTGCAGGGTATAAAGCCCTTCGCTACTCATGATTATTTAGCAACACTCATATATAAAGTGAAAACAATTACTCACCTCTAATCCCATGCAATTGTGATGATAAGTTGAAGAACATTTGTCACAACACATCAAGTCCCCTCCATCAGCACAGATCATGCAGGCATAGTCATATGGGTCGCTCTCATCTTCATTCTTAATTTCGTTGAATTTATGGCGCATACATTCCTCTGGCTTCTGCCAAGCCTCAGCCATACATAACAGGAGGGGGACATACTTCTCACCAACATAAATATTTTCATATGGTTCCTGATTAATTCCCCTCCAAGCATGGGCCTGGAAACCCCCTGTTGTATATATCTCATTGCAACAATTACACAATATCCCCTTTCTCTTGATTTTCCCATTCTTGTCCTCATCATCATATATACCCATATAAATTACCTCTCCATTTTCTTCCACTGTTTGGGAGTCTATTAACCATGAAAATATAGTTGCCATCCACTTAACTTCATCACTTTCATTTCCTGGATTTCTCCTTCTTCTAGTCCGGCTTGTTGATCTCTCAACACTTGATGAAGCTCGTTGTCTTTTTGCTGTCACTTGCATATTATTTTTCATTTCTCTCTTTTTGCAATCCCTCCTTTATTTAGGGTGACCAAGTTTGTTTCTTGATACTTCTTGATTTTCAGCTGCCATTTTGACAAATACAAGAGCAATAAGATGAGAGTTGTCTACACATTCTAATTGTTAGAATATAGGAAGTAATTGATACATAAACAAAAAATATATATCATTTGATTTTATTCTGTTGTTATCCCTTTAATTGAGATTTTGGGAGAATTAGGATCATTTGCAGGAAAGGAAAAAAACAACTAGCTTTTCATGTAAGTTAATTAACCTCATTAATATTATTCACGCGAAGCTAATTCCAATTTATATATAGAGTAAATTTGTGTAGGATTAGTGTGAGATATGATCTTCATAGGGCCCATTTAAGAAACTTCTTAATTAGATATTTAAGCTCTGATGAGTTCATGAATTTGGCCAGAGATATGAAAAGAAGGAAAGAAATAATAAAGTTACGTCAGATTATTAGAAAGTAAAGAGGAGGTTGTGAGCAAAAGGAGATATAGGAAATAAGGAAGAAAGATGAGAAATGCTCATACATTATTTTTACATAAATTTTTTTCTGTATTTTATGAGATCCAAATATAGCGTTAAGAATGTAGGGAATATATAGATACATATATATATATATATATATGGGGACTAACCTTGAAAATTTTGGGTTCCAGGCCGACAACTTCTCGAAGCCTCTTGTGTATACGAAAAATATCAAACTCCATCAATCTTGTTTAAAAGATAAAATACAATTGATTGCCATAACAATTTTAGATTTAAAAAAAAAATCTTGTTCTAATTAAATAAATAAAAAAAAATAGGCCGCAAAAAATGTAGAATCATTTCATCTAATGAATTCTTCTAACTTAATGACCAAGGCCATGTAGAATAAAAGTCTATAAATTAGTTATTCTTTTTCAGATTTTGTATCTCTATGTGTGTGTGGAGAGAGAGAGAGAGAGAGAACTCACTGGTCCAACAGTTTGTAGTGACAATTGGAAGCGAGAGCCGCCACTGCGCCGAGGGTAACATCTGTAGGAGCTTGATTGAGAGTGGGTGTGGGTGTGGGTGTGGGTGTGGGTGTGTGAAATATATATTTATATATATATATATATAGAGAGAGAGAGAGAGAGAGACAGAGCTCACGGGTCCAGCGGTCTGTAGTGCCAACTGGAAGGGGAGCTGCCGCTGCAGCGAGTAATAGCTGTATAAGCTTGATTAAGAGTGAGTGTATGTGTGTATGTGTGTGTGTATGAGAGGGAGAGAGTGAGAGGTGTTTAAAACTAGAGGAAAAGTGGTTGTCGAAGTAGCGATAAAAAACCTATAAGGTCAAAATAGTAGTCACACGTTTCAACATATTTGGGCCCTTCAAAATTTTCTATGTTTGGAACTTTAACTAATAAATTCTTACTTTTAGCCTACAATAGTGTTTAATTTAAAATTTGGAGCCAAGAACTAAATAAAATAGGCCTATGAAATTATTATTTGCATTCAGTGTCTCCCCATTTTGGGGCCCAAAGCGACTGCCTCATTTGTTTTGGGTTGGGAGTATAGCTATTATAGATAGATAGGTTGTAGGAGTGTCACTAAAAATGAAATTGAAAAAAACTAATTGTTATAATAATATTGTAAACAATATCTAAACGAGAAGTAGAAAAAATTACAATTTAGCCTTATAATTTCACATAATATCCTTAAGATTGTTTCATCCGCGCAAAATCATACTTGTAAAATGGGACAACAGTATAATGGAGAGAAACACTATGCTCCTACTAATGCATCTCTAAACTAGTTAAAATGGATGAATTTAATAATGGTAGACTCTCCCTCCCCTCGCCGCTCCTCTCTTCTCTCTCTCTCTCTCATACACCAAAAAAAAGGGTAGAATCACATGTATTTGTGAGTTTATTCCACACGCACCCAGGTCCTCTCCCTTCCCCAAAAGTGGGGTGCCCCTTTGGGCAATACTCGCAGTGCATTCTACGTGCATATTAACTTCGCAAATTCCCCACACATTTCTTATGTGAGACATTCCATTTTGTTCTCCAGTTTATTATTCGCACAAGTGATTATACTTTATTGATCTCTGTGGATGAAAACACATTCAGTGTGCTCCTTTCACGAAAGTGCCACAAAAGATGCACAACACCCACTTTTATGTATCTACTAAGACAGAAAAATTTAGGGTTTTTTTTTTACTTTAATACATTACAAAATTTTGATATTGGACTTCAATACACTTTTATACATTTTTTCTCACTAAACTAAATGTGGTCTCGAGTGACATTTAGCGACGAAAAATGTACTTGGGCCAATAAACTGATTAAAATGTATTAAAGTCCAATATCAAAAATTAGTAATGTATTTAAAGTCAAAGAAACACATAGTTCCAAATATCTCCCAGTTTAAAAAAAATGAAAGTAAGTAAAATAAAAGATAACTTGTACACATAAAAAAGATAATTGAGTAAAGTTATCATATCGAGATAAGTAGCATGTCGAATTAACTTTCCAAATTTGTTTAGTGGGCGACCAAGTTTTGTCTCGATAGCTTCTTTAGTAACCTACTACTTCATTCTCAGCTGCCATTGTGTAGAATGAAAAAACAATTAAGATATCAACTGCACTATATTTGCCAACCATCAAAATAAATGAAGAAATTGATGCATATATCAAAAAATAAAATCATTTTGATCTCCTTATGTTTTTATCCTTTCACTTCGGATTTATATTTTTGATTCATGGAAAATTAGGTTCATAATATATCGAGAAAAGGAATAAAACTAATCTAGGTACTAATCTAGGTCTTGATGTGCATTAATTAACCTCATTAGTATTGTGCGAGAAACTAATTAATATTTATTTATATACTTTTGTAGGCCTAGCATGAGATATGAACGTCGTGTTGTCCATTTAGAAAACTTCTAATTTAGATGTTTAAGCTCTAATAAGTTCATGGATTTGGTGAAAGGAAGAAAGAAAGAAAGAAAGAAAGAAAGAAAGAAAGGAATATGAACATTATGTCTGAATATTTGAAACTAAAGAGAATTCTTGAGAAAAGAAAAAAGTAAAACGCTGAAGAGAAAGAAATTGTTCCCTCTATAGCCCAGTTGATGGGGAAAATCCTAGCGTCGCGACATAGCATGGCTAGGGTATGTGTTGAAATTGATCAAGATTGAAGTTTGGATAGATTGTGAGACCTAAGGCTTTCGGAAATAGATTATTTGTGTAATGTTCTAAAATATTTTAGTCAAAGTTGAAAACTTGGTCATGAATCTCATGGGTGTGCTACATTTCAGAGAAAGCAAGTTGCGCTTAAACCGATAATTGAGATGGTTCCGCCCAAGAAGGATGGTAAAGGAGAATAAATGATGACTTGGAATGAAAATAACCAATAAGGAGAGAATAGAGTAAAATGATACAAGGCACAATGCTTCAAAGCACGCTTTCTTCAAATTTTCATTTGGCCTGTGGAGGCACAGGTGGTGGTAGGCGTCTTCTAGAAAATTCAATCGAAAAGGTTCTTGAGGACAATGTTGATTTAAATGAGGAAACTATCATGACTAACATTCAGGCAGATAAAGATAAGTAGAGTGGGAGCCTTATGCACTAGGTACGACCTTTTATGAGTAAAATGTTGAGGGTGGCAAGATATAATTGAATTAGATGTATTTAATAAGGACAAGAAAAAACAGACCCAAGCAGAGTTCATCTTAGTGATCATGTAGCTCAACCGGACATTATTCCAACGATACTCTAGTTTCGGGGTGGTAGTAGCTAAGAATTAAAATTATCTTGGGATTATACTAGATATCCATAATAATCATGCAAATATCATGACTTCAATTAGTAAGTTGGAGGAGGAGTTTAGTTGAATCGAGATGAGGAAATTCCAATGTGACTCAACCACTATATTCGTTGTTTAATAAGAGAATATTCGGCAAAAAAACAAGATGTCTAGATATGTAGGTGATGCATCTAGGGTATAGTTAATGAATCTTTTAGATAAAATTAAATTTGCTGAGTGGTCTAGAAAATTCAAATACGAAAATTGGGACCAAGGTTCAAGGGCTAACTATTCTAAAGACTTTCAAACCTCGATTAGAGAGGACTGAACTTTTATTTGATTTCAATATAATCTCCAGTCCTCGGCATTAAAATTTAAGCCTTGCAAATTTCTATAATCTCAGCTCTATCCTTTCCTAGTTGTTCCTTGTTGCTTGTGTTAGGGAAAGGCTGTTTTCTCATTATTTTTATTAAATATCTCTAGAATCGTGTTTCCCTCGGGCCAAATTACAAAAAGGGAAATGTGATTGTTTTTACTTTTGAGATGCAATTGCAGTGTTAAGAATGTAGTTACTATGTAAATTTTATCAATATTGATGGGGAGAAAAAATCCTCTGCAGTGGCTTACATCCAAGGCAGGGGACCAAACCAAAACCTCCAAAAAAAAATACCCCACCCTATATATACCTAAAATTTTCTATTTCATCTCTGTCCAGGATGTATAACCTTTTAGCTTTGGCAGGTAACTCAGCTACCACAGAAAATGAATAGTTTCGATCAAAATCGCAACCTATGTTTAAAGACAAACTGCTAGACAATTTTTTTTCCTCAAACAATCTATTTGCATATCCCATTTCCCAATCAAACGAGTCCTGATACTAGAAGTGAGACCATTAGCAACTCCATTCCCTCACTAAAAAGTAAGAATCACGCATAATCTGAGTATACACGAGTTGCAAATCTCTAAACATGTCATAACGACTCTCAATTCAGCATAGTTATTTGATTTCACTCCATATAATTGAGCTTGACCAATAATAAACTCTCCTTTAGAATTCTTGATCATGCACGCACACGAAGCTTTACCTGGGTTTCCTTAGAACATCCATCACAAATTAATATGAAGGGACCTTTAACCAGATCAAATCATCTAACAATCAAATGTTAAGATATTTTTCTCAGAATTTTCAGAATATTGAATATGACAAATAAAGAAGGATCAGATCCTTCCCCATCCACCCAGTTTTTCTGATTCACCGCAACGCCAACAATATCATAAACTGATTGTATCACCTTTGCTATGACAGCTTCTACAAGAATAGGAATATCTTCAATTCTTTTTATTCCTAGCCTTCCACAACTCCCAAATGATCAATAAAGGAATGATACCTTCGGAGGGTATTTTTCACACTTTTAGATGACTAAAGAGTTACAAATCAGGTGGACATAATTAGCAGAGGAAGCAAAACCAAAAATTTTACTGAAATGATGCCCCACTCTTCTGCAACTTCACTGTTAGCAAACTAGTGGTGAATATCCTCAGTTTGAGGCAGAAAGGGACAGTAAATACACTTAGAGCAAAGTTTATAGTTCACGTACTAAAGAATATCATCAGAAGGGAAAATTTTGTACATAATTTTCCAAGCAATCATGGAGATTTTTTAAGGAACCATTGAATGCCAAATCTTTTTAAGCAGACAAGAAGACAAATTTATTTCTCTACAGGAATTCCGAGTAGATTTGATAGAGAATTATCCTTTTTAGGTAAGGATCCAATGCATAATTCTTGTTGTCATGTGACTAGATCCAATAGAATTTCAGTTTTCAACACCCAAGAACATCTTTAACTTTCAAGAAGAGACTGCCCTTATAAGTTTCCACATATTCCTCCCCCATCTAGTTGTCAAATAAAAATTACATTTCACATTGCCTAAAGTAAATTTAATAAAACTCTCCCCAAGATGTTTTCCATTATTAACTGTACTCCAAATGTGGGAGCAGCCCTGTTTGAATTTGGCCAAGCCAACAAGAACAAATTTGCAATACGCTTACCTTTATAAATTTAGCCTATAGGGATGACTGGACTGTCACTTACCACCATAACTTCATAGAGCATGCTTTCACCATATCCTTAATGGATTTTATTTCAAGTCCTCATTCTTCGAAAGGTAAACATAGATTGTTCCAAAATTTCCAATGTCTTTTGATTCCATTCTCCTTACCTCCCAAAAGAAACCATGTAGTGTTAAGAATGTAGTTAATATATATACTAGTGTGCAACCCGCGCGATGCTCAACTTTTTAACTATATACATAAATTATTGTTACAAAGTCATTCAAACATTAGAGGGCGTTTTATACAATTTTGACTATAACATTATTTATAAATTATTGTTATAAAGTGATTCGACATTAGAGGAAAATTTCCCATAGTAAGTAATAGAACTTTTTATTAAAAGACAAGAGAGTAATAATATTTTTTAAGTCCTAATAATCAAAACAACGACAAAAGGGATGTTATAACAAATCAAAACAGAACTTGACAATAAAATTGACATTACTGAAATTATGAAATAAAAGGAAAGGACTAAGCACCCAAGTGTTAATTGCTACCTTCTTTGTCGTACTTCACTAAATTGTAACCTAATTGTGCATTCTATCTTGAGGCATATAATACATAACAAACATGCAAAAAAAACTATTTACAACAATTTAATTACTGCGTAAGAGGTGCACATGACCCTAATTGATCACATCCAAAATAGATTTGTAAAGCATCTTTTTCAATTATATAAATACATATATATATATATATATATATATATATAATGTAATATAGCCATATGATAGAATCAATAGATATACTTTGATGAACAAAGAAGATTATTTATACAAAATGAACAATATATGTGTAACACAACTCGCCTATAATTTTCCTGTAATTGCAAAAGAGTAACCAGTCACTTGCCAAACACCATAACCAACACCACAAACCCGACACAACCGCAAGCCCAAATCACAGAAATCCATTCAAACTCAAATGGACTGGAGGAGAGATAAATCAAAGAGAGCACTGATCCATTAGAGAGAGATTCATTACCAAAAGAGGGGGCCACAATTGCTGAACCGCAAGCCCAGACGATCCGTACACTACTGGGACAAATTATTTGGCCGCCGTAACCGATTTCTCACCGTCGTACCACTGAACTAGTCATGGAGACACCACCACCACCAACGGAGGTTTTTTCTGATCAAAGGGGATATTTACTAGTCATTGCAGCCGCTGGGAGCATTAATATAGTGATTGTCCGCCATTGATGGTTGGGATGGAAAGGGTATGGCCCTTTTTTATATTGGTACAGGTTTGGGTTTTTGGCCATTTGAAAAAATGAAAGAAGCGAGAGTGCCAGAAAACTGGAAGGATTTTTCTAAATTGTGGGAGTGGGCATTTAATCTATTGTTAGGGGAAAGGACACAGACCTATGGTCTTTTGATTTTATCAAGAAAGGAAATCAAAATACGAATGGTTCAAGAAAAGAGAATGGTGTAGAGAAATGAATAAATGCTTTAGAAGTGAGAGAGTAAGGTATAACGGGGATCAATTGTATGAGAGATAGCAGGGCCACGTGGCACAGTTTCGTGAATAAAGATATTAAACTCATGTCTTGCGTATTATAATAATTATATATATATATATATATATATATATATATATATATATATATATATATATATATTTTTTGAGAAGATGGGCAGTTCCCCAAATTTTTATTATAATTGATGGGGAGGAAAAGCCCCTCTGCAATTGCTTAGATCTAAAGAAGGGTACCAAATCAAAACCGCGAAAAATTAATACACGAAGTATCTATACATCGACAATATTTATATGTAACATTTGTTTTTTCTAACTCTGTCTAGAATGTATAATCCTCTAGCTTTGTCAGGTAACTCAGCTACAGCGGAGTAACAATAGCCTTGTTCATAACCGCAACCTATGTTTGCAACACAATCTGCTAAAAAATTTGCTTCCATGAAAAAATACATGCGTACGATGTAAATCTGCCCATTCCTATTGGGGCCCATTTTGTTTGGGCATCGCTTAAAATTTTCATTAAATCATTGTGGTTCTAATATAAATCCAAAGTTTGTATTAATTCATGGGGTCTTAACAAGAGAATTCCTTTCAGTAACCAAGAAAACAAATAATTAATGACACATTTCATACAAAAACAAATGAAAGAAAAATAGATAGTGTGGGAGAGGATTCAAGAGGCCTGTAGGGATTAAGCTAAAGATGACGAAAGAAAATGAAATTACAAACCTCTAATTTTAATGATGTACTTAAGGAAAAGAGAAAATATATTATGTGTTAACACAATGCGTAAGATTGCTTCATCCACAGAACACAAGGCTGAAAAGAATTAAATGAGAATATCCTTAGAGTTAATATGTGCAAACTAATGCAACACCACACCATCTAAAACCGACGAATTCAGTAATGGTAACCCTTCTCTCTCTCAAACAAACAAACAAACAAACTTTAAACCTCTAGAAAAAATTAAGCACTAAAAATAAAGATAGGACATGTATATATAGAGTTTGGAGTTTGGTTCTTTACAAACCCAAAGGCTTAAAAGTATTCTTTTCGAGGAACAAAATTTAAACAAACTACAATTCGTAAAAAAACATTCCATAGTAATGAATTTTTAATACATGTTGTTGAATATATCCATATATAGAATGTAACAATGTTAACTAATTGCCAAAATCCTTAATATGAAACAAAGTTTTGAGTTTGGAAAATAATATATATTTTAAAAAAATTAATATACTTCTCAAGCTCGGTCATAGGTCAACCCAAGTCCAAGGCTAGCGTGGCCAGCCGACCATTGCGACCCAATATGGTACTGGTCGGGTTGTCTTGCGGCAAATAAAGCGCTTCGACGCACGTATGGGGTTCCCCTTGGGACCAAACTCACAGTGCATTCTAAGTGCATATCAGCATTCCATATTCACCACACATTTCATGTGTTGGACAATCCCTACTTATTCTCTCATTAATTGGTTTGAACAAGTGATTATACAATATTGATCTCCTCGTGGAGAAAAACATGATTAAATGTGGTCTTGTCACGAAAGTCCCACAAAAGACGCACAAGACCCAATTTCACTTATCTTCAAAGATAACAAAATTTATCTTGGAAAGAACATATTCCAAAAATTCCCCCACAGCAAATAAGAAATAGATTGAAAAGTAAAGTACCAAGGAAAGTTGTCCTGAAGGGATAAGTAGCATGTGGCCTTGAACTTTCATTACACCAAAAGTCACTTTTTGCAAGTGTTTTGAACAATTGCAATGGTCCTAACTGTTGCTAATTGATATTTGTAACGGTCCAAAGTCAAACATATATGAGTAAGGTGGAAATGCTGCTGTGAAATGCGTAACGGTTTGAAATGTTACGAAGTTTCCATTTGCAACGGTGTATACCCATTACAATATAGTGTTGGAATTAATTTGTAACAGTTTATAACATTTACAATCATATTCTGTAACGGTTTAATTTAAACACATTAGTAGGTAGAATTATTGCAAATAATTTTGTAAGGATTAAGAACCGTTATTGTGTTTGAAATGTTATTTTAAATTTGTAACAGTTTTGAACCATTATAAAATGTGTGTTATGTATTAAAAAAATTATTGCCACTATTTGAACCCATTCCCATCCAGAACCAATTACAACAAAAATAAATTCTTGGGACGAATAATGCCAATATTTATAACAAGCGCGAAAACCTTTATTAAGTCATCAATACTACAAAACCCAAGCGTTCAATCATACACGCCAAATCTATATTTTTTATCAATACTAATCTTCACTTCAAAAACTAAATGCAATTTGCATAGATCAATGTGCGGAAACAATCCATCATGAAGCCACAAAATGCACAATTATTGCGAACATTAGCAAATAACATGAATTCCCTGAGAGAAACATAGAAGTATCCCGAAAACACTGAAACCAAAAATCTACCAAACCTTTGTACCTACAGTAAAATAACAAAAAAATATGTAATTAGGATAAAGCGAAAATATACTGACATCGTTCATTTAAGATGACAAAGAAGTTAAATGCTATTTACAATGTTGAAAATAAACTTACATCATTCATTTTGTGAACCACAATATGAACGACACCTCTAAGGCCCCTACTTGGTAAATGTAAATGTATATATCTATCCTGATGTTATTGAATCGGTTAATACTGCCACATAACTAATCCAAATTTTCGAGTGAACAAAAATAACATTTCAAAACGAAAATGACATATTCAAGCAAATGATTGCAAAATTAATAGTCTAGGGAATTATTTATAATTAGTATAACGGTTCAGAGGGTTTCTTGCAGTTTACCCTTGAATCAATATATTTCAAAACAAAAATAACATATTCAAGTAAATCATTCTGAGACAAATGTAGTGAATATAATATGTTTGTTTCAAAACATGCCATAGTAGTGTCATACATAGAACATGCTAAGGTACACTGGCTGCCTGCGCTTGCAACCTAGTGTGTATTTCAGGCAACTAACCGTCATGCACACGCGATGCACGAGCAACGCGTATTTAATTAATTTAAAAAACATAATTGACGAGAATGTAGTGATATTTGTATGCGTTTCTCGAAGTAAAAAATGCACTGAATAAGCAGAGTTAGGTCATGACTATAAAAAGGATTCATCAATCAAACTTAAGTTACATAAGAAATTAGATGCAACAACTCCATGGTATCTCAATAAAAAGAAAATAAGAAAACCAATGTATAATTGACATATTGGTGTAAATAGGTCGTTTGAACTTTAAAATCAAACTAAAACTAGCATGCAACCCGCGCAATGCGCGGGCGCACTATATTTGTTAAAAATACAATGAAAAAATTTCAACAAATCAAATAAGGGACCAAACGTAAAACAAACTTACTAAGACTACTTGTTAGGGGTGAATAATTTACAAATTTATAACCCATAGTTAGCAATACTAATCCTTACAATAATATAGTAATATCTGTAAATTAGTATAACAAATAAAATGAATCATACACTTCATAAAATTAGTTGTGTAGGAAGGCATATATGAATAAAGAAAAGAAATGGATGAAAAGTTTTGGATGAACACCACTTTATCATTTCAAGCCACTCCAAAGAAACTAACATTTACTGAATTTTTCTATTAATAAAAAAAGTAATACAAACGCTCACACGATGACATTTTCTACAATTATATGGTATTGCTTTTTTTAAGATTCGACAACAACTCCGCGAGAGCACACATTCCAAACTGAGAATTACACGTTTATAGATTTTTCGAGAATTTGGCTCAAGGACCCGTTAGATATTTCTAAGTCGACGGTTGCATGTACTTGATAAGCACCCAAAAGTGTCTATTTTAAGCCACAAATAGAAGCATTTTAGTCACTCGTTTGAATTAAAATTGGCCTTGTGTCGTATTTTATTATATTGCAGGTCAATCAGCAGTCGCAGTGTTAAATAATACTAAATCAAGTTAATTGCGACTCAATAGCTGTCAAAAGCGTTAAATGAAGAAATTCAAAGAAACCGCGAAGTCTGGAGTCCATTTCTGAGCTTGCCGGAAGAGTTCCGATGCCCCGAACCAGTCCCGTAACCTTAACCTAGCCTACACCGAGCCCAAATCATTCCCCGAGCCCCGTGTGTGTTAAATTTGTACCTCTATTATTTTTCTAGATTTTTATTTTGAGTCATTTTATTTTTAGGAATTATTTTAGATTTAATACAAATTTTCTAGGATTTATTTTCTATTTTTCTATTTCTTTATTTTTATTAGTTTTTAGTTTTTTTTTTATTAGGATTAGTTTTTTTTTAGGATGTTATTTATTTTTAGTTTTATTAGATTTTACATTTTTTTTAGGATTTTTATTTTAGTTTTAATAGATTTTGATTTTGACTTTTATTTCTTTTTAAGTTTTATTTTTAATTTGTTTCTTTTATTTTTTTGTAGATTATGATTTTTTTTTTTTAGTTGATTTTAATTTTTTTTTAGTCAATTAGTTTTTATTTAGTTTGTTAGGTCATTTTAATTTTAATTTTTTTAAGGTATAAATTATGACACACTCGCACCATAATTTCCATACACATACACACACCTAACCATCCCCAAACTCCATCTTCAACCAACCTTCACCCACGATTCTCTCTCCTATTCCAAACAAACTCCATAACCCACCACTATTAACACACCCATTTTCCCTCTCTCTCCTAACCTCCACAGCTTAAATCCCACAAAACCTCCCAAAACCAACCTCCTTCCACTTCGGACCTAACCCCGACGAAAAAACCCGCAACACACCTGAACCAAAGCCGGTCCAAACTCACAGCTCCAAACCCGTGTCGAACCCGAGAAATCAACACCCAACACCGGATCCAACCCTCTGAAACCAGCCTGTTATCAAAACCGACCCTGCTACCTGATCCATGGCAGCCCACACTACCCGCCTTCGACCCAACACCATCCTTATACCACCTCACCCACCAAGTCGCGACCCACCTGATTCGACCTCCGTAACCCGGTTCCAGCGAGTCCAACCACCAAGCCACTACTTGATCTAACCCAAACCCAAAACCATGAATATCCAGCCTTATCTCTCCCACAAAAGTAGGAGAAAAACCCAGCTGCCAAATGTCCACGTCAGTTAAAATTCTAAAAAAAAAAACTTGACTTAGTCTTTTAATATCCCACAAAATCCTCAACTAAAAAAAATAATAAAAAATTGCTCGTGGGTTATTAAGAGAAAAGTCAGCAGGGAGGACTCGAAGACTCTCAACACAGCAACAAAAGGAGAGACGCATAGAGAGAAAAGGTGTGTATATTATGTACATTTTAGGTTCATGAAAAAAAATCAAAAAATACAAAAAAAAATAGTTTAGCTTTAGAATAATTTTTAGGTTTAGTTTTTAGTGTTCTTTTTATAATCAAGAGTGCTGAAAATTGTGAAGAAGTTGGACGCATGTCAAGGCGCATTTCAAGACAAATTTGTGAAAAAAATTGTGTATTGTATTTCTACATTCTCTTTTCAATTTATTTCCTTCTTGACATATTATTTATTGTTGTTTATGCACACATAAGAATGTTTGGCTAAACACCCTGTTCAAGGGGTGGGATGCACTGCGAATGATATTAATTTAATTAATCAATTTCATTAATTGTATATTTCTAGGTAAATTAATTTTTAACTGTCACCAATTAATTTATGTAACGAGAGTTAGTAAATTAATTGAACAAATTAATGTTTGAATTTAGGAATCGAACTAGAGATAGGTTTTTCCGAAATTTGAATATTAATTCGGTGTTGAAATTTGAAGATTGCTATTGTTTTCGTTAAATTGATCCTAGCAGGTAATTTTCTGAAAATGGTATAAGTCCTAATTTTTCATTGTGTGACATTTTTAAATTAATTTTCTGAAAAAGATTTTATTAAATTTATAATTTTTAACAAGAGTTAGATTATCGATTTAATATTATTTCGAAATATTTCAAATTAATAAATTGAGAAATTAAAATAATTGAAAATGAAGTGTAATCCCTTCTCTTGACCTTCTCACAGTATTTCACACTCGGTTGCACATTCTTTTTCATTATTCAGTCATTTTATAGTTTTAGCATTTAGTAGTAACTTTTCCCTTGATATTGTTTTAAAAAAATAAAAAGATTTTCAAAAAAAATTAAGATTGCAAGTTTTCACATAAATTGTTTCACCTTGAAAGTTGGATTGATACCCGTACTTACCGCAATACGAGTTATTTTCAGACAAGTTTTGTAGGTACTCAAGGAAATTTTGCGAGTGGCTTTTGAAGACAACGACCGTACAACGACGAACATACACAAAAAGCTTTCTTATCAGTACTAATAAAAAATAAACCACTCACTAATGTAACTTTAACAGACCCATCACAATTACGTGAATTCTACATACAGTCTCAAGTTCATTATTAACAAAATAAAAAAATAATGATAAACGATAGTTCTAGAAAAATATCATATTCTGAAAATTTTCTTAAACTATATCATAGTTCCTTATGTTACATAAAAATGATAAATAACTACCTGATAAATTATATAAAAATGATAAATCAACCATAAATGAGAATGGAGAAAGAGGAAAGCAAGGTAGAGAAATATCGGTGTCTTTGTCTACTTCCTTCGCCTACTGTCGGAGTAGTAAATCGAGAAAGGTCGCACATTCGTCACTATAATTTTTTAAATTTACTAATTAAAGTGATTCAAAGTTTTCACTATCACATTATTATTCAATCACCAAAAAAAGGAAACAGTTTCATTCCACCAAAGAATCTTATAATCCTCAGCAACCAAAACCCAAAAATGAGTTTTAATGAGAACATGGAAAGATGGGCCTCCTTCATTGTGGATAAGCCCCCGACCTCTCTCTCTCACACACACACACACACAAAAACACACCCAAACACACACAGTGACCTTTTCACTTTATAGAATAATTCTCCTCATATCCCTAAAATGATTAGCAAGCAAAGTTAAGGTATGTGAGTGAGGCAAATTTCAAGAAGAGAGAAAAATCTCTCTCCCTCTCTCTGCCATTTACGAACACCCCAAGATCTCTTATTTTCTTGTGGCCAAAACATAGGAGACCTTCTACTACATTACATGATGGGTGACCTTCTAGGAGCGCCGAGAGAGATGGGAGAAACGGGTCAGGGGGGCGTGGTTGACGCTTGGATAAAGTGGGTTGGGTTTAAATGGGTCGGGTTTTTCTGGAGGTAGGTTTTTTGGGTTTGGATTGGGTTTTTCTGGAGGTAGATTTATTGGGTTTGGATTTAATGATGTCCTTGAGGGTTTAAGAATTTTTTCTTGAACTAAAAGTTGTCACATCTTCTGATGGGTGTTCAAAATAGGAATATACAGTCTTTGTACCAAAAGAAAGGATGAAACGTACTCTGTATTGAGGATTGGGTGGGTGAGGAGCCAAAAGAGGCAACAAACATTTATATACCAAGAGAAGATGGCGTTGTAGATAACATTAGAGAAGATGGATGGGAAAGAGAGTTGAAGCCCAACAGTTGAAAAATGAAGGATTCTCTCAATTTAATAAATCGTTTCATAATCCTATGGAGCCAAGATTTTTAAAACCAATACATTACAATTTGAGAACCATTAGTGGCATTTATACCTCTAATACTATCATATTAGAGGTATAATCAATGTTTTAAAAAGCGCGCTATTGCTTTTTGCAGGCCAAAAACGCAACGTTGCGGTCAATGTATTACGGGATGCGCAAAAAGCGTGCGCTATTATACGCTATTTTACGCTATTTGGCGCAACAGCAACGCTATCCATGTTTTTTAAGAAATCTCCGTTTAGTTAATGAGGGGGAAAAAGTGTTACCTTATTTCACGTGCGGACTTTGTTTGTGTGAGGTATTCTTTGTTCCAAACCCGCAATTTACTTATTTACGAAGGTCTCATTGATGTTATTTGCTTATTTTAAAAGTTTTGCTTAAAAGGTTACTTTTATTTAATATTTTCTATTCCAAACTCTCAGTTCACTTAAACGTTTGCTTATTTTACATTTTTCAGTAAATAATGTTTTTTATTTTAAAATTTTCAGTTTTAAATGTTACTAATTTTTCAAATCTCAATTCAAAATGTTTTATTTTTAATAATTGTCAGTTTAAAATGCTACATGTGTCATAAATAACTGATTAAATTATTATTTATTTTATAATTTTCAGCTTTAAATGTTACTTATTTTTCAGATTTCTGTTTAAAATGTTATTATTATTATTTTTTTTATATTTTTCAATTTAAAATACTACTTGTTTTATAAATTTCTGTTTAAAATGCTATTATATTATAATTTTAAGTTTAAACTTTTACTTATTTTACAAATTTCATATTAGAATTTTATTTAGGGGTGAACCCGGGCGCAACGGTAAGGTTGCCCCCGCTGTGACCTGAGGTCACGGGTTCGATTCACGGAAACAGCCTCTCTGCGCAAGCAGGGGTAAGGCTGGGTACATCCAGCCCCCCCAGTACCCCGCAGTGGCGGGAGCCTCGTGCACTGGGTTTGCCCTTTTTTATATTAGAATTTTATTTATTTTATTATTTTTAGCTTTGAATGTTACTTATTTTCAGAATTCTGTTTAAAATGTTATTATTATTATTATTTTTTTAATTGTCAAGTTAAAAAGTAACTTTAAAAAAATCAATTTCAAATATAACTTTTTTTACCAATTTCAGTTTAAAATGTTACTCTCTTACAAATTTCATTTTAAAATGTTATTTATTTATTTATATATATTTTATTTATATGTTTTTTAATTAAAAAGCGGGAATGCATGAATTGCTCGCGCGACGCTACTTTGGCGCCAGAACACGACACCCTGCGCGACCGCGATTTAAAACATTGGGTATAATATAGATTTAAAGTTCTCAAATCCTCACCATGCATATAAATAAATTGAAAAGCTGTTTTTCTAAATGTCATTAGGACACCTAAAACACATTATTGTCGTTTTTACATTCACCAATTTACTTCAAAATTTTCTTAACACACCCCCCACACCTTTAGGATATGTACCTATGAATCATTAAATTAATTTTCTTAACAAACGTAAAATTTATATAAATGCAAAACATATAAAGTTTATCAAGCCTACAATTCACTTAACTGATGACAAATTAATTTTTTTGAAGAACATTCTTTTTGTTTTTTGAGAGTTAGTTGCAGCTTTGAGAGTTAGTTGCAGCTCGCTAGTAGCTAAATGAGTGTAAGACGTGGAAATTTTACTAGGTATTCCACCATTTTCATTAGATCCTTTGTGTGCCTTGTTGTTAATGCACTCTTGCCACATTGGATTTATTAGTAATCCAAGACCAAGGAAAGTGGACTGTTATTTACACATGCTAATAATAATATGGTTAAAATGCAATAAAGCCTTAAAATATCGCTTTAATTTCATATACCACCCCCCCCCCCCCCCCCCCCCCCGCATAATATCCCCATAAACTATGAAAAGTACCAAATATCCCCTTATGTAATAGCTATTAATAATACGGTTAAAATGCAACATACCTTCTAAAATATAGCAATATAACCCCTTAAACTTTGAAAAAGTTGCAAATACTCCTTTATGTATAGCTAATAATAATATGGTCAAAATGCAATAAACCTTCTAAGATATTGTCTTGATTGCAATTTGTGAATACCCCCAACCACATAACCCTCTAATACAATTTTCTACAGTTCATCTTCTTCAATCGTAGATCACAAGGTATGGTGTACAACAATACCTTTTCATCAATGCTTAAACCGGATTTGGAGTCCTTCTCTATCTCTCCTTTCGTGTCATTATGTTTTTCCTTATTGGCTTCATTGTGATAGCATAACAAATAATAGCAACCCTAGTTGATTTTCGAACTGAGGTACGGAGCTGAAGATTTTTTCATCCATTAGATCGAATAAACTATTGAGTTGAGGTTTCGGCAATGGTTCAGAAATGACAGTGGTAGTAGCAGGAGACTAGTGGGGTGGCAGTCCTAATTCATTGAATGAGGATAAGAGGAGGTTATGCAAAGAAACATCCTCAGACCATGGCTCCCATGATGTAGGTAAATATGACCTCATAGCCTGCCCTGCCCCTGTTTTGAGACCGGGGTAAAACTTCACCACCCAAGGTCTTCCATCCCATCTACCATTCCTGTAGGTCCCATTTCTACGACAAAATTCTGATGATTTATAATGTAGTATGGACAAGCTCTGTAATATAAACCAAATCGATGGCTTCAGATACCACTCTAAAAACTGCCATATGCATACTTAACTGGATACTCGCTTACAAATAGCAGGGAGTTCAGTGGCCTAATTTATTGCAAACTGCTCCTCAAGGCATAATGCTCTCCCTATCCATATTACTTATTATTGTATTTGACGCATAAACCACCAATTGGGTCCAAAGAAGAGAGAAAACAGCACAAATCTGAAAATTGTATTATCACCCAAAGAATAGTTACATCTCTTATTACATTATCACCTATTTTTACTACTAGTAATCCTACTCTAACTAGGAAAGCATCAAAAGACTAAAACAACCTTCACTTATTCTAATATCTACTGAAGAAGATAAACTCCCTTTATCACAATCAATACTAACAATTACTCAACGCAACAAAGCCTTTTTCCAATTATTTGGAGTCGCTAATTAATACTAACAATTAACTAAAAAAAACATTAACACCCTATTCTACATTAGTATTCACGTTAGGGTTCCATGTTGGCTTTTGAAACTGATGACAAACCGTTTAAAAAATAAATAAATACATAAAAAAGAATATACAAATTATGGCTTACAGATATACATATACATAGAAAGTAAAAGGAAAAAAATTGATGACTTGCATCACTTAATGTAATTAGATCGAGAAGAAAGACAGTGAATGGACGTGACAGTGGTTGGCGTGAATAATTTCGTGACTTCGTCGGGGGTGGTGACCGGATGGGGACAAGTACTTATTTTTATTCTCCTCTCCCTCTCAATGTGTTGTGCGCTAGTAATTCACACATCTCCCTCTCAATTGTTGAGGCAATTAAATGTGGAACAATTTTCATTTGGTTTAGGCAATTATATGATGTTGGGATGGAGATGATGATTTCATAGTTTTGTCCATCACCATATTGTTAAGAGAAAATGTGTAGATATAAAGATTCAAGGACAATTATGGTAACTCCTAAATTTGATGTGAGAACTGCCAACCCGAGGATTGGCTTATATATTAGTATATATACAACAGACAACAATCAACAGGATGCATTAGAATAAATTTAAGCAACTTAGTGATACACGCTAGTCAATAAAATTTCAATCATAAAAACAAAGTAAAAATAGAACCAACAGTGGCACAAAATTTAGACCACAAAAGAATTGGAGGTTTTGATAGCTGCACACACACATGACACATATATGCACACCATATGTGCGCGAGGGATTGAGGAAAATGGGTGGGTTTACTCATGTAGTCATGTGGATTGTTCAAGAACCAAAAGACCGCATTTGGATTCAATTGTGAGGGCAACTGGGCAGGTTTGGGGTGGGGGGTACAATCCCCAACCCCACGACCCCGACCCTGAGATCCGACCCCAGTTTAGCCCTCCCTCGCCCCCAAACTAAAGTGAAACTTTAAAATCAGTTTCAAACACCAAAAATTCATCTAAGTTTGCATTTGGATTCAGCTTTTTTTCGAACTGGCTAGGATATTGTCTTGTATAAAACATCAAACACCAAGTTACAGAACTATAAACATCAAACACCAAGTTATTGAACTATAAACATCAAACATCAAGTTTACCATCAAAATCAAACATCAACTGTTGCTACAAATTCTTGGCAACAAATCAAATGTCAGAATATAGAGTCCTGTTACTAATCAATTCAGTTGTATTACTATTAAAAAAATTGCAAATCAATTTCAGTATGCGATGAAATCGATTTCGGACAGATAATTGAGATAAAGAGGTCAACTATTAAAGAACATTAAAGAAAAAACTGAGCATTAAAGAATATTGAAGAAACTGAATACAGCTTGTCAAAATATTGAAGAAACAGAACTGAATAACGTTTGCAGACAACACCCAAACCAAACGCCGCAAAACCCTATTTTGAACTAACACCCCACAAATCAAACCCCAAAAAACCCTCTTGTAAACAGAAGATGTTGCAAGGATTTTCACAGGCATGTGTCACATCAACAATAAAGATATAATGTGTAACCGCATAGAAAGAGTCGTACCATAATCTCGAAATCAATCAAATTCACATACACGCTACAATAAGGCTTGAGGGAAGAATCTCCCACGATTCCTGCAATACTTCCTAGTGAACATAGGAGAAAAAACAGAAACTCTAATCAAAATTTATAACAAAGTATCATATCAAAATCATTAAGACATCAATACATACTATTTTAAACATGAACACTAAATAACCTATTACTTAATGCATACCTTTCTTCATTAAGCCACTGCTCTCTTTTTTTCCCAGCTTCTACACTTGGGATTGCACTAGTGGTCTGCAACATATAGCACAAGACAAGGTTACTCCAAAAAATAGATGAAAAAGACAAGAGGATGTGGGTAAACGGCTTTCTCTTCCCAACTAAATAACTATATGGGACATGGAAGCATACAGTGCAAATGAATAGCATAACAGTATCAAGAAATTAAAAATTATTTTCAAGCTTACTTTGAATAAAGAGGTCAAATGAAAAGCATAAAAACCTCTTCCCCTCCTCCTTTATCAGGGCTTGGGACCGGCAATGCAAAATAAATATTTGCATTGGCGAAGTTAAAAAAGGTTATACCTAATATAGCAAAAAGAAAATTAGACACTAATCAAAAATTGCAAAACATAGCGAGCATAATAAAGTCCATAGCAAAGATTAAAAGCATCAAGTCCACCATCAGCATATGTTTAAGAAAAACATAACGATCATAACAAAACAATCATAAATTGTAACAAGTCCCTAACAAAAATTAAAAGCAAGAAGTCATTGGGGTCGAACACTATGCAACCTCCACTACCAACTTCTCCGGGGAATTGAGTCTTGTGTTCCCAAGTAAAGAGAAGCATTGTCGTCTAGCACTTTGTCTATAACAATACCACCTCTTTCTCATAATCAACTATGTGATTGTGCACTAAGTATCGTGGGGTAACGTCAATCCTTCCCTTGCCAATAACTTTACCATTAAACCCTTGTATATCACATAAGAAATCATATTCTAGTGAGTAGTTTTCTACATTCAATGATGTGGATGCACACTAGTTGTACTTGACGCATATTGGGACTTCCCCAATGCCATTAATCTCATTTTCTAATGTAATTATCCGACCTTTCATACCTTTCATTTGATGCCCCTCGGCCCTTTCAATTGCAAGCAAAGATAAAGCTGAAGCCGAAGCCTCGATAGATGCAAGCAAAACTGTAGAACCCACACCACGAGTGCTCCCTCTCTTGTCAATGCCAAAGACTTGGGACAAGACATCATTTCTCAATGATTGTGATTAGTTGGTGTTCTCACCGAAACTTTCTTCAAACTCTTTTTTCTTCACCAACACCTTATCGTATGAAATGTCAAATATGTAAAAATGTCAGGACTAATCATTTGAATGTATAACGTTTTCAAGTAATATTCATCAGTCACTATTTGTAGAAAATCACCATGGTTGGAGCAGTGCTCTTTTTGAGAGACCCATCTTTGCATGTGTGTGGGCAACTATCCACGCATCAATAAGCATTGGGTTTTCGCTCAATCTCTTTGCCTGCAATATAAAAACATAGCATATGTTCGTTAAGATATGAGGAATCAAACAAAGTAAAACATGATAGTATTACGTATACTCAACTTGGGCATTCCCATCGCGCCCACTTACGTGAGTGGCGTGAATCTTTACCACATTACCCGTCCCCAATTGCCTTTTTTTAGCGTTTTTCATACTCTCATGCCCGACAAATGTGGAGGTACATTGGCCAACCTTGAATACTTATCATAATATTTCTTTCGCAATGTAGATTTATATGATTTAAGTTGGTTGCCCATATTTTTGTAGCAACTAATCTTGTAACTCTCTGGAAGTCTATAATATTTCCCCTGACAAGATAATTAATATTTGTAATCATTAAAAATTATAGCAGTGAGTGAGAAGGAGAGAGTAACTTCAGATGAGTAATATTACTGGATTTAATATATTGGCAAAATATTCTCCAATTAAGTGAAGAAAACAAGGGAACTAACATAATAAACACACAACGACGGTGTGCTGGTAAACCCCAAAAAGATTATAAAAAATAGAGAGAAAAAAGTAAATGCCAAATAACAATATTAGTGTGAATCATGAGAATAATACACAAAGGAAAAAAAGAATCATAGATTCATATAGAATACCAAGATAAGTGAATAATATAGATGAGTAAGTAAAAACAAAAAAATACACAAAGCAATCAATATATGAGTATTGGGCTTAAAATATAAGGTAGATATGGAGAAATTGTAGAAGAACAAAATACCAACATTAAAAAATTAATAATAATGGTACAAGCAGAAGAAATAGAAGATAGCAGTAAGTATTTCAATTGACCAACCGCGGAGGACGACTGGAGACCCGATTGTTGTAAAGGGTTTGGGGAGATGATATAGAGGAATCGGGTGATGATAATGTTGAGGAAATGTCAACAAGTTCCAAATTTGTTAAAGATTCGATAGATTATCACTTGAATAAACTTGGTGAGATGTGTCTGATTATATCTCCTTTAATGAATCAATCTTCAATTTGTATTATGCATATTTTATTGTTATGTAATGGAACAAGAACTACGATTATGTTACTACAATTATGTTAAATTAAAGATATGACACATGCACATTCACAATTAGCTTCATAAAAAGCTAAAATTTTAGAGGAATTAAAAGAAATAGCTATTAAAGTTTATTTAATTGAATATTAAAAATAGTGGTGTTATCATTAAAAAATACATAACCTGTATAAGATCGATGCTAATGAGGATCGGAGAGATATTCAGAATCTGCATAACCAAATAACTTGAAACTATTAGAATTATAAAAATAAAATAAACTCATGTCGGTAGTTTCGCATAAATATCTTAGGATATATGCTTGGTTGATTTAGAACTATATCTAGTAAGTAGATATACGAAGAATGAGATATAAGGCTTAGTGCATTGTGCTAAGTACAACAATGTACCAATCGTAATACTTCTGGACCTAATATTTTCTCACCTTCCTCTTTAGGACGGTGTGAATTTATCTTTATTTCCAAAGACCAAACAATCGTGGGAATACTTAGTGGGTGCGCTTTATCCATATTAAAGTGTTTTAATAGCTTTTCGGTATAATTAGACTAATAGGCTAAAATCCCACTAGAATTTTTCTCGATCTACATCCCGAGACAAAATTTAGTTTTCCCAAGATCTTTTATCTCAAGATCCTTTTTTAAATAGTTTATAGTTGTTTCAATCTATTCTAGAGTCCTAATTAAATTATTGTCATCCACATAAACAAACTACTACTATTGCATAACCGTTTGAGGATTTCTTTATAAAGACACAAGGGCAAATTGGATTCCTTGGACAAGTATTCCTTAAGACGATTGTACCCCATCCTTCAAGATTGATTTAAACCGTACGATGAACGTTGTTGATGTAAAAAATTAGATTATCTCTAATTATTTAATCACAAATAAAAAATAAATAAGACAAAGGATTTTAAAGTGGTTCAGCCTCGAAGGAATGGCCTACATCCACTATTTTGTTATTGCTGACTGTTTGGAATTCTCGATAATAGATGTTTTACCCAGAAATTCCGAGTCCTCTGCTAATGAGGAGGTTACAATGTATTTATAGCCTTTAGGCGGTACAAATGAAAGAATAATACACAGATGTCCAATAAGCGTATGCGTCTGTGTGATAATAATGAGCATTTAATGCGCAGTCATCCTCTTGATTATCCGGATATAAATGCTCTGTACGAGATGCAGGTCGGACCGCCTAAGTAGCTCGGTATACATGAGTTGCTCGGTGCAGTACAGTTCCTCGGAGAATACTTGTTGCTCGGAGCATCAGAGTTGGTCGGGGAGGTTGAGTTCCTAGAAGTCAATGTGATGTTCAAAAAATGTTTGCGAGTGCCATGTAGATTGGCACGTGTCTCAACATAAGTGGTCCACGTCAGCGGAATGAATTTGGTATCAGCAGAATCCCCCAATGTTTCGTAGTTTGATGTTGAAGAAAAGTATGGAACATTCTGCTGCTTAGATTTTCGGTTTGTATGGTTTCTAGGAAAGCATTCGTTGTGTACAACTCATTTATAAATGCACAGTATCAGTCTTTAAATATTTTGAATTCTCATAACCGCTTCGTTATTCACGCCCTTTTCTTCTTTTTAGCCGCCAGATACGCAATCGTCTATCCTGGTAATCATTGTTTTTCTCTATTCCCGAGGTAAAGTATTTAAACGCTTCAGAAAATTCGATCGTCTTTTACTTTTTCAAATCTGCATCTTAGAACTTCTTTGCTTCCTCTCTATCTTGTGCGTTCATTTCTTCCATTGTTCGTTGTCAACTGATCCACCCTTTTCCTGTAAGATCTTCTTCCTTCTTTTTTATTTTCTCTGTTCATCATGGTTTACCTTGTTGAGTCGCTTGATAAGTTTCGCTCCGATTTTTCTATTCCTTCATGGGTTACTTTGGAAGAACTTTCTGAACCTTCTAACTATTTTCGTCTGGCTGAGGGACATTGGTTCCCCAGTCTCTTTGTGGCCGAATGCGACTTTTCTTTCCTCCAAACCCTATAGTTTGGAGTTCTGTCAGTTTTTTTATGTTGTTCCTGCAAAAATAGCGCCAAACACTTGGAGAATAGTTAATGGAGTTCATAGGTTAAATCAAATTCATGGAACTCGTTTAGGAATTCCAGAAATTATGTTTTGTTATAGATGGGTTGTCAACGATAGTACTTTTTATTTAAAAATTAAGTTTTTAAATAGGGCTTTAGTTGTCAATCTCCCAGATGCCAACAGGGATTACTTCGAGCATGGGGTTGTTATGAAAAATTGTCAACATGCTCCATTAAATGGAAATGATGTGTATCAGGGTCGTAGATGCCCTCCCTATGGCAATGGGATAGGTTGTTTTTATTTATTTTTATTTTTGAGATTATGTTTTCTTTGTGTTTGATAAAATGCGTCATTGACATTTTAATTTTTGTTTATTTGTAGTTGATAGCAAAAGAAAATCCCCCAAAGAGACTGATGTCAATTTGAAGTACTTGAAACTTATCTGGAGTTTGCACCAAACCGTTGTTGATGAACATATCAGATCAGCCTCATATTTGTTGCAGTATAAAAGCTACACTTCGTCTTTTACTGCTCGTCCAGTGGTGGGTGACATCGACCCATTACCAGCTTCTGAGAGTTCTTCCCCTAAATCAAATATTCCCCTTAGTATTAGAATGAAGAGAAGATGAGCTCCTGCCTTCTTTGCCAAATCGGACTCTGCCAATATAGAGGCCAAGAAAAACAAACAGGATGTCCCCGAGGAAGGGACAAGAAAGATTGATGCGCCCCCTCCAGTTGCTGCTAAGAAGGTTGACGAGAAGCCCCTAGTGGCTCCGAGCAATATTGTTGTTGTTTCTCCTCCTAGTGAGGTTATCGTTATATCACCAACCAAGACAGCATCCTTGGTTGAGAATGTTCCTGTCCTACGAGGAGGTTGAAGAAAATCTCTCTTGAGAGACCAGTTGAAGCAGTCTCTCAGTCTTTAAATGTTGAAGGTGGTATTCCCACCTTTGTTCCTCCGAGATTTGCTATGAGCTCGGTGAAGTCTTGAATTATTCTCGAGATCCAAGGTGTTGAGGACATTCTTTCTCGGGATAGGGTTACCACCTTGGCAGCTCAACATATTACCTCAGTATGTATTACTAATCTAAACTTTCATTTTTCAATGTTATGTCCTTGCACTGACTTACAATTATTTTCTTTTTCCAGCTGGTAACCTGTTTCAACACTATTCTGAAAAAGGATGAAGCTATTAAAGCTTCGAGCTCCTCGAGAGGTGTG
Organism: Sambucus nigra; assembly: GCA_949130495.1. Lineage (NCBI taxonomy): Eukaryota > Viridiplantae > Streptophyta > Magnoliopsida > Dipsacales > Adoxaceae > Sambucus > Sambucus nigra. Next base: position 577,975,144 of record OX422211.1, on the reverse strand, counting down.
GAGAAGGTTTTGTAGGTCTGACTCAGTCCTTAAAGGACTCCCGTCAAAAATATGAAGAAGATAAAGAGGCCTGGGAAACACGACTCAAGTCCATCGAACAAGAAAAAGACCGTGTTGTGGAGGCCTCCCAGGATTTGGAGAGGAAAATGAAAGAATTTGAGAAGAAGATTACTGAGCTTGAGGAAAAGCTCAAAAATACTGGAGAGCTTGAGACTAAGCTCAAAACTGCTGAAGAGGAACTTGGCAGACTCCATGAAGCTGATCGTCAGAGGCAAAAGCTAGAAAGAAAAATGAAGGCTACCGAGGAACTTCATACTGAGAGGATCTCCTCAGAGAAGGCAAAGAGAAAACTGGCTGTTAAGAAGTCCTTCAGCGCTGGCTGGGACAAGGGTTGGAACAAAGGCCTAGCTGCCATGCCCTCTCAGATGGAATTTTCTAGCCTCAAATTCTTTAGGGACGGATGGATTGCTGCTCTGCAGGAGTTAAAGGTCTCAGAGAGTTCTGAAATTTTTCAGCGCCATGTTCATGGTCCTCCTCCCTCTCCTGGAGAAGAAGAAGAGGACTAACCTGCCTCAAAAGAGTCTTCGATGATAGCTGGGGATCGGGTTCCTACTGTTGAACTTCACTACGAGCAGCCCCAACCAACTGACATGTCTACCGATCAGCTTTCTCTGCCCTCCGAGAAACTAACCTCTTCGTCCAAGCCTCCCGAGGAAGTCTTAGGAAGCAAGGAGAAGGTGTAGAGTTGTTCGGACCTCTCTCTTTGCTTTTTATTTTGCTGTTGAATGTAATTCTGAACCATGTACCTCTTTTTGTGATGTAATAAAATTTGAAGTTTTGGTTGTGCCTCTTAAATCCTTTTTTCTTGCTATGTTCTTATTATTGATCCATTTTATTCTTCTTGCTCTGTCTGCTTTCTTATTGATTCTTTCTATGTCTTCTTTTTGCTAGTTTATGGCTAGAATGGAGCTTTTGTCAGCCCACGATACTGAACTGATGAAAAAATGTAATGAGTACTTCAAGGTTGGCTATGCTGACTTGACTGAAGCTCAAATCATCGACATCCTTGGTCCAGACACTTCGGAATGAGCAGTCGAAGCCTATCAATATTTGAAATGCTTGCTCGACCGTGCAGTTGCTAATAATGTGGCATATTATGAGATGATTGAAGATCTCCGGGGTATCATCGAGGAACTTCAGCAATAATATAAGGAATCTTCTGCCCTTTTGCATCAGGGGTATGAGAAAAAATATCAGCAACTAAATGCTGACAAAGGATACGATAAGTTAGTCGCTGCTTATGATATTAAGGAGAGGACTTTGAAGACCGAGGTTGAAGAGCATAGGCAGATCGCGAAACTGCTGGAGCAGGAAAACAATAACTTGCGAGGAGAGATATCCCAACTAAAATCTACAGCATCTACCTCGGGAGCCTTGGTCCCTGTCAATGACGAAGGTTTCTCATTTTTGGAGGTTGAAAATGCTAATTTGAGAGGCGAATTAGAAACTTTAAAGAGAATTGGACCCTCTACATCTGCTCGCGGACGAGGAAGAGTTTCTCGGGGACGAGCAAGAGTTGTTCGGGTTACTATTAAAGAGGCGAGAACTCAAGCATCTTTGGAAAATCAAGCAGTTTAGTTGGTTGCGAAGAATAAAGCTCTGTCAAAGATGTCCAAGAAGATTCTGGACCTTAACGAGCAACTTTCCACACAAGGATCCGCCTTGGAGAATAAAGAAATTTTTGTGAAGAATCTCCACGAGCAGCTGGAAAGGTTGACTTACCAATTCCACAAACAGCCTAGAGAGTTTTAGATGGCTGGCTATAATGAATCCCTCTACCATCTTGATGATCGAATCCAGCAAGCGAATAATGAGGGTTATAAATAAGGATGGTTGAATGCACTGGGTGTATTAAAATTGGAACAGGGCCATTATCTATGGGATTATCATAACCCTGGATTGCTCGAGTTACCGTGCCACCTTTTAAACTTGATATGAGCTGGATTCCTGCTTGGGCAATCCCTCAGTGCTTAATCTCCAAATATCTCGGCGACTACAGTCTTCATTCCAACGTTGATATTTCTCGCCATGAGCATCTACTTGATCGGCCATCAGTGATGAATGTTCGAATGCTTCGAGATCTGAATTTCATAAATTCCCCTTATGCCTTAGACGATCCTCCTGCTGGAGTAGAACCTGTTTCAAAGACAAAAGGGAAGAAACCAATAGAATAGGATTTTATGTAATAATTTCTACTTTCCACAGCATATATAATCCTTCTTGTTTTGAATGAAAAATTTTGGTAATACATTTCTCACGTCACTTGTAATTTCACTTAGTATGAATGAAAATTTGTCTTTTGTCATTTCATTTTCTTCTAAATAATTTATAGAATATTTTTGCTTGTTGGTCGATAAATATATGTATGCTTGTGACATACTGATCTCATTGCAGTGATTTATCAATCTTTAATTCTAAATAATAGAACAACTTACACTTCATGGTATTGCCTAATTTAAGCAACCGGAGTTGATTAAAATTGTCTTACCAACCAACTAGAGGGTTGAAATTTTTGTTTTCGACCAACCGGAGTTGGTGAACTTTTATTCCCCGACCAACCGCAGTAGGTGGATTTTATTTTACCGACCAACCGTAGTTGGGGGGATTTATTTTACCGATCAACCGTAGTTGATGGACCAACCAACCGTAGTTGGAGGGATTTATTTTACCTAGTAACCGTATTTATTTTACCGACCAACCGTAGTTGGAGGGATTTATTTTACCCACCAATCGTAGTTGGAGGGATTTATTTTACCGACCAACCGTAGTTGATGGACCGACCAACCGTAGTTGGAGGAATTTATATTACCGACCAACCATAGTTAATGGACCGACCAATCGTAGTTGGAGGGATTTTATTTTACCGACCGACCAACCGTAGTTGGAGGGATTTATTTTACCGACCAACCGTAGTTGATGGACCGACCAACCGTAGTTGGAGGGATTTTTTTTTACCGACTGTTGATACCAAATTTAATCTGCTGATGTGGACCAATCATATGAAGACACGTGGCTGTCTACATGGCAACTACAAACACTTCCGAGGAACTCCCACGCTCCGAGGAACAAAACTGCTTACCCGAGGATCTCACATGCTCCGAGGAACTCATACGCTCCGAGGAACTCTTGAATACCAAGAAGCTTAGGTGGTCGGAGCAACTCAGGCGGTCCGAGCTGCATCTCGAACAAAGCATTAATAGCTGGATATCCAACAGTTCAACTGATTCATTAAATGCTTATCATTTAGACACACACGCTTAAAGGGCATTAAATGTATTACCCTTTCATATGTATATCATTTAATGTATCACCCTTTCAGATGACAGCCTCAAGGCTATAAATACGTTGTACAATCCTCATTGTAAGGGGACCTGAATCCTGAATCCAAACTCAGGGATCGACCCCCAGACCGGAATTTCTTGAGATAACTTGTAATCGAGAATTCCCATACAAACAACAATAAAACAACAGTGGACGTAGGCCATTCTTATAAGGCTGAACCACTTAAAAATCTTTTGTCTCATTTATTTATCTGTGATTGAATTATTAGAGTGATCTAATTTTTTACATCAACAGATTGGCGCCGTCTGTGGGAAACGACTGGTAATATCGTTTTCTCACCAATAACAATCCATTACCAATGGCTGATATTCCTGAATCCAGCAATCGAAACGCTGGAACCCCTTCAAATCCATCTGCACCACCAACTATTCCAGATCTGACTGGAATAATGGCAAATCTGGCTCAGGGCCAGACCGTCATGCAAGAAACGATGCGACAACTCACCCAAACCCTCAATGGCGATGCGCCAGCCCATTCCGGATCGCGAAGCATTCAAAGGAATACTCGTGCGCCTTCTTCGCGTGCTAGGCGTACTAATTCATATCGCGATGAGGAATCTGAAGATTTCTCTTATCAACCTGGATGAACTTCGTCAGTGCGAGCCACCGATACTGAACAATGTGTCACCCTCTCCCCAGAAAGGGCCAGCGCATTGGAAAGATTAAGTAGGGCCTCTCCTTTTGATCGATTAGGCCCTAGGAGGAACAAAAGTCCTCTTAATGCAGCGTCGAGGAGCTTTCGACGACCATCAGATTTAATGGAAGGATCTGCCCAGTCGCAACCAGCTGCTCGTCAAGATAGATCCTATGACCGATCAGCTGCTCGTCGAGATAAATCCCAGGAAGCCACTTCAACGCGATCAGTTGCTCGAACCAATAGGCCCGAGGAAGGAAATGATGCATGGAAAGGATCTATTCAGAGGCTGGAGGATAGATTAGGGGAAATGGCTAAGGCCAAGAACCCTCTACAATGAACCTTTGTTCGAGGACCACCTTTTGTCCAAGACATTGTTGATTTTCCAACACCTTCAAAGTTCAAAGCACCTATTGTGACTCCCAAGTATGATGGGAAGACTGACCCTGTCCTTCATATAGAACAATATCAAGCTGCTGTCGACATCGATGCTGTCCCAGACGAGATGAGATGCAGGGCATTCTCGGGAACTCTTACCGGATCTGCTCAGATATGGTATAATAATCTTCCTCGGGGTAAGATTTCAACTTTTCTTCAATTGACTGAGTTATTCATTGGGAATTTCTGCTTTGGAGCAAAGCCAGTTAAACGAGTAGCACATTTGTTAAGTGTTAGACAAAAGGCTGGTGAGAGTATCAAAGATTATATAACTCGTTTTAATAATGAGAAACTCGAAGTTATTGATTACGAGGAGAAGACAGTTATTACTGCTTTGATGAGTGGACTACTGCCGAACAAGTTGTACTACACTTTGGCCAAAGATCCACCTTGAACCATGTTGGACCTGATGGGAAAAGCGTCCAAGATTATGAATGCCGAGGAGGCTATGTCTGCGAAGAAGAATATGGACGCCAAAGAAACCAAGGTGGAAGGCGATAAAGCTAAGAAGAAAGAGCATAAGAATAATGGTGGTGACAAACATTCCAAAAATAGGTCGTCATGGGAAGTCTTGAGGAAATTTGATAATTACACACCTTTGAAGGAGAATATCAACCACGTCCTGGAAGAAATTAAGAACAACGAGGAGTTAAACTGGCCAAAGAAAATGAAATCAGACCCTGACACGAGGAATATGGAGAAATATTACAAGTTCCACAAGAATCATGGCCATATGACTAAAAATTGCATAGCTCTTCAGAATGAGATTGAAACACTCATCCGACGAGGAAAGCTATCGAAGTATGTTGATCGGGGAGGCGAAAGAAGAAACAACGACCGAACTAGAAAGAGATCTAGATCTCCTCGTCGAGCAGAGGAGAACAAGAAGAGAAACCATGAAGTTGATTCAGAGGATGACCCCGATCTTCCCAAGAAACCAAGGCAGCCAGAACGAGAGGTATTTTCAATACGCTTTGGGTCATTTGATTATAATGTTATTATAGGAGGAGATGCAGGAGGAGGAGACCTTACTGCAGAAAGAAAAGCTTACCTCGATGAGGCTCAAGCTTGCTCGTACATTCAGTGAATAAATCTAGCTGAGGAAGATCGCCCGAGAAAGGTGAACAAGGAAAAATTGGTCATCGATTTCTCAAAGAACGACCTTGCAGGTGTTCTATATCCTCATGATGACCCGTTGGTGATCAAAATGAGGATGAAGGAGGTTATGATTTCAAGAATACTGGTCAACAATGGTAGCTCGATAGACATCATATTCTACTCGTGTTTCGATAGTTTAAATCTAAAGCTATCTCAACTGGAGCCTTACCACAGACCCCTCATCAGTTTGCTGGCGAGAAAGTATTTCCACTTGGGACGATCAAGTTGGATATATTCATTGGTACGTGGCCTGCTTGTCGGACAGAAAGAATACGATTCTTCGTGATGGATAAGAATGTCCAGTCATCGTACAATATCATCATAGGAAGAGTAGGATTGAAGAAGTTCGAGGCTGTGCCATCTACAGTGCATCAGTGCTTAAAATTTCCAACAAACTTTGGAGTAGGAGTTGTGAAAGGTGATCAGAAGGTAGCTAGGGAATGCTATTATTCATCCGCCGATCAAAAAGAACTGGAAGAATCAAAGAAAAAGACTACGACCTATCAAGTGGAGGAAGGTACAGAAATTGAAACATTGGATCCTCGAGATGAGTCGCAACTCGTGAAGGGTCAAGTGATGGAAGCTGCTGAAAACATTATTCTGGACAACGAGCACCCTGAGCGAACTACTCAAATAGGTTCATCGTTGGAAGCCTCATTAAAACAAGAATTGATAACTTTCCTTAGAAGCGGAAGACAAACTTTTGCGTGGAGTCATGAAGATATGCCTGGGATAGACCCAAACTTCTTATGTCACGAGCTCAATGTGAATAAGGAAATCAAGCCTGTGAAGTAGAGAAGAAGAGTATTCAGTCCCGAGAAGAATCAAGCTATACAGGAGGAAGTCGAGAAGCTCCAGAAAGCTTGTTTCATTGAAGATGTTAAATATCCAGATTGGTTAGCTAATGTGGTGATGGTAAAGAAGAAAAACAACAAGTGGAGGATGTGTGTGGACTTCACCGACCTCAACAAAGCATGCCCAAAGGATCACTTTCCATTGCCCCGAATTGATCAACTGGTGGATGCTACCTCGGGACACGAGTTGCTGAGCTTCATGGATGCTTATTCTAGATACAATGAAATTAAAATGAAACCTGAAGATAGGGAAAGTACTTCTTTTATTACCCCTGGGGGAACTTATTGTTATAATGTTATGCCTTTTGGTTTGAAAAATGCAGGTGCGACATATCAGAGACTGATGAACAAGGTCTTTGATGAACAAATCAGTGACAACATGGAAGTTTATGTTGACGATATGCTGACAAAAAGCAAGAAAGTTGTCGATCATCTAGTTGACTTAAGCCAGACTTTTGATCAACTAGATAAATATCAAATGAAGCTGAACCCGACGAAGTGCATCTTTGGAGTACGAGAAGGCATGTTTCTCGGGTACATTGTCAATCAACGAGGCATTGAAGCAAATCCTGAAAAGATCAAAGCTCTATTAGGGCTGCGATCCCTAATAACGAAGAAGGAAGTACAAAGTCTCACAGGACGAGTAGCGGCACTCAACAAATTTGTGTCACGAGCAACTGATAGATGTCTCCCATTCTTCAAGACACTCAGAAAGACTTTTGAGTGGAATGATGAATGCAAGAAGGCTTTTCAAGACTTGAAGAAATACTTGGGAGCACCTCCACTGTTGTCCAGACCGGTGATGGGAGAAAAATTGTATTTATACCTTGCAGTATCCGAGAATGCAGTTAGCTCGACGTTGATCAGAGTGGAGAATGGAGTACAAAAGCCAATTTACTACACAAGTAAGGCCTTCCGAGGAGCAGAGATCAGATATCTAAGGCTGGAGAAATTGGCACTGGCGCTGATTGAGGCGAGTAGGATAATGAGGCCATACTTCCAAGCTCATACGATAGTAGTATATACCGATGTGCCATTGAGACAATCCCTTCACAAGCCAGAAAAATCAGGGAGATTGATGTACTGGGAAATAGAGCTTGGCGAATATGATATAATTTATGAACCCCGATCATCACTAAAAGGGCAGGCTGTAGCAGATTTCATAGCGGAGTTCACCTATCCTGAAACCCCCGAGGAGTAAAAGTTACTCGCTGATCAACCTGTGGATGTTACAGGATTAACAAACACAAGCCCAGACCAATTCCGATTGGTAAAAGGGCGTGTGGATGTTACAGGATGTGATGCAGAGATAGTTGGGAGGACTCCGGACGAGGAACAGGAGTTGCTCGCTGATCAACCTGTGGATGTTACAGGATCGACAAACACTAGCTTAGACCAACTCCGGTTGGTAAAAGGGCAAGTGGATGTTACAAAATCATTAAATTCGAGCCCAGACCAACTCCGGTTGGTAAAAGGGCAAGAAGAAATGATCGACGAGGAGAGAGAAAAATCTGGGGAGGATGAAAAGAAGCAATAAATATTTCACCGAGGAACTCTGACTGATTCGACATTTGAAGACGAGTTACCTATATGGAGGCTATATGTAGATGGATCATCTTGCAATACAGGATGTGGCGCGGGGATAGTTTTGAGCACTCCGGACGAGGTCGACATGAAATACGCTTTGCGTTTCCAATTCAAAGCTTCCAACAATGAGGCTGAATATGAGGCCATGATTGCAGGGCTTAATTTGGCAAAAGTTATGGAGGCGCAGCAAGTTATGATCTTCAGTGACTCTCAACTGATTGTAAACCAAATGATGGGAGTATATGCAGTTAGAGGAGAATTAATGATCAGATATCATGCAAAGGCAAAGGAGCTGGTGTCAGAATTTACTGCTATTCAGCTGGTCAGAATACCAAGAATGGAGAATGCGAGAGCAGACGCCCTAGCTCGACTAGCGTCAGCTACTCGCACCGAGTTACGACGAATAATCCCAATTGAAGTGTTGGCTGGTCGGAGTATAGATGAAGATCTGACGATGAAATTTATCACCCTTTATTTAGGTCCATCTTGGATGGATCCCATCAGGGCGTATATCGAGGATGGAGAATCGCCAATTGACAAGCTCGCAGTCAAGAAATTGAGTTTAAAGCTGCTCGGTATGTACTAACTAATGGTGTTTTATATCGACGAGGAATAATGGCAGGTTTACAGAGATGTGTACATCCCTCCGAGGTGAAAGAATTAATTGAAGAGATCCACGAAGGGTCTTGTGGAGCACATGTAGCAGGTCGGACGCTTTTGCAAAGGGTGATGACGCAGGGATACTACTGGCCGACGATGAGGGCTGATTGTATAGCTTATGCCAAGAAATGTGACAAGTGCCAGCGTTTCTCCTCCATCCGAAGAACTCCACAAGCATTGTTGACACCCATAACTTCCCCTTGGCCATTTGCCATGTGGGTAATTGATTTGGTTGGACCACTGCCAACGACCCGAGGAAGGTTCAAGTACCTCGTCGTCGCAGTGGATTATTTTACTAAGTGGGTAGAAGCTGAGCCACTCATTGATATGACGTACGAGAAGGTTTACCAATTTGTTTGGAAGAACATCATTTTCCGATATGGTCTCCCTCATGCCTTCATCACAGACCATGGAACACAATTTGATAACGAGGAGTTTGCCGCCTATTGTCACCAGTCAAACATTTTGAAGGTTCATTCAGCACCAGGCCATCCTCAAAGCAATGGACAAACTGAAGTGACAAACAGAACGCTGCTGAACGGTTTGAAGAAACGATTGGACGATGCAAAAGTAAACTGGATCAACGAGCTACAATCAGTACTTTGGGCTTACCGAACTACTCCCCGAGTAGCAACTGGAGAATCACCATACGTCCTGACGTTTGGAAGTGAAGCTGTCATACTCGCCGAGTTGGGCCTCCCAACACACAGGGTACTGAATTTCAATTCCCCTGTCAGTGACTTAATGAGAAGACTGGATTTAGACATGCTAGAGGAAGTTAGAGAAGAAGCAGCCATTAGAAATGCTGTTTACCAGCAGCGAAAAACTTTGTTTTACAACAAGAGGGTGAAGAAGTGCAACCTGTAAGAAGGAGACTATGTGCTAAAGAAAGTAATTCAAAAGCATAACAAACTGGAGGCAAACTGGCATGGACCATACCGAGTTACAGAAGTTGTTCGACCAGGAACTTACCGAATAGCAACTCTAGAAGGCGAGGAGTTTAAGAATGCATGGAACGCAGAGCACCTGCTCAAGTATTATCAGTGATGTATATGTAACGCAGTTCCATCAGTATGAATAAAATAAAAATATTCTGCAAGTCTCTCTGTGTATTGAAATTTTTTTGGGGAATACTAGTGCTACGCTACGCACAACTCGGCACAACTCGGCAGACTACTCAAGAAAATATTCCAAACTGTACCAACATAGTTGGTCCACGAGGAGAAAATATTCCAAACTGTACCAACGTAGTTGGTCGACGAGGAGAAAATATTTCAAACTGTATCAACGTAGTTGGTCGACGAGGAGAAAATATTCCAAAATGTACCAACGTAGTTGGTCGACGAGGAGAAAATATTCCAAACTGTACCAACATAGTTGGTCAACGAGGAGAAAATATTCCAAACTGTACCAACATAGTTGGTCGACGAGGAGAAAATATTCCAAACTGTACCAAGTATGGTTGATCGGGGATAAAAACCCACTAACTACAGTTGGTCGACGAGGAGAATTTATTGACCTTGGTTGGTCAGACACATTTTATGAAAAAGATAAAAATTTACCAAGTATGGCTAGTAGGGGATAAAAACCCACTAACTATAGTTGGTCGATGAGCAACAATTTAACAACTTTGGTTGGTTGGAAAAATTTTAAACATTTTTATACTCATTACTTTATCGAGAAACATTACTGATAGTTGTAACTTTTTTACTAAGTTGGTCGATGAACAACACTATTATTATCTTTTTAACAGATATGCATAAATGTAAAGTGTTTGATATTTACAAGACAATAGCAATTAAGATTTGCAAGCAATAATAAAATGAAAATTACATTGATATGTATACTAACTGTTACATTAAAAATTCATATTCTATTGGTCTTTTCCCCTCAGCTTTCGATACAGGTTCCTCGCCAGCAGGCGGATCATTTAAAGACTGAGGAGAATTGATGAAGTTCAAATCCTTCAGCATCCTGACGTTCATCACAGAATGTCGATCTAGAAGATGCTCGGGACGAGATACTTCGATTTGAGAATGTAAACTGTAGTCACCGAGATACTTCGAAATTAAGCTCCGAGGAATGGCACGAGCAGGGATCCATTTCATCTCCAAATTATACGGTGGCACAGGCAAGTCGAGCAACCCGGGATCATGGTAGTCCCACAGATAGTGTCCTTGTTCGAGCTTCAGCACACCTAAGGAATTCAGCCATCCTTATTTGTAGCCCTTATTGCTGGCATTCTGGATACGATCGTCCAAGTGGAATAGTGCTTCGTTGTATCCAGCCATCCAGAATTCCCTGGGCTGTTTGTGGAGTTGATATGTTAGCCTTTCTAGCTGCTCGTGGAGATTCTTGATGAAAAGCTCCTTATTCTCCAAAACTGATTTCTGCGCAGAGAGTTGTTTCTCCAAGTCCCTTATCTTCTTTGACATGTCGGACAAAGCCTGGTTCTTAGCCATTAATTGGAAGGCTTGGTTCTATAAGGCAGATGCTGTTCTCTGTTCCTCGACAAGCACCCGAGCTGCTCTTGCTCGTCCCCGAGGAGCTCTTGCTCGACCACTAGAAGATGTCGAGGTACCAGAACTCCTCAAAGTCTCCAACTCTTCCCTCAATTTGGCATTCTCAACTTCTAAGAATGAAAATCCCTCGTCAGTCACTGGGATTAGGGCTGTTGAAGAAGAAGCTGCAGACTTCAACTGTGCTAGTTCCTTCTGCAAATTGTTATTTTCTCGCTCCAACAGCTCGGTAATCTGTCTACATTCTTCAACTTCACCCCTTAGGGTTCTCTCCCTGACATCGTACCCAGCAAAGAGCTTCTCGTAGCCCTTCTCGGCAGAAAGCTGCTGATACTTCTTCTCATACCCCTCATGCAACAGGGCAGTTGATTCCTTGTACTGATTCTGAAGGTCTTCGAGGGTACATTAGAGATCCTCGATCATTTCGTAGTAAGCCACATTATTGGACACCGCTCGATCAAGCAGACACTTCAGGTACTGATATGCTTCCACTGCCTGTTTTGAAGCATCCTGGCTGAGGATGTCGGCAACTTGTGTAGCACTCAAGTCTGTGTGACCAGCCTTAAAGTACTCATTATATTGCTGCAGCTACTTTGTATCATGGGCAGATAGCAATTCCATCCTGGCCAGAAACTAGCAGAGAAAGAAAGAGCAATCATCAAAAAGAAGATCAAGACAGTGTACAAATAGAAAAGAGACAACCGTATGGAAGAAATAGTTCAAATTTTATTAGATCATAGTTCAGGAGTACAAATTCTGGGTTACATTTGACAAAAAAGAAAAATAGAAAGGTAAACCGAACAACATTACACCTTTTCCTTATCTCCCAAAACCTTCTCGGAAGGTTGGGAGGAGGAAGCAGGTTGCTCGGAGGGAACTGTGGGTTATTCGAAAAGCACCAGCTGTTGCTCGGAAGAAGAAACGACTTGCTCGGTAGCAGGCTGGTTGGTTAGGGCATGTTCTCCCATTACCATTGAAGACTCTTCAGAGGTAGCTTCGTCCTCTTCTAATTCTTCTGGAGTAGGAGGGGGACCAGGGATGTATCTCTGGAAGAGCTCGGATGACTCGTCGACCTTCATTTCCTGAAGGGCAGCAACCCATCCATCCCTAAAATACTTTAGACTGCCATAGTCCACTTGAGAGACCATGGTAGCACACCCCTTATCCCACCCCTTCTCCCAGCCAGAGCTGAAGGACTTCTTCACAGCAACCTTCCTTTTGGCCTTCTCCAAGGCAAGCTTCTCGGACAACAAATCATCAGCAGCTTTCAGTTTTTGTTCAGCTTCCTCCTTCTGCCGAGTTACTTCCTGGAGCTTGTCCAACCTCTCATCAGCAATTTTGATTTTATTTTCTAGCTCTCCAGCGGCTTTGAGCTTTTCCTCAAGCTCTTTATTTGCCTTCTCCAACTCCTTGGAGGCATCACCAACTCGAGCTTTTTCTTGCTCGGAGGAGGAAAGTTTTTTCTCCCAGATAGCCTTATCAGTGGCATACTTCTGGGGGGAGTCTTCCAAAGATTTGATAGCCTCTTCCATAGCTCCCTCCACACTGGACGAGGAGCATGAGGCTTTAATGGATTCATCCTTTTTCAGGATTATGTTAAAGTAGCTCGTCAACTGTGAACAGAAAAAGAAAGCAAGTTAGAAACAAGAAATGACAAATGAAACTATGAAAGTTTAAAGTAAAGAGACTTACTGAAGCAAGGTGACGAGCAGCCAAAGAAGCAACCATGTCCCGAGTGAGGTTATCTTCAGTACCTTGGACCTCGGGAATGGTCAAGGACTTTACCGAGCTCATGTCAGAGCTCGGGGGAACAAAGTGGGAACTTCAGCCCCAACAGCTGGGGGCTGAACGATGGTATCAGCCAAATTGACCAATGAGCTCTTCTTCAGCCTCCTCAGGGGAACAGGTACAGCTAAGGAAGAATCCTTGGTCAGTGATATCACAATCACCTCTCCAGGAGCAGCAGACCTGCTCGGAGCCACTGCGATCTTCTCGGCAGTTTTTGCAGGAGCAGCTGGAGGAGCTGCAGCAGTTTTCTTTGTCCCCTCCTTTGGGACATCAATCTTAATCCTTTTTACCTCCCCAGAACCGGAGGTAGTTTTATCAAACAGAGCAGGAGTTCTTCTCTTCTTCATCCTTTCGCTCAATGGAATATGAGATTCAGGCGAAGAACTTGCAGAGGCTGGTACTGGCTCTGCTTCACTGATCACTGGATAAGCAGTGAAGGAGGTTGTGTAACTCTTGTATTAGAGCAGATACAAAGATGACCTGATATGCTCGTTGGCAACACGTTGATGCAGACTCCAGATAAGTCCTAAATGCCTTATATTGACATCTGTTTCTCTTGGGCACCTTCTCTTACTATCAACTGCAAATAAACAAACATTGTTATCAGTGACACATTTTATCAAACATAAAACAAACATGATTTCAAAATAAATAAAATAAAATAAAAATGACCTATCCCATTGCCATAAGGAGGGCATCTGGGACCTTGGTAAACCTCATCTTCGGTTAATGGAGGGTGTTGCCAATTTTTTACGACAACCCCGTGTTCAAAATAATCCCTATTGGCATCAGGGAGGTTGACTACTAAGGCTCTATTTATAAACCTAGTTTTTAAATAATAAATATTATCATTAACTGCCCATCTATATCAGTACATAATTTCTGGAATTCCTATACGAGTTCCATGCACTTGATTTAATTTACGCACCCCATTAACTATTCTCCATGTGTTGGGGGCTATTCGTATAGGAACAACATCAAAGTACTGACATAATTCCAGACACAGAGGATTTGGTGGAAAAAAAAATCCACACTCAGCAAAAAAGAGACTGGGGAACCAATGTCCCTCAGCCAAATTGAAATAATTAGAAGGCTCAGAAAGCTCTTCCAAGACAACCCAAGAGGGAATGGAAAAATTAGATCGAAATTTGTCAAGAGATTCAACAAGGTAAACCATGGTGATTAAAAGAAATGAAGAAGAAAGAAGAAGATCTTACAGGAAAAGAGTAGAGCTGATTACGACAGACGATGGAAGATATGAATACATGAGAGAGTAGAAGACAATGAAAAACTCAAAGACGAAAATTTGAAAAGATAGAAGATGATGGGAGTGTCTGTGAAGTTGAAATACCTTACCTTGGGAACTGGCGAAGTAATGATTACAAAAAATGATGATTACATTACCGCCGGCTAAAAGGGCATTAAATATTGGCGCGGGAATCAAAACGGGCAACAGCGGCTAAAAAGATGAAAACTAACGCGGGAATCGAAGCACGCAAAAAAGTCCAAAAAAACATGATTCTACGAATTTGGAAGGAGAAATAAATACAAGGGAAATGCTCCTAAAAATCAGGAAGACTATTTAAAGCTACCATATTCCGAGAAAGAATGTTCCATACTCCTCAAATTTCGAACTATGAAACATTGGGGGCTTTTGTTGATACCAAATTTAATCTGCTGATGTGGACCAATCATATGAAGACACGTGGTTGTCTACATGGAAACTACAAACACTTCCGAGGAACTCCCACGCTCCGAGGAATAAAATTGCTTACCCGAGGATCTCACATACTCCGAGGAACTCATACGCTCCGAGGAATAAACCTCTCCGAGGAACTCTTGAATACCAAGAAGCTTAGGCGGTCCGAGCAACTCAGGCGGTCCGAGCTGCATCTCGAACAAAGCATTAATAGCTGGATATCCAACAGTTCAACTGATTCATTAAATGCTTATCATTTAGACACACACGCTTAAAGGGCATTAAATGTATTACCCTTTCATATGTATATCATTTAATGTATCACCCTTTCAGATGACAGCCTCAAGGCTATAAATACGTTGTACAATCCTCATTGTAAGGGGACCTGAATCCTGAATCCAAACTCAGGGATCGACCCCCAGACCGAAATTTCTTGAGATAACTTGTAATCGAGAATTCCCATACAAACAGCAATAAAACAACAGTGGACGTAGGCCATTCTTATAAGGCTGAACCACTTAAAAATCTTTTGTCTCATTTATTTATCTGTGATTGAATTATTAGAGTGATCTAATTTTTTACATCAACACCGACCAACCGTAGTTGATGGACCGACCAACCGTAGTTGTAGGGATTTATTCTAAACTTGATGCGTAGTGTGTAGCACTAATACTCTGAAAAAATTTCAACAAAAGGAGAGAATTGGGTAAAACTTCCAAAGCTTTATTCATATCGAAGAAAACTGCATTACATAAGGATTGAACTACTGATAATATTTGCGCAGATGCTCTGCGTTCCATGCATTCTTAAACTCCTCTCCTTCTAAGGTTTCAATCCTATATGTCCCTAGTCGAACAACTTATGTTACTCTGTAGGGTCCATGCCAGTTAACTTCCAGTTTGTTGTGTCTTTGAATTACTTTCTTTAGCACATAGTCCCCTTCTTTCAAGTCACATTTCTTTACTCTTTTGTTGTATAATAGAGTTGTTCGTTGCTGGTATGCAGCATTCCTGATTGCTGCTTCTTCTCTAACTTCTTCGAGCATATCTAGATCCAATCTCCTCATCAAGTCACTGACAGGAGAATTGAAATTCAGCACCCTGTGTGTGGGGAGGCCCAGCTCGGCAGGTATAACAGCTTCTCTTCCAAATGCCAGCATGTATGGAGATTCTCCTGTTGCTGCTCGTGGTGTAGTACGATAAGCCCACAGTACAGAATGTAGCTCGTTGATCCAATTTGCCTTCTCATCATCCAGTCTTTTCTTCAAACCATTCATCAGCGTTCTGTTCATTACCTCAGTTTGTCTATTGCTCTGGGGATGGCCTGGTGCAGAGTGGGTTTTCAATATGTTTGACTGATGATAATATGCAGCGAACTCCTCGTTATCAAATTGAGTTCCATGGTCCGTGATGAATGCATGAGGAAGACTATGTCTACAAATGATGTTATTTCATATAAATTGATACACCTTGTCGTATGTTATATCAATAAGGGGCTCTACTTCCACCCACTTAGTAAAATAATCCACCGCGACTACGAGATATTTAAATCTTCCCCTGGTCGTTGGAAGTGGCCCGACCAAATCAATTCCCCACATGGCAAATGGCCAAGGGGAAGTAATCGGTGTTAACAATGCTTGGGGAGTTCTTAGGATAGAGGAAAAGCGTTGACGTTTATCACTTTTTTGGCATAGGCTATACAATCAGCCCTCATTGTTGGCCAATAGTATCCTTGTGTCATTACTCTTTGCAAAAGCATCCGACCTGCTACATGAGCTCCACAGGACCCTTCATGGATCTCTTCAATCAAGTCTTTCACCTCGGAAGGGTGCACACATCTTTATAGACCTGCTATAATTCCTCGTCTATATAGAATACATAACGAGCAACTTTAAACTTCAGTTTCTTGGCTGCGAGTTTATCGGTTGGTAATTTCCCTTCCTCAATATATGCCCTGATGGGATCCATCCAAGATGGTCCTAAATCAAGGGTAATAAATTTCATCATCAGATCTTCGTCTATGCTTCGACTAGCCAAGACTTCTATTGGGATTATTATTCGTAGCTCGGTGCGTATGGCTGAAGCTAGCCGAGTTAAGACATCCTCTCTTGCATTCTCTAATCTTGGTATTCTAATTATCTGTACTGCGATCAGGCTTGATAAAACCTCCATTGCTTTTGCATGATACCTAATCATTAATTCTCCTTTGGCTGCATATACTCCCAGCATTTAATTTATGATCAATTGCGAGTTACTGAATACGATAACCTACTCCGCCCCCATGGTTTTTGCCAGGCCAAGTCCTACAATCATAGCTTCATATCCAGCCTCATTATTAGAAGTCTTGAATTGGAAGCGCAAATCGTACTCCACATCGACCTCATCCGGGCTGTTCAAATAATCCCTGCCCCACAACATGTAATGCAAGATGAGCCATCCACATATAGATTCCATATAGGTACCTCATCCTCAAATTTTTGATCGGACAGAGTTCCTCGGTGGAATATTTATTGCTTCCTTTTATCCTCCTCTAGTACTTCTTGCTGCTCATCGACCATCTCCTCCTGATCGTCAACTGACTTAAGTTGATCGGGGTTTAAATTTGATGATCCTGTAACATCCACAGGTTGGTCGGTATTCAGCTTTTGCTCCTCGGAGGTATCAGGATAAGTGAATTTTGCGATAAAATCTTCTACTACTTGCCCTTTAAGTGACGACCTAGGCTCATAAATTATATCATATTCACCAAGTTCTACTGCCCAGTACATCAATCTCCCTGATTATTCTGGTTTATGAAGGGCTTGTTTCAGTGGCATATCGGTATACACTACTATGGTATGAGATTGGAAGTACAACCTCATTCTTCTACTTGCTTCGATCAACGCTAGTGCCAACTTTTCTAGTCTTGGATATCTGATCTCTGCTCCTCGGAAGGCCTTGCTAGTGTAATAAATTAGTTTTTGCACTCCATCCTCCATTCTTATCAATGTCGAGCTAACTGGATTTTCTGAAACTGCCAGATACAAGTATAATCTTTCTCCCATCACTGGCCTGGACAACAGTGGGGGTGCTCCCAAGTATTTCTTTAACTCTTGAAAGGCCTTCTCGCATTCATCATTCCATTCAAACATTTTTCGAAGTGTTTTGAAGAATGTGAGGCATCTATCAGTTGCTCGTGATACAAATCTATTAAGTGCTGCAACTCGCCCTGTGAGACTTTGCACTTCCTTCTTCATCGTTGGAGATCGTAGCCCCAATAGAGCCTTGATCTTTTTTGGATTTGCTTCAATACCTCGTTGGTTGACAATATACCCTAGGAATATGCCTTCTCGTACTCCGAATATGCACTTGGTAGGGTTCAACTTCATTTGATATTTATCTAATTGATCAAAGGTTTAACCTAAATCAATTAGATGGTCAGCAGCTTTCTTGCTCTTCGTCAGCATATCATCAACATAAACCTGCATATTGTGACTAATTTTCTCTGCAAACACCTTGTTCATCAGCCGCTGATATATTGCACCTGTATTTTTCAAACCAAAAGGCATAACATTATAACAGTAAGTTTCCCTAGGGGTAATAAAAGAGGTACTCTCCCTGTCTTCAGGTTTCATTTTAATCTGGTTGTAACCAGAATAAGCATCCATGAAGCTCAACAGCTCGTGTCCCGAGGTAGCGTCCACTAATTGATCAATTCGGGGCAAAAGAAAATGATCCTTTGGGCATACCTTGTTGAGGTCGGTGAAGTTTACACACATCCTCCACTTGTTGTTCTTCTTCTTCACCATCACCACATTAACTAACCAGTCTGGATATTTGACATCTTCAATAAAGTAAGCTTTTTGGAGCTTCTCGACCTCCTCTTGTATAGATTGGTTATTCTCGGGGCTGAACACTCTTCTTCGCTGCTTCACATGTTTGATTTCCTTGTTCACATTAAGTTCGTGACACAAGAAATTTGTGTCTATTCCTGGCATATCCTCGTGGCTCCATGTGAAAGTTTATTTTCTGCTTTTTAGGAAGGCTATCAATTCCTGTTTCAGTGGGGTGTCAAACGATGAACCGATTTGAGTTGTTCGTTCCGGGTGTTCATCGTCCAGAATGACATTTTCAGTAGCTTCCACCACCTGACCTTTTACGAGCTGCGACTCATCTCTAGGATCTAACGTTTCAATTTCTTCACCTTCATCCACTTGATAGGTGGTAGTCTTTTTCCTAGATTCTTCCAGTTCTTCTTGCTCGATAAAATGAATAGTAGCATTCTCGAGCTACTTTTTGGCCACCCTTCAAAATTCCTACTCCAAAGTTGGTTGGAAATTTTAGGCATTGATGTACAGTAGATGGTACTGCTTCGAACTTCTTCAATCCTACCCTTCCCATGATGATATTGTAAGCTTATTGAACATTCTTATCCATCATAAAAAAGCACACTCTTACTGTTCGACAAGAAAGCCATGTACCGATGAATATATCCAATTTGATGGTCCCAAGTGGGAAAACTTTCTCACCAGCAAAACCGAGGAGGGGCCTGTGATAAGGCTCCAGCTGAGACAACTTTAAATTTAAGCTGTCAAAGCATGAGTAGAACATGATATCTACCGAGATGATATTATCTACCAATACTCGCGAAATCACTACTTCCTTCATCTTCATTTTGATCACCAATGGGTCATCATGAGGATATAGCACACCTGCGAGGTCATTCTTAGAAAAACCGATGACCAGTTTATCTTTGTTCACCTTCCTCGGGCAATCTTCTTCAGTTAGATTTATCCGTTGAATATATGAACAAGCTTGAGCCTCGTTGAGGTAAGCTTTCCTTTCTGCAGTAAGGTCTCCACCTCCTGCATCTCCACCAGTAATAACATTGCAATCAAATGACCCAAAACAGATAGAAAATACCTCACATTCTGGATGTTTTGGTCTTTTAGGGAGATCGGGGTCATCTTGATCATCTTCTCGATCTTTTTCATGATTTCTCTTCTTATCTTCTTGGGCTCAACGAGGAGATCTAGACCTCTGCCTTGCTCGATCGCTGCTCCTTCCACCATTTCGGCGATCCACATACTTGTTCAATTTTCCCCGCCTGATGAGCTCTTCAATTTCATTCTGGAGAGCTATGCAATTTTTGTTTGTATGACCATGGTCCTTATGGAACTCACAATATTTGGACTTATCCCTCTTGTCAGGATCTGTCTTCATTTTTTCAGGCCATTTTAACTCCTCGCTGTTCTTTATCTCTTCCAGAACATGGTTTATGTCTACTTTCAAAGGAGTATAGTTTCCAAATTTCCTCATCTGTTCCAATGCTTGCTTGGCTCTTGACTGATTGTTACAACCATTATTCTTCTGATCCTTCTTCTCAATCTTCTCGGCCTCAACTTTGGTCTCCTTAGTGTCCATGCTCTTCTTTGCAGCCATAGCTTCCTCGTCATTCATGATTTTGGTTGCTTTTTCCATTAATTCTGACATGGTCCTAGGTGGATCTTTGGCCAGAGTATAGTACAATTTATTTGGCAACAATCCACTCATCAGAGCAGTGATTGCTGTCTTTTCCTCGTAATCAATAACTTCGAGCTTCTCGTTATTGAAATGAGTAATATAATCCCTGGTGCTCTCACCTGCTTTTTGTCTAACACTTAACAAGTGTGCTACTCGCTTAACTGGTTTTGCTCCAAAACAGAAGTTTCCAATAAAGAGCTCGTCCAGTTGAAAGAAAGTTGCAATCTTCCCCCGAGGAAGATTGTTGTACCATATTTGAGCAGATCCAGTGAGAGTTCCTGAAAATGCCCTGCATCGCATCTCGTCTGGAACGGCATAGATATCAGCAGCTGCCTGATATTGTTCTATATGGAGAATATGATCAATTTTTCCATCATATTTTGGTATTACCACTGGGGCTTTGAACTTTGATTGTGTGGGAAAATCCATAATTGCTTGGATAAAAGGTGTCCCTTGGACAAAAGTTCTTTGTAGAGGATTTTTGGCCTTAACCATTCCCCCTAGTCTATCCTCCAACCTCTGAATAGAGCCTTTCCATGCGTCATTTCCCTCCTCGATCCTGTTGGTCCAAGCAACTGATCGTGTTGAATTTACCTCTCGGGATCTTTCACGACGAGCAGCTGGTCGGGATTGGGCAGAACCTTCCTTTAAATCAGAGAATCGTTGAGAGTTCCTCGACACCATCCTAGGGGGACTTTTATTCCTCCTAGGACCCAAACGATCAAAGGGAGAGACTCTACTCAATCTTTCAAGAGCACTGGTCCTTTCTGGAGATAGAGTGACGTTTTGTTCAGTATCTGTGGCTCGTACTGATGAAGTTCGGCCAGGTTGATAAGAAAAATCATTAGATCTATCAGTGCGATATGAATCGACATGTCTAGATCGAGATTCCTCTGGGAGTAATGTTCGTCTAGTTTGCGAGGAAGGCAATTGGGTATTTCTCTGAATGCTTCGTTGTCCTGGTTGGGCAGGTGCTCCACCCTGGATAGTTTGCATGAGTTGTCGCATGGTTTCTTGCATGGCGGTAATTAGCCATTATTCCAGACAGATCTTGGACACTTGGAGGAGTTGATGGATTTGGGGGATTTTCAGCGTTTTGATTACTGGATTCAGGATTATCAGCCATTGGTGATGAATTGTTTTAGTGAAAAACGATAATTACAGTCGCTTTCCCACAGACGGCGCTAATCTGTTGATGTAAAAAATTAAATTATCTCTAATTATTTAATCACAGATAAAAAATAAATAAGACAAAGGATTTTAAAGTGGTTCAGCCTCGAAGGAATGGCCTACATCCACTATTTTGTTATTGCTGATTGTTTGGAATTCTCGATAATAGATGTTTTACCCAAAAATTCTAAGTCCCCTGCTAATGAGGAGGTTACAATGTATTTATAGCCTTGAGGCGGTACAAATGAAAGAATAATACACAACTGCCCAACAAGCGTATGCGTCTGTGTGATAATAATGAGCATTTAATGCGCAGTCATCCTCTTGATTATCCGGCTATAAATGCTCTGTACGAGATGCAGCTCGGACCGCCTAAGCTGCTCGGACCACCTAAGTAGCTCGGTATACATGAGTTGCTCGGTACAGTAGAGTTCCTTGGAGAATACTTGTTGCTCGGAGCATCTGAGTTAGTCGGTGAGGTTGAGTTCCTTGGAGTCAATGTGTTGTTAAAAAAATGTTTGCGAGTGCCATGTAGATTGGCACGTGTCTCAACATAAGTGATCCACGTCAGCGGAATAAATTTGGTAGCAACAAACGTATTAGTCAAATTGAATATATTCTCATTGGCATTGCTTCAGGCAAAGAAAATCCTTTAGGGATTTTCATATATATATATATTTATATGTTTAAGTCATATTGCAAATACGCGCCCACAGCATCCATAAGTCTCATATCAATATTTTTTTAAATCGCTAAGCTAATCAGATATGTGAAAGTTATACCATCCATAATAGGGGAGTATCTTTCCCCAAAATCAATCTTAGATTTCATCTAGAAACCTTGTGCCACAAGTCGTGCTTTATATCGAGTGATTTCATTCTTCTCTCATTTATTTTTCTTATAAACACCCACCGATAATCTATAAGGTGAAAACCTTTTGGGGCTTATACTATAGGTCAAAATACACTACATCTATTAGAGATTCAAGTTCTTCCTTAATAGCAACTTTTCATTTTGGCTAATCTTTTCTTTGTCGACATTCATTTATAGTATGTGCTTCTGAATCATTATCATCATCGCCCTTTAAAATTTGCGTAACTACAACATATGTAAATATGTCATTGATGACTGTTTCTTACGATCCCACATTTCTCCTAAATATGTATAAAACATAGAGATATTATTATCATCATTAGGTTTATTTTCTTCTTCAGGGGCTTGTATAGTCACTTTGGGGACTTTAAGTCTTTTTAGAGACAATAACCTATGTAGGGAGTTTCAGAGAATGTGGATATTTTATTCATAACCTCTCCTGGAGTGTTATGAGTGTATTGTTATATATTTGAGACCCTCTTATGGGGAGTAGAATATTTGGAACCTATATGTGTACCACGCTTTTAACATGCAACTGATTTATTTGCTGCTGAAATCAATGTTTGTCTTGTTGGTGTATCAGTTATGCTTGGCATCTTTGCGGCTGGTACATAAGACTTGGTTACTTTTATTTCATCATTGAACACATCAGGCAATTGATTTGTAATTTCCTGAAGATGCAATGTCCTCCTCATTCCATTATCATATTGAGCGGTACGGAGTTCGAAATGAGACAAAATGGAAATATTCCACTATAATTCTCATCTTTCTTCAGGAACGGAATGTACTTCGAGTATGCTCTTTTCTCCCCCTAACAGCGGGAAGGATGTCTCATCAAAATGATAATCTATAAGTTTAACGGTAAACACATCAATAAGATTTACATCCTCATCTTCAAAAAAATTATCAAAATTGAGTTGAATATCATCCAGTCCCCAACCGTCTTCGGGACCTTCCATAATGTTTGTCTCTACTCCCTTTTTCGAGACCTGACATTTTTCCACCAATTTCTTGGACAAACGATGGGTACTTGTCCAATGCCCACTACGACCATATTTATGACAAATATCATTTGGATTTAATATATCTGGCTTCTGTTTCCATTTATTATTGCGGTTATTCCACTTCTTGTGGTTCTTAAAAGTTGTATTATTTATAAGGCCCTGATTATGGTAGCCACCTATTCTGGAGTTGCCACGACCCCGTTGCATATTTCCTTAGTCTCTTACATTATTTTGAGTATAGTTAACATTCACTTTGGGGAGTGATATTTATCCAGTGGGTTTAGATGTATGATTCTTTATCAGTATATCATTGTTTTGCTTAGTGACTAGGAGACATGAGATTAGTTCGTACTACTTTTTAAACCCTCGATTTTGATGCAACTGCAAGAGCATATTCGAGAGATGAAAGGTGGAGAATGTTTTCCCTAACATATTTGTATCCTCCACCTTTTACCCCTATAGCTTTAGCTTTGAAGTAATTTTGAACATAGTAGAATAGTATTCATCAGACACAGTCTTGAAATCCTTAAATCTTAATTTGAGCCACTCATGGCGTGCATGTGAAAGTATAACTGACTTTTGGTGGTTATAATACTGCAACAGGGAGTTCCATCAATCTAGAGTATTTTTCATAGTTAGGTTCTTACTTTTTAAATCATTAGTATGTGATGCCCAAGAAAGAAGAGAGAGTTATCCTTATCCTTTGGGGATATAGTTTTTTCAGATGTTACGACATCACCATGATTCTAAGCTTAGAGGTGGCATTCCACATCTTGAGACCAATTAAGATAATTCACCCATAAATTTCAAGTACTTCAAATTCAAGTTTAGAAATATTTGACATCTTGAAATTGATTAGTTAATAAAGTACAATCATAAATATATAATGCATAATTGAAATAGGCACTGATAAGCACCCAAAACTGTACAATTTATACCCCGAATAGATATATTTTAGTTGCTAATTCTCGACAATTTGTGTCTTATGCGCTTAAATGTTTATTTTGTAGGTCAAATGTGCATTGCAGAGTTCAAATGCTTAAATCAAGACAATTGCGTGTTTTATGGAGCTAATACCCTTGTCCCGTATCCTACCCTACCCTAAAGCCTGTGTGTGTTTTGTTTGTCCCTTTTTATTATTTTTTAGATTTTTAGTTTGAGTCATTTTTATTTTTAGAGTTTATTTTAGATTTATTTAGGTTTTATTTTCTATTTTTATATTTTATTTTTATTAGTATATTTTTATTTTATCTTTATCTTTATTTGTTTTAATTATTAATTTTTAGTTTTTATTAGGATTAAAATTTTAAGATTTCATTTATTTATTAATTTTATTAAATTTTACTTTTTCTTTAGGATTTTAGTTTTTAGTGTAATATAATTCTATTTTTATTTTTATTTCTTTTTAGTTTCAATTTTATTTGAGTCTTTGTTTTATTTTAGAATAGGATTTTATTAGGTTTTTATTTTATTTTATTTTATTAGTGTTACTTTTAAGGATCCATCTTAAACACACACACCCTAAAACCTACACACTACCAAACACATCCTAACACCTCACTCATCCCCACCTTATTCCCCTAGACCTTCACCACACACAAAAACTCCCAAACCCATCTTCTTCCCTCTACACTCTCTCTCCTCTCTCTTTACACTACCAAACTCCATAACCAACAAAAAAACCTCTACCCTCTCTCTCATATCTCATCCCCCATAACCCGATTCCCCCTAACTCTGAACTCGTACCATAACCCGAACTCCCCCTGCGACTCCCACCATCGCCGTCAATAGACCCTTTGTCGGCCGAAAAACCAGCACACCAACTTCCACCGCGCCCCCGACCTCAATCCCATCTCTGGAGAACCGCCGTCCGGACCTCCAATCAAAACAGTCCGCCGACGACCTCCCGCAACCATGCTGACCCATTACCCCGAACCCGACCCAGCTCTAGTGAGCCCCTGTTCGCAAATCCGTCCGACCCATTCCGAAACCCCTGTCCGCGACTCATACCTCCATGCTACACCCACCCCTCTACCCATTTGATCCATGTCCAAACCCATTTCCTCCAAACCCATTTCATTCCCTTCTCACGAATTTCATCTGCCAAGACAAAACCAAAGACCAAAATTAAAACAAATCCCACATCTGCATAAAACCTTTATTCCCATTTACCCATTTTACCCCCCAACCACCTCTTTTACCCAATACCCAAAAACACCCTTTTAACAAATCAAATTTTTATTCCTTCTACCACTTATCCTCACACCTCACCATTTCCATGCACACTCATGTCCATTTCCAAAAATACCCCCATGCTCTATGTGCCTACTATAAATGAAGAGGAAGACCCCATTTGAAGAAGAGAGCTTTTTAGATAGGAATTTCTAGAGAGAGAATCGTAGAGAAAAACACCATTTGTAAATAATTTTATTTTATTCTTTTTATTTTTGTTAGATATTTGTGAGGTTAAATATTGTTTGAGATTCAATTGAGTTGATTATTGTTGGATGCTCATATTGGATGGATTGTGCTTGATTTCAAGGAAATAAGAGTTCAATTTCACTTCAAGAGATTGGGTTTGATTGTTCTCTTCTCTTCTCATTTATTTTATGCCTTTGATTATTAATTTGTCAAATCTTATACCATGTTAGGCTAAATCCCCTTTCAAGGGGTGGGGGGAAACCCTTATTTGATGTTATTTTAGTTTAATTAGTTTGATCACTTGAAAATTCCCTTTGAATGTTATTTTTGATCCCTCACCCTTAAATTTACGCCTCGAGAGAGGGTAAATGATTTTCGAGAGAAAATCGAAATTCTAGTTATAATACACATTTTAGATTCGAACTAGAGATAGGGGTTTCTTAAGTGGGGTATTATAACCTGAAGTTCAACTCTAAATTTATTTTCTAAGATTAACATAAATTTTAATTGATCGATCCTAGCGGGTGATTAATTAAAAGGAGTGTAGATCTATTTTTCTAGAGTTTCGGGTGTTAAACTTAATTTTCTAAAAGATTACTATTAAAATTACACTTGCAATGAGAGTTGATTTGTAATTTTGATATTAAATTTGGAGAATTCAATTAATTAAATTAATTAGTTAGAATAGCTAAAATTTGTGGTGTAATCCCACTCCTCGATTGTTCTCACAATTATTTACCTCACTTTATCTCTTATTTTAGTTTAGACTTTATTTTTCATTTTAGTAACTTTCTAGTTAGTTGTTTTCATCTCACACTATAGTTTAGTGTTATTTCACCTCACCTCACCTAATTGTTTTAATATTTGAAAAGCTAAAAAAAAATAGAAAAGTAAAAAGCACAAAAAGAAAATAAAAAGTGAATTACAATTGAGTTTGTCTCTAGCTTACCCCCTTGGAAGTGGATTGATACCCTTACTTACCTCTACACTTGAGATTGTTATATTTTTTAGGTATTTGAGGTTTTGATTAGAATGACTTTTCAAGCAACGACAAAAGAAAAAGATACACGCAAAAGTTCTTTCTATCAAATGGCGTCGTTGCCGGGGAGATAAAAGTTCTTTCTATCAAATGGCGTCGTTTCCATTCTTGGGAGCGTGAAGCACTCGGAGCGGATTTCAACTTGTAGTTCATTTATTTTTCGCACTTTCTTATTTTTTGTACCATTTTTATATTTTTAGAAGGCTTTTATTAGGATTTTATCCTTGGCTTGTATTGCGGTGCTTAGAGACACCTTTATTTTATTTTTCATTTTAAAAATTGTAATAATCGAAAACAAGCGTGATAGGGAAACCGAACAGGGTAGAGATAGGGTGTCCAAGGTGAGGATTTGGAAGCCTCTCTACTTTGGGTCGGTAGGACTCCTGGGGACGACTGAGATAGTCGTGATCTCCCCCCGGTCGACTCAAATTTTTCAGCACCCCACGGCATAAAAACCATGGGAGGTACATTTCTTACAGACTCGCGTCTCTCCTGTTAGCGAGTCAATTTTATGTGCTCTTGTGTGATTTTATTCTTGCATTTACTTTCGAATGGTGTGATGAATTAAATTACTAAGACCTACACCCTGTCACTCACGAGAAGGGATTTCATCACCCGACTCACTCGCTTACCATTTGTGTGCTACCCTAGCCATCACTAAATTTAAAATCCATTAACTAGGTATCCCACTAAGAGAATAAATTTTGCAAAGGCGATCACAAAGATTTTCGTGAATTTTTATCTCCCGTGGACTTAATTAAAATTTGACTACCCTTTCACTAAATTCAAAGGTAAAAATTGGCTATGTGCTAGTTAGGAAATTTTCTTGACTTGTGTGTGTGTCCAATTCTATTTTTCGGTGGTCGATTTTAGTTGGTTCGTCAAAATCAAGAGTCCATATTTTTCCCCACCCTTTTTCTTCCAAAAAAATCCAAAAATATTTTCTTCCTTTATTTTTCACAAAACTCCAAAAAAAAATTCCATTATTTTTAGAAAATCCAAAAATATTTTCTTTCCTTTTGAAAAAATTAAAAAACTTCAAAAAAATATTTCTCTCCTCATAGTCGACGAACGTCCTTTATGGGACTACTTTGGTCATTTTCCATTGACACGTGACACGTGTGAGAGTGATCCCGAGTTGTTTCTTTATGATATTTTTTGTGGTTTCGGCTCTATCACGAGTACCGTTTGCACTCTTGACCCGTCCATGCACGCACCACCTATTCCATCACCCTCGGTGTCAAGTGTCGATGTGTCTCATCCTTTGTTGTGCACCAACTGTTATTATGTCGATCACATGTCCCATGAGTGTCCATACTATTCATATCCATCGGAACCCACCATGGAACATGTGTATCCATATGACACTGTTTCAGAACCCACCTCTGCCTACTATCCCGATACACCCAATTTCGAGTTATGTGAGTACCCTAGTTATTCGTGGAGGCCTGATCACCCTTTCATGCAATACGAATCCCAACCCGATGTTATGGATCCTCACACGTTCCAACAGTCATTGTGGCAACCTTGTGCACCCGTTCACGATCAGTTCCCTCACTACACACCCCATGAGCATCAACCAATTGTTCATTACGAAAGCGATCCTTTTGTGTATGATGAACTTGGCCCCACCCCACACACTTCATTTGAGTATTCTCCGTACAGTCCTGATAGTAGAGAGTTGTGTCCACCTCACCCACCGCCACCACCCGTCACTCAACCACCACAATCATCCACTTCCACTCTCGAAAGCCTCTTGTAAAAGTTCATACTCGAGCAAGAGCAAGCCACTCTAATTCAAACTCAAGCTCTCCAAAGGTTTGAACAACGATTAAATGAATTTGAGTGTGCTAGAGAGTCATACATTCCCATGGATCCACCCATCATTGCAACCGAGTGTGATGATGATGTGTCCTCTTATGACACAGATTTTGAGTGTGACCAACCCTACCACCCCGAGAATCTCAAAATTGAGACCATTCCATGGTCCGGGTCCCAAGTCGACAATTATGTTGACTTACCTTTCGATAGTGAGCCTGATACAATCCCATCATTTCTAAATGAACCCATCATTGCGGTTCAATTTCCCATTCCCACTCCCGAGATATCCAAAAATTTGCCCGAGCTTTTACCTTATGCCCCAATTGCTTATATCTCTGACATGACCATATCTTTTAGGTTCGCTCCGGCAACGAGTGCTCACCATTGTACCGAGATAGGGTCAGAGATGGTTCTCACCTCTCTTGATATGGATCCCACCCCATCATATTTGGCTCCCCTTGAGCCGAATATTGATGTTGATTCATCTATCTCGGATCTTAATGCCTCGTTAGACCCTTTCACCACATCGGATGGCGACATAATGGTGGATAAGTTGATCACTCACTCGTTTATTTCCACACTTCCTCCTGTGAGTTCCCTTGTGGATCACTTCGCGCCTTATGAGGAGTGTGTGTGTCCCACTCTTGCGTTGGATCATCTTCCTCCACCATTTATCCCACTCGATCCACCATTTATCCCACCCGACCCACCCATTATCCTTTCCACCCCACCATCTGGTTTGGATCTTGACTTTACACATTTCAAGTTTCCATCTAAATTTTTAGATCCTCACCTGAAACCATCCCCCACCCATGAGAGTATTTGTGGTGCTACTCTCCACTTCCGTGACATCGAGCTTGTTCCTCCATGTACACCACTTCCTTGTGGTGTTGAATTTTTCCATCGATAGCTCCCTGGTGTGTCACGACGTGACCATTATCATCGTCCATTTATAGAACGGTCGTGTCCTTTCTATGAGGCCCACCCCATTCAACTTAGCAAACCATTTTGCCTCCCTCACCAACTTGATCACCATGCTTATAGTGCCCTAGTTGCCCTCACATTTCGGCTCAACAAGGCCCGTGGCCAATACCTCTTCACCCTTGCCACCCTTACCCTTACCCTAATACCCACCCACCCATGGTCCACCGATGCTTTGCATCGTTTGATGCACTTTGCTATACAAGTGCATTTACCACTTTAGCCTGTATCCAACAAGACTGACGCTTCAGTCTTGTTTGGGGGTGATTCTCATCCCCCAATTTTTCTGTCGCCCTGTGCTTTCATAGATCTTATCTTTAGCGTGAGATTCCATCGGTCTGGCTAAAGACATTAAACTTAGAGCTACCGGGAGGCAGCCCGCGTTTCTGGTATGAGTCTGATCCTGTTTGGGGGTGTTTCACATCACCCAATGCTTTATCATGCTTATAGACTTGTACACATTTTTTTCTCACTTCTTATTCAGGTTTCATTTTGGCTTCATCTGTCCACTTCATTAGCGGTTGATTCTGGTATTATCTTTCCTACCTTATACTCTCAATTTTAAAAATCATTTCACCTAACATCGAGGACGATGTTCCTTTTTGTTTGGGGGTGGGAAATTTTATCAAAATCGTACCTCTTTTGAATTTTTTTGAATTTTAAACCTGATTTTTGAAATTTCGTGCAGTTTCTTTCATCTCACTCATTGATTTGAATTTTCAATCATCCATGTTTAAAGTCTAGGAATCAAACTAGAGGATTTATATTTTTCTAAATAGGTTATGTAATACGTGTCAAGGCATTTTGCACTATGAATTTCTAGACTAAATAATATTTGTGCACTTATCACGTCACTACGGTTTAGAGTTGAGGAGTAATACAATTCTAAACAGAACCTTAAGGATCTCTAGTGGAGACTTTAGCTTGTGAGATTTGCGCCTTTCACGTTTCAGAGAGTTTTACGCAATCTCCGAGTCACAAGTTGATTCAAATTCTTTGGGTCCGCACTTTAATTGTTGTATGATCTCATTATTTTTCATTAAAAAATTTAGGCTTGATCACGGAGAACGACATCACTTTCTTGTTGTAAGAAACGCGTGTCTTGATATTTGTCCCGATCACCAAATTTTCATCTATTCACTTACCATTTACCATTCACTTCACCTATATTCCCATTTATTCCCCTCACCATCATTCCCCACTCGTTTCATATATCTTCCATCATTCCAAATAAAAGAGTGTTGTTTCCAAATGTAAAATGTCTTCATTGTTGGTTTGAAAAGTGAGAGAAAAAGAAAAGAGAGAAAAAAAAAGAAGAGAAAAACATAAAAATAGCAAAAAAAAATCGAAAAAAGAGAGAAAAAGAAAAGAAAATTCGAAAAGAAAAGAAAAGAAAAGAAAAGAAAAGAAAAAAGAGTTTGTAGTTAGTAGTTAGTTTTGAAATAAAGACATTTGTTCTTCATGTATAGTACACTCTTCTCAATCTTATTCCATTCATCACTCGTCCATTACCATTCTAATCCATCATATCCTATCATATCTTTCTCTTCCCATTTCATTTCCCCTCACCCATAAAAATTCATGTTTCCCCCTAGGTGTTCGGGCAAATGAAAGTCGACGTGGTGAATAACTCGACGTTCTCACTATAGTGATTAGAATTTCTTACATGAGATCATTTTTTTCTTCTAATTGTTCGTTCTTTCTTATGTGTGTGTGAGACGTTTAAACTTGCTTACATTTACTCACCTCCTCACACACAAGAGCGATACCCTAACCCTAATCTCGAGAGTTCGTTTGAGAGAGATATATCCGTGAGATTTGAAGTTGAAGCGTTGATTCCGAAAAGGTAATCTATGAACTACTCTTGTGATACTCGACCCGTTTTGACTGATTCATACTATACACGTTGAGTTATAGGAAGGATGTGCCTTGAGTATTTACTTAGCTAAACTTTTTACACTTCTAGCTTGTATTTCTGAAAATATTCTCTTATGATGGATTGTGCGATCATTCTATGTCTAATAAGATATTGACTGTCTTTCAATAAATCTTTGCAAATAAGAATTTTGTGGGTATATCTCTGTAAACCCTCACGAGACACAACTCGTCCTATAGGCAACCTATAGGTTTAAAGGCTTGTTGCACATGCTAAGTGCAATCGCAAGTGCCCGCGAAAGTGGTACACTTTTGGTTACTTATCTTTCTCTTTCTCTCTATCTTATTGCTCGAGGACTAATAACGCTCTGTTTGGGGGTGGTGTGATAAGCACCCAAAACAGTACAATTTATACCCCGAATAGATGTACTTTAGTTGCTAATTCTCGATAATTTGGGTCTTATGCGCTTAAATGTTTATTTTGTAGGTCAAATGTGCATTGCGAGTTCAAACGCTTAAATCAAGACAAGTGCTCGTTTTATGGAGCTAATACCCTTGTCCCGTATCCTAGCCTACCCTAAAGCCTGTGTGTGTTTTGTTTGTCCCTTTTTATTATTTTATAGATTTTTAGTTTGAGTCATTTTTATTTTTAGAGTTTATTTTAGATTTATTTAGTTTTTATTTTCTATTTTTATATTTTACTTTTATTAGTATATTTTACTTTTATCTTTATTTGTTTTAATTATTAGTTTTTATTAGGATTAAAATTTTTAAGATTTCATTTATTCATTAATTTTATTAAATTTTACTTTTTCTTTAGGATTTTAGTTTTTAGTTTAGTATAATTCTATTTTTATTTTTATTTCTTTTTAGTTTCAATTTTATTTGAGACTTTATTTTATTTTAGAATAGGATTTTATTAGGTTTTTATTTTATTTTATTAATTTTATTTTATTAGTGTTACTTTTAAGGATCCAACTTAAACACACACACCCTAAAACCTACACACTACCAAACACACCCTAACACCTCACTCATCCCCACCTTATTCCCCTACACCTTCACCACACACAAAAACTCCCAAACCCATCTTCTTCCCCCCACACTCTCTCCCCTCTCTCTTTACACTACCAAACTCCATAACCAACCAAAAACCCTCCACCCTCTCTCTCATATCTCATCCCCCATAACCCGATTTCCCCTAACTCTGAACTCCAACCATAACCCGAACTCCCCCTGCGACTCCCACCATCGCCGCCAGCAGACCCTTCGCCGGCCGGAAAACCAGCACACCAAACTCCGTCGCGCCCCCGACCTCAATCCCATCTCTGTTGAACCGCCGTTCGGACCTCCAATCAAAATAGTCTGTCGGCGACCTCTAGCAACCACACCGACCCATTACCCGAAACCGACCTAGCTCCGGCGAGCCCCTGTTCGCAAATCTGTCCGATCCATTCCGAAACCCCTGCCCGCGACTCATACCTCCATGCTACACCCACCCCTCTACCCATTTGATCCATGTCCAAACCCATTTCATTCCCTTCTCACGAATTTCATCTGCCAAGACCAAACCAAAGACCAAAATTAAAACAAATCCCATATGTGCATAAAACCCCTTTATTCCCATTTACCCATTTTACCCCCCAACCACCTCTTTTACCCAATACCCAAAAATACCCTTTTAACAAATCAAATTTTTATTCCTTCTACCACTTATCCTCACACCTCACCATTTTCATGCACACTCATGTCCATTTCCAAAAATACCCCTATGTTCCATGTGCCTACTATAAATGAAGAGGAAGACCCCATTTGAAGAAGAGAGCTTTTTAGATAGGAATTTCTAGAGAGAGAATTGCAGAGAAAAACACCATTTGTAAATAGTTTTATTTTATTCTTTTTATTTTTGTTAAATATTTATGAGGTTAAATATTGTTTGAGATTCAATTGAGTTGATTATTGACTTGATTATTGTTGAATGCTCATATTTGATGGATTGTGCTTGATTTGAAGGAAATAAGAGTTCAATTTCACTTCAAGAGATTGAGTTTGATTGTTTTCTTCTCTTCTCATTTATTTTATGCCTTTGATTATTAATTTGTCAAATCTTATACCATGTTAGGCTAAATCCCCTTTGAAGGGGTGGGGGAAAACCTTTATTTGATGTTATTTTCGTTTAATTAGTTTGATTACTTGAAAATTCCCTTTGAATGTTATTTTTATCCCTCACTCTTAAATTTACGCCTCGAGAGAGGGTAAATGATTTTCGAGAGAAAATCGAAATTCTAGTTATAATACCCATTTTAGATTCGAACTAGAGATAGGGGTTTCTCAAGTGGGGTATTATAACTTGAATTTCAACTCTAAATTTATTTTCTAAGATTGACATAAATTTTAATTGATCAATCCTAGCGGGTGATTAATTAAAAGGAGT
This sequence comes from Sambucus nigra, assembly GCA_949130495.1. Lineage (NCBI taxonomy): Eukaryota > Viridiplantae > Streptophyta > Magnoliopsida > Dipsacales > Adoxaceae > Sambucus > Sambucus nigra. Next base: position 577,941,287 of record OX422211.1, on the reverse strand, counting down.
GTATATCTATTTTTCTAGAGTTTCGGGTGTTAATCTTAATTTTTTAAAAGATTACTATTAAAATTACACTTGCAATGAGAGTTGATTTGTAATTTTGATATTAATTTGGGAGAATTCAATTAATTAAATTAATTAGTTAGAATAGCTAAAATTTGTGGTGTAATCCCACTCCTTGATTGTTCTCACAATTATTTAGCTCACTTTATCTCTTATTTTAGTTTAGACTTTATTTTTCATTTTAGTAACTTTCTAGTTAGTTGTTTTCATCTCACATTATAGTTTAGTGTTATTTCACCTCACCTCACCTAATTGTTTTAATATTTGAAAAGCTAAAAAAAATTAGAAAAGTGAAAAAGCACAAAAAGAAAATAAAAAGTGAATTACAATTGAGTTTGTCTCTAGCTTACCCCATTGGAAGTGGATTGATACCCTTACTTACCTCTACACTTGAGATTGTTATATTTTGTAGGTATTTGAGGTTTTGATTAGAAGGACTTTTCAAGCAACAACAAAAGAAAAAGATACACGCAAAAGGTCTTTTTATCAGGCACAATCAATAATTCAAATATAATTGGAACTTTGGGTTCTTAATTAGGATTTTAGGTCCTTGATTTAATAATTAAAACTTCAAGTCCTTGTTATTTATTTGTGATAACTTCAGGTTAAACACATACAATATTTGAACTTCAAATCCAAATTTTTTAATGCCTTGAAATTTCAAATCCCTTCCCTATTGTGTTAAAACTTCAAGTTTGACCCGGAAAAAAATATTCGAAACTTCAGGTCCAAATTAGAAATAGTTATTGGGAGAAATTTAATGTCGCCTGCCTAATTATAAAAATAATTAAACTTAAGGTTTTGATTCATGTTAGGTTGTAAAGCTGCGGCTTTATGGAATATTTGTATCTTAGGATATGCACAAAAAGATTCAATTTTTTACCAAATTTTATCTTGATTAATAATTAGGTGTGCATGAAAAATTGAGTCCAATTTAAATAGCCAAAACACACAATCAAACCAAACACGTGAAAAAGTAAGGAAAAATCCCTTTTGGGCAAAAATTGTATTTTAGCATTGTTAAATAGGTTGGCAAGATTATTTAGAGCTCCACTAATTATAATGGGCAGTTATTCAAATATTCACCAGATACGGCACAGTCTAGCACTGTCCACACGAAGCAGCTCTTCTCTCGATATCCATCGATCACTTTCAAGATTACGGATCCTTTCTTTTTCAGCAGTAGAGCCTCAACTCCACAAATCAGCAGTAAAGCTCTACAAGGGTTTGAGTAGTATTTGGAAACTAGGTTTTGGAACTCAACAAATCATTCTAGGGGATGAGTGATTTGGAAAAATAAATCTTGTTTTATAGAAACAAAAATTTGAACACTTTTCGAACACGTATGGGGATTTCTTTTTTCGCCAAAAGTCTTTAGAAAAACGATCAAATAGGGTTTTTTAAAGAAAAATGTGAATTTTTAGGTGGCGGTCTCGTTTGAAAGACATTGGAGTCTCGTTCGAACGAAAACTATGGTTTAGTTATCATGAGGTCAAGTCTCATTCAAACGAGATGCCTATTTCTTTCAATCAACCTTCCAACGAGCTTCTAACAAGAGTGTGTCTGCTAACAGAGCCCCTTTCGTTAGATGTTCATTAAAAGTAGGTTCGAACGAATTAAGCACTTTGTTCCAACAAGATTTGATCTCGTTCTAACGAGATTGGAATCTCGTTCCAACGAACTGAAAAAATAAAAAAATTATAAAAGTGTCTCGATTCAAATAAATACACATCCCAAAATAATTTGACCAAGTAAAATAAAAACCACAAGTTCGTATACCTCCATAAAATGTTCGTGACGATTCCAATGGCTTGAATCTCGAACACGATGCTCAGTCATTAACATGTCTTCAAATGATCGTCGAGGCAAATGTCGATGTAGTGTTCAATTTGCAGCTCCGATTTGTAATGGGATATGTCAAAATAACTAAGTTATGGCAATCATAAAATCTTGCTCTTACAAATCTCCCCCTTTGTCTATTCGGGTACAAAAATAAAACCGAAACCAAATTACAATAAAACTCCTAAGACAATGTATCCTAATGTCCTCCCCAACCCAAAATGGGATGTCATTACAGACTTTGTCTTCAAGTAAAATTCCCCTTCTTGTGTAGTACATGAGATCATTATCAAAGTGAAAGAGACCTATACACATGAAACAAAATAATATCAAGACAAATTGTTATAAACTAATCATAAATAGTAATCATCAATTGAGTTCAAAAGAAATAACATCACAAAGATAATCAAATAAGTGCACGCAATGAAAATTTTAAAAGGCATATCAATTATGTTTGAAAATTTTCAAGTTTAAAAATAAGGTATAAAAGGTAAAAGTACGACATACCATGGAGTAACACTAAAATACTTAATCATAAAAGCATAATGTAATTGAACATTCTCCATGAAAAAATCAATAAAGGCATTCATAACATAGGTGCACAAAGACATGAGATACTTTTAAGAAAAGAACTTAATTTCAACATTAGGTGTAAAAATGTTGAACTTGAATGAAATTGACTCAACTTATGCAACACGCCAATTTAAATGATTCTCAAATCAATAACTCCAAACTATTTAATGTTTTTCAAGAGAGTCCATTATGCAAACCCATTGATCTTCAACTTTATCACCCCCCTCAAAATCTCACATATATAAGAATTCACTCTCAATTTTGAAAATATCATAATGACCATATATAGCAAACAATCAATGTAAAACAATAATGGCCTTGACACTTATGTTTTTGTGTATTGTTAATCTTTTAGTCTCTTTTTGCAAATGGGGCCTTTAACGCAAAGAGAATTTTTCTCTTTCGTAGCCCATTTCCATTGATTAATATATAGCAATCTTTCCAGGAAACGAAATATGGCCAATGGTTCTTACAAGCACAACTTATCTCTAGTACACTTGGTTCGTTGTTAAACACGATTGAGATGAGAACACGGTATTTAACATATGACAATTATGCACAATGTTCATAAAGTTCGCGCACATGTGCAATAAAGGTGATAAAGAGTCTAGCGTGAAGAAAGTAATCATGAATGATCAACCAAATGTTATCCATACATTATTAAGCACAATAAAAAAATGAAGCCATGTATCAAAACTTAATAAAATTCCCCCTTTTTTTATCCGTAGCAGACAAAGGGTTGGAAACTAATCATGAATAGTAAGCATCACTTGAATATAAAAGAAATAACATCATAAAGATAATCAAATAAGCGCATGCGATGAGATTTCAAAAAGGCATACCAACTATTTTTGAATTTTTTCAAAATTTTCAAGTATAAATAGAAGGTATGAAAGGTACAAGTATAACACACCATTGAATAACACTAAAATATCTTAATCGTGAAAGAGGATTATAATTACATGAACATTATCCATGGGCAAGTCAACAAAGGCATTTATAACATGGGTGCACGAAGACATCAGATACTTCTAAAGAAAGAACTCAACTTCAACGTTAGGTGCAAAAATATTGAACTTAAATGAAAGTGACTCGGCTTATACAACATGCCATGAATTTAAATACTTCTCAAATTAACAATGCCAAATTATTTAATGCTTTTTAAGAGAGTCCTTAGTGGAAATCCATTGTCTTCTACTTTAAAACACCCTTAAAATGTATATAAGTGATGCGACTGAAAATGTGTCTCTAGTGCGTGATAATTACGGTTCAAGTGCAAATTGGTCACGTAAGTAATAACCCGGTAAGACGGGGTCAAATTCTCAGGGAAATAGGACGTGGAACGTAATGAAGATAGGAAAGATGACTAACCTTAAACTAACTCTCGAAAAAGAACAAAAAGATGATTAATTTGGACATTGATTTCTACTAACTAAATGCAAACTAAATTAAACTTACTAACTAAATTACGTGAACAGAATTAAAACTACTGGAATTGATTAAATATGAATGATGAAGATAGGTAGGAATACACTCCCACGAACCCTAGTATGTTTACCCCATATAAAACTAGCTTCTGAATTAGATAATTGATTAAAGTCGATTTTTATTAATCTCAATCATTACATAGATGAGGGTACTATCTCGCATCATATGTAATCAAGAGTAAGAATAAAGCGGTGTCGAAATAGCTAACACGTTCATCACACTCTTAAACCCCCTGATTACCTAGGGCAAAGGAGGTTAAAAGTTCTATGACGGTTGTGATCACTACACAACACGATTCAATCATTATTTAATTCCAATAACTAATTTTTTATTCATGCAAACCACATCGGGTTGGGTTCATGAATCCCAACCCTTAAAAATTCAGCCTAGCATGGTGCAATTAACTACAATTATATTTTATATTGTGAAGGAAATAAAAACCATGATGAAATTAAACTTAGAAGAAAAAGAGATTCTATAAACTATTGGGGATAAATAACCCATGCACTAGTTAATGAATTCAAATAAAGAAGAAGAAGAAGAAATAACAACTTTACTTGCAGAAATCTGAATTACAAATTAAAAAGTTGTAAACTTTAACTCTTAGGGTTCTTTACTACTTTCTCTCTCTAAAACTAAGCTAAAAGAACTCTGAAAAAAACCTTAGAAGTCTGGGATTACATTGGAATAAAAAGATTACATTTTTACAAGAGTTTCAACCATCCACAACTCTGATTTTTAGAAGAGAATAATGACGAAATTCGACAGCCGAACCGATCCAATTCAGATACATCGGTTCGGTTATCCCATTATAGAAAGTTTATTTATTACTGGACCGATTCATTTTTCTCTCTATCGATTCGGTTCCATCTTCACAAAACGTTTAGCCAGCATCCGAATCGGTTCTTTTTATCCTCCGTGGGTCCGGTTTAGCTTATTCAGAACTTTCCCCTTCCTTGTGAATTTTCTCCCAACTTTGAAGCTTTGTAACTCGTTCCTGGGACTCCGATTCAGATGTCATTTCTTCTTATGCGCTCGTAGACTTGAGGTCTTCAACTCTTCTTTAGGCTTCTCATCCGAATTTCAGATGCAAATTACTCTTTTCCCTTTGACTTTTCTTCTTTTCTCTTTTTTCTTTCGGTTTATTTCTTTCTTCACATGCACTAAATACCTGCAAGAACGATGAGAATTATACGAAACTCGACGAACTCTTTAGAAAATATCAATAGCAATTATATGAGATTAATCAACTCGAATTACATCGCACAGACTGTTAAAAGACTCTAAATTACGGGGATAAATATGAAGAATTTATGCCTAATTAAATTCCCCCTAACTTAGAACTTTGCGCGTCCCGAGCAATGTAAAAGAATCAAAACAAAGTCAAACTCTTATCAAACGTCTTATTCGAATAGAATACCTCTTTCACGGGCAAGCGATTGCATTTGGCATATGCAATAATCCTTTAAACCCCTAGGTTACCCTAGTAGGATGAGTTGTGTCTCTATACCCACAAAATTCATTTTCAACCCAAAGAAAAATTCAAAAAACTTAAAAATCGTATAATTTAAACTTTTCTAAAAATAGTCACCACAAATTTATATTCACAGGTCTTAAATTATAGTGTTTGTGTGGGAAGATCAAAATTACATCGCAAATTTCCTCCGATTGATTATTACGTTACTTTCCAAAAATTCGATTTGATTCAATTCTCACGGGATACTCTCACAAATGAATCACTCGAAATGTGGCTTAATTATCTCGGTGTGCATGATATAAAGAGTAAATATAATGGAACACAAATTCACGCACACAAATTAAAAAGACGAAATTTATTTAGGTGAAAGGATCTCTTCATCAGAATACAGTCAATTGGAAAACGGGAAACATCGTCTCTTATTCACACCAATTAACCTCTCTTATTATCTTTTTGTGTTTTAGGCTCTCAACGGGGTAATTGATTTCGCAATTCAGACTCGGCTAGGACTTTTCTTGGGTTATAAGGTGTATTGGGTAAAATTGAGATTTGTTGGGAATGATTGGGAAAGTCAGAATTGGAAAATGTACTTATGATGTCCGTTAGTGGCTTTTCGGGCCTTTGCTAAAAAAAAAATTCTTCTTTTTTACTATTTTTCTTTTCTTGCTATTTTTGTTGAGCATTTTTTTATTTTTTTTCTCTTGCCCTTTTTTCGTTGCACTTTTTGGATTTAATTGATGAATGTTCAATTTTCACAATTTCAGGCTATTTGGGTATTTTCGGTTATCAAACGAAAACAAATTTTTTTATTAGGCTCAAATAGGGTTGCAAAAGGATAATTTTTTCACAACTTTTTATGTCTCATATTTTTGAGTTACACAAATGAGAGCCTACTTCATTGTCTGAATTACTAATTATATTACCATATGCGTCTCGAGATTAATTTAGTTTAGAGATATTTTTAGCGCATTTTTCAATACAACATCTCACTCGTTTCCCGTAATCGATCAAAGAAAAAGTTTAGAGATCATCAACGACTTATTTTAAACATTGAATTGAACGTTGAGTTAACCATTAACTCATATTGATTTAATTACTCAGAAAAAGTGAAAGGCTCGAAATCTCACCAGGTTAATTAATCTCCACACTTATTCGAAAAGTCGTCAACTTTCTTTCAATTTCCATCTTTGGTCAATTTTGGCTTAGTGCATTTGATTTTTTTTATTTGAGACTTCAAACAAAATTTCGTGACATTTTTGAAAAATTTAAATTCCAAATTTTATTTATTTTGAAGAAATATATTTTTGACTTTTTCAATTTTTTTGGAATTTTTTTAAAATTTTCTATTTTTTTTTGGTTTTGGGGCATTTTGAACTTCGTGAAATTTTGAAGCGCATGAGTACCCGCCCAACTTAAACTTTTGCAAGGTCCCTATGCAAAAGGAATAAAATCTAAAATAAAGAGAGAATGCATAGAAAAATGAACAAAGGACAAAATCCAACAATAATTCACAAGCAAGTATATGAAATGAAAAGATAGAAAGTTAATAGTTCTCCATTACAACCATAAGTACATGCATTTAAGGACAGGAAGTTGGAAGAACTACAAAATACAAACAAACAAACCATCAACACACTACTGGGGGGCGGGTGGGACGTGCCGGGAGCATTTGGGTCATATGGAGCGTAAAAATAGGGCAGTGGTGGAACACCCATATGCAGTCGATAAAGCTCAGCTTGAAGGCGATGAATCATACTTGTATTGCGCTGGTATGCTCGATGGTCCGCTTGATGGTCGGTATGGTATTCATTAATGAAATCGTCAAATCTTGTTTCCAACGCAAAAATGTGTCGATCAAGGTCTGCTCCTCCGGCTCATAGTCAGAATTGGCCACTTCATCAAACTCTTCCTCCGTGACCTCGTCCATCTCTTCGTCCTGGGCTTCTTCTTGCTCCTTGTCATCGAAATCCTCCTCCTCATCAGAATCATCAACCTCTAACTTTTCTTCTCTTATAACCTCTCGGTGTTTTACACTTCGATGATGTGATTCCTGCCCAATTTGGGAGGCGGGGAAATGCCCCGGGAGCGCTATGCCGGCATCAGCTAGTATGGACGCGATGAGAAGGGGATATGGGAGAGGGGTTATGCCCTTTTGATCCAAGGCTGCATAGATGATGTCGGCATAGAATGTGCGGCCAAGGTGAATGGTAGTGTTGGGATAAAAAAGGTGGTAGACGAGTGTAGCTTGGCAAGGGCGCATCGCCGAATCATTTGAAGTTTGGAGGAGGTTGGCGCAAACAATGTGGAAGGTGATATGGGCCTTATCATTTAGGCGCGCCACCGAAAAATTTTCTCGGACCCAATTTTTACCGGGTGCAAGTCAGGTTGTGCAGGTACTTTTGGGCATGGGTGCGGCGGTAGTGGGGTTGTCAAATCTGTTCGGGATCGGGACCCCCTTGGCGGTAAGCTTTCGGGACAAAATGGTATGGGACGTCAATCAACAAAAGCTTAGGCCTCGAACTCGCTCATGCACACGAAGGAGCCATAGAAAGATCGGACCTCCTTCTCCTATACCACCTCGCGGGGCTCGTTGAAGAATTGGCACCACCCCCTAAGGAGGAAAATGTTTGTGACGGTGGGGGGTAGTTCATTCCATTTAACGAGTCGCTTAATATGGAGTTTACGGGAGGGGTTAAAAAATTGCTCGCACCATATTTGTTCTATACGAGAACGGAAGTCCTCGTTACCGTCAGGGAGGACTTCGGTGGAGGTTTATTTTAAGGGTGAAGCTCGGTTGGCTATGGGAAAAAATTTTGTTACTGAAAAAGGAGAGAGAAAGAGAGAGGGGGAGAGAGAGAGAGAGAGTATGTATGGGAGAGAATTGGCTAGAGTGTTGAGAAAAAGGTGGGAGAGGGTGGGAGTTTATAGGTGGTGTGGGTGGAGGAGGGAAGTATTTGGAAGGGAAAATGGGAGAAAATGGAGGGAAAAAGGGGGAAGAATGGAGGGAAATGAAGAGATTGGGGGAAGGGGGAGCACCTTGGGAAGGGGCAAAATTCTGTAGAGGCCGAACCGATTCGAGTTCCAGGGGCGAACAGGTCTGGTTCCCCTCTTTTTTAAATTCGAATTTTCCCAAACCGAACTGATTCGATCCAGTGGTATCGGTTCGATTCGCTTTGTACATAAACTCTCTTCTTCTCTTTTGAACTTGAATTCTTTCACTCTCGATTTTTTAAACACTCCCGTAATTTCCTTAACGAATGAACTCCCTTAAAACTTTTCATGCCCTCACGAAATGCCTTTTTGAAATCCTATCCTCTCATAACCTACACTTACGAACTCCTAAGACCCTAATCCTAACTCTAACTAATGTACACAAGAGTCACTCCATACACGTAGGGGGTGATATGAACTCTCCGTTACAGCTCACTCAACCCCATAAACAAGGTTCGATAACCAGATCATGTCGGCTTCTTCCACATATGCCTCTAGATATGGCTTTAGGCATTATTCGTTAACTTTGAATTTATCTTCCCCCTTTGGATATTCCAATTCCACCGCTCTATGGGGAAATACATTTATCACAACGAATGGGTCAGTTCATCTCGACCATAGTCTCTCGGGAAATAAATATAGCCTATAATGAAACTCCTTGTGTCAGATCATCTTAACATGTGCAAGTTTCGTTCGTTCTTTGGAAATATTAGCATTCTCGTATGCATCATTGCGCATCTCTTCCAACTCATTTAATTGAATCTTTTGAGCTTCATCGGCTTTATCCAAACTGTAGTTCAACTTCTTGATCGCCTAATATGCTTTGTGCTCTAGCTCTATGAGGAGATGGAATGGATTGCCATAGACAAAGAAAAATGGGGACATCCCGAGGGGGTTCTTGTATGCGGTCCCATAAGCCCATAGCGCATCGTTCAACCTAAGGGATCAATCTTTTCGGTTAGGATCGACGGTTTTTTCAATAATGTTTTTAATTTCACGATTCTCTAGCTCGACTTGCCCACTCGTTTGAGCGTGATAAGTTGTTCCGACCTTGTGAACAACTCCATACTTTCTCATAAGCTTTTGAAACGGCTTATTGCAAAAATTCTTACTGTTATCACTAGTTATTGCCTTCGGAGCACCGAAGCAAGATAGTATGTTTTCTTATAAGAACTTAATCACCCCTTTATTGTCATTCATTTTGGTAGTTATGGCCTCTACCCATTTAGACACGTAATCTACCACAACAAGGATGTATAGGAAGCCAAAGGACTGAGGGAAAGGGCCCATGAAGTCAATACCCCAACAATCAAATATCTCGATGATGAGTATTGGGGTTAATGGCATCATGTCGGGTAATAGCTCCCATCCTTTGACACTTATCGCAAGATTTACAATAAGCGTTCACATCCAGAAAGATTGTGGGCTAATAGAGTCTGCTTTGAAGAATCTTAGCGGATGTCTTATTTATGGAAAAGTGGCCTCCACATGCTTTTGTATGACAGAAATGGATGACGCTATAAGTCTCTTCATCTGTTACCGAACGTCAGATGATTTGGTCCGCATATTACTTAAATAGAAATGGATCGTCATAGAAAAACATGTGCAACAAAGTAATGAACCTCTTATTTTCTTGCGGTATCCAATGGGGAGGGACGACTCCCGTGACAATATATTTAACTATGTCCGTAAACCAGGGAAGAGAAGAGATGGAAAATAGTTGCTCACCCGGTAAATACTCATCTATGGGTATGGGATCACTAGGCACGTCGGACGAGAGATGAGATAAATGATCGGGAATGACGTTTTCTATCCATTTTTTTATCTTTAATGAAGAGATTAAACTCTTGTAAGAGTATGATCCACCTTATGAGGCATTTCTTAGCATCTTTCTTAGCAAGGAGATATTTCAGCGTCGCATGGTCGGTAACGCATGTGATGGGTGAACTGACGAGGTACGAGCAAAATTTGTCAAGGGAAAACACTACCGCTAGCAATTCTTTCTTCGTGGTGGAGTAATTGAGTTGTGGTAGGTTTAAAGTCCATCTAGCGTAGTAGATGACATGAGCTTTGTTATCCTTTTTTGGGCCCAAAACGGCCCCTATCGCATAATCACTCGTATCACATATGAGCTCGAATGGTAGGGACCAATCCAGAGCTTGCATAATGGGAGCAGAAACAAGCGTACTTTTTAATTTATCAAAATCACCTTGACATGCTTCGTTCCAATCAAATGGGGAATCCTTCATAAGGAGGTTACTCAAGGGCCTAACGATGGCACTAAAATCCTTGATAAACCTTCTATAAAACCCTGTATGGCCCAAGAAGGAGAGCACATCCTTTAGTGATTTAAGTGGGGGAAGCTCGTCTATGACATTAATTTTGGCCCTATCGACTTCGATTCCCTTGGATGACACTATGTGGCTAAGAACTATTCCTTCGGTAACTATGAAGTGGCATTTTTCCGAATTAAGCACTAAGTTCTTTTCCACACAACATTCTAAAACTTTCACAAGATTCGCAAGACAAAGGTCGAAAGAAGGGCCAAAAATGCTAAAATCATCCACGAAAACTTCAAGGCCTCTTTTAACCATGTCTCTAAAGAGACTAAGCATACACCTTTGAAAAGTCGTAGGTGCATTGCATAAATCAAAAGTCATCCGTTTATAGACAAACGTGCCAAATAGACATGGGAAAGTCGTCTTTTCTTGGTTTAACACATCTACCTCTATTTGGTTATATCCGGAATAACCATTTAGGAAATAATAATACGAGTCTCCTGCTACACGCTCTAGCATTTGATCACTGAATGGTAAGGGAAATTATCTTTCGTTGTGCCCGCATTAAGTTTTCGGTAATCAATGCAAATGCGCCCCCCCCCCCCCCCGTGGTGCTACGTTGGGGAATTAACTCACCCTTGGCATTCTCCACTACAGTGATTCCTGACTTCTTCGGGACGACTTGGATGGGACTCACCCATTTGCTATCTGATATCGGGTAGATAATCCCGGCATATAATAACTTAACAATTTCAGCTCGCACTACGTCTTTCATTGTTGGGTTCAGTATTCTTTGCATTTCCCTCGAGGGATTCACGTCCTCCTCAAGGTGGATTTTATGGGTACAAATCAAGGGACTTATACCTTTCAAATCTTCTATGCTCTAATCAAAAGCACTTATGTTCTTCCTCAAGATTTGTAGTAGTTTTCCCTCTTGATCTTTTTCTAGGCTAGAGGAGATAAATAAGCATATTTTATGTTAGATGGTAGTTTGTTTAATTCGAGGGTGGAAAATTTTTCTTCGGAGGGGATCATGGATATCTCTCAAGTCCTCAATCAAGTCTCCCTCGTCTAATAATGCTTTTAACCCCTATACCTCTCACTCAAACTCGGTATATGAAACCTTGCTCTCGTCACTTCTCACCAAGCATGTTTATAAGGCATCCCCACCAATGGTTCTCTCAATGTGCTCCTCTACTATCTCCTCTATGAGATCGAACGTATAAATTTCATCTTCTTCACCCGCTTGGTTAGCAATGTTAAAGATGTTCATCTCGAGGGTCATATTCCCAAAAGTGAGTTGCATTTTCCCATTGCGTGTATTGATTAAAGCATTAACGGTGGCTAAGAATTGGTGGCCTAAAATGATGGTAACATGATTGCTAGAATGGATGGAGGGATCCGTGTCCTGAATGACAAAGTCTACCAGGAAGTAAAATGTGTCCACTTGGACTATCATGTCCTCGATAATCCCTCGAGGTATCTTCACTGTGTGATCCTCTAGTTGGAGAGTGATTCGTGTGGACTTAAGGTCACCCAAATCAAGTTGCCTATATATGGAGCAGTGAAGAATATTGACACTCGCCCCTAAATCAAGCAAGGCTTTTTCTATTCGATTTTCTCTAATAATGCATGAAATCGTGGGTGCACCTGAATCTTTAAACTTTGGTGGGAGGTCATTAAGTAGAATGGAGCTCACATTCTATGCCATAAAGACATTCTTTTTCACCTTACACCTTCTTTTCATCGTCAATAAATCTTTAATGACTTTGGCATAGGTGGGAATTTGTTAAATGGCATCAAGAAATGGTAAATTCGACTTTACTTACTTAAGGACATCTAGCACATATGTGCGGGAGGCTCCCTTTTGGGGTGGAGCCAACCGTTGAGGGAATGGGGCGATGGTGGGCAATTTCACTATGACTTTCGTCTTGCTAGTTTCATCATTATCACTCTCATTTAAGGGGGCATCTTCGGCCTCTTTTGTGTTGGGTGAAACCTTCTTGTCTTTAGGTGTGTCGTGTGGGGGAGGTGATAAATCAATGACTCACCCACTACGTAGAGTGGTGACGGGCTGGCGTTGCACTTGCTGATCACGGGAGGCAGAGATAACATTATCTTGACCTGGATGAGGTCTTTGGCCTTGGGCCTGAAACTTAACCTTCGCTTGGATATTTAAAGCGTTTTGCAACCTAGAGATACTAGTTTTGATCTCAGTGAACATTCGATCATTCTTAGCGTTAGTTGCGTTTTGAGATTGTATTAATTAATTTAAACTATCCTCGAGAGTCCTCCACGGTGGGGTGATGTATGGTGTGGGAGGTGGTGCTGGCATATGTGATTGCATATGTGGTGCTTATTGAAATTATGGAGGGGGTGGAAGTAGGGCATCATGTGAATTAGGATTCAACACAGCGTGTTGTTGCCCGTAGTTAACACCAGGATGGATTCTCCACAAAGGGTTGTAAGAGTTCCCATGTGGGGCATTGAAATTTCCCTTAAATCCCCCAATCGCTTCCACTTGCTCGTTAAGAATTACTTTGTAGGCGGGTATCATCGGACATTCCTTTGCTGAATCGCCCTCCTCACAAATATCACACACCTTCTCTTTCACGGCTCGGGTGGATCCGATAGTTTCTCTTGAGCGGGATTTGTGGACATCCTCTATTTGCTTGGCAAGTGGATTGAACTTATAATTGCACTCATCATCCTTGTCCAAATTGTAAATCCTAGATGCGGAAGGAGTAGTGGACATCTATCGGACCTGGTTTTGGGCATTGGGGTCAGATGTGTCCCATGCTTGAGTAGTCTCAGTGACATACTTAAGATGAGCGTCAACATCGTTTGCATCTTGCTCCCAAATTGGTCTTTCACACATAGTTTGAACGATTTGCTTAAACGCTATAGTTAGACCATCATGGAAGAAAGAGATAAGATGATGCTTTTTGAATCAATGATGTGGACATGTGCTAACTAACTCTTAGAATCATTCCCAACACCGATCAAACGACTCATTATCTTGTTGTCGAAAATCTTGAATTTGAGACTTGAAGGATTTGGTTCTATGTTGGGGAAAGAACTTCAAAAGAAACTTGGATTGCATATCCTTCCAAGATGTAATTGAGTTCGGCGATAAAGACCACAACCGGGTCTTATCTTTATCCTTTAAGGGAAAAGGAAATTTTTTTAGGCAAACGACGTCTTACGTGCAAGCTTGATCACTAAACGTCTAGCGGTCCTCTTCAAACTCGCAAATGTGGAGATATGGTTTCTCCGAATCCATGTCGTGAAACGTGGGAATAATTTGTATAGTCCCATTACGAAAGTGGAACTATCTTGCACTGTATGAAAGTAGAATACACCCAGGGGTGACAGTTCGCTCGGGATATAAGAGTTCTTTCACGGGACGATACGGTAGGTCTCCCTCCCATGTACCAAAACTAGCATTATCACGCATGTCTCTCTATCCCAGTGACTTGAAATCCTCACTCGGTGTCGTATAAGTGTGACTCGATGTGTGGCTTGCGATAGAGTTAGGCAGTGTAGGAGCTGGAACCCAAATCTACAGTATGTTAGGAGTGTGTGGGCTATTGGGGTCGTACTCGACTATCGAATTCTCGTGAATGCGTGTGGGAGTATATTGAGGGGTTTGTTGTGGATTTTGCATGAAAGGGGCATGTAGATGTTATACTTTTTTTTGCTTTTCAATTTTCTAATTTTTTTTAGATCTTTTTATTTTTTGGCTTTTTTTTAACTTTTGGAATCAATTTTCAAATCAAATCGACCTAACCTAATAGTTTACTTAATTCCCCGGTAACGGCGCCAAAAACTTGACATGACTGAAAATGATTCTCTAGTGCGTTCTAATTACGGTTCAAGTGCAAACCGATCGCGTAAGTAATAACTTGGTAAGACGGTGTTGAATCCTCAGGGAAATAGGATGTGGAACGTAATAATGATATGAAAGATGACTAACCCTAAACCGACTCTAGAAAAAGAACAAAAAGATGATTAATTTGGAGATTGATTTCTACTAACTAAATGCAAAATAAATTAGACTTACTAACTAATTGCGTGAACATAATTAAAACTACTGGAATTGATTAAATATAAATGATGAAGATAGGTTGGAATACACTCCCCCGAACCCTAGTATGTTTAACGGATATAAAAATAGCTTCTGAATTAGATAATTGATTAAACCCAATTTTTATTAATCCCAAGCATTACATATATGAGGGTACTATCCCGCATCATATGTAATCAAGATTAAGAATAAACCGGTGTTGAAATAGCCAACATGCTCGTCGCACTCTTAAACACCCCGGTTACTTAGGACAAATAAGGTTAAAAGTCCTACAACGGTTGTGATCACTACAAACCACGATTCAATCAGTATTTAATTCAAAGAACTAATTTTTTATTCATGCAAACCACATCGGGTTGGGTTCATACATCCCAACCCATAAAAATCTAGCCTATCATGGTGCAATTAACTATGATTATGTTTTCTATTGTGAAGGAAATCAAAACCATGATGAAATTAAACTTAGAAGAAAAAGAGAATCTATGAACTATTGGGGATAAACAAACCATGCACTAATTAATGAATTAAAAACAAAGAAGAAGAAGAAAGAATAATTTTACTTGCAGAAACCTGAATTACAAATCAAAAAGTTGTAAACTTTAACTCTTAGGGTTCTTCACTACTTTCTTTCCCTAAAACTAAGCTAAAATAACTCTAAAAAGGAAACCTAGAAGTCTGGGAATACATTAAAATAAAAAGACTACATTTTCACAAGAGTTTCAACCATGCACAACTCTTATTTTTGGAAGAGGATAATGATGAAATTCGACAACCGAACCGATCTGGTTCAGATACATCGGTTCAGTTCTCCTATTACAGAAAGTTTCTTCATTACCGGATCAGTTCATTTTTCTCTCTATCGGTTCACTTCCATTTTCACAAAGAGTTTAGCCAGCATCCGGATCGGTTCTTTTTATCCTCCATGGGTTCGGTTTGGCTTATTCAGAATTTCCCCCATTCCTTATGATTTTTCTCTCAACTTTGAAGCTTTGTAACTCGTGCTCTGGGACTCAGATTCAGATGTCGTTTCTTTTTATGCACTCGTAGACTTGATATCTTTAACTCTTCTTTAGGCTTCTCATCCGAATTCCAGATACAAATTACTCTTTTGCCCTGTGACTTTTCTTCTTTTCTCTTCTTTCTTTCTTTCGATTTCTTTCTTTATTCACATGCACTAAATACCTGCAAGAACGATGAAAAATACACGAAACTCGAAGAACTCGTTAAAAAATGTCAATAGCAATGATATGAGATAAATAAACTCGAATTACATCGCACAAAATTTTAAAAGACTCTAAATTACGGGGATAAATACGAAGAATTTATGCCTAATCAATAAGAATACAATATAAATACAATCTATCAATATGGATAAAAGATATGAACATGATAATCACCCTATACTATATAAAATGCCTGAACTCAATCAATGAAATAAATGCCCAAAGACTTCCTAAGATTATCCGATATAAGTGCATTTAAAGGATTCGTGAAAATATCGGCTAATTGATGTTCAATGATCAAAAAGGTCAAGGACACGACCTTCTCCTAAACAAGATCACGAATTAAATGCTCGCGTATCCTAGTGTGCTTTGTGCAAGAGTGTTGGACCTAATTATGGGATATATGATTTTCACTCATATTATCACACTAAATAGTCATTGTGCCTTGGAAAATCCCATAATCTTCTAACATTTTCTTCATCCATAAGAGTTGCGTGCAACAACTCCCGGTTGTCATAAACTCGAAATTCGTCGTGGGTAAAGATATGGAGTTTTACTTCTTTCTCAACCAAGATACAAGATCACTCCCAAAGTAAAAACACCCACCCAGGGTGCTCCTACAACCTTCAGCATCCATGTCCCAATTGAAATCCGAATAGGCGAACAAACGGTCATCGATATTAAAGGAATACAAAATACCATAGGAAAGAGTGCCACCCACCTATTTTAGAATACGTTTAAGTGAGGGAAAGTGAGACTCTTTTGGAGACGCTTGGCAATGTGCACAAATTCCAATGCTCAAGGCATTGTCGAAATGATTAGTGGTAAAGTAGATAAGGCTACTCATCATGCTCCTATAAAGGGTTTGCTCCACGTCCTTACCTACGTGTCTTTATTAAGCTTAGTCGATGTACTCATAGGAGTGCGTGAGTGCTTAGCAGAGTCTAAACTAAACTTCTTTACTAGGTCCCTATCATATTTGGATTGCGATATGAATATCCCATCATTAAGTTGACGCACCTGGGAACCTAAAAGAATGTAAGATCACCAACCATGTTCATCTCAAACCGTCTTTTCATCTCTTTCTCAAAAGTGTTATCAAGTAAGGAGCATGTGGACCTAAAAACTATGTTATCCATGTAGAATTGAGCAACCAATATAACACCACTCTCTCCCCTCACTAACAAAGTCTTATCCACTCCTTCTCTCTTGAATCCGCGAGCTAAGAGATAAAAAGTGGGCCTCTCGTACTAAGCACGGGGGCTTGCTTCAAACCATACAGGGCCTTCTTAAGATAATAAACGTGTTCCACGTGCTTTGGGTCTTCAAAACCCTTTGGTTATTCCACATACACTTCCTTATATAGAATGCCATTAAGGAAGGTACTCTTAACATACATTTGATATAACTTGAAGTGTAGATGACATGCTATAGTGAGCAGTAAGCGGACGGACT
Source organism: Sambucus nigra (assembly GCA_949130495.1). Lineage (NCBI taxonomy): Eukaryota > Viridiplantae > Streptophyta > Magnoliopsida > Dipsacales > Adoxaceae > Sambucus > Sambucus nigra. The sequence goes on along the minus strand of OX422211.1, from coordinate 577,923,818 downwards.
CAAGCCTAGCAACATGAGCGAATGTCTCGTTAAAGTCTACATCCTTAATTTGTGTGTAGCCTTGAGCAGCCAACCTAACCTTATTACGAACTATGGTACAATTATCATCCATCTTGTTCTTATAGATCCACTTGGTACCTATCATATTAGTCTTTCTAGGTCAGGGGAATAACTCCCAGACATTATTCTTGTGAAACCGAAGAAACTTATCTTGCATAATTGATATCCAATGCTCGTCTTTGAGTGCTTCTTTCACATTCTCAGGCTCGACTAAGGAGGTGTAGCAAAGTTAGCTAACCACATTCTCAAGTTGAGCGTGAGTCTTAACACCTAGTGTGGGATCACCAAGTATATCGGATGGGTTATGACTCTTTCGAACCCCAAAGGGTGGATTCTCTAAATCAAAAGTGGAGTCCACCAAGTTAGTAAGAGGAACAATGAGTTTGTCACTGAGGGGTGCATTGTCCTCACACTCGGGGTTAGGATCAATAGATGTTCGTAGCTCGTTGTCTCTAATCATGACATTTATTTACTACATAACTTTAAAGCTTACAAGGTTAAACACCCCATATGCCCTACTTGACGATGAATAACCTAAAAATATCCTCTCAGCACTTCGGGAGTCAAACTTTCCTAAGTTCTCCGTATCTCTTGAGATGTAGCAAGTACCCCCAAAGACACAAAAATACGATAGGTTGGGTTTTTTCCTGTTCACAACTCATATGGTGTGTGTAACGTGTATGGATGAATATATACGCGATTCACCGTATGGCATGCAGTATTAACCACCTCTACCCAAAAACATTTAAGCACATTTCTCTCAAGAAGCATGGATCTAACCATCTTTTGAATCGTCTGGTTCTTCCTCTCAACTATCCCATTATGCCCATTTATCATACATGTTACACTCAGATCGGTCAAAATTTATCGCAAAGTTTGCGTTCCATAATTGGCTTATGCTAATTAAGTTTGCTTTCAAAACTTCGACATACAACATATGTCTAGTTTAGTAAAATCGAGTATCTCAACATAACCACGTTCTAAAATACTAGAACTACTCCCATATCTAAAGATGACTGTGCCTTCTTTGCGATCAGAAAAGTTGGTAAAAAATGATTTGTTGCCAGTCATGTGCTTGAATCAGCCAATATCAAAATATCATTGGGAGGTATCTTAAGCCTTAAGAGCAACATGAACAATAAGGGCTTTGCCATCTTGCTTCATTACCCAAGTAGATGTAACCTTTTGTTTGCCCTTATCGTTATTGGCTCTAGTCGTAGCATTCTAAGTGTTCTAAAAAGGCATAGACATCCTTTGAAATTCTTACATTAACCTTTCACGACTAGGAACTAAATTTTCTCTCTAAGACCAGCAAAGTCGCTATAACGGCGTGTTGGAGTATGTGTACGTTTAGTTCTCCCTAATTTGTAGTAAAATTCACTAAGGTGACCTATTCTTTTGTATAAGATGCAAACATAGGCTTGTTTAGGTCTACCATGGTTCACCATTTTAGGTTGAACTTTCTTTTGTGGTTTAGGTCAAGGCCCACAAGGATATACCACAAGCTTAGGAACCAGTTCTGGTGTGATGTGGGAAGTGGATGCATCGTCGTAACCTATTCCTTTCATCTCCTTAAAACCTAAAGCGGGATCGAGGAACATCTTACCCACCTTCTTCGATGTATCCTCTATAGTAATCTTGACCTCCCGAGTATGCTCGAGATCTTTCTCGAGTTAGGATACAAGGGCTTTAAGTTTCTCATGAGTCCCTAATGAAGCTTGAAGATCTCTCGTAAGACTAGTTAATTTGTTGGCCAAATCACCATTTTCCCTCTCCACTAAAATGACTCTCTCTCCGAAAGAAATTCTCATTGAGGACTCTCTCTCTTTCGACTCTCTTAAATCCTACTCTAAGGTTATAATATGTTTTTTGCATATGTGTCATTGTCTTTCAAAACCCTAGTCTCAAAATTCTCTTGAATTACCTACAAAAGTTATTAAACAACTTGTATCGTGGTAAGTACGGGTATCAATCCAACTTTCAAGTGGAAAACAAATGATGTGGATTCTTGCAATTTCAATTTTTTGTATTTTTTTATTATTTTTTTTATATTTTTAAAAATAATTTCAAGGGAGAATAAAAATGCCAAAATCTAAGTGAACAAATTAAATAAACTACACGTAACCGAGTGTGATAAATGTGAAAAGATAGTAGAGATGGGATTACACCGCGTGATCAATTATTTTAATTTCTTAATTGATTGAATTGAAATATTTCGAGATAATACTAAATTCATAATCTAACTCTCGTTACAATTATAAATTGAATAATATATTTTTCAGAAAACTAATTTAAAAATGTCACACTCTACACTTTTTAATAAATTAGTCGCTAAGATCAATTTAATAAAAAATATATGAATCCTCGAATTTAAACACCGAATTAATATTCAAAATTTAGGAAAAACCTATCTCTAGTTCAATTCCAAAAATCAAATATTAAAACTAAATTAATTTACTATCTCTCAATACGTAAATTAATTTGTGACAATTTATAATTAATTCTCCTAGAAATATGATAATCAATTCGATTAATTAACTAACTTAACATCATATGCGTTTCATCCCACCCCTTGAACGGGATCATTAGCCGAGCAATATTAAATAATCAAGTATAATCACAATAAAAATTAAAAGAGCAGAGAAATAATTACGATACAAAGGTCTCCTTTTGAATTGTGTGTCTTGAAATGCGTTTCGTTCTTCCACGGATAAAATCATCTGATTAAACTAACAATAATAAAATCTAAACCTAAAAATTATTCTAAATTAAACTATTTTTTTTAGATTTTTCTAAACCTGTTTTTTTATTCCTAATATGTACAAAGTGACACTGCAATGCAGTGTAGGTTCTCTCCCTATTTCTCTCTGTGTGAGAGTCTTCCCCATTTTTTTTAAATGAGCTGGCCTTCTTTTATAACCCATGAGTTTGGTTTGTAGAATAGAGATTTGAGGGATTTCAGTCTAATTCAAGATTTGAAAAGGCATGTGGGTTTTGAATGTTTGGAGATATGGCAGTGGTAAATGGGTCTCTAATAATTTTGGGATATGGCAAGTGGAGTTAGACCTGGATAAGATCGGATTAAAGTGGGTATGAGGGTCGAAGTTATATTGACCATAAATGGGTGAGTTTGGATCTCAGGTTAATTGGGTGATTTGGATTTTTGGGTTTGGAATTAGGTTTTATGGGATTGGAAAGTAATCGGTTTGCTCCGATTTTGAGTCTATAGGTTAGGGTCGGAGTTAAGATTTGGGGTTTTGGGGTTTAGAGGACATGTCGAAAGTGGGTCTGATGGATAAGGATATCGGGTTCCAGGTTGGAGATGGCAGCAAGGGGTTCGAGTTTGGCTCGAATTGGGTTCGGATTGATGTGGTTGCGGGTTAGTGGGTTCGTCGAAAATGGGTAATGAGTGTGTTTGGGTGGTTCATGGATTTTAGCAGTTGGTTGTGGTGGGTATTTGGGGGAGAGGGAAAGGAAAGAAGATGTGTGTGGGTGTATTTGGCTAAGTGGGTGTGTTTATTTAGATTGTAAAAAAGCAAAAAAAACAAAACAAAATAAAATGAAAATTAATAACATGTTTACAACCTAAAAAAATAAAATCTAAGATTAAAAATTAAAACTTATAAAAAAATTAATTCCCAACCTAAAAATAAAAGAATCAGATAATAAAACAATAAAACCAACCTAACTAAAGACTAAACTAAAATAAAATAAATGAAAATCTAATAAAATATATACCCCCTATTATATTTACATAAAAATATAAAAACACTCGGCGCAAACTAATGGACCCTAATATATACAACTATACGCACACAAATAACATATAAAATCATTAAAATTATATGACTCAAAACAAAATGATAAATAATGATAAAATTACAAACGAAACACACACGAGGCTCGGTGATGCCTAGGACTCAGTTTAAGCTTAGGTTTGGTAAGGGGCTGGGCTCGGGCATCGGTAATGATCCGACAAGCTGAAAAAGGGTCTTTTATCTTCATGGTGCTTTAAGTTTCTTCATTCAATGTTTTTGACCCCTACTTTGTCGCAATTGACATGAATTAGCACTATTTGATGTCGCGACTGTCGATCGATCTGAGAAATACATAAATACGAACATAAGGACAAATTTATTACAAACAAACGACAAAATGCACATATTTGGGGAATAAATTAAACACTTTTGGGTTCTTATCATAAGGCTAACACCCTAAGCGCTAAAAAATTGTTTTGATTTTTCGTGTTAAAGACTTAGCATAAAGCTCGACGTAAGTGTGTTGAAGGTCGCTCTCAACCTCACTCAAAACTTCATTTCCCTAACTTTCTCTGGAATGACTAGAGTCACTATTATTGAGATTATCATGTTTACCAACTTACTCATTTGGGTGATGTGTACTCGATGTACTAATATGACTAGCCATGAATGAGGTGAAGTTAGGTCCATGCGATGATTCGTCTCCGAAATCCACCAACTCGACATCGTTACCACTAAGCGTGGCATTGAAGGTAGCTTTGCCATTGCCTTGTCTCTTTAATCTCATAGAACACCCATGCGCTTTGTGACCCTTACCCCATGAAGGGAGTCCTGAGGTTCGGGAAGAAGGGGAAGCTAGCGCCAAGGTATGTAGGGCCTTTCCCATTCATTGAGAGAGTAGGGAGAAAAACGTGACTGTATGATAATTGATTAAATTAAACTCGCAAGTTTTCAAGTAACCCTTATTTAATTAAAGTCTATTTAAACCAAAGTAAATCATCCCCTAAACATGCAACTATGTGTGTGCATGTGTTAAACCATAAATAAATAAAGCATGTGACAAAAATATTCACCAAAATCCCCGAAGGGTAAAACCTTATATTTCTAGAACTTTGAAAAGTTTACAAGACCATTGACTTAGATACAACCTAATAATCGCCCACAAGTGTAACGCATGGTGTCTTCATCAAACCATCAAAGCAACAACTATAAATATCGTCAGCTGGAATCTCCCGCGGGAACTCTAGGTTATCAGCAATAAAAAAGAGAACGGCTTCTCCACAAAGGTTGAACAAACATAAAGTTGTGTTCTTAGGTTACAAAAGGATTCACAAAGGTTTGGCAAGAATGTGTGAATCAAAACATGAGTCTTGGGACTCAAAAAGGTGAAGACTAGAGTAATTAGAACTCTCAAAATCGTCTCTCCAAGTCTTATGAAATAACTCCCCCGAACTTAGCTTTTATAGGGAAACCATGAAGAGTTTTAAAAATTTGGAACTCTTGCCATCATCAGGTACCCCGAACCGGTTTGCCCTTCGGTTCGCAAAAATTCGCTAGAACTTGGGGATTAAAAACTTAGCATTTTTCCAAGTCTTTTCTCGAAATTTTCTCCATTTTCAAAGGGCCATAACTTCTTCATCGTAGCTCATATTGAGGTGCCGTTTCTTTCAGTATCTTGGTTGCGGAGAGCTCTTCAACTTTCCTGTTGATCAAACCTCCGGAAGGTGGCTGTAAAATTACCAAAATGCCCTTTTATTAGGCATAAATTCTTCCTAATTTATCCATTAATTTAGTTGCTTTTAGCACCTCGAACAACGTAATCGATTTGACTTTATCTCATAATCTTGCAACTGTCTTATCTTAACGAGTACACTCAGTTTCTCGTATTTTGTATCGATTTTATAGGTATTTGATGTCAACTAAAGGAAGAAAGAAACCGGAAGAATCGAAAAGAAAAGAAGGAAATTCAAAAGGGAAAAAGTGTAATTTTTACCCGAAATTCGAATGTGGCACCTAAAGAGAAGTTGAAGATACCAAGTTCATGAACACATAGAAAGAAACGACACCTCAATCGGAGTCCCGGTGAGAAAGATATGAACAGTTAAAGTTGGAGAAAAGAAAGTCAAAGGCAGACCGATCCGCTGGAAGACCGGACCGGTCCGCAGTGCCACTTTCCAGAGAACCCCGGACCGAAAGCAAATCGAAGATGGAAGGAAAATAAAAGAACCGGTCCGCCCCGAACCGGTCCACCCCAGAAATAAAAGAACCAGTTCGCATTCTAGGAAGACCTATCCGCAAGAGCCTCGGCCTAGTCCGGATGTCGAGTTTTGAAATTCTATCCTTCTCTAATAGAGAGTCCTAGTATAGCTAAAACTCTTAGAATTTTGTAGGGTATATAAACCCAAGTTATTATCGTTTTTAACACACGGAGAATTAGTATAATTTTCCATTCTTTTCAGAAAACCCTAGTTTAGAGATAGTTTATTCTTTTAATTTCAAGATTGAAGATTATTAAGATTTTTGTGATTACAAGTGTTCTTAATTGCTGCTTTTACTGCTTTGGTAAGATTAGTGAGTTGTTTCCTCTGTTTATTTTCTTTCTACATCATTCCACAAATTTTCCTTAGTTTAATCATGGTTTTCTGCAATTCAAAAATTATTTTCATTAGATTCAGCATGCTAGGCTAGATTTTCCAAGGTCGGGATACATAAACCCAACCTGATGTGATAGTTGCACGTGTATAACATTAATCCTCTGAATTTAGTGATTCATTACGATCATATTGTGTAGGAACACGACAATTGTAGATCTTTGGATCTCGTTTGCTTCCAGGTAACCGTGATGCTTTAGAATGCAATTCGAGTGTAACTATTGTGATACTGATTTACTCGTCCTCTGATTAAGTATGGTGCGGGCTTGAACGTCATATACATAATGCTTGGGAGTACTAAATTCTGGGTCTAATTAATCAGTTGAATTTACGATTAGTATTATACCTGCAATACACTAGGGTTGGGGGATTGTACTCCCGCCCTGTTTTTCTCATCACATAGTTTAAAGTTTTAAATCATTCTTCATCAGTATTTTAGGTAATTTAGGATAATTTCATCTTTTCATAATTTCATAATTGCATTTAATATAGTCATTCCACTAACTAAATCATTTTTTCCTTTGACTTTTGAGTCAGAGTTAGGATTTCTTTGTCTATCCAACGTCGTCACAATTCCATTGTCCTATTTCCCTGTGGATACGATCCCAACTTACCGGGTTTATTACTAACGCGACAGGCTTGCACTTGAGGCTAGAGTGAATGCACATTAGAGACACTTTTCGAGACGCGTCAAGTTTTTGGCGTCGTTGCCGGGGAATTAGGTAGACTTAGGATTAGATCGAGTCAATTTAAAACTTTGACAAAAAATTACCAAAAATCCAAAAACATAAAAAATTTCAAAAAGCACAAAAAGATCCGTCATCATCTCTCATAAGCTGTTAATGCAAAATTCTGAACTCACTCCCACACCCCATAATACTCCAACCAGCATTCACGAAAATCCAATAGTTGAGTACGACCCCGATAGCCCCCACACTCCTAACGCCCCACAGTTATGGATTCCACCTCCCACACCGTCACACTCAATCTCAAATAACACTCCATTTTCCTTCTTAGGATACACCTCCGAGCACACTTCGAGCACACCAAGTGAGGACATCGAGTTTTTAAGAGAGAGGGAAATATCACAGCACGGTAGTGCAGCCACCGATGAGAAAGAGGCCCCATACCACCCGCTGAGAGAAATCTTATATCCCGAGCACACTGTCACTCCGGGATGCATTAAACTCCCGTATAATGCCGGGCAATTTTCTTTTAAAAATGGGATGATGCAGATGTTACCACATTACCATGGTATGGATTCTAAAAAGCCATATATCCATATCAGGGAATTTGAGGATGTGTGTGACACTCTCAATGATCAAACTTGCACACAAGAGGTGATCCGCCTCTAACTCTTCCCCTTCTCGCTAAAAGATAAAGCTAAGACCTGCCTATGGTCTTTTCCTCCAAGCTCGATTCCATCTTGGAACGAGTTGCAATCTAGATTTCTCAAGAAATTATTTCCACCACATCGAACAATCTCCATAAAGGCTCAAATTCAAGCTTTCAGACAATCGAAAAATGAGCCATTTCATCGATGTTACGAGCATTTCAATGAGTTAATTACCTCATGCCCCCATCATGGATTTGATACAGCACAAATCATTTCCTTTCTCTATAATGAGCGGAATCTTAATTCCAAAAAACTCGTTGAAACCATGGGTAGTGGTCCTTTTGTCGAACTAGATGCCCATGATGCTGAGCTTCACCTGAGGTATGTCACCGAAATTACCCAATCCTGGGATACATCTGATCCTAACGCTCAAAATCGAAATCGTAAAGTGACCACCACTCCAGTGGCATTCGGTCTATTTCACGTAGATAAGAATTCTATAACGGACAGTCGATTGGATACACTTGAGAAAGGATTTCGAGACCTATATGAGGTATTGGGAAGAGGACCAACTGGATCCATACCAAACCCCGTCGAGAAGGTGTGTGCGATTTGTGAGGCGGGTCATTAAACTGAGGAATGCCCGACTATAGTCGCCTACAAAGTGAAGCTTCAAGAATAAGTGAGTGGTATAGGATGATTCAAGGGTGATTTTGGTGCACCCCACGGGAATTCTTACAACCCTTCGTGGAAAAACCATCCTGGTTTTAGCTATGGGAAATAACATGCTGCGATGAATCCTAATTCACATGTTTCCCCTCCTCCACCATAACACTTTTAACAAGCCCCACACATGCAAGGACATGTGCAAGCACCACCACCTCAAGGATCATATATCCCTCTACCACGGAGAAGTCTCGAGGATACGATAAACCAATTTATCAACAACCAAACTGCAACTAATGCTAGGCATGAGCGCATGATCCACGACATGAATGCGAACATTTCACAGTTGCAATCATCATTGAGTATTCAAGAGAAGGGAAAGTTTCCTGCCCAGGGCCAAAGACCTCCACAAGGTCAAACTAGTGTAAGCTCCACACCCCATGACCATCCGGAGCAATGTAGCGCAATTACCACTCTGCGTAGTGGGAGAGTAGTTGACTTGTCACCTCCCCCACACGATGAAACTAAAGACAATGAGACTTCGCCTGACACGAAAGAGGCCGAAGATGTCCCCTTGAATGAGAGTGATAAAAAAGGCACTAGTGAGCTTGAGGTAGTAGTGAAACCCCTCACCGCTGCCCCATACCCTAAACGGTTGGTTTCGCACTCCAAAGGGACTTCTCGGGACGATGTTTTGGATGTCCTTAAACAAGTAAAGATTAATTTACCTTTTCTCGAGACCATACAGAAAATTCCCGCATACGCTAAGTTCATTAAGGACTTACTCACGGTGAAACACAAGCTAAAGGTAAATAAGAATGTCTTTTTGGCCCAGAATGTCAGTTCAGTTTTATCGAGTGACCTTCCGTTAAAGTATAAAGATCTGGGTGCACCCACCATTTTGTGCATCATGGGGAAGAACCGAATTGAAAGAGCACTAATATATTTAGGAGCGAGTGTTAACATTCTACCCTATTCCATCTATAAGAAACTCGATTTGGGAGCCCTCAAGCCCACAAATATGACTCTCTAGCTCGCAGATCGTTCTGTGAAGATGCCTCGGGGAATCATTGAGGATGTGATCGTCCAAATAGACACTTTCTACTTCCCGGTGTACTTTGTCATTTGGGACAAGGAGCCCTCCATTATCCCGAGCAATCATGTTCCCATTATCCTTGGTCGTCCATTCTTAGCTACGGCTAATTCACTCATCAATACTCAGAGTGGGCGGATGCAATTAACATTTGGGAACATGACCCTCGATACAAATATTTTTAACAATATCAAGAACGAGGGTGACGAAGGAGAACCGCGAGAGACGGATCTTTCAGGAGCAGAACACGAGCATGAGAGGACCCACCCGCGAGAGCCAATAGGGGTATGCCTTGTTACATCAAGTGAGGGCGACAATTTAGAGGGCATAGCGAGGAGTTCGTATGAGTGCTTAAAGGAGAGCGAATGGAAAGACACGATAGATATTTTTCTCCTCGAGTACTACCCACCCACACCACCTAATAATTTTGAGATGGAGCGAGGAAGAAAGAATGTGGAAACAAAGCAAGAGAGAGAGCTAGAGGAATTTAGACTAACGAGAGTTGATAGAGAATTCAGGCAGGTGGATGAGAGCCTTCACAACAAAGTCCAACCTCTATTGGACTCATGTAGTCATTTAGGAGAGGGCGAGTGGAAAGATAAAACTGATGAGTTTCTTCGCAATGACCATCCACCCATACCATTTTATGGATCGAAGGCGATAGAGGAGAAAAGTTGTGTCTCATCCGACTTAGAGCCCGACCCATGCATTCCAAAAATTGAAAGAAAATTAGGTGTTCCCTCTGAGTTGGTGCACGCAAGCTATGCTTTACGTAAGCACCACAGGGATCCCTTTTCGAGTAGTCACGATGAGTCTCCCGGTCTTTCCTTTATTTATGGGCGAGGTCCCAACTTATTCCGACTGCTGGTATATGACAGGAAGACGGGAGTGACAAGGAGAGCATCAAACCCCATGAGTGGGGTCGGGTGAGTTTGTGGAGAGATGAGAGGTCGTCGCACCCCCGACGCGTATGGGGTGATTGTTGTTGTATTTTTGAGTCATGCATGAGTGTCATATAGTGTCTTGTTGCATTTTAATAATTTGTTTGTTTTATTTTTTCGCACCTTTTATTCGATTTGAGTTGGATTTTAGTCCTTTTTGCTTGAGGACAATGCAAAAATCTAAGTTAAGGGGGGGTGACAAGTGCGTATTTCTAAAACTTCACAAATTTTAAAAAATGCTTAGAAATTTCCAAAAAAATCATAAAATTTTGAAAACCCCAAAAATATTTTTGTTCAAACTAAATAAAAATTGGAGTTCAAATTTTTAAAAAATATCATTAAAAGTTGAATTGAAGTCTCAAGTTGTAAAATTCAACATACATAAAGCTGAAATTGACTAAAGATGGAAATTGAGCAAAAATTGACGACTTAACGAATAAGTATAGAGATTAACAAACCCGGTGAGATTCGAGCCTATCACTTTTTACAAGTTTATAAATCAATCCGAGTTAATTGTTAACTCAAAGTTCTTTTCAGCGCCTAAAAAGTCGTCGAGGATCTTAATCCTTTCATTTTGATCGGTTATGGAAAACGTGTGTGGTATTGCCTTAAAAAGCACGCTACAAATCTCTAAACTTAATTAATCTCGAGACACATATGGTAAATTAATAAGTAATTTGGACAATGAAGTAGGCCATCGTTTGTTACCCAAAAATATTATCCATAAAAAGATGTGAAAAATCACCCCTTTTGTAACCCAAATTGAGCCAGATAGATTTTCCCTTTCGTTTGGTACCCCGAAAAAACCAAATAGCCCGGAATTGCGAAAAATGAAAAAAATCAGAATTCAAGTCCGATAAGTGCATATAAAGGGGCAAGAAAAAAAAATAGATATGCTCAACAAAAATAGCAAGAAAAGAAAAAAAGTGAAAAATAAAAAAAAATATAGAAAAAGAAGAAAAAAATGAGCAATAGCCCGGAAAAAGCATAAATGAACATCATAAATGACTTTTCCAATTCCAACCTTCCCTACCATTTTCATTTTACCCAATATACCTTAAAACCCGAAAAAGTCCTAACCGAGTCCAAATTGCGAAATTGATTACCGCGTGGATAGCTAAGACACCAAAAGATAATAAAAGAGATTGAATGCGCGAAAAATAGGCAATGTTCCTGTTTTTAAAACCGTAATCCGTTGATGAGATCCTATCACTATAAAATTTCCATCTTTCTACTTGTATGAGTGATTTTGCGTCCACTATATTTACTCTTTATATCACGCATACCTAGAGAATAACCACATTCCGAGTGATTCATTTGAGAGAGCATTCCGTGAGAATTTGAAATCAAAACGAATTTTCGGATAAGTAACGTAATGATCAATCGGTGGAAATTGACGGTTATATTTTCGGCTTCGCACACACACACACACACACACACTACAATTTGAGACTTGTAAATATCATTTGATGATGACTATTTTCTGGGAAAGTTTAAATTAGATAATTTTTGCTTATTTTGAATCTTCTTTGAGTCGAATTTTGTGGGTATATTCTCTGCAAACCCTCACGAGACACAACTCGTCCTACTAGGGTAACCTAGGGGTTTAAAGGCTTGTTGCATACGCTTAATGCAATCGCTTGCTCGCGAAAAATGTATTCTATCCCAATAAAATGTTTTGCAAGAGTTGATCCATGCTAGGATTCTTTTACATTACTCGGGATGCCCAAAGTTCTAAGTTAGGGGGGGGTTTGATTAGGCATAAATTCTTCCCAATTTATCCTTTAATTTAGTTGCTTTTAGCACCTCGAACAACGTAATCAATTTGAATTTATCTCATAATCTTGCTACTTACTTATCCTAACGAGTACACCGAGTTTCTGGTATTTCGTATCGATTTTACAGGTATTTGATGTCAACTAAAGGAAGAAAGAAACCGGAAGAATCAGAAAGAAAAGAAGGAAAGTCAAAAGGGCAAAAGTGTAATTTCTATTCCGAATTCGAATGAGGCACCTAAAGAGAAGTTGAAGATATCAAGTTCATGAACACATAGGAAGAAACGGTACCTCAATCGGAGTCCCGGTGAGAAAGATATGAACAGTCAAAGTTGGAGAAAAGAAAGTCAAAGGCAAACCGATCCGTAGGAAGACCAGACCGGTCCGCAGTGCCACTTTCTAGAGAACCCCGAACCGAAAGCAAATCGAATATGGAAGGAAAATAAAAGAACCGATCTGCTTCACCCCAGATATAAAAGAACCGGTACGCATTCCAGGCAGATCGATCCGTAAGAGCCCCAGACCGATCCGGATGTCGAGTTTTTAAATTATATCCTTCTCTAATAGAGAGTCCTAGTATAGCTAAAACTCTTAGAATTTTGTAGGGTATATAAACCCAAGTTATTATCGTTTTTAACACATGGAGAATTAGTATAATTTTCCATTCTTTTCAGAAAACCCTAGCTTAGAGATAGTTTATTCTTTTAATTTCAAGATTGAAGATTATTCAGATTTCTGTGATTACAAGTGTTCTTAATTGCTGCTTTTACTGTTTTGGTAAGATTAGTGAGTTATTTCCTCTATTTAATTCCTTTCTACATCATTCCACAAATTTTCCTTAGTTTAATCACGGTTTTCTGCAATTCAGAAATTATTTTCATTAGATTTAGCATGATAGGCTAGATTTTCTAAGGCCGGGATACATGAACCCAGCCTGATGTGATAGTTGCATGTGTATAACATTAATACTCCGAATTTAGTGATTCATTACGACCGTATTGCGTAGGAACACGACAATTGTAGATATTTGGATCTTGTTTGCTTCCGGGTAATCGGGATGCTTTAGAATGCACTTCGAGTGTAACTATCGCGATACTGATTTACTCGTTCTCTGATTAAGTATGGTGCGGGATTGAACCTCATATACGTAATGCTTGGGAGTACTAAATTCTGGGTCTAATTAATCAGTTGAATTTACGATTAGTATTATACCTGCAATACACTACGGTTGGGGGATTGTATTCCCGTCCTGTTTTTCTCATCACATAGTTTAAAGTTTTAAATCATTCTTCATCAGTATTTTAGGTAATTTATAATAATTGCATCTTTTCATAATTTCATAATTGCATTTAGTATAGTCATTCCACAAACCAAATTATTTTTTTCCTTTTCCTTTAGAGTTAGGATTTCTTTATCTATCCAACGTCGTCACAATTCTATTGTCCTATTTCCCTGTGGATACGATCCCGATTTACCGGGTTTATCACTAACGTGACAGGCTTGCACTTGAGCCTAGAGCGAACGCATATTAGAGACACTTTCTGAGTCGCGTCTCCCTTGAACTTCGATATCATGCCTTCTTTCACTGTTTTGAATTCTCTTGCGTACCACTTGCATAAAGTCTCTAAAATCATGGAACTTGAAGTCGTTGAGGCAGATGTGGGACACTTGATGGAGATGTTGAATGCACGATTCCAGAAATTCGGATTGAGGCCGTCGTATGAGATCATGTAAAGACGTGCCAAGTGTAGCGGCATACGATATACACAAATGTAAGATAACGGACATAAGAAATATGTCCTTACAAATCTCCCCCTATGTCTATGCCGGTACATATATAAAAATTCGAATTATCAAATAATAAATTTGCTTATACAAATCTACCCTTCCATGAACCCAAAACTGGAGAGATACAAATGAATAAGTCTTCCTTGTTTGTTCTTCAATTCTTCAGGAATCTCAAATCTTTTCTCATCAGGGTGTGTAATGTACGATCATCAATGTAGTGCCTACACACATGAGAAAAAGAAAATACCAAGTGACGTATCGAGTTTGAAATGAGATAAATATAGATACCAATTTAAGATGAAAGCATACATTAAATCTCAAAAACTCCCCCAAAATTAAAACTCCCTCATAAAATGATAATTCTTTTCTTTCTTCCCATTTTTATTATGTACCCAAATAGACAAATGAGAAGAATAAATCAAATAAGCAAAGTCGGGGTGTCACGGTATTCAAAACAAGGGATCAATCAATATGGCAAACGTGCTCTTGCAAGGAGATGCTCAAAAAATCTTCACAAACTATTTTTGAATTTTTCATACAAAAATAAGATACCAAGAAAATCACACCATGGATTTAAGCTAAAACAACAAAGTCATGGAAATGGAATGAATGGGTGTGAACACACTCGATAGGTAAATAAACTCAATCAATCATATGTGCACGATGCATACGTGTACTCCTAACGAATGAACATCAAAGGTATCCTTAGGTGTAAAAAATTGTTGAATTTAGATGACATCGTCTTATACAAATCAACAAATCAAAGTCAAATGATTTCCACACCAATAACGTCCAAAACTATTTAACGCTTTTTCAAGATTTTCAAGGATGTGCAAACCTGTTTAAATTCTCCAACCAAACTCCCCCAGATATATATTTTCTTTTAGAGGTGTTAAACTAAATTCTCAAACTTTGGAGAATTGGTGCAAAAACCTAAATGACCCATAATTGGCATGAATTTCGTTTTATTGCCTTTAAATTTTTTTCGGGCTGTTTTAAACCTCTTTGGACCCCGGATAATAAAATTTCTCCATTTTTAGGTCCAATTTAATGGTGGCTTAGTATTCGCAAAGGTCAAATGTGAACCTTTCACAGCCCTTCACCGTTTTCAAATAAAGCATACAAACTCACAAAACGATTCTAATATGCACAATTTCCTTATAAAAATTTATCGCACTTGGTTCATTTTAAAGGACAAGATTGAAGTGAAAAAACCCAACCAACATCTGATAAGACAAGAACAATAATCAAACAAATCCGTGCATGTGTGCAATAAAGGAAATCATGAGTCAAACATGTAGGTAGAAACACTTAATTACATCTTAATGACTCCAAACATTATAAAGCACAAAGATGACATGATATATTGTCCCAAAACACTATTAAATAGTCACATGAAAATAATGGAATGATGTTGTGACTCGGTCATCTTAAGTGTCCATCTATACACGGTACAAACAAAATACAAAAATCTTTTTGGATTTTTCAAAATTTTATCAAAATAAAATCTTTTTGTATTTTTCAAAAGAAAAAATTTATACAAAAAGTATATGTCACAACGCTAGCAAACATAAATATCATGAAACAAAAACTAGCGTATGACAAACATGCGAACACAATCATCTATATGATATGGCAAGAGAAGAATCATGTGCAAGCAAACGGGAATCAACTTGTCTAAAATCTAGTGCCTGTAAAAGTGATTTCCTAGCCCAAATAGATGTGAAACGTCGTGTGGGGGATTTGGGAACCACGGGAACACTAGACATAAACTTCCTAGGACATTTTCCAAGATCAAAACAAAAACGCCTAAGGTAACCTTTCGTACCACAATATGAACATGTCTAAATTGGTGGAACGACACCTATGGGTTGATCTTTTCTAACATCCTTGAAATTGGTTGACCCTCTAAAACAAATAATGGTTTTGTCTTTAGCATTATAAGCATGAGAACAAGATGAGCCATTACCATCACTATCAAACCTACTTGAGTCTGTCAAATCATTTTTTAACTTCAAATTTTTTTACTCAAGTAAAGAATTAGACTGTTCCAAAGACAGGGATTTCTTTTTCAAATTTTCAATTAAACTTAACAGTTTATCACGGTCTTCCTCAATTAAAACAAACTTATCCCTAAGAGTCTTTTCACATGCCACAAAATCATCGATTAATTTTTTATCCTCGACGGTACAAACAAAAACCCTAGAATTTTTTAAGTCATTCAATTCCTTCTTTAAAATAAGGACTTTCTCATCACTCTTCTTTTTGGCAATTTTCAAAGAATCAAAATCAATACACAAATTACCAAAGTGCTCACGACAAATATCACTTTGAGTTTGAAACACTTGCAAATATTGAATTTTACTTTTAAAGAGATAATTTTCTTTTTCCAAAACTTTAATTCTTTTGCACAGTTTCAAATTTCAACTTTTTAATTTTTCAGCACGGTCGTGAATTATTTCAAAAATAGGCTCCTCATTAAATGGGCGTTCCATTGAAATTTTTTTATTTTTCACAAAACTGATTTAAAAAAAAAATCAATATCACACAATTTTGCGGAAAAAGGAATATACAATAAATTAGCGCAACCTGCTCTGATACCAATTTGAAAAAACCTGACTGTGTGATAATTGATTAAATTAAACTCGCAAGTTTTCAAGTAACCCTTATTTAATTAGAGTCTATTTAAACCAAAGTAAATCAACCCCTAAACATGCAACTATGTGTGTGCGTGTGTCAAACCATAAATAAATAAAGCACGTGACATAAATATTCAGGAAAATCCCCGAAGGGCAAAACCTTTTATTTCTAGAACTTTAAAAAGTTTACAAGACCATTGACTTACATACAACCTGATAATCGCCCACAAGTGTAACGCACGGTGTCTTCGTCAAACTATCAAAGCAATGACTAGAAATATTTTCGGCTGGAATCTCCTGTAGTAACTCCAGGTGATCAGCAATGAAGAAGAGAACGACTTCTCCACAAAGGTTGAACAAACATAAAGTTGTGATCTTGGGTTACAAAAGGATTCACAAAGGTTTGGCAAGGATGTGTGAATCAAAACATGAGTCTTGGGACTCAAAAAGGTGAAGACTAGGGTAATTATAACTCTCAAAATCGTCTCTCCAAGTCTTATGAAATAACTCCCCCGAAGTTGGCTTTTATAGGGAAACCAAGAAGAGTTTTAAAAATCTAAAACTCTTGCCAGCATCAGGTACCTAGAACCGATTCGGGTGTGCTACGAACCGATTTTCCCCCCGAACCGGTTTGCCCTTTGGTTTGCAAAAATTCGCTGGAACTTGGCGCTTAAACACTTAGCATTTTTCCAAGCCTTTTATCGAAATTTTCTCCATTTTCAAAGGGCCATAACTTCTTCACCATAGCTCAGATTGAGGTGTCATTTCTTCCAATATCTTCATTACGGTGAGCTATTTAACTCTCCAGTTGACCAGACCTCTGGACGGTGGCTGTAAAATTACCAAAATTCCCTTGAACTTCCATATCATGCCTTCTTTCACTGTCTTAACTTTTCTTGCGTACCACTTGCATAAAGTCCCTAAAATCATGGAACGTGAAGTCATTGAGGCAGATGTGGGACACTTGATGGAGATGTTGAATGCATGATTCTCGAAATTCAGATTGAGGCCGTCGTGTGAAATCGTGTAGATACATGCTAAATGTAGCGACGTATGACATACACAAATGTACGATAATGGACATAAGAAATATGTCCTTACATAGGGCCGGTTGCTTATAGTCTAGGATTACTAGAGCATCTACAAAGGATTCACGGTGTATTTCACGTGTCGTCGCTGAAGAGATATCAGAGGAGTGAAAGTTTTGGCAAATCCCATTGGAGGAGATCTATTTGCATCCAGACATCTTGTACAAGGAGAGGTCGGTTGCTATTCTTGATCATAATGAGTGTAAGTTGTGGTCTAAGGTGGTGCCCCTGCTTCGAGTGCAGTGGGGACACCATAGTGTAGATGAGTTGACATGGGAGCGAGAGGATGATATGAGAGAGAAGTATCCAGAGCTTTTCACCGCAGGCATGCCCGAATTTTGGGGACGAAATTCCTCTTCAAGGGGGGAAGTACGTAACACCCCGTATTTTTGAATAATTAGTTTCATCATTTTAATTATATGCGTGCTCATAATAATATTGCATATTTAATAAATATTAATTAGCGAGAATAGAATTAATATTTATGTGGAAGTAAAATTTACTAAGTGTGATTAACTAAATTAAATTCTGTAAATTGTTAGTATGTCTTAGTGGGTAATAATGATGGGGATTGGTGATATCTCAATCGGGACATATGGGTAGGCTATTTGTGGATTGAGATAGGATATTTACGTTTAGTGACTCAGATGGTGATTTTGAGTGCACGGTTGATTCGAAATGGTCAAAATCAAGTACCTGAGAGTAAAGATTGGTTATCGAGGGCTTTTTAGATTAGTCGGGACCCTTTCGGGGGCATTTAAGTCATTTTTCATTAAGGGGCTAACCTAAATTCGGGATTAAGAGGTTCAAATGCAAGATTAGGGTTAGGAGGCAACCATTTTATACATTCAAAACCTCTACGAGTCTTTTGGGGAGAAAAGAAGGAGGAAGAACACAAGGAAGGGTGGAAAAGGCTATTCTTAACTAGATTCAAAAAGGAGAATAGAAATATTCAACCATCATTCAAGGCAAGTGTATAACTTGCTTGTTGATTTTGTACTGTTTAGATTAATATCATAATTTGTAGAGTAAAAATTGATTTTGGGATAGGGATTCAACATGTAAAATGGGTTTTGGGTGGAAAGATTTACATTTGAATCATGTGATGATATTCATCTTGATTTCAGTGAGAATAAATCTTGATTTTCGTGGAATTAATCTTGATTTCAGTGAGATTCAATACTTATGATAATCTAAATTTTATGAAAAATAATTTGGGAAATAATCTAATTAGCGAAGAAATTCAAAGAGGAAGAAATCTGGAAATTGGGATAAAATTATTGAATATGTTGAATTGATGAAATTGGGATGATGATTTTGAGATTTGTGAATCCTAGGATGGATTTATATTAGACTTTATATATAAGAACCCTTGGGAGACTAAAAATATTTTTAGGGTTGTAAAAGTTTTGGAATTGAATGTTGCGAATTTAGAAAACCCGTCACTTTAATTCAAGAACTGGGCTCTGGCCCAGAATCAAATTGATTCAGCCTCTATAAGCAAATCGATTTGACGGGGGAATTGATTCTGCCATGAACCCGAATCGATTCGAACCTGCTGTGTGGGACAATTGGTCTTTTAATGTAATTCAAGGGACTCTTGGGAAACTGTAAATTATAGAAGCTTCGTAGTGTGTTGTAGGACTTCTAGAAATATTATAAATAGTTATACGACCACGGGTAGGGGAGAGTAGGGTAGAATTATGGTTATGAGTGTTTAGGAGGGGTAACACTCGGAATATAAACTACGAATTTGGGATAGTAGAATTCAAGGAGTATAATTATTATTTACGAGCAGGTTCGAAAAATCCGGGTATTTCAGAAAGGTTATGTAACGAAACTTAAGTTAATTAGTGAAGAATTAAATAATTAAGAGTCTCGAACAGACTCAAGACTTATAGGCTAGAGCTTCAGGTGTTAGGCACGAGTTAGCCAGACTCGGGAAATATATATACGAGTAGCGGGATAGTGTGTGTGTGTGTATATATATATATCTATATATATGTGTGTGTGTGTGTGTGTGTGTGTGTGTGTGTGTGTCTGTGTATTAATATTTGTGTGCATGATATTTATGTGAAACATATCCGTCCTAGCGGATATGCTATCGATCGAGGTTGCATGCCATGGGAGGTCACTCTGTGTAATACTCCGTGATTTTTAGGACTGAGAATTTAATTTATTTGAGAGAAATAATATTTATTTAAATTGAAAAATTTTAAATTGGGCAATTGAGGTCAAAATTTGAGGATGTTACAAAGTATTTCAGATAATGATTCTGAGTGCGCGATTGATCCCGGAAGGGCCAAGATAGTCA
Source organism: Sambucus nigra (assembly GCA_949130495.1). NCBI lineage: Eukaryota > Viridiplantae > Streptophyta > Magnoliopsida > Dipsacales > Adoxaceae > Sambucus > Sambucus nigra. Next base: position 577,903,709 of record OX422211.1, on the reverse strand, counting down.
AAATGACTGTACTTGGGTTTTATTTCGGTTTCAAAATATTTTAAGTTAGTTTGACTCGAATTAGAGTAAACGAGTCATTTAAGGTGTTCATTATCATTTAAAGTTGGGTTATTGGGAGATGAGGCTTAAGTAGGGCTCGTGAGAAGCCAATCTCACTAGTGAGAAAGAGAAAACCCTAGAGGGAGAGAGAGAAGATAAAAGGAAGAGAGAAAGAGAAGAAAATGCTCGGGGATTCTAGCCAATACGCGATTTCGAGGAAGATTCAAGTGATTAAACTTGCTAAATAATTTATGTGTATAATTTATTTCATGATTTGTGGATAAAAATATGAATTTTGAGTTAGTATGTTAAAACCTAGATTTTTGAGATTTAATCTTGAATTTGATGTTTATATATGAGATTGATGGAATGAGATGTAGGATGAGTTTTGAGGTTATGAAAATGTTTGGGTTGAAGATTTGTGGTTACAAGATGGTATATTGGGTTTTTGGAAAGTTGGATTTCATCCGAAACGAGGAAGGGCCGAGATATCTGGTATGGTCGGTAGACCGCGGCAAGGAGACCGGTTGACCGCGCCTCAGGGGAAGAGCCTACTGCCTCCTTTGTAAGGCAAAATTTAGAACCACGATTGACCGGGGATCAGGTGCCGGTCGACCGATCCTCTATTTTTAGCCCAAGAATGGGATTATATTTCTACCCCTTTTCTTTTGGGTCTAAAGCTTATGGACCTTCTTAGTAAATGTATTATCGAGGGTTAGGTCATAATATCAAGAGATTGATATCTTATGATAGTAAGTCGACATTCGGTACTATTTTAGGAATGGATTATGGAAGTATGTTTTTGGAGATTTTCAGGGAGTTTCACATGTGAAGAAATATTGGGGGTCATATCGGGTTATAACGAGAGAGTGTAAAAATTCAAGTTATAGCATTAACTTAGTGGGGAGTCATATTCGCATTGGGATTTCCATTTGGAGAAAATTATGGGTCAATAAGAGAGAGGGGTAGTGTAAGCTTTGTGACGTTGAATTTTAGGACTTAGTCACAAATGCGGTAACGTTAAAGGTTCATAGAAATAACTGAACCGAAGTCTAAATTCAGAAGGATTTAAGGTATCACTGACTAATAATCCGTGTTAGAACTTTTAGCCGGGATAATTATCATATAACCATGTGCCGATAGATGAGTAAATATCAACTGAGAGATCGTATAATGAAATGAATTGGGAAAGTGTACGTTATAGCGTCGGTTCGTATAAGGAGAGTTATATGCCTATAGACGAATTCATTTCTTTCATACATACGGATGTGAGATATTATGTATACTTATATATGGCGTAATTGTATATACCTTGTGTAATGGTTTGTGTATAGATGATATGATTGCATATATATCTAATGTGAATGATATATGTTGATGTAAAAAATTAGATTATATCTAATTATTTAATCACAGATAAAATAAAATGAGACAAATAAATTTTAAAGTGGTTCAGCCTTATAAGAATGGCCTACATTCACTGTTTCTGTTATTACTGATTGTTTGAGAATTCTCGATTACAAGTTTAGTCAAGAAATTCTCGGTCCTCCTACAATGAGGATGATACAATGTATTTATAGCCCTCAGGCTGTACATGTGAAAGGGTGATACATAGCTGTCCCTTAGGCGTATACATCTGTATGATAATAATAAGCATTTAATGCGCAGTCAATCTGTTCGTTATCCTGCTATTAATGCTCTGTTCGAGGTGCATCTCGGACCGCCTAAGCTGCTCGGACCTCCTAAGTAGCTCGGTACTCATAAGTTGTTCGGTGTATTAAAGTTCCTCGGAGAACTCTTGTTGGTCGGAGCGTCTGAGTTGATCGGGGAAGCAGAGTTCCTCGTTGTAATATAGTTCCTCGGAGAGCATCTAATGCTCGGAGTATCTGAGTTAGTCGGGGAAGTTGAGCTCCTCGAAGTCAAGGTGTTGTTCGGAAGTGTTTGTTATTGCCATACAGATTACCACGTGTCTTCACTTAATTGAGCCATGTCAAAAGACTAAATTAGGTATCAACAAAAGCCCCCAATGTTTCACAGTTCAAAATTTGAGGAGTGTGGAACATTCTTTCTCGAAATATGGAGGTTTTAAATGGTTATCCTGAAATTTAGGAGTATTTTCTTTTATATTTATTTCTCCTTCCAAATTCGTAGAATCGGACTTTTTGAATTTTTATAACCGCTTCGATTCCCGCTCCCTTTTTGTCTTTTTAGCCGCCGATAACGTAACCGTCACTTTTTGTGATCATTATCTTTACCCCTTCCCAAGGCAAGGTATTTAAGCATTGCAGAAAATCACATCGTCTTCTACTTTTTCAAATTTGTATCTTTGAGTTTCCCATCTTCTCTTTCTCTTGTGCGTTCACCCTTTTCATCGTTCGTTGTCAACAGATCCATCTTTTTCCTGTAAGATCTTCTTCTTTCTTCTTTATTTCTCTTATTCATCATAGTTTATCTTGTTGAATCTCTTTATAATTTTCGTTCTGATTTCTCTATTCCTGGGTTGTTCTGGAGGAACTTTCTGAACCTTCAGATTATTTCCATTTGGCTGAGGGACATTGGTTCCCTAGTCTATTTGTGGCTGAATGCGGCTTTTATTTTCCACCAAACCCTTTGTGCCTGGAATTCTATTAATATTTTAACGTGGTTCCTGGGGCTTACATCAGACTGTTGCTGACGAGCATATCAGGTCAGCTTTATATTTGTTGCAGTATAAGAGTTACACCTCATCTTTTACTGCTCGTCCGGTGATAAGTGAGGTAGAACCAGTACCTGATTCTGTAAGTTATTCACCTGAGTCTCATATCCCTTTGAGTGAAAGAATGAAGAAAAGAAGAGTTCCTGCCATCTTCGAGAAATCTGCCTGTGTTGCTGGAGAGGCAAAGAGAAGTATACATGATGTCCCAGAAGAGGGGACAAAGAAAATTGATGCACCCCCTCCGGCTGCTACTGTGAAGGTTGCCGAGAAGCCTCTAGTGGCTCCGAGCAAGGCCGCTGTTCCAAGCGAGGTGGTTGTCATCTCTCTGACTAAGACTACATTGTTAGTCGAGACCATTCTTATTCCCCCGAGGAAGCTGAAGAAGAGCTCCTCGGTCAATTTGGCTGAATCCATCTCTCAGCCCCCGATTACTGGAAGTGGTGTTCCCACTTTTGTTACCCCGAGCTCTGCCATGAGCTCGGTGAAGTCTTGGATTATTCCCGAGATCCAAGGTATGGAAGAAAATCTTTCTCGGGACATGGTCACCACATTAGCTGCTCGTCACATTTCTTCTGTAAGTTTTATTGTCTTAACTTCCATTTTTCCCTTGTTACATCTGTGTACTGACTTGATATCATTTTTCTTTCCTAGTTGGTAACCTACTTTAATACAATTTTAAAGAAGGATGAAGCTATTAAAGCTTCAAGCTCCTCGTCTGGTGTAGAGGAAGCTTTGATGGGCCTGACGCAGTCTCTGAAGGATTCTCGTCAGAAATATGATGATGATAAAGATACTTGGGAGAAGAAGCTTAATTCCATTGAACAGGAGAAGGATCAGGTTGTCGAGGTTTCCAAGGGGTTGGAGAATAAAATAAAGGACTTAGAAGAGAAGAATAAAGAGCTCGACGAGAAGCTCAAAAATGCTGGGGAGCTTGAGAGTAAGCTCAAAACTGCTGAAGAAGAGTTGGGTCGACTTCGTTAAGTAGGTCGTCAAAAGGAAGAAGTGGAGAATAAATTGAAGGCTACCGAGGAACTTTTTTTCGAGAAGCTTTCCTCGGAGCAGGTGAAAAGAAAGTTAGCTGTGAAGAAGTCCTTCAGTACTGGGTGGGATAAGGGATGGAATAAAGGTTTGGCTGCCATGATGTCACAAGTGGAATATGGCAGCCTCAAGTATTTTAGAGATGGTTGGGTCACTGCTCTGCAAGAGATGAAGGTAGATAAAAATTCTGACCTGTTTAAGCGACACATCCCGGGCCCCCCTCCAACTCCTGAAGAAGAAGAAGAGGACGAAGCTGCCTCTGAGGAATCTTCTATGGTGATGGGAGATCAATCTTCTCATCCCCCAGTTATCCATCCCACCGGTGAGCAACTTCAGCTACCCCTTAGCTCACCCGATCAACTTCCAGCAGCCCCCGAGCAACCCTCTATGCCATCCGAGCAACCTACCTCCTCGTCTCAACCTCCCGAGAAAGTTTTGGGAGACAAGGAGAAGGTGTAGAGTTATTTGTATTTTCTTTATATTTTATTCTTCTTTGTCAAATGTAATTCTGGACTATGTAGCTTTCTTTTATGATATAATAAAATTTGAAGTTTCGCCTATTCATACTATTGTTTTTCTTCTTCATGCTCTATTTGAACTCTTATTGATTCTTTCTTTCTCTTCCTTTACTAGTTTATGGCCAGGATGGAGTTATTGTGTGCTTATGATACAAAATTGTTGAGGCAATGCAATGAGTACTTTAAAGCTGGTCATACAGATATGAGTGCAGCACAAATCGTTGACATCCTCGGTCAAGGTGCTTCAGAGCAAGCAATTGAAGCCTACCAGTATTTGAAGTGCCAGCTCGACTGTGCTGTGGCTAATAATATAGAATATTATGAAATGATTGAAGACCTCCAAGGCACTCTTGAAGAGATTCAACAATAATATAAAGAATCTACAGCCCTTTTGCACGAGGGGTACGAGAAGAAGTATCAGCAACTCAGTGCTGATAAGGGGTATGACAAGTTGTTCGCTGCTTAAAATGTGAGGGAGAGAACTTTGAAGGCTGAGGTCGAAGAGCACAGACAGATAGCTGAGTTGTTAGAGCAAGAAAATAATAACCTGCAAAGAGAGGTATCTCAGTTGAAGTCTGTTGCTTCTACCTCAAATGCTTTGGTCCCTGTGAAGGATGAGGGATTCTCTTTCTTGGAGGTCGAAAACGCCAACCTGAGGGATGAATTAGAAACCTTGAAGAGAGCTGGCCCATCTACTTCTACTCGGGGACGAGCAAGAGCTTCTCGGGGACGAGCAAGAGCTGCTTGGATTACTGTCGAGGAACAAAGAACTCAATCATCTCTGGAGAATCAGGCCTTCCAGCTGATGCCAAAGAACCAGGCGTTGGCTGAGATGTCTAAGAAGATTCGAAATCTGGACGAACAGCTTTCTGCACAACAGTCTGTCTTGGAGAATAAGGAACTCTTTGCAAAAAATCTTCACGAGCAGCTGGAAAGATTGACATATCAATTCCACAAGCAACCCAGAGAATTCTGGATGGCTGGCTACAATGAGGCTCTCTACCATTTGGATGATCGTATCCAAAATGCGAATAATGAAGGTTACAAACAAGGGTGGTTGAATGCTTTGGGTGTACTGCAACTGGAACAAGGTCATTACTTATGGGATTACCATAATCCTGGGTTGCTCGACTTTCCAGTGCCACCATTCAAACTCGATATGAGCAGGATCCCTGCTCGGGCAATCCCTCAATGTTTGATTTCCAAATACCTTGGCGATTACAGTCTCCATTCCAATGCTGTGATATCTCGCCCCGAGCACTTACTCGATCGACCATCTGTTATGAACATCAGGATGCTCAAAGACCTTAACTTTATAAATTCCCTTTATGCCTTAGACGATCCTCCTGCTGGCGAGGAACCTATTTCAAAAGCAGAGGGGAAGAAACCAATAGAGTAGGAATCTTGATGTAATAGTTAATATTTATTTCATTCTCAATGTATTCTGTTTTTGGATTTAATGAAAGACTTTTATATTTGTTCGCAATCTTGATTGCCATTGTCTTGTGGTTGTAAAACACTTTATATATGTATATCTGCTGAAAAGATAACAACATTGTGTTATTTGTCGATCAACTAAAGTTGATTAAAACTTATTGTCGACTAGTTTGAATTTGTGGTAATCATTTGACGAATAACCAAAATTAATGATGTTTTGTTTCTCGACCAACTTGGTAATAATTTAAAAAGTTATGAGTATCAAAAATTTTTCTCGATCACTTTTATGTACTCATAAAATGTTTCCGACCAACCAAGGTCGGTAAATTTTCCTTCCCTACCAACTATAGTTAGTGGGTTTTTGTTCCCGACCAACCATAGTTAGTGGATTTTTTCTTCCCGACCAACTTTGGCACTTTTTTGGAAAATGTTTTTCTTCCCAACCAACCTTAGTTGGCACTTTTAGGAATAGTTTTCTTCCTAACCAACCTTAGTTGGCATTTTTAGGAATAGTTTTTCTTCCTAACCAACCTTAGTTGGCATTTTTAGGAATAGTTTTTCTTCCTAACCAACCTTAGTTGGAATTTTTAGGAATAGTTTTTTTCCTAACCAACCATAGTTGGCATTTTTAGGAATTATTTTCTGAGTAGTCTGAGTTTTGCCGAGTAGTGTGTAGCACTAGTATTCCGCAAAAATTTCCAACAAAAGGAGAGAACTGGGCAGAACATTGTCACTTTATTCATACTAACGAAAATGCATTACATGAGAGTTTACATCACTGATAATACTTGCGCAGGTGTTCTGCATTCCATGCATTCTTAAACTCCTCCCCTTCTAAAGTTGCTATTCTGTAGGTTCCTGGTCGAACAACTTCTGTAACTCGGTAAGGTCCATGCTATTTTGCTTCCAGTTTGTTGTGCTTTTGAATCACTTTCTTTAGCACATAGTCTCCTTCTTTTAGATCGCACTTCTTTACTCTCTTGTTGTAGAACAAAGCTGTTCGTTGTTGGTAAGCAGCATTCCTGATGGCTGCTTCTTCTCTAACTTCCTCGAGCATGTCCAAATCCAATCTTCTCATTAAGTCGCTGACAGGGGAATTGAAATTCAGTACTCTGTGTGTCGGGAGACCCAACTCTGCAGGTATAACGGCTTCGCTTCCAAATGTCAGCATATATGGAGATTCCCTTGTTGTTGCTCGGGGAGTAGTTCGATAAGCCCATAGTACTGATTGTAGCTCGTTGATCCAGTTTGCTTTCGCGTCATTCAGTCTTTTCTTCAAGACATTCAGTAGCATTCTGTTTGTTACTTCAGTTTGTCCATTGTTTTGGGGATGGCCTGGTGCCAAGTGGATCTTCAAGATATTTGACTGATGACAATAGGCAGCGAACTCCTCATTGTCAAATTGTGTTCCATGGTTGGTAATGAATGCATGGGGAAGACCATATCTACATATGATATTTTTCCAAATAAATTGATATACCTTCTCGTACGTCATGTCGACAAGAGGCTCAACTTCTACCCACTTAGTAAAATAATCCACTGCGACGACGAGATATTTAAATCTTCCTCTGGTCGTTGAAAGTGGTCCGACCAAGTCAATTCCCCACATGGAAAAATGGCCAAGGGGAAGTAATGGGTGTCAACAACGCTTGGGGAGTTCTTCGGATGGAGGAGAAGCGCTGACACTTGTCATATTTCTTAGCATAGGCTATACAATCAGCCCTCATTGTTGGCCAGTAGTATCCTTGCGTTATCACCCTTTGTAAAAGCGTCCGACCTGCTACATGGGCTCCACAGGTTCCTTCATGGATCTCTTCAATCAAGTCTTTCACCTCGGTGGGATGAAAACATCTTTGCAAACTTGCTATAATTCCCCGTCTGTACAGAATATCATTATTCAGTACATAACGAGCAGCTTTAAACTTTAATTTTTTGGCTGCAAGTTTGTCAGTTGGTAATTCCCCCTCCTCAATATATGCCCTGATGGAATCCATCCAAGATGGTCCTAAATCAAGGGTAATAAAATTCATCGTCAAATCTTCATCTATACTCCGACCAGCTAAAACTTCAATTGAGATGGTTCTTCGTAGCTCGGTACGAGTAGCTGATGCTAATCGAGCTAAGGCGTCTGCTCTCGCATTCTTCATTCTTAGTATTCTCACCAGCTAAATAACAACAAATTCTGATACCAATTCCCTTGCCTTTGCATGATACCTGATCATTAATTCTCCTTTGGCTGCATATACTCCCACCATTTGATTTATGATCAATTGCGAGTCACTGAAGATAATAACCTGCTCTGCCCCCATGGTTTTTGCCAAACTAAGACCTGCAATCATGGCTTCATATTCAGCCTCATTATTTGAAGCTTTGAATTAGAAGCGTAGGGCGTATTCCATGTCGACCTCTTCTGGACTATTAAGAACGATCCCTGCCCCATAACCTGTTGTGCAAGATGAGCCATCCACATATAGATTCCATATAGGTAACTTGTCTTCAAATTTCTGATCTGACAGAGTTCCTCGGTGGAAAGTTTGTTGCTTCCTTTCACCCTCTCTTAATATTTCTTGCTGTTCGTCGATCATCTCTTCTTGCCCTTTTACCAACCTAAGTTGACCTGGACTTGAGTTTGATGATTCTGTAACATCTATTTGCCCTTTTACCAACCTAAGTTGGTCTGGGATTGGATTTGATGACTCTATAACATCGACAGGTTGATCGGTGAGCAGCTTTCGCTCCTCGGGGGTATCAGGATAGGTGAACTCTGCTATAAAATCTGCTACTGCTTGCCCTTTAAGCGATGATCTGGGTTCATAAACTATGTCATATTCATCGAGCTCTATTGCCTAATACATCAATCTCCCTAATTTTTCTGGTTTATGAAGACCTTGCCTCAATGGCATATCAGTATATACGACTATAGTATGAGCCTGGAAGTATGGCTTCATTCTTCTACTTGCCTCGATCAATGCTAGTGACAATTTTTCCAGCTTTGGATATCCGATCTCTGCTCCTCGGAAGGCTTTGATAGTGTAATAGATCGGTTTTTGCACTCCATTCTCCACTCTTATCAATAGTGAGCTAACTGCATTCTCTGACACTACCAGATACAAGTACTATTTTTCTCCCATCACTAGCCTGGACAATAGTGGAGGTGCTCCCAGAGATTTCTTCAAATCTTGAAAAGCCTTCTCACATTCATCATTCCACTCAAAAGTCTTTCGGAGTGTTTTGAAGAATAGGAGACATCTATCAGTTGCTCATGATACAAATCTGTTGAGTGTTGCTACTCATCCTGTAAGACTTTGCACTTATTTCTTCGTCGTTGGAGATCACAGCTCTAACAGAGCTTTGATCTTTTTAGGGTTTGCTTCAATTCCTCGTTGATTGACAATGTACCTGAGAAACATGCCTTCTCGTACTCCAAATATGCACTTCGTCGGGTTCAGCTTCATTTGATATTTATCTAGTTGATCAAAGGTCTGGCCTAAGTCAACTAGATGATCAACAACTTTCTTGCTCTTTGTCAGCATATCATCAACATAGACTTCCATATTGCAACTGATTTGTTCTGCAAACACCTTGTTCATCAGCCGCTGATATATTGCACCTGCATTTTTCAAACCAAAAGGCATAACATTATAACAGTAAGTTCCCCTAGGGGTAATGAAAGAAGTACTCTCCCTGTCTTCAGGTTTCATCTTAATCTGGTTGTAGCCAGAATAAGCATCCATGAAGCTCAGCAGCTCGTGTCCCGAGGTAGCATCCACTAGTTGATCAATTCGGAGCAACAAAAAATGATCCTTTGGGTATACTTTGTTGAGGTCGGTGAAGTCTATACACATCCTCCATTTGTTGTTCTTCTTCTTCACCATCACCACATTTGCCAACCAGTCTGGATATTTAACATCTTCAATAAAGCAAGATTTCTGGAGTTTCTCGACCTCCTCTTGTATGGCTTAATTCTTCTCAGGACTGAATACCCTTCTTTTCTGTTTCACTGGCTTGATCTCCTTATTCACGTTGAGCTCGTGACATAAGAAATTTGGGTATATTCCGGGCATATCCTTATGACTCCATGCAAAAGTTTGCTTTCTGCTTCTTAGGAAAGTTATCAATTTCTGTTTTAGTGAGGCCTCCAACGACGAATCTATTTGAGTTGTTCGTTTAGGGTGCTCGTCGTCCAGAATGATATTTTCAGTAGCTTCCACCACTTGGCCTTTCACGAGTTGGGACTCATCTCTAGGATCCAATGTTTCAATTTCTGCACCTTCCTCCACTTGATAGGTAGTAGTCTTTTTCCTTGATTTCTCCAGTTCCTCTTGCTCGACATATGAACAGTAGCATTCCCGAGCTACTTTTTAATCACCCTTCACATCTCCTACTCTAAAATTTGTTAGAAATTTTAGGCATTGATGTACCGTAGATGGCACTGCTTTGAACTTCTTCAATCCTACCCTTCCCATGATGATATTGTAGGCTGATTGAACATTTTTATCCATCACGAAGAAGCGTATTCTTTCTGTTCGACAAGCAGGACATGTACCAATGAATATATCCAATTTGATCGTCCCAAGTGGAAAAACTTTCTCGCCAGCAAAAGCGAGGAGGGGTCTATGATAAGGCTCCAGTTGAGATAGCTTTAGATTTAGACTGTCGAAGCACGAGTAGAACATGATGTCTGTCGAGCTACCATTGTCTACCAGTACTCTTGAGATCATTACTTCCTTCATCCACATTTTGATCACCAATGGATCATCATGAGGATATAGAACACCTGCGAGGTCGTTCTTTGAGAAACCAATGACCAATTTCTCTTTGTTTACCTTTCTCGGGTGATCTTCCTCAGCTAGATTTATTCGTTGAATGTATGAGCAAGCTTGAGCCTCACAGAGGTAAGCTTTTCTTTCTACATTAAGGTCTCCTCCTCCTGCATCTCCACCTGTAATAACATTACAATCAAATGACCCAAAACGTATTGAAAATACCTCACGTTCTGGCTGCCTTGGTCTCTTGGGAAGATCGGGGTCGTCTTCTGGATCATCTTCATGGTCTCTTTTCTTGTTCTCCTCTGCTCGACGAGGAGATCTAGACCTCTCTCTTGTTCGTTCACCGTTTCTTCTTTCATTTCTACGATCAACATACTTTGCCAATTTTCCTCGTCTAATGAGTGTTTCAATCTCATTATGAAGAGCTATGCAATTTTTGGTCATATGACCATGATCTTTGTGAAACTCGCAATATTTTGCCTTATTCCTCCTGTCAGGGTCTGTCTTCATTTTCTCTGGCCAGTTTAATTCCTCGTTGTTCTTGATTTCTTCTAGAACATGGTTGATGTCTATCTTCAAAGGAGTGTAATTATCAAATTTCTTCAATACCTCCCATGACGACCTTATTTTTGATTGTTTATCACCACCATTGTTCTTATGCTCTTTCTTCTTAACTTTATCACCTTCCACCTTGGTTTCTTTGGCGTCCATATTCTTCTTCGCAGCCATAGCCTCCTCGGCATTCATGATCTTGGCCGCTTTTGCCATCAATTCTGACATGGTTCTGGGTGGATCTTTGGCCAAAGTGTAGTACAACTTGTTGGGCAGCAACCCACTCATCAAGGCGGTAATCGCTATTTTTTCCTCATAATCAATGACTTCGAGTTTCTCGTTATTAAAACGGGTTATATAATCTATGGTACTCTCACCAGCTTTCTGTCTAACACTTAACAAATGCGCTACTCGTTTAACTGGCTTTGCCCCAAAATAGAAATTTCCAATGAATAACTCGGTCAGTTGAACGAAAGTTGAGATCTTACCCCGAGGAAGATTATTGTACCATATTTGAGCAGATTCGGTAAGAGTTCCTGAGAATGCTCTGCATCTCATCTCATCTAGAACAGCATAGATGTCGGCTGCAGCTTGGTATTGTTCTACATGAAAGACAGGGTCGATCTTTCCATCATACTTGGGAGTCATAACAGGTGCTTTGAACTTTGACAGTGTGGGAAAATCCACAATGGCCTGGACAAAGGGTGTCCCTTGAACAAAAGTTCATTGTAGGGGGTTCTTGGCCTTAGCCATTTCCCCTAATCTATCCTCCAGCCTCTGAATAGAGCCTTTCCACGCATCATTTCCTTCCTCGGGCCTGTTGATTCGAGCAACTGATCGCGTTGATGTGGCTTCCTGTGATTTATCTTGTCGAGCAGCTGGTCGTGACTGGGCAGATCCTTCCCTTAAGTCTGATGATCGTCGAAAACTCCTCGACGCAACCTTAGGAGGATTTTTATTCCTCCTAGGACCTAATCGATCAAAAGGAGATACTCTGCTTAATCTTTCTAGCGCACTAGTCCTTTCTGGAGAGAGAGTGATACATTGTTCAGTATCTGTGGCTCGTACTGAAGAAGTTCGTCCAGGTTGATAAGAAAAATCATCAGACTCCTCAATACGATATGAATCGGAACGCCTAGTACGCGAAGAAAGTAAACGGGTATTTCTTTGAACACTTCGCTATCCTAAATGGGTCGGTACACCATCATGAAGGGTTTGTATGAGTTGTCGCATAGTTTCTTGCATGGTTGTCTGGTCCTGGGCCAGATTTGTCATTATTCCAGCCAGATCTGGAACGTTTGGCGGAGCAGACGGATTTGGGGGGTTTCCAGCATTTCGATTGCTAGATTCAGGATTATCAGCCATTTGTGATGAACTGTTTTTGGTGAAAAACAGAAATTATAGTCGTTTCCCACAGACGGCGCCAATCTGTTGATGTAAAAAATTAGATTATATCTAATTATTTAATCACAGATAAAATAAAATGAGACAAAGAAATTTTAAAGTGGTTCAGCCTTATAAGAATGGCTTACGTCCACTGCTTCTGTTATTGCTGATTGTTTGGGAATTCTCGATTACAAGTTTAGTCAAGAAATTCCCGATCCTCCTACAATGAGGATGATACAATGTATTTATAGCCCTCAGGCTGTACATGTGAAAGGGTAATACATAGCTGTCCCTTAGGCGTATACATCTGTATGATAATAATAAGCATTTAATGCGCAGTCAATCTGTTGGTTATCCTGCTATTAATGCTCTGTTCGAGGTGCAACTCGGACCGCCTAAGCTACTCGGACCTCCTAAGTAGCTCGGTACTCATAAGTTGTTCGGTGTATTAAAGTTCCTCGGAGAACTCTTGTTGGTCGGAGCGTCTGAGTTGATCGGGGAAGCAGAGTTCCTCATTGCAATATGGTTCCTCGGAGAGCATCTACTACTCGGAGTATCTGAGTTAGTCGGGGAAGTTGAGCTCCTCGAAGTCAAGGTGTTGTTCGGAAGTGTTTGTTATTGCCACGCAGATTGCCACGTGTCCTCACTTAATTGAGCCATGTCAGCAGACTAAATTTGGTATCAACAATATATATACTAATTGTGTGAGCATACCCTCTGGTGCTATCATGAAAAGTTGCGCGATGATGGTGAGGCCCCTAGCTTGAGGAGCAGGGGGCTGTAATACCTCGTAATTTTATTGATTTTATTTAATGGGATTAATTAAATAGGAATTAATTAGAAATTAATCCGAATTTAAATACTAGTGAGACGTGAGTTGGTATTTGATTATGATGATAATGTTGAATATTACTGGATATATGTGGTAACATATGATTATTGAATTTATTAAAATTATCGCGAGTCATAAATACGACAAGTCGGGAAATTTAGTTAGGACGCACGTGTCAGTCGCGTCAGGAATCAATTTAATTGGATTTAAAGTAAATTATAATTTTATCATCGTTATGGTCATTTTGAGTGCGCAAACATGTCCGGAGGGGTCGAAATAGTCAGAAAACACTAGCCGGGGGTTTAGTTTGGGTCCCGGGGCATTTTTAGGCCAACCCGGGAGGGTATTTTAGTCATTTTAAATTTTAAGGGATTTGGACCCACGAATTTTAGGGTTTATTTAGTAGCTATTATGAGGGCCATTAGGGCATTTATCAGCCAAAAAGAAAGAAGTGGGCAACGTGAGAAAGAAGAGAGGTTACAGGAGGGTTACAAGCCATAACCACCACCCACCACCACCACTTTTCGACTGAAATTGTGATCGGAGAAAGGGAGAGAACCAACCTTTAACATCCCCAGCAGATTAGAACACCAATTATAAGGCAAGTGATTTTATTTCATTAAGTTTCAGCAAATATATTATCCATGTAGATTATAATTAAAGACTAGACTTGAAAGATTGATAATTTCATGAATTGGGAGAAGTAAATCTTGAATGTGGATAGGATTTGCATGTAGTTAAGTTCTGGAACTAATAAAGATTGAAATCAGAACCTATAGAAATCCCGAATTAAAATTTAATTTTAGGTTGTCTTGAATTGGAAGAAACTACACTAGGGTTGAACATGAAAAGTTTGATGAATATATCGATATATATGTTGTTCTTGAGATGATTTAATCGTTCTGGAACATTATAAAGGTGGTAATTAGGATGGTATAACATGTAGTACGTTTACTTTGAAGAATGGATTCATGTAATGAAGATTGGAGATGAAACTAGGGCTAAAAATGCAGAAAAACGTGGGATGTAATTGCTTGATCGATCGATCGACATCAAAGTCGATCGATCAACTGGATCGATCGATCGACATTCATGATCGATCGATCGACCACCCCAGAAATCGTGATATTTTTCTCCTTTTTAAATTTGAGAAATTCCAACCCTTGAAAGTTATCGGTGAGGACCTTGTGAACACATTTAGATTTAAGAAAGACCAGTAGGGGTGCATATGGGGGCCGAATTATATTAGAATCGAATTGGGACTTTATGTTAGACTTACTAGGGTCCGAAGAGTGAGGTGCTATTAGAGATTGCGAGTAAATGAATTAAATCTATATAGTTTAAAATCTAAGGCTAGAGACAGAAATATGAACCTTAAGAGGATTGAATTAATATGTGGGAATAATAGGAGACTTAGTAACCTTTTCGGTTAGGTTTTAAGTACTTGAAACTATACGACGTGAGATGTATCGGCGAAATATATTATATATCATCCAAAAGTATGATAGTATACGAATTGAATTAATGGTATAGGGCTGGGAACATACTTTTAATAATATTATAAGTTATCTAAGTCGTGTGAATACTTAGTATATGGATTATTATGTGTATGACATACCTACCATACTTGCTATCACGGGAGGTCGGCTTTCGAAATAGGGCCATCTAATCTTTGTGTGCCTACGGGGGGATTTAGATTGGTACCTCAAGAACATAGGGCAGTGAATGAATTATTGGTGAGTTAATAAGTTAGCTGACCATGGGAGCATAGGTATGTGCGTGACCCATGGGTATGTGAACTATGTTCGCCTCCAATATGTGTGATTTTGCTTATTGAAACGGTTCCTGAGAGATTCGGAATACATAGTCCTTATGTACGTGATGTGACGGGATTAGATAGCAGAGTATGTGTGCACCGCAGCTTAGGCTAGGGGTGCCCCATTTGTATATTTGTGCCGAGAACAATATACTTGTGATTATAATGGACTCTCTGTTAAAGTCTGAATATAAATTATTGAGGCATTTTGAATGGGATTTAAAATGAGAATTTTTCTATCGTAATCGTTATAAATTAATCTTATCAGTGGAAAGGTGAGTTACACGCAGGATATGTAGAACAATGTGAATAAACCCTATATTATTAATGTGAGGACAGGATGTGGTACAGACTAGATAGTGAACGTCATAACTAGGACGGGATAAGGATATACGTTAGGCGTGAACATTAGTTGAGGGATGAGGAACTCATGTGAGAGCACGTAACTAACATATATATAATATTCACTATTTAATGTAATTAAACACTTGCTATTTTTTTAAACTGTTTTCACCTCGGGCTCTGACCCGTTTGCTTTTAAATCTATTTTTCTTATAAAACCTTTTAGGTGCCCAGCCACAGGGACGCCACGCATAGGAGTTCTATTCCATTGACGTGTTGTAGCTGCTGTGGAAGTTACAGGATCTTGATAATAGACGTCTCCACATTCTACATTGATTCTATTACGGAGTCATTTATCTGTTAGGGCATGTCGCCCCTTTCCATTTAGAGACAACTTTTACATACTTTCAGTTTCAATTTAGTTTTGGAGTTTTTTTTTAACTATTCAGACTTTTTATTTGGTTTTTATTCAACATTTGGATTATTCAGAGGAGTGTTACTCCAGACTCATTTATTTCCATTATTATTCTGTTGTGACTGTGATGTGATTGTCGTATCGTTAGCTAATAATTTAATTGGTTGCATGTTAATTTAATTAGTAAAATTTGACAACTCACTTTTTATATATTAGGTGGCTAGTAATTGTTTAAAAAAAATATTTTGACAGTGATGCTATGAATTGAACCAACTTGACATTTTGTATTAAATTGAATAAAGGAGTAGCTACCCGGTATTTAATTAGTCGGGGTGTCACAGGTGGTATTAGAGCATCATGATCTAGTGTCCTTAGGATCTGTACGACTTGTTATGTTTCCGCGTAGCGTCCTTTAATATAGATCCCTCTATTTTAGGATTGGTGCACTCTTTTGTGTATTTTACGCTCTTCGGCTATTTTAAGATATTAACTGTGGACTTATAAAAACTTATCTCTCATTTAAGATGCCTCCTCGACGTGCACAGTGAGTTCCTAGGGGTGCCCAATCCGAGCCACAGCCTGTACCAGTTCAGGGTTCCATAAACGCTGCGAAAGTTATCGTAATTATAGCCCAAACGGTAAATGTCGCGTTAGCTGTTGTGCAGCAGGCACCACCTCAGACACCGGTGGTAGCCCCAAATCAGGCTCATGCATTATCGTCTGCTTAGGAACGTGTGCGTGATACCTTTCAGAAGGCGCACCCTCCAAAGTTTACAACTAGCTCCGACGTCATTATGTCTGGTCGGTGGAAGAAGGACATCCAAAGGCACTTGAGGATATACGAGTGTACGGATGTGCAAAGGCAGATATTGGCTAATTTTAAGCTAGTAGGAGCAGTGTTGAAGTGGTGGGAGTCTATTACCACTACAGAGGAGAGAGATGTTCTTTCCATTCAGGAGTTTTGGGTGCGATTCGACCGCAAATATTTTCCCTCAGCAGTTCAAACCGAGATGAGGAGAAAATTGACGAACCTCAAGCAGAGGGAAGGACAGTGGCAGAATATGAGGCCGAGTTCACTAATGTTCTGAACATCATTCCCGATGAGATCCCTACTAAAGAGAAGAAGATCCAGAATTCATGAATGGGTTGATACGGAGGATTCGTCCGCACTTTCTAGGTAATATATCATTGGCCACTTATTCTGTTGTGGTTAATGCAACATTGTTTCACTGCCAGGACCACCGCTTTCACTTGTCAGAGGGCAAGCAAGCAGGAGAGTCCAGCCATCCGAGCAGGACAGGGGGAATGGTGCCAGCGGGGTACAATCAGCTCAGGCTCAACACAGGCAGGGTGATCAGGGTTCCCAGTAGGGGGATTCTAAGAAATTTAGATCTGGAGGTTTCAGAAATAGTCAGGGAGGTTTTTGACATGGCCAACAAGGTCAACACGTCCAGTAGGGCTCACACGGCCAACAACAATTTCAGCAGGCCAGCATGGTCAGGGTAGGAATGGTAACGGCCATCAGGGTCATGGGCAGCAGAGTAAGAGAGGGGAAACTTTACGGAGAAATGTTTTATATGTAGCAAGATTGACCACAAACTCCAGGAGTGCCCTGAAAGGGGCAGGGCCCCACATCAGTAGCAGCAGGGTGATCAACATGAGCCCAAAGACCTATGTTTCCCACCGCCCTCCCAACACCATCGCAAATTCCAACATTACCACCTATCCCAGCAGTCCCAGTCCAGTAGGGAAAACTTCAGTATGGACGAGTTTACCAGCTCTAGCAGGTCGTAGTCCCACAAGCTCCACCTGCTATTGAGGGTATGTTTTCTATTCAGGGGACTCTAGGGCATATTTTATTTGACACGGGAGCCACACACTATTTTATTTCCACGACATTTTCACGCGCTATGGGGTTATTAGTTACTGCAGAGAACACTGTTACGTGTGTAGACTCACCGTTGAGTAGGGGTTCTGTGATTTCTCTTATATGTAGAGATTGGGAGGTGCCGATATGTTAGTGTTAGACATGTGTGACTATGATGCGATCATTGGTATGGATTGGATGGTTGCGTATCGAGTCGTGATTGATTTTTCAGTAGGAGTATTATTTTTTCCATATCCAGGCAAGATATGTTCCTAGTGGCGATGCCTTGTCCTGAGGGAGGATCGTCGATTCACTTGTATTATATAGAGGAGGAGACCTCTAGGGAGGTGGTGATACCACTCGATTTGATTCCAGTTGTTAGAGATTTCGCTGATGTATTCCAGGATTACCTCCTAGTAAAGAGATAGACTTTATTATCGATTTGACGCCAGACACTCGGACAATAGCCCGCACACCTTACCATATGGCTCTAGCAAAGATGAGAGAGCTACGTGATCAGATAGAGTAACTGTTGGGTCAGGGGTTTATCCGTAGGAGTACCTCATAATGGGGTGCTCCTATGCTATTCGTTAAAAGGAGGGATGGATCTTTGAGGTCGTGTGTAGATTACCGGGAGTTGAATAAAGTCACGATACGGAATAAGTACCCGTTACCCCAAATCGATGACTTATTCAACCAGTTGCGAGGAGCACCCTTCTTCTCAAAGATTGACTAGAGATCAGGATACCATCAAATGCGTATCAGGGAGCAGGACGTCTCAAAGACAGCCTTCTTGACGAGATATAGTTCCTACGAGTTTAGGGTTATGCCTTTTGGCCTAACCAATGCCCCAGCCGTGTTCATGGACTTGATGAATAGGGTGTTTAGAGATTTCATAGACCAGTTTGTCATTGTCCTCATTGATGACATTCTGGTTTACTCCCGGACAGAGGAGGAGCATGCCGACCACTTGAGATAGGATTTGCAGACCCTGCATCAAAATGAGTTGTATGCAAAATATGAGAAGTGTGGGTTTTGGCGGAAGGAGGTCCAGTTTTTGGGGCATGTCATTTCAGACAGGGGGATATCAATTGATCCGGGGAAGGTGTCAGCGGTGAGGGAGCGGGGAAAGCCGATGACACCGACTGAGATACGTAGTTTCTTGGGCCTAGCAGGATACTACAGGAGGTTTATTCGGGATTTCTCGAAGATAGCAGGTCCTTTAACACATTCGACTCGTAAAGGTGTGCCATTTATCTGGAGCGATTCCTATCAGTTGTCTTTCGGCGAGTTGAAGGACATGTTAACTTCAGCACCAGTGTTAGCATTGCCCAGGCCGTGAGTGGAGTATTTAGTCTACACTGATGCTTCCTTACAAGGACTTGGGGGTGTACTGCAGCAAGAGAGTCAGGCTATAGCTTAGGCTTCCCGCAAGCTTAAGACTCATGAGAAGAATTACCCCATCCATGACTTGGAGTTAGCTGCAGTCGTGTTTTCTCTTAGGATTTGGAGACATTATCTCATGGGGGAAAATTCCATTTATTCACGGACCATAAGTCCCTAAAGTACCTCTTCACATAAAAGGAGCTGAACATGCGTCAATGTAGGTGGCTGGAGTTCGTGAAGGATTATAAGTTCGATATCCAATACCACCCAGGGAAGGCTAATATGGTAGAAGACGCGTTGAGCCGTAGGCCAGTAGGTGAGGTGTGGAAAGAAAAGTGGAAGGATTTGAGACATCAGGATGCAGTGGCCCGATCATTCATGTCTGTGATGACAGTTATGCCCCAGATCATTACGAGAGTAGTACAGGCCCAGACAACAGACTCGTTCTATCAATAACAAATAGTACAGTTGTTAGGAGAAGGGGTCGAGTCTTATACCATTAGTTCAGACGGGGGTTTGCACTTCAATGGGAGGTTAGTTGTTCCTGAGGGGAAAGACTTGCGACACGAGATAATGACAAAATCGCATGGTTCGCGATTCGCAGTACATCCTGGTGGGGATAAGATGTACAAGGATATCAGGCAACAGTATTGGTGGAGCGGGATGAAGAGAGATATTGTCGAATTCGTTTCGAAATGTGCTACATGTCAGCTAGTAAAAGTGGACCATCAGAGGTCGGAAGGACTTTTACAGACATTAGAGATTCCTATGTGGAAATTTGAGAACATTTCCATGGACTTCATCATAGGATTACCTACATCGCCGAGAGGTCACGACTTTATATGGGAGATCGTGGATCTGTTGAAAAAGGTTGCTCACTTTCTGCCAGTCCGGACAGACAACAGTACGGGACAGTATGCCCAGATCTTCATAGCTGAGATAGTGAGACTCCACGGGGTGCCTCTCGATATCGTGTTCGACAGGGAAAAGATATTTGTGTCACGATTTTGGCAGAGTTTCCAGGAAGCCATGGGAACGGAGTTGCGATTGAGTACAACCTATCATCCGCAGACAGATGGGCAGACCGAGCGGATAAATCAGATGTTGGAAGACTTATTGCATATGTGCATCCTAGACTTTGGAGGTGGTTGGGAGCAGTATCTTCCACTGGTGGAGTTTGCCTATAATAAATCCTACCATTTCACTATTGGTATGGCTCCATTCGAGGCGTTGTACGGTAGACCTTGCCGTTCCCAAGCGTGTTGGATAGAGGTGGGGGATAACAAACTCCTTGGGCCGGAGGTGATTCATGATACTTCAACGAGGATAGAGATGATACGAAGCCGTATTCGGGTAGCTCAGGATCGATAGAAAAGTTATGCCGATGCCAAAGGGTTCTTTCGAGAGTTCAATGTGGGGGAACATGTGTTACCTAGAGTGCCTCCCATGAAGGGGATTATGCAATTCGACAAGAAGGGGAAGTTGGCACCTAGATATGTGGGGCCATTCCCTATCATCGAGCGAATTGGTCCGATTGCATATAGACTTGGATTACCGGAACACTTGCATAGGGTCCATGACGTGTTCCATATTTCCTCATTGAGGAGATATCTTAGGGATGATTTGGCCCATACTCACATTGTTTTAGAGGATATCGATCTACAACCCGATAGTTCCTATGAGGAGGGGTCGGTTGCTGTTCTAGACCATAGCAAAAGGAAATTGAGGTCGAAGATAGTATCCAGAGTTATTATTGCTAGGTATATTTTATTTTCGAATTTCGGGACAAAATTCTGTTATTAGGGGGGAAGTATGTAATACCCCGTACATTTATTGATTTTATTTAATGGGATTAATTAAATTAAATTAAATGAGAATTAATTAGAAATTAATTCGAATTTAAATACTAACGAGACGTGAGTTGGTATTTGATTAAAATTGTCGCGAGTCATAAATACAACAATTCGGGAAATTTAGTTGGGACGCGCGTGTCAATCGTGTTAGGAATCAATTTAATTGGATTTAAAGTAAATTATAATTTTATCATCCGTATGGTCATTTTCAGTGCACCAACATGTCCGGAGGGGTCAAAATAGTCAGAAAATGCTAGCCGAGGGTTTAGTTTGGGTCCCGGGGCATTTTTAGGCCAACCCGGCAATCCGGGAGGGTATTTTAGTCATTTTAAATTTTAAGGGATTTGGACCCATGGATATTAGGGTTTATTTAGAAGCTATTATGAGCGCCATTAGGGCCATTATCAGCCAAAAAGAAAGAAGTGGGCAACGTGAGAAAGAAGAGAGGTTATAGGAGGGTTACAAGCCATAACCACCACCCACCACCACTTTTCGACAAAAAATATTGTTGTCAAATTTTAAAAGTTATAAAACTACCGCAAGTGCACGAGCTATTGAAATATAGCGGGTGTAAGTACGGGTCGAACCCACAGAGATTTCGTCAATTTTTATAAAGTATTGATTGTCCAACTACACATATGAGTATATAAGAGTGATTAAGTTTCTAAAATAAAAATAAAAAATAAAAAATAAACGAACAAGTACAATAGATAATATTAAATGAGGAAGAAACTAGGACGTCGGATCCATTTGTCAATTTTAATTAAAGTAACACATCAATTTAATTTCTTAGTTCCGAATTTATAACACAAAATATACCGACTCTCGCCGCGTACATTTCGGAGAATAAAACAATACATGCGCGCAAAATATTTTAACGTCTCTTAAATTAGACACCATAAATCCCTATTCCCTCGAAAATATCACGTTCTAAATTTTTAATGTGTATTTAAGCATGGGATATCAAAACATCTAAGTGCAAGCATAACCCATCAAAAATGACAAATCTAAATTTTTAAAGCATGAATTTATAATTAATTCTTGAGGTTTAAAAATACACTCTCTTGTATTTTTAAGCGAAAACCGAATTTTTTTTATTTCAAATTAAAACATGTCGAAATATGTACGAAATTAAATTAACATGCGTGGTTTAATTAGTCATGACAAACATCACCTAAGTCCTAGTAAATAAACTACTCACACAACATATTTGACACACAATTATGGCAAGATGAAAAAATAATTTTCATTAATAAATATCAACTTACAAAATTTTGGGGCCAAGACTTGAATTACAATACACAATATGCTCCTCCAAGGCGTGCCTCAATAATACTTCTTACACAGATTTTTTTCTCTCTCAAAGTGTGTCTATATCTCTAAAAAAATAATGTTGTTAAGAGTCTCTCCACCCCCCTTTTTAAAAGATGTAAGAGCATGGGTACAAGTATTAAAATTGTGGGTTTTAGTTGGTGGGGATAGTGAGTAAATGGGTTTGTGGGTAATGAAGTGGGAAGGAATATGGGGTGGTGGAAATTTGTTCTCGGCAAAAACAAAAAGAAGGGAAAAAAATGGGTTTTGGTAGTGGGGTGGTGGGTTTGGTTAGTGGGAAAATGGGTTTGAATTTAGAGATTTTCGCCAAAAAGAAATGGGACTGGCAGAGGTCGAACCCTTGACCTCGCGCAACTCTCAACTTTCCGCCAACCAACTTACCCAACAACTCTTTCTAATATAAACATACACCCAATTATATTTAACAACATATTAAAACCCAAATTTCCTAATTTGCACAATAACTTAAATCACCATAACTTCTTCATTCGGAGCCCGATTAATATGCCGTTTGAACCGACGTGACCCTCATTTCGGTGCCAACAATATTTCAGCAGTGTCCAGGTCTCGGGATTGACTTTGGGCATTGACCCGGGGCTTTGACTTTGACTTTCTTTTGAATTCGAACTTTGCACGGCCATAACTTCTTCGTTTCAACTCCGATTGATACGCCGTTTGAGCCCAGGCATCCCTTGATTCAAGGCCTTCTATTTCCATGGTTGTTGCGAGTCCAAAATCAGCCATTTGAATTTAAAATTTTGCCCCTGAAGGTGCGTAAGTGACCTTTTCATGCTCAATTTGCGTCCGGACTTCACCGCTTTCTTTTTAAACCTGTCAATACTCAAAAACAACTTGAACAAGAGATTATCAATGGATATAAGATGTGAGCTTGAAGTTTCCAAAATTGCATTATTAACCCCATTTATTCTTAAATTTGTATTTTTCTCTAAAATAATAATAATATCTATAAAAGCTCTTTATTTATGATAAAATGGGAATAACAACACTTAGATGTGGGTTAAATAATACAAAATAATGCACTCATCAAATACCCCCAAACCTAAACTTTGCTAGTCCTCGAGCAAAACTAAATTTTTAAAATTTAACTCACTTTCGTAGGAATTACGGTTGCACTTAGCATGTGCAACAAGCCGTTAAACCCCTAGGTTTCCCTAGTGGACGAGTTTTGTCTCGTGAGGGTTTGCAGTGAATATACCCACAAAATTCAAAAACTTAACTCTATTTACAAAAGACTCAAAAGTAATATAACCAAGTTTGAATGCAAACTTCATAAATATAGCAGAATTTCACTTTTCAATCTCAACTTATCGTGTGTGTGTGCATGGCCAATATAACCGTCCATTTCAAAAGATTTGATCGTTACATTTCTTATCCAAAAGTTTATTTTGATTTCAAAGTCTCACAGAATGCACTCACAATCGAACACTCGGAAATGGGTTATTTTCTCTCGGTATATGTGAATAAAAGAGTAAATTTATATGAACAAATTTCACATATACATGATCAAGAACGAACTTTTTATAATGGATGAATATGATCTCATGAACGAAAAATCGATTACTTTTTGAAAACATTGAATCACACCATAGATCCTATTCATCTTCTCTCCACACTTTAACTAACTTCACTTGAGATTGATTAGGACTGTCTTTGGTTTTATTGTAGGCTTGAATTTTGGCTAGAAATAATGGCTTTTGGAGTTCAAAATTTCTGAGAATATAGAGGTTTTTCGATATTTTGACCTTTAGGTACTTTTTCTCACCTCCATTTTTCTTTTCAAACTCACATTTTTTTTTCTTTTTTTTCTTTTTCTTCTTCTTTCTTTTCTTTTTTTTTTCTTTTCACACATCATTCTTGCAACCTCATTTTCTTTTGGCCTTTTTCCAACCGTAATTTTACCCTAGTATTCTCAGAAAATGGGCATGGCTTCTTTTTATGGTTTTAAACTCCTAGTTGGAGTTGGGTAGGATAGTGGGCTTTCAACAAAAGGCTTATCTTTTTTTTTTGGCTCAAATGGGCTTGCAATGTAATAATGTAAAAAAAATGTTGGAGTTTGGGCTTAATTTTGGGCTTTCAAACGAGGGCCTAATCTCATTTCTCATGTTTTATTAAGTTGATTTGTGTTTCAAGACGACTTACTAAGACTTCTAGTGCGTAAGTTTCTGATTTTGACATTTTGTTTTCAGTAATCGAACAAAACAATGAATTTGAGATCATCAACGAATTTATCACTGAAGGGAAGTTTAAGTTATTTTAACTCGGATTGATTTAAATCTCTCGAAAACGATGAATGGCACAATATCTCACCGGGCTAAAATCTCCACATTTATTCTTTAAGCATATTAACTTTCGCCTCAATATCCATTTTCGATCATATTATATGGCTAAGTGTAATATATTATAAGTTGAGAGATTTGTGAATTAATTCTATGTTAAGAAATTGTTTCAAAACTCACTTATATTGAAAATATTTTTGGATTTTAAATTTTTTTTTTTGATTTTTTTTTGATTTTTTTTAGCGGAGAAAAATGACCCCAATACCCCCAAACTTAATTTCTACATTGTCCTCAATGTACAAGACAAAAATTGAAAACGCGAGAAAGATATGAAAGATATTACCGTAATGAGGGACTTTCTCCAACACATGTTTCCTGGAAGAAAAATAATTACAAAAAGAAAAAAAAAACTATAATACAAAAATACGACCCAAGTTATGTTTACTCGTGGTATACCGGGCCTTGGAGGAGAATGTCCTCCACTTCCCGATCTCGCAATTCTAGATATGGCTTCAACCTTTGACCATTAACTTTGAAAATTTCACCATTTTTAGGATTCTCTATCTCAACCACCCCATGTGGGTAGACTGTCCTAACAATAAAGGGACCGGACCATCTAGACCTTAACTTACCAGGAAAGAGATGCAATCTAGAATTGTACAAGAGAATTTTTTTTCCAGGCTCAAATGACTTCCGTAGGATGGACTTGTCATGGAACATTTTCATTTTTTCTTTATACAATTTTGCGTTTTCGTACGCATCATTCCGAATCTCCTCTAACTAATTGAGTTGGAGTTTTCGGACCTCTCCTGCAGCAGGTAAATCGAAATTAAAGGTCTTAATGGCCCAATAGGCCTTATGTTCTAACTCTACCGGAAGGTGGCAGGCTTTTCCGTAGACAAGCCTATACGGGGACATAGAAAGTGGGGTTTTATACGCAGTGCGATAAGCCCACAGTGCATCTAATAATCGTAAGGACCAGTCCTTTCGATTTGGATTCACTGTTTTCTCGATGATTAGATTGATTTGCCTATCTTCAACTTGTCCACTGGTTTGAGGATGATAAGAGCATCCTACTTTGTTCGTGACTGAATACTTTTTCATCAGACTCTCAAATATTCGATTGCAGAAATGGGTTCCTTGATCGCTAATGATGGCTCGAGGTGTACCGAATCGGGAAAAAATATTTTCTCGAATAAATTTGACTACCACATGGCGATCATTTGCCCGACTCGGTATAGCTTCGACCCACTTAGACACATAATCAACTGCCAAAAGGATGTAAAGATTACCGTAGGATTTCGGGAATGGACCCATGAAATCAATGCCCCAACAGTCAAAAACCTCAATAATAAATATGGGACTTAAGGGCATCATATTCCTACGAGTGATCTTTCCTAACCGTTGGCATCGGTCACAACTGCTACTATAGTCATTGGAGTCACGAAAAATGATGGGCCAATAGAATCCACACTGCAAAATTTTCGTAGCGGTTTTCTTAGTACTGAAATGACCTCCACAAGCTTAGTCATGGCAAAAAGAGATTACGCTCTGAATCTCATGATCGGGGACACACTTTCGAATGATTTGATCGGGACAATACTTGAAAAGATATGGGTCATCCCAAAAGAAATGCTTGGCTTCCTTTAAAAATTTAGAACGATCTTGCCTAGACCAATGCAGTGGCATTTCACCCGTCACAAGATAGTTCACAATATCGGCGAACCATGAAAGTTGGTTGATAAGGAACAGTTGTTCATCAGGGAAAGACTCATTAAGTGGCAACAAGTCATTGGAAGATTCAACGGTTAACCTAGATAGGTGATCTGCCACTACATTCTCACAACCCTTTTTATCTCGAATTTCAAGGTCAAACTCTTGAAGTAATAGGATCCACCTAATGAGCTGGGCCTTAGCATCCTTTTTAGATAAAAGGTGTCGCAAGGCCGCGTGATCGGTGAAAATGATGACTTTGGATCCTATCAAGTAAGACCTAAACTTTTCTAGCGCGAATACGACAGCTAAGAACTCTTTCTCAGTGGTGGAATAATTCAATTGAGCGTCGTTAAGAGTCCTGCTGGCATAGTATATAACATGAGGAAGTTTCTCATCTCGCTGACCCAGAATCACACCTAGTGAATAGTCGGAAGCGTCACACATGATTTCGAAAGGTTGACCCCAGTTGGGGGGTCGCATAATAGGTGCTGAGGTCAATTCCTTCTTTAGCCTCTCAAAGGCTTGAAGGCAATCATCGATGAACTCAAAGGGTGTGTCTTTGGCTAGAAGATTGCATAAAGGATGAGAGATTTTACTAAAATCCTTAATGAATCTCCGATAAAAACCAGCGTGTCCTAAGAATGATCGAATTTCACGCACAGTTTTTGGGGGTGGGAGATTAGAAATTAGATCAATTTTAGCCTTATTAACCTCGATACCCTTTTCAGAGATGATATGACCTAATACTATGCCTTGTTTAACCATGAAGTGACACTTCTCCCAATTAAGTACAAGGTTCTTTTCCTTACACCTCTTCAGAACGAGGGTAAGGTGGTGAAGGCACTCATCAAAATTAGACCCAAACACAGAGAAATCATCCATAAAAACCTCAAGAAACATTTCAACCATGTCCGAAAAGATACTCATCATGCACCGCTGAAAGGTAGCGGGTGCGCGACATAGCCCGAAGGGCATGCGTCGATAAGCAAAAGTACCAAATGGACAAGTGAATGTGGTTTTCTCTTGATCCTCGGGAATAATTGGAATTTGATTATAACTGGAATAACCGTCGAGAAAACAGTAATAGGGGTGACCGGCTAATCTCTCAAACATTTGGTCTATGAACGGAAGGGGAAAGTGATCCTTCCGTGAGACAGTGTTCAACTTCCTATAGTCTATACAGACACGCCAACCGGTTTGCATCCTAGTGGGGACTAACTCATTATTATCATTTCTCACCACTGTAACACCAGATTTCTTTGGAACAACCTGAATGGGGCTGACCCATTGGCTATCAGAGATGGGGTAAATAATACCCGCATCTAACAACTTGAGCACCTCGGCTTGGACGACTTCTTTAAGTATGGGGTTAAGTCTACGTTGTGCTTCACGAGAATTTTTAGCATTTTCTTCTAAGTGTATTCTGTGCATGCACACTGACGGACTTATCCCTTTGATGTCGGCTATGGTCCAACCGAGGGCTTCTTTGTGTTCACTGAGAACACGCAACAACTTACCTTCCGGTTCTTTATCTAGGTCAGATGCTATGATAACAGGTAAGGTATGAGAAGGTCCTAAGAACCTATACTCAAGTGATTCTGGTAACGGCTTTAATTCAAGCTCGGGGGCCTTTTCAATCGAGGGTGGAATAGGTGACATGGAAAGTGAGAGGGGCTCAGGTTTAGACTTCCAATTTCCCACTTCCATGATAGGGGCGGAGTTGAGGAGGGCATTGAATTCTTCGATGGACTGCTCGACATCAAATTCGGACCCAAAAAAGGCAAGACAAGATGCTAAAGGGTCGTCATTATAAGTTTGCTCGAAAGTCTCTCGGACGATACTATCAATCATGTCGACATCCACGGGTTCGTCGTCATCGGGTGGTTGTTTGGCCAAATTGAACACATTAAGGTCCATAGTCATGTTTCCAAATGATAGGTTCAATTGGCCGCTACGACACCGAATGACGGCATCAGATGTGGTGAGGAAAGGACGACCCAAAATAACAGGGATTTGTGCAATAGGATTTTGCACTTGTTGGGTGTCCAAGACAACAAAGTCGACAGGAAATATAAAGTCACCCACTTTAATTAGGACGTCCTCAACAACGCCTCTCGGAATTTTCACAGAACGGTCGGCTAAGGACAAGGTAATCCTAGTCGGTTTCAACTCCCCCAAACCTAGTTTCTCGTACATGGTGTACGGCAGAAGGTTCACGCTTGCTCCTAAATCTAGAAGGGCTTTCTCAATGAGGTGCTCCCCTATATTGATAGAGATCGTCGGAGTACCGGGATCCTTATACTTGATGGGAGTTCGATAAGAAATGATCGAGCTTGCTTGCTCGGCGAGAAAAGCTTTCTTGGGTACGTTGGTGCTTCTCTTGAAGGTACAAAGGTCCTTCAAAAATTTAGCGTAGGATGGAACTTGTTGTATGGCATCAAGAAACGAGATATTAATTTGTACGTGCTTAAATACTTCTAACATTTTATCCACTTGCGCCTTTTTCTTTTGTGGCACTAAACGTTATGGAAATGGAGCTTTCGGGACGTAGGTCTCAATAGACGGTTCAGAAGATGAGGGCGAGGAAGAAGGCGGATCCAAAGGTGGGTCCTTCTTTTCCTTACCTTTCTCGGATTCACTCATGGTGGGTCGTGAGACATTATTCTCAACTTCTTTACCTGACCTAAGCGTGATTATAGCCTTAGCATGCTCTTGGGTAGTGAACATGCTAGTGTTGTCTTGGACAACATACTGACCCCTAGGCATGTTACCCTTAGGATTAGGCTCGCGTTGGCTCGGGAACATTCCTTTATTTCTCTCGCTCAAAGCATTGGCTAGTTGACTTACTTGTACCTCTAATTTGGCAATCGATTGGGTGTTGGCATGCAAGTTTTGTTGTGTGGATTGAAGGACACTTTGCATGGTCTGTTGGAGTTGCAGGGTACTTTGGGCAAGTAAATTCATCGTTTCTTCTAAGGATTGAATCTTTTGGGGTGAAGGGAACGATGGTGCGGGGGTGCTTTTTTGGAAACCCGGGGGTGGGTTACTTAAAGATCGACCTCCACTACCCTGGTATTGACCTTTAGACCATGAAAAGTTGGGATGATCCTTCCAACCTGGATTGTACGAGTTGGAAAATGGGTTGTACTTCGACTTGTTTTGATAGAGGGAGTTTGCTTGCTCGGTGAGAGCTTTATGGGCCGGAAGGGCGGGGCAACTTTCGACGAGGTGGTCGAAACTATCGCAAAGTAAACACATAGGTGACCCTACATGTTGCACGGCGGCATGTGTGGCTCGGTTACCCTCTTTACTCATTTCCAAGGCTTCTAAACGACAGGCCAAGGTGGCCACTTTGGCATCTAATTCAAAACCTTGTTCTTCTAGTTGAGCATTACCCTCATTAATTGTGGTGGTCTTCGAATCCCGATGGGGTGCCCATCGTTGGGACTTTTGAGCAGCGGATTCTAAAAACGACCATGCGTCGGCCTCACTCTTTTCTGTGAAATCTACACTACACATAAGTTCAAGCATAGATCGAGTAATGTAATCGAAACCCTCATATAAAATCTGAATTTGACGACCTAATTCGATGCCGTGATGAGGACATTGCAGGAGCAAGTCCTTGAATCTTTCCAGGTACATCCATAAAGTCTCTCCCTCTTTTTGATTGAAAGTATTGATGGCATGACGTATTTTCGCCTTCTTTTGGTTAGGGAAAAACTTTTGCAAAAATTCAACACTCAACTGATTCCATGTAGTGATGGAATTTGGTTTAAGTGAGAGCAGCCAACTCTTAGCTTTGTCCTTCAAAGAAAATGGAAATAGTTTTAGTTTAACAATCTCATCGGTGAGTTGTTGTAACCTAACCATTCCACAAATTTCTTCAAACTCACGCACATGGAGGTACGGATCCTCCTTTTCTGTGCCTCGAAAGATGGGAAGTAAATGAATTATTCCCGACTTGAACTCGAAATTGTTTGCATTGTGTGGGGGAAGAAATATGCATGATGGTTGACTTGCCCTATTAGGATACAGGTAATCCTTTAGGGCACGAGTTGCTAGCTCATCTCCCATTTCGGTGAAAATCGAGGTGCTACCTATAATAGTATCGAGAATACTAGACTCCACTCTAGCTAAACGACCCGTAGAATCTCTACACCAACCTAGCATACACCGTACTCACTCGATTTTTTTTTAATATATTATTATTTTTTTATATATATAAAAAGCAAATAATTTGACACAGGACCACAAAATTCCTAAGCTAACACAAAGCAATTTGAGTTTATCTGAATTAGGTGAGGGGAAGTTCAATTTTTAAGATCTAGTTTCCCGAGATTATTCGACGACAATGGGTCTCCGAAATAATCTCCATAATTAAAGAGCTCCTAATTCTTGACGAGGGAGAATTTAAAAGACGACCAACTCCAGACTATCGCCTCAATTACCCAAATATTTCCTCCAGGTAGGTGGTCGGTATGAAGACTCATTAAAAACCACCAATCCTAGTCAAGGTCAAAATGGCATCGATTTGAAAATTCCGTGTTTGGATTAGCTTTTAATCCTAGCCTTGAAAAGAATATGCCTATGAGCTATGTGACACCCTATGGCCAATGTCTAATATTTTTTAAATTAAAATTATGGCTTGGGTTATGCAGATGCTCGGGTAACTTAATGATCTGTGGGCCAAGGAGGGGTGATTAAATCCCCACCTTATCTTAAAATTGGGTTTTGCCCTTAAGTCAACTTATGCACGTGCTTATTGAAATATGCGAAAATAGTTTCACGTAGGAGCACACAAGACTTACCTCCGGCGTGGACTTTTTACGGTCACTTGTTTACGCCGGGCCGAAGTTTTATTTGACGTCGATCGGAGGGAAACGTCGCCTCCGTTTCAGTCGTCTCTGAAAGTACCTTGTGCGCGTGGCAATATTGCACAAGTAACGTTAGCGCTTTTCCCACGGTTGCTTGCTTTTTCGATTTTTTATCTTTTCTCCTCTTTTTTTTTCGCCTTTTTTTTTCTTTTGTTTTTTTTCTTCTGAAAAAGAACACACACAAAAAAAATACCAAACGTAAAGTGCAAAAATTATTAAATACAAAAATACTTACGCATGCATTTACAAGGAATTTGTACACTAAAAAAAAGAACAAATAATAACCAAAAACACACTATAAGAATGGAGGGGAAAAAAAAAATTATATACTGAAAAAAAAATATAAATTATGCTACTGAAATGACTAAAAAAAAAAAATTTCTAATTTTATTATTATTATTATTATTTTTCCCTTTTTTTTTCTCTTTTTTTTTTCAAATTACAGAAACACGAAAATCTAGAAATTTCCCGGGAAAAAAAAAATTAATTTCGAAATTTTCAAAATTTTTTAAGTGCTTTTATGACAAACTAGTGTTAGAAACAACTAGTTTCTCACAAAACATTTTAAATCTCATTTTTTTTTGTTTTTTATTCACTAATTAAAAAAAAACGAATTTGAAAATTTGCATAAATTTTAAATTTTTTTTTTTTGTATTTTTGTGATAAACTACTTTTATGACAAAACAAGTGTTAAAAACAACTAGTTATTCATAAAAGACTTTAATTCTTTTTTTTTTATACAAACTCGAAAATCTGGAAGTTTAAAAAAAAAAAATATTATTTTCGAAATTTCCAAAATTCTAAGTACTTTTGTGACAAACTAGTGTAAAAAACAACTAGTTTCTCATAAAACACTTGAAGCTTTTTTTTTTAACAAATTACAGCAGTTTTGAAAAAAATTCCACGAAAAAAAAAATAATTACGAATTTTTACAAATATTTAGGTAATTTATGACAAAATTAGTGTCAAAAACACTATTTAATCTCAAAACACTTAACTTTGTTTTTTTTTCTATATTCTGAAAATAAATAAAAAAATTGCTGCTGGAATTTTGAACTTGTCGGATATATTTTTTTTAATAATAAAACTAGTCCGAAAATCAATATTCTTAAAATCGACCGAAATCCCCGGCAACGGCGCCAAAAACTTGTTGTCAAATTTTAAAAGTTATAAAACTATCGCAAGTGCACGAGCTATTGAAATATAGCGGGTGTAAGTACGGGTCGAACCCACAGAGATTTCGTCAATTTTTATAAAGTATTGATTGTCCAACTACACATATGAGTATATAAGAGTGATTAAGTTTCTAAAATAAAAATAAAAATAAAAAATAAACGAACAAGTACAATAGATAATATTAAATGAGGAAGAAACTAGGACGTCGGATCCGTTTGTCAATTTTAATTAAAGTAACACATCAATTTAATTTCGTAGTTCCGAATTTATAACACAAAATATACCGACTCTTGTCGCGTACATTTCGGAGAATCAAACAATACATGAGCTCAAAATATTTTAACGTCTCTTAAATTAGACACCATAAATCCCTATTCCCTCGAAAATATCACGTTCTAAATTTTTAATGTGTATTTAAGCATGGGATATCAAAACATCTAAGTGCAAGCATAACCCATCAAAAATGACAAATCTAAATTTTTAAAGCATGAATTTATAATTAATTCTTGAGGTTTAAAAATACACTCTCGTGTATTTTTAAGCGAATACCGAATTTTTTTTATTTCAAATTAAAACATGTCGGAATATGTACGAAATTAAATTAACATGCGTGGTTTAATTAGTCATGACAAACATCACCTAAGTCCTAGTAAATAAACTACTCACACAACATATTTGACACACAAATATTGCAAGACGAAAAAATAATTTTCATTAATAAATATCAACTTACAAAATTTTGGGGCCAAGACTTGAATTACAATACACAATATGCTCCTCCAAGGTGTGCCTTAATAATAGTTCTTACACAGATTTTTTTCTCTCTCAAAGTGTGTCTATATCTCTAAAAAATAATGTTGTTAAGAGTCTCTCCACCCCCCTTTTTAAAAGATGTAAGAGCATGGGTACAAGTATTAAAATCGTGGGTTTTAGTTGGTGGGGATAGTGAGTAAATGGGTTTGTGGGTAATGAAGTGGGAAGGAATATGGGGTGGTGGAAATTTGTTCTCGGCAAAAACAAAAAGAAGGGAAAAAATGGGTTTTGGTAGTGGGGTGGTGGGTTTGGTTAGTGGGAAAATGGGTTAGAATTTAGGGATTTTCGCCAAAAATAAATGGGACTGGAAGAGGTCAAACCCTTGACCTCGCGCAACTCTCAACTTTCCGCCAACCAGCTTACCCAATAGCTCTTTCTAATATAAACATACACCCAATTATATTTAACAACATATTAAAATCCAAATTTCCTAATTTGCACAATAGCTTAAATCACCATAACTTCTTCATTCGGAGCCCGATTAACATTCCGTTTGAACCGACGTGACCCTAATTTCGGTGCCAACAATATTTCAGTAGTGTCCAGGTCTCAGGATTGACTTTGGGCGTTGACCCGGGGCTTTGACTTTGACTTTCTTTTGAATTCGAACTTTGCACGGCCATAACTTCTTCGTTTCAACTCCGATTGGTACGCCGTTTGAGCCCAGGCATCCCTTGATTCAAGGCCTTCTATTTCCATGGTTGTTCCAAGTCCGAAATCAGCCATTTGAATTTACAATTTTGCCCCTGAAGGTGCGTAAGTGACCTTTTCATGCTCAATTTGCGTCCGGACTTCACCGCTTTCTTTTTAAACCTGTCAATACTAAAAACAACTTGAACAAGAGATTAGCAATGAATATAAGATGTGAGCTTGAAGTTCCCAAAATTGCATTATTAACCCCATTTATCCTTAAATTTGTATTTTTCTCTAAAATAATAATAATATCTATAAAAGCTCTTTATTTATGATTAAATGGGAATAACAACACTTAGATTTGGGTGTAAATAATACAAAATAATGCACTCATCAATTATGATCGGAGAAAGGGAGAGAACCAGCCTTTAACATCCCCAGTAGATCAGGACACCAATTATAAGGCAAGTGATTTGATTTCCTTAAGTTTCAGCAAATATACTATTCATGTAGATTAGAATTGAAGACTATACTTGAAAGATTGATAATTTCATGAATTGGGAGAAGTAAATCTTGAATGTGGTTAGGATTTGCATGTAGTTAAATTCTGGAACTAATAAAGATTGAAATCAGAACCTTAGTAATAGAAATCCCGGATTAAAGTTTAATTTTAGGTTGTTTTGAATTTGAAGAAACTACACTAGGGTTGAACATGAAAAGTTTGATGAATATATCGATATATATGTTGTTCTTGAGATGATTTAATTGTTCTGGAATGTTAGAAAGGTGGTAATTAGGATGGTATAACATGTAGTACGTTTACTTTGGAGAATGGATTCATGTAATGGAGATTGGAGATGAAACTAGGGCTAAAAACGCAGAAAAATGTGGGTTGTAACTGCTTGATCGACCGATCGACATTCATAGTCGATCGATCGACTGGGTCGATTAATCGACATTCATGATCGATCGATCGACCTCCCAAAAAATCGTGATATTTCCCCCCTTTTTGAATTTGAGAAATTCCGACCCTTGAAAGTTATCAGTGAGGACCTTGTGAACACATTTAGATTTAAGGAAGACCAGTAGGGGTGCATATGGGGCCCGAATTATATTAGAATAGAATTGGGACTTTATATTAGACTTACTAGGGTCCGACGAGTGAGGTGCTATTAGATATTGCGAGTAAATGAATTAAATCTATATAATTGAAAAACTAAGGTTAGAGACAGAAATATGAACCTTAAGAGGATTAAATTAATATGTGGGAATAATAGGAGACTTTGTAACCTTTTCGGTTAGGTTTTAAGTACTTGAAACTATACGACGTGAGACGTATCGGCGAAATATATTATATATCATCCGGAAGTGTGATAGTATACGAATTGAATTAATGGTATAGGGTTGATAACATACCTTTAATAATATTATAACTTATCTAAGTCGTGTGAATGCTTAGTAAATGGATTATTATGTGTATGACATACCTACCATACTTGCTATCAATGGAGGTCGGCTTTTGGAATAGGTCCATATAATCTTTGTGTGCCTACGGGGGGATTTAGATTGGTACCTCAATAACATAGGGCAGTGAATGAATTATTGGTGATTTAATAAGTCAGCTGACCATGGGAGCGAAGGTATGTGCGTGACCCATGGGTATGTGAACTATGTTCGCCTCCAATATGTGTGATTTTGCTTATTGAAACGGCTCCTGAGAGATTCGGAATACATAGTCCTTATGTACGTGATGTACCGGGATTAGATATCACACTATGTGTGCACCGTAGCTTAGTCTCGGGGTGCCCTATTTGTATATTTGTGCTGAGAAGAATATACTAGTGATTATAATGGACTCTCTGTTAAAGTGTGAATATAAATTATTGAGGCATTTTGAATGGGATTTAAAATGAGAATTTTTCTATCGTAATCGTTATAAATTAATCTTATCAGTGGAAAGGTGAGTTACACTCCCGATATGTAGAACGATGTGAATAAACCCTATATTATTAATGTGAGGACAGGAAGTGGTACATTCTAGATAGTGAACGTCATAACTAGAACGGGATAAGGATATACGTTAGGCGTGCACATTAGTTGAGGGGTGAGGAACTCATGTGAGGTCATGTAACTAATATGTATATAATATTCATTTTTTAATGTAATCAAGCACTTGTTATTTTTTTAAACTGTTTTCACCTCGGCATCTGACCCGTTTGCTTTCAAATCTATTTTTCTTGTAAAATATTTTAGGTGCCCAGCCACAAGGACGCCAAGCATAGGAGTTTCATTCCATTGACGTGTTGTAGCTGTTATGGAAGTTACAGGATCTCAATAGTAGACGCCTCCACATTCTACATTGATTCTATTTCGGAGCCATTTATTTGTTAGGGCATGTCGCCCCTTTCCATTTAGAGACAACTTTTTCATACTTTCAGTTTCATTTCAGTTTTGGAGTTATTTAACTATTCAGACTTTGTATTAGATTTTTATTCAGCATCTGGATTATTCAGAGGAGTGTTACTCCAGACTCATTTATTATTTCCATTATTATTCTGTTGTGACTATGATGTGATTGTGTTATCGTTAGCTAATAATTTAATTGGTTGCATGTTAATTTAATTAGTAAAATTTGACAACTCACTTTTTATATATTAGGTGGCTAGTAATTGTATAAAAAAAATATTTTCGACAGTGATGCTATGAACTGAACCAACTTGACATTTTGTATTAAATGGAATAAAGGAATAACTACCCATTATTTAATTAGTCGGGGTGTCACAGGTGGTATCAGAGCATCAGGATCTAGTGTCCTTAGGATC
The DNA here is from genome assembly GCA_949130495.1 of Sambucus nigra. Taxonomy (NCBI): domain Eukaryota; kingdom Viridiplantae; phylum Streptophyta; class Magnoliopsida; order Dipsacales; family Adoxaceae; genus Sambucus; species Sambucus nigra. The sequence goes on along the minus strand of OX422211.1, from coordinate 577,867,101 downwards.
TGTACGACTTGTTATGTTTCCGCGTAGCATCCTTTGACATTGAGCCCTCTATTTTAGGATTGTTGTACTCTTTTGTGTATTTTACGCTCTTCAGCTATTTTATGATATTAACTGTGGACTTATAAAAACTTATCTCTCATTTAAGATGCCTCCTCGACGTGCACAGTGAGTTCCCAGGGGTGCCTAGCCCAAGCCACAGCCTGCACCTTTTCAGGGTTCCATGAACGCTGCAGAAGTTACCGCAATAGTAGCCCAGGCGGTAAATGTCGCGTTAGCTATTGTGAAACAGGCACCACCTCAGGCACCGAAGGTAGCCCCAGTTTAGGCTCATGCATTCCCGTATGCTTGAGAACGTGTCCGTGATGCCTTTCAAAAGGCGCACCCTCCGGAGTTTACAGGTAGCTCCGACGTCGTTGTGTTTAGTCAGTGAAAGAAGGACATCCAAAGGCACTTGAGAATGTACGAGTGTACGGATGTGAAGAGGCAGATACTGGCTACTTTTGAGCTGGTAGGAGCAGCGTTGAAGTGGTGGGAGTCTATTACAACCGCAGTGGATAGAGATGTTCTTTCCATTCAGGAGTTTTGGGTGCGGTTCGATCGCAAGTATTTTCCCTCAGCAGTTCACATCGAGATGAGGAGAAAATTAATGAAACTCAAGCAGAGGGAAGGACAGTGGCAGAATATGAGGCTGAGTTCACTAATCCTCTGAACATCATTCCCGATAAGATCCCTACTGAAGAGAAGAAGATCCAAAAGTTCATGGATGGGTTGACGTGGAGGATTCGTCAGCACTTGCTAGGTAATCTCTCATTGGCCACTTATTCTGATGTGGTTAACGCAATATTTATTCACTGCCAGGATCACCGCTTTCACTTGTCAGAGGGTAAGCGAGCAGGAGAGTCCAGCCATCCGAGCAGGACAGGGGGAATGGTGCTAGCAGGGCACAATCAGCTCAGGGTCAGCACATGCAGGGTGATCAGGGTCCCCAGTAGGGGGATTCTAAGAAATTTAGATCTGGAGGTTTCAAAAATGGCCAGGATGGTTTTCGACATGGCCAGCAGGGCCAGCACGACCAACAACAATTTCAGCAGGGCCAGCATGGTCAGGGTAGGAATGGTAACGGCCATTAGGGCCGTGGGCAGCAGGGTCAGAGAGGGGGAAACTTTGCGGGGAAATGTTTTATATGTGTCAATATTAGCCACAAACTCCAGGAGTGCCCTGAAAGGGGTAGGGTCCCACAGCAGCAGCAGCAGCAGGATGCCCAACATGAGACCCAGAGACCTATGTTTTCCGCCATCCTCCCAGCACCACCATAAATTCCAGCATTACCACCTATCCCAGCAGTCCCAGTCTAGTAGGGAAAACTTCAGCATGGACGAGTTTACCAGCTCCAGCAGGCCGTAGTCCCATAGGCTCCACCCGATATTGAGGGTATGTTTTCAATTTAGGGGACTCTGGGGCGTATTTTATTTAACACGGGATCCACACACTGTTTTATTGCCACGACATTTCATGCGCTATGGGGTTATTAGATACTGCGGAGAGCACTGTTACGTGTGTAGACTCACTGTTGAGTAGGGGTTCTGTGATTTCTCTTATATGTAGAGATGTGGGAGTAGAGATTGGGAGGTTTACTTTACCTGCCGATATGTTAGTGTTAGACTTGTGTGAGTACGATGCGATCATTGGTATGGATTGGCTGGTTGCGTATCAAGGCATGATTGATTTTTAAGTAGGAGTATTATTTTTGCCATACCCGGGCAGTAGATGTTCCTAGTGGCGATGCCTCGTCCTGAGGGAGGATCATCCACTCACTTGTATTACATAGAGGAGGAGATATCTAGGGATGTGGTGATACCACTCGATTCGATTCCAGTTGTTAGAGATTTCGCTGATGTATTCCAGGATATTCCGAGATTACCTCCAAGTAGAGAGATAGACTTTATTATCGACTTGACGCTGGGCACTCGGACGATAGCCCGCTGATAACTTGCTTGTTGTATGTCGTTGTTGAAATCCAAGTTAGTCAAAACTTTAAAATACCTACAAAATATAACAATCTCATGTGTAGAGGTAAGTAAGGGAATCAATCAACTTCCAAGGGGGTAATCTAGAGACAAATTCAATTGTAATTCAATTTTATTTTCTTTTTGTGCTTTTTCACTTTTCTATTTTTTTTAGCTTTTTCAAATATTAAAACAATTGGGTGAGGTGATGATTTAAATTAAACTAAACTAAATGTGATATGATAACAACTAACTAGAAAGTTACTAAAATGAAAAATAAAGTCTAAACTAAAATAAGAAATAAAGTGAGGTAAATAATTGTGAGAACAACCAAGGAATGGGATTACACCACAAATTTTAACTATTCAAATTAATTAATTGAATTCTCCCAAATTAATACCAAAATTACAAATCAACTCTCGTTGCAAATGTAATTTTAATATTACCCTTTTAAAAAATTAAGTTTAACACCCCACAACTCTAGAAAATAGATCCACACTCCTTTTAATTAATCACCCGCTAGGATCGATCAATTAAAATTTATGTAAATCTTAGAAAATAAATTTAGAGTTGAAATTCAAGTTATAATACCCCTCTTAAGAAACCCCTATCTCTAGTTCGAATCTAAAATGGGTATTATAACTAGAATTTTGATTTTCTCTCAAAAATCATTTACCCTCGATGCGTAAATTTAAGGGTGAGGGATAAAAAATAACATTCAAAGGGAATTTTTAAGTAATCAAACTAATTAAATTAAAACAACATCAAATAAGGGTTTCCTCCCACCCCTTGAAAGGGGATTTCGCTTAACATGGTATAAGATTTGACAAATTAATAATCAAAGGCATAAAATAAATGAGAAGAGAAGAGAACAATCAAACCCCAATCTCTTGATGCTTAATTGAACTTCAATCCATGAGTTGAAATCAACATCCCTCAATTTGAATGATCCAAACAAAATTACATCAAATATTTCACTCAAATTAATTCTCACAATAATTTATTTTCCCTCACTATTTAAAAAAATAAAATAAAAATTCTAATCTAAAAAAAAACTAAACTAAAAAAAAGGTGTTTCTCTCTCTACAATACTCTCTACAAATTCCTCTCTAAAAAGCTCTCTTTTTCAAATGGGGTCTTCATCTTCATTTATAGTATGCATGGAGCATGGGGGTATTTTTGGGAATTGGCTTGAGTGTGCATGGAAATGATGAGGTGTGAGGGCATGTGGGCTAAATGGGGTGACACAATCAGATTTGGTTTAGAGGGTATAATGGGTATTGGGGTTAAAGTTGGTAGTTGGGGGGTATTTTAGGAATTTAGGGCTTAAAGGGGTTTAATGGCATGTGTGGGTTTATTTGGTCTTGCTTTTAGTTTGTCTTGGTTTGGTAGGTGGAAGTCGTGTCTTGAGGAAAATGGGTTTGGGTTTGAATGGGAAATGGGTTTTGTGGGTTATGGGCTGATTTGGAGTGAGGCAGAGGAGGTGAGGGGTTCTGGGCGATGCCGGCAGATGGCTGGCCAGAAGGGGTTATCGTCGCCGGACGGCGCTGCTGGGTAGGTGGTGAAAGGGTCCGATCGAAAGTAGGACAGCTGGGTCGAGATGGTTGCCAACGTCGGAGGTTGTCACGTCGCCGGTGCCTGGTGGTCTCGGGTTCAGAGATGCTCGCCGGAGCTGGGTATGGTCGCGAACAGAAGTGAGGCAAGGGCTGCCCAGGGTCGTGACCGGGTCTGGAAATGGGGCAGGGGCTGCGAGTGTCATCGACGGGTTTGGGGTTTAATGCCTATACTGGATTTTTCCGGCCGGCGAGGGTTGGCTGGATGGGGGTGTGAGATGGGTTAAGGGATTGTGGGGTTTGGTTTCAAGCCACCACCAGCAGGTGGTGGTATTTTTTTGGTTGGGTTTGATGTTGTGGAAGTATAAGGTGGTGTGGAAATGGTGATTGATTGTGGGGTTATAGGAGATAGGATGAGGGTGTGGGTGATATTAGGTGTATGTGTGTGTATAGGGTTCAAAGGTGTGAGGGGTTTGGGTGTAGTGAGTGTGTTTAATTTGTGACCCTTAAAATAACAAAGAATCTACTAAAATAAAACTAAAAATAACACAAACAAAAAACAAAAAATATTAAAACTAAAAAAAATAAAATCCTAAGCTACAAAAAACTAAAATAATAAAACAAAAGAAATAAAAAATGAAAAATCTAATAAAAAATGAAAAAAATCCTAAAATATAAAATCTAATAAACTAAAAATAAACTCCTAAAAACTAATCCTAATGAAACTAAAAACTAAAAAAAAAATCAAAATAAAATAAAATTATAATAAAGATAAAATAGAAAAATAGAAAACAAAACCTAGAAAATACTAAATAAATCTAAAATAAATCCTAAAAATAAAAATGACTCAAACTAAAAATAAAAAAAATATAAAAAGGGACAAACAAAAGACACACAGTCTTGGGGTGATGCATTGGGCTAGGTTTAGGATCGGGTTTGGTTATGGGAGAGGGAATTAGCTCCATAAAACGCGCATTTGCCTCGATATATAGCTTTTAACACCGCAAACGGACGTTTGACCTACAAGATAAACATCTAAGCACATAAGACCCATATTGCCGAGAATTATCAACTAAAATACGTCTATTCGGGGTATAAATTTTACAGTTTTGGGTGCTTATCACACCACCCCCAAACAGAGCGTTTCTAGTCCTCGAGCAATAAGATAGAGAGAAAGAGAAAGTTAAGAAACCAAAAGTGTACCACTTTCGCGGGCACTTGTCTGCAACAAGCCTTTAAACCTATAGGTTGCCCTACATGACGGGTTGTGTCTCGTGAGGGTTTGCAGGGAATATACCCAAAAAATTCTTATTTTGCAAAAATTTATTCAAGGGTAATCAATCTCTTATTAGACATAGAATGATCGCACAATCCATTAGAAGAGAAATATTTTCAAAAATACAAGCTAGAATGTGTAAAAAGTTAGCTAAGTGAATACACATGGCACATCCTTCCTAGAACTCAACGTGTGTAGTGTGAATCCTTCAAAACGGGTCGAGTATCACGAGAGTAATTCCTAGATTTCCTTGTCGGAATCAACGCTTCAACTTCAAATCTCACTAGATATAACTCTCTCAAACGAACTCTCGAGATATGGGTAAGTGTATCGCTCTTGTGTGTGAGGAGGTGAGTAAATGTAAACAAGTTCAAATGTCTCACACACATATATGAAAGAACGAACAATAAGAAAGAAAATTGATCTCATGAAAGAATGTTAATCACTATAGTGAGAACGTCGAGTTATTCACCACGTCGACTTTCATTTTCCTGAACACCTAGGGGGAAATATGGATGATTATGGGTGAGGGGGAATGAAATGGGATGAGAAGGATATGATAGGTAGGATGGATGGGATGAGGTAGGTAGGATAGTGATATGATGGATAATGGATGAGTGATGAGTGATGGATGCGATAAGATTGAGAAGAGTGTATACACTTTAGGCACAAATGTCTTTATTACTAACAACAAACTCTCTTTCTTTTCTTTTCTCTCTTTTTTTTCGATTTTTCTTTTCTTTTTCTTTTTATTTTTATTTTTTCTTCTTCTCTTTTTGCTATTTTTATGTTTTTTTCTCTCTCGCTCTTTTCAAACCAACACTGAAGACATTTAACTTTTGGAATCAACACTCCTTTATTTGAAAATGAAATATGATATGGAGATGATAGGTGATGGTGTGGGGAATATGTGGATGGTGAGGGGATTATATATTAAATATGGGAAAGCGTGGGAATGTAATGAGTGAAGTGTATGGGTGAAAAATGGATGCGAAATGGAAAAGTGGTAGGTGTATAGATGAAAATTTGGTGATCGGAACAAATATCAAGACACGCGTTTCTTACAACTCGAAAGTGATGTCGTTCTCCGTGATCAAGCCAAAATTTTTTAATGAAAAATAATGAGATCATACAAAAATTAAAGTGCGGACCCAAAGAAGTTGAATCAACTTGTGACTCAGAGATTGCGTAAAACTCTCTGAAAGGTGAAAGGCGCAAATCTCACAAGCTAAAGTTTCCACTAGAGATCCTTAAGGTTCTCTTTAGAATTATAGTACTCCTCAACTCTAAACCGTAGTGACGAGATAAGTGCGCAAATTTTGTTTAGTCTAGAAATTCATAGTGCAAAATGCCTTGACACGTATTACATAAGCTATTTAGAAAAATATAAATCCTCTAGTTTGATTCCTAGACTTTCAAACATGGATGATTGAAAATTCAAATCAATGAGTGAGATGAAAGAAACTGCACGAAATTTTAAAAATCAAGTTTAAATTTTTTCAAAAGAGGTATGATTTTGATAAAATTCCCTACCCCCCCCCAAAAAAGGAACATCGTCCTCGATGTTAAGTAAAATGATTTTTAAAATTGAGAGCATAAGGTAGGAAAGAGATTACCAGAATCAACCACTAATGAAGTGAACAGATGTAGCCAAGAATAAACCTGAATAAGTCATACGAGAAGAAAAATTTGTACAAGTCCATCACATGATAATGCATTGGGTGATGTGAAACACCACCCCCAAACAGGATGAGACTCATACAAGAAACGCGGACTGCCTCTCGGGAGTGCTAAGTTTAATGTCTTCAGCCAGACTGAACCATTCTCACCCTAAAGATAAGAACTAGGAAAGATTGGGGTGTCAGAAAAATTGGGTGATGAGAATCACCCCCAAACAAGACTGAAGCGTCAGTCTTGTTGGAAACAGTCTAAAGGGGTCAATGCACTTGTATGGCAAAGTGCATCACACGATGCAAAGCATCGGTGGACCATGGGCAGGTGGGAATTAGGGTAAGGGTGACTAGGCACCGATCACGTGACTTATTGATACAGAAGGTGAGGGAAACAAGGTCCCTATAAGCATGATGATCTAATTGGTGACAGAGGCAAAATGGTTTGGTAAGTATAATGGGATGGGCCTCATAGACATCACACGACCGTTCTATAAATGGGCGATGATAATTGTCGTGCCGTGACACGGCAGGGAGCTGTCGATAGGAAAACTCAGAACCACAAGAGAGTGGCGGGCATGGAGGAACAAGCTCAGTGTCACGGAAGTGGAGAGTAGCACCACAATGCTCTCATGGGTTGTGGAGGATGGTTTCAGGTGAGGATCTAAAAATGTATATGGAAACATGAACTGTCTAAAACCAAGATCCAAACCAGGTGGTGGGGTGGAAGGGATAATGGGTGGGTTCGGTGGGATAAACGGTGTATCGGGTGGGAAAAACGGTGGAGGAAGATGAGCAAACCCAAGCGTGGGAGACACACACTCATTGGGAGGAGTAAAGGAATACTCACAAGGGAGTATGGTTTCTAAAGATGGAGTGGTCAACTTCTCCAAAAAAGTATCATCGGTGAATGTGGTGGTTGGGTAAGACGAGGCACCAAGATTGGAGATAGAGGAATCACTAGAAATATCAGGTTCAATGAGAGCCATTCATGGTGGGATATCATCCATATCCGGATAGGTAGGAACTATCATGGATTTTATCTCGGAAAAATGGTGAGCACTCGTAACTGGAGCTAACCTAAAATATATGGGCATGTCAGAGACATATGCAATTGGGGCATAAGGTAAAAGCTCGGGCATATTTTTGGGTATGACAGGAGTGGGAAGGTGAACCGAAATAATGGGTTCATTTGGATATGGTGGGATTGGATCAGGCTCACGATCGATGGATAAATCAACACAAGTGTCAAATTAGGACTCGGACCATGAAATGGTCTCAACTTTGAGATTCTCGAGAGGATAGGGTTGGTCACACTCAAAATCCGTGTCACAAGAGGACACATCATCGTCACATTCAGTTGCAATCATGGGTGGATCCATAGGAATGTCTGACTCTCTCGCACATTCTAATTCATTTAGCCTTTGTTCAAGCCTTTGGAGAGATTGAGTTTGGATTTGAGTGGCTTGCTCTTGCTAGAGTATGAACTTTTATAAGAGACTTTCGAGAGCGGATGTGGATGAAGGTGGTGGTGGAGTGACGGGTGGTGGCGGTGGGTGAGGTGGACACAACTCAATATTAACAATACTATACGGAGAATACTCGTATGAAGTGGGTGGAGTGAGGCCAAGTGCATCATACACTAAAGGATCTCTTTCGTGATGGACAAAGGTTTGATAATTGTGGGGTGGGTAGTGAGGAAATTGATTGTGAATGGGTGCACAAGGTTGCCATAATGACTATTGGAATGTGTGAGGATCCACAACATCGGGTTGGGATTCGTATTACGTGAAAGGGTGATCAGGCCTCCACGAATAACTTGAGGACTCACACAACTCGGGATTGAGTGTATCGGGATAGTTGGCCGAGGTGGGTTCCGGAACAGTGTCATATGGATACACATGTTCCATGGTAGGTTCAGATGGATATGTAATATAAGGGCACTCATGGGACATGTGATCGGCATAATAACAGTGGGTGAACAACAAAGGATGAGACACTTGACACTTGACACCGAGGGCGATGGAGTAGGAGTTGCGTGCATGGACGGGTCAGGAGTATTAAGGGCACTCGTGAGAGAAGTGAAACCGCTAAAAATATCATAAAGAGATGGATCGGGATCACTCTCACACGTGTCGTGTGTCAATGGGAAATGACTAAAGTAGTTCCGTAAACGACGTTCTTCGGCCATGAGGAGAGAAATATATTTTTTTTAATTTTTTTTTTCAACTCAACTCAACTCAACAAAGCCTTTTCCCAATTATTTGGGGTCGGCTACATGAATCCTATTTTTCCATTCCATTCTGTCCAGTGCAATATCTTCGGTTACACCACATGATATCATGTCCTTTTTTATAATATCCCACCAAGTTAATTTAGGCCTACCTCTACCCCTTGGGTTACCATCAATACTAACTAAATCACTCTTCCTTACAGGAGCATCCATTGGTCTACGCTTGACGTGTCCAAACCATCGAAGTCGATTTTCTCTCAATTTATCTTCTATAGGAGCTACTTTCACCGTTTTACGAATTTGTTCATTTTTAATTTTATCCTTTCGAGTTTTACCACAAATCCATCTTAGCATTCGCATCTCCGCCACACTCATTTTCTGCACATTTTGTTTCTTGGTTGCCCAACACTCTGTCCCATATAACATGGCGGGTCTAATGGCCGTCCTATAAAATTTTCCTTTTAACTTCAAAGGTATACGCCTATCACACAGAACGCCGGTCGCACTTCTCCACTTAACCCAGCCTGCTCTAATCCTATGCGTAACATCATCACTAATATTTTTTTTTTCAAAAGGAAAGAAAATATTTTTGAATTTTCAAAAAATGGGAGAAATAAAATATTTTTGGATTTTTCTAAAAGGAAAGAAATAAAAAAAAATTGGATTTTTTTTTATAAAAATGAAAGAAAATATTTTTGGATTTTTGGGAAGAAAAAGGTGGGGAAAAATAAGGACTCTTGATTTTGGACGGACTCACTAAAACTAACTACCGAAAAATGAATTGGACACACACACAAGTCAATAAAATTTACTAACTAGCGCATAGCCAATTTTTATCTTTAAATTTAGTGAAAGGGTAGTCAAATTTTAATTAAGTCCGCGGGCGATAAAAAATCACGAAAATATCTGAGTGATCGCCTTTGCAAAATTTTCTCCTAGTGGGCTACCTAGTTAATGGATTTTAAATTTAGTGATGGCTAGGGTACCACAGAATTGGTAAGCGAGTGAGTCGGGTGATGAAATCCCTTCTCGTGAGTGACCTGGTGTAGGTCTTATTTAATTAATTCATCACACCATTCGAAAATAAATACGAGAATAAAATCAAGTAAGAGCACACAAATCACACACAATAATTGACTCGCTAACTGGAGAGGCGCGAGTGTGTAGAAATGTACCTCCCACAGTTTTTAGGCCTTGGGGTGCCGAAAATTTTGAGTCGATCGGGGGGAGATCACACCAATCTCAGTCGGCCCCGGGATTCCTACCGACCCAAGGTAGAGAGGCTTCTGAATCCTCGCCATTGGACGTCCTCTCTCTACCTTGTCCATTTTCCCTATGACGCTTGTCTTCGATTATTACAATTTAAAAATAAACAATAAATGGTGTCCCTATGCACTGCAATACAAGCAATGATAAAAATCCTAATACACGCCTTCTAAAAATATAACACCCCACTTAAGAAACCCCTATCTCTAGTTCGAATCTAAAATGGGTATTATAACTAGAATTTTGATTTTCTCTCGAAAATCATTTACCCTCTCTTGAGGCGTAAATTTAAGGGTGAGGGATCAAAATTAACATTCAAAGGGAATTTTCAAGTAATCAAACTAATTAAACTAAAATAACATCAAATAAGGGTTTCCCCCCACCCCTTGAAAGGGGATTTAGCCTAACATGGTATAAGATTTGACAAATAAATAATCAAAGGCATAAAATAAATGAGAAGAGAAGAGAACAATCAAACCCAATCTCTTGATGCTTAATTGAACTTCAATCCATGAGTTGAAATCAACATACCTTAATTTGAATGATCCAAACAAAATTACATCAAATATTTCACTCAAATTAATTCTCACAATAATTTATTTTTCCCTCACTATCTAAAAAAATAAAATAAAAATTCTAATCTAAAACCTACACTAAAATGGTATTTTCTCTCTCTACAAATTCCTATCTAAAAGCTCTTCTAAATGGGGTCTTCCATCCTCATTTATAGTAGGCATGGAGCATGGGGGTATTTTTGGGAATTGGCTTGAGTGTGCATGGAAATGACGAGGTGTGAGGGCATGTGGGTTAAATGAGGTGACACAATCACATTTGGTTTAGAGGGTATAATGGGTATTGGGGTTAAAGTTGGTAGTTGGGGGGTATTTTAGGAATTTGGGGCTTAAAGGGGTTTAATGGCATGTGTGGGTTTATTTGGTCTTGCTTTTAGTTTGGCTTGGTTTGGTAGATGGAAGTCGTGTCTTAAGGAAAATGGGTTTGGGTTTGAATGGGAAATGGGTTTTGTGGGTTATGGGCTGATTTGGAGTGAGGCAGAGGAGGTGAGGGGTTCTGGGAGATGCCGGCAGATGGCTGGCCGGAAGGGGTTATCGTCACCGGACGGCGCTGCTGGGTAGGTGGTGAAAGGGTCCGATCAAAAGTAGGACAGCTGGGTCGAGATGGTTGCCAGCGCCGGAGGTTGTCACGTCGCCGGTGCATGGTGGTCTCGGGTTCAGAGATGCTCGCTGGAGCTGGGTATGGTCGCGAACAAAAGTGAGGCAAGGGCTGTCCAGGGTCGTGACCGGGTGTGGAAATGGGGCAGGGGCTGCGAGTGTCATCGACGGGTTTGGGGTTTAATGCCGGCACTGGATTTTTTCGGCCGGCGAGGGTTGGCTGGATGGGGGTGTGAGACGGGTTAAGGGATTGTGGGGTTTGGTTTCAAGCCACCACCAGCAGGTGGTGGTATTTTTTTGGTTGGGTTTGATGTTGTGGAGGTATAAGGTGGTGTGGAAATGGTGATTGATTGTGGGATTATAGGAGATAGGATGAGGGTGTGGGTGATATTAGGTGTATGTGTGTGTATAGGGTTCAAAGGTGTGAGGGGTTTGGGTGTAGTGAGTGTGTTTAATTTTTGACCCCTAAAATAACAAAGACTCAACTAAAATAAAACTAAAAATAAAAATAAAATCTAACTAAAAATAACACAAACTAAAAACAAAAATATTAAAACTAAAAAAATAAAATCCTAAGCTACAAAAAACTAAAATAATAAAATAAAAGAAATAAAAAATGAAAACAAAAATCCTAAAATATAAAATCCAATAAACTAAAAATAAACTCCTAAAAACTAATCCTAATGAAATTAAAAACTAAAAAAAATCAAAATGAAATAAAATAATAATAATAAAGATAAAATAGAAAAATAGAAAACAAAACCTAAAAAATACTAAATAAATCTAAAATAAATCCTAAAAATAAAAATGACTCAAACTAAAAATATAAAAAATATAAAAAAGGGACAAACAAAACACACACAGGCTTGGGGTGATGCTTTGGGCTAGGTTTAGGATCGGGTTTGGTTATGGGAGAGAGAATTAGCTCCATAAAATGCGCATTTGCCTCGATATATAGCTTTTGACACCGCAACAGACGTTTGACCTACAAGATAAACATTTAAGCACATAAGACACATATTGCCGAGAATTATCAATTAAAATACATCTATTCGGGGTATAAATTGTACAGTTTTTGGTGCTTATCACCCGCGCACCTTACCGTATGGCTCCAGCGGAGATAAGAGAGCTACGGGATCAGATACAGAAGGTATTGGGTCAGGGGTTTATCCGTAGGAGTAATTTTTCATGGGGTGCTCCTGTGATGTTCGTTAAAAAGAGGGATGGATCTTTGAGGTTGTGTGTAGATTACCAGGAGTTGAATAAAGTCACGATACGGAATAAGTACCCGTTGCCCCAAATTGATGACTTATTCGACCAGTTGAGAGGAGCAGCCTTCTTCTCAAAGGTTGACTTGAGATAAGTATACCATCAGTTGCATATCAGGGAGCAGGACGTCTCGAAGATAGCTTTCTTAACGAGATATGGTTCCTACGAGTTTAGGGTTATGCCTTTTGGCTTAACCAACGCCCCAGCCATGTTCATGGACTTGATGAATAGGGTGTTTAGAGAGTTCCTAGACCAGTTCGTCATTGTCCTCATTGATGACATTCTAGTTTAATCCCGAACAGAGGAGGAGAATGCCAACCACTTGAGACAGGATTTGTAGACCCTACGTCAGAACGAGTTGTATGAAAAATATGAGAAGTGTGGGTTTTGGCTGAAGGAGGTCCAATTTTTGGGGCATGTCATTTCAGACAGAGGGATATCGGTTGATCCAGGGAAGGTATCAACGGTGAGGGAGTGGGGACATCCCACGACACCGACTGAGATACGAAATTTCTTGGGCCTAGTTGGAGACTACAGAAGGTTTATTCGGGGGTTCTCGAAGATAGCGTGTCCTTTGACACATCTGACTCGTAAAGGTGTGCCATTTATCTGTAGCGATGCCTATCAGTTGGCTTTCATCGAGTTGCAGGACAAGTTAACTTCAGCACCAGTGTTAGCATTGCCCAGGCCCTGATTGGAGTATTTAGTCTACACTGATGCGTCCTTACAAGGACTTGGGTTTGTACTGCAACAAGAGAGTCAGGCTATAGCTTATGCTTCCCGCAAGCTTACGCCTCACGAGAAGAATTACCCCACCCATGACTTGGAGTTAGCTGCAGTCGTGTTTGCTCTTCTGATTTGGAGATATTATCTCCTGGGGGAGAAATTCCCTTTATTCACGGACCATAAGTCCCTACAGTACCTCTTCACACAGAAGGAGCTTAACATGCATCAACGTAGGTGGCTTGAGTTCATGAAGGATTATAAGTTCGATATCCAATACCACCCAGGGAAGGCTAACATGGTAGAAGATGCGTTGAGCCGTAGGCCAGTAGGTGAGGTGTGAAAAGCAAAGTGGAAGGAGTTGGGACACCAAGACGCAGTGGCCCGATCATTCATGTCTGTGATGACCGTTATGCCCCAGATCATTACGAGAGTAGTACAGGCTTAGGCAGCAGACCCGTTCTGTCAAGAACAGATAGTACAGTTGTTAGGAGAGGGGGCCGAGTCTTATACCATTAGTTCAGAAGGGGGTTTTCATTTCAATGGGAGGTTAGTATTTCCTGAGGGGGAAGACTTATGACATGAGGTAATGACAGAGTCGCATGGTTCGCGATTCGCAGTACATCCTGATGGGGATAAGATGTATAAGGATATGAGGCGACAACACTGGTGGAGCGGGATGAAGAGAGATATTACCGAATTTGTTTCGAAATGTGCTATATGTCAGCTAGTAAAAGTGGACCATCAGAGGTCGGAAGGACTTTTATAGCCATTAGAGATTCCTATGTGGAAATGAAAGAGATTTTTTATGGACTTCATCACAAGATTACCTACATCACCGAGAGGTCACGACTCCCTAGGGGAGATCATGGATTGGTTGAAAAGGGTTGCTCACTTTCTGCCAGCCCGGACAGACTACACTACGAGATAGTATGCCCAAATCTTCATAGTTGAGATAGTGAGACTCCAGGGATGCCTCTCGATATCGTGTCCGACAGGGACAAGATATTTTTATCGTAATTTTAGTAGAGTTTCCTGAAAGACATGGGAACGGAGTTGCGATTGAGTACAAACTATCACCCGCAGACAGGTGAGCAGACTAAGTGGACAAATCAGATGTTAGAAGACATGTTGTGTATGTGCATCCTAAACTTTAGAGGTGGTTGGGAGCAGTATCTTCCACTGGTGGAGTTTGCCTATAATAACTCCTACCAGTTCAGTATTGGTATGGCTCCATTCGAGGCGTTGTACGGTAGACCTTGTCGTTCCCAAGCGTGTTGGCTAGAGGTTGGGGATAACAAACTCCTAGGGCCAGAAGTGATTCAGGATACTTCGACGAGGATAGAGATGATATGAAGCCCTATTCGGGTAGCTCAGGAACGACAAAAAAGTTATGCCGATGCTAAAAGGTTCTTTTGAGAGTTCAATGTGGGGGAACAGGTGTTACTCAAAGTGTCTCCCATGTAGGGGATTATGCGATTCGACAAGAAGGGGAAGTTGGCACCTAGATATGTGGGGCTATTCCCTATCATCGAGCGAATTGGTCCGATTGCATATAGACTTGGATTACCGGAACACTTGCATAGGGTCCATGACGTGTTCCATATTTCCTCATTGAGGAGATATCTTAGGGATGATTTGGCCCATACTCACATTGTTTTAGAGAATATCGATCTACAGCCCGATAGTTCCTATGAGGAGGGGCTGGTTGCTATTTTAGACCATAGCGAAAGGAAATTGAGGTCGAAGATAGTATCCAGAGTTATTATTGCTAGGTATAATTTATTTTTGAATTTCAGGATAAAATCCTGTTATTAGGGGGGAAGTATGTAATACCCCGTAATTTTATTCATTTTATTTAATGGGATTAATTAAATTAATGGGAATTAATTATAAATTAATCCAGATTTAAATACTAGAGGACGTGAGTTGGTATTTGATTATGATGATAATGTTGAATATTACTGGATATATGTGGTAACATATGATTATTGAATTTATTAAAATTATCCCGAGTCATAAATACGGCAATTCGAGAAATTTAGTTGGGACGCCCGTGTCAGTCGCGTCAGGAATCAATTTAGTTTGGGGTTTAGTTTTGGTCCCGGGGCATTTTTTGGCCACACCGACAACCCGGAGGTTATTTTAGTCATTTTAAATTTTAAAGGATTTGGACCCACGTATTTTAGGGTTTATTTAGAAGCTATTATGAGGGCCATTTGGGCCATTATCATCAAAAAAGAAAGAAGCGGGCAATGTGAGAAAGAAGAGAGGTTACAAGAGGGTTACAAGCCATAACCACCACCCACCACCACTTTTCGACGAAAATTGTGATCGGAGAAAGGGAGAGAACCAGCCTTTAACATCCCCAGCAGATTAGAACACCAATTATAAGGCAAGTGATTTGATTTCATTAAGTTTCAGCAAATATATTATCCATGTAGATTAGAATTGAAGACTAGACTTGAAAGATTGATAATTTCATGAATTGGGAGAAGTAAATCTTGAATGTGGATAGGATTTGCATGTAGTTAAATTCTGGAACAAATAAATATTGAAATCATAACCTTAGTAATAGAAATCCCGGATTAGAATTTTATTTTATGTTGTCTTGAATTGAAAGAAACTACACTAGGGTTGAACATGAAAAGTTTGATGAATATATCGATATATATGTTATTCTTGAGATAATTTAATTGTTATTGAACGTTAAAAAGGTGGTAATTAGGATGGTGTAACATGTAGTACGTTTACTTTGGAGAATGGATTCATGTAATGGAGATTGGAGATGAAACTAGGGCTAAAAACGCAGAAAAATGTGGGTTGTAGCTGCTTGATCGATCGATCGACATTCATAGTCGATCGATCGATCGACATTCATGATCGATCGGTCGACCTCCCCCAAAATCGTGATATTTTTCCCCTTTTTGAATTTGAGAAATTTTGACCCTTGAAAGTTATCGGTGAGGACCTTGTGAACACATTTAGATTTAAGGAAGACTAGTAGGGGTCCATATGGAGCCCGAATTATATTAGAATCGAATTGGGACTTTATGTTAGACTTACTAGGGTCCGACGAGTGAGGTGCTATTAGATATTGTGAGTAAATGAATTAAATCTATATAGTTGAAAATCTAAGGTTAGAGACAAAAATATGAACCTTAAGAGGATTGAATTAATATGTGGGAATAATAGGAGACTTAGTAACCTTTTCGATTAGGTTTTACGTACTTGAAACTATAAGACGTGAGATGTATCGGCGAAATATATTATATATCATCCAGAAGTATGATAGTATACGAATTGAATTAATGGTATAGGGTTGAGAACATACCTTTAATAATATTATAAGTTATCTAGGTCGTCTGAATGCTTAGTATATGGATTATTATGTGTATGACATACCTACCATACTTACTATCACGGGAGGTCGGCTTTCGGAATAGGGCCATCTAATTTTTGTGTGCCTACGGGGGGATTTAGATTGGTACCTCAAGAACATAGGGTAGTGAATGAATTATTGGTGAGTTAAGTCAGCTGACCATGGGAGCGTAGGTATGTGCGTAACCCATGATATGTGAACTATATTCGCCTCCAATATGTGTGATTTTGCTTATTGAAATGGTTCCTGAGAGATTTGGAATATGTAGTCCTTATGTACGTAATGTAACGTGATTAGATAGCAGAGTATGTGTGCACCGCTACTTAGCCTAGGGGTGCCCTATTTGTATATTTGTGCTGAGAAGAATATATTAGTGATTATAATGGACACTCTGTTAAAGTGTGAATATAAATTATTGAGGCATTTTGAATGGGATTTAAAATGAGAATTTTTCTATCGTAATCGTTATAAATTAATCTTATCAGTGGAAAGGTGAGATACACACCGGATATGTAGAACGATGTGAATAAACCCTATATTATTAATGTGAGGACAGGAAGTGGTACAGACTAGATAGTGAAAGACATAACGAGGACGAGATAAGGATATACGTTAGGCGTGGACATTAGTTGAGGGGTGAGGAACTCATGTGAGACCACGTAACTAACATGTGTATAATATTCACTGTTTAATGTAATTAAACACTTGCTATTTTTTAAAATTGTTTTCACCTCGGGCTCTGACCCGTTTGCTTTCAAATCTATTTTTCTTGTAAAACCTTTTAGGTGTCCAACCATAGGGACGCCAAGCATAGGAGTTCCATTCCATTGACGTGTTGTAGCTGCTGTGGAAGTTACAGGATCTCGATTGTAGATGCCTCCACATTCTACATTGTTCTATTTCGGAGTCATTTATCTGTTAGGGCATGTTGCCCCTTTCCATTTAGAGACAACTTTTTCATACTTTCAGTTTTGGACTTATTTAACTATTCAGACTTTGTATTTGGTTTTTATTCATCATTTGGATTATTCAGAGGAGTGTTACTCCTGACTCATTTATTATTTCCATTATTATTTTGTTGTGACTGTGATGTGATTGTGGTATCGTTAGCTAATAATTTAATTGGTTGCAAGTTAATTGAACTAGTAAAATTTAAGAACTCACTTTTTATATATTAGGTGTCTAGTAATTGTTTAAAAAAATATTTTCGACAGTGATGCTATGAACTGAACTAACTTGATATTTTGTATCAAAATGAATAAAGGAGTAGCTACCCGGTATTTAATTAATCGGGGTGTCACAGGAGCGTATAGTCCCCAGGTCATAGTCATCCATTATTTCTTGCATGATTCCTGGTAGATGGTAGCATTGTGAAGTATTTTTATATCCATTAGTGATTGTGTGTTGGATACTTAAATGTACGCTAAGCGTGTTATGTGCACGTACTTATTGGGGTTGAATTATCGTGTTCTATGACTAGAGTAATGTTATATAGACCTTAAAGATATTGTATGATAACTTACTTAGGTACTTAGAGTAGTATTCTAAATAAGTAACTGATGCTATATGCGTTGTGTACCGAGGGCATAATGGATCTCGACCATCAACATTATCAAGGAGTAGTGTATCGGGGGGGGGGGGGGTCCTTGTTTGGATTTTGCTTTGCGAGACGCCTCACGCACGAAATGCAGTGCAATGATGAGAGTTGTGAGAAGTTTATTCCTTAGTATTCAGATTTATGTGCTAGTGAGTCAATGCTTTATGAGAACAAAAGGCTGAGGTGTGACTATTCTAATGCTAATAACTTGTTTAAGTTAATAACTAGAATTCGATGAATTCTAGTAAGAGATATGTATGTGTGTATATATATATATATATATATATATATATATATATATATATATATATATATATATATGTATGTATGTTTACATAAGTTCAGATGCACACTTGGGTTAGGGTAGAATAGAAAGTTTATGGTTATGTTTTAGATGATGGGTTATGCGAGTGTAGATTTAACGTAGGGTAATATTGAATTGTCCTTAGAATGTGTCGAGTAGTTTAGTTGGGATCCATGTGCATACGTTTAGTTGTGCGCTTTAGTCGAGGGGTGAGTTGGAGTTCCAAGAGAGTGAGACTCCACTTTAATCATGGAAATGTGCATTTATTATTATTATTATTATGCATTTTTATATACTTGCTAAAAATGTTTTCACGCCTTGGGCTCTGAACCATTTATATTTTTCTCTTGTTATACCTATATTATATATTATAGGTGTTGTAACACCGCATGATTTTTGAGACTGAGAAATTAAATTTTTGGAAAAATATAAATTTAATTAAGTTGGCGAATTTTAAAATTTGGAATTGAAGTCCAAAAATAGAGGGCATTTTAAAGTATTTCGGATGATGATTTTGAGGGTACCATCGATCTCGGAAGGGTCGAGATAGTCAAAATGACTGTCATTGGATTTTATTTTGGTTCCGGATTATTTTTAAGTCAGTTTGACTCGAATTGGAGTAAACGAGTCATTTAAAGTGTGTATTAACATTTAAAATTGGGTTTATTGTTTTTAGGGATTTAATAGGCTTACGGGACTAGCCTTCTCATTTAGAGAAATAGAAAGAAGAGAGAAAGAAGAAGAAAGGAAGAGAGAGAGAGGAAGAAAAGCTTGGAGATTCCGGCCCAAATGCGACATCGAGGATGATCCAACCTATACAAAATCGAGGCAAGTGTTTAATCTTGCTATATAAGTCATTTGTGTATTTCATTTCATAATTGTGGATGAGAAAGAAATGGATTTTTGGTATATTTATCAAAACCTAATTTTTGGTTTAAATCTTGAAATTGAAGTTTATAATTGGGTTTAAGGGATATAAATTGATGAGATTAGATATAGGATGAGTTTTGATGTTTGAAAACATGTCGGGGTTGGAGATTAAGGGTTGGAAGAGGTATAAATTGAAATTTAGAAAAATTGGATTTTGGAGAAAATAGCCATTTTCGTGGCTTTCTGAACTGGCCGAATCGATTCGCCCGTAGAGAATCGATTCGCCAGGTTGCAGAAGCCACAGGTCTTTAGGGTCGAATCGATTCTCCCCTAGAGAATCGATTCGGTATGTAACAGACTGTCAAGTCCCTTTGGACCGAATCGATTCGGAGGGGCCGAATCAATTCGCTGATGGGCCGAATTGATTCAGAGGGGATGAATCGATTCGAAAACAGGGCACTTTGAGGAATTTTTCTCTATGGTGATTTCAAACCCTTTTTGGTTGGGTTTATTGGTTTGGGGATTTCTCTTATGATGTAGGAGATATGTTTTGGAGACACATAAGGGGTTTCTCACATATTATGATTTTGGGGACTTCTTGGAATAATTTGGGAAAAATATATTCATTTATGTATTTGGAGTTGTGTGTAGAGATTGTGGGGAAACACCATTGGGATTGAGGATCCTACTTATGGATCAAATGCAAGTATAAATGTGATGGGAGGCTAAGAACTCTTAGAGAGAGTTGCGAGGGTATGTGGTGAAATTTCTGGGCCGACATTTATATCGAATCCTTATAAGGATAGGTTATTATTAAGATACAATTTGGGGCCAAATGGAAGAGAGGGGTCGCATACCCTTAGAAATGATAAAATTTAAGAAATAAATTCGATAGATCTTAGACTAGGGGATTCACAAAAGTGATTTAACCGTAGTCAAAATTGAGAGCGATGGGATGATATTTCCAACTAGAGTAGAGTGTGATTTACAACGGGTATTTTCCCTAAGTAATGGGATTATTTGATGAATGTAAGATTGGTAAAAAGGGAGAAATGTTTATGGATTTTTGATAAGAAAGGGAGAAATGTTTTTGGATTTTTGATAAGAAAGGGAGAAATATTTTTTTTGGATTTTAGATAAGGAAGGGAGAAATGTTGTTGGAGACGGAACTCAACATGATTATTATGATTAATATGTTCTCACTTGTATTTAATTCTCCTAAATGCAATGCGGGACGAGACTTGAGCCTGGAAAAGTGGGGGTTTTAATATATGCAAAGCTACGGTTTGGGACTTGTAACCAGGCTCGCGGACAGAGTCCCGTTTTAAAAATGCGGGAAAATTGGGAGGAAGATCGACCCGGAATTTCGACAGAGTTTCGGGTCGAAATCGGCAATCTAAAGTGCGTGTCCTAGGTTTGACACCTATATGCGATTATGCAGTTGGTTGGGTGAATCGGTATGGGCTACCCCCTTTGGCGTGACTTCCACGATATACGTCTTGCTCTTGCGGGCAATCGATACGTGTGGACAAGCCATTTGATATACCTGAGTGTACGTGAATTGCCTCACCATATACCTCGTGAGGACGGTACGTGTGAGAGCGAATTCGATATACTCGGCGTACGTGAACGAATTCCCTGCGATATACCTCACGTCATGACTTCGGTCAAGCGGTACGATGCGGGGGAACCATTCGATATACGTCTAAGGTACTTGGCCAATGGAAGGTGAGAGTCATATCTCTTAGGCTAACTGCGACCTGTCGGACCAGCGCCCATCACGAAGTGACCCTCCAGTTACTGGGTAAAATTTGGTCAATATCAATGCTCTTTGGTGATGTCGTGTGAATAATGCATGATTCTCTTATTAGTATCTTATGAAGAGAATGCCTTTCTTTGATTATGCCAAAACCGGGAACAAAGTACAAGTACCCCAAAAGGTACGCCAAGTATGGATGGGTGATGCGTGCAACATGGGAATATACGTGATCCTAAGTTCACGTGGTGTGAGGTGTACATGGAGGATTTTCTACAAGTGTGTGAACATAAGCATAAGCATGGGATATACATGTGAGAAAGGGGAACATGCAGATATGGGGGGGGGGGGAGCATAAACAAATATAGCATCCATGTAAATAGATTCAAGCCCTCAAAATAAATAAAAGTCCCCAGAAGAGTCGCCATTGTGGCCATCCCCGCCGATCCCCGCCGCGGAGGGAGGAGGAATCCTTCGGGTCCCGTGCGTCCCCTCTCGGGAGAGTGCTTGGGCCGGCGTCGATTTTGTGAGGTGTGAAAAATGTAGAGAGATTTAGAGTCGCCAGTATATTTTACTCAAAACAGATTAAATAAAAAGAGAAAGCCACCCCGAAGGATGGCATCCAAAGACATACTGTTGCGTGCAAAACCAAATGATTCCGAAAGGGTTCGGAGGCTTAGTTACGAAATGGGAAGGTGTTAGGCACCCATTCCGCCCTTTCGGTCTCTCATGGATATTTGCTATTTTTCTTTATGTTTTCCCCCCGTGAGATGTGTGCATGTATATATATATAGAATGGAGGTAGGAATCCTCGACTTGTATCATGGAAAAAATCAAGCGAGTCATCCATAGGAAGATTATAAAAGTAATATTAGAAAAATAAGATTTACGCGGTTACCCCTACGTTGATCGTTATAAGGGAACGATAACGCATATGAGATAATGCGTCACTAAGAACAAATATATGTATAGTATAAGGAAAATGGATTTAGAGAAAATAGGAAATGAGAAAAAAAGTGAGAGAAAGGACTCGAGTCTCAGGTTTTACCCCGAGACGCCTACGTAGCCTATAAAGGCATCAAAGTCCACGTAGTTCGCATACAAAGCAAAGGGGTGGGGTTTATCCCATAAATCCAAATGTGGGATCTCTTATTTGTAAGTGTGTGTGTGTGTGTAGAAAAGGTGTTTTAGTTGTGAGAAAAATGTGGAAAAAGTGTGAGAATCCCTATTTGGAATTTATGAGCAAACCCTCTTTTTCTTGTTTGGGGGTTTTTATTTATATGAAAATAAAAGATGTGCAATAGTACTAAATAAAAAAAATATATTAGGATGTGTGAGATGAGATTATAAAAGTGCTAAGTAAGAGAACATGTTATTGGGAATTCAAGAGAATTTAAGAGAGAGAGTTTGAGAAAGTTGGACCTTCTTGAAGATCTTGAGCTTGATCTTGAATGTTGGAGAGAAGCCCTTGAGCTTGGATGATGATGGAGAGTGGATAATTCACCAAGTTTGATGAAAAGGATGACGAAAAGTGAAGGTAAAAGAGGGATTTGGAAGTTGAAATCACGCTGCCTTCGAGAGAGGTTTATGGGATTCGTTCAGAGGGATTTCTATCAGATCTCGGCTTCCCCTGCAAATGAGTCCAAGGCCTCCTTTTATAACCCCAGGGGACTACCGATCTACCCTATCATGGCACTGCCTATCGGCAGGTGCCGATAGGCAGGATCTGGGACCTGCCATTCGGCAGTGCGCCTCAGGCTTTTTCGGAAAATTGGCCGCCGAGGGAAAACCATTGGTCAAAATCACGCACGGGGCATACCGCTGGAAAGGTATTTCAGAGACCTTCGAAAATACTAGGGATCGCTCCCAAGTTCGAGAGTTGACTTTGGGTCAAATGTGGCTCGGAAGCGTTTGTCGGTCCATTGGACGGGGAATCGCGCAGATGCAAATGACGCGTTCGTCCGCATGGTAAGTCCAAATCGCGCACGGGATGGAGTGTTGGAAAGGTTAGGAGATGTACTTCGACATTCCAAAGAGTTTGTCCTGGTTTGAAGAGTTGGCTTTGGTCAACCGGGCCCGAGAAGCGCTCGATGGCTTCCCAGAGTCAAACGGATCGTTCGGAATTGTGCACGGGACGGACCGTTGGAAAGGGTATTCAGTGCCCTTCGAAGATTCATTTAGCCTCGATCGATCTGAAGAGTTGACTTAGGTCAAATAGAGCCCGAGAGAGCCTGGTGGCCTCTGGGTCAGGTTTCGAAGTCAAACGGATCGTTCGTCCGCATGGTAAGTAGAAATCACGGACGGGGTGGACTGTTGGAAAGGGTATTCAGTTTCCTTCGAAGATTCATCCAGCCTCGATCTAGATGAGGAGTTTGAATTTTGGGTCAAACTGAGCCGGGGGGTGCCCGATGGCTTCCAGGTCAGTATTCGGGACGTGACCTGGGTTTATAGTGATGAAGGGAGGTACTAGGGACCTAAGGAGAGTTGAGGGGTAACAGAATGGGGTGTCTACACTATCCCTCTTTGATAAAAAAAAATATGATGAGCGTCCTTTTACCAAATAAGCTATATTATACTTTGGCCAAAGATCCCCCCAAATCCATGACGGATTTAATAGCTAAAGCAGCCAAAATAATGAACGTCGAAGAAGCTATAGCTGCAAAGAAGAATGGTGAGACCAAAGCAGAGACTAAATCTGAGGTCGAGTCGGAGAAGAAAGATCAAAGCAAAATGGGGGCAATAAGCAGTTGAAAGGCAAAGAGATGATTGAGCACTTGAGGAAGTATGGGAATTATACTCCCTTAAAGGTGGATATAAACCATATTCTGGAGGAGATCAAGAACAGGGAAGAACTAAATTGGTCGAAGAAGTTGAGGACATCCCCTGAAAGGAGGGATAAGTCCAAGTATTACGAGTTCCACAAAGACCATGGCCACATGACCAACCAGTGCATAGCTCTCCAGAATGAGATTGAGGCACTAATTCGACGAGGGAAATTGAGTAGGTTCGTTGATCGCCAGAATGATGGGAAGAATAATGACTGAGCAAGGCAAAGGTCTAAATATCCTCGTCGAGCAAGAGATGAAAATAAAATAGACCATGAAGATGATCCGAAGGATGATACCGACCTCCCCGAAAAGTCAAGGCAACCAGAGCGCGAGGTATTTTCAATCCATTTTGGTTCATTTGGCTGTAATATGACTAGAGGCGGAGATGCAGGAGGAGGGGATAATAAGGATAAACTGGTCATTGGTTTTTCCAAAAGTGATCTGGAAGACGTCTTGTATCCTCACAATGACCCCTTGGTGATCAAGATGAGGATGAAGGATGTGATGATCTCAAGAGTATTGGTAGATAATGGTAGCTCAGCAGACATCATGTTTTACCCTTGCTTTGACAGTTTAAACTTGAAATTAGCCCAGTTGGGGCCATATCAGAGACCCCTCCTCGGTTTTACCGATGAAAAAGTCTTTCCACTTGGGACGATCAAGTTGGACATGCTTATTGGTACCTGGCCTGCTTACATAACAAAAAATAACGCTTTTTCGTAATAGACAAAAATATCTAATCAGCCTACAACATAATCATGGGAATGGTAGGCCTAAAAAAGTTCAAAGCAATGCCATCTACAATACATCAATGTTTGAAGTTTTTGACCAACTTTGGTGTGGAACTTGTGAAAGGTGATCAAAAAGTAGCTCGAGAATGTTGCTATTCATCTACCGAATAAGAAGAGTTGGAGGAAGCTAGGAAGAGGACCACCACTTACCAAGTGGATGAGTCTGAAGATGCATAGATTGAGACATTGGACCCGAGAGATGAATCAGAGCTCGTGAAGGGTCAAGTCGTCGAAATAATGGAGAACATCATTCTGGACGACGAATGACCTGAACTAACAACTCAAATCGACGCTTCACTGGATCCGTCAATAAAGCAAGAGTTAATGGCATTTTTTAGGTAAAGAAAGCAAGCTTTTGCGTGGAGTCATGAAGATATGTAGGGGATAGACCCAGCTTTCCTGTGCCACAAACTCAATGTTAATAAGGATATCAAACCGGTGAAATAACGAAGAAGGGTCTTCAGCCCAGAGAAGAACCAAGCTATTTAGGAGGAAGTTGAGAAACTGAAAAAGGCCTATTTTATTGAGGATGTCAAATATCCTGAGTGGTTAGCCAATGTGGTAATGGTTAAAAAGAAGAACAATAAATGGAAGATGTGCATTGATTTCACGGATCTAATCAAAGCCTGCCCAAAAGATCACTTCCCATTACTCCGAATAGACCAGCTGGTAGATGCCACCTCGGGACATAAATTATTGAGCTTCATAGATGCTTATTACGACTACAATCAGATTAAGATGAAACCAGAAGACAGGGAAAGTACCTCTTTTATTACCCCAAGGGGAACATACTGCTACAATGTTATGCCTTTTGGTCTTAAAAATGCAGGTGCTACGTACCAGCGGCTAATGGACAAGGTGTTTGCAGAACAAATTGACAGAAATATGGAGTTTTAAGTCGACGATATGCTGATTAAGAGAAAGAAAGTTGTTGACCCCATAGCTGACCTAAACCAAAACTTTGACCAGCTAGAGAAATATCAGATGAAGCTGAACCCGACTAAATGCGTATTTGGCGTACGAGAAGGCATGTTCCTTGGGTATATTATAAATCAGCGAGGCATTGAGTCAAATTCTGAGAAGATTAAAGCTTTGCTGGAACTACGATCTCCAACTACGAAGGAGGTGCAAAGCCTCACGGGGCGTGTTGCAGCTCTCAACAGGTTTGTCTCACGAGCAACGGACATATGTCTTCTATTCTTCAAGACACTCAGAAAAACTTTCGAATTAAATGATGAATGTGAGAAAGCATTTTAAGAGTTGAAGAGATATCTGGGGACACCCCCATTGCTGTCCAAGCCGGTGATGGGAGAAAAGTTATATTTGTACTTGGCTATTTTAGAAAGCGCAGCGTTGATAAGAGTAGAGGATGGAGTGAAAAAATCGGTGTATTATACAAGCAAAGCATTCCAAGGAGTAGAGATTAGATATCCAAGGTTGGAGAATGATCGAGGCAAGCAGGAGGATGGAACCATACTTCCAGGCCCATACCATGGTGGTATACACCGATATGCCACTCAGACAGGCTTTGCACAAATTGGAGAAATTTGGAAAATTGATGTATTAGGTGGTGGAACTAGGTGAGTATGATATTGTTTATGAGCCAAGGTCTTCGCTTAAAGGACGGGAAGTGGCAGAATTCATTGCGGAGTTCACTTACCCAGATACCTCCGACCAATAGGGGTCTAATGAAGAGAAACCCATGGATGTTAGAGGATCATCAAAGACTATCCCCGATCAACTTCTACTAGCAGATTTATCGAAGGGGATAGTGACTGAGCAACAAGAATCCCTCGATAAAAGCCCAGCATGAGGATATGATAAAAGGAAGTACTAAATATTCCATCAGGGAGTTTTATCAGGCCAAGAGTTTGATAATGGTATACCTATATGGAATTTGTATATTGATGGCTCTTCGTGTGCCACAGGCAGCGGAGCCGAAATAATTCTTAACAATCCAGATGGATTGGATATAGAATATACTCAGCTTTTCTAGTTTAAAGCTTCCAATAATGAAGCTGAATATGAAGCTATGATTGTGGGCCTCAGTTTAGCCAAGACACTGAACGTAGAGCAAGTTACGGTGTTTAGTGATTCACAGCTAATCGTAAATCAGATTCTTGGGTTGTATGGATCGAAGGGAGACTTCATGTCTAGGCACCATGCAAAAGA
Source organism: Sambucus nigra (assembly GCA_949130495.1). Lineage (NCBI taxonomy): Eukaryota > Viridiplantae > Streptophyta > Magnoliopsida > Dipsacales > Adoxaceae > Sambucus > Sambucus nigra. The sequence goes on along the minus strand of OX422211.1, from coordinate 577,840,236 downwards.
TATGGCGATTATATCCCATTTTGTAGCGGTACAAGTGATCCGAATACTAACATTGGAGAATGCGAGGGCTGACACACTAGCTCGATTAGCCTCAGCTACTTGCACCAAGTTACGAAGAACGATTCCTATTGAGATATTGGCAGACCGGAGATTTGATGAAGACCTAATGGTGAGATTCATCACTTTGAATATGGGACCTTCCTGGATGGATCCCATCAGAGCGTACATCAAAGAAGGAATTTTACCAATTGAACAACTTGCAGCCAAAAGGCTGAAGTTTAGAGCTGCTCGGTATGTGTTGAGGAATGGAATTCTGTACAGAAGAGGAATGATAGCAGGCCTACAGAGATGTGTTCACCCATTGGAAGTTAACGATCTGATAGCAGAAATTCATGAAGGCTCTTGTAGAGCTCATATAGAAGGTCGGACCCTCCTGTAGAGGATGATGACATAGGGATACTATTGGCTAACGATGCGAGCTGACTGTCAATCTTATGCCAAGAAATGCGATAAGTGTCAATGGTTCTCTACTATACGAAGTATACATGCATTATTAACCCTAATTACTTCCCCTTGGCCATTTTCCATATGGGGAACAGACTTGGTCGGGCCTCTGCCAACTACTAAAGGACGATTTAAATATTTGGTAGTCGCTGTTGATTATTTCACAAAGTGGGTGGAAGCTAAACCTCGCATTGCCATGTCTTATGAAAGGGTTTACCACTCCATTTGGAAGAGTATTATCTGCAGATATAGCCTGCCGCATGCTTTTATCACTAACCATGGTACCTAATTTGATAATGAGGAGTTTACTACGTATTGTCTCCAGTCCAACGTCTAGAAGATCCATTCTACACCAGGCCATCCCCAGAGCAATGGGAAAACTGAACTGACAAACAATACTCTTCTTAACGGGTTGAAGAAATGGTTGGATGATGTAAAGGGGAACTGGATTAACGAACTTCAATCTGTATTATGGGCTTACCGAATAACTCCCCGAACAGCAAATGGGGAATCTCCTTACATGTTAGCCTTTGGAAGTGAAGCAGTCATACCACCTAAACTACGCCTACCTACTCATCGGGTGCTTAACTTTAATTCTCCAGTAAGTGATTTGATGAGACGCTTAGACCTGAACCTGCTCGAGGAAGTGAGAGAAGACCCGGCTATTCGGAATGCTGCTTATCAACAAAGAGCTGCCATGTTCTACAATAAAAGAGTTAAGAAATGTGATCTTAAGGAGGGAGATTATGTACTCAAGAAAGTCATTCAGAAGCATAATAAGCTGGAGGTCAACTGGCATGGGCCTTATCGTGTAACCGCGATTGTTCGACCTGGAACATATAGAATAGCAACCTTAGAGGGGGAAGAATTCAAAAATGCGTGGAATGCGGAGCATCTGCGAAAATATTTTCAGTAATTTGTAATCACATGTATTCCGTTTTTTTTGTTTTTCAATCTGAATCAAAATGATCTTTTCCCCATATTCTTTTTAGTTTAATTTTTGTTCGTGAGTACTCGTGCTACACACTACACTTGAATATTGCTTGAATTTTGTAAGAAGGCACCAACAACCACCAACTACGATTGGCCGGCATATCAACAACCACCAACTATGGTTGGTCGGCATACCAACAACCACCAACTACGGTTGGCCGGCTATCAGCAACCACCAACTAAGGTTGGTCGGCATCAATAAACTTAACCAATAATTTTAGCATAACAATCACACAAGGAAATTTCTGTTTGATTATGGGTGACCTCAAGGGGCATCCATAGCCTAGGCACCAAGGTAATCTAGATAAGATTGTTATAACTAAGCAAGACCATGGGATGAAAATCATTCCATTGCTTAGGCACTTATGGGTGACAAGTCACTACAACTAGGCAACAAATGGGGCAAAGTTCCATTGTCTAGGCGATTAAAATAAAATAGGATAAATTTTCCTTTTATAAATATATATACTCATCAAAAGAAAATTACAATTTATTTCCAAGGAAAGAAAATTACAAAATAATGAACTTTTTCTTTGAATACAAATCTCCTATTCCATTGTCCTTTTTCCTTCTGATTTTGGTAGAGGTTCCATTCTAGCCGGAGGATCATCCAAAGTATAAGAAGAGTTGATAAAATTCATATCTCACAGCATTCTGATGCTGCTCGAACTCGATTGATCAAGCAAATGTTCAGGTCTAGATATCTCAAAGTCTTCATGAAAATAATAGTCGCTAAGATACTTGGAGATCAAACATTGAGGAATGGCGCGAGCTGGAATCCAATTGACATCTAACTTAAAGGGAGGCACAGGCAGATCAAGTAATCCAGGCTCATACTAATCCCATAAGGAATTTCCTTTCTCAATTTTCATCATAGTCAAGGCGTTCAACCATCCTTGTTTGTATCCCTCATTATTTGATTGTCTCAACCGGGCATCGAGATGGCATAGAGCTTTATTGTATCCCCCACCCAATATTCTATAGGTTGTTTGTGGAATTGATATGTCAACCTCTCCAGATGTTGATGAAGTTTTTTCACTAAGTTCTCTTTATTCTCCAACGCAGAACTCTGATTTGATAGTTGCTCAGTAAGACTTTGGATTTTCTAGGACATCTCATTTAATGTTGTAGTCTTCGCCTTCAGCTAAAAAACCTGGTTTTCTAAGTCTTATTGAGTCCTAGTTTCTTCAACGCTGCTCTGACTATATCTTGCTCTAACCCTCGAGGAGGATGTAGTTTTGGCTCTTTTCAAAGCTTCTAATTCTTCTCTCAAAGAAGCATTTTCAGTTTCCAAAAATGAAAAACCCTCATCACTGACTGGGACCAGAGCTCCCGAAGAAGAAGCAGACTTTAGCTATTTCAGTTCTTCTCGCAAAGCGATATTTTCCTCTTCTAACAGTTTGGCAATGTCTCTGTGCTCCTCAACTTCAAGTTTAAGCACGGTTACTCTCTTTTTATAGGCTGAAACAAACTTGTCATAACCCCGATGAACACTCAATTGCTAGTACTTCTTACCATACCCCTCATATAGAAGTACAATGGTTTCTTTGTGTTGAAGTTGAAGATCCTTGAAGATCTTCAATCATTTCATAGTAAACGGCATTATTGGCCACAACCCGATCAAGCACACACTTTAAATATTGATAAGCCTCAATTGCTTGGTCGGAGGCATCAGGTCCAAGAATATTAACTATTTCATCTTCAGTAAAGTCTATATGACCAGTTTAGAAGTAGTCATTACATTTCTTTATTAACTCTGTATCATGAGCTGACAAGAGTTCCATCCTGGCAACAAACTAGCAAGGAAAATAGGAATAAATAAACAACAGTGCAACTACATGTCAAGCAAGTAAAAGTGACAGCTCAGAATAAATAACGAAGTTTATTTTATTAATCATAGGAGGAGAAGGTACAACCAAAATTACAATCAAAGAGAAAAATAAAAAAGACAAAAAAATAATATAATTAAAGAGCCGAACAACTCTACACCTTCTCCTTATTTCCTACAAAATCTTCAGTCAATTTGGATGAAGGAGTTGGTTGCTCGGGGGCACTTGAAGTTGCTCGATAGAAGTTGTTGCCTGCTGAACTTGCTCAAAATATTGAGGAAGGGTAGCAGTAGGTACTTGTTATACTATCACCATAGAAGATTCATCAGATGCAACTCCATCTTCCTCGTTTTCTTTAATATTAGGAGGAGGGCCATGAGTGTGTTTCTGAAATAGTTTAGAATCATCAACAATGTTCAATTCTTTCAAAGCTACGACCCATCCATCTCTGAAGTATTTTAAACTTGTATACTCCATCTGGGAAGAGATGGCAACCAAATCTCTATTCCATCCTTTGTCCCAGCCAGAGCTAAAGGACTTCTTCACTGCAGTTTTCCTCTTCGCTCTCTCCGAAGAAGATTTTTCCCTGAGCAGCTCTTCAACAGACTTCACTTTCTCCTCAAGCTCTTTTTTACGCCGTTCAGCCTCTTTAATCTTGCCATCAACTTCTACTTGGCTGGAAAGAGCAACCTTCAATTTTTCCTCCAACCCCTTGGAGGCATTTACAGCTTGTTGACGAGCTGATTCAGCCAATCAGAGTTTATTTTCCCACACAGCTTTGTCCTCTTCGTACTTCTGCCAGGACTCCCCCAAAGATTTTGATAACCCAGCAAGGGCTTACTCTACTCCACTGGATGAGGTTAAAGCTTTAATGGCTTTATCTTTCTCTACGATGTTATCAAAGTACACCAAAACTGCAAAAAGAAAAAAGGCATAAATCAGAGCAAATACATGGTAATGAAGAATTAGAAAGATAAGTATAATGACCACTTACTAATGCAAGGAGTTGGGAAGCCACATCGACAACATTATCTCGAGAAGTTGAAGTTTTAGCAGCTCGACAATCTGAAAGAGTACCTGTCTTGATAAATTTCTTGGCCAAGTCAGGGGTAAGGACAATTGGAGGACTAGGCCTCAAAGGAGAAATCCCAACTCCAATAGGTTGGGCAACATCATCCATAGGTCTTTCAAAAAGACCCCTCCTCAACCTTCTTAGAGGGGTATCTTTAATCATAGATGCTGCCTCTTCTTCAATCAAAGGTGTTGCCTCTTTTGGGATAACAACTTCAATAAAAGGTGTTGCCTCTTTAGGGGCAACATGGGGCTTCTTGCTGATATATTTGGCAGGAGGAACAACATCCTTTTTCTTAGTTCTGTCAGCTGGAACATCACCCTTGTTCTTCTTCGCCCCTTCAGAACTAGGGGCAAACTTGGTAAAGAACTCAGGTAACCTCATCTTCTTCATCATCAAATCAACAATAGAGGTACCTAAATCAGAAGAAGATTCTCCTATAGTTGTTGGAGATACCTGTACTTGGTCAAGATCAACCACAGGAGGAGTAAGAGGTCGGATAATAAAAGACGAGGTGGTGTTCCTGTATCTCAACAAATAAGAAGCAGACCTCATGTGCTCTCCATCAATGGATTTATGCAAACCCCTGATAAGTGTTAAATTTTTTATATTTATGTCACTCTCTTTTGGAGGTTTCCTTTTGCTATCAACTGCAAAATAAAAACGTGCATGTCAGTGACGCATTTTATCAAACAAAAACAGAGCTAAATTGAAAATTAAAAACAACCTATCCCATTGCCATAAAGTGGACATCTGGGACCTTGGTATACATCTTTTCCTTTTAACGGGGGATGTTGCCAATTTTTTATCATAACCCCATGATCAAAGTAGTCCCCGTTATCATCGAGAAGATTGACCACTAAAGCTCTATTTGAAAACCTAGTTTTTAAATAAAAAGTTGTATCGCTGGTAACCCATTTATAACAATACATAATTTCAGGAATTCCTAAGCGAGTTCCATGTATTTGGTTCAATCTATGTACGCCATTAACTACCCTCTATGTATTTGGATCTACTCTTGTAGGAATAATATCGAAATATTGGCAAAACTCCAAACACAAAGGGTTGGGCGGAAATAAAAACCCTCATTTTACTACAAAAATGGAGGGAAACCAGTGTCCCTCAGCTAAAGAAAATAAATTAGAAGGGCAAGGAGGTTCCTCTAGGATAACCTAAGAGGTAATTGCAAAATCAGCTCGAAATTTATCTAATGATTCGAAGAGATAAACCATGATGACTAATGCAAAGAAAGAAGAAGGAAGAGGTTCTTACAGAAAATCGAGAAATCTGCTAAAGTGGGTGATAGAAAGAACGATTGTAAGAATACATAGTGAGGAGACAAAGAGTTCGAAAGTCTAAAAAGCGAAAGATGGAAGATGATTTGATTCTATCGTTTTTAAATGTTCTGCATCGGGAAGTGAGAAAAGAAATGATTACTAGAAAAGATGATTGCATTTTCGGCGGCTAAATGATGAAAAAGGCACAAATACCCAAGCGTCTGTCGAACATTCAAAATATTTACAAGTTTTCCATTTCGCTCTCAAAATCATCAATAAGACTGGGTAAATGTGCCCGAGTAACTTCTGGGCATAATGTTCCACACTCTCATATTCAACCTCAACTGTGAAACATTGGGGGCTTCTGTTGATACAAAAATTAGTCAGCTAACATGGATCAACTACATGAAGACATGTGTCATCTTACGTGGCAAAATGTATATCCACCGAGCTACTCAGCGCACCGAGCTATTCAACTTGATGAGCTACTCAGCGTACCGAGCTACTCAACTTGACGAGCTATTCAGCGCACCGAGCTACTCAACTTGACGAACTACTCAATGTATAGGGCATCTAGTCAAGAAGATCAAGCGACAATTACAGATTCAATGAACATCGGATTCAATGAACATTCCTATTATGTACAGATGTATATGTATATTAAATAATGGCATATTGTCTATTCATATTGATAGCCCAAGGGCTATATATACATTGTAACCCCCTCCATAGCGGGGCAATCGATCACTTGCGATTATAATTGTGACCAAGGCAAAATACTCAGCAATACAAAACAGTGGACGTAGGCCATTTCCATTAAGGTTGAACCACTTTAAAAATCTTTTATTTTATTTCTTTATTCATAATTATCTGTGATTAATTAATTCGATCAAATCTAGTTTTTTACATCAACAATAGTAGTAATTAAATGGTAGAATTGTACAAGTAACTCATCCATCTCGTAGACAGCTCGTTGGTGTCCCTGAATATCTGCTCGAGATTATTGATAATCAATTTGAGCTTATCGCAATGTAATTTAAGCACATGTTAAATAAATAGTAAAAATTTTAATGTTTTAATTGGGTCGGGCAGTCCACTAAATATTCTAGGCTCATCGGATGTATGACTGGACTTGATCCATAAAAATATCTCCCACAATTGCCCCTAAATCTTTGTCCTGAGATGATGGGCCAACAAATTTTAAGTTCTAAGCCATATCATGGAACTTGTTGAAAAACCGACATGGCATTTGTGTAATACCCCCGAACTATTAAGGATGCAATCGTCCGAGCTAATTTGAAGGCAAACTTGTAATATCCTTGAAATGATGGGGGTGCGCTGGTCCGAGTAGAGATCTGAAGTGCCAAAATACTTCTTCAGAATTGTTTTCCATCGTTTGCACGAGGTTCAAACATAGTTCAGGCTCAAGCAACCGTCATTTAATGTTCCAAGAATTTCTTCTAAGCGAACTTTCCTCTAAGTCCTCTTTCTTTTTCTCTGAACTTATAAAGTTTCCTTACACCATATTTCCTTATAAGTTTCTATACCCTGTGTTGATACGAAAATTAGTCAGCTGACGTGGACCAATTATATGAAAACATGTGTCATCTTACGTGGAAAATGCCTATATTCACTGAACAACTCGCAGCATCGAGATACTCATCACCCCGAGCTACTTAGCGTGCCGAGCTACTCAACGTGCATAGAATCTAGCCAGGAAGATCAAGCGCCAATTACACATTCAACGAACATCGAATTAATGAACATTCTTATTGTACAAATGTATACGTCTATTAAATAATGTCATATCTCTATTCATACTGACAGTCCTAAGGCTATAAATACATTGTAACACCTTCCATAATAGGGTAATTGATCATTGACAATTGTGATCGAGATTAAAGAAAGCATCCGGCAATATAAAACAGTAGACGTAGGCCATTTTCATAAGGCTTAACCACTTTAAAAGTCATTTGTCTTATTTATTACTTCATATTTATCTGTGATTGATTAATTAGATCAAATCTAGTTTTTTACATTAACAGATTGGCGCCATCTATGGTAACGACTATACATAGCATTTTCACTAAAACATTCATCACAAATGGCTGAGATCCCAGAATCCAGTAACAGGAACAATGACTGAGTCCCCCTAATACATCTGCTCCCCCAACTATTTAAGATCTCACCGCCATAGTGGCTAATTTAGCCCAAGGGCAAACAGATATGCAAGAGACCATGCGTTAACTCATTCAAACTATTCGTAACGGCGCGCCTGCCCAGTCAGGTTTACGAAGCGTTCAAAGACCCAATCATTTGTCATCTTCAAGAACCAAACATACGCTATTCTAAGATGTTTCTCAGTCCAAATGCACTGACTCTCATCATACTGAGAGGACCAATGATCCCTCATATCAGTCGGGCCGAACCTCTTCTATAAGAGCTACAAATTCTCAATGAAATGTTACTTTAGCCCCAGAATGAACAAGCGCTCTAGAGAGGTTGAGTAGAGCCTCTCCCTTTGACCGTTTGGGCCCTAGGAGGAATGGAAATCCCCCTAGGACTACGTCGAGAAATTCTCAGTGACCAAATAATCTAAGGGAAGGTTCTTCCCAGTCATGACCAATAACTCGTAATAAAAGATACCAAGAGGATAATTCAGTGCGATCTGTTGCTCGGGGAAATAGGTTCGAGGCTGGAAACAGCGCATGTAAGGGATCCATTCAGAGGTTGGAACACAGGTTAGGTGAAATGGCTAAGGCCAAGAACCCTCTCTAAAGAACTTTCGTCAAGGGATCACCCTTCGTACATGAAATTGTGGATTTTCCCATACCATCAAAATTTAAAGCTCCTTTAGTAATGCCTAAGTATGATGGAAAAATTGATCCCGTCCTTCATATAGAGTAGTAATAAGCTGCTACTGATATCTATGCAGTTCCTGATGAGATGAGGTGCAGAGAATTCTCAAGAACTATCACTGGGTCAGCCCAAATATGGTACAACAACCTTCATCGGGGGCAGATTGCTATATTCCATCAGCTAGTAGAGCTCTTCACAGGGAATTTCTATTTTGAGGCGAAGCCAGTTAAGAGAGTGGCACACCTACTGAGTGTAAGGCAAAAAGTAAGAGAGAGCACCAGGGAGTACATCACTAGTTTTAATAACGAGAAACTTGAGGTCATTGATTAGGAAGAGCAGACTACGATCATTGCTCCAATGAGTGGTCTTTTACCAAACAAGATGTATTATACTTTAGCTAAAGATCCCCCCAAATCCATGGCAGAATTAATGGCTAAGGCAGTCAAAATTATGAACGTCGAAGAAGCTGTGGCTGTAAAGAAGAACGGTGAGACCAAACCAGAGACAAAAGATGAAGGTAAAATTGAGAGGAGGGATTAAAAGCACAATGGGGGCTGCAAACAGCTGAAAGGTAGGGAAACGCTAGAGTAGTTGAGGAAGTATGGGAATTATACTCCCTTAAAGTTGGATATCAACCATATTTTGGAGGAGATCAAGAACAACGAGGAGCTGACTTGGTCGAAGAAAATGAGGACAACCCCGGACAAGAGGGATAAGTCTAAATACTGCGAGTTCCATAGAGATCACGACCATACGACCAAGGGCTGTATAGCTCTCCAGAATGAGATTGGAGCACTTATTCGACGAGGAAAATTAAGCAGGTTCGTTGATCGTCAGACTAATGGAAAGACTAATGAAAGAGGAAGGCAAATGTCCAAATCTCCTCGTCGAATAAAAGATGAAAAGAAAAGGGACCATGAAGATGATCTTGAAGATGACCCCGATCTCCCTAAAAAGCCAAGACAACCCGAATTCGAGGTATTTTCAATCCATTTTAGATCATTTGAATGTAATGTGATTACAAGTGGAGATGCATGAGGTAGGAATTATATTGCTGAAAGGAAAGCTTACCTCAATGTGGCCCAAGCTTATTATTTTATACATCGCATAAATGTGGATGAAGATGATTACCTAAGGAAGGTGAACAAGGATAAACTGGTCATCCGTTTTTCCAAAAATGATTTGGAAGGTGTCTTATATCCTCACGATGACCCATTGGTTATCAAGATGAGGATGAAGGATGTGGTGATCTCAAGAGTGTTGGTAGATAATGGCATCTCTATAGATATCATGTTCTACCCATGCTTTGACAGCTTAAATCTGAAGCTATCCCAATTAGAGTCATATCACAGGCCCCTCCTTAGCTTCACTTGCGAGAAAATCTTTCCACTTGGGACGATCAAGTTGTATATGCTTATTGGTACCTGGCCTGCTTGTAGAATAGAAAAAGTATGCTTTTTGTAATGGATAAAAATGTCTAATCAGCCTACAATATAATTATGGGGAGGGTAGGCATGAAAAAGTTCGAGGCAGTGCCATCCACAGTTAGGGCTGTGAACCGGGCTGGGTGAACCGGGCTTGGGGTTGCTCAGGCTCGACCCGAACTTCCTTACCCAAGCTCAAGCCCGAGCTCGGCCCGAATTAACTTTTTCTACCTAAGCCCGAACTCAGCTCATAAGTATTACGGGCTTCGGGCCCGATTTCAGTTTTTTTGTTAAAAAAATGTTTGAATTAGTGTTTTTTTTCTTATATTTCCATCATGGAGAAAATGTACATATTAAAATCTAATTGTTATTTTATAAAATAGAATATATAATTATGAAATGTATTAAAGGAAATTAGAATGAAAACCAACAAAATTAAAATAGGTATGTTATTTTAAACAATGTTAACATAAATATGTCATATTATATAAAAATATTTATTTATTTATTTATATATTTAAAGTTCGGGCTTCGGGCCCAATTCGGGCTTGGTAAGGTTTGGCTCAAGCTCGGCCCGAAATTCATTCGGGCTTGAAATTTTGGCTCAAGCTCAGCTCGGCTCAAACTCAAATAAAGCTCGGCCCAAAAATAGCGGGCCGAACGGGTGGGCTTCGGGCCTGCTCGGCTCAAGTTATAGGCCTATCCACAGTACATCATGCTTGAAGTTTCCGACCAATTTTAGAGTCAGAGTTATGAAGGGCGACCATAAAGTAGCTAGGGAATGATATTATTCATCTGTCGAACAGGAAGAGTTGTAGGAAGACAAGAAGAAGACCACCACGTACCAAGTGGAGAAGTCTGAAGATGCAGAGATTGAAACCTTGGACCCTAGAAATGAATCTGAGCTTGTGAAGGCTCAGTCCATAGAGACTACGGAGAACATCATTCTGGACGACGAACGTCCAGAACGAACAACTCAAATTGGCGACTCACTGGACCCATCAATAAAATAGGAGTTAGTGGAATTTTGAAGGCACAGAAAGTAAGCTTTTGTATGGAGTCATGAAGATACGCCAGGGATAGATCCAGCCTTCTTGTGCCACGAGCTAAATGTTAATAAAGAGATCAAGCCAGTGAAACAACGAAGAAGGGTATTTAGCCAAGAGAAGAACCAAGCTATCCAAGAGGAGGTTGAGAAGCTACAAAAGGCCTCTTTTATTGATGATGTCAAATATCCAGATTGGTTAGACAACGTAGTGATGGTGAGAAAAAAGAACAATAAATGGAGGATGTGCGTAGATTTCACAGATCTCAACAAAGCCTACCTAAAAGATCACTTTCCCTTGCCCCGAATTAATCAGTTTGTGGATGCTACTTCGGGGCATGAATTATTGAGCTTCATGGATGCTTATTTCGGCTACAACCAGATTAAGATGAAACCAGAAGACATGGATAGTAATTCTTTTATTACCCCAAGGGGTATATACTATTGCAATGTCATGCCTTTTGGTCTAAAAATGCAGGTGTAATGTACCAACGATTGATGAACAAGGTGTTCACAGAAGAAATTGGTAATAACATGTAGGTTTATATTGATGACATGCTGACGAAGAACAAGAAAGATACAGATCACACAGCTGACCTGAGCCAAACTTTTGATCAGTTGGAGAAATATCAGATGAATATGAACCCCACTAAGTGCATTTTTAGCGTACGAGAAGGCATATTCCTCTAGTATATTGTGAATCAGTGAGGAATCGAGGCAAATCCAAAAAAGATTAAAGCTCTGTTGGAACTATGATCTCCAGCTACGAAGAAGAAGGTACAGAGCCTCACGGGACATGTCGTTACTCTCAACAGGTTTATTTCACGAGTAACGGATATATGTCTCCCATTCTTTAAGACTCTCAAAATTTTTTTGAATGGAATGATGAATGTGAAAATGCATTCCAAGAGTTGAAACGATATTTGGGGACACCTCCATTGTTCTCCAGACCGATGATGGGAGAAAGATAATACTTATATCTGGCTATCTTTGAGAGCGCAGTCAGTTCAGCGTTGATAAGAGTTGAAGATGGAGTATAAAAACCTATGTATTATACGAGCAAAGCTTTTCGAGGAGCAGAGGTAAGATATCCCAGATTGGAGAAGCTAGCCTTAACATTGATAGAGCAAAGTAGGAGGATGAAACCTTATTTTCAGGACCATACCATAGCGGTGTACACTGACATGCCACTCAGATAAGATTTGCACAAGCCAAATTTTTTTTAAAGACTGATGTATTGGGCGGGCAAGCTGAGAGAGTATGATATTATTTATGAGCCAAGGTTCTCACTCAGAGGGCAGACGGTAGCAGATTTCATTGCGAAATTCACTTACCCAGATACTGTCGACCCACAAGGGTCTAATGCAGAACAACCTGTGGATGTTAGGGAATCATCAGAGACTACCCCCGATCAACTCCTATCAACAGATGTAACGAAGGGGACAAACACCGAGTAGCAAGAATCATCAGACAACAGCCCAGTGTGAAGAGATGATAAAAGGAAGTATAAAATATTCCATCAGGGAACTTTGTCAGACCAAGAGTTTGATAACAACATCCTCATATAGAATTTGTATGTTGATGGCTCTTCGTGTGCCACAGGCAGCGGAGCCGGTATAATTCTTCACAGCCCAGATGGATTGAATATAAAATATGCATTTCATTTCCAGTTCAAAGTTTCCAATAATGAAGCTGAATATGAAGCTATGATTGTGGGCCTCAGTTGAGCCAAAACATTGAATGCAGAGTAAGTTATGGTGTTTAGTGATTCACAGTTAATTGTAAATCAGATTCTTGGGTTATATGCAGCGAAGGGAGACTTGATGTCAAGGTATTACTCCAAAACTATGAAGATCGTGTCCATTCTTGCTGCGGTCCAATTGATCAAAATATCGAGATTAGAAAATATGAGAGCTGACGTACTAGCTTGGTTAGCCTCAGCTACTCGTACTGAGCTACGAAGAACGATTCCTATTGAGATTCTGGCGGACCGAAGCATAGATGAAGATTTAATTGAAAGATTCATCACCCTGGATATGAGACCATCCTGGATGGACCCTATAAGAGCATATATTGAAGAAGGAGTTATACCAACTGACCAACTTGCATCCAAGAGGCTAAAGTTTAAAGCTGCTCGGTATGTACTGAACAATGGTGTTTTGTAGAGAAGACATATCATAGCAGGTCTACAGAGATGTGTGCATCCTTCAGAAGTTAAAGATTTAATAGAAAAAATTCACGAAGGCTCTTGTGGAGCTCATGTAGCAGGTCGAACTCTTCTGCAGAGAATAACGACATAAGGATACTATTGGCCAATGATGAGAGCTAACTGTATAGCTTATGCGAAGAAGTGTGATAAGTGCCAACATTTCTCTTCCATTCGAAGAACTCCCCAGGCATTGTTAACACCCATCACTTACCCTGGGCCATTTTCCATGTGGGGTATAGACTTAGTCGGGCCTCTATCGACCACCAAAGGGAGATTCAAATATTTAGTAGTCGCTGTTGATTATTTCACCAAGTGGGTTGAGGCTGAGCCTCTTATTGACATGTCGTATGAAGGGTTTACTAGTTTATTTAGAAGAATATTATTTACAGATATGGTTTTCCATATGCTTTCATTACTGACCATGGTACCCAATTTGATAATGAGGAGTTCGTTGCATATTGTCATCAATCCAATGTTCAGAAAATCCATTATGTACCAGGACATCCCCATAGTAATGGACAAACTGAAGTGACAAACAGACTCAGCTGAACGGGTTGAAAAAATGGCTGGATGATGCAAAAGTAAATTGGATTAACGAGCTACATTCTGTGTTATGGGCTTATCACATAACACCCCGAACAACAACTGGGTAATCTCCCTACATGCTAGTCTTTGAAAGTGATGCAGTCATACCAGCTGAACTGGGCTTACCCACACATAGGGTGCTTAATTTTAACTCTCCTGTAAGTGATGTGATGAGACATTTAGACTTGTATACGCTCGAAGAAGTAAGAGAAGATGCAGCAATCAGGAACACAGCTTACCAGCAATGAATTGCCATGTTCTACAATAAAAGAGTCAAGAAATGTGATCTTAAAGAGGGAGATTATGTGCTCAAGAAAGTGATTCAGAAGCATAATAAGCTAGAGGCCAACTGGCATGGAGCCTACCGGATAACTACGGTTGTTCGACCTGGGACCTACAAAATAGAAACCTTGGAAGGAGAAGAATTAAAAAATGCGTGGAATGCGGAGCACCTGCGCAAATATTATCAGTAATACAGATTCACATGTACCCTATTTCATTCAATATGAATAAAGATCATATTTTCTCCATATTCTTTTTGTTCAATTTTTTTCTGAGTACTCGTGCTTCACACTAAACCACCAACTACGGTTGGTCGGCATATCAGCAACCACCAACCACGGTTGGATGGCATCAATAAATTTAACCAATAATGTTGGCATAACAATCATACAAGGCAAAGCCTGTTTGATCACGGGTGACCTCAAGGGGCATCCCAAACTAGGCAAGAAGATGGGTGACCTCACGGGGCATCCACTGTCTAGGCTCCAAGGTAATCCTAAAAATATTGCTACAACTAAGCAGGATCATGGGATGAAAATCATTCCATTTCTTAGGCACTTATAGGTGACAAGTCACTACAACTAGGCAGCAAGTGGGGCAAGCTCCATTGTCTAGGAAATTAAAACAAAATAGGACAAATTGTCCATATATATATATATATATATATATATATATATATATATATATGCATTCATCAACAGACAATATGTTATAAGAAAAACATCTTAAAAACTATTTCCAAGGAAAGAAAAGTGCACAAAGATGAAATTTTTCTTCATTAAATACAGGAAAACAAATTACAAAAGATGAAGTTTTCTTCATTCAATACAAATTTCCTATTCTATTGCCCTTTTTCCCTTAGATTTTGGTACAGGTTCTATTCCTGTTGAACTTGCTCGGAGGGTTGAGGAATGGTAATAACAGGTACTTGTTCTATCACTATAGAAGACTCATCAGATGCAGCTTCATCCTCTTCTTCTTTGTCAAAAGTTGGAGGAGGGCCATGAGTGTGTTTCCGAAACAATTCAGAATCGTCTGCAACACTCAACTCTTTTAATGTTGTGACCCATCCATACCTGAAGTACTTAAAACTTGCATACTCCATCTGAAAAGTAATAGAAGTTAAGGCTTTGTTCCATCCTTTATCCCAACCAGAGCTAAAGGACTTATTCACAGCAGCTTTTCTCTTCACCTTCTCAGAAGAAGCATATCCTTCAGCAAGCTTCACCTTCTCCTCCAAATATTTCTTACGCCATTCAGCCTCTTCAAGCTTGCCATCAGCTTCTTCCTTACTGGAAATGGCGACCTTCAATTTTTACTCCAACTCCCTAAAGGCATTTACAGCTTGGTCTCGAGCTGTATCAGCTTGTCGATGAGCTGTTTCTACAGATATAAATTTCTTCTCCCAAGTAACTTTATCTTCGTCGTACTTCTACCGAGAGTCCTTCAAAGATTGTGATAACCCAACAAAACATTCTTCCTCCCCACTGGAGGAAGTTGAAGCCTTGATAACCTTATCTTTCTCCAGGATACTATTAAAGAACATCATAAACTGAAAAAGAAAATAACCTCAGATCAGAATATGAATACGGTATATAGAGGTAAAGTAGTAAGGATGATGATACTTACTGACGCGATATGTTGGGCTGCTAAGTCAATGAACTTCTCCCGAGAAAGGGAACCCTCAGCAGTTTGATATTCAGGAATGGTTTAAGACTTGATCAAACCTTTGGCCAAGCTCGGAGAAATGAGAGCTAGAGTGTTATCTCTCAAAGAAGTATCCTCAACATCAGAAGGTTGAGCAACAGTTTCTGTAGGTCTTTCTGCAAGACCTCTCCTCAATCTCCTTAAAGGATCACCTTCAATCAAAGTTGCTGCCTCTTCTTATGTAATAGCAACATCTTTAATCAAAGGTGCTGCCTCTTTTAGGACAACAGGTGGCTTCTTGTCGACCTCCTTAACAGTTAGAATTGTTCCCTTAGATGGAGCCATATCCATTTTCTTCATCCTTCAACTGGGATATCCCCTTTGATTTTCTTTGCCCCATCAGTGCCAGGAGGATCTTTGGCAAAGAATTCAGGCATTCTCTTCTTCCTCGTCATCAAATTAGTAATACAGGTACCCAAATAAGAAGAAGATTCTTCTACGCTAGCTCGAGATGATGGAATTTAATCAAGATCAATTATCACAGGAGGGGAAAGAGGACGAACAATAAAAGAGGAAGTAGTGTTTTTGTATCTCAGCAAATAAGAAGCAACTCTAACGTTCTCCCCAGCAACTGATTGATGTAAACCCTAGATGATTTTCAAATCTTTTATATTAATGTCACTCTCTTTGGGGGGCTTTCTTTTGTTATCAACTACAAAAAGTAAAATAAATATCGGTGACGCATTTCATCAAACATAAACAAAGCTAAATCGAAAAAATTAAAAAAAACCTATCCCATTGCCATAAAGTGGACATCTGGGACCTTGGTAAACATCATTTCCTTTTAATGGGGGGTGTTGCCAATTATTCATCACAACTCCTTGATCAAAATAGTCCCTATTAGCATCGGGAAGATTGACCACTAAAGCTTTATTGGAAAACCTGGTTTTTAAATAAAATATGGTATCACTGGTAACCCATTTATAACAAAACATAATCTCAGGGATCCCTAAATGAGTCCCATGAATTTGGTTTAACCTATGTACGCCATTAACTACCCTCCATGTATTTGGAGCTACTCTTGCAGGAACAATATCGAAATATTGGCAAAACTCCAAACACAAGGGATTAGGTGGAAAAGAAAAGCCACATTACGCTATATAAAAGGGAGGGAAACCAGTGTCCCTCAGCCAGAGAAAATAAATCAGAAGGGCAAGGAGGTTCTTCTAGAATAACCCAAGAGGGAATCGTAAAATCAACTCGAAACTTATCCAACGATTCAATAAGATAAACCATGGTGGCTAAAGCAAAGAAAGAAGAAGGAAGAAGTTCTTACAAAGGGATTGAGAAATCTGCTAAGGTGGATGACAAAAAGAACGACAATACAAGGATATAATGATAAGACAAAGAGTTTAGAAATTTGGAGGTAAAAAGTAAATGACGATCTGTTTCTATCGCTTTTAAATGCCTTGCATCGGGAAGTAGGAAAATAAATGATTACTAGAAAAGACGATTGCATTTTCGATAGTTAAATGATGAAAAAGATGCAAATACCCAAGCGTCTATCGCAGATTCAAAATATTTACAAGTTTTCCATTTCGCGCTCAAATGACAAGACTAAAGAGAAAATTCCTAAGTGTTGGAGATATATAATTAATCAATATGTAAAAAGGTACCCGAGCAACTTTTGGGTAAAATGTTCCACACTCTCATATCAAAACTCAACTATGAAATATTGGGAGCTTCCATTGATACAAAAATTAGTCAGCTGACGTGGACCAATTATATGAAGACATGTGTCATCTTACGTGGAAAATGCCTATACTCACCGAACAACTTGCAACACCGAGCTACTCATCACCCCTGAGCTACTTAGCGTGCCGAGCTACTCAACGTGCAGAGAATCTAGCCAGGAAGATCAAGTGACAATTACACATTCAATGAACATCAAATTAATGAACATTTTTATTGTACAGATGTATATGTCTATTAAATAACGGCATATCGTCCATTCATACTGACAACCCCAAGGCTATAAATACATTGTTACACCCTCCATAACAGGTAATTGATCATTGGTAATTGTGATCGAGATTAAGGCAAACATTCGGCAATACAAAATAGTGGACGTAGGCCATTTTCATAAGGCTGAACCACTTTAAAAGTCCTTTGTCTTATTTCTTACTTCATATTTATTTGTGATTGATTAATTAGATCAAATCTAGTTTTTTACATCAACACCCTGATTCCTTTCTTCATTATTTTCATTCGTAGTCTTTACTGTTTAAAATTCCTTCTTCAATGGTTACTCTCGATTGTATAACTGTAGAAGAGTTTTTCTTTCCCGTACTGACTCTTCTTTCTTCATTTGTAATTTGTAGTAGACTTTACTATTTTTCTGGATGTTCGTGTTGACCAATCCAAGAAGAATCAGGAGTTGGCTGAAGCTCTGAAGAAGTCCTAGGGGTACTTGTGTAATGCTTAAAAGACTTTCGAGATGGAGAGGGAGGCCTATATTAAGGCTTTGGCCGAGATGAAGATGGCCAACAACCGTATAGCTGTAGAGAAGGAGAAGTTGGTTGAGGAGAAGAACAAGATGGTCGAGTGTAATACCCCGTATTTTTATGCTATATTAATTTGGGGAGTTATTAAATTTAATGTGAATGATTATTTAATAAAAATCCGGAAATTAATTATGTTATAATTATTAACGTGACGAGAGTTAGTAATTATGGGAAACTTGTTGAATATTACTAATGAGCAAAGTAATATATTATATTGGTTATATTGAATGTCATGAGTGAATTAAATGACTATTTCGGGAATTCAAGCCGGGACGTGCCCGTGTCACCTCAGGACTAATTTTGTTAAATAAAAAGTGAATATTTTATAAGTTGTTCGTATGATCGTTTTGAGTGCGCCAATGCGGCCGGAAGGGTTGAGATATTCAGAAAAGTGTACCCGGGGGTTTAGTTTGGGTCTCGGGCATTTTTAGGCCTAATTAGTACCCCGGGAGGGCATTTTAGTCATTTTACATAATTGGGTAATTAAACCCACGAAATTCAGCAATCTATATCAGCCATTTAGGTTAGACTTTTAGGGTTAGAATATCCAGAAATCAAGTGACGGCCATTGGATAAGAGAGGAGAGAGCTCCAAGGCAATTCAAGGCCAAAAAGTCACCGGTTTGCACCGCCGCCACCACCACCACGTAGATCGCGAGACGAGGAACGCAGCCATACCAAAATCAGTCGTGAATCAGAATACCAAAAATCCCAGGCAAGTGTTTAACTTGCTATTTTCGTTGGTGCAATCTTCATATTAGTTTAGGAATGATTTGTAATGAAAACTATGGAAGAAAACCCGATTTATGATAGGAGAATCCATGTAGTATTGATTTATATGTTGATTCTGGAAACCCTTGCCATGTAGAAGAAATAAACCACAAAATTTTGATGATCATAAGAAAGAAATTCTGGAGAAAGATTTGTTAGAAAACTGTTTAAGAAAATTCTAGGGTTCTTGATAATTGGATATAATTTTAGGTTGAAAATCCATATTTAAATGATGAATATGTACATGCCTTACGTTAGAATCATCTGGTATATTGTTATAATGTTAGTAGTAGAATTCTGGGATGGTTGGAACTTGAAAATATGGATTTGGTGTAATTTTGGTGATGAAACCCGTAACTGCATTCTGCAGAATTTTTCGCAGACCTGCTTGATCGATCGATCGAGCCTAGATCTTCGATCGATCGAAGGTTCGATCGATCGAGCCCCAAGCTTCGATCGATCGACCCCTCCTGGCAGACTCCTAATTCCCTCTTTAAATGAGTTAAATTCAAATTGTCGCGAAATAATTCTTGGGCATTCTTGATAAAATGATTTGGGAGACATTGGGGACCAGTAGGGCATATGGATAAATGTTGGGACCTTTAATCTTCAACGAGAATGGTATTTATGGGACATTTACTTTAGGGTTGGTAAATTTATAAATTCAAAGGATGAGGTGCGTAAGAGAGTTACGTTGGAATCCTAATAAAGACACTTACTGAATTTCAGATTTGTGAGGATATAGTCCACGAGAGTCAGGTAATAAGTGAGAAAACCCTTCGAGTTAAGGTTAGGAATGAAACCTTATACGTAATTCTATAAATGTAAAATTAAGGATAAATGGTATAATTATGGGTGACGAGAAGAACCTATATTAATATGATAAAGTGGTATATTTATATGATTGTGTGTACATATATTATATACTTGTGAAAATCATGCCCACGCTACTTGCTATACCTGAGGTTACCGCGCTGGGACAAGTCTTATCTCGATGGGACCTTTATGGGGGATGTTGACTTGTACACTAGAAGATAGATATCCTTGGTACAGGCTATCGATGCGATAGTTCAGACGGTCCTAAGAGACGCAGGCATGTGCCATCCTCTTAGAGACTTGGAATCTATTCTTCGCCTCAATATTGTTTGTGTATGTATGTTAATACATTTCGAGAGTGATTCCGAATGTATTCCCCTTAATATGAGTGATATGGGGCTTTGGATAGTAGAGGATGCCCGCACCATAATTTAGTTGGGGTGCTGTTATGATATATATTATGCGTGTAATTAATATATATATAAAATTATGAAATCTGGAACTACCTACCGTGATTTGATATGTAGGACATGGTTGATGACTAAAATTGTAAATACTTGTTTTGAGAAAGCAGAATATGCCTACACCATAGTTTGTATGTTGGTGCTGTTAGGATATATATAAATTAAACGAGTGCTTAATATATATATCTGGATTGAGGAACTTAAACTGTTGTTGTAACGTAGTAAGTGAGGAATAATTTTGAACTAAATTATGAATACTTGTTTTCAGAAAGTATAATATGTCACTGGAAAACTTATTGATTTTATAAAGTTAAATGGAGAACTTTGGTTACTAATTGGAACATCTTTTTAAAATCGAATCGTTGAATTTTAAATCTTACGAGTAACCTAAGATAAGTTAAATCATTTAGGAAGACTAGTGCGTTAAATGATAAGACAAACCGTTGGGAAGGTTAGTGCGATAGGTGTGCACATTAGAAGAGAGGTGAGATTTTCTCAAGAGAGTGTCGCACTAATATGTTGTTGCATTGGCCTGTATCAATTTAAATACTTGCTAAACGTATTTTAAATCAAACACACTTTCGGGCTCTGACCCGTTTCTCTCTCTCTCTCTCTCTCTCTCTCTTGTATATATATGTATATATTTCAGGTGCCCAGCCACAGGGGCGTCTTGCTTAGGATCTTTTGGCAGGAACGCGCTGCAGCTTAGGTGGGAGTTACAGGTCACTTGCGTAGACGGCTTCCTTTATTGACTGCACTTCTAGCATTCTCATTTATTGGGCACGTGTCGCCCTTTCCATTATTTCCTTGTTATTGGGACATTTGTATTTCAGTTATTTTTGTAGTATTGTCACTATGGGATTTATTCAGTTTGAATTATCTTACTCTATGTTTCACATGTTGACATTCGATTGACGAATGTTTTAGATTAATTAGATTATGTTCCTGGTTTATTGTGGTGTGATTCTTATTTTACTGTGATGTTGTTAATAAATAAAATAAATGATTTTTTCTTTAAATAAAATTTGGAAAGTTATGTATGAAAATGTTTTTGACACTTAGCTTAATTATTTAGGGTGTTAAATTGGAAAATTTATTTTTATCGACAGTGATGCTGAGAATGAACCAACTGTTCACCTTGATTTAATTTAATAAAGGAGTGATCGCACGGTATTTAATTAGGCGGGGTGTCACATCGAGATATTTTAGAAACTAGAAGGCGAGGTCCTTAAGATTAAGGACATTAGTTACAATGACGGTTGGAATGTGACCTACGATGATGCTGAGATCTATCTCGCATACGCTTGAAAGCTATATTTTAAGAAGGGTTGGGACCAGGACTTGAAGGAAGCACGAGTCTATCATGAATCATAATTGTTCCAAAAACATCTCTCGGGGCCTTCTTCGATTGCTAAGGAGGAGCCTTCTGCTGGATAGCTTGTCGATCAAGTTGGGGGGCACCGGGAGAGGTCAAGATGACTGTCGACCAGATGACCAAGGCTACTGATAAGGGAAAGGGGCAAAAGTACTCTGAGCAGGTGAAGGAGTGAAGCCCTATATATTAGGCCTTTTCTTCTTTATTTTGTTCAAGTGTTATGCTTTTCTTTTTCTGTTGTATTGGTTTCTGCCGCCCTATTGTTATGAATGAAAAAAGATTTTTTCTTTTTACTGATATTCTTCGTGCTTGTTTTTTTTCTTATTGCTTATAGCTTATTATTGTCAAGGACACTTCGTCTTCCTCAAACCTTGAAAAGATTCTAGGCCCATGCATGAACGAGCAAGCTCTTAGGGCCTTTATAAATGTTTACAAATATTTGAAGGCAAAAACATTAGTGTATAAGGACCAATCTGAACTGGTCATCAAATTGAAGGATGACATCCAGGATATGGAGGATATTGGCTCCTCTATATAGGAGGAGATAGAGACCTGAAGGCCCATATTGCCATGCGAAAGGATGTAGGAAAAATTGGTGAACCAATTCAACCTAGGAATGATGCCTTAAAGAGAAAGATCTCCGAACTGAAGGAGGATCTTTAGAGGAAAAATGTCAATATATCCGGATAGCAGAAAGACAGAGGCTCAAGCTATTGTTAAGGAGGGGTTCAAGAGATGCATGGTCGACATGCTATGACGAAGGCTAACAGGACGCCTCTGTGAGGTTGCAAGAGGCACAGGACGTGGCATACAAGCATGGGTGGCTGAATGCCCTCAAAGTTCTCAAAAAACCTAAGGAGCCAACTGTATTATATGTATCAGGTGGACTACCCTACGCATAGCAGACCTACTTTTGGGAAGGGTGAGTAGTGGGTTCCTCTGGATGTTATCCCTCACCAACTACTCAATGACTTTGAGGTTGACCCTCATAGCGAGGATGAATTTGTACCCAACCCGAATAATGGTCAATGAACGCAAATACCAGAATTCCTGACTTGTCGACCATAAATAGCTTATGCCTTTGTCATATATATATATATATATATATATATATATATATATATATATATATATATATATATATATATATATTTGTAACTCTGCCATGTCATTAACACCATGTGTATGTTGTATTATCACGTATAATATTACACTTTATCAGGCTTATGCCGAATGAATAAAGTCTAATTATTAATTGTTGTGTGTTTTTGGCACTTGTCTCTTAAATATAGTTAATAATAACTTTTGTATGTCTCAATTGAGTGTACTTGACAATAAATGTTAATCATTTTAGGTTTTTGTCGACTAAGTGAGTTAGTAATAACTCTTTGAGCATTCTCCCAATCTAATATGCTTTTTCACGTATCGTTCCATCTCCCTTACTTTTTAGGTCGTAGCGTCACGCCCCCTTAGGCCTAGGAAAGGCGATGGAAATAATACACCTGGTTAATGGGCCATCCACCCGTCCAGAATTTTTATCGACCAATGTAGTTGAAGACTAACCTAAGATGGCTTTTGGCCAAAGGATCCCCTCTAGGGCTTTCATTGTTTCATGTGCAACTCATAAGGTCCTTTGTGTTTGCTATGACAAAGACCTGAGGATTCCCTTAATTAATTGAAATAAACTTAGTAGTTTACTGTAATTAAATCGAATTCTGATCGGTACGAGGAGATTCCTTGACTGGAATAAGTTGAATGACTTATTGTAATTAAGTGAAATTTTATTCTTCTCGAGGAAATTCCTTAACTGAAATAAGATGAGCAACTTATTATAGGCAGGTGTATTCATGCTTAGTGTTCAAGAGTGGAGTTATAACTTGTAAATGGTGCATAATATTGAAATAGTTAAAACATCATATAAAATTGAGATAATCAAGAGTGAGAGCTAAATGGGCCTTTATTCATTAATTATTAATTTTAAGAGATACATAAGGCTGAAATAAAAATTTGTATAAACTAGATGTAAAGTGGGGTTAAATAAATTAATCACCAACACTCTAATAAAATAACCCGATAGATTTAATCAAATATTGATATATGATTTATCGAGTTTTACTACAATCCAGACCCTATACTGACTGAGATATTATTACGCGCGATCTAAATATGTTGCATATACTCCACATTTGATAAATTACATTAGACAATACTCTAGTAATGATTTAATTTGTTCATTTAAATATGCCACCACATATATTATCATAAGTGGCGCCATAAATATTGGACACTTGGTTCCACATATTACATGACACATGTCAAGCCCACTTGAGGCACTTTTTTCTATAAAAGAGGGTTTTCCCCTTATTTAGTGGGATGATGGTCTAGGGGGCAAAGTAAGGAGAGGAAACCCAACTTTTCTCCCCCCACATACCTCTTCAGCTCCGTCACGAGTTCGATAGTGACAAGCGAATTTTCATAATTTCATTACGGTGTATGGGTGTTTGGAGGCGGTTAGTCGGATGTGGCACACCCGCGCATCGTACGGACCAAAAATCGAGTTTATCGGCGTATCGTACGGACCCAAGAACTACGTAGACTTTGATTTCGCAACAAGATGGATACATAGGTACAACAATGCTACTCAAGTCTAAATACGCTCAATGCGGTGCTTCCCCAAATCTGCACTCACATCTTGCATTTGGCGACTCCGCTGGGGATGTATTCGTGATTCCAGTTGCATAACGCCTTGTGCGTACACGGAAAACTCGGTGCCTATGAACACTTTTCTTCAACAAAGATGAGTATTATTACTTTTATTTTATCATTTTCTTTGTTAAAATATCCCATATATCCCTTTTTATGAGTATCATAAATCATATACATTGAGATATAAAATATGCTGATATTTATCTCAAATCAAATAACTTGAATATTTAGATAGACATAATTAAAATTGTGTAAAAAAATAATTTCGTTGAAAAAATATCATTGCTATGGTTTTATCATTTAAATCTGGATTAACAAAGGTTAATAAACAAATTGCGTACGATGCAATTTGGTCTTCAAAATTATGAGCCACACAGATTCATGCTGGCAGTATTTATTTGCGTGTACAATATGTTTGCATATCTCAAAAGGGAGGGGTGTAATACCCTGTATTTTTGGCGATATTTATTTTTGGGATTAATTAATTAAATGAGAATTAATTGGGAATTAATCCGGATAAAATACTAGCGAGATGTGAGTTGGTATTTGACTATATTGAGTATATATGATGATATATGAATATTGAATTATGAAATTTTTCGTGAGATTAATATACGGCAATTTGGACATTTTATTGGGACGCATGAGACAGTCGCGTCAGGATATAATTATGTTAATTGTAAAAGTGAAGTTAAATTCTATCAACCGTATGGTCGTTTTGAGTGCGCCAACGCGTCCGGAAGGGTCGAGATATTCAGAAAACACTAGCCGGGGGTTTTATTTGGGTCCCTGGGAATTTTTAGGCCATACCGACATCTTATAAGGGTAGTTTGGTAATATTGTATTTTTGGGATTTAATAATGACGAAAATTAGGATTTATAATCTGATTTGGGTAACTAACCACTAAACCCACTACCAACCATATTGACCCATAAGACTACGGGGAGTTTTAAAATTGGTTTTCTAAGTCTCCTAAACAAACCCTAGCCACCCTAGCCACCTTTGGAGAAGAAGGCTTGTAGAGAGAGAGAGAGAAGGAATTCTGCAGAAAAAGCTTCATCAAACCAACACCAAATTCAGAGACACTAGAGGCAATTGATTTAATTCTATTTAATTCAGAGAATGTTTCTTCCATGTTAGATAAATTGAAAGATTTACATTTGTTCTTGGAAGTTAAATAAAAACCCATTTTCATTGGACTTAGGACTTGAATTTTGAGGACAAATTGCATGTAGAATAGTACGGAGATGATTATTCTGATGTTAATATATGTTGGATGTAACAAAAACGGATCTAGAATGGACTTATCGAGGATTTAAAATTCTAGGGTTTATGTTCTTGAAAATTTGGGGGAAAGGGTAGAGATTTGGTGAATTAATGATGTTTAGGATGTGTTAATTCTTTAAAAGATGTTAGTATATAACCTTAGTATGTTTTAGGATGATTGGAGACCTTAAAACATTGTTGGGACGAATTTTGGTTGAGATTTGAGGTGTAGAAATTGGTGGAAAAACGAGATAGGATTTCTGGGCTTGAATTTGGTCACTCGTTAGAAGACCTACCCAGGTCGTTCGAACTAGCTCGTTCGAACGAGCTCCTAACGAGTTGACAGTTTGGGGTTCTAACGAGAGGGATGTTCGTTCGAACGAGATCTCGTTAGATAGCCCAGTTCGTTCGAACGAAATCTCGTTCGAACAGCCTCGTTCGAACGAGACTTCTAACGAGCTGGCAGTTTAGGCCTTTTTGGCCTGTTTTGATTTTGGGAGTCCCGTAAACTTGTTCGAGGATAGAGATAACATTCCTTTGATGGTGTATTAGTATAATTGGGACATTTGAGATATAATGAGGAGTAAATTATATAAGTGTGGATCAAATCAAATAGACATTTGAGTCGAGACGTGAGTGCCTACTATGACGTGAGAATAAATTATGGCGCGTATAAATATGGACCAGGATTATATAAGTTGTATATATATTAAGTTGGTACGAGAATGCGATAAGTACTACAATTAAACTACGGTGATTACTAAGATGTGTGCTTACTTAGTATTGGTATATGATTTGTGTGTATGACATACCTACCATACTTGCTATCACGGGAGGTTTGCGTTCGCTTAGGGCCCTCTAATCCTTGTGTTGCCCGGATTTAGACTGGTTACCTCGATGAACATAGGTCAGAGAAGGACTTATTGGGATGTTAATAAGTCTGCTGATCGTGGGAGCGCAGGTATGTGCGTGACCCATGTGATGTGACTGTGTTCGCCTCCATTATTTGTGATGTTGTTATCTGTGAACTATTCCTGAGAGATTCGGAATATGTGATCCTTATGTGCGTGATGTACCGGGATGGATAACAGAGTATGTGTACACCGCAGCTTAGTCTCGGGGTGCTTATATTGTATATTTATGTTGTGGGAAATATACACTTAATAACTGGGAACTTTCATATGGTATTGTGTGTATAACTATGGGATAACAAAAGGGATGATCTATAATGAGTTGTATTACTTTTACGTGAGAACCTGAATTTACGTTAAGCCCCTACTTAATTGCGAACGTTATAATGTTAATGGGAATCGAGTAATAAGGGTAGAACCTATGACAGTCTAGCTAGATATTATGTTACTTAGCTAGTGGGTTGTGTCATTTTAGATGGGTACTTACGTTAGGAGTGCACAGTTATACGAGAGGTGAGAATTTCATGTGAGTGCACGTCCTAACATGTACTTTGCATTTAATGTTTTAAATGTTTTTAAAGCACTTGCAGGTTTTTAAAATATCTCCACATTCGGGCTCTGACCCGTTTGCTTTCAAATATATTTTTTTGTAAAACCATTTTAGGTGCCCAGCCACAAGGACACCATGCATAGGATACTCATTCAGATGACGAGCTGTAGCTGTTTGTGAAAGTTATAGGGATTTTCTTTTAGACGCTTCTATCATTTGGATTCCATGTTCAGTATTCCTCAGTCTTAGGGCATGTTGCCCAGTTCCATTAGAGTTACATTTCCATTTCAAATTTTCAGACTTTGGCATGTATTGATTCAGTATTCAGTTTTTAGTTATTCATTTCAGTTGTGGAGTTTGTTGTGAGGAGTTTTCCTCCGGATTTATTTATATCATGTGTTGGTTATTCTACTATTTCGTTATGGTGAATGGTGATATTATTCTTGCTTTAAATCTTTCACTGCATGTTAACCAGACTTTAATTAAAATTTGGCAACTTACTTTTTAAATACTAGGTGGTTAGTAATAATAAAGTGTTTTCGACAGTGATGCTATTAACTGAGCCAACTTGGCGTTTTGATTTAATTTAATAAAGGAGTAGCTACCCGGTATTTAATTAGTTGGGGTGTCACAAGGGGCTATTTCCACACCCATCCCATCTTTCCCCACACCCTTTGGGTGACCAATGACATTTGTGCTCTTACGTTCATTTTTCCCATCTTCCCCCACACCCTTTCGGTGACAAATGATATTTTTGCCCTTATGCTTATATAATTTAAATGTTATATTTTTTAATTTCCAAGTAAAACAAATACATTTAATAGACACAAATAATTATATTTTCAATAAAAAAACTATTTTTTTATAAAAAGAAAAATTATTTATAAAATGTAAAATCTTATCTAATTTTTTATTGAAAAATTGTTTATAATACATAAAATTTGTTTTCTTAAAAAAGTGTCTTTTTTTTACAAATTTTATTTTTGATTAAAAGATATTTTTTTTTACTTTTTTAAAAATAATCTTTAAAATAGACAGTTTAAAAACAGTTTTGATTATAAAAAACAAAGTTTTGATTAAAATTGTTTTTTTATTAAAAACTATTTTTATTATAAAAAAAATGTTTTAATAAATAGTTAATTTATACAATTTTTAAAAAAAATAATTTTCTTTATAATTGTATAAATTAATTGTTTATTAAAAAAAACTCTTTTTTATAACTGTTTTAAAAAATCAAAAAACAATTTTCGTTGTCTTAAAAAAAATTAACTACTTTTAAAAATTGTTTATAAAAACTAAAACAATATTTATATAATATAAAAGACAATTTTATTACTAAAATAAATTGTTTTAGTTGTTAAAATACTATTTTATATATAAATTGTTTTAAAAATACTCTTTTTACTATTTAAAAAAAATGGTCCGCGGCAGCGTTATGTATAAGCAGTCTGACCACCTATACATACCGCTAGGGCGGACCAACATATTAAAAAAAATAATCCGCGCCAACGGTATGTATAGATGGTCTGATCGCCTATACATAACACTGTCGCGGACCATATTTTTTTTAAATAGTCAAGATTATTTTTTAAATTATACATAAAAACAGTTTTTAACCAAAAATAAAATTTGTAAAGTAAAAAAAAACACTTCGATAAGAAAACAGTTTTTTAAGTAAACAAATTTCATGTTTTATAAATATTTTTTTAATAATAAAAAATTAGATAAGATTTATGTTTTACAAATTGTTTTTTTTTATGAAAAATCATTTTTTTTATTTAAAATATAATTATTATTTTTATTAAATATATTTATTTCAATTGTAGGGGAAAAAATTGAACATTTAAATTATATAAATATAACGACACAAATATCATTTGTCGCCTAAAAATTGTAAAGGAAGATGGAAAGGATGAACATAAAGGTAAAAATGTTATTGATCACCTAAATAATGTGGAGGAAGATGGAAAGGATGTGAAGATGGCATCTTCCATCTCAAAATTATAGATCAGATTTCACATAGCATGTACTATTCATTAGCGTATGTCAGTAAATCTACTTAGCTGCTTGCAAAATGTTGTACGGTTGTACCCCTTTTCATTATTAAGCCTAAGACATAGGTCAACTAGTTCGTGTGTTCTACTCTTATAGCTACAAGAATTTATCAACAAGAATAATGATATGTCCACCTCCTCTTAGTATCAATTAAATATCGAATGTGCTTTAAATAATTATATAAAAATATAGATTCTATTTATTAAAATGTAAGTTCCATAATAATATAAAGCATTTAAAACACAATTGGTACGGAGTTAAAGAGCGAGAGTTGGTGTTTATAACATAGTCCTGTCGACAAAGCACGATTTTGGAACTAAAAAAAAGCCAATAAAGTTATATGAACCCTCAAAGTGTATCGTCACCCATACCCTTTGCATTAAAAGATTATGCCTTATCATTTTGAGTCCCGTCAGAACATTAAGTACAACATGTCATTGCTTTATAAATTTTGTCTTATTTTAAGGGTACAAAAATGAGGTACAAAGTAAAAGTCCACGTAGTAGAGCTAAAAAAAATAGAATCAAAGTAACTTTTGGCTACAGTGGTGCTCTATCATTAAAAAAGGAAAAGTTTGTTCAAAATAGTTCACTTTTAGGAGGAAATGACATCTTTACTTTTAAATTAAACAAAGGAAAATCTGGCTGCTGGCCTAGCACCGGCACCACACTTTTAAACCTCCGGCCGCCATAAACATACTGCCGGCAAAATTTAGATCCCCCGCTGCTTTTTGTTACCGTCAACAAATTCCCATGATAAAATCGCATCTACAAAAGATTGACAGGTCCAAAGGCAGACCATGAACCCATCACATCTGGGTCGCCGACCTTACACCGACAAGAGGACCTGTCGGCATGCCCACTATTACCAATAACCTGCTCAAAATAAAGAAATAAAACCACGGAATTACAAAACCTATCCACCATAGAGTTAAACAATTCACCATAGGTTCTTTTTACCTAGGTACAATCGGAAGAACCCTTGCCGTCCCTTTGCTATCCCAAACATTGAAATCAAACAGAACCATCATCCAAATAACCTTGATTCGACCCATCATGGGGGATTTTAGAGGTTCAATCCAGTCTAAAACAATTCGATTCAGTTCAAAACCCCTTCGACCCATTAAAAACTATCTAAATCCGAACAAGTATGATTTTAATTGAGGGAGTACACACCATTTGGACTCTAAAGTCCCAAGATAAAGGGTTTTGGCTTGGTTTAATATTTTATAAAAGGCACTGAAATATAAGAGGAACCTCTTTTGTGGCAGTAAAACCACATCTGAAATTATGCACGATATTATTTATGTCACAATTGTTAAAAAAATTATTGATATGTGATATTAAAAAAAATAGGGCAAATAAAGTATATTGCCTATTTCATTTAATTTCGAATGTTATGGTATTTTTATTTGTGCGTATTTAATTTACACACCTTGAAAAATACTTTTCAAAATATACGTAGCCTTACACGAATTTGAGTTGCTCGAGTAGAAAATCATTTATTTCTGAAAAAAAAAACATATTCCGAACAAACTTATCAAAGATGATAGTTCTAGAGTGACATTGGCAAAATAATATTTTTGCTAAAAACTTAGCAATTTGTTCAAACCTAATGCCTCGAGCTGCCTCAGTCATAGTGACTCGCGCTGCCTCATACCCAGTGACTCGAGCAACCTCAATCATAGTGGCTCGAACTGCCTTAGTCATAGTGCCTCGAGATGCCTCATTCATAGGAGCTCGAGCTGCATCAATCATGGTTGCTTAGAGTAACCTTCTAAGCCACCTCATCCTCAGTCGCTCGTAGCAACATTCTGCGCTACCTTGTATTCAATTTATATTGAAATATGACTTATTCACATTGTGATATTAATTACATGAAATTCAAAATTGATATTTATTATTCACCTCAAGGTGACTCAGCATGCTTAACTGACTGAATTATTCTGCATATGATTTAAATGGATCCCAAAACTTTTAAGTTTTCTAAAAAATAGTGGGGGCATGAGATAAATAGCTCAACACATGATATATCTACACTCTATCAACCGCATAGTGTATTATAACAAACTGGCACCATGAAAATGCACAGAAAAATACATTTTATGACTCCTCGAGGCATGATTCTAAGTTTATTTTATTCCATTGACATAAAATAAAATAAAAGGGGGCAAGATATACCCCACATGATTATATACGACATTATAACATACCTTACGAGTTACTAATGATTTTTTGTTCTAGAATCTGACATGATTTCTTATCCTTGCAGATATTGAACGCACGTGATCAAATTGAACTTTAGCAATTACATCAGGCCTTACAGATGTCAAAGCCAAACGCTCAAGAGATTTTCTTTTAAATTGGGGGTAAATAGACTGAGAAATGTATTTAAACGCTTTCAACTCTTAGGTGGTGTTATAACCAATAGTTTATTTTTTCTTTACTTTACTTTATCTTGAGATAAAAGACAAAGCAAAGTAAAGAGGGGGAAAAGTACCGTATGATGTACCACTTATAGTTAGACATAAACACAGGTGAAAAGCATGCTCAGATTCGGTCACAGAATGGCCATCGTTAATAGATCATCCCCTAAAGAAATATCAAAGTAGTTCAGCATAGCCACCAGATGGCTCATATATACCACTGGCTACGTGGCATTATTTCCAGTAAAATGACAGGGGCAAGCAAATTTTTTCGTAAAACCTAGAGCATGGGTACAAAGTTCTCATACAAACCTTACCAGTATTATGGTAAGTTACCCACAGAGGTGCATTATAGTTCACACAAACCTTACCAGTATTGTGGTAAGTCGCCCACAGTGGTGCATTATAGCTTTCACAAACCTTACAAGTATTGTGGTAAGTCGCCTACAGAGGTGTATTATAACTCACATAAACCTTACTAGTATCGTGGTAAGTAGCCCACAGAGGTACAGTTGTCACAAACCTTATCAGTATTGTGGTAAGTCACCCAGAGAGGTGCATTATAATTCACACAAACCTTACCAGTATTGTGGCAAGTCTCCCACAGAGGTGCATTATAGTTTTCATAAACCTTGCCATTATTTTGGTAAGTCGTCCAAAGCGGTGCATTACAGTTCTCATAAAGTCCTATACTACTAGGCACCAAAGTACTACATTACTAGGCCCGTCTGATCCTCGGATATGGGAGATTTAAGTCCTACATTACGAGGCCCGCCTGACCCTTGGTTTTAGGATATTTAAGTCCTACATTACTAGGCCCCCCTGACCCTCGGATATGGGAGATTTAAGTCCTACATTACTAGGCCTGCCTGACCTTCGGATACATTCCTAGACTCACTTGACCCTCGATTATGAGAGATTTAATTCCTACATTACTAGGCCGACCTGACCCTCCGATATGGGAGATTTAAGTCCTACATTACTAGGCCTGCCTGACCCTCGGTTATAGGAGATTTAAGTCCTACATTACTAGGCCCGCCTAACCCTCGGATATGGAGATTTAAGTCCTACATTACTAGGCTCGCCTGACCCTCGGATGTGGGAGATTTCAGTCCTACATTACTAGGCGTGCCTGACCCTCGGTTGTAGGAGATTCAAGTCCTAAATTACTAGGCCCGCCTGACCCTCGATTATGGGAGATTTAAGTACTACATTACCAGGCCTGCTTGACCATTAGATATGGGAGATTGAAGTCCTACATTACTAGGCCCGCCTGACCCTCGGATGTGGGAGATTTAAGTCCTATATTACTAGGTCCGCTTGACCTTCGAATATGGGAGATTTAATTCCTACATTACTAGGAACACTTAAAGTCCCATGGCTGCTCGACTAAGTAAAATTGGGCACACTTACAAAATATGTTGTTTTAAAAACCCAAGTTCACTCAAAGCACTAATGGTTGCTCGACCGAGTACTCTTGACAGGTTTTGATCTTATGATTGTAAAAGATCCACTATACTTAGATAACCACCAATTGGTTTCTCAGGCCAGTATATCTGGCAAGTTTGTTGTTCAAAATGAAATTATGGAGACATGGTCATTCGAGAGGAATGGGACAACCTCCGAAATGAAAAGTAGAGGCAGTAAAGATATCCCTCAAAACTCTACGCAAATTATATGTGCATTTTCATGCATAATAGCAGACCGAACATAGTTATGTTTATTTTCTAGTCGAAACAGGCTAAACGATTTATTTCGAACACACAGTTGATATATCTCATCCGAATCATCAACACACCAATTGTGCGTACGAGGGGGAAAATGTAGACTGGAGTTAAATAAATTAACCACCAACACTCTAATAAAGTAACCACAAAAAATTGATCAAATAATGATCTATGATTAATCAAGTTTTACTACAATCCAGACCCTGCATGGGCTGAGATATTATTGCGCGCGATCTAAATTTATTGTGTATACTCCACATTTGATAAATTACACTAGACAATACTCTAGTAATGATTTAATTTGTTCATTTAAATATTCCTCCACATATGTTGTGACAAGTGGCACTATAAATATTAGACACCTGGTTCCACATATTACATGACATGTATCAAGCCCGTTTGAGCCACGTTTTTCTATTAAAGAGGGTTTCCCCCTCATTTAGTGGGATGATGGTTTTGGAGGCAAAGTAAAGAGAGGAAACCCAACTATTCTCCCCCACTCACCACTTCAGCTCCGTCAAAGTTTTGATAGTGACAAGCGGATTTTCATAGTTTCATTACAGTGTATGGGCGTTTGGGGGCAATTAGCCAGATTTGGCACCCCCCGCGCACCAAAACCACCAAATCCACCAAAAGATGAGTTTTTTGGCGTATCGAACGGACCCACAACCTATGCAGACTTTAATTCTACAACGAGACGGATACATAGGCACAACAATGTTACTCAAGTCTAAAACACGCTCAACGCGATGCTTCTCCAAATTCGCACTCACATTTTACACTAGATGTGCTATGATGAAGAAAGAAAACTATAAGTAGTACTTTTTGAGGTTGGCCGCATTCCATGCTCTTGGTATCTCTCCGCCCTCCAGAGTTTTCAAGTGATAAGCTCCTTGAAGTTCGTCCCTTCTTCAGCAATAGAGCCTTGACTCCACAAATCAGCAGTAGAGTAAACTCTATAAGGGTTTGATGTAGTATTGGGGAACTAGGGTTTGAAATTCAGCAAATCATTTTAGGGAATGAGTGATTTGGAAAGACAAATCTTTTTTGAAAGAAAAAAAAGGTTAAACATTTTGGAATAGGTATGGGGATTTATTTTTCGCCAAAAGTCTTTAGAAGAACTTATCAAAATTAGATTTGTTTTTATAAGAAAACACGAATTTCAAGGCGACAGCCTCGTTCGAATGAAATTAGAGTCTCGTTTGAAAGAAAAATACGGTTTCGTTCTAACGAGGTCAAGTCTCGTTGGAACCAGATGCCTATTTCGTTTGATCAACCATTCAATGAACTTCCAACGAGAATGTGTCTGCTAAATAGATCCCCTTTCATTAAATGTCATTAGAAGTAGGTTCGAACTAACTAAGCACTTCGTTCCAACGAGATCAGAATATCGTTTTAACGAGATTGGAATCTCATTCCAACGAACTGAAAAATAAATAAAATTCAAAAGCCACTTTATAAAAGTGCCTTAATTAAAAAATAAACATCATAAAATAATTTTACCAAGTAAAATAAAGATCACAAGTTCGTATGCCTCCATAAAATGTTCGTGACGATTTCAATGCTCTGAATCTCGGATACGATGCTCGGTTACTTCTTCAAATGATCATGCGTCAAATACGGATGTAGGATTTGGTTTGTAAATCCGATTCGTAACGGGATACGCCAACATAACTAAGCTATGAGCAAATGGTTCTTTTTCAAAAAGTCTCTTGTCTATTTTTTTGGCAAATGTTTCATTGAGTTTAGGATGACAAAAGAAAGAGCATTTGTGAGTGTTTTATATGGCGATGGATTTTTTTGAAACAATATAAAAAATCTTGGATTAAGCATTAATTCAAAAAATATCGAAGGACTTTTCATCAAATGACACGGAAAATTATGATACATAATAAATTTGATATAAATAAGAATATGATGTTAAAAAAATTAATATAAAAAATTGTACAAAAAAATTGTATAAAATAAATTTGATATAAAGAAGAATATGATATTTAAAAAAATTGAAACAAAACACTTGGACAAAAAAAATCAGATATAAAAAATTCGTTATTGAAGAAATTTGATATAAATAAGAATATGATAGTAAAAATTAATAAAAACAAAATATGATGTAAAAAACGAAATGAAGATATATAAAAATCGAATATAAAAATTTTTATAGAGAGAAAAATAGATCTAAACAATATTGGACAAAAACAAATATGGTTAAAAAAATCTGATGTATAAAAATTGGACAAAATAAATGTGATGTAGAAACAAACCATGATTTTAACAATATATAAGAAACAAATATTCTGACTAAAAGAAAGTGGGCAAATTTTGGGTGGCAAAATTTTCTTAGGGTATTAGTGATATATTTTTTCCATAAAAAGATAGAAAAGCATGGCAAATGACATGGTGCATGGAAAAAAATTTCATGACAAATCGTGCCTATCAAACACACACACGCGTGGGTAAAAACCTCGTTTGCTACCTTTTCCACATTTGTCATGGAAAATCACGCCTATCAAATAGAACCTAATTAATAATTGTTCATATACTAGATCCCCGCATCAATGGGGGCTGACTGTATGCTACAAAACTTGCAAACAAATCTTAACATTCCATTTAAACTCAAATCAATAATTTCTCCATTCAAAACACACAAACAATGTCAATGAGAAATCATATATCAAAGTGGAGTTTATCATATCAAACTTCCAATGTAAAGAGACACGAAAATATCAATAAATCTAAAACAATGTTATCACAACTAGTTCTAAATATTAATATTACAAACCAATCAACATTAAATACAATATCTACAACAATATTACAAACCATCTAGCTCCATATAAAATTTTTAAAAAGAAAAATATTTGAAACCAATCCATCTCTAAATATATGTTTATAATAACTTTTCTACATCAAACAACATCGAATCTACTAACTCGAGATATAGCCAATCAAACTGACACAATAGCTTTAATAATTATTGCAAGCCATTACATCAAAATTCATTTCCAACTCTCGAAGCCTCAACAAATTATCATCAGTAGAGAATAAAAAATCCCCAAAATCAATCAATTTATAAAATGAACCTACATACAAACACATACAATCCATAACTTTACAATTGCATAATCGATAAAAACCATCACAATAACAAAATCGGATTATTAGTAAAAAATAGTGGAAATAAACAATCATAACAAATACTAAAAAGTGCAAAAATAAATAAATTATTGTTTATGCATTTTCGAAACACCTTGTTGGCATACAATATATAGTTTAAGGTTAAGAAGGGATGGCGAGATGGGCACACATAACTCTTACTAGGGCTCTCATGGATATAAAATCTAAATAATATAAATCGGGATAAATGTTCGGGAGATAATTTTAATCCCAGTTATTGTAATCCACTTAACAATAAAACATAACCTTACAATGTCTATAATAATGAACTCTGGAAGTCTATGCTCCAAAACCTAGTCCTATAACTAAAACCCCAAGAAAAAAAATTTCAAAACTTAAAATCAAACCCAATCGATTGACCCTATGCGGACCTGATCGATAGGCCCCTCCTATGACCCCAAATCTATGTTGTGTTATAAAATTTCCTTGAATTCAATTTCTTTTTACTATTTTAATCCAAAATAAACATATAAGGTTATCCCAACCTTTAATTAGTCCCAAAAATATACTAAAAGAGTTTCTAAAAGATTCTAAGTCGATCCAGCACCATAAGTTCAATAAAAGGAATAATTCTACTCTTCAAGAATTGTTATTCCTTAATAAAAAACATTATATTCTTGACTTAATTTCATATATAAATCCAATTTTAACCATTTAGGCCGCAGATTCAATTAATAATAAATAATCTGAGAAAGTGAAAGCAATATATATTTAATTCCTATATCGATATTTAGATTCAAATATGAAATAAAGTAGAAATAAAATTATCTCTGAATAACCTAATAGTTTAACCTAATAATGAGATTTTCCTAACTAGGGTTGGTAATCATAATATTTAATCCAAAATAAATTATAGTCAATAAAAAAAGAAAACTTATCCATTTCTTGAGCGGAATCCTAGAATAGAATCCTCATTGATGAATATCCATTGTTGGTGCTTCTTTGCTCCAATACTCCTCTCAAATGTCTAGGGTTTTGATTCTCTACAATGATACGATAATCAAATGACTTAATGAACTTATTTAATCTCTAATTTTCTTTAGTACCCCATGGGACAAACTTATAGCCCCAAAATAACAATCACGTGCTTTCAAAACTTAACCCAAAGGGTTACCTAACCCTAGGTCCCAACTTAACGTGTTTCAACTCTATTTTATGCCTCTAGGCTCATCTTAATATCGGTCTGCCACCCTAGGAGAGAGTTTGTATCCATGAGATGTGTGGAGGTGACATAATTGCCAAAGGAGTGAAGGATATGAGCATCACTCCTAGCACCAAGGTGCAAAATTGTCCACTACAAGATTTTGAGTTGTGGGTCTGGGTAACTCAGAATATGGAGGTGACTGAGGATGAGGTACTATGGTTGAACTAGTAAGCTAGTGTCTGACATATTTTCGACACATTGGTGGCGTACATCATTTGGCCGAATTTTCTCCTCAAGCCTTGTTAAGTTTTTATAGGAATTGGTGTATTTTGAAATTTATAGGAATTAACTTGAAACATTAATTTGTTTGATAATATGGAATTTTTATATTTTGGTCTTGATTTCATTTATATGTCATATTATATCATTGATCATGTTGATGTTGGTTTGAACAAAACAAGACTTATTTGAAACATGTTCACTATTGGGCAATAGTTACTGCCCAATAATTATTTTTCATGTTCTATAGTTTTTTCACGGTCAAGGATCGTGACAAAGGGTAGTTGTCACGATCAAGGTCCGTGACCAAGATGTAGCAAAAAATTAAGGTATATTCACATGACCTTAATTTTGGCCCATGCTCACGATCGACATACATTTATATCATCACTGACTCCCATTGTGCTCATGGGTAAGTTTGGACTTTTCATTATTAAAAATCGTGAAATAAAAAGATTTTTCATGATGAAGGACCTTGACATGATCGTAAAAATTATTATGTTATCACGTTTCTTGATCGTGACAAGTCTGGGTCACCCGCATTTACTCAGTGTAAAAAGGACCTTAATAAAGGGTAGTTTTCACGGCCAATGACCATACACGACCCTAGATCATGAATTTTTTTTGTCAAGGTCATTGATCATGACAAAAAGATCTAAATAGTGTAATGAATCTAATCATGAGGGTTTTTAGCTGACTATGATAATAATGGTGCTTTGTAGCCTATTCTATTACCTAATAGCTTTAAATTTGACGGGAAATCCTTAGAGACACGTGTCGACTTTTGGCTTGGAAGTCTAGTTTCATTTTAAAAAATTCTTTTTAAGCTATTTAAATTTGTCTTTTATCTTTTTTATTCCTTTTACCGTTCACTTTCTCTCTCTAATATCCTTTCAACACGTTGTTCAATTTTCTCTTTTCTATCAGCTTTTTTACCATCAATAGCTTCCAACTCAGAACCCCTAGACGTGTATAACCAATTTAAGGAGTTCATTTCTAAAAGTATGGTCAATTACTATATTGTGGTGAGAGAAATTTCCCGTCCCATCTAGTTACCCTATGGGGCTTCTCATTCTACTATGGTCCCCAATTTCTAGATTGATCTTCCTTCGAAATTATCAATTTATTACCCGGGGTTTTGGGAATAAATTCTCACTATTCAGAACTCTAATTATATCCATTTAACCCTATGGCATTGCAGGAACTGGGGAGGGGAGGACTTTGTGTAATGGCGAGGGCGATAGTTCTTGTATCCTAATCCGTCGCCTTCCCCCGAGGTCGGGTTATCAGCCTGAGGTTGGACTCAGTGACTTGCCCTGGAAGATGTTGGACGCCACGTCTAGTTTGAGTCGCACACCCCTGGTTCTTAGGCCTGGTACTAAGTGTGTTTAGTGCAATAAGAGGTTCAGTTGGCTTGTTCAGAGTCTCCAATTTGTTTTACAAACAAACAAACAAAGTATTCAGGCTAGGCCTTTCAGTCCAATCCTAAGGCAGGTTTTAAGTATGTACTTGGTCCAGATATTTTTCTAGTGTGGGTTCAGGAACATGGTTACGAGTGGGGAAAGTATTAGGCACCCCATTTTTTATGTATGCTTCTTTAATTCTATGCTAATTATTACTCTTTATAATAATTGATTACCTTTTTAGTTTTAGAATTGGTTTAGAGACCTTAGGTTAAGAATTACTCAAACGTAGACAG
Source organism: Sambucus nigra (assembly GCA_949130495.1). Lineage (NCBI taxonomy): Eukaryota > Viridiplantae > Streptophyta > Magnoliopsida > Dipsacales > Adoxaceae > Sambucus > Sambucus nigra. Next base: position 577,800,581 of record OX422211.1, on the reverse strand, counting down.
GTACTTATGTAGGAACATGGTATTAGTGATAGCCGTAGTAATATTACTTTATTCAGTATAGGTACAAAAAGGTTATTGTGTATGACTCTATGCTTATATAACAGGCGTGCATGAGAGAGATCGACTTTAAGACAGTTTGACATCTCCTTTGAGGCTCAAGGAGAAATTGAAAGGTGAGAAACAGGTGCATCTCTGTTATGATTAATGTATAAGTGCTTGCACATTTGTATGCGTTTGAGAATTTGTATGTGTATATTTTGGGGACACCGTCTTGAGATAATATTATATCTCATTTAATTTACTTAGGTTTACTAGATGAAAGTCGAGAGATGTGTGCATCTCGGTGGAGACAATATATCAAGAGACATATTGTTAAGGATCTAGCTCATAAGAAAGACTTGGTAATGTGACTATGTACCCAAGATGACTTGTGATCAAAGCCTAAGTAGTTCAGTTGTGTACTTAATGGGTATACGTTTGAGCGATTTAATATATTATTCTACTGATCGTGCATAAATATTGTATATTTATCCCCTTAATTTTGGTACCTTTGTGAACTCGAGTGGTGCAATTGATATGTATTTAACTCATAATTATTCTACTAACCTTCGTTGGCAAGTATTTCGTGTTTTGTGTTTCTCTTATGTATTTTACAGGTAAAGTATGCAAGCGGTGCGAAAGAGAAATCAAAATAATGAAAGAAAGGCTAGGAAGGCAAGTTCAAGGGCATTTTTGTAATTCTACAGCCCAATCCTGGAGGTGGGGTCAACTGGAAAGTTGAAGATCTCGGAACAACGATAACAGTGAAAAAAACAGCACCCAAATTCGACTACGGTTAAGGAGTTATTATCATTTGAAGTTGAGAAAAAATTCAAGAAAGAAAAGAAAAAAGCATGAAAATATTTCTAAGTGTTGAATTTCTAGCAAGTTCCCCAGAACCACGGAATGAACCGGTTCGGGGTACATGCAGAACCGGTTCGAGATACCTGATGCGCGAATTTTCACTTGAATGCTGATTGGTCCAAAGAGTTCTAATATGTACCAAAATCTTCTAAAACGTATTTGTATCTTTATAATGGCTTAGAAAAGAGAGTTCTGATGAGTTTTTCATAGAGAGGAAGGTAGGAGAGCTTAGAACCATAGAAAATAATTCTCCATCAAGTAGGTACTTTTATTGTTTGAATTACAAGTTTTCTTTAAATAAAGTTTGTTCCTTTCTTTCTTAATCTTGTAGTTAATTTATTTACATGCTTTCTTTATTTTTGGCGTTTTCAATTCGTTTATACATGCTTAGAGATAGTTTTCTTATTACATGCAACGTAGGATTCATGTTTTTAATTAATTGCACCATGTTAGGCTAGATTTCTAAGGGTTGGTGTGCATGAAACCAACCCGATGTAATTTATCCATGTAGAAGCTAGGGTTTGAATTGAAATTTGAATGAATGGTGTTGTGTAGTTTTCACAACCATTATAGAACTTTTTACCTCGATTGACCCTAGGTAACCGTGGTGTTTAAGGATGTGATGCGCGTATAGCTATTGCGACACTGATTTACTAATCTTTTGATTGTGTATGAGGCGGGCTTGAACCTCATATATTTAATGCTTGGGAGTACTAAAGACCAGGTTCCATTAAATTTCTAATTCAAAATTCTAGCATTCTATATGGTAAATTTACTAGGGTTTGGGGGATTGTATTCCCAACCTGTTTTTTCCTTCATTCTTGTTAAGTCATTCTTAGTTAGTTAATTTTGCTCCCATAGTTAGTACAGTAGTTTAATTTAGTTTGTACTTAGTTAATTAGTTATTTTCCATCTCAATCATCTTTTTATTTCTTTTTAGAGTCAATTTAGAGTTAATCGTCAATCCTTCCGTTGTCACAATTTTCTAGTCCTATTTCCCTGTGGAGACGATCCCGACTTACCAGGTTTATTACTAACGCGACAGGCTTGCACTTGAGCTTACAGAGTACGCACTTTAGAGACACATTCTTATTCGTGTCAAGTTTTTGGTGTCGTTGTCGGGGACTTAGGTAGACCTAGGTTAGATTCCATTAATCTAAAACTTCGACCAAAAAAAAATTAAGAATTTCAAAAAGCACAAAAGGATACTTCATCTCTCAAAAGCCCGTTAATGCAAAATTCTGAACTCACTCTAACTCCCCAAAATACTCCAACCAGCATTCATGAGAACTTGATAGTTGAGTACGACCCCGATAGCCCTCACACTCCAAACATTCAACAATTTTGGGTTCCATATCCCACACCTCCACACTCAATTGCAAGTAACACTCCAACATCCCTCTTAGGACACACCACAGAGTACGCTCCGAGTATACCAAGTGAGGATACATAGTCATCAAGTGATAGAGCCATGTCACAACACGGTAGTGTAGCCGCAGGTGAGGAAGAGGTCCCGTATCTCCCTTTCAGAGAAATCTTATATCCTGAGCGAATTGTCACTCCGGGATGCATTTTACTCCTGTATAATGCAGGGCAATTTTGCTTTAGGAATGGGATGATCCAGATACTTCCCAACTACTATGGAATGGAATCAGAAAAGCCATATCTCCACATCTGAGAATTTGAGGAGGCGTGTGAGACCCTCAGTGATCAAACTTGCACAAAAGATTGATCCGCCTCAAAATATTCCCATTCTCGCTAAAGGATAAGGCTAAGACCTGGGTATGGTTTTTACCTCCTAACTCGATTGCCTCATGGAACGATTTGCAATCTAAATTCCTTAAGAAATTCTTTCCTCCACATTGAATGAACTCCATCAAGGCTCAAATTCAAACTTTTCGATAATCAGAAAATGAGTCATTTGATCGATATTATGAGCATTTTAATGAGTTAATCACTTCGTATGCTCATCATGGATTTGATAAATTGCAAATCATTTCCTTCTTCCATAATGGGCTGAATATAAATTCCAAATAACTCGTTAAAACTATGTGTGATGGTCCCTTTGTCGACCTACTGAGCTTCACCTGACGTATGTCGCCGAGACTACCCAAGCATGGGATACATCTGACCCTAGTGCTCATAATCGAATGCGCCAAATAACCACCACTCCATCGTCGACCGACCTATTTCACGTAGAAAAGGATACTATGACGACCAGTCAACTCGATCTACTTGAGAAAGGAATGCGAGAAGTACTTGAGATATGTGCAAGAGGACCAACTGGCTCCATCCCGAACCCCATTGAGAAGGTGTGTGTCACTTGTGAGGTGGGATATTCAACAAAGGAATGCCCGATAATACCCGCCTAAAAAGTTATGCTACGGGAGCAAGTGAGTGGTATAGGAGGATTTAAGGGTAATTTCGGTGAATCGCATCAGAATTCTTACAACCCTTCATGGAAAAACCATCCTAGTTTTAGCTATGGGAAAAAAAATGCTGCAATGAATCCTAATTCACATGGTGCCCCTCCCCCACCATCACACGTTCAATAAGTACCATACATGCAAGAACATGTGCAAGCACCACCACCTCCAAGACCATATATCACTCCACCGCGGAGAAGTCTCGAGGATACGATAAACCAATTCATCACTGCCCAGAATGCAACCACTGCTAGACATGAGCGTATGATCAATGATATAAATGAGACTATTTTAAAGATGGAATCATCGTTGAGTATCCAAGACAAGGACAAGTTTCCTGCCCAAGGTCAAACTAGTGTTAGCTCTACCTATACGAAACATTAGGAGCAATGTCAAGCTGTGACCACTCTTCGTAGTGGGAGAGTCTTTGATTTATCACCTCCTCCACACGTCGCAACCAAAGACAAGGAGATTTTTCCCAACACGAAAGAGGCCGAAGATGTCCCCTTGAAAGAGAGTGATAAAGAAGACACTAGTGAGCCTGAGGTAGTAGTGAAACCACCCCTCGCGGCACCGTTTCCTCAAAGACTAGTTCCTTCCCATAAAGGAAACCCCTGTGATGAAGTGCTAGACGTGATAAAGTAAGTAAAGTTAAATTTACCTTTCCTCGATGCCATTAAGCAGATTCCAGCTTATGAAAAAGTCATCAAGGACGTGTTAACAGTGAAGAGGAAGATGAAGGTAAAGAAAAATGTAGTTCTAGCACAGAATATGAGTTCCATTCTACTTAATGATCTCCTGCTAAAATTCAAAGATAACGGTGCACCCACCATTTCCTGCATCATTGGAGAAAATAAAATTGAAAAATCCTTACTTGACTTGGGATCAACTGTCAATATCCTCCCTTACGTCATCTATAGGCAACTTGATCTGGGCGACCTCAAGCCCACAAAGATCACTCTCCAATTGGCGGATCGAACTGTGAAGATCCCAAGAGGTATAGTTGAGGACGTTATCGTCCAAGTTGACACTTTTTACTTCTCGATAGATTTTATCATTTGGGACATGGATCCCTCCTTCGCATCAAACAATCATGTTCCCATTATTCTTGGGAACCCATTCTCAGCTATGACTAACGCAATAATCAATACTCAAAATGGGCAGATGCAACTCACCTTTGGGAATATGACCTTAGAGACTAACATCTTCCATATAGCCCAACATATAGGGGAAGAAGATGATCTTCACGCGGTGAGCTTAATTGATGAGATTGTAGAGGAGTACTTTGAGGAAAACTATTGTGGAGATGCTTTAGGGACTTTCTTAGTGTCGAGCCACGAGAGTGAGGGGGCGTATACTGAATTCGATAAGAAAGTTGAGGAGTTGAGAGATTTACTTGATGAGAGAGCGTCGGACAAGGACGCGAGAGATGTAAGTTGGGTTTCTCGATTCGAGGAGTTACCTCCGAGGGAGGCACGCATGGTACCCTCCAGCGATAAATTTCCAACCCTCAAATTGAAAAAACTACCCTCCCATGTTAAATATGCATATCTAGGAAAAGACGAGACATTTCCTATTGTTGTCTCCTCTAGCCTAGACGAAGAGCAGGAGGGTAAGCTATTAAAGATTTTGAGGAAGAACCAAAGTGCTTTTGGTTGGTGTATTTCTAATTTAAAGGGGATAAGTCCTTATATTTGCATCCACAAGATCCATCTCGAGGAGGATGTAAAGCCCTCGAGAGAAATGCAAAGAAGGCTTAACCCCAATATGAAAGAAGTGGTGAGGACAGAAATCATTAAGTTATTGGATGCCGGGATCATCTACCCAATCTCGGATAGCAAGTGGGTGAGACCTATTCAAGTTGTCCCAAAGAAGTCGAGCATGACAGTGATTGAAAATACAAAAGGAGAGCTAGTTCCCCAACGTACCACCACCAGGTGGCGCGTTTGCATTGATTACCGAAAACTTAATGTAGGAACTAGGAAAGACCACTTCCCCTTGCCATTTATTCATCAGATGCTTTAGAGAGTAGCGGGCCACCCTTACTACTGCTTCCTTATGGTTACTCCGGATATAACCAAATTGAGGTAGATATATTTGACCAGGAAAAAATGACCTTCACTTGCCCCTTTGGTACGTTTGCCTACAAACGTATGCCATTCGGTTTGTGTAATGCACCCGTGACCTTTCAAAGGTGCATGTTGGGTCAATTTAGCAACATGATTGAGAGAGGACTTGAAGTGTTCATGGGCAACTTTAGCATTTTTCGCACCTCCGATCTTTATCTGGCGAATCTAAAAAAAGTACTTACCCGGTGTGTGGATAAGAACTTAGTGCTAAATTGGGAGAAATGCCATTTTATGGTCATTGATGGAATAGTTCTTGGCCACATAGTTTCATCCAAAGGGATTGAAGTTGATAGAGCTAAGATAAATGTCATTGTCGATCTACCCACACCAAAATTTCTCAAAGACATTCGCTCCTTCTTGGGCCACACGGGGTTTTATCTAAGGTTCATTAAGGACTTTAGCGCCATCGCTAGGCCCTTAAGCAACCTCCTTATGAAGGATACCCCATTAGAGTGGAATGAAGCATGCCAAAGTGATTTTGAAAAAATTGAAAAGCATGCTTGTTTTTGCTCCCATCATGCAAGCGCCAGATTGGTCCTTACCATTTGAGCTCATGTGTGATGCAAGTGATTTTGCAATAGGGGCTGTTTTGGGCCAACGGAAGGATAAAAAGGCTCAGGTTATCTACTACGCTATCCGGACTCTTACCGGACCATAACTCAATTACTCCACTACGGAGAAGGAATTGCTAGCCGTAGAATTTGCTCTAGACAAATTTTGATCCTATCTCATTGGGTTACCCATTACTTGTTTCACCGACCACGTGGATTTAAAATACCTCCTTGCAAAGAAATATGCAAAGCCGCACCTCATTAGGTGGATCCTACTCCTATCTCGGCTTTCGTCCGACGTACCTAGCGATTCGATACCCATAGACGAATATTTTTTGGATGAGCAACTATTTGCTACCTCTTCTTTGCCCTGGTTTACGGATATAGTGAATTATCTTTTCATGGGAGCCGTCCCTCCCGAGTGGACACCGTAAGATAAGAAGAGGTTCATTACTTGGTTGCGCAGGTTTTTCTATGAAGATCCTGACTTACGGGGTTTATTACTAACGTGACAGTCTTGAACTTGATCCTAGAGAGTACGCACTTTAGATACCGAAAGTCATCCAGTTATGTCATTCAGAAGCTTATGGAGGTCACTTTTTGATGAAAAAGATGGCTGTTAAGATTTTTCAAAGAGGTTTCTATTGGCCCATAATATTCCGGGATGTGAGAAATTATTGCAAATCTTACGATAGGTGTCAAAGGATGGGAGCGATAACCCGACGAGACATGATGCCATTAACCCCGATACTCATTATTGAGATCTTTGACTGCTGGGGTATTGACTTCATCCCCCATCTTTTGGTTTCTTATACATTCTTATCGCGGTAGACTACGTTTCTAAATGGGTGGAAGCCATAGCTACTAAGACAAATGACAACAAAGTGGTGATTAGGTTCCTACAAGAACATATACTTTCCCGCTTCGATGCTCCGAACGTGATAATTAGTGATAATGGCATGCACTTTTGCAACATGCCATTCGAGAAGCTCATGGGAAAGTATGGCGTCGTTCACAAGGTTGGAATGACCTATCACCCACAGACGAATGGGAATGTTGAATTAATGAATCAGGAAATCAAGCACATCCTCGAGAAGACCGTTAATCCCGATCAAAAAGATTGGTCACTTAGATTGAATGACTCACTATGGGCCTATCGTACCGCATATAAAAATTCACTCGGCATGTACCCATTCCGCTTTGTGTATGGCAAACCTTGCCATCTTCCCATTGAATTAGAGCACAAAGCGTATTGGGCGATTAAGAAGGTGAATTACGATATGGATAAATCCGATGAAGCTCGCAAGCTTAAATTAAATGAGTTAGAAGGGATACGCATGACGCGTATGAGAACGCAAAAATTCCAAAGAAAGGATGAAACTCGCCCACGATAAGATTATTCGACGTAAAGAGTTTCTTCCCGAGCAAAAAGTGCTTCTTTATAACTCTCGGCATGATCTATTTCCGATAAAGTTGGGGTCTCGATGGACTGGCCCGTTCGTTGTGAAGAATGTATTCCCTCACGGAGCTATGGAATTAAACGATTTAAAAGGGGGGAATACGTTCAAGGTGAATGGATAATGCCTAAAGCCATATCTAGATGCGTGTGTGGAAGAAGTCAACACAATTTGGTATCGAACCCCGTTTACGAGGTAGATTGGGCTGAAAAAGAGAGGTCATGGCACCCCCGACGCGTATGGGGTGAATTCTTGTGTACAGTAGTAGTGTTTGAGTTAGGATATTTATCAGTCCGAAAGCATGGGTCATGATAGGGATTGAAATAGCACACTTTTTGATAGAGATTGCACACATTATGAGGGTTTGGTAGAGAATTTTCAGGGAGCCCGAGGGTCTAGGATATCTTACGGGGCCATAAGCAAGTGATGAGGCATGGGAGAACACTTAGATTTTGAGAAATGAGAGAAACCAAGCTTTTAAGACAACAACTTCCCCCGAACCACAGGGTGAACCGATTCGGGGGCGAACCAGTTTGGTGTACAAGACGAACCGGTTCGGGGGTCCTGGAAGATTCTTCCCCCCTCTTTTACAAATTTATTCCCACCTTCAACTCCCTCCATACCTATTCCAATTTCCCACCAAAAGTCACCCCCACATACCTATAAATTCACCCTCAACCCCTCTCCATTTCTCACACTTCATTTCACTCTCCCTCACTTCTACACTATATCACCTATATATCTATATTTCTCTCTCTCACCATACCACGCCCCCGCCAAGCAAACTTCCGTCCTAGAAAATATGAAGACACCACCATCCTCGATGACGAGGGTACGGGAGTATTTCGGTCCGTCCAAGAACATCATTGGGCCAAGCGCTATTTCTCGGCCACTCGCACCATTCATATCGAGTGGTTTGTTAATTGGGAGCAGCTGCCCGGTGAAGTCACCGCCCTTTTCCACCGCCGGGGGTGGTGCTAATTTTTCTCTCCTACGAGAAACAAAGTTTTTGAATCTGAAATTTGCCAGTTCTATGCGACGCTCGTGCACAAATCCTCCACTCTTCATGAGGCTTATCTTGACGGCATTCAGATTCCTTTCTCTGCCTCCATCATTGCTTACAAAATGCAAAAAAAAGGGGTTGTCTTCCCTGTGCCTTTCATGTATCCCACCAATGGTGCCCCCCCACACCAAAGCTGAATGTGTTGCCCGAATGGCACCCGGGTAGGAATGGTTGTGCGATTCATTTCCGATAGGAAGTCTTTCGGACACGATGTGATTCACGCACCTCATTGCATGTGGAGCAATCCACCAAACCACCAATGATTCGGTGGTCAGGCTGCGTCACGCCAACTTCTTATACCATTTCCTCAACCCCGAGAGCACGATTAATCTTGCTCAACTTTTTTACGCGGACATCCTCCATGCAGCCTATGACGAGTGTGGAAAAACAGCGCTCCCCTACGCTCGCCTTATCACTGAAATTCTGATTGATGCCGGGGTGGACGATCCGGGGCAGCAAGTCTGACTCCCCCGCCCAATTGGAGGCACTTCCACCACCCGTAGTAAATGCCAAATGAGGGTGGCCCACCCCGACCATCCTATTATTGATGAGGGTACGGGGGAGGCACGACACGATGCCCCAATTATGGATGTGGGGGAAGATGAAGAGTATGATGAAGACGAGGACGACGACTCAGATTTTGAGCCCCCTGGTGCAGATTTCTATAGGCGCCTTTCGGCAATGGAAACCCGTTTGGACAGTTTCCTCACCCAATACAATCGATACTAAGCGGCCTATCAGATCAAGAGGCCTACCTAAGGGATACGAGCATGATGCATCGTCTCCAAGACCATTTATACGAGCTCAACTTCGGTGGACCCCCTCCAACTTTCTTCAATGATCCGTATGATCCTAATGCACCCGGCCCCTCCAATCCACATACCCAGTGAAGCCCTTGTTTGCTATTAATGTTTATTTTTGTTAGTTGCGATGTGATTTTCTATTTAAAAATTTTGATTGTGTAATTCTCCCATCACTCGTGTAACACAGGCTCTTAGTATCTATAAAAGAAATCCTGCATTTCTACTTTATTTGTTCCTTTGATTTTCTCTCACTTTTAATTCGCTTTGAGTTATATTTTAGTCCTTTTTGCTTGAGGACAATGCAAAAGTCTAAGTTAGGGGGGCCACAAGTGCGTCTTTCTAAAACTTCACAAATTTTCAAAAATGCCCAAAAATTTCCAAATAAAAATCATAAAATTTTGAAAATCCAAAAATATTTTGCTTCAAAATAAATAAAATTTAGAATTTAAATTTTTCAAAAATATCACCTTTATTCTATTTGAAGTCTCAAATTGTTAAATCTCTATTGCACTAAGCCGAAATTGACCAAAGATGGAATTTGTGCAAAAATTGATGACTTAACGAATAAGTGTGGAGATTAACAAAACTCAGTGAGATTTCGAGCCTATCGATCTTTTTTAGTTTTTAAATCAATCTGAGTTAATGATTAACTCATAGTTCTAATTCAGCATTTTAAATAAGTCGTTGATGATCTTAATACCCTTGTTTGATCGGTTATGGGAAATGGAATGTTGTCTTGAAAAAAAATGCGCTACAAATCTCTAAATTAAATTAATCTCGAGATGCATATGATAAATTAATAAGTAATTCGGTCAATGAAGTAGGTCATCATTTGTTACCAAAAAACATTGGCCATAAAAAGATGTGAAAAATTATCCTTTTGATAACCCAATTGAGCTGAATAAAATTTTTCCTTTTCGTTTGGTAACCCAAAAAACCCAAGTAGTTCGGAATTGTGAAAATTAGTAATGTCATCAAGTAAGTCCAAATAGTGCAATAAAAAGGGGGAAGAAAAAAATAGATAGAAAAATTCTCAACAAAAATCGCAAGAAAAGAAAATAAGTGAAAAAAATAGATAAAAAGAATAGAAAATGAGCAAAAGCCCGAAAAAGCACTTGGGGACATCATAAGAAAATTTTTCCAATTCCGAAGTTCCCAACCATTTCCACGTTACCCAATACACCATTAACCTAAAAACTCCTTTCGAGTTCGAATTGCGAAATTGATTACCGCGTGGTGAGCTAAGATACAAAAAGATAATATGAGAGATTAAATGGTGTGAATTTGAGTCAATGTTCCCATTTTTCAAAAACTATATTCCGATGAAGATATCGTTTCACCATATATTTCCGTCCTTTCAACATAGTATGCGTGAATTTGTGTTTTAGTGCATTTACTCTTTATGACACGCATACCGAGAGAATATCCACAATACGAGTGATTCGTTTGTGAGAGCATTCCATGAGAATTTGAATCAAAACAAATTTTTGGAAAGCAACGTAATGATCAATTGGTGGAAATTTGAGGTTAATTTTCGGCTTCGCACACACACACGACAAATTGAGACTCTTTTGAATATGAATTTATGGTGATTATTTTTCAAAAAGTTTAAAGTGTAATTTTTTTATGTATTTTGATTTTTCATTGAGTCTAAGTCGACTTTTGTGGGTATATTCACTGCAAACCCTCACGAGACAACACTCGTCCTACTAGGGTAACCTAGGGATTTAACGGCTTGTTGCATACGCTAAATGCAATCACTTGCTCGCGAAAATGGTTTCCTATCCCAATAAAGTGTTTAGAAGAGTTGTGATGTTATTCCTTTTCTTTTACATTGCCCGAGACGCTCAAAGTTTGAAGTTAAGGGGGGTTGATCGGGCATAAATATTGTATATTTATCCCCTTAATTTCGATACCTTTGTGAATCCGAGTGGTGTGATTGATATGGATTTAACTTGTAATTATGCTACTAACCGTCGTTGGCAAGTATTTTGTGTTTTGTGTTTCTCTTATGTGTTTTAAAGGTAAAGTATGCAAGCGGTGCGAAAGAGAAATCGAAAAAATGAAAGAAAGTTTATGAAGGCAAGTTCAAGGGCATTTTCTTAATTCTTAGGCCTGATCCCAGAGGTGGGGCCAACTGGAAAGTTGAAGAGCTTGGAACAACGATAAAATTGGAAAAAACGACACCCAAATCCGAGCTACGGTTAAGGAGTTATTATCATTTGAAGTTGAGAAAAAATCCAAGAAAGAAAAGAAGAAAGCATGAAAATATTTCTAAGTGTTGAATTTCGAGCAAGTTCCCCAAAACCACAGAATGAACCGGTTCGGGGTATATGCAGAACCAGTTCGAGGTACCTGATGCACGAATTTTCACTTGAATGTTGATTAGTCCAAAGAGTTCTAATATGTTACAAACTCTTCTAAAACGTATTTGTATCTTTATAATGGCTTAGAAAAGAGAGTTCTGATGAGTTTTTAATAGAGAGGAAGGTAGGAGAGTAGCTTAGAACCATAGAAATAATTCTCCATCAAGTAGGTACTTTTATTGTTTGAATTACAAGTTTTCTTTGAATAAACTTTGTTCCTTTCTTTCTTAATCTTGTAGTTAATTTATTTACAGGCTTTCGTTATTTTTTGGGTTTCCAATTCGTTTATACATGCTTAGAGATAGTTTTCTTATTACATGCAATGTAAGATTCATGTTTTTAATTAGTTGCACCATGTTAGGCTAGATTTCTAAGGGTTGGTGTGCATGAACCCAACCCGATGTAATTTAGCCATGTAGAAACTAGGGTTTGAATTGAAATTTGAATGAATTGTGTTGTGTAGTTGTCACAACCATCATAGAACTTTTTACCTCGGTTGACCCTAGGTAACCATGGTGTTTAAGGATGTGATGTGCGTGTAGCTATTGCGACACTGATTTACTCATCCTTTGATTATGTATGATGCGGGCTTGAACCTCATATATGTAATGCTTGGGAGTAATAAAGATTGGGTTTAATTAAATTTCTAATTCAAAATTCTAGCATACTATACGGTAAATTTACTAGGGTTTGGGGGATTGTATTCCCAACCTATTTTTTTCCTTCATTCTTGCTAAGTCATTCTTAGTTAGTTAATTTTGCTCACATAGTTAATACAATAGTTTAATTTAGTTTGCACTTAGTTAATTAGTTATTTCCCATCTCAATCATCTTTTTATTTCTTTTTAGATTCAAGTTAGGGTTAACCGTCTGTCCTTCCGTCATCATGATTTTCTCATCCTATTTTCCCGTGGAGACGATCCCGACTTACTGGGTTTATTACTAACGCGACAGGCTTGCACTTGAGCCTAGAGAGTACGCACTTTAGAGAGACATTCTTAGACGCACCATTTACCTTGAGATAATTTGAGATCTCATTGTAGTTATGTATACGTAAGGTATTAGACTTAAGAGATATGTGCATCTCGATGGAGACAACATATCAAGAGACATATTATCTAGGCTCAAGCTCACGAAAAGGACTTGGTATTTTTCCTACATAATCGTGTGGCCACAAGATCAAAGCCTACATAGTTTAATTATTCCCGTTCTCCAACATGATGTATGTGCAAGTGTAGGACTTAGATTAGGAGAGGGAGGGATGGTGTATGGAATATTAGGATGGGATTGAACCCTAAGATGCTCGATATTAATTCATAACCTTAGAATAGATGGGTTATTATTAGACAAAAGGTATTGTCCTTTAGACTAGTTTGGAGGTGTAGAACTTGGATATTTTAGGCTAAGAAATGGGGAGGTTACATCAAGGATGTAATGTTTGCTGAGAGGCATAGCAGAACATTACATCTTGGTATTAGGCTGGGAGAAGTCAGGGAGTTCTGGACCAGGGATGGATTCATCCCTAGTAGGTAATACACCGAGATACGTATTACAAGACTTGGGCTTCACGATTTTAGCTCAGTATAGAAACTACGTACCGAAGGGGACTTAAAATCAAAGCCAATGTAGTTCCAAAAAATGTGGATGGAATATAGGGGTGTGTGGATTATATATAGGGGTTTGTATTGGGGATGGATGAATCCCTAAAAAATAATACACCGAGGGACGTAATATGAGGCTCGGGCTTCATGAGTTTAGTTCACTATAAAGTACACATACCCAAGGAGAGACATGATTAAAGCCAACGTAATTCTAACAAGTGGAGCATATCGGCGATGGGATACTGGGTATACAATATTTATCATTACGATATTTATGGAGCCTAGTCCTTAATATACAATTTTCATTGTGTTGGATTAATATATTTATATGTTAAAATAATTTCTAATCAGAGGCCGATGCTTGTCGAGTATTTGGATATGAAAACACATATTCGAGTGTTGTCGCATTGACGAGCTTTACTCATTTGGAGAAGTGGTGGAAGTTATCATATTTTAGACTTTGGCTCAATGCAAAATTTTGGACTGACTCGGATCATGAACACTTTATGTGTTTTATGTTTTATAATTATCATTGTGACATTTAATTAGCATTCTTTTAACACATGAGTATGTCACGTCAATTAATAGAGATGTTGTGTTGGAAATGAGGCTTTAAAATATAAACTCTGTAAATTGCATACTTGGTTCCATAAATCGGGGCCAGGAAAAATTAAATACATATATATGTAAAATTTATTGCACTATATATAGGTTATTTCCCCAAAAATTTGGCCATAGATTCTTTATCCTTGGAGCAAAAAGTCAATTTTGTGTCGGGGGGAGTGTCCCCCTTTTTGGTGTTTTCAAGTCGTGAAGAGGTTCCTATAGAAATGTTGAGTTTTACGTTTTTTATCCACAGTTAGGTAGATCTTCGACAAGAAGTGTATGTTTTTTCAAATTTTTTGCGAAGGTTTGACTCTATTTGGGACTCGAAAGAGACTTCGCCTAAGTACTAGTTTTCACTTTAATGGGAAAGTGACTTTGCTGAAGTACAAGCTTCCTCGGAACTTTTAGAATGAGCTCGAGTATCTAGGATATTTGGTGGAGAAAAAAATGAAAAAATTGGATCGTTGTCGGGTTTTGGGCTCTCAGTCATTTTAGAAGTGCGTAAAATGAAAGGTGGATGCCTTTATTTATATGAAACTTAACTTGAGCTTCTACCGAAGGGCAGAAGGTTTTGGTCCATTGATTTTGGTTAAGTTCATCACGTGGACGACTGAGATAATATGATCTGACACAGCTTCTACCGATTGGTATAAATACCACAAATCCTTTTGTTGATCGGCATAAGGATCCTAATAAAGCTTATGGGACTTGTTATAATTACTTTTGTTTTCAATTTAGATCCTGACAGTTTTTTATAATAAGTTTTTGGTCTTTTTTAGTCTCCTTTTGGGGTGGTTTTTCTCTAAGACTTTGGTGGATCCGAATTTAGGGTTCGAGACTTGGGCGAGGCCGAGTTTAGGGTACATAAGGGTGTTCTTACCCTAAAAAATAAACGATGCCAGTATTAGGGAATCTTTTCGGGTGAAAGACAATGAGACACAACCCATTTGCAAATTGAGCTGTCCACATAGGCGGTCAATTAGGAGTGTGCGCGTACGGACACTCTTCGTTAAAATTGAAAGGCCTAAAATGGGGTTGACCATCTTAGGGAAAATTGAGGTCTAAGGAGTGATAGTGGAAAACCTTAGCTTCGAAAGTTGGATTTTTGGAAATTTAGTGGAGGCTTTGATCGTATGACATAAGGTTGCTTGTGTAGGTCTAGGGGATTTAGCAATACAGTTAGATAGGGGATGGGTTAACCAAACGGTAGAAGTATCCTTTCTCCAAAATGTGTTTAATGCGTGTTCGATCTGCCATTTCAAGAAAGCTTTCTATATAGATCTCCAACGATAATTTTTACCGAATGGATATCATTACTCTTTTTGGATATCAATTAGGCACGTTATTTTCTTGCTTCCATCCATTATGTATAAAGAAAGTTGCTCGCATTTTGAGACGCTCAATGTTCTGCCATTGCTATCATTATCAGGAAACCTCCTAGTGGGGACGAGGGCATCTTCTTTGGTGCCGATCGTACCGATAGTGGCACATGATGATACTTCACTCTCCTTGGGTTTTGTCACTCCGTCTTTGTTAGCATCTTAAGGCGGTTGTTGCACCCACCCGGTGATACCATTTGCCTTTATAGTGGTTCTTCATAGGGAGGACCAAGTGATAAATATTCATCAACATGGATCGACTTTTGGCATATTAGCATCGTCTTTGGAGCCCTCCCACTTTGAAAATGATGTGATTTTTTCAATAGTCTCTTTATTTGTACATCTGATTTTTAAGTTTTGACTTAGTTTTATATTTTTTGTAAACTTTCAGTCGGTATTGGTTTGATGCCAGTTAGCTGCGGGAGATGCAGACACGCTGGTCATTGACCCATTTGGCTTTATGCCAATTGACTATGGAGTTTGTTAAGGATGTTGATATGGATCTGGTTGTCAATAGGTCTTGTACTCAAATGGAGTATCTGCATTGGGTGTATGGGCTGGGGTGTCGAGTTAAAGAGTTGTGGATGAGAGTCGTACTGGTGGTCCTTCTATAAAGAGGCCTTGTGCCAAATACTTTTTAGGGTGATGGTGTTTTGAGGTTAGTATTTTGGGTTAGATTTGATATAACCTCCTAAGAAGACCTTTTTTGTAGTTTTATTATTTTTTTGGACGCAATATAGTTCGGTAGTATGTTCCTTTATGAGGAAAATGAGGAATCCCCGATGTATTTGTGCCTTGGATGGAGATTCTCATTCTATATATAGATGTATAAAAATAATGACATTCTCCCTTTCTAGGGTATGTTTTAGTATATATTTTATTTAGATTTATTATGCATGAATGGAAAAGTATGGACAGAATTAGGCCGAAGCCCTTTTATTTTTGAAATGTTAGTAATAATAATGACAAAAATAATAGTAATAAAAATACAAATAATAATAATGATAATAATAATATACGAAAAAGGGTACGAAAGCAAAGGTGCACTATCTTTTTTATATTTTTTCTTTTTGGAGAGAGACAATTTTATATGCTTATGGGAGAGACACTTTATTCGAACGAATGATGGAGCAGGAGGGGAATTTACCCTATTCTTTCTGTTGGTGATAGGGCGAGAGCCTTTTGATATGACTTTGAAGTTGGAGGGTCATCCTTTTTACTAAAAATAGGGTGTAGTTTGCGGGGAGCCCTTAATGAGTCATCCTGTTAACCATCTTCATCCCGAGATGCAAGGTGTTTGGGAGAGGGAGATGTTTGGTGTTTTTTTTCTTGGGGAAGTGTATAGGGGTAGCATATTTTCCCTTTTTCAACTTCTTTTTTATTTTTAATCATATTATCCTTTGCATTTAGTTTAAATAAGGATGACTTTGTAGAGCCTTAAAAGGCCTAAGAGCGCTATTTTTATCACTTGACACTTAGACTTTTAGATGGTGCCAATTCTTTAGGAGTAAGGGCACAATGACCATAAACAAGATTTTTTCGTAACATGGGGTTTTTGGTGTTTATTTAGATCAGGCCCAAAGTGAAATCTCGATTTGCCTACATATCTCCGATTCAAAGGTAATGGTGCGCCCACAATTTTGAACGTCTATAATAATAATAATATAACAGAGAATTATATCCACATGGTTATCTCTAAAAATAAATAAAAAGGTTAGGGACTTAAAGCGCCCTAGGTAATTTCAATCGAAAGGTTGGTGGCTCAAGTGGGATTTTTGATGTAGGGTAGAGAATATGTATGGACTTGAATAGTCTTTCATCCCTCGAAGACCAATTTTACGATCCTTTTCCTTTTCACCCTAAGAAGATTTAAGGAAATAATTTCTTTAATCGATCAAAATTTAAGGTTTGGGAAAACATGACTCCGTCGAGATCAGCTAAGGTAGCCTCCCCTCTAGAGTTTATTTTGGTGACTAGATAGGTCCCTCCCCAGTTGGGTACAAATTTACCGCCCTTATTTTGGGAAGGTTTGAGATTCTCTTTTAAGACTAAGTCGATGTCTTGGATGTTTCGCTTCTAGATTCGTTTGTTGAATGCCCGGGTGATACGATATTGATATCCGTGGTTATGATAATTAACTTTTAGCCTCCTTTCGTTCAAAATAGTCTAGTTCATCATAGTGGGATTATACCTAGTAAGTTTCGATCGCTTAACTTTCGAGCATGACCCTTAGTGAGGTTACCTCGAGTTTTATAGGTAGTATTACCTGCATAACATAAACTAGTGAGTAGGGGGTAGCCCTGATGGAGTTTTTTCTGTAGTACGATAGCCCCAGAAGGCGTATGGATTTCAGTCATATTACAGATGGCGTTTTTGATATATTTGTTAGTATCTCAAACCTTTATGAACCATTCATATGATTAAAACCCCTTCCCACACCTTTATTTATAAGTACAAAAGGTAAGCTTGGGCTAAACTTAATTTATTAAGAGTATAGGCTTGACTACTTAGGTATGTGGACTATACTAGGAATGGAAGACAAATAATTAAGTTAGCTACAAATAAATACTCAAAATCCCAAAGTACATTTACTGTAATTTTTTTATATTTAATCATGAATTAACCCCACTAAATAATCATGACTACATTCCGATTTAATTATCTCAAAAATCACTCGGATATAATGACGTCTTATTTGTCAAATTTATTAAGGTATATAATACGATTCCCCACATTAAGACTGATACCCTATTGGTCTAATCAATTTGTTATTAATCAATTTTAACCAATATTTAATCAATTTCTTTGATTTTTTGACTTAACTTATTTTGCTACTTCTACTAGGATTATGAAATAATCCACTGATCGGGTTATACTTGGTGGAAACAAAATCTTATAATTCCATCAAAGGTGTATCATAATCATATGTATCCCCGGATGCGGATTCCTCTGAGTTAAGATCCTATTCCTAATTACACAGCTATCACCCAATATGTGGGGATCATTTGATTCATTATAATATTGAATCACACCCATAACAACCCATTTGATAGCTATATAAACATCCCAATCCTCATGATTATAGGGATTTAGAATTAATTCACCCTTTGAAAATCATGTGAGCTGGCCCGAGTCTAATCAAGATAACCTTTAGACTCAATTCTCACGGGTGACCCTGTTCAATACATTCCCGGGATATACCAATCATAATCCTCTATTGAACTATCACATAAGTTCTCGAACCATCATTTCGAATCCACATAGTTTGATATAAACTACTAGGATTGTATCGCAACCATTTCGATAGTATGCTAACTCCCAATCTAGGTTGTGAATGTTTTAATAGTGCTAGAACCGAAATTCCAGTATTCTTATGATCAATCCTATGTTGTATCAGTGGAATTCCTACTAATCTATATTATCCAGCATATCTAAAATATATTTAAACCAAATATCAGTCATACTCATAATCATGATTCTTATTTCAAAATGAATTGATATAATCTTATTGAAATGTGACCATTATACATGGTTTTAAGATAAAAGCCCCAACAATATTAGCTCAAAGTAATCAACCAACCCTGAACTGACCCAATATAAAGCATTCGCCCAAGTCATATCGTCGTATAATTTGAATAGATAGACCAAACCATAACCGTCCTATGACCGAGTGATAAATCCACTATTAAGAATATACCATAACCATATATTGCGAATCATTATTCATTCATTATGATTGACCCATTCTCGGTGTATTTTAACATTTTTGCTCATTATGTACACCTCCTAATTTTAAGGTTTCACATATATAAATGTATTATGCAATTAGTCTCATGACAATAATTGAGTCCAATGTATTCGTATATGTATATACAAATAAAATATAGCATACTAACCATAACCACGGAAGCACATAAATCGAAATGTTAAACCATCCGTGAACCCAATATATAGTTGTTTAACATTACAAAAAAATAATAACCACTTACGGAGTTTATATATATATATATAGTTATACAAATATAATCCAATGTATGTGGTACCCCACCTAAATGTTATACTGATACTCGTACTTATACTAACCCAACCTCAACCATGTGGTCTCACCGAATAACAAGCACAAAATGAATACTATATAATTATATATAACATAATATATATATAAGATATTGCATAATTCCTGTATACTTTGTAAGAGAACACTTCTCTTGATCTAGGGTGTTTCAAGATAAATGGAGGCATAACCCGTATTAATGGAAATGAATATTAATCAATAAATGCACTATCAAATGACAAGGAATAACTCACATGCATAAGAGAAAGAACAGATTATAAATATAAGTGTTTGGTAATAAATGAACCTAAAAGGAAACTAGCTAGAGTGAGAAAAAAGTAAGCACTCTAGATACACCTCAGGTAGGTGTGGCCATCCCGTCGGATTTACTCCCTCTCTGTGGTCGACAATCGCGCACGCGCGGTTGGAGAGGGAGAGAAGATCCCATGCCTTTTTCCAAGAGTGCTTCAGCCGTTGTCGATGTCGGTGATGTAAAGAGATGGAGACACCGCCTATTTTGCACAAAACATGCAAGAGAACATGTCGCCGCCTCGAGAGAGCGGCATTAAAAGACAAACTGATGCTTATGAAACCAATAGTTAAGAGGTTTGGGGGCTAAGTTACGGAATGGGAAGGTTTTAGGCACCTATCCCTCCCCTTTCGGTCTCTCATGGGCTTATGTTACTATTTTCTTTAATTTCTTCGTGAAGTGTGTGCGTGTGTATATATAAATGGAGATCAAAATCGCTTGACTCATATCATGGAAAAGACAGAGTGAGGTCATCAAAAGGAATGTTTCCAAAATAATAATTAGAAAATATAATGTGCGTGCTTATCGAGATATTAATCGTTATAATGGAACGATAATATTTTTTAGACAAGACGCAAATATTAATCACAAGTATGGTATATATGAGTAATGTATGGATAAAACAGAAGAAAGATGAAAATATGAAAACTGGAAAATTGGACTCGAGTCTTGAATTTTAGCCCAAAATGCTTATGTAGCTTATAAAGGAATCAAAGCAGATGTAGTTCGCATGAGG
Organism: Sambucus nigra; assembly: GCA_949130495.1. NCBI lineage: Eukaryota > Viridiplantae > Streptophyta > Magnoliopsida > Dipsacales > Adoxaceae > Sambucus > Sambucus nigra. The sequence continues at coordinate 577,780,197 of OX422211.1, read as the reverse complement.
CACAATGGTCGGGTTTATCCCATAGATTCAAACGGGAGTTTATTATATGCGTGTGTAGAAAAGATATTTTTGATTTTGAGAAAATGTGATGAATAATCTCGTTGGAATTTATAGGTGTAACCCTCTTTATCTTTGTTTTTGTTTTTGTTTTTTATAGAAAATAAAATATGTGCAATATAACTAATAAAGGATGAGATGTTAATGTGTATGATCTAAAATAAAAGCTAAATTGAGAATTTATATAACTAATGCGAAAATAAAGAAATTTAGAGAGAGAAAGGGATATTTGGACCTTCTTTGGAGACTTGAGGCTTGATCTTAATTCTTGATGAGCTTCCTTACAAGTTGGGATGAATGTTGAATGAGAGAGAAAGAGATTTTACTAAATTGGGTATGAAAATGATGGAAATGAAAGATGGAAAGGAATTTCACACAAGGAAACTTCGCTGAGTGCAGAAGAATGTTGTTGAGATCACTGATATTGATGGATCTAAGGTGTGCCTTGGAAGTGAGCTTATGCCCTCCTTATATGGGGTAAGGGGAATGCCGATCGACATATCCCTAGCCCGGCCAATCGACAGGTGACCCTAGACACACTACCGATAAGCAGGGTGTAAGGATAAAATTTTCAATTGAGTCCATAGTATAGTTTTGACTTATTCTCGGAACAAAATACGTTTGCGTCATAGGGATATTTTTATTATCACGATCCCACATAGACTATGACGTGTTGAAGTTTATTGAAGACGTTGCGGCAAAGCTTTATGGAATTAATTATGCCAAATATTTAATTAGTGCAAGTTTATTCGTCTTCAAGTTCAATTGCATTCCGATATCACTCCGATATGAATGCAAATTTTAATGGGAATCGGAATTTATTTTAAAATATTTAAGGATGTTATTTTACTAAGAAAATGTTTTTAAAGTGTTTAAATTGGTTTACACTCCGTGTTATTCTAATAAGGACGGATTAGAGTTCGATTTAAGTTAAACTCTCTTTTCAGGGTTGGTTTAAATTTAAATTCTATCACATGCGTCGCTCAAATGACCTAACACGTCATTCGAGCGAGATGGCACTGTCGTTCAAACGACATGCATTTCTAGTTCGAGCAACATGTCATTTTTCTTGAATGAGCTGCCGCCTTAAGAAAATTATATATAGTGTGTTTCCTTCAGAATTTCTTAAGGGTGCATTATGTGAAACCAGTATACAATCAGTACGAGTTTTGCACATTGTTTTCTAAGGTTTTTAAGTCTAAACACATCCTTAGAGTTTACAAGATCCGAGTTTTCCATACTATAAGCAATAGTGATCTTGTTATCACCAAGAAGAAGGTTTTGTTCTATATTGAATATTGCTAGTTTTGAGGAGAAGAAGTGAAGGAGTTCGTGTTTCGATTTCGTAGACGTTACAAGCCATATCAGTGGACACCGAGACACACATGGATGCATTTGTTGTGGAAATGTATCGTGGAAGAAGGACTTTCTGCGTGGACATTGTGAGAGGAGTGGTTGAAGATCAAAAGTTCATCAAGTCTCATGGGGATCGAGTCGTTGAGTAAGACTTATATCTGTTCATTGTAATTTCACATTCATAGTGATTGTCTAACTTGGGCCGTACGAAGTATTTTCTCGTACATCCGTCGTTGTGAGTATTCTTTACTTTATTTTACTTGTTTTAATCACTAGATGGAGGTTTTGAAATTTTTCGTACACCTAGTTTTGATAACACAAATTTTGCTTATTGGAAAATACGAATGAGAAGTGCTTTAAAATCCATTAATGAACATATGTGGTTAGAGGTTGAAAAAGGTTGGACACCACCAGTCACACGAGAGGGTAAGGTCACTAGTTTGAAACCCATTGGGTCATGTATCGAGGCTAAATATAGGCTTTCAATTTACAACTCTAAAGGCCTACACATAATTTCCTCACATGTCACACCTGAAGAGTATAGTATAATCATGACTTTTGAAACATCAAAAGAGGCTTGGGATACACTTTCACTTACTCACGAGGGCATTAGTACGATTAAGGCGTCTATGTTACAAAACCTCACTACACATTTTGAGACGATTAAGATGTTAGATAGTGAGTCGTTTGATGAGTTTTACTCTAGGTGGTCTAATATTTTCAACTCGCCGTTTAACTTAGGAGAGAGGATTCCCGACAACCGTGTGATAAAGAAAATTTTGAGATCTTTACCGAGTAGGTTTGATGAAAAAGTGACTGTTTTAAACTCCTTAAGTATGTTTGATTCGACGAAACTTGAAGAGATTGTAGGTGACTTACAAACCTATGAACTCGATATGTCTGCCTCTAATCAAGTGCCAAAGAAAGAAAAGGGCATTGCATTTAAAGCCCGGAAGGAGGAAATTATAGTTTCGGATGACGATTTCGATTCCAATTTTGAGGATGTCGCCATGTTGGCAAAGAAGTTCAAAAAAAAAATTGAGTTTCAAAAGATCGAAAGATGCCATAAAGTTTGAGAAATTCAAGAACAACAAGGTAGAGTCCACCCCTAAGGATAAGAGTGAGAAATTTAATAGGGTTGAGTCGGATAGGTGTTTTGGGTGTGAGGGGTATGGTCACAAAGTTGCCAAGTATCCCACTAGAATTAAGAAAGAGGTCAAGAAACTGATAGCTTATAGTGTCTCCTTAAGTGATAGTGATCCGAAACAGGGAGAGAATCCCCCCAATGAGATAAAGTTTGTTGCTTTCTTAGCATGTCATGTGAGCGACGACGATAAATTTTCCCACGAAGATTCTCATGTGCATGACACTTCCGAGGCTGTTGAGAGTGTATCCCGAGTGTGTGAGGGTGATGAGAGTGACGAGGAAGAGATAGATGTGAAAGAATTACTTATTACATTTAATGAGTTGTACGTTGAGACGGTGAAAGTGAAAAAGGTTAACTCTAAATTGTAAGCTAGGTTGAATGAGCGTGTCGTAGAAAATAATGATGCTTTGATTGAGGATCTTAGGGCACGGGAGAAAATGTTTAGGGAGATGCTAAAATATGTGAAAAAGAGAGAGATAGAATTTGTGCTTTGATGGAGGCATTGAAAAAGGAGATTCTAGAGTTTGAGGAGTCTAGGCGTGTGCTTGACTCCAGGAGTTGTGAGTTAGAGGAGAGATTGAGAGACTCGAGTAAGGTTAAGTTTGACTTGGAATCTATAGGTTGGAGAAGTTGGATAGGATTTCAGGCACCATCCAAGTCAAACGTGATAGGTGTGGTATAGGCTATGATGATAGAGTTGTTCCCATTCCCAAAGCCAATACCAACCGTGTGAGAGAGTCCACTAGGACCGTGAGGAGAGGTCGACATTTTGGTAATCACTCCCATCGTCTTTACACTTACACACATTGCGGTAGAAAGGTCACCTTAGACATTTTTGCCATGACCTTAGGGATGCTCCTAGGAAGTTTAGGAATAAAGTCATATCGGTTCCTAAAACCCCCCGCCCACCATGTTTCACCTACTTGGGTTCGGAAATCGGATTTAGTGGCTTTAGGACTCAAAATTCATGGTTCTTATTTGGTTTCACTTGATTCTTCCCATGCTATATCTAAAGGATGATAGTGTTACCATGTTTGTCATATGCTAGTCTTTGCATCATGATTTATATCTTACTAGTGTTATGACATGTGTATTATTTTGTATTATATTTTTCTTTTATTGAGTCTTATTTGAAAAATGCAAAAAGATTTTTGGTTTATTATATTTTTTGAGAAAATACAAAAAGATTTTTCTTTTATTTGAGTCAAAATATGTTGAAAACCCAAAAAGATTTTCGATTTGTTTTTGAGTTTACATGTTTGATGTGGAATATTGGTGTGGTTGGACCCTCATCCTTTCGTTATCCATCTGGCTAGGACATTTGGTCATAATTATTTATGCCTAGAATGATCTTAACCATCGACTTTGTATATATGCCATTTTTGCACACATGCACGAGATTATATGAATGTTTGACATCTCTTGCATATTTGAGTTTGGTGAGACGCACTTATCTCAATTTTGTCATCTATGCATAAGTATACATAAGGAGGAGGTGTGCATGTAATAATCATTTACTGTGAGGATTATAATAAAAAATAACGAGTGTTCATTGGAGAGGGCTGAGAGAGTGAAAAATTTACTCGTCGTGAAAGCCATCGTTTAAAAGAGCTCGAAAAAATTAAAGGCAATAAAGAGAATCATATGCCAAAATATAAGCCATTTAGTTTATGTTCATTCAAAAGAAAAACATGATACATATTTGGGGTAGTTTGGATGGATAATTTAAACGGGTTCGCACCATGAATCCTAATATTAAAAAATCATATCATGACTCTATTATTTATAGAATTGTCAATATTTCAAATTTGTATGCATGTTTGATTGTTTAGTGCATTTAGATCACACTTTAATTGTCACATATGACTAAAATAAAGTTTGATGCTTTATAGCTATCAATTAGAGCTTCTTGATCATTTCGATGTGTTGGAATTGTGATTCATTTGTTATAGTTCATTCCCATAAATTTCATGTTCATGTTTGAGCACATTGGCACTATGTTAGCATGTAACTCATCTTGTTTTTGTAGTTTTTTCTCCCATTTTGCTATTGTTTTACAGTTTACTACCCATTCAAGTCAGTTTTTTCATGAAATTTTTTTCGTGGGCAAAATTGTTTGATTTTCTGGACTGATTATGTGAATGTGAGTTTCTCGTTCGAGCGAGAACTCATTGTCACGCGAAGCCCATATCGCGAGAAGCTCATGTCGTTCGAGCGACATGTCTTACTCATTCGAGCGACCTGTGTGGAGTTCTATTTTCATTCTGTTTCAGTACCCTACTGCTTATGATTATATATTTTGGTACTGCTGGTTGCTTTCGAGTTTCTATTTATGAAATTCACTTTGATAGATTTGAAATTTGCTGCATTGATTCATTTAGTCACACCTGCGTAGATTGCTCATTCATATTGTGTTATTACTGTTTTCTAGATACAAACTGGATGTTGTTGATCATTATTAGCTGGATGTTTGCATGTTTATCTAGATATATTTCATTCATTTATCTGATTTTGAATATGTTTATCTTTTCACCGAGTTGTCTATTCGAGATAAAAAGGGGGAGAGATAATGTGATGTAGGGGAGATTTTGTTTGATGATCTTGGTATCCTGATTTAATTATTATTTACATACTGATATCATGTTTTGTTCACATAACAAATGATTTGGATTTGTAATTTTCATATTGGTTTATATCATTTGTTCTTTCATACTTCACTGGGTATTTCTCTATTTCATGTGTATAGGTTTGCATAAAAAGATTCGAGATTTCAAGACTACATCACATTCAGACATTCAGAGATAGTTCATGCTTGCTAATCCATCATTTACTAGTCTTGTACTATAATTTTTGATTTTGGGTTGGCATTTCACTGTTGGTTCTGTTCCGGAATAGTCAAAGGGGGAGATTTATAAGGCTAATGAGTCTGTTGTATATTTTAACTTATTCCCGGAATAAAACACATTACAGTCATAGGGAGATTTTTATTGTCACGATCCCATATATACTATGATGTGTTGAATTTTATTGAAGACGTTGCAACAAAGCTTCAAGAAATTAATTATGCCGAATGTTTAAATGGTGCATGTTTATTCGTCTTCAAGTTCAATTGTATTCCAAGATCACTCAGGTATGAATGCATAATTTTAATGGGACTCAAAATTTATTTTAAAATATTTAAGGATGTTATTTTATTAAGAAAATGTTTTTATAGTGTTTGAATTGGTTTATATTTCGTTTTATTCTGTTAAGGACGGATTAGAGTTGGATTTAAGTTAAACTCTCTTTTCATAGTTGGTTTAAATTTAAACTCTATCGCACGTATCACTCAAATGACCTGACACGTCATTCGAGCAAGATGGCACTATCATTTGAATGGTATGCATATATTTTTTGAGTGACATGTCATTTCTCTTAAACAAGTTGCCGCCTTAAGAAAATTATATACGGCTTTTTTCCTTCCGAATTTCATATGTGTGAATTCTGTGAAAACATTATACAATCAGTACGAATTTCACACATTTTTTTCTAAGGTTTTTAAGTTTAAACACATCCTTAGAGTTTACAAGATCGATTTTTCATTACTATAAGCAATAGTGATCTTGTTAGCACTAAGAAGAAGGTTTTGGTCTAGATTGAATATTGTTGGTTTTGCGAAGAAGAAGCAAAGGAGTTCGTGTTTCAATTCCATAAACATTACAAGCCATATCATTGGACACCGAGACATACCTGGACGCGTGTGTTGTGGACATGTATCATGGAAGAAGGACTTTCTGCGTGGGCACTGTGAGAGGAGTGGTTGAAGATCAAAAGCACGTCAAGTCTCGTGGGGATCGAGTCATTGAGTAAGACTTGTGTCTGTTCGTTGTAATTCCACATTCATAGTGATTATCTGGCTTGGGTTATTCGAGGTTTTTTCCCATTGTGGTTTCCTCATACATCCGGCTTCGTGAGTATTATTTACTTTATTTTACTTGATTTAATCACTATATGGATGTTTAGTATTAATCAAGATAAATTTTGGTTAAGTTAAAATTGTTCACAACTTGGTGCGAATTAAAAATTGGTAAAAGGTTTTTCACAAAAAGAAAATTGTTTTGTCATCCTTAAAGCACTTTCCACTTAAGAAATAAAAAGGGAACCACACCGAGAAATGGACCTACCAATCAGTAGTCACGTGAAAATATTTTTGAAAAAATAGTCATCGTTATAAAGGTAATTTGGAGACCCTCAGGATTCATTGGGCCTGGAGTTTACTTTGGGTCAAACGGGTCTCGGAAGTGCCCATCGATCCTTTGGATAGGAGATCGTCGGACAGTAATGGATCCTTCATCCAAACTATAGGTTAGTATTACAAACGAGGCAGATCGTTGGAAAGGTTATGCAAGGTACTTCGACATTTCAAAGAGCTTTGCTCGGTACGGAGAGTTGACTCTGGTCAAACGGTGCCTGCAAATTCTCGGTGACCATTCGGAGCAAAATGGGTCGTTCGTCCGTATCGTAAGGATGATTTTCTCATGGGTTGGATCGTTGGAAGGGGTATTCATTGCCCTTCAAATATTAATTCAGTCACGTTTGAGCTGAAGAGTTGACCTTGGTCAAAAGGAGGCCTAGAGCGTTTGTTGGCCTTTGGATCAGTTTTCGAGGAAAAATGGATCATTTGTCCAAAATGTTGTGTCATTTTATGCATGAGGCAGACTTTTAGAAAGGGGTTTCAGTGCCCTTAGAGGATCAATTGAGCTTTAACTCTAACTATGTAGTTGATTGGGGTTAAATTGGGGCCCGGGTGCACCTAGAGGCCTCCAGATCAATTTTTCGTGGTAAAATGGTCCTTTCGTCTGAACTGTTAAGTCGATTCGTACATGAGGCAGACCATTGGATAAGGGATTTTGATCCCTTCAAATATTCATTGAGATTTCTCTTTGACAATGGAGTTGATCGAATTTAAACAGGGCCAAGAAGAACCCGACGACCTCTAGATCGGTTCTCAGAGTATGACCTAGGATTTATAGAGAACGGGGAGGTGCTAGGGACCTAAGGAGAGACTTAGTGTCACGACCCCGACCCAAAAATCGTAGGGAACGAGTGTCGTGACATGCCACCAAGGCATCCAATATTCTGGCGTCAAAATTTTTCTTTTAAAATATATATAAATAGCGGAAGTTTAATCACATGGTTATGAATCGTAAAATACTGAAAGTGAAGGAATTACATCATCAGAGCTTTCTAAAGGAAACTTCATTTATATTAAAATATCCAAGAGTTACAACTTGACAGAAATTTTAAAGCCTTTTAATTAAAGATCCAAACATCCTTTATCTAATAAAACAAAATTCTACTTAATGTAACAAAAAGAGCTCTAAAAGCTAAATCTTCAACATAGTCCCCTTATGTTCCATCTGCTTTCCTAATTATTTCCTGAAAAATGGTTAATTATAAAACATCAGCTAAAAGCCGAATGAGATTGAATCTCCAAATATTCCAAGGTTTTCAGAAAATAGATGCCTATTCAATTTAGAACAGAAGGTATATACATAGAGATATGAATTTCAAGTAATATATATAAAGTAAATGACAATATATATATTCAGAATGAATAGTTCATAACAGAGCAGATAAAACAATTGAGCATATGTCAATTATTCAGTTTTAGTGGCCATGTACGCTCTAATACCCAGACAGATAGTGTTACCAAATGTTTCCACCCGGTAACATCACAGACAGATAATCATGATTTCTAGAACGACGCCTTGTTTAGGGCACACCAGTTGGGAAGGTACCACCCAAATATTTCCACCCGGTAGTCAAGGCCAATATAGTAAGAGAGTTTTCATAGGCCAAATCAATAATTTTAGAATTCAAATCAGATGTTTATATGGAGAGATATAAACATATAACAAACGATGAAATCATCGGTATCAGATGCATTTTGAGAATAAAAGCATTTCACAAAATATACATCGTTGGCATAATATAATATAATATAATCAAAATGCTCAACAAATTTCATAGAGTACTCACCTAAAATAGAGGTCGAAAATATAGATAACGAGTCTTCGATCGCACGTTAATCTAACAAATACGATAAAGGTTTAAGTATATGTTCTAAACAAGGTCCAGTCTATATATTGTATTTTAAGAGTAACTTGTTTCAAAGGATTACTAAAAAACCATTTTCTTAACTTTTAAAACTTATTGGTCGTAATTAAATGATTCAATTCATAGTTCTTCCTAATCAGTCGGTTCCCAGTAGAGATGGAGGGTCACAGGGGCACCGCTTAAATACCATCTCCTCTAGACATAACATTTTCGGATTCATTCCCAGTAGAGATGGAGGGTCACAGGGGCACCACTTAAATACCATCTCGTCTAGACAGAATTTCACCGGGCCTGACTTTGGAATTACTTAAATGGGATTCCATAATAACGAGCAATTACTTTTAAAAAATCATTTTTGAAAGCGTATATACAATTTCAAACAAGTTTACATGAAAATAAAATCAACTTGGATTTCTTCTAAACTGTAAGTTTTGATTAGAGAAGTTCTTAGTGTATTTTACCAGCATAACTACTAAGTAAAGCTATAAAACACAAAATTAAAACTATAAAAATACATTATAAAATTTAAATAAAATCATACCTACGAAATGAATTCTTTCTTCGAAATTATAGGACTTCTTCTTAAGATATTTCCAAAGCTTTCTATCACTCTTTCTTACTATAATTCTCAAGGAGTTGGTGTGAGTTTCAAATGAATCCTAAGGCCCTATTTATAGGTTTCCAAATGTATTACGGTGTTGACACGTGTCAAATGACTAAGCTTTTTGGATTGGTGATTCAACGCCGAGGTGTCGCGATTCGGAGTGGTCTTGCAGTGATAATATCACCAAATGATGACAAGTGTTTTAGCTCTCTCTCTAAAGATGGCATGTGGAAGGTGGAAGTGACCAGCACGTGGTGGAAAGGTGGTAAGGGTATAAGGGTCATTTCACACATGAAGGGAGTTTTGGTAATTTCACACTATATATTTTGAATATTTCTTAGAGGTCCTTGAAAATATTTTATTTAGAAAATGGCCCATTTTATATTTTTATTTTAGTCCTTAAAGTTTCATAAAATTATATTTTCTACCCCAAAACTTATTATTTGCCTTAAGATATGTCATAAGACTTCGATTTGATCCAATTTACAGTTGATTCTTCGTAATTAAAAATGGGGTTTGTTATATTGGTAGCCAATAATACCACATATCTAATAATACAATATTTATAAGATAATAAGTAACACAAGAGTGTAAAAACAAACTATATATAAAAGTGGGGTCATTACATCCTACCCTCCTTATAAAAAGTTTGGTCCCCAAACTTTACTTGCATTAATTTTCAAAAAGGTATGGATATCTCTCCTTTATCTCATCTTCCCGCTCCCACGTTGCTTCTTCAATAGAATGATTCCTCCATAATACTTTAACTAGTGGAATAACCTTGGTTCGTAATATTTGATCTTTATGATCCAAAATTTCAACTGGATGCTCAATGTACGACAAATCTTCTCTAACTTGAAGAGGCTTATGACTTAAGATATGTTTTGGATCTGGGACATATTTCTTTATCATTGATACATGAAACACATTATGTACACTAGAGAGTTCCGGTGGTAAGGCTATTTTATACGCAATAGCTCCTATCCTTTCAAGGATTTCAAAAGTCCCTATGTATCTTGGGCTCAATTTCCCTTTCTTCCCAAATCGTATTACTCCCTTTGCAGGCGATACTCGCAAGAACACATAATCTCCTCTTTGGAATTCTAACTGTCGGTGTCGATTGTCAACATAGCTCTTTTGACGACTTTGAGCGGTTCGAAGTCGGTCTTGTATTAATTTCACCTTCTCTGTTGTGATCTGAATCAATTCTAGTCCCAACAATTTTCTTTCCCTAAATTCTACCCAACATGTAGGGGAACGACACCTTCTACCATAGAGTGCCTCATATGGAGCCATTTGAATACTTTCCTGATAGCTACTATTATATGCGAATTCCACTAATGGTAAATGATCATCCCAATTCCCTTTTAAATCAAGTGCACATGCCCTAAGAATATCCTCTAAGGTTTGAATAGTTTTCTCTGATTGTCCATTCGTTTGAGGATGAAAAGAAGTGCTAAAATTCAATTTTGTTCCCATGGCTTCTTCTAGGCTTTTCCAGAAGCGAGACACAAATCTAGGGTCACGGTCAGAAACAATTGAAATTGGGGTTCCATGAAGCCTAATAATTTCCCGCACATATAAATTAGCTAACTTCTCTAAATAATGGGTAATCTTAATGGCAAGAAAATGAGAAGATTTAGTTAACCTATCAATAATTACCCAAATAGAGTTATTACCATTTGGACTCCTCGGTAAACCTGTCACAAAATCCATAGTAATATGTTCCCATTTCCACTCAGGGATAGGTAGGGGTTGCAATAATTCTGATGGTTTTTGACGTTTTGCCTTTACTTGTTGGCAAACCAAACACTGAGATATAAATTCTGCTATCTCCCTCTTCATGTTATTCCACCAAAATACTTCTCGAAGATCCCTATACATTTTTGTACATCCGGGATGAAATGTGAATCTTGAGTAATGACTTTCCTTCAAAATTTGCCTCTTTAGTTGGGAATCACATGGCACACACACTCTATTTTCAAACCTCAATATATCATCTCACATCGCAAATTCAGTTCTCTTACCTTCGATGACTTATTCTCTAATCTTCTTCAGTTGTGGGTCATTTACTTGTGCAATTTTGATCCTCTCCATCAATATGGGTTGTACTTGTAAGTTTGCAATTATTGCTCCTTTGCTATAGATACGTACATCTATTTCCATAATTCTCAAATCCCTTAACAGTGCTTCCTGGCTTGTAATAAGACATGCTAAATTTGGTGTAGACTTCCTACTTAAAGCATCGGCTACTACATTAACTTTCCCCGGGTGATAGTGAATATTTACATCATAATCCTTCATCAATTCTAACCACCTCCTTTGTCTCATATTCAACTCTTTCTGAGTAAATATATACTTCAAACTCTTATGATCGGTATAAATCTCACAAGTCTCACCAAACAAATAGTGCCACCAAATCTTGAGAGCAAAAATTACAGCTGCTAATTCTAGGTCATGGGTTGGATAATTTTGCTCATGGGTTTTTAACTGTTTTGAGGCGTAAGCTACTACCTTTCCATTTTACATTAGCACACATCCCAAACCATTTTAGAAGCATCATTATAAATCACAAATCCCCCTGTCCCGGAAGGAATAGTCAAAATTGGGGCAGTTACTAATCGATTCTTAAGTTCTTGAAAACTTTTCTCGGCTTGCTCAAACCATTCATATTTTACCTTCTTTTGTGTTAACCTAGATAGAGGTTTGGCAATGCTAGAAAATCCTTCAACAAATCTTCGGTAATAACCTGCTAATTTAAATGAAACTACGAATCTCACTCACATTAGTTAGTCTCGGCCAATCTAATATAGCCTTAATCTTTTGATGGTCAACTGACACTCCCTCTTTGGATATGACATGTCCTAGAAAAGAAACACTAGGCATCCAAAACTCACACTTCTTTAATTTTGCATATAATTTCTCTTTACTAAGGATTTGTAATACCGTCTCTAAATGCTTTTCGTGTTCTTCAATACTTTTGGAATAAACAAGGATGTCATCAATGAAAACAACCACATACTGATCATAATATTTCCTAAACACCCTATTCATCATATCCATAAAAGCGGCTGGTGCATTAGTTAGTCCAAATGGCATTACAAGAAATTCATAGTGACCATATCTAGTACGAAAAGCTGATTTTGAAATATCATCATCCTTAATCTTCAATTGATGATAGCCTGACCTAAGGTCAATCTTAGAGAATACTTGTGCACCTTCTAATTGATCAAACAAGTCATCTATATGAGGCAAGGGGTATTTATTCTTAATGGTTACCTTATTCAGTTCACGATAATCTATACATAGTCTCATTGTCCCATCCTTCTTTTTCACAAATAACACTGGAGCACCCCAAGGCGATATACTTGGTCTGATAAAACCCTTGTCTAAAAGGTCTTCTAATTGAACTTTTAACTCTCTTAATTCTAAAGGTGCCATACGATATGGTGGTTTTTAGATTGGTATAGTTCCAGGAACAAGGTCAATCGTAAATTCTATTTCTCTATTAGGAGGTAGGCCTGGTAAATCATCTGGAAAAACATCCGTAAATTTCTTAGCGATAGGAATATCTTCTAAGCTAGGCCCTATTGTCTGCAAACTGGTAACAGTGGCAAGAAATCCTTGACATCCCTTCTTAAGAAAACTATAGGCTTGCATTGCAGAAATAATACACATCGAAGATATAATGCCAGTTCATTCAAAACTAAATTTTGGTTGGTGAGGAATTTGGAAAGCAACACTCTTCTCAAAATAGTCTACCTTAGCATGATGTGATGCTAACCAATCCATCCCCAAAATGACTTTAAAATCTTTAATGTCTAAAACTATCAAATCAACAAATAGTTTATGACTATCAATATCTATGGGGCAAGCCTTGTATACTAATTTGCCCATTAATAACTCACCCGAAGGAGTGGAAACATGTATGTTATGATTCAAGGGTTCAGGAAATTTATGAAAGCGATTTAATACGTGTATAGATATGAATGAATGGTTAGAACCGGAATCTATCAAAACTTTAAAAGGTTGTGCACATATAGAAACTGTACCTGACACTACCACATTAGAAGCTTGGGTATCAGAAAGTGCGAAAACTCCACCCTGTCTGTCTTGATCCTTCTTTGCACTTGAAGGCTTTATCGGAACCCTTGCTGGGTTTGGGCAGTATTTTATCTGATGTCCTTTCTGTCCACATATAAAACAAGCTCCTGAATCCTTATAACAAGGTCATCCTCCATGCATCTTTCCACATTGCTGACATGTCTGGTTATTATACTGTTTGTTATCACTAGATCCCCTAACATTGGATGTGTTCCTAAAGAAATTTCTATTATTCGGGTTCTTTCCTTTTTGTTCCCCAAACTTCCTCTTTCCATCTCTAATTCGATTGTACTCCTCACCACCCCTCTCAGCTATTGTAGCCCTAGTCACGACATCAATATATGATGTTAATTTCAGGATGGAAATTCGACTACGAATATTCAACCTTAACCCACGCTCAAACTTCTTCGCTCTTAAAACATCAGTTGCTATAACATGACGTGCAAAATGGGATAACTCAGTAAACTTTGCCTCATATTGACTAACCGTCATATTCCCTTGCACCAAACTCATGAAGTCAGCTTCCATTTCGTCTTTCACCGTTTACGGAAAATATTTCTCATAAAATATTACTAAGAAATCATTCCAACCTATGTAAGTATTATTTTCCCCGTGTATTCTCTTAGTCATTCTCCACCAATGTTCGGCCTCCCCTTCTAACATAAATATTGCAAATGACACCCTTTGTTCATCAGTACACTTAAGAACATCGAGTATCTCTTCCATCTGCATCACCCAACTTTCTGCTTCGGTGGGGTTAGGAGTACCTTTAAAAGATGGAGGATTCAACTTCTTGAACAGTTCAATAGTACATCTACTTAGCTCAAGATTCTTTGGTACTCCATTATTCACCTGCTGCTCCACAATCTTTGCCAGACTCTCAATTGCCTTGTATGCACTTTCCAGTCCTTCTATACTCGAATCACTAGTTCCCATTGATGATCTTCTCTTGGTCATTTTCTACAGTCATGGCCAAACTTAAGATCTACTATACTATATTAATATTGAAAACTAAAAGACCAATTATAAATAATATAACACATAGGGAGGGTTATCACATAAATTAGATTTTTAATACTATCTCCTAAGGATGGAAACATATAATCTAAAACATTCGAAACCTATGCTCAGTAGTCTACGGGTTCATAACCTATGATCTGATACCACTGTCACGACCCTGACCCAAAATTCGTAGGGAACGTATAATCACATGGTTATGAATCGTAAAATACTGAAAGTGAAGGAATTACATCATCAAAGCTTTCTAAAGGAAACTTCATTTATGTTAAAATATCCAAGAGTTACAACTTGGCAGAAATTTTAAAGCCTTTTAATTAAAGAGCCAAACATCCTTTATCTAATAAAACAAAGTTCTACTTAATGTAACAAAAAGATCTCTAAAAGCTAAATCTTCAGCATAGTCCCCTTATGTTCCATCCGATTTCCTAATTATTTCCTGAAAAATGGTTAATTATAAAACATCGGCTAAAAGCCGAATGAGATTCAATCTCTAAATATTCCAAGGTTTTCAGAAAATAGATACCTATTCAATTTAGAACAGAAGGTATATACATAGATATAGTAATTTCAAGTAATATATATAAAGTAAATGACAATATATATTCAGAATGAATAGTTCATAACAGAGCAGATAAAAAAATTGAGCATATGTCAATTATTCAGTTTTAGTGGCCATGTACGCTCTAATACCTAGACAGATAGTGTTACCAAATGTTTCCACCCGGTAACATCACAGACAGATAATCATGATTTCTGGAACGACGCCTTGTTTAGGGCACACCAGCGATAAACCAGCTGGGAAGGTACCACCCAAATATTTCCACTTGGTAGTCAAGGCCAATATAGTAAGAGAGTTTCCATAGGCCAAATAAATAATTTTATAATTCAAATCAGATGTTTATATGGAGAGATATAAACATATAACAAACGATGAAATCATCGGTATCAGATGCATTTTGAGAATAAAAGCATTTCACAAAATATACATAGTTTACATAATATAATATAATATAATCAAAATGCGCAGCAAATTGCATAGAGTACTCACCTAAAATAGAGGTCTAAATTATAGATAACGAGTCTTCGATCGCACGTTAATCTAACAAATACGATAAAGGTTTAAGTATATGTTCTAAACAAGGTCCAGTCTACATATTGTATTTTAATAGTAACTTGTTTCAAAGGATTACTAAAAAACCATTTTCTTAACTTTTAAAACTTATTGATCGTAATTAAAGGATTCAATTCATAGTTCTTCCTAATCAGTCGGTTTCCAGTAGAGATGGAGGGTCACAGGGGCACCGCTTAAATACCATCTCCTCTAGACAGAACATTTTTGGATTCATTCCCAGTAGAGATGGAGGGTCACAGGGGCACCACTTATATACCATCTCGTCTAGACAGAATTTCACCGGGCCTGACTTTGGAATTACTTAAATGGGATTCCATAATAACGAGCAATTACTTTTAAAAAATCATTTTTAAAAGCGTATAGACAATTTCAAACAAGTTTACATGAAAATAAAATCAACTTGGATTTCTTCTAAACTGTAAGTTTTGATTAGTGAAGTCCTTAGTGTATTTTACCAGCATAACTACTAAGTAAAGCTATAAAATACAAAATTAAAACTATAAAAATACATTACACTACACCATAATGTCAATTTTGTAACTAATAGATTTTTTAATTCGTAAGTGTTTATAACACTTAAAAAATTTACAACGGTTTTAGACACTTACGAACTTCCTAAGTGTTCGAAACCGTTTTAAGTTTTATAATTTTATTATTTTCAAAGCTAAAAGGGGTAACATATTTCCTAAAAAGCGTAAACAACATTTTCCCTCGCTCGGCTCAATTCTCCCTCCCAAAATCAGAGCGCGTCCTGTAAACAAAAATCGTAGAGCTTCCTTCAAACCTAAATTGTGAACTCCTTCGCACTCTAAAATTGCAAACCAAAATCGTAAAGCTTCATTCAAACCTAGGGCAGAATCGTAGACCTAGGGAAGAATCGCAGACCAAAATTGTAGAGCTTCATTTGATTCAGGTAAAACCTATGGCTCTCTGATTATTTTCAATCGAAACTTAATTGTTATATGTCTTTTTCAATCTACAAGTATAACTCTCTTTCTCTCTCTCTCTCTTTCTATATGTGTTTGTGTGTATATATACACACGTAAATGTTTGATGTGTGTGTGTGTGTGTGAACTTATAGTTACGTGTGTGTAAATGTAAATCTATTGTTATGTTTGTATAAATGTTATAGATACAAGAAATAAAAAGATTTTTTATGTGAATGATATGCCCCTTTTGTGATTCATTTGATATTAGTCTCTTGGGTCATTGAGCAATGGATTTAGGTTATTATTTTAAGTTTGATTATTAGGTTTACGGTATTAATAAACGTAAGTGTTGAATATATACTAATAAACCCTAACACAGATGAATATATAAACAATGAACATACTATAAAGACCAACAAGACCAACATATGCCTATTTTTGTTTGATTATTAGGTTTCCAAATATTCTTCTCTCATTTACGATTAATTACACACGTTATATTTAGTGCCTTTAATTGGTGTACAATAATTCTATTTACATATCTAGTTCCACTTGGGCTTATCTCACCCTAATTTAAATTGGAATTTCAGTCTGTTATCCATATGTTTGTTTGTCTAGATCACAATGTTGTAAAGAAATAAAATATAAAAGTTTGATATGGAGATGGTAAACTGTAAGAGTACATCAATGTTATCTACAAGTTGATCGTATTAGTAGGTTGAGTGGGAATGTAATTTTCTATACGCCATATAAATATGGTGTTAGGGGTAGGCTGATTTAAATCACATTGGTGAATGAGTTGGGCTAATTTTTTAATACTAGAGCACTAAAAAATTAATGTAACTAAAATTATAAAATATTGTTATGAAGGACAAGCCTTTTGGATTTTGTGTTGTAGTTATCCTTGTTCAGGTAAGCACATTAAATGAGCATATCATAAGTTTTAACTTTGACATCTTGAACTTGTGCTGAAGTTTTAGGGATAAATATGAAAACCTTTCTCAGATCGTTAATTTTAGTGTATTGGAGCATATCATACAATGTAGTGTGACTCTTTGTCCAATCATCTATGCATTAGGAATTTGGATCAACGGTGAGCATGGATTCTGCGGCTTGACTGAATTTGAATCTCTGTATCTCCCAAGTTTTTTAGTCACTTATAACTCTCTTTGATATGAGGTAACATATCACTCTACATTAAATCTTGATTTAGTGATTAACATATCACTTTACATTAACTCTCTTTGATATGAGGTGATCTGCTTTGTGTGTATGTAGTTGTACACTGCGTGTGTGTATTTATGCAGTAAATATTTATTGCTCATTCTCAAAGTTCCATTAAATCTCGATGCAACTTTACATTCTTTGTTATACGATTAATTATTTGATGTCCTAATTTGTTAGATTTAAAAATTATACCTTCGTAATCTACTTGCGTGAAAGTGAAGATACTCTAGTGTTCGAATCTCATGCCATCAATTGCATTTCACGTTCTATATTACTTTAAGAATCTAAAACTTTAAAATATTAAGATCAAATTAGATGAGTTCGAGACTTGTTGGAGGTGCCTCTTTTATAAAACCAACTGATTTATCAAAAGTAATGACTCGTATCAATTTCTTATATTTAGAAACACGAAGTCCCCAATTTATAATGGTTAAAAGGGACTTTGTATTATTTGGGATTCACCTCTGTTCCGTGGGCAAGGATAATGATGTAAATATGTAAATTCATTGTGGTGACTTTGTATTGTTTGAGATTCGCCTTCCCTTTTTGGTAGTTCGGTAGTTAGGCCTGCATCTTCATTAATCTTCAATCTGATCTAAATGTCATCATTACTTCCTACTAGTCTAGAGTTAAATGATTCTTTCAGTTCAGTTGGACCAGGTGAAAGCAAGGCATCAAGAACAAAAGTCTTAGTATGAGTAATTTCATCTACATAAATGGCAGATTTGGTAATGTTGGTAGGGATTCATATCTTTATTGTATCCAAGCTTGGTTGGAATGAGTATCTTCAGTCTCCTATCTTTTGGATCTCTTGGAGAGAGGTTGAATTGGTCAATGATAATTCTCTTTTCTATGTTGGATTATGGGCTGGGATACTGGGCAGGTGGTCGGAGTTGGTATGATGAAGGAAAGCGTACAACAGAGACACTGACCATGGACTACCACAGAGGACTTAATGTTGAGGTAATTTATACATGTAGTGTTTTTCAGTTTTCCTCTTGTAAATACAACAAGAACACCTATGAAGAAACCATTGTGGATTTCCACCCCTTAATTAATTATTTTATAGGGGACATTGCTCGATTTTTTAATACTTATGGACCACAACTGTATCGATGACGGGCGTGTTAGCAATTTTGTTGCTCAGGTGTGAAATTTTACACTTGATTTCTTGAATTCTCTTCATTTAATTTAGAAGTTTCATTTTTCTTTTGTTTCGGGATCCAATATAAGTATTAAAGTACTAAATGACATGATATGCAAAGGAGGACTAATTTTAGTCACCATCACTTCACCATCTATGTTGTTCCATACTTGTTTTTTGTGCGGGAACAACATGACAAGTTTGTACTGATATTCTATTTAATTTTTAAAAGGTCAAGGAAAATATTATAAATTCAATAGAAGTAAGAATGAGGTCTTGATGGGGCTCCCCGAAAAATATTAGGCTCTTATTGTTTCAATATCGGACATTGTTAGCGTGTGATTGTTAATATTTTTCATTAAAAAAGGTGTGCTCATCAGTACTAATTAGGATGTAATATGATCATGCAGGCATTAAAGAACGAGCCATTGGCCGTTTGCAGGGATGGGAAACAAACTAGGAGTTTTCAATACATTTCGGACTTGGTAATGTCAAATGTCTCGTTCTGTTCTTGCAACATTTATATTGAATAAGCTTCTTTTTTTTTAAATATATATCTTTTCATCTTCTAAAATTTTCAAAGATATATCTTTTCATCTTCTAAATCGATCTTCTGAGTAGTCAACAGTCACTGTCAAGCATTAGAATCACGACTCTCCCTACTTTGTGTTTGGGGGGCAAAACTTGCTTGGTTAACATTCGTGTAATTGTTGGGGCTTCATAAATTGGGTTAATTCCTCGTATTGTCATTTGTTGTTTGTTGGGGCTTTTGTCAGTGTTATTTTTGAAGAAGCAGCAACAGCAATTAATAGGCATAAGTACTCATGGTTTGTTAATCTGATTTAATTCTGAGATGGAGAGTGACTTCATGGGTTTGAATGCAAAAGATTATGTGGTTGTGGTGAAGGAAGAGGCTGTTGAAGAGTGCAAAGACTCAAGCAAATTCTATTTTAATTTGGGTTTTAAAATTCTTATTAATCTTCAGTTTGGGCCATTTGGACCAATGCATCATGAATTCTACTAGCTGCATACCAAACAGGCGTTGACTGGAGATCACCTGCTACTGCGATAGGAGTGGTGGTAAAAATCACATTCCCAAAGTAACCCGGCGGGAGAGAAGGGCGCAATCTTGACTGTTCATCTGTCGCAATGTATAATTTGGTTTCTTGATCATCTGGAAGCCCACGGGCCTTACACGCGCAACGCCATATATTCCCTGACAGCATTGCATACGAGCTATATCCCACCGTGTTCCCATCATCCTTTGACTTGGCCTTGAGGTTATTAATTTGGTCTCGGGTTAATTTAAGAATTGAAATGGCTGTTTCAGGGACGAATTTGGTATTTTGGGATTTCATGGAAGGAGGGGGCCGGTATTCGATGTGGTAGAATGCAGGTTTGGGTGGGTCTCAGGCACGGAGGAGGGTGCCCGAGACTTTTGTTTTCTACCGTCTTTTCTTGTGATAGCTACTCATCTCCCCAACCCACTTAATATCCGATGCAAATGATGTCCGGTGATATGTTTTCTGTTCCCTCTTCGATCAAAGGGCTTGCTCATCAAGAACAAGACCCAAACGTTAACCCCAAACCCATCTTGAAAGAGTTGGCGCTTGCGTTCAAATGATCAAATTATATTTAAAACACCTTTTAACCCAAACAAACCCTAAACATGCAACTAGGTGTGATTGAAACAATATGAAATCATACAAGAGTTATTCAAACACATAATTGAGGAAAAATCCCCCACAGGGGCAAAACCATTTATTTTCACTATAATTTGTAAGAAAACGTCTTACAATCGGATTACAATAAAAATACAAGTTGACTAAGAATTACCCTCAGGTATCGGATTCTGTAGTCGCGGCTGGAATTATCCCTTTCCAGTAGGGCTGCAATGAAGAGGAAGAAACAGTCCACTTCACAAGGGTTGAACAACAGCAATGGTGTTCTTGGGTTACCAACTTGATTCACATAGATATGGAAGATGTGTGAATCTAAAAACCTAGAATCATAGGACTCAATAGGTGAAGACTTTAGGGTTGATATGCTCTGAAAAACGTTGAAAAGTCTTATCGAAACCAACTACAGATCGTGGTTTAAATAAGGAGTCAAAAACCCTAAAAAAAATTCTACACGATCTGGCAGAGTTTATCCTCGGCGGACCGTTCCGAGCCTTAGGCGGATCGGTCCGATAGCGTACCGGTTCTTTTAATTTGAAGCTGATTCGGTTCGCATTCGGTTCGGGGCACACTGGCTTCAAAGTGCACGGCAGATCGGTCCGGGGCGGTCAGGTCCGGGTCTCAGCGGATCGGTTCTTTTTATATAAAGGCGAATCGGTCTGGGGTAGTCAGAGGTGGATCGGTTCGTTTTAATTTCAGGCGGACCGGTCCGGCTGACTGGATTTCTGAATTCTTCCTTTCTTTTGATCTTCGGATTCCGTTGATGATGAATGGACTTTGAATCTTTGCAACGGTGTTACGGCTAATGACATATACAAGTATGTTGGACAAAAATGTCCTTACAAATCTCCCCCTATGTCTATGCCGGAACAAACATAAAAAATCCGAATTATCTATAATCACAATGCCTATACAAATCTACCCTTCCATGAACCCAAAAACTGAAAGTGGTACAAATGACTAAGGCTGCATCGTTTGTTCTTCGAATCTTCAGAAATCTCACCGCTTTTCTCATCAGGGTGTGCAACATGGGATTATCAAAAGATGTACCTAAACACATGAGACAAAGCAAATACCAAGTGACGTATCGAGTTTGAAATGAGATAAACATAAGCATATATATCAATTTAAGATGATATTCTTAGAATTTCAAAACTCCCCCATAATCAGATAATTCATTCTCCCCCTTTTTATGATGTCCCCAAATAGACAAATGAGAGAAATAAATCAAGCAATCAAGTACTGGGGTGACACAAGGCATAAAATCACACCATGAATGAATATAAAACAACCAAGTCGGTGATAGCGTAAAAGAATGGGTGTGATCAAAATTCGATAGGAAAATCAAAGCATACAAACATGACATATGTGCACGATGAATATTGGATATTCCTAACGAATGAACTCAAATGCTTCCTTTGGTGTAAAAGATTGGAAATATAGGACATTGACTATATCAAATCTACAAATCAAAGCTCAAAGTGATTTCTACACCAATAACGTCCAAAATGATTTTCATGCTTTTTCAGGACTTTCAAGGAAGTGCAAACCTGTTTTTCAATCTCCAACCAAACTCCCTCAGATTTATATTTTGAATAGAGGAATACTAAATTCTTAAACTTTGGAGAATTGGGTGAAACCTAAATGGCCCATATTTGGCATGAATTGCTTTTTATTGCCTTGTCAATTTTTTCGGGCTCTTTTAACCTCTTAGGACCTCGGATATTACAATACCTCCATTTTTAGGTCCTTTTAACGGTGGCTTTTGCGCAAAGTATAAAGAATCAACTTTCGCAGCCCCTCCCCGTTATGAAAATATACACACAGTCTCACCAAAATGATTTTTACATGCAATCCAATCTTGTCAAGTTTTATCGCATATTGTACATTGTATAGACAGAATTGAGATAGAAACACTCAAGACAATATGTGATAGACAAGTGCAATAGACAAATGCAGCCGTGCATGTGTGCATTAAAGGATATAGGAGTCAAACATGTAGGAAGATATCACTAATTACATCTCAAGGACTCCAATCAATGTTAAGCACATGGATGAAATGATGTAGCATCTCAAATCGCTACCAAACAGTCACATGGATATATGAAATGAAGTTGTGACTTGGCTATCTTAAATGCTCATCCATAAAAGGTGCAAAACAAAAGAAAAAATCTTTTTGGTCTTTTTCAAAAATATTTCTTAATGGAAAATCTTTTTGTATTTTTTTTAAAGAATTATAAAAAAAAGAATACATAAAAGCTGTACAACAAAGCTATGGTACATATAAAACAGACTAGCAATAGGAAGCATATGATATGAACATGAACAAGCATCCTATTCTAGACATAGACCAACCCCTCAGTCAACTGTGCAAATCCCCAAAGACTTCCTAAGACTCTCAAATCTAAGGGCATCTAAAGGTTTCGTGAAAATATCGGCTAACTGACGGTCCGTGGGAACAAAACTCAGGGTTACGACCTTCTCCTCAACTAACTGACGTATAAAGTGCTCGCGTAACCTGATGTGCTTTGTGCGCGAATGTTGGACAGGATTGCGGGATATGTGTATCGCGCTCGTGTTATCACAGGAAATGGTCATGGTGTCCTGTGAAACCCCATAATCCTCCAACATTTGCTTCATCCACATGATTTGCGTGCAACAACTCCCGGCGGCGATGTACTCAGCCTCCGCAGTGGACAAAGAGATGGATTTTTGCTTCTTGCTCAACCAAGAGACAAGAGCAGAACCAAAGTAGAAACACCCACCCAAAGTGCTCTTACATCCATCTACGTCCCCGGCCCAATCGGCATCTGAATAGGCGGACAAACGGTCATCGGTATCAAAGGAATATCAAATACCGTATGAGAGAGTCCCACTCACGTATTTGATAATACATTTTAGAGTGAGTAAGTGTGACTCTTTAGGAGACGCCTGATAATGCGCACATACTCCAACACTAAAGGCAATGTCAGGACGACTAGCAATCAAGTAGAGAAGACTGCCTATCATACTCTGATACAAGGTTTGCTCTACGTCCTTGCCTGAAGTGTCCTTACTAAGCTTGGTAGTGGTACTCATAGGTGTACGAGCATGCTTAGCGGAGTCTAAACCAAATTTCTTCACTAGGTCTTTAGCATACTTGGATTGGGAGATGAACATCCCATCCACTAGCTGACGAACCTGGAGACCAAGGAAGAAAGTAAGCTCACCTACCATGCTCATCTCAAACTCACTTTTCATCTCCTCCTCAAAGTGGTGAGCATGCTGGGAGCATGGGGATCCAAAGACTCTGTCGTCCACATAGACTTGGGCAACCAAGATAGCACCGTCATCTCTCCTGACGAACAACGTCATATTAACTCCCCCTCTCTTGAAGCCACGGGATAAGAGATAGGAAGTAAGCCTCTCGTACCAAGCATGGGGTGCTTGCTTCAAACCATACAAGGCTTTCCTCATATAGTAGACGTGATCAGGATGCTTAGGGTCTTCAAACCCTTTTGGTTGTTCCACATAAACCTCCTCCTGTAGAATGCCATTCAGAAAGGCACTCTTGACATCCATCTGATATAACTTGAAGTGCAAATGACATGCAATGGCGAGAAGTAAGCGGACGGACTCAAGCCTCGCAACAGGAGCAAATGTCTCCCCAAAGTCTACACCCTCTATCTGTGTGTAGCCTTGAGCGACCAACCTAGCTTTATTTCTGGTTATGGTACCATTTTCATCCATTTTATTCTTGAAAATCCACCGGGTACCAATAACATTAGTATCACTAGGTTGGGGGACAAGTTCCCAGACATTGTTCTTCTTAAACTAAAGCAACTCATCCTGCATAGCAGATATCCAGTGTTAATCTTTGAGTGCTTCTTTGTGGTTCTTGGGCTCGACTTTGGACGTGTAGCAATGATGACTAACAACGTTCTCTAGTTGAGCACGAGTCTTGACCCCTAGAGTGGGATCGCCAACAATGGCTGAAGGATCATGACTCTTGCGAACCCAAGCAGGAGTGTCCCCTAACACAGGAATAGGGTCCACAGAGTGTGGGAGAGGAACAGGAAAATCACTGTCAGAACAGTCCTCATCCTCACACTGAAGGTTGGGATCAATAACCGTCGGGGTTTCATCATCTTGCACGGTGACGTTTATTGATTCCATAACCTTAGAGCTCTTCAGGTTAAAAACCCGGTACGCTCTACTGTTCGATGAGTAGCCTAGTAATATTCCCTCGTCGCTCCGGGAGTCAAACTTTCCTAATTGCTCTCTATCCCGTAGGATGTAGCATTTACTCCCAAAGACACGGAAATATGCCAGGTTGGGTTTCTTGCCTGTCCACAATTCATAAGGCGTCTTAAGTGTGTGTGGACGCAGATAAACCCTATTCACCGTGTGGCATGCAGTAGACACTGCCTCTGCCCAAAATCTCCTAGAGACCTTACGACCTTGAAGCATTGATCTAGCCATTTCTTGGATCGTTATATTCTTTCTCTCAACAATCCCATTTTGCTGAGGAGTTCTCACAGCAGAAAACTCATGTTTGATCCCAATGCTATCACAGTAAAGATCTACTTTTGCTTTAGTAAATTTAGTGCCATTATCACTACCCATCCTGTTAATAGTGACTCCGTGTTAATTTTGTAGGACACGGCACTTGGTCGTTAAGAACTCTATAGCATCAGATTTCTCTCTTAGAAAACCTACAATAGAGTATCTAGAGAAATCGTCTACCATCACGAGAATGTGTCTCTTACCACCTAGACTCTCCGTGCGAGTAGGAACCATAAGATCCATGTGAATCAACTCAAGAACACGGGAGGTGGTAATGGAATTCAACTTCCTATGAGGGCTACATATTTATTTTCCCAACTGACAGGGTCCACAAATCATGGAAGTTGGCTTTCCAAGTGATGGTAAGCCACGTACTAGGTCCTTTTTGACTAAACGAGATAAGTCTCTAACGTTCACATGACCTAGACGTTGGTGCCACAGATCCATAGGAGTGATCGTGGCGCTGTTGCAAACAAGTGAGGATGTGGGCTCAGTCCCATAGCAGTTATCCTCTGTCCTCACCCCTTGCACTAAAAGTTTACCGGCTTGATTATAGACCTTACAAGCTTTCCGGTCAAACTTCACTGCAAAGTCATCGTCGCACAGTTGGCTGATGCTAAGAAGGTTTGCTTTCAAACCTTTGACGTACAGCACATTCTCTAGCTTTGGAAATCCTGGTAACTCTACTGTACCTCGTCCTACTATGCTAGATTTGCTACCATCTCCAAAGGTGACTCTCCTATCATTATAATCCTCAAGATGGGTAAAATATGAGACATCACCTGTCATGTGTCTGGAGCATCCACTGTCAAAATACCACTGTGAGGTATTATGGGCTTTGAGAGCGACATGGACAACAAGGGCCTTTTTTTCTTTCTTAGGAACCCAAGAATAGGTACCTTTTTGTATTCCCTTGTTGTTGTAGGTTTTAGCCGGAATGTGGGGCGCATTCATTGATGGTAAGGTCATTCGTCAGAATTCCTCCATCAAACTCTATGATGTGGCGGCTAGAAACTCAACACGCTCTCTCAAACTGGCAAACTCATCATTCTGATGTGGTGGAGCAAACGTATGTCGTGTCCGACCCAACTTATAGCAATCATCCCTAAGGTGTCCGTTTCTTTTGCAATGGGAGAGGGCACAGTATTAGGAGGACCTTGGATTGCTTTTCTTAGTCGAACTCTCCTTCTTGGTTTTTGATGACGGCCATAAGGAGTCGTAGTAAACTCAGGAATTGGTCCGGGTGCAATTTGGGATGTGGAGGCACCATCAAAACCTATTCCTTGCCTGTCACCAAAACCTAAAGCGGGACCGAGGAGCATCTTTCCCATCTTCCCAGATCTGTCCTCGATTTGTACCTTGACTGTCCTAGCTCTCTCAAGGTCATGAGTAAGCTGGGCAACAAGGGCTTCAAGTTTCTTCCGAGTCTCCAGGGAGGAATGGAGCTCACTCGTAAGACTAGACACTTATTTAGTCAAGTCCGCTTTCTCTTTCTCAAAACTGCTCTCTCTCTCTCTAAGCAAATTCTCTTTACTAACCCAGGCAGACTCTCTCTCTCTCATGGCGGTGTAGGTGGAGGACTCTCTCTCTCTCGTTTCTTCTAACTCTTCTTCTAACGCGATGATCCTAAGAACTAACGCCTTGTTACGTTTTTTAGTTTTGAAAGACTCATTATATAACTCGGCATAGGCGCGTTGAAGGTTACTCTCGTCCTCACTACCTTCATCCTCCCCCTCACTTTCTTCGCTCTCATTGTCGAGGTGTCCCTGTGAAGCATCATCCTCATCGTCGTGAGGAGAACTAGTAGTATTCACATGACTAGCCATGAACGCGGTGAAGTTACGCTCATGCGGTGACTCATCTCCCGAGTCCACCGACTCGACCTCACTGTCGTCACTAAGGGTAACATTTAGGACAACTTTACCCTTTTCCCTATTCAGACGACTGGCACACTCAAACGCTCTGTGTCCCTTACCGTTGCACTCAAAACACCTCTCACTGTCTTTAAGGGGTTCTTTGAAATCTTTCTTTTCAAACTTATTTTTTTGAAAATTCTTTTTATCTTTGAAGTTTCCACTTTTTTTAAATTTCAGAATTTTCTTGAAGTTTTTAGCAAATAATGCCAAATCATCTAAGTCAAACTCACATTCAGAATCAGAATTTTCTATCTTTCTAGATGACTTGACTTTCTTTCTTGCCGACCCCTCACTTTTTCTCTCTTGGGCTTTAAGGGCAATTCCCTTATCTTTTGGCTTGGCAGATTTAGGAAACATGTCTATTTCATAAGTTTGTAAATCTCCTACCAGTTCTTCCAATTTTAGTGTATTTAAATTACCCAAGGAATTTAGCACAGTGACTTTAGGTTTAAAACGCTTAGGCAGGGAACGAAGAATCTTTTAAACAACTCTAGCATTTGGAATATGTTCACTAAGATTATAGCTAGTATTAACAATGTCAGAAAGCCTAGCATAAAATTCATCAAAACATTCATTTTCATGCATAGTGATGGTTTCAAATTGAGTTGTTAAATTTTGCAATTTTGACTCTTTAACAGCATTTGTTCCTTCATGGGTAAGTTGCAATACATCCCATGCCTCTTTTGACGTGGTACACGTCATTATGCGTTTAAACTCATCAGGAGTGACAGACCCAGAAATAACACTTAGACCCTTAGAATTAAAAGATGACCATTTAAATTCTTCATCAGTCCAAGAAATGTCAGGTTTCAAGTTGGTCACATTATCAACAGTCACGGTGGGAGGAGTCCACCCTCGTTCAACCAAAATCCAGACACGTTCGTCAATGGCTTTTAAAGCCGACCTCATACGGGCTTTCCAATAAGCATAATTTGTCCCGTCAAAAATAGGCATTTTATAATATGACTTCTCCATTTGAACACGCACTTTAACAAAAATCAATTTTTTCAGAAAATTGATATCTTAGAAAAATTTTGCGGAGAAAAGGAATACGCGATAGATTAGCGTAACCTGCTCTGATACCAATTTGAAAGAGTTGGCGCTTGCGTTCAAATGATGAAATTATATTTAAAACACCTTTTAACCCAAACAAACCCTAAACATGTAACTAGGTGTGATTGAAACAATATGAAATCATACAAGAGTTATTCAAACACACATAATTGAGGAAAAATCCCCCACAGGGGCAAAACCATTTATTTTCACTATAATTTGTAAGAAAACGGCTTATAATCGGATTACAATGAAAATACAAGTTGACTAAGAATTACCCTCAGGTATCAAATTCTGTAGTCGCGGCTGGAATTATCCCTTTCCAGTAGGGCTGCAATGAAGAGGAAGAAACGGTCCACTTCACAAGGGTTGAACAACAGCAATGGTGTTCTTGGGTTACCAAACTTGATTCACATAGATATGGAAGCTGTGTGAATCTAAAAACCTAGAATCATAGGACTCAATAGGTGAAGACTTTAGGGTTGATATGCTCTGAAAAACGTTGAAAAGTCTTATCGAAACCAACTACTGATCGTGGTTTAAATAAGGAGTCAAAAACCCTAAAAAATCTGCTACACGATCTGGCAGAGTTTATCCTCGGCGGACCGGTCTGGGCCTTAGGCGGATCCGTCCGATAGCGGACCGATTCTTTTAATTTGAAGCTGATTCGGTTCGCATTCGGTTCAGGGCACACTGGCTTCAAAGTGCACGGCGGATCGATCCGGGGCGGTCCGGTCCGGGTCTCAGCGGATCGGTTCTTTTTATATAAAGGCGGATCGGTCCGGGGTAGTCAGAGGCGGATCGGTTCGTTTTAATTTCAGGCGGACCGGTCCGGCTGACTGGATTTCTGAATTCTTCCTTTCTTTTGATCTTCGGATTCCGTTGATGATGAATGGACTTTGAATCTTTGCAACGGTGTTACGGCTAATGACATATACAAGTATGTTGGACAAAAATGTCCTTACACATCTCAAACCCATCACTAAAGAAGAAGAGAAATCTACCAGGAAACCAGGTAAGCTACCAGCTATAATCTTCCCACTATACATGCATATATTTATAGTATTTGATTTTATTTTTATTATTCTAAACTTTATTTTTACTAATCCAGATGCTGAAGTGATTGCTTTATCACCAAATACACTTAATAGATTCATCTGTGAGATTTGCAACAAAGGCTTTCAGAGAGACCAGAATTTGCAGAAAACACGGCGAGAAAAAGTGAAAGTGTGAGAAGTGTTCGAAGAAATATGCGGTCCAATCTGACTGGAAAGCTCATTCTAAAACTTGTGGGACTAGAGAGTACAAGTGTGACTGTGGCACACTCTTTTCCAGGTACTTCATTATTTTCATTCCCTCAAAATATTTGTTTTTGTGTCTGTGAAATAAATGCTCGAATATCATGTAGTATTTATTTTCTGAAATAGGGTATGATTAAATTGTACAGGAAAGATAGTTTTATCTCACATCGAGCATTTTGTGATGCCTTAGCTGAAGAGAGTGTGAGATTCAATTCTGTTGCCTCTAATAATCTGAAATTCATAAATGATACTTCAAATGAGACTGTGATTAACCCTCAACCAAATATGGGTCATGCATTCTGTTCAACAATTTCCCAATTCGGGTCGGATTTTCGATCTGATTATAGTGAAGATCAACAAAAGCCCAGATTGTCACTTTGGTTGGATCAAGCTAATTCTCAGCTTAATCCTATTAATATTTCAGGAAACTCCAATATGTACATGTCCTGGAGTTTTAATAATTTACCTGATATGGTGCAAATGGGAACTAATAATGTGTTCGGCTCATCTTCACTGGGAGTGAACAATATTGGTAATGAGACACTAGCTTCATCTTTATACTCTGATAATTATAATTATCAAGCGAAGCCTAGTGGGCCAATGTCAGCAACCGTACTTCTGCAGAAGGCGGCCCAGATGGGTTCCCATCAGTGTTTTATAACATGTTTGGGGTGATGACCTCATCTGCAGGGCAAGGGATAGTGGGGAATACTTCGAATATTATGAGATCTTCAGTACCAAACAGTCTTGATCAGGTTATGATGCAAACTAGGGTTACACTAGGTGAAGCAATGACAGCAGTGAGGCTGCATCCCGGGTTAAACAGCGCGGTTCAAAACAGCATGACTAGAGATTTTCTAGGGATGGGAGGTGAAGTGATGGGTTACTATGAAGTTGTTGAAGATGCAACACTTCTGACACTTTCTTATGTGTCAACTGTGTTTCAAATGTTGTGCTTATTTTTTTGCTTAGTAACATTTCTTCAAAAGTGAAGGCTAGTAACATTTCTTCAAATGTGTTGCAAGTGTAATTTTCTGATTTGAAGGCTTACATTTGTTCCTTGGTGGTTATTATCAACATATGTTTCATTTTCAAGCTAAGCTCAATCCCGGGAAAGTGGTGGCGGTGGGACCAGGTATCCATGATAAATCTGGAAACACCATCCCTGCTGCTGTTAAGGAAGGTGATAATGTTCTCTTGCCTGAAGACATCAGGTATAACACACACATACACACACACACACACACACACATACATGAACTGAAGGACTGAATGGAAATTTCAACTTTATATGCAGAAGATGACAACACTATAAAAGCTTAGATTGAATTAGGAAGTGGTAATTTCCTTTTGGGAAGATCTCTCTATTTATTTTGACATGATATTCTACTTTTGCATCTTCTTTCTGTAGATATAAAAATTTTTATATTTCTTCTCCTAGCTCCCATGTACGATCTATCTATTTATCATATCATCTCACTTTACCGATTTGTTGTCGTCTCAATTAATTTTTTTCTCTCTTTATTTTCCAGGCGCGCAGCAGAAGGATGTAGTACATATAACACCAACTCTAACCAACCTTTTGGTCCAGATCTGACTCTGACCCCATCCAAAATCCTCGGAGGTAGCCCTTCAGTCCAAAATGACCACGGACCCGACCAACCCTTCAGTTCAAAATCATCGTAGGCAACAGCACCTCGACCATTGATGATTCGATCTGATTTGTTTGGATCCGATGAATCGGGTTCGGCTTCAACAGAGTCTTAACCTTTTTCCAGACAAGAGGTGATGGTTTTTCTTTCAAAATTAGTTTATTTTTAGGAAGATTGTTGGTATATTTGTTCCGTTTTGACTCTTGAAGTATAAGAATATGCAGACAACATCATGGAATTTTTAAATCTTTGCACATTCAATACCGTCGGGAAACTAATGTCGATGGTTGGTTTTGTATAGTTGAATATGTTATGAACATGAATATATTCCAATTCAAATGACTGGAAAAATTATTGGAGGTAGCAATGGGGATACATTACTCTATTTGAATTTTTGGAGTTTTTTTTAAGAGTCACTTATTTGTTTATGTCCACAATCACATAAAACTATTGCTAAATTTGACTTTCGTGATGTTACTCGGGTTTTTAACAGACTCTCATTGGTAGTGTCATTTCATCTCTAGTCGATAGGAATGCTGAAGTGGTAGAAGCTCTGATTTCGTATTTTATGTACTTGGAGAGTCATTTAGCGACGAGGCAGTGAGTACTGACAGTGGCCTCTTGAGGGAACTAGTGACAATGCTCTTATCGACACGATTTCCTTTCCGTACTAATAGGGTTGTGGTACATGTGTATTTGGATACAATAACTCGATGTATGAATTTTGTTAAGGAGAATACTCAATATATACCTTTGGTGCTCTTGCTTGCTTTCTTGATGAGTGTTTGTTTATGTCGAACATATCATGAAATATTGTGTGAAAGTGTTTGGATATAATTGTTATGTTTTTAGCTATTTTTATTGTTTGTTATATGTGAGGTTGGTGGTATGTGGTGGAATTTTTTTATTTTTTTTAATATTTTAATTTATGTAAGTGTTCATAACACTTACAAAATGAATATTATTTCCTTACATATTAATATTTGTAAGTGTTCTGAACCGTCACAAACAAAATATATATATTCTCTTTTGCAAGTGTTTATAACCGTTGTAAATTAAAAAAGGTTGCTGAATTTTGCAAGTGTTCTGAACACTTGCAAACATAAAATTTGTAAGTGTTTTAAACACTTGCAAAATTTTAATATGTAAGTGTTTAGAACACTTACAATTTTTTTATAACGGTTGTTTGACACGGATATGTGTTCCCAATGAACACTTGCAAATGACATTTGCAACGGTTATGAACACTTACAATTTTTTTGCAACGCGTCTATTTGTAAGTGTTTTAAACACTTACAAATGCCATTTGTAAGTGTTTAAAACACTTACAAATCTGCTGTTTTGGTGTAGTGTTATAACATTTAAATAAAATCATACCTACAAAATGAATTCTTTCTTCGAAATTACAGAACTTCTTCTTAAGATATTTCCCAATCTTTCTATCACTCTTTATTACTATAATTCTCAAGGAGTTGGTGTGAGTTTCAAATGAATCCTAAGGCCCTATTTATAGGTTTCCAAATGTATTACGGTGTTGACATGTGTTAAATGACTAAGCTTTTTGGATTGGTGATTCAACACCGAGGTGTCGTGATCCGGAGTGGTCTTGCAGTGCTAATATCACCAAATGATGACAAGTGTTTTAGCTCTCTCTCTAAAGATGACATGTGGAAGGTGGAAGTGACCAGCACGTGGTGGAAAGGTGGTAAGGGTATAAGGGTCATTTCACACATGAAGGGTATTTTGGTAATTTCACACTATATATTTTGAATATTTTTTAGAGGTCCTTAAAAATATTTTATTTACAAAATGGACCATTTTATATTTTTATTTTAGTCCTTATAGTTTTATAAAATTATATGTTCTACCCCAAAACTTATTATTTGCCTTAAGATATGTCATAAGACTTCGATTTGATCCAATTTACAGTTGATTCTTCGTAATTAAAAATGGAGTTTGTTATATTGATAGCCAATAATACCACATATCTAATAATACAACATTTATAAGATAATAAGTAACACAAGAGTGTAAAAACAAACTATATATAAAAGTGGGGTCATTACACTTAGGGGGTCCTAGAATGTGGTTTCTATAGAACTCCTCAATGGGTGAGCTTGAAATAAGTGAAAGTCGTCGAATGGACCCCATATGATACTTTAGGAAAGAGATCCATTCTAATGACCAAAAAGGATGAGAATGACCGATTCAGAGGGTCGAGGTTAATTCTGAGGACCTAAGGTAATTTTGAGAATGGGGGATTCTATGGGCCGAGGATAATTCTGAGGACCTAAGATGGGAGCGACCAATTCTAATGGTCGAGGTCAATTTTTAGGACATTAAGGGGTGAACGGCCAATTATGAGGGTCGAGGTTAATTTTGAGTAATTTAAGTTAGAGCGATCGATTCTAAGGGTCAAGGTCAATACTGAGGACCTTAAGTTGGGAGTGACCAATTCTGAGGGTAGAGGTAAATTATGAGGACCTTAAGTAGGTGAAACCAATTCTGAGGATCAAGGTCAATTTTGAGGACCTTAAGTGGGAGCGACCACTTCTGAGGGTTGAGGTCAGTTATGAGGACCTTAAGTAGGAGCGACCAATTCAAAGGTCGAGGTCAATTCTGAGGACCTTAAGTTGGAGCGACCAATTCAGAGGGTCAAGGATAATTTTGAGTACCTTAAGTAGGAGTGACCAATTCTTAGCGTCGAGGTCAATTCTAAGGACCTTCGGTTGGAGCGACCAATTCTAAGGGTCGAGGTCAGTTCTGAGGACCTTAAGTGGTAAGTACCAATTTTGAGGGTCGAGAGTGGGAGCAACCAATTATGAGAGTTGTGATCAATTCTGAGTACCTTAAGTAAAGGAGTGACCAGTTTTAAGGGTTGAGGTAAATTATGAGGACCTTGAGTAAGGGAGTGGCCAATTCTGAGGGTCGAGGTTGATTCTGAGGACCTTAATTAAGGGTGACCAATTATAAGGGTTGATGTTAATTATGAGGACCTTATGTTGGAGCGACCAATTCTGAGGAACGAGGTCAATTATGAGGACTTTAAGTTGGAGTGACCAATTTTGAGGGTCGAGGTCAATTATAAGGACCTTAAGTTGAAGTGTGGGGAATAGCTCTCCTGGGGAATCTTGAATTTTCCTTTTTTGTAGACTTTATTTGGGGATAGATATCTGTTTGGGGATTATGTCCTTTTGGTGAGTGATAGCTTTGCTGAGGCAGTTGAAATTTTTAGTCCAAAAATTCTTCTTTGGGAAACAGTTTAATGACTTGAGGTCTTAGAATTTCGCTGGGGAATGTGTTGCTGGGGAGAGATGACAGGTTAAGTCTTCTGGCTCTGTTTGGGGGGAATTTGGACTTTTCCTGGGAAAAAGTTTTATTCAGGAATTCCTTCTTGGGAAATGGGTAGCCCTGCTGAGGAGGCATTTGATTTTCGGCTGAAGATGAGGTTTTTAAGATTCCACTGTGGAACGGTAATGGATGCGCTGGGGATAAAATGTGGTATGAATTTGACTGGGGTTTTGGAGAACTTGAAAAATAATTTTCTTGGGGAAGATATTTTCTAATATTTATTTAGAAATTTTAGGATTTTTTCAGGAAATGTTTTGAATTTTTGGCATTTTCTGGGATTTTCATGGGTACAACCAATCGGAGGGTGGAAGGGATTGCCAGTCGATAGTGGCGCGGTCTTTTGGGCTGCCTTGGGAAGGGGAAGAGGCAGGTGCCGATCATTATGGGGTTCAGGAGCTGTTGGGGATCGATTGTGAGGGTTTGCAGATAGAGGTGGACTGATCTCTGAGGGTGACACCTGAGGCGGGGCATGCAACATTGGGTAAGATTGTAGAATCTTTATTGGGGATGTAGGTGACCTTTTACCCTTGAGGGATGGATCCTTGGGATTTTCTTGCAGATTCATTGTTGACTGTGGGAGCTTGGCGTTGACCATATTGCATGCTTAATATAACGGCATTGCACCTCAAAAGAGACTTAAAAAGGCAAAAAGAGATGCATATTTTGTTTGATTATCTTGATTTAGTGGCTTACTCTACATGCATTTTAATTTGTTGCTGAGTTTTTATTTTGAGAAAGAGTAGGAAAAATATGTTTTTTTGGAAATTTTTTAATGTGTTTGAGTAGAAGGTGGCCTTGGAGGCTTGGTTGAAAAAGATCTTCCTTTTTTAAAGGATTTATTTTGAGTAGGAAAAAGGATTTTTTTGGGGAATTTTTGAGTAGAGGAAGGACTTGAAGGCTTGGTTGGTATATGGATAAGGAGATATAAAGTTGGGTTGCAAAGTGGGGCTTATCGCCTTCATTGAATTGTGTTGAATCTGGTGCATTTGAAGAGACTATACTGATGTTGGAGATGTTGCCTTGGTCCTAACTTCGAGTCTCTTGCTGATGATTGGGAACATGATGGTGGACCCTCAATTGGTTACTGTCACTGCATGGATATCATATCATTGCAATTCAATGGCGGTGATACTGTTAGGACCCTAAACCGTCTAAATGCTTGGAGGGAAGGTCGTTTTGATTTTTTGAGAGGTAGTTTGGTTATGCTATTCGTGTGGCTATCTCAAAGATTTCTCTTGGCGGTTCCCCCTAAATATCCATTGGCAGCTGTGCTGAATTTCTTCGATCGCTATTTCATCAACTTTTGCCTGACTATAGAGAATTGGGTATATTGGTTTGTGGAGCACGGAGCTCGATGTCTGCGTTGGGCAGTGCCCTGATGGGGGGTGTTGCAGCCCATTCTGGAACTGGGGGAATACTGGTATATTCGGTTAGTTAGCCTCTGGAAAACCTTCTTCTATTTTTCCTGGCGGCTTCTGCGCCAAGTCGGATGGGATCAGAATGTGCCTTCCCGTATCTTGGATTTTTTCCTATAGAGGATTTGACGGAAGGCATGCTCATGCGATTGGGTTCTTTGTGGGAGATTCGTCGGCCGTTGACCCGTCCCTCTTGATCTGTAGGCAGTGTTTTGCATGTTTCTATGGACGATATGAAATGGTTGTGGAAGAGGGTAGTGGTTAAGATGTTGGTCGAGGAGACCAGGCCAATATAGTTTGCCATATTTGACACTAAGGAGGGGGCATAGTGGTTTTCTCTAGGCTGGTTCGGGCTTAACATTCCACGGAGCGCCTTCGGCATACTATCCAGGAAGGAGAAGTTTGGGAACCTTAAGATTTAAATGATGATGGGGCTGGATCTTCTGGAAGCTATGGATAAGATCTTTTTTTAAAACTGGTGCTTTTGTGAAGATTTTATGTGTTTGGTTATGTATTTGGTCATTTTGGATTTGTTGGGAATAAAGTATGGAAGATTTTGGTTAGCTTGTTTAGGAGTAATTTGGTTTGGTTTGGTTTTTAGTACAGTTAGGTTGGTGGGGGTAGTTGTTTGACTCCCTACACTGATATTTCCTATAATCATACCGAAATTTACCAAAATGGAATAAAAAAGGAATTTAATTATATTATTGTGCCTCCTAATGAGTTTTGCATTTTAATTATCTATACCAATCTCTAAGGCATACATAATCCTTTTGTTCATGTAAATGATAAAATGAACTGTCGTTCTCGGAGGTAAGAAAAGAATAGCATTTTGTGAATAAAAGAAGGCATGTAAAGCGTATGAGCTGCCTACGTACCTCTGGGGGTTTAAATTTTTTTGAGTTTCATTTTTGAAAGAAAAAAGTATTTTTAGAGGATCAGGCCCCACATAGTTCTGAGTAGAGGGAAATAAAGATTTTTTTTAGATCAGAAGGGAGATGAGAGGACTCCTAGCGCACCGAGATTTCGGACTATGGGTAGAATTTCTTGAGACGGTACATGTTGACTCGTCGAGCCATCTCTTATCCGTTAAGGTGAGTGAGCATAGCGATGCTACCGAGCATGATCTTCTTCATGATGTATGTGCCACTACAGTTTGTCTTGAATTTCCCTCTGGGGTCCCAGACGGGTTCCATAATTTCTTTGAGGGCTAAATCCCCTTCCGGACACCATGGTCCTTGACTCTCCTATAGAATGATCGCGTTATCCGGCAATGGTAACCCTATATATGATATAAAGCCTTTAACATCCTTTCGTCCAAGAGAGACAACTCGTCAAGTCGGCTCTGATGCCAGTCTTCTTCGTGGACTTTGCTTTTGAGCATGATACGTAGTGAAGGTATTTCTAGTTCAACGTGTAGAACTGCTTCCATGCCATATACTAGAGAATAACGGATAGCCGTAGAAGCCCTGATTTAAGTACGGTAGTCTTAGAGGGAATAAGGGATCTGATCGGTCCAATCTTGGCGACTCTCGATCATCTAGCTGATTATTTCCTTTGAGGTTCTTATTAGCGGCTTTAACTTCACCATTGTTTTGTGGTCGGTAGGGAGAATATTTGTGTCTCTAAATCCCATAGTCGTCAACCAATTCTGTGACATCTGCATGACACTAGCTCGTGTGTGACCCCGTATCGACAGATAATATTATCCCAGATGAACTCGACTACCTTTTTGGCATTCAGCACTGCATATGACTCGGCTTTGACCCATTTAGTGAAGTAATCTATGGCAACCATTATGAACTCGTGCCCATTGGAAGATTTGGGTGTGACTTTCCCTATGATATCAATGCCCCTTGTGGAGAACGGCCAGGGAGAGGTCATGTTGTATAATTCCCATGGGGCAAGTGCTGGATATTGGAAAACTATTAGCATTCAAGGCATCTTCGAACATAAGTGGTGTAATCTTGAACTATGGTAATCTAATTGTAACCCTGTCGGATAATCTTCTTGGTAAGCATATGGCCATTCATGTGGGGTTAGCATTCCCCGCTATGAATTTTCTGCATCATTTCTTCAATGTCAGCCCCTGTGATGCAATGTAAGTGGGTTCCATCAAAGTTTCTCCTGAATAGTGTTTTATCGCAGATAATGTACTGGGCAGCCAACTTATGGAGGGTTCCTCGATCTTTCTAGTTGGCATCCTGGGGGTACCTACAGTGCTTAAGGAGGCGCCAAATGTCATAGTACCGGCACTTTTCTATATCAAGATCCTCTTCTATGACTAGTTCAATGTGGCAAAATTGGGTTGGTTTATCTTATTTCTATTCTAGAAAAGGGACTATTTTTATTCCCTCGGGCATGTCGACCATGGAGGCCAAGGTAGTAAGGGCATCGACCAAGTTGTTCCTTACTCAGGGCAAGTAAAGGAAGGTGATACCTCAAAACTGGGATACCAGCTACTCTAGATGGGTGTGGAAGGGTAGGCTCTTTTCGTCCTTAATTTTTCATCTTCTAAGACTTGACCGATGATCAGGGTTGAATACGTATAGACATCTAAGCATTGGATTACTTTCTTGAGAGCGACTTTGAGGCCTACTGTTCACGCCTCGTATTCGATCATGTTGCTGGTGCAGAGAAAATCTACCTTGATGGCAATGGGAGTGTGAGTGTCATTAGGAAAATCATGAGTATCTTAATACTGTATCCTTTCTTATTGGCGGCGCCATCAAAGAACATTTTCCACCGGATATCTTCCTGAGGGGTGCAAAGGATATTTTCATTCGAGAATTCAGAGATCCAAACGTCAATTTCTTCCATGGGGTAATCAGCAAGGTGGTCAGAGATAGATTTTCCTTTTACGGCATTTTGCGTGACATACACAATATCAAACTCGACTAACAACATTAACCATTGGAACATTCATCTAGACATGACAGGTTTCTCGAGCAAGTAGTTGATAAGATCCATTAAGGACACAAGTCTTATAGCTAAGGTGAGCATATAGTGCCGTAATTTCTGAGTTACCCAAACAAGGGTGACACATGCTTTCTCCAAGGCAGTGTAGTTGACTTTGTACCCTGCCAATTTGTGATTGGCATAGTATATGGACCTCTCTTTATGGGACTCTTCAATGTATTGGTCAAGCAAACCCTAGTTGCGGTGTCTGTTACAGTCAAGTGTAGGAGTATTAGGAGACTAGGATGCGATGGAATGAGTACCTAAGGTCGGGTTAGATACTGATTGATTCGATCGAAGGCTTTCTGACAAGCTTCATTCCAGATTTTGGTAGTTACCTCGCGGAGGAGTTTAAAGATGGGTTCACAAATAGAAGTAGACTAGCTGATGAACCGACTAATATATTGTAATTTTCCCAAGAATCCCTAGACTTCCTTCTCCATTCTGGGTCGTGGCATTTCGAGTATGGCTTTTAGTTTGGCAGGATCTTCTTCAATCCCCTTCTTTCTAACCATGAATCCCAAAGTTTTTCCTTTGGTAACCATCAAAACACATTTTTGCGAGTTAAGTAGAATCCGGTACCGCTACAGTCATTAGAAGAATTTTCAGAGAACGGGAACATGACCTTCCTGAGTCTTAGACTTGATGATCATATCATCCACGTAGGCCTCGAATTCTTTGTTTATTAGATAATACAAGATGGTTTTGGTAGCCCTTTGGTAGGTAGCCCCTGCATTTTTTAGACCAAGCGACATAAGTGTGTAACAGAAGGTTCTCCAAGGGGTGATGAATGTGGTTTTTTCTTGATGATCACGGTGCATCTTGATCTGATTGTATCCGGTAAACCCATCAAAGAATGACTTGATATCGTGAAGGACCCGTTGTCCACAACCATGTCGATATTAAGTAACGGGTAATCATTATTTGGAGATGCCTTATTCAAATCTTAGTAATCAACGCACATGCGAATATTTTCTCCTAATTTTGGTACGAGCACGATATTGGCTAACCTTGTGGGACACTAAATGACCTTAATGAAGCCCACGTTTAACTGTTTGACTACTCTTTCTTTAACCTTGAGCGACCATTTGGTGTAGAGCTTTCGTAATCTTTGTTTAACCAATTTATATTTAGGGAGAGTTAGAATTTTGTGTTGAGCTATTTCGGGATCGATGTCGGGCATATAGTCGTAAAACCATATGAAGACATTCACAAATTACTTCAGTAATTTTTTGAGTTGCGCGCTCATGCTCTTCAAGGGTGGACCCTATCTTAATCTCGCGCAGTTAGCTACTAGAACCGAGATTAATAACAACAGTTTTATCTTCATTAATTTGAATGTGGTTATCTTGTTCGTTATTAACCTTATTAAGATCAGTTAAAGAATTATTCATTTGCAAAATCATCATCATCAAGAGTTTGATTAGAATTAAGATAATTAAATCAACGCATAATAAGATACTTAAAATCTTCTTTTATTTCATTCTTGGGAAAACATCATTGAGGACATCGTCAAAGGAGGTCTCGATTTTATTGTGATCAAAATAAGGAACAATAGAAGAAGAAGAAGAAGAAGAAATAATATGAACATTT
Organism: Sambucus nigra; assembly: GCA_949130495.1. Classification (NCBI taxonomy): domain Eukaryota; kingdom Viridiplantae; phylum Streptophyta; class Magnoliopsida; order Dipsacales; family Adoxaceae; genus Sambucus; species Sambucus nigra. Next base: position 577,739,915 of record OX422211.1, on the reverse strand, counting down.
GGGTTAGGTTGAATTTTAATGGGTGGAACTGGTACAACATTCCAGTTGAGGATGGGAGCATCGGTAGTATTGATCAGGATGGATGGATTTAATGATGTAGCATCTAAGTGGATCATGCAGAGTGCCATCACTAATGTTTAAAAATTAAATGAGTCATTGGAGTCACTTCCTTAGAAAACCTCGGTAACAACTACAGTGTTCTCAATTAGTGGTTGTACATGATGCTGGGAATCTTTGGCCTAGAATTAACTGTCTTACAAGAAAATCTCCATTCCTGGCTTCATCTTCCTATCCACATGATCATACCATGGTTCTAGAAAGACACAAAGGGAAAATCTTCACCATCTTTGATAAATCTCCCATTGAAGGAATCCCCCGAGACAGTCTTGGTACTTTCTAACTTTCTCTCCAATCGTGGTTGACAGAGCATTCTAAGTTCTTCTGATGATGGTTGATAATGAAATCCATATGGGGGGAAGGCCTTCTTTAACACTATAGGTTCCAGTATTCCTTTTTGTCTTCATCCCAGCTCAATTCGGGCATGAAGTGAATATTCTTGAACATCTGTATCACATTGACATTGCCGTGAGGGTTGTGCCCTCGACAAGCTCTATATTTGAAATCATCCCCTACTAGGAGTGGAAGTGGTTCGACTTGGAAACCGCATAGAAGTGTGTCTTTGTCCCATATTCTCTAGTACCATATTACTAGTGCTTGCATACTCGGTATTATCACCGTCGCCTAAGATGGTGATGACTTTCCCCTTGGCAAATAACTTTAGTTTCTGATGGAGAGAGGAAGATACCCTCTTGATCCTGTGAGGCCACCATCGATCGAGTAATAGGTTGAAACAAGTCGGTATATCGATGACTTAGAACTCAGTAACGAGATTTATAAGGCTATACTCTATTACAATCCTTATGGATCCCATCACCTCTCGATGAGTATTATTATAAGCACGCATTACGATGAAAGTTGGAGCAATGTTGCTTACTTTCAAACCTAAGTAGTTGAGGGTTCTTAATGGGCAAACATTAAGGGTTGATCTATTATTGACGAGCGAAAGTGGTACTGTGTTCCCCATTACTTCGATAGAGATATTTAGATCATAGTTGTGATTTTGACAAAACTTAGGGATTTCTTCCTCAGAGAAGAAGAGCATTTTAGTAGATGTTAAGGACCCGACCAGGTTCACAGCTTATTCTAGAGTGGTAGAAGGAGGGTCTGTGGTCTCGATAAGAAATTTTATCAAGAAATTTTGGTGTACATAGGAAGACATAAAGATCCCCTACAAAGTGATGTTAGCCTGAGATTTCTTCAACTGGTCGAGGATCTTTCTCTCCTCGATGGTCATTTTCGGCATGTGGAGTTTCTTTACAACATTTTTTCTTTATCTGTCATTGCTGATTGAGTGTTCGAACTTTGGTAATGCCTTTCAGGTCTCGTCATATGATTCACAGAAGATGGGAAAAATGGAAACCCTATTTTTCATCTATTTCGAGTTGTTCGGACACATTATTGATCTCCCCTAGCAAATCTTCAAATGATATCATCCCACATACATTGATCACTGGGCTAGTCTTTTCCAGGCTTGGCTCTTCATCGAAACTATAACATTTGTCCCCCCATCCGGTGGCAAAAATGTCATCCGTCCATGAGAAGTTAATGCATTCTAAAACCTCAATGGCTTCTTCATATAGATCCTCCCATTCAACGGGGGGATGTAGAAGTGAAGGGAACAAGTGCCCTTGTATTTTCAAAGTATCGAGTAGCTCAGACATATTATAAATTTCATTGGTGTGTCAGAATAAGTCTGCTATAATCTAGACAACATCATCTAAACTGACTTCATCGGTGGATAACACCCAATTATCTGACTCTTGAGTCCACTTCTAGGCTTCCATGAATAATGTGCTGAACTTTTGGCAGTTAATGGTCATTTAAGAGGGAAATTTCAGCCCAAACTCTAGGAGTTGCTCCAGTATTACTGATAATTCCATATATTTCCCTCCATAACGGGCTCGAATGACAATATATGCTCTTATAAGAAGTGATAGGGCATGGTCGGCTAAACAGGTAGGGTGCAGGAGAAAATATGGGCAAACTTTAAGAGGTTTAGGTGAATATACGGGTATGATGGGAAATTAACTAGGTACAATCTGGGTAGACGGGTCAAATTCTGTGTTATTTTCTAGGAAGATGGAATTTATATGGTTTGGAAGTGGATTGTGAGTAGTGTTGGGTTTAGGATTGGTTGGTGTGACAATAACACCCCGGTCAATTATACCTTGGATTACATTCCAGAGATGGAAGCACTGATCAGTGGTATGGTCGACATTTTGATGGAAATCACAATGGGCGTCGGCTTTGAAACTTTTGGGAAGTGGGTTTGGTAATGGACGGGGCTCCAATGACTTGATGAGATTTTAGATCAATAGGGCTTGGTGGTCTTTGAAGAGGGGAGCATGAAACTCGATGTATTCCTTTGTGGAGGGATTGGGGAGGATTTTAGGTACCCAAGAGGTAGCAGGTTGAGAAATGTTATTGATGGTCAAAGCAATGGTATTGGCAGGCTTCTCGTACTTTCTTGGATTGAATTATCTAGACACTTTCTTTGTCTCAGCTTCTGTCTTGGCAAGAATTTCTTCAATATCCACTCTTGCTTCCCGGAGGGCTTAGAAATGGGGGTAATATTGTCCTCTTATTGTTGCTCGGACATAGGGTAAGAAGTTTTTCTTCACAATACTGACTTTCTCCTCTTCGAAAGGGCGGTTGGTCATGGTGGCCATTTTCTCCCTCCACCTTGCTATGAAATTGCTGACAATTTCTCCAAGGTTCTGCTTGAGAAGTTCTAAATCACGCCGTGTAACCTCCAATTCCTCATTGTATTTATATTGTGATATGAATTCACAGTTAACATTCTCCCAACTGTAAATTTTGGATTCCTCAAGAGATAGGAACTAGCGAAAAGAATTTTCCTTCAAAGTCTCTTGGAACATCTGTGCCATTATTTCCTTGGAGGTACCTAGGAGAGTCATGGCTTGGTGGTAACTTAGGAGATGTATAATTATGGGTTCATTGCCCCCGAACTTCTCAATGTTGGGCATCTTGAACTTTTTCGGTAGCCTTGCTTTAGGTTAGGGAAATATATGGGTGTAATCTATGTAGTTCCCGGAGATTCAAACTTGGTCAAACTTTTTGGTCAATAACTTAAGGTCCTCTTTGACCTTGTTCAACTCTTCTTACTTTAGATCAACGGTTAAAGGAAGGTTAGCCCCTAGCTGGGAAAAATTCGGCATAGAGAGCTGAGCTAGCAGTGGTCCATTGGCAGGAGGGGCACGTGGAGCGTGTGGATACTCTTCTGGGACTCAAATAGGATCAGGTACGGGCGAACCCATAGCACGAGGGAAGAGGATCTAGGGCTCTTTTATAACTTGACTTTTCCGTGGATGCCCTTGTTGCAAGTCAAGTCAATCAAAACTTCAATTACCTACAAAAATATAACAAACTCAAGTGTATAGCGGTAAGTAAGGATGTCAATCCACATCAAGTGCGTAAGCTAGAGACGAACTCAATTGTAATTCAATTTTTATTTTCTTTTTGGGATTTTTACTTTTTCTATTTTTTTTGTTTTTCCAATATTAAAACAATTTTTAGGTGAGATGAAGTGAAATAACACTAAACTAAATGTAAGATCAAATGACAAACTAAAAAGTGACTAAAAATGAAAAAACAAAGTCTAACACAAAAAGAAGAGATAAAGTGAGGTAAATAAATGTGAGAACAGTTAAGGAATGGGACTACACCACAAATTTGAGCTATTCTAACTAATTAATTTAATTATTTGAATTTTTCCAAATTAATACTAAAATTACTAGTCAACTCTCGTTAAAAGGTTAATTTTAATAGTAATCTTTTAGAAAATTAAGTTTAACCCCCCCACAACTCTAGAAAATTAATTTTAATAGTAATCTTTTAGAAAATTATGAGATTGACATATTTCCCCAAACCATTAAGGCTAAGGATAGAGGCATTGCTCTAAAGACGTAAGTTAGAAAGAATAATAAAGAGAGAGTGTATGAGTTTGATTCCGAGGAAGAGTTTAGCATTGATGATGTGGCATTATTTGCAAAAATATTTAGAAAGTTTCTCAAAATGAACAAAAATAATTCTTTCAATAAAAAGTCTTTTGAGAAAAATAAAAAGAAAGAAAATGCCACAGAGAGCAATGAAAAAGAAAGTGAGAGAGAAAAAGAGGAAGAGAGTGGGGAAGATGAGATGCTTTTCTTAGAATGTCAAGGCAAAGGTCATAGGGATTTTGAATGTGCTACTAGGCTAAGGAGAAAAGGTAAGAAAGTTCCATGCTCACCACTCTTAGTGATAGTGAGGGAGATGATGAGAAAGTCGTGTCCAAAAAAGTTTTATCTCATGGGATGTGTGCAGATTTTTCGAGTCGTGTGAGCACACCCACTTTGTCTCACGATGATAGTGTCCACGAGAGCGACGGTGATGACTCGAGGGTTTCTAGTAGAGATGAGAGCGAGTTTAAGAGTGGAGATTAAAGTGAGCTCCAAAAAGATTTTAGGGATTTGTACATAGAGACCTTGAAAACAAAGATATTTAATAGGGATTTAGGTCGTCGAGTTTTGGATTTGGAAAAAGAGAAGGAATTTTTAATGAGGGAAAAGTGTGACTTGACCGACAAGGTGTCTAGTCTGACGACACGTGTATCCCAACTCGAGAATGATCTCGAGCGTGCCCGGGAGGTCAAAGTCCCTTTAGATAATGCATCTAAGAAAGTTGAAAAGATGGTTCTCAATCCTGTTTTGGGTGGTGATGAGAGTTTAAGAAAAGGTCATGACGGTGCGTCCATTTATTTTGTTGCACCCGAGTCGGTTCCCACTTTGGTGATTGATTCATGTATTTATCATCCCAATCCACCTAGGCGTCCCATTATCGTTAGGACAACAGGTCCTAGAATTTTTGAAAAATTAATTCCTAGGCCGGTGTATGTTTGCTCCCACTGTAAAAAGCGAGGACGCCTTAGGGAATTTTGCTTTAAGTTGGGTTTCGTGCCATGTTATGCCACTACACATGTTCACGCGCACGCACCCACTCATGACACTTTGCTTGCAAACAATGATAGAGATTTTGCACATATTCGCGAGCAAGTAAAGTTTTTGGTCAAGACTTCTCATGATTTGATGGAGTTGTTTCAAAAGATATCACTGTCTCTCGAAAACTCCACCGCACATAATGGATGAGGTCTAGACATGTTTGCTAGCATAGGTTGTTTTGCATGATATTATCTTATGCCTATTAATAGTATGTACCATTTGTATTTTATTTGATTTTCTTATTTTTGGTACTATTTTTGCTCTATTTGGAACTGTTTGCCCATTCCAGGAACTATTTTTTTCACTAGACAAAACGGCATATCATTCTGAATAATCTAGAAAATTTGTGGTTTGTCGTTCTAACGAGATTGCATCTCGTGAGATCTGTCGTTTGAACAACATGGCATCTCATTTGAACGACCCTAGATATTTTTGCATTCCCTTGTTTTTTCTGGTTATATTTAATTGGTACTGGTGGGTTATTTCTGAACAGTGTCCAAAAATACAAAAAGATTTTTTTTAGAAAAATTTTGAAAAATCCAGAAAGAGTTTTGTATTTTGTTTGCACCTTATATGAATGCACACTTAGGATGACTAAGTCACAACTTCATGCCATATCCATGTGAATGTTTGATAGTATTTTGAGACAATATGTTGTGTCATTCATGTGCTTTACAAATTTTGAAGTCTTTGAGATGATATAGTGTTACTACCTACATGATTGACTCTATTTATCCTTAATTGCACACATGCATGGATTTGTTTGACTTTTATGCTTGTCTATCACATGTGGGTTGAGTGTTTTCGCTTCAATTATATCTATACAACGATCTAAATGCGATAAAAATTAACAAAAAGTAGTGCAAGATATCAATCGTTTGTGAGATTTGTGTGTTTTATTTTGAAAAATGGTGAAGCGCTACGAAAGGTACTCATTTATCCTTTATGATTAAGTCACCATTTAAATGGAACTAAAAAAGTGAGGAATTGAAAATTATTAGGGGTCCAATGAGGTTTAAAAGAGCCCCCAAAAAATTTAAAGGCAATATAAAAGAAAAATTATGCCAAAAATGGGCCAATTTTTTTTCATCACCTCATAAGAAAAAATAAAAAGCATTATCTTTTAATGAGGGAGTTTGGATGGAATTTTCAACGATTTGCGCGTCCTTGAAAGTCATGAAACAACATTACGCAGTTTTGGACATTATTGGTGTGGAAATCATTTATACTTTGATTTGTTGATATGATTAAGATGATGTTATCTAAATTCAACAATTCTATACCTAAGGACTACTTTTGATGTGCATTCGTTAGGAGTAAACTTATGCATCTTGCACATATGATATCATTGAGTTGATTTGCCTATCGAATTTGTTCACACCCATTCATTCCGTTTTCGTTATTTGGTTGTCTGAGTATAAATTCATGGTGCGATTTTTATAACATCATTTTTTGCATTTTTGTATAAAAAATTGGAAAAAAATAAAAAATAGTTTGTTTACTTGTTTACCGTGACACCCCGATTTGTTTTATGAGATTTATTCTTTTCCTTGTCTATTTCGGACAAATAAAAAGGGGGAGAACGAATTATGATATTATGAGGGAGTTTAGGTATGGACGAGATTTTATTATGCTTACATGATTTATGTTTATATCATTTCAAACTCGATACATCACGTGGTTTTTGCTTTGTCTCATATGTGTAGATACAATTGAAGATTTTTGGATTGCACCCCCTGATGAGAAACACTTGGAGAATTGAAAAGTTGATTGTTGAAGCATCGTTTGAATAATTTGAAGACTTATTCAATTTATCTTTCCACTTTTGAGTTTTTGGGAGGGTAGATTTGTATAGGTGATTTTGTTTGATAATTCAAATAGTTTTTATTTTGTACCGGCATAGACATTGGGGGAGATTTGTAAATACATTGTCTGTCACATTTAGTATGTCATATACCGCTACAAGTTGTTTTCATGTCATTAAAGGATTGAGAAGATTACATCTACAAAGACGAATCCGAATTTCAAAGAAGTCTTCAACACTCATGCCCAACAAGGACAAATTTGGTAAACGTGTTTTAGTTCCATTTACATTTTGCATAAAAGGTGTTGGGATGTTTTTGTGAAATATAAAATATTTTTCTATTTTGTGAAAAATGTTCTTGAAATAAGTTTAAATGGTTTTTATTTTTCAAAAACATTTTATCATAAAAAGGTTTTGGATAAATGCTCCTGATCCCGTGAACAGTTTTAGTTTTTGAGGATTCCAAGTTATTTAAATATTTAAATTTTTTTAAAAGGATCAGTGACTGTCGTTCAATTGATGTCACATCTTGTTCGAACGAGATGGAGTGTTGCTCGAACGACGTCGTTTGTCGTTCGAACAACGAGATGTTTTATGCCTACACGTCACCACCTTGATTTTTATATAAATAAGGGTTTCAGGCGACTGAATTTCGTGTGGAGAAATACTGATTTTCACAGAATACGTTTTTCTATTCTTCAACCAATTTTTGAGGGTTCAAAGTTATTTTTTGACAATTCACGAATCCCAGACTTTTTGTGTGAGTTGTTTTGTGGAACCTGAAGCATATTTTTGCTGGGATTTTTGCTGTTGAATCATAGGTGCCTTGGAAAGGTACTGGGATGCCCATAAGTACCACTTGCGAGAGGTACTGGTCTAATTGACTGCGTGTCATAGGGAGTGTTGCGGTGTTTCTGGGCTGACGACTACAAACCGGCACCTGCGGGTATTTCGTAAGTCAATTGTATTTTTCATTGTAATCCGATTATAAACCGTTCCTTTACAAATTATAGTGAAAATAAAAGGTTTTTGTCCTGCAGGGATATTTTCCTGAAATATGTCGTTGTCAGCTTATTCATCGCATGATTTAATTTGAGATTTGAATTGACACGTAGATGCATGTTTAGGGGCTGATTGAATTGGTATTTGGTTTTAGAAAATTTAGACATCCAATTAAATAAGTTTAAGTTGAAAATTGCGAATCTATTTGAATCAATACTGCACACACATTTTCAAGTAAGGTTTGTATGCAAACTCTGTTTCTATGCCCTAGGTTTTGCGGGCAATTTTGTTTGCTCCCCGTCGCTTTGCTGGAAATAATGTAATGTAGATAATACTATATATGAGCCATACGGTGGCTATGCTGAACAACTTTGAGGTTTCTTTTGGGGATGATTCATCAATGATGGTCATTCTGAGACCATATCCAAGCATGCTTGTCACCTATGTTTATGCCTGACTACAAGTGGTACACTATACAGTACTTTTCTCCCTCTTTACTTTGCTTTGTCTTTTATCACAAGATAAAGTAAAGTAAAGAAAAATATATCTACTAGTTACAACACCATCTAAGAGTTAAAAGCATTTTAATACATTCCACGGGGTATTTTGCCCCCAATTAAAATAAAATCTCTCGAGCGTTTGACTTTTACATCTTTAAGACTTACTGCAACTATTCAAGCTTGATATGATCATATGCGTTCAATATCTGTAAGGATAAGAAATCATCTCGGATTCTGGCACAAAATCATTAGTAACTCATAAGGCATTTTAAAATGCCATATATAATCATGCGAGGTATATCTTCCCCCTTTATTTTATTTTATATTAATAGAATAATATAAACTCATAATCATGCGTCGAGGAATCGTAAACGTATTATTCTGTGAAACTTCATGATGCGAGTTTGATATAATACAATATGCAATTTATAGAGTGTAGATATACCATGTGGTGAGCTAATTATCCCATGCCCCCACTATTTTATCAATGCTGGGAAAAAACTCAGAAATGGTCCATTAAATCATTTATAGAATAATTTAGTCAATAATCATGCTCGGTCACCTCGAGCTGAGTAATAAATATCATACTTGAATTTTCATGTAACTAACATCATAATGTGAATAAATTATAGTTTAGCATACATCGAATACAAGATGGCGCAAAAAGTTATTCCGGTCGACCATGGATGTAGTTGCTCAGGAGGCTGCTTCGAGAAATCGTGAATGAGGCAGCTCAAGTCACTAGGACGAGGCTGGTCGATCCACTAGGACAAGGCAACTTGAGCCACTAGGGAGAGGACGCTCGAGGCACTAGGACGAGGCTGCTCGAGCTACTAGGGCAAGGCAACTCGAGCCACTGGGGCGAGGCTTCTTGAGCCACTAGGACGAGGACACTCGAGCCAGTGGGGTGAGGCCTCTTGAGACACTAGGATGAGGCAGCTCGAGGCACCGCAGGTGAGGTCGCACTAGGTACCTACTCGAGGTACCATGACTTGATCAAAATGCTAAGTTTTAAAAAATATTTTTATTTTGAGTTGCTCGTGGCACCATGATAAGGCTACTTGAGGAACCTACTCGAGGTACCATGACTTGAGCAAAATGCTAAAAAAAATGGGCAAAAATATTATTTTCCTAGGTCATTCTAAAAAATATCATTTTAATATGGTTATTCGAAGGATGCCATTTTTAACATGGTTGCGCGAAAATTCTATTCTGACAATATTGCTCGAGTACATGCCCGTACTAAATTTTAAATGGTTCCTCGTGGGATAACATAAAATATTCACAATTTCAAAAGGATACGATTTTTTCATAAATAAATGTTTTTCTACTTAAGCAACATAAATTCGTGCGAGGCTACAAATATTTCGAATTGTATTTTTTGGGGTGCTTCAAATAAAACACGCACAAACTAAACATCATAACCTTCGAAAATAAAATAGGCAATATACTTTATGTTATTTTTGTTCAATATCACGTGCCAATGACTGTTTTTAGCAAGTGTTCATCGTGACCGTCTGAATATAGTGCCTAATTTTAAAAACATTTGGTATGGTTCAGTGCTACTATATATTGTACCAGTTAAGGAGGTCCCTCGAGTACCGTAAATATCTTCATGCCCATGCCTAGTAGTGGCAAATGGGCGGTTATGTACGGGTTAAAAATGGATATGGATAAATTTGGGTGGATCAAAAGCGGGTCGGACATAATAATTTGGGCGGGTTTGGCTGGGTAAATTCGGGTCGGGTCAAATCGGATCGGGTCGGGTTGACCCGCTTTTTTTTTTGAATTTTTTTTTAACTCTTTAGTAATTTGAGTTTTATTGTTATGAGGGTCTAAAACTATTTTGATCCGCTAATGACCCGCCAACAAACCATCTTATTAGATCGTTCAAGCCATTTTGACCCACAAACACAATTAATGAGATCCAAATACATTATTTTGGGTGAATTTCAAAATCCCATATTGCCTGCCTACCCCCATGCCCTTATTAGCAGTTGACAAAATCCAACAAAACCAACGACTTGGGGACTTTGGAGTCGTGGGTCACAGAGAAAAGTACTAGAATAACAGCCAAGAGTCAAGGTAGCTCATGCGTTAAGCCCTTTCGAAGATCAAGGCCGGAGCTCAAGGCTGTTGCGACTGCTAGTTTAGAGGTCGAGGCTATTCCAACCGTTGTTCTGATTTCGCCGAAAAGTAGCTCGGAGGATAAAGTGCCTCAGATGCCAGATTGTTCGAAGGTATAGCCTTTTGGGAGGTAAAAGGCTCCTCAGATGTCAAGATCCTTGGGATACATGTTTGAAGATCTCCCATGTCCGTCGAATTTCCACTACTTTTGATTCTCTTATAACCATGGTAGGTCAGAGTATTTGCGGTGGATTGATGGTTCATTTTTCGTTGACAAACATGGTGGATAGGGTGGGAGATGACTCTGAGCGCTGGGTTGATTTATATTTAGGTGAAACTCCGTTTGTGCCTTCGTCCATGATGGGTCAATTGAGTGTTGTATATTTTGTAAAATGCTAGCTTATTTGGTCAAACTTTAGAGTCAATTTTAATTAAGACATATTTGTTAAAGGTGATGTGTCTTAATACCAATGTGTTCCTTGTAGCAAGGAGATTAATTTGGTATACTCACTTGTTCAAAATAGTGAAGTAATGAATGAAAAATTTGGACTTAAAGTGACCCATTTGAGTTTAAGCTAGATGGTGTAAAATAGCTAGTGGGTTTGTCCCACATTGGAAAAGTGGTAGAAAAGCTTGGAGTTAATATACACAAGTTATGGGACTAAGGCTTGGATGCCTTGGGCTATCCCAACTCTTTGAAGGGGAGATGGCCTACACTATGCATGTGTTGGGCTTGGGCCAAAAACCCACACGCGCGCGCCGTCGCCGTCCGTCCGGCCCGTGCCCGGGTCGTGGATCGTTCTTGAGCAACTATTAAATTTTAATTGACCTTTGGGCTTTAAAATTTATTTTCTGATCCAAAAAATCTGAATTAATTATTTTCCGCATTAATTAATTATTTAAAAAACATTGTCGTTTTTAATTATTTAAAAACGCTGTCGTTTTTAATTAATTAATTAAAACGTTAAGTTGAGAGATGCAACTGTTCAAACAGTCACATCTGTTCTGGGAAAAGCCATGAGTTGCAACCCTTCACCACTTATAAAAAGGACCATATGCAGTCCATTTAAAGATTAGAAAATCTACCCGAATTCCCTACTACTGTCCTTGTTCCCTTCTTACTGCTTGAGAGTAATTCGCCATTGTTGGTTCGTGGGACTGTTGCACTGAAGTGCTTCTTGCGACAGTCGTTGACCGTTTCATCCTGGGAGGCAGACGCCCGTTGTATTTTCCGTCAGCACCGTAGCGGGGGCGTATTCTGTCTTAAGGAGAGATAGTTTAACTTTCGACTCGGTCAAAAATCTGCAAGTGATTGTGTCAATCACAAACTGTATGTTCTTCTTTTCTCTCTTTACTGTTGCTGTTTATATGTAATTTTTGTTTATTTATTTAGTGAAATATTACTTTTTGTAATCCGGGAAACAACAATCTTAAGACAGAATATTTTCTATATTTTTTGTGTTTTCACTAAATAAATAATTTTCTTAATTAAAATTTGTTTCGCAACATTTTACTTGTTTTATTTACATACTAAAACGTGTTTACATTGAATATATCTTTTCTTACAATTTTAATTTTGGAAAAATTTATATACATTTCCTAAATTGCTTTGTGTTATTCAATAACAGAATAATGGCTACCGAATCCTCTGAAAATGTGATGTCTGTTCCTCAAAATGATGTTACGGTTAGTATTCCTAATACCGTTCCTACTCATTTAACTTATGGAGAAAAACCCGAAAAGTTTAATGGTACTGATTTCAAACGTTGGCAACAAAAGATGTTGTTCTATTTAACTACCATTAATCTTGCGAGGTTTATTAACGAAGATGCTCCCGTGGTTAATGAAAATGAAACGGATAAGACAACTTTGCTAGCTGTAGAAGCATGGAAACATTCAGATTTTATTTGCAAAAACTATATCCTTAATGGATTGGACAATACACTTTATAATGTATATAGTCCAATCAAAACCGCGAAACTGTTATGGGAGTCTTTGGATAAAAAATATAAAACCGAGGATGCCGGCATGAAAAAATTCGTGGTCGGTAGATTTCTCGAGTATAAAATGGTTGATTCAAAGACTGTCATAAGCCAAGTCCAAGAGCTTCAATTAATTTTTCATGAAATACTTGCTGAAAATATGGTCATAAGTGAAACATTTCAAGTTGCTACGGTAATTGAAAAATTACCCCCTTCTTGGAAAGATTTCAAAAATTATTTGAAGCATAAACGAAAAGAAATGGGACTTGAAGATTTAATTGTTCGGTTAAGGATAGAAGAAGATAATCGTAAATCTGAAAAGAAAAATGGTAACCATGCTATGTCTGCAAAAGCAAATATTGTTGAGGATGGACAAAAATTCAATAAAAAGAGGAAGCACAAAAATGAAGGCACAAGTCAACAAGGCGGTGCTAAGAAGTTCAAAGGAAAATGTTTTAATTGCAACAAAGAAGGTCATAGGGCCAAGGATTGTCGCAAGCCGAAAAAACAAGAGAACTTCAAGAAGAAAGCACCACAAGCCAACATGACAGAAGTTGATGCATTATCCGACGATGTTTCCAATGTTTCTCTCTCCGCAGTTGTATCTGAAGTAAATTTGGTGGGTAATACCAAAGAGTGGTGGGTTGATACCGGCGCTACACGCCATGTATGTTCCGATAAAAGCATGTTTACAACCTACCAACCAATTGCAAATGGAGAACAATTATTCATGGGAAACTCCTCCACCTCGAAGGTTGAAGGTAAAGGCAAAGTAGTGCTGAAAATGACTTCGGGGAAGCATCTCGCACTCAACGATGTATTGCATGTGCCTGACATTAGAAAGAACCTTGTCTCCGGTTCCGTGCTAAGCAAGAAAGGATTTAAGCTAGTCTTTATTGGAGACAAATTTGTACTAAGTAAAGATGGAATGTATGTAGGGAAAGGATATATGTGTGATGGGATGTTCAAATTGAACGTCATGACTGTTGTACCTAAAAGTAACAATGATAATAATAATATGATATCTTCTGCTTATATGCTTGAGTCTATGGATATGTGGCATGGTAGACTTGGACATGTTAATTATAGTACTTTAAGTAAATTAATTCACTTAGAATTAATTCCTAAATTTAGCATTGATACAAGTCACAAATGTGAAACATGTGTAGAAGCTAAATTAACTAAAACACCTTTTCATTCAATTGAAAGGAATAGTGAACCTTTAGATTTAATTCACACCGATATATGTGATTTAAAATTTGTTCAAACTAGAGGTGGGAAAAAGTACTTTATTACCTTTGTGGATGATTGCACTAGATATTGCTATGTTTATCTTTTAAGAAGCAAAGATGAAGCAATTGAAGCTTTTAAGCAATACAAGATAGAAGTTGAGAATCAACTTGGTAGAAAGATTAAAGAATTAAGAAGCGATAGAGGTGGTGAATATGAATATCCTTTTAAGGAAATATGCTTAGAAAATGGTATTATTCACCAAACTACCGCACCTTATTCTCCTCAATCAAATGGGATTGCGGAACGTAAAAACCGAACTTTAAAAGAAATGATGAATGCATTATTAATAAGTTCGGGATTACCCCAAAACATGTGGGGGGAAGCATTGCTTTCAGCTAATTACATTCTCAACAAATTTGATTCATAAGAAAACAAAAAAGATACCCTATGAGTTGTGGAAAGGACGCAAGCCTTCCTACAAATACTTAAAAGTGTGGGGGTGTCTTGCAAAAGTGCTAATTCCTGAATCTAAAAAGGTGAAAATTGGTCCAAAGACTATTGACTGCATATTCATTGGTTATGCACATAATAGTAGTGCATATCGGTTTCTTGTGCATAAGTCTGACATTCCTGAAATTCATGAAAATACAATCATAGAATCTAGGAATGCATCATTCTTTGAAAATATCTTTCCTTGTAAGAATACACAAGAAACAACTTCTAACAAAAGAATGCTTGAAGTTACAAATGGTGAACCTCGAAATATTAGTGAGGAAGAACCTAGACGTAGCAAAAGAGCTAAGATTTCAAAATCTTTCGGTCCGGATTTTCTAACATATATGTTAGAAAATGAACCTCAAACGGTTAAAGAAGCTCTATCCACTCCGGAAGCCTTATATTGGAAAGAAGCTATCAATAGTGAAATTGAATCCATTTTGCAAAATCATACATGGGAACTGGTGGATCTACCACCAGGGACAAAACCGTTAGGGTGTAAATGGATATTCAAACGGAAAATGAAAGCTGATGGAACTATTGATAAATATAAGGCTAGACTTGTAGCTAAAGGATACAAGCAAAAAGAGGGAATAGATTATTTCGACACCTATTCACCTGTTACAAGGATTACATCCATTAGAATGTTAATTGCAATAGCAGCAATACATAAATTGGAAATACACCAAATGGATGTTAAAACGGCATTTTTAAATGGTGAATTAGATGAAGAAATATATATGGAACAACCGGAAGGTTTTAGATCTCCTGGAAATGAAAGGAAAGTATGTAAACTTGTGAAGTCATTATATGGGTTGAAACAAGCACCTAAACAATGGCATGAAAAATTTGACAACGTCATGAAGTCAAATGGTTTCAAAATAAATGAGTGTGACAAATGTGTTTACATCAAAAGCACTCAAGCGGGACATGTGATTGTATGTCTATATGTAGATGATATGCTAATAATTGGTAATAATAATAATGTTATCAATTCTACTAAACAAATGTTGACTAGTAGATTTGAAATGAAGGACATGGGATTGGCTGATGTCATCCTAGGAATTAAAATTATTAGAACCCCTCAAGGAATTAGCTTATCTCAATCACATTACGTTGAAAAAATACTTCAAAAGTATAATAAATATGATCAAAGTCCAGTGAGAACACCTGTAGATCCAAGTCATCACCTCTTTAAAAATAAAGGTGAAGGTATATCTCAATTAGAGTATTCTCGTATTATTGGAAGTTTGATGTATTTATCAAACTGTACTCGACCTGATATAGCATACTCGATTAGTAAGCTTAGTCGATATACGAGTAATCCCGGGAAAGATCATTGGAAAGCCTTGATAAGAGTTCTTCGATATCTTCGATACTCTTTGGGTGATGGTTTGCACTACGAACGATATCCAGCTGTACTTGAAGGCTATAGCGATGCAAATTGGATATCTGACTCAAATGATTCAAAATCCACAAGTGGATATGTTTTTACCCTTGGAGGTGCAGCCGTATCTTGGAAATCCTCGAAACAAACGTGTATTGCAAGATCCACGATGGAATCTGAATTTATTGCTTTAGATAAAGCTGGGGAAGAGGCTGAATGGCTTAGAAACTTCTTAGAGGATATTCCAATATGGTCAAAGCCCGTGCCACCTATCATAATACATTGTGATAGTCAATCGGCAATTGCTAGGGCTGAAAATAATAACTATAACGGTAAATCACGACATATACGTCGTCGACATCAAACCGTTAGACAATTGCTCTCAAATGGAATTATTTCTGTTGACTATGTAAAGTCAAAGAAAAATATTGCGGATCCACTAACTAAAGGTATACCTGGAGAGCAAGTTGCAAGTTCATCACGTGGAATGGGCCTAAAGCCTGTAAAATTATAAAGAGTCGTCTTAATGGAAACCCAACCTAAATGACTGGAGATCCCAAGAAATAGGTTCAAAGGGACAACCTAATTATGATGACTCAGTTTGCACTGAGAAGTAATACTTTAATTACTTCCTCCCATTCCGAAGATGAGTCAGTGCACAAACTGTCGCGTGTATAAGGATAAACTATGTTTTTAATGATTTCTATATCTTGAATGTATAGGTCAAGTGGGGTATTAGCAGGATACTCTTTATAGAAATCACCTATGTGAGTGAGAAGGGGCCGCTTCTATGAGAATAACGAAGGCTATTTCTCTAGCACACTCATGAAACCAGGAGGTGTCCAAGGCCAAAAAGGACACAACAATGAGAACCAATAAGGTTGGAAAGACATTGTGTGAATACTATTGTCTCAGTTTACACAAATGGTCGATCAATTCAAGACATCAAGTTCATTGATTGGCTAGTAAGCTCGATAGTATCTCACTAGGAAAGATTCAAAGCCACAAGCTATCTTTTTTCGATGCAATGTTTTTCCTAGAACAACTCTCTATTTGCATCTATATTCGTTTGATTCTTCCAAATTTCATTCATGTGGGGGATTGTTGTATATTTTGTAAAATGCTATCTTATTTGGTCAAACTTTAGAGTCAATTTTAATTAAGACATATTTGTTAAAGGTGATGTGTCTTAATACCAATGTGTTCCTTGTAGCAAGGAGATTAATTTGGTATACTCACTTGTTCAAAATAGTGAAGTAATGAATGAAAAATTTGGACTTAAAGTGACCCATTTGAGTTTAAGCTAGATGGTGTAAAATAGCTAGTGGGTTTGTCCCACATTGGAAAAGTGGTAGAAAAGCTTGGAGTTAATATACACAAGTTATGGGACTAAGGCTTGGATGCCTTGGGCTATCCCAACTCTTTGAAGGGGAGATGGCCTACACTATGCATGTGTTGGGCTTGGGCCAAAAACCCACACGCGCGCGCGCGCCGCCGCCGTCCGTCCGGCCCGGCCCGTGCCCGGGTCCGGGTCCGGGTCGTGGGTCGTGGGTCTTTCTTGAGCAACTATTAAATTTTTTGGACAAATTTTAATTGACCTTTGGGCTTTAAAATTTATTTTCTGATCCAAAAAATCTGAATTAATTATTTTCCGCATTAATTAATTATTTAAAAAACATTGTCGTTTTTAATTATTTAAAAACGCTGTCGTTTTTAATTAATTAATTAAAACGTTAAGTTGAGAGATGCAACTGTTCAAACAGTCACATCTGTTCTGGGAAAAGCCATGAGTTGCAACCCTTCACCACTTATAAAAAGGACCATATGCAGTCCATTTAAAGATTAGAAAATCTACCCGAATTCCCTACTACTGTCCTTGTTCCCTTCTTACTGCTTGAGAGTAATTCGCCATTGTTGGTTCGTGGGACTGTTGCACTGAAGTGCTTCTTGCGACAGTCGTTGACCGTTTCATCCTGGGAGGCAGACGCCCGTTGTATTTTCCGTCAGCACCGTAGCGGGGGCGTATTCTGTCTTAAGGAGAGATAGTTTAACTTTCGACTCGGTCAAAAATCTGCAAGTGATTGTGTCAATCACAAACTGTATGTTCTTCTTTTCTCTCTTTACTGTTGCTGTTTATATGTAATTTTTGTTTATTTATTTAGTGAAATATTACTTTTTGTAATCCGGGAAACAACATTGAGACCCAGGTGTGTTAATTTTTGTATATCTCAACATTTGATCTGGTTTTGCCCACCTGTTTACGATTAGGGTTTTGTTGAGTAGAAAACTTGGTTCCGGGTTTTTTTGGTAAAAAATAAAAGGATGAACCCGTTTTAGTTTGGACAGTCTAGTGGTTCCTTTGGCTGGAAAATATGGTTCTAGTCAGAGTTCGATTCTGAGTTTGGTTGAATTTTCAACAAGGTCTGTTGCCATATCTCAAAGGGGTTCAACTTTTGCTCGTACAATAACTTCATTCACAAAATCAAAATTGTGACAGAGATACTTCTTGAGTATAGAGTGGAGTATGAATTCTTGCCATATATATGTTTTAAATGTGGTAAAATTGGCCACAAAACTGAGTTTTGCCCTCTAAACTCATCAAATCGTAATATAAGTACCACACCTGAAAATTCTCCATCGGAAAGTATGGGAGCAGCTCCGACCAAAGCAACTGATAACGGCCATATTTTAAAGAGTGCAGTCGAGGGAAACTGTGGGAACAGTGCGGTCGACGTGGAAAAGAAAAATGACCAATTTGGTCCGTGGATGTTAGTTCAACGAAATAAAAAATTTGGGAATGAAAGAATTAGATCTAGTTCAAATGGAACTAAAGAAAACGTAGGAAGAAATAACAATAGGTTCGCTGCCCTTAATAGTGATGGAGGTGACAAGCTGCAGAGGCAAAATAATAAAATGAATGGAAAAGCAAGTATCAGCAATAAAGGCCTGCATACGAAGGGTTTAGGGGTGACAACTGTCGCAAGCACCAACTACACAATAAAGGAGGCTGACACCAGAAAAGCAATTGGGGGGAAAAATGGTACAAATCGTGAGGTAGCGCCCAAAAGAAAAGTGCTGACAAAAAATTTTGAGTCAGGGGGAAAGTGTCTCAGGTACAACACACGCAAAAGAGTAATAATAAAATAATGGAATACAATGGCATGAGGAATAGCCAAGTAGGCTTTTGCAGCGGCAGTAATACGGATTGCACAGTGTCAATTACAGAAAGTAATAATGAGCTGACGGTAGGTAATATCCACATAAAAGGAAACTCCCAACTCGACCAAACAAGGAACCTAAATGAAAAAAGCTCGAGTATCAGTGAAGCACCAAATATAACCACATTTGTTAAAGAAAAAACAACCGTAAATCAAACCAGAAATGACCCTCCCTTATACCCTTGCATTCCTAGGGGATGTGCAAATTCAAAACCTGATGCTATCAGCAGGAGAGGTCTCAACCAACTTAGCGGAGAGTGTAGAGGTGGCAGCCATCATGCAAGTGAGTTGGAAAATATCCAAAATCAAGTTCATAATCAACACCCTGGAACAAGTATGGGGAAACGAGAAGATAACTACAGCGATAATGGAAGAGAAGTGCAGAGACACACAGCTCCACCAAGAAATAGCTAAAAGATGCTTCTGGACAGTCAACGAGATGGACTCACTCATTCAAAATAAGTCGTCAATGGTGGTAATTGTTTGGAACTGCCTTGGGGCTGGTAAACCCCTCTTTAAACCTACTATCTCTGAGCTGAAGAAAATTTATAACCCTGACGTTGTGGAGATCCTTGAAACCCATATACCCATTGGAAACCTAATTGGTTTTTTTGACAGCCTTGGTTTTACTAACAGGGAGGTCTCTGAACCAATTGGCAGGTCCGGGGGTATCTGGGTTACCTGGAACCCCAGCTCCATTAATATGGAGACTCTATCTGTGACCAGACAATCTATACATTTATTGGCTTCCAAAAATAACTATGAGGAGTGGATTTTCTCTGCGATTTATGCCAGCCCACTCCGACAACTGCGAAGGAAACTATGGGATAACCTATGTGATATGTCTGAAAACATTAATATTCCGTGGTTGGTGGCGGGGGATTTCAACGACCATGTGGATAATTCTGAAAAAAGAAGCTTCGGGAAGAAGGTGGTGGAAAAAACTGACACTACTTTCCTTGAAGACATTAACAAATGCAATCTCTCTGATTTGGGGTGCACGGGACCAAAACTGACATGGACTAACAGCAGGAAGGGCATGGCAAGTATGCTTGTCAGATTAGATAGAGGACTGGTCAATGCGGAGTGGAATCTAAAGTACCCTGAAGCAAATGTGGAGAACATTCCACGGACTGCATCGGATCACTGTCCTATAATTATCAGAATGGAAGGTACGCCTATACAACCAAACCTTGCTAAACCTTTCAGGCTTTTGGCCTGTTGGTTTGATAGAACTGATTTCAACGATATTGTTAATTTAAATTGGAAAAATGTCTCTAATCTTGATACAAACATTCAGACATGTACTGAAAAGATTAAAAGTTGGAACAACACTACTTTCAGTAATATCTTTAAAAATAAAAAGCGTATCCTTAGACGTTTAAGTGGCATACAAAAAGCACAAGAAACGTGGTATTCCCATAATCTCGCCAACCTTGAAATTAAGCTACGTAATGAATTTAACACGATTCTTAGATACGAAGAAAGTTTGTGGCAACAAAAATCGAGAATCCAATGGCTTAACGAGGGTGATCGAAACACAAAATTCTTCCATACTACCACTATTATAAGACGAAGGAGAAACTGTATAAAAAAGCTTCTGATTAACGGGGGATGGACTGATAATGGTTTGATCATCTCTAACCACATTAATAATTACTATATGGATTTATTCAAAGCTGACTTTAATTATAATATTCAAAGTCAACGTAGAAATTTAGATAATTTGAAACTTGTGGATGATGATAACCTTTTCTTAACTACCCCAATTACTGTGGGGGAAGTGAGGAAAGCTACTTTTAGCATGAAAGCTCTCAAAGCTCCCGGGTCGGATGGTGTCCAACCGATATTCTACCAACATTTTTGGAAAACCATCGCTACTAACCTTGTTACCTTTTGCCAAAATTGTTTTCGTGAAAAGTGCTTCCCTAGTGATCAAAATAACAGTTTTATAACGCTCATCCCTAAAGTGGACAACCCTGAGAACATATCGCAGTTTAGACCTATTACTCTTTGCAATGTTTCTTATAAGATTCTGGCGAAAATTATTGTGGATAGACTTAGGCCTATACTTTGCCGGAATATTAGCCCCCACCAAGCTAGTTTTCTCCCTGGGAGACAAGCTTCTGATAATGTTATTGTTACTCAGGAAATTATACACACCCTTATGAATACTAAAAGTAAAATAGGGGGTTATATCCTCAAAATTGATTTAGAAAAAGCGTACGACAGAGTGGATTGGGACTTCCTTGAGGGAGTATTAAATTGGTTTAATATTGATAAGGATTTTTGCAGCCTTATTTTGAGTTGTGTTAAATTCACCACTACATCTATTCTTTGGAATGGTGCCCCCCTCCCCAACTTTAAACCATCTAGGGGCCTCCGACAGGGAGACCCTTTATCCCCATATCTTTTCGTTATGTGTATGGATTACTTATCTGCTATGATTTCAGATAAAGTTAAATGTAAGGATTGGAAAGGTATTAAGGCCTCTCCAAGGGGTCCCCGCATCACCCACCTCTTTTTTCCTGATGACCTTATTCTTTTCACGGAAAATGATACTAATTCGTGTAAAGCTATCATTGATACCCTTGAGGAGTTCTGCCACATCTCGGGGCAAAAAATTAACTACTCTAAATCTAAGTTGTTTGCGTCCCCAAATATCCCAAAAAGAGAGGCTTTAAAGGCAGGTCATTTGTTTGGCATGAGCCTTACTAACGATCTTGGTATTTACCTTGGTAATAGACTTATTCATGGTAGGTTACATGCCTCGCATTTTAATGACATTATTGAAAAAATCCAAAAAAGATTAACGGGATGGAAATCTAAACTTCTCTCGCTTGCGGGAAGGAAAACTCTTATCCAGGCGGTAACCTCCACCATCCCAAACTATTGCATGCAAAATGTCATGATCCCGGTTAAGATATGTAATGAGATTGATAAACTTAATAGAAATTTCCTATGGGGAGAAAATAATGGTAAGGGAAAGATCCATCTTGTTAAATGGAATAAAGTTTGTTGTCCCAAAGTGAATGGTGGATTTGCGTTAACAAAGAGTGAGCAAAATAATCAAGCTAGTGTCACTAAATTAGGATGGAAAATTGTGAATAAGGATAAGTCATTATGGGCGGACGTTTTAAGAAAAAAATATAAAGCGGGTCAAAATCCGAGAATGTGGGAAAAATGTAATAAGGCGTCTCACACGTGGAGAAGTATTCTAAAATGTAGAGGAAACCTTGAGAAAAATATCAAATGGAATGTTGGTAATGGCAAAAACATAAGCATCTTAAAAGACTGGTGGGTGGGGAATAAAGTGATCAACCCTATGGAACATCCGGGGAACCTTGAAAATGTTAATGTTGAGGCCCTCATCGACGAGAACGGGAAATGGGATGATAAAACTAGTGAAGATTACTTTAACTTGAACACTATGAATGATATTGTTAACATCCCACTTTCCCGTATTCGCCGTTGTGAAGATAACCCATCCTGGTCGCTAAATACTAAAGGGAAATTCACCATTAGTTCATGCTACCATTCCCTTGTTACCAAAAATAATGAACACCAACCATGGGAGGTTTGGAAAAAGTTATGGAAATTAAGCGTCCCACCAAAAATTTGTACCTTTTTGTGGACACTACTACATGGTAAAATCCTCACAAATGAACATCGTATGCGTAGAGGGCTTACGAATAGTGGTGACTGCCCACGGTGTGGGCTCCTCAAAGACATCGATCATTTATTTAGGGAATGCAACCACACTAGGGAAATTTGGAATACACTTGGCTTCGACCACAGCCTTGACCTCAATTTATCAGGTAGTATTAATGAGTGGATTGCTCTAAACATTTGGGGTGAGTCGAAGAAAGAAAGGTACAATTGCTTTATTATTACCTTATGGCATATTTGGAAATCCAGAAACAATTTCATTTTTAATAACACTGATGAGTCCCCATCAACAGTTGCCCGCTTGGTTATGATTTACACAAACTATGTTTTTGAAGCTCAAAACACCAAGCGAGCAAAGGTTAATGTGGGGAGAAAAGATCTTATTAATTCGTGAACCGTGCCTTTCTGCAGTAAGGATCATCATTCACACTGACGGTGGTTTTGATCATGGATGCGGTATGGGATCCTTTGGTGGAGTGGTTAGAAATCAAGATGGAAAATGGATCATGGGCTTTACCGGAAGAATGCAGGGTGCTGCAAGCCCTCTACGTGCGGAACTTGAAGGAATTTCTCATGGGCTAAACCTTGCACTCAAGAAGAAATGGATGAACGCCTGTCTGAAAAATGACTGTCTTGAAGCAATCAATCTCATCAAGCAGGATAACATCCAAAACCACCCGTTGGCGAATACCATCGAGGACTGTAAGGGGCTTGTGAAACAGCTAAAAATCGACATCGTTCACATTCCTAGAGCAAGCAACTTCATGGAGGATATCATGGTGAAGATTGGGAGAAAGTCGGATGACCTATACAAAGAATATAACCAGGAACCGGAGGAATTCCTAAAGATGGTTGACGCGGAGATGGACGAGGAGGGGTTCTATTTCGTCTAGTTCCATCTGGAGCTTCTGTTTTGCTGCTGTTTTGTTTGATTCCTGTTTTCACCAAAAAAAAGATTATTTAAGGAATTCCTCCACCGGTGTACGGTTTAGTGAAGGTTTATGAAGCACGTGAGATTTCCTCGAATTTTACGTCACCGAAGAATGGGTTATGTCGATAGATTTTCGCCGAAGCCAGGGGTGTCTCAACTGAATGATGATTGGTTTGATCTTACATAGCGCATGGATTTCTCAGATATTCAGACATGTAAATGTGTGGTCCTATCAAAAAATCTTTTAATAGGTTAAGAACCAATGGCATATCTCCTCCCGAAAGTAAACAGGAGCCTAAATTTTGTGTGGTTCAAAACATAAAGTGCACAATCTGATGTGACATAAAGATTAAAAAGCAGTCCTTTAGAAGTAAGGACTTTTACCTTTTCTTTGACAAAGGTGTACAAATATACTTGTTAAATATGAACATGTAACAAGGCATATCTTCACAGATTTTTCAAATGAATTCGCAACAGTTAGAGTTGACACAATATGTTGTGTATACATATTTCATACATCTCAATCAGTTTCTGTAATATTCATGAACCAATGTAGGCATTTTATCATGTGAGGCATGTTCACTATATTTTACAAAATTAGACGTTGAAGTCATATTTGGCTAACATCTGGAATAAACAGTACATACTATTTTTTTCCATCCAAGATTTAATAATATACCTCATTCCATCTCATGTAATAATAGCAGACTAAATAATGAAGAATATCATAATGCTTATCTGAAATGGGGTGTTTCCTCCACTCTTGTCGAGTTCTCCGTGTGTTCCCACGAGGCGTTACGCAACCGAAATCACGAATACCTCCCCAGAGGAGTCGCCAAATGTAAGATATGAGTGCAGATTTGAGGAGGCACCGTGTCGAGGGTGTCTTAAACTTGAGCAACGTGGTTACGCCTACGTATCCGTCTTTGTGGAATCAAAGTCTGCATAGCTCATGGATCCATACGATATGTCGGATAGAGCTCGATTTTTGGTGGTTTTGGTGCGTGGGGGGTGCCTAATCCGGAGGCCACCTCTCGAACACCCAGATTTGGTAGTTTTGGTGCGCGGGGGGTGCCAAATTCGGCTATCCGTCTCTCAAATGCCCATATACCGTATAATGAAACTATAAAAATTTGCTCGTCACTATCAAACTCGTGACGGAGCTCCAAAGATGCGTGGGGGAGGAAAGCTATATTTCCTCTCCTTACTTTTTCCCCAAGTTTATAATACATCAAATGAGGGGGGAAACCCCTTTTTATAACAAAAACTGCCTCAAGTGGGCTTGACACATGTCATGTAATCTGTGGCACTAAGTGTCCAATATTTATGGTTCCACGTGTCACAATATATGTGGTAGCATATCAAATAATTAATTAAATCATTATTAGAGTATTGTCTAGTGTATTTCATCAAATGCGGAGTATACACAATATATTAAGTTGTGCATAATAATATTTCAGCTCGTGTAGGGCATGAATGGTAGTAAAACTTGATAAATCATAAATCAATATTTGATTAAATCTGCGGGTTAATTTATTAGAGTGTTGGTGGTTAATTCATTTAACCCCACTCTATAGAAAGTGACCACGGATCGATGACAAACGTGAACATATAAGATACTGAATCTAGTTATGGGGTTCCAATGCCCAACATTGCACCTGGTGAGTTATGTCAACAGATGCCTCAACAGTGCATGTTCATTCAAGGTTGCGACCGCACTACGATAGAACGAATAATCCAAAATCACCATGAGACTTTCACCATGGAATGTATAGGGCCAAACAAAGTGGTTATGGATTATATGCTCCTAGGCATGGAAATGGTTTTATCTGAAATTGTTAGCACGCCAATTACCACCTTACATAGAGCAATATTTAACCAACACTTTAAAAATATCAGAGATGAGCTGAAGGTTGACTTTAACTTCGCATGGCTCATTAACAACCTGAAATATCTCAAGGATCCTCAAATGGAAACCTATGGTTGAGCAAGTAAGGATGAGGGAGCACGTCACTTATATTACGAAGTGCAATTATGAAGTGAAAAATCTTAAGAAGCTTTGGTTAGGGCCTTAAGAAAATGTGAATCTGAGTTAAAACTAAAGGCTGAAGTTGAATCGCATATTACTGGTATAAATTAGTATTATCATGATGTTGCTAAAGATGTATCTTCTTCACTTCTTAAAGGTTACTTTACTTCTCCCAATCTAAGGTTCCTCTTAGGGTAGGGGATTTTTTTATGCTTGTTGTTTTTCTTGGTATTAGTCCCAATTTTTTCATTATAACTAAAGAATACAAGTGAAATATAAAGAAATTTGTTCTTAGATTATGTGTGTACTTTACTTATTTGCTTGCTTTAACACTTGCTCTTATATAACAAACTGTTATCCAACTTTACATGTTTTTCTTGCAATCTCTAAGTATAAAACAACTTAAGAGCAACCAAAAAATTTATAAGTGTTTTATAAACATGATAAACCTTCAGCAGTTTGCTATTAACTTTGAGAAGTCTACCGCCCTCAATCTGTAAGATCAAACAATAACCAAAATCATATGCCTCTTTAACAACATATTGTTTCGCCCAGTTTACTACAAACTTTGGAAAGTGGAGTCCTATAATATAGTTCATAATAACTTTTAACACAAAGTCACACTCCACAAATTTCCTTGGATTTATCAAATTCTCTACGCTCACGAGAGTTGTTTCGTGTAGATTTGGTAATGCCTTCTCGTGTTATATCTATTCTCATGAAGTTCTTATATTTGAACATGCCTACTTTGTGGAAACACGATTGATTAGTCACGAATATTGCATATCCGTGCTAGTTACCTTTATGCATTATAGTACTTTTTGTTTTCCTTATGCCTATATTTATGCTCGTTGACCAAACAACCTCGGTTTTGGATATATATATATATATATGCTTTTGTGGGGTTTAATTGAGCTTTTATAGGTATTGGAACGCTTACAGTGAGGATTGGTTGTAATTCAGAGAAGTTTCTTCATCGGATTCAACTTCAAGGGAATTTTAGACATTTTAAACTTCATTTTCAACTCAGTGGAATCCCACAGAAGCGTAGTTCATCAAGTTATCTTCGCGTGGCCACAAACAACACGCCATTTAGAGTCCAGAAGAAGAAGTTATAGCCGTTTCTATTATTGTTGATACCAAAATTAATATGCTGATATGGACAAATAATATGAAGACACGTGTCAATCTACTTGGCACAATAGCAACGAGGAAGTTCATTTCCCCAACCAACTCATGTTCTCTCTGAGCAACGAGGATACACCGAGGAACTTCAGCACTCCGAGGTACTCTAACGCTCCGAGGAACTCCTGAGCAGCGAGCAACCAAGGCGGTCCGAGCTGCATCTCGGCCGTAGCATTAATTGCCAGATAATCAACAGTTCAACTATTCATTGAATGTTTATCATCTTGACGCACACGCTGCATTAAATGTATTACCATTTCATATGTATATCATTTAATGTATCAACCCTTTCATGTACAGCCTAAGGGCTATAAATACCTTGTATCACCCTCATTCAAAGGGACCGGAATTTCTTGATAGCACTTGTAATCGAGAATTTCCAAACACTCAGCAATAACATAACAGTGGACGTAGGCCATTCATATAAGGCTGAACCACTTTAAAAATCTTTTGTCTCATTCATTTATCTGTGATTGAATAATTAGAGTAATTTAGTTTTTTATATCAACAGATTGGCGCCGTCTGTGGGAACGATTGTTACTATCGTTTTTCACCAAAAATCGTTCATCATCAATGGCGGATAATCCAGAATCTAGCAATCAAAAGGCTGGAAATACTGAAAATCCTCTGAATCCCTCTGCACCTCCAGATCTAGCCGGGATTATGACGAATCTGGCTCAAGGACAAACCGCCATGCAAGAAACAATGAGGCAACTCATACAAACCCTTCATGGCGGTGCACCTGCACGTTCAGGACAGCAAAGTGTTCAGAGGCAAACTTATTTACTTTCTTCACGATCCAGGCGTACTGAGTCACGTCGTAATGAGGAGTCTGATGATTTCTCTTATCAACCTGGGCGAACTTCGTCAATAAGGACTACAGATACTGATCAACATATCACCCTCTCTCCAGAAAGACCCAGTGCTTTAGAAAGATTGAGTAGGGTGTCTCCTTTCAGTCGATTAGGCCCTAGGAGGAATAGGAGTCCACCTAAGATCATGTCGAGGAGTTTTCGACAACCATCAGATCTAAGAGAAGGATCAGCACAATCACGACCAGCTGCTCGTCAAGATAGATCTCAAGAAGCTACCTCAGAACGATCAATTGCTCGAACCAATAGGCCCGAGGAAGGAAATGAAGCGTGGAAAGGATCTCTCCAACGGTTGGAGGATAAATTGGGAGAAATGGCCAAGGCAAAGAACCCCCTACAACGAACTTTTGTTCGAGGAACACCTTTTGTACAGGCCATTGTGAATTTTCCTACACCATCAAAGTTCAAAGCACCTGTAGTGACCCCCAAATATGATGGAAATACATATCCTGTTCTTCACATAGAGCAATATCAAGCTGCTGCGGACATCTATGTCGTCCCCGACGAGATGAGATGCAGAGCGTTCTCAGGAACTCTTACTGGAGCTGCCCAGATATGGTATAACAATCTTCCTAGGGGTAAGATTTCAACTTTCTTTCAGTTGGCCGAGTTGTTTATTGGCAATTTCTGTTTTGGAGCAAAGCCAGTAAAACGAGTAGCACACTTGTTAAGTGTTAGACAAAAATCTGGTGAGAGTACTAGAGATTACATAACTCGTTTCAATAACGAGAAGCTGGAAGTCATAGATTACGAAGAAAAGACAACAATCACCGCCTTGATGAGTGGGTTGTTGCCTAATAAATTGTATTAAACCTTGGCGAAAGATCCACCTAAAACTATGTCAGAGTTGATGGCAAAAGCGGCCAAAATCATGAATGCCGAGGAAGCTATGGCTGCAAAGAAGAATATGGATAAAGACACCAAGGTGGACGTTGACAAGTCTAAAAATAAAGAGCATAAGGGCAATGGCGGTGACAAACGTTCCAGAAATAATAAATCATCATGGGAAGTCCTGAAGAAATACGACAATTATACTCCTTTGAAAATGGGTATTCATCATGTCTTGGAAGAAATCAAGAACAACGAGGAGGTAAAATGGCCAAAGAAACTGAGGTCAGACTCTGATTCGAGGAGTAAGGATAAATATTGCGAGTTTCATAAAGATCATGGTCACATGACCAAAAATTGCATAGCTCTTCAGAACGAGATTGAAACACTCATCCGAAGAGGAAAGCTAGCAAAATATGTTGATCGAGGAGGTGAAAGAAAAAATAACGACCAAACTAGAGAGAGGTCTAGATCTCCTCGTCGATCATAAGAGAAAAAGAAGAGAAACCATGAAGATGATCCAGATGAGAGGTATTTTCTATACGTTTTGGGTCATTTGATTGTAATGTCATTATAGGAGGAGATGCAGGAGGAGGAGACCTTACTGCAGAAAGAAAGGCTTACCTTGGAGAGGCTCAAGCTTGTTCATATATTCAGCGAATAAATCTGGCCGAGGACGATCGTCCGAGGAAGGTAAACAAAGAGAAGCTGGTCATTGGCTTTTCAAAAAATGACCTAGCAGATGTTCTTTATCCTCACGACGATCCTCTGGTGATCAAAATGAGGATGAAGGAAGTAGTGATTTCAAGGGTATTGGTAGACAATGGAAGTTCGTCAGACATCATGTACTATTCATGCTTTGACAGTTTGAATCTGAAATTATCTCAATTGGAACCGTATCACATACCCCTCCTGGGTTTTGCTGGCGAGAAAGTTGCTTATCGAACAGAAAGAATACGCTTCTTTGTGATGGATAAGAATGTGCAGTCAGCTTATAACATCATCATGGGAAGAGTTGGTTTGAAGAAGTTTGAAGCAGTTCCATCTACAGTGCATCAATGCTTAAAATTCCCAACAAACTTTGGAGTAGGAGTTGTGAAAGGTGATCAAAAAGTAGCTCGGGAATGCTATTATTCATCTGCCGAGCAAGAGGAGCTTGAGGAATCAAGGAAAAAGACTACTACTTACCAGGTGGAAGAAGATACAGAGATTGAAACTATCGATCCCAGAGATGAATCCCAACTTGTAAAAGGACAAGTGGTGGAATCTACAGAAAATGTTATTCTGGACGACGAGCACCCTGAACGAGTAACCCAGATAGGTTCATCGTTGGATGCTTCAATAAAACAGGAGTTGATAACTTTCTTGAAAAATAGGAAGAAAACTTTCGCGTGGAGTCATGAGGACATGCCAGGAATAGATCCAAACTTCTTATGTCACGAGCTCAATGTGAATAAGGAGATCAAGCCTGTAAAGAAGAGAAGAAGGGTATTTAGCTCCGAGAAGAATCAAGCTATTCAAGAGGAGGTCGATAAGCTCCAGAAAGCTCAATTCATTGAAGATGTGAAATACCCGGACTGGTTGGCAAATGTGGTGATGGTAAAGAAGAAAAACAATAAATGGAGAATGTGTGTTGATTTCACTGATCTCAACAAGGCATGTCCAAAGGACCACTTTCCATTACCCAGAATTGATCAGTTAGTGGATGCTACCTCTGGGCACGAGCTGCTCAGCTTCATGGACACTTATTCAGGCTACAACCAGATCAAGATGAAACCTGAAGACAGGGAGAGTACTTCTTTTATTACCCCTAGGGGTACTTATTGTTATAATGTTATGCCTTTTGGTTTGAAAAATGCAGGAGCTACATACCAGCGGCTGATGAACAAGGTTTTTGCCGAACAAATCAGTTGCAATATGGAAGTCTATGTCAATGATATGCTGACAAAAAGCAAGAAAGCTGCTGATCATCTAGTTGATTTAAGTCAGACTTTTGATCAACTGGATAAATACTAGATGAAGCTCAACCCGACGAAGTGCACATTTGGAGTACGAGAAGGAATGTTTCTCGGGTACATTGTCAACCAGCGAGGCATTGAAGCAAATCCAGAAAAGATCAAAGCTCTTTTAGGGTTGCGATCTCCAACAACAAAGAAAGAAGTGCAGAGTCTTACAGGACGAGTTGCAGCGCTCAACAGATTTGTATCTCGATCAACAGATAGATGCTTACCATTCTTCAAAACACTTCGAAAAACTTTCGAGTGGAATGATGAATGTGAAAGAGCCTTTCAAGACTTGAAAAAATATCTGGGAACACCTCCACTGTTGTCAAGGCCAATAACGGAAGAGAAGTTGTACTTATACCTGGCAGTATCAGGGCATGCAGTCAGCTCAGCATTGATCAGATTGGAGAATGGAGTCCAGAAGCCAATTTATTACACAAGTAAGGCTTTCCGAGGTGCAGAGATTAGGTACCCAAAGTTAGAAAAATTAGCATTAATTGAAGCAAGTAGAAGAATGAGACCATATTTTCAAGCCCATACCATCGTCGTTTATACCGACATGCCATTGAGACAAGCCCTTCATAAGCCAGAAAAGTCAGGGAGACTGATGTACTGGCCAATAGAGCTCGGTGAATATGATATTATGTATGAACCCCGATCATCATTGAAAGGGCAAGCTATAGCAGATTTTATAGCAGAGTTTACATATCCTGATACCCACGAGGAACAAAAAGGGCTCACTGATCAACCTGTGGATGTTACAGGATCAACAGACATAAGTCCAGACCAACTCTGATTGGTAAAAGGGCTTGTGGATGTAGAAAGATCATCAAATTCAAACCCAGACCAACTCCGGTTGGTAAAAGGGCGAGAAAAGATGGTCGACGAGGAGCGAAAATTAACAGGGGAGGATGGAAGAGAACAGAAGATATTTCACCGAGGAACTCTATTGGATAAGAAATTTGAACACGAGTTACCTACATGGAGATTGTATGTAGATGGGTCATCTTGCACAGCAGGTTGTGGAGCGAGGATTGTTTTGAAAACCCCAGACGAGATTGATGTAGAATATGCCTTGTGATTTCAATTCAAAACCTCTAATAATGAGGCTGAGTATGAGGCCATGATAACAGGTTCTAATTTAGCAAAGATTATGGAAGCACAACAAATGATGGTATTCAGTGATTCTCAATTAATTGTGAATCAGGTGATGGGAACATATGCGGTTAAAGGAGAACTAATGGTCAAGTATCATGCAAAGGTAATGGAATTGTTGGCAGAATTTGATGACATTCAGTTGATCAGAATACCCAGAATAGAAAATGCACAAGCAGACGCACTGGCCCGACTAGCATCAGCTACTCGTACCGAGCTGCGAAGAACGATACCAATTGAAGTACTGGAAAGTCGGAGCATAGATGAAAACCTGACGATGAATGTTATTACCCTTGATTTAGGACCATCTTGGATGGATCCCATCAGGGCATATATTGAAGAGGGAGAATTGCCAGAGGACAAGCTCGCGGCAAAGAAATTGAAGTTTAAAGCTGCTCGGCATGTACTAACTAATGGTGTTTTGTATAGATGAGGAATTATGGTAGGTTTGCAGAGATGTGTACACCCCTCCGAAGTGAAAGAATTGATTGAAGAAGGGTCTTGTGGAGCACATGTGGCAGGTCGGACACTTTTGCAAAGAGTGATGACGCAAGGATACTACTGGCCGACGATGAGGGCTGATTGTATAGCCTATGCTAAGAAATGTGACAAGTGTCAACGTTTTTCCTCCATCCGACGAACTCCACAAGCATTGTTGACACCCATAACTTCCCCTTAGCCATTTGCCATGTGGGGAATTGATTTGGTTGGACCACTGCCAATCACCCGAGGAAGATTTAAGTACCTCATCGTTGCAGTAGATTATTTTACTAAGTGGGTAGAAGCTGAACCCCTTATCGATATGACGTACGAGAAGGTATACCAGTTTTTTTGGAAGAATATCATCTGTCGATATGGTCTCCCTCATGCCTTCATCACAGATCATGAAACACAATTCGACAACGAGGAGTTTGCTGCCTATTGTCAATAATCAAACATCCTGAAGACCCATTCAGCACCAGGTCATCCTCAAAGCAATGGGCAGACTGAGGTGATAAACAGAACACTACTAAATGGTTTGAAGAAGAGGCTAAGTGAAGCTAAAGCAAATTGGATTAATGAGCTACAATCAGTATTGTGGGCTTACCGAACAACTCCCCGAGCAGCGACTGGAGAATCACCATATATGCTAGCATTTGGAAGTGAGGCTGTAATACCTGCCTAATTGGGTCTACCAACACACACAGTGTTGAATTTCAATTCCCCAATCAGTGACTTGATGAGAAGACTGGATTTGGATATGCTCGAGGAGGTTAGAGAAGAGGCAGCCATTAGAAATGCTGCTTACCAACAACGCACAACTCTGTTCTACAACAAAAGGGTGAAGAAATACGACTTAAAAGAAGGGGATCATGTGCTAAAGAAGGTCATTCAGAAGCACAATAAGCTTGAAGCCAACTGGCATGGACCTTACCGAGTTACAGAAGTTTTTCGACCAGGAACTTACCGAATAGCAACTTTAGAAGGAGAGGAATTCAAGAATGCTTGGAATGCTGAACACCTTCGCAAGTATTATCAGTAATGTAAAATGTACAGCAGTTCCATCAACATGAATAAAACAATGATGTTCACAATTTTTTCTCTCTCTCCTTTGTTTAAAAGTTTTTCGGGGAATACTAGTGTTGTACACTACGCTGTTCAACAGCAAAAAGAAGATGATAGTTCAGACCCATGACCAACTCCGGTTGGTAAAAGGGCGAGAACAAATTATACTCCTTTGGTTAGGAGGCGTACACTTGCGTGATCAACTTCGGTTGGTAAAAGAGCTTGTGGACAAGATAGTTCGAAAGAACCTGATAGTTCGAGCGTGATCAACTTCGGTTGGTAAAATAGCGAGAACAAATTATACTCCTTTGGTTAGGAGGCGTACACTTGCGTGATCAACTTCGGTTGGTAAAATAGCGAGAACAAATTATACTCCTTTGGTTAGGAGGCGTACACTTGCGTGATCAACTTCGGTTGGTAAAAGAGCTTGTGGATAATATTGTTCGAAAGAACCTGATAGTTCGAGCGTGATCAGCTTCGGTTGGTAAAATAGCGAGAACAAATTATACTCCTTTGGTTAGGAGGCGTACACTTGCGTGATCAACTTCGGTTGGTAAAAGAGCTTGTGGACAAGATAGTTCGAAAGAACCTAATAGTTCAAACCCACGACCAACTTTAGATGGTAAAAGGGCGAGAACAACATTCTTAAAATGCCAATTTTGGTTGGTTAAGAAACAAAATATGCCAACAAGTTGGTCAGAAGGTAAAATCATTCTAGAAAATACAAAATATTCCAAACTGAGCCAAGTATAGTTGGTCGGGGATAAAAACCCCCTAATTGTAGTTGTTCAACGAGGAGAACTTATTGACGAGGAGGGTCCATCAACCTGGTTGGTCGGACACATTTTATGAAAACTCTCGCTAATTATACTTGGTCGACGAGTACAATTTTACAACCTTAGTTGGTTGGAAAAATTTTAAACATTTTTATACTCATTACTTTATTATTAAGTAATCGAACAACATTTTTTATACTTGTAACTGTTTATTACTAAGTTGGTTGATGAACAACACAAAATTGTTATCTTTTTAACAGGTACATATGCACAGATGTAAAAGTGTTAGGCAAGTACAAAAGAATAGCAATACAGATTTGCAAACAGAAAATGAAAGTCTTTTATTAAAATTCAAAATAAATTACAAGTTACATATGTTTGCTAACTATTACATTGAAAATCCTATTCTATTGGTTTTTTCCCCTCGGCCTTCGATACAGGTTCCTCGCCAGCAGGAGGATCATTTAATCTTTGGGGAGAATTGATAAAATTCAAGTCCCTCAACATTCTGACATTCATTACTGAAGGAGTATCCAAGAGATGCTCGGGACGAGATAATTCAATCTGAGAATGAAGACTATAGTCACCAAGATATTTTGAAATTAAGCTCCGAGGAATAGCACGAGCTGGGATCCACTCCATGTCCAGTTTATAAGGCGGTACATGCAAGTCTAGTAGCCCAGGAGCATGATAATCCCATAAATAATGGCCCTGCTCTAGTTTTAACACACCCAATGCGTTCAACCATCCCTGTTTATAACCTTCATTATTGGCATTTTCAAGGCGAGCATCCAAGTGACAAAGGGCTTCATTGTAGCCTGCCATCCAAAACTCACGAGGTTGTTTGTGGAATTGGAAAGTTATTCTCTCTAGTTGCTCGTGAAGGCTCCTGGAAAAAATATCTTTATTATTCAAAGCAGACTTCGTCGCAGTAAGTTGATCTTCCAAAGATAGGTTTTTCTTGGACATTTCAGACAAAGCACGATCTTTTGCATTCAATTGGAACGCTTGAGTTTCCAAAGTAGACTGAGTGCGAGATTCTTCAACATTACGGCTGAGAACTCTTGATCGACTCCGAGCAGGTGGAGAACTTTGCTCCTCGATAACATTTTGAACAGCTCTTCCTCGCCCACGAGACCCTCTTCCTCGTCCCCGAGCAGTAGTAGAAACACCAGACTTTCTTAACGTATCCAATTCTTGCCTTAATTTGGCGTTTTCAACCTCTAAGAATGAGAATCCTTTATCAGTGACCGGTACCAAGGCAGTAGAGGATGAAGCTGCAGACTCATATTGTGCCAAATTTTTCTACAAATTGTTGTTCTCATGTTCCAGCAGCTCGGCGATATGTCTGCAGGCCTCAACTTCACCTTTTAGGGTTTTCTCCCTAACATCGTACCCAGCGATGATCTTTTTATGACCTGTCTCAGAGGAAAGATGTTGATATCTATTCTCATATTCCTTGTGCAACAAGGCAGTTGATTCATTGTGCTGATTCTGAAGATCTTCTAAGGAACAATGAAGCTCCTCGATCAATTCATAGTAAAACACATTATTGGCCACAGCTCGGTCAAGTAAAGCTTTCAAGTACCGATAAGCCTCAATTGCCTGTTCTGAAGCATCATGGCCAAGGATGTCAGCAATTTCTGATACACTTAGCTCTGTGTGACCATCCTTATAGTATTCGTGACATTGCTGCATCAGTTTTGTATCATTGGCAGATAGCAATTCCATCCTGTCCATAAACTAATGAAGAGGAGACAACAGTCAACAAAAACAAATCATCAACAACAGAGAAGAACAAAGATGTATTTTATTAGATCATAAAAATATTACATTGTTTGATTACAAATGATAATGAAAGATAAAAATGATACCGAACAACTTCACACCTTTTCCTTGTCCCCCAAGACTTTCTCGGGAGGCTGGGACGAGGAGCTTGGTTGCTCGGTGGTAACAGCAGCTTGATCAGCAGGAGTTGAAATTTTCTTAGGAGGAGGAAGCATGGAAGAAATGTCCTCGTTGGCAGAAGGTAGAGAGGCAGGGACTTGATCACCCATGGCCATGGAAGATTCATCAGAGATAGCATCATCCTCTTCTTCTTCTACAATTGGTGGGGGAGGACCAGGGAGGTGTAGCTGAAATACCTCAGAGTCATCTTTGATCTTCAATTCTTGTAGGGAAGCTACCCAGCCATCTCGGAAGTATTTCAACTTCCCGTATTGTACTTGGGATGTCATCGCAGCAATCCCTTTGTCCAATCCTTTATCCCAGCCAGCGCTGAAGGATTTTTTAACTGCGAGTTTTCTTTTCAGTTTCTCCGAGGAG
This sequence comes from Sambucus nigra, assembly GCA_949130495.1. Taxonomy (NCBI): domain Eukaryota; kingdom Viridiplantae; phylum Streptophyta; class Magnoliopsida; order Dipsacales; family Adoxaceae; genus Sambucus; species Sambucus nigra. Next base: position 577,703,732 of record OX422211.1, on the reverse strand, counting down.
AGCTTCTCGGATAGAAGATCCTCGGCAATCTTTAACTTCACATCCAATTATTCTTTTTGGCACTTGACATCTCGCAGGACGAACAACTCTTCCTCTGCCTTTTTCAGCTTATCTTCAAGCTCTCCAAAGTTCTTGAGCTTGTCGTCATATTTTTGATGCTCGACCTCTAAACTTTTCACCTTATTCTCCAAACTCTTGGAGATCTCAGCCAGCTTCACCTTCTCAGCTTCAACTATAGACAACTTTTTCTCCCAGTCAGCTTTGTCCTCATTATACTACTGAGGAGAATCCTTCAAGGATTGGGTCAAACCCAGCAGAGCATCATCTACCCCCGACGAGGAGCTGGAAGCTTTAATTGCTTCATCTTTCTTCACGATGTTGTTAAAACAATTCACCAGCTAAACAAGGGAAAAATTGACAGGTCAGTACAAAAATACAAGTATTCAAAGAAAGAGAGAAAATTCAGAGTGTGAGAAATTTACTGAAGCAAGGTGACGGGTAGCTAGCGATGTCAGCATATCCCTAGAAATCTTTTCATCAGTTCCTTGGACCTCGGGTATGATCCAAGTTTTTACCGAGCTCATGGAAGAGCTCGGAGGAATGATGGTTGGAACACCAACACCACCAGCTGGTAGAGAGGAGATGGTTTCAGCCAGATTGACAGTTTCAGCCAAATTGACTGAGGACGATTTCCTCAATCTCCTCAAAGGGACTTCAGCAGTTTCAACCAAGGAAAAGCTCTTGGTCGGAGAGATAGCAGTCATCTCCACAGGAGTAACCTTCTTACTCGGAGCCACTGGGGGCTTCTCGGTAGCTTTGGAAGGCGCAACATCCACCTTCTTAGTCCCCTCTGGGACATCAATTTTGCTTTTCTTAGCCTCAGCAGCAGAAGTAGTGTCATCAAATAGAGCAGGAGGATCTCTTTTCCTGCCCATTCTCTGACTTAAAGGGATGTGAGAGTCTGAAGAAGAATCCTCTGGAGTTGAGGCTGGCTCAACAGATCTAATCACAGGACGAGCATTATAAGAAGTTGTATAGCTCCTATACTGCAGCAAATATGATGCAGACCTAATGAACAACGTCAAAGTACTGACAGAACTCTAAGCATAAGGGGTTTGGAGGAAAAGAAAATCCACATTCAGCAATGAATAGACTGGGGAACCAATGTCCCTCAGCCAATCAAAAATAATCTGAAGGCTCAGAAAGAACCTCCAGAGTTACCCAGGAAGGAATGGAAAAATCGGAATGAAATTTCTCAACAGACTCCACAAGATAAACCATAGTGAATAAAAGAAATACAGAAGAAAAGAAGAGAATCTTACAGGAAAAAGGAAGAGCTGACAACTAGCGAAGGAAAAGATGAACGCACAAGAGAGAGAGAGAGAGAACAGAAAGCTTGAATGCAGAAAATTGGAAAAGGTAGAAGACGGTATGGTTACCTAAGAAGTTTAAATACTTTACCTTGGGAAGCTGCGAAGGAAATGATTACACAAAAGAAACTAATACGCCACCGGCGGCTAAAAGGACAAAAATGCACGAAGATCGAAGCACTCATAAAAATTCGAAAAGGCAGATTCTGCGAATTTGGAAGGAAATTCAAATATGAAGAAAAGGCTCCTAAAACCCAGGAAAGTCATTTAATATCGCCATATACCGAGAAAGAATGTTCCATGCTCCTCAAAGTTCGAAATATGAAACATTGGGGGCTTCTGTTGATACCAAAATTAATATGCTGATATGGACGAATAATATGAAGACACGTGTCAATCTACTTGGCACAATAGCAACGAGGAAGTTCATTTCCCCGACCAACTCATGTTCTCTCCGAGCAACGAGGATACACCGAGGAACTTCAGCACTCCGAGGTACTCTAACGCTCCGAGGAACTTCTGAGCAACGAGCAACCAAGGCGGTCCGAGCTGTATCTCGGTCGTAACATTAATTGCCAGATAATCAACAGTTCAACTATTCGTTGAATGTTTATCATCTTGACGCACACGCTGCATTAAATGTATTACCATTTCATATGTATATCATTTAATGTATCAACCCTTTCATGTACAGCCTAAGGGCTATAAATACCTTGTATCACCCTCATTCAAAGGGACCAGAATTTCTTAATAGCACTTGTAATCAAGAATTCCCAAACACTCAGCAATAACATAACAGTGGACGTAGGCCATTCATATAAGGCTGAACCACTTTAAAAATCTTTTGTCTCATTCATTTATCTGTGATTGAATAATTAGAGTAATCTAGTTTTTTACATCAACGGATTATGATCCTCTTTTCCCCTTTTATGGACTAAGACCTTCTCAAAACAAAGGAACGGTTAACCGACCTTGGGACCCCGATCAATCGATAATTGCAGAATAAGCCTACGCGTAAGACAGTGCCCAGAGCTTCTCGGCCGAATCAATTCAATCCAATTTTGAATTGATTCGGTTTTGTACCTATTTGAAGTTTACCTTTCTAAATCAAGTCGGGGGACAATCCGAATTGATTCCATTTGGTTCAGTCAATAAGTTTTTCTCTTTTCTTTTCTTTTTCCTTTATTTCTTTTACAAACTTAATGTATAAGTTGATTTTTATTGTAATATATATCATTTTATTTAGTTTTTGGGTTAGGTTTTGAGAGCTTCTCTCTCCTAGGTTTTCCTTCCCATTTTGGGTTTGTAAGATACTATTCCTCATTCTCCTCCATTAATGTAAGTTCCATTTTGTTTATTTACTTGCTTTCTAACTTAGATTTTTTGCTTTCATTTATTTCTTACATTTAATACATATCATTTATGATGCTTTCTAGTTAACTTAGTTTAGGTTGCAGTTGATTGACCTCACCTTGGTTTCAATGGGTTGCTTTGCTATGATGATGGGTTTTATGTATTTAATTCGATTGGGTTGTTCTTGTTATTACGCCTAGGAGATTTAATGGGGTATATCATGTATGCGCCGTATTTACGACCTTGTGTGCATAATTTTCGGGGTATTTGTTGACGCCAAAATCATATTAGGCTTTTATGAGAATTTAGGGGGTGAAAACTCTAGATTTAATTTATTGTTGAAATGAGATTCAACCTTATTAAATTCGTAGTCCTATGTAACCATTTATACGCAATAGGCCGAGGTGAGTGATATTAATCGCAATCTATGGTTTTTATTTCCTTTATTAACCTTAGTTTAACTTCCGTGCCTAGTTACCTTTTCTTTTTGTTAACAATTATCTTTTACACTTTTATTGAGAAGTAATAAATCAATTAAAGTCTAACAAATAATCCCAGTGGATTCGATACCCGGACTGGCAGCTACACTCCCTTAAAAGAGTGTAGTCACTAGTCTAGGTTTTCGAATAGCGGTGGGAGCCGAGCATAACGACTGGCGTATATCTTTATACACTTGTGCCGCGTTTTTTGCCTGCGTGCCAAAATGGCATCCTTGCCGAGGATTTGTTTGTTTTAGAATATAATTGATTTAGTATTTCGTAGTATGTTTTTTATTTTTATTTGTATTTTTTGTTAACTATTTTTGTAGGACTTCTACATTTGAGCACCAAGAAATGCTTGAATTTTTTGGACGCACATCACTTGGTGGATTTTGCAATCTTGAGATATTTTTGGGTTAAGCATGTCTTATTCTAATTTTTTTGGTAATCGTAGTGATAATTCTCAAAATCCCCCTAAACCTATGAATTTTGGTGAATAATCACAAGCCCAAATAATGGAAACATCTAAAATGTCTTAAGGTCAGTATTACCAAAGTCAAGTTATGGATTACGGGAAATTTGAGAATGATTATTCCGATTTTGGGTCTCAAAATCCTTATGATATGAATGTTGAAATGATTAGCAATAGCTTTCAAAATTATTATGACAATGATTTTGATTGGAGTTTCGAGGATAGTCTCCAAACATTTCATTATCAAGAATCGGCGCCTCCACCTATGACCTTGCGTGAGGGTTTGCGCCTTCTTGAAAGTGAAAATTTTGAAAACCATTATCGAGAAGAAAATTGTTGTTAGGAGCATGAGTTGGATTTATTATTTGAATCCGGCGATGATTTTTCTTTTGAGACTTTTGGAGTCGAGGAATGTTTTGAACCAAATGAGGATTTTGTGCCTACTTTGGAACAAATCATTCTTGACTTGACCCATGGTATAATAGAGAATGAAAATGAGGAAGAAATGGACGTGATATCCGTTTGCAATGAAATGATTTCTTATTTGGTCCTGAAAGAAGAATATTTCATTGAAAAAATCTTATTTCCTTCAAAAATCAATCGTCAAGCAATGATGACTCATCCCTTGAGTTTGAATTTATTTCTTCCCCATCTTTATTCTATATTGTCGAACCGATACATGTATCTAATGAATTGATTCCAAAATTTAAAATGTTTAACCCTTTCACCGATGAGGATTACTTGCTCGAGTTGCTTTCCATGAAGGAAATTTTGCCTGTATGTGCTCCACCTTCCATTCCAATCGTAAAACCTTTGGGAGAAAATTCTATTTTTTTGGATCCCATGTGTATTCATCACCCGTTCAATCCAAACCCCCCCATCATCCCTCCAAAAGTTTTAATTGGTGATGGTTCATTTCTTCCGCCTCACACATGCCTTCCATTGTTTGGACAAAATTCCTATCTTTCGAAAGGTATGCATGAAAGGGAGGGTCCCCCGTTTATCCTCCAAAGTCAAATCATATTTTGGGTGGACCCTCAAAAATTTTAACTTCTAGTGTATAGTTAGTTAGAAGTTAAAATTGTAGGTTGTAAATAGTTAGTTTTGTTTCTTTCTTATTTCTCTTTATTCTTACTTATTATTTAGTGTAATAAGTTATAATTTTATTTATTCTTTTTGTTATACTTGGTGTTAACATGTTTTGTAGGATCATTGGACTTGTACATTCCGGAGATCGCTCCATTGTGGGTAATATCACGTTTTCCTCTCTTTAACTTGGTTCTTAATTCACATCGAGGACAATGTCATGTTTAAGTTAGGGGGTGTGAGATATTCTATCCATTCATTTGTAGTTTCTTTGATTTGATTATATGTTCTTCCTAAGCATGCTTTTCTTGAAAAATATAAAAAGATTTTAAAAAGATTTTCTTTCTTTTTTCTCCTTTATTGGACATTTTTCCTTTGTTTTCGATGATAAATTTTAATAAATGCCCGATCCAATAGACAACTTGATGATGCATGCTCTCAATTTTAGAAGTTATTAGACTTTAGTCCTCAATTATTGATATTATGAATAACTTCATATATTAAACTTTAATCCCATGAGCACATGCGCTTTTCTTGTTTAATTGATTTGGTTTAAGATTTTTATAACTCAGTAATCTTTTATTGCATTGTACATACTTACCCCTAGTGAGCTTTGTGCTTTTATTCATTTGTGAGTGTTATACGCTTCTCTTTCCTCTTTGAAAACGTTACAGCCGTTTGTAATTTCACTATTCTTTCATTGATCGTTCATTAATTCAGTTCATATTTCAAATGTGTTACTTGAGAATGATTTTCAAAGTTTGTTTCGCCTCGGGAGTTTCGTAAACTTTAGGAAATAATCATAGGGCATCTTTGCTATACCACCCATATTGGCCTTAACCTAACCTTAAATGTTTTCCCTCATCAACCCATTTGAGCCTTAATATATCCTTTTGTTTCATAGCCCCAAATCCCATAAACAACTCTACATGGGAGTTACAAATTATACATATTACCTTTCATACCTTTGTTTGGAATGATACTTTGGATTGAATGATGTTCTTGATTTTGTAGTTGCAATTAAGCATGTAAGGGTGAAAAGAAAAGAAAAGAAAACAGAAAAAGTGAAAGAAAGAAAATAGTGAAAAAACAAAAAAAAAAGTGAGAAAAAGAAGAAAAGAAAATAAAGAGAAAGTTTTATTGATGTACATATTGTTCAATAATCCTTGTCACCCTCCTATTTCATACATAATGCATGTTATGGAATCATATTCCAATTTTGTAGTTGCTCACAATTTTTTATTATCCCGAGTTTTCATCCCCGAACACTTTTGCCTCCTTTAATGGCAGCATCTTTCATTGAGATTACAATTTTTCATTTTACATATAGCGTTCTTCTTTAGTGACATATGCGCAACCTAGTTTTCAATTACATTTACTCTATATTCCTTCTTGTCTCGTGTATTACCTCCCATTTCATAGTGATTTCATTTGTTGAGTATAATATCCGGTGAGGATTGATATATGTACGCTTTACCGCTTATCCGAATTAATTAAGTTTTTGCTAAACCATACTTTTCATGTGCTCACTCCCCTCCCACATTTTAAAGTTTCAATTCTACGAAGTTCATTCTATAATGTTAATAATACGAAATTTTTTGTGAATTCATTCACTTTTCTAATAACGTATTTTAAATCTTTTAAGTTATTGTTGGGCTTGTTGCATGTTGGGTGGGCATATATTTTGAGGAAACATTGATGTTTGTTGGTTTAATCCCTGAAAACCCTCACGAGACAACACTCGTCCACTAGGGTGACTTATAGGTTTAATAGCTTATTGCATATGCTAAATGAAATCGTGCTCCCTACGAAAGTGGCATTCATATATTTTATGTATATATACTTTTTGTACCGCCTTTTATGGACTGATTTTATTTGTTTCATCATAAGGGACTAGAAATGTCTATGTTAGGGGGTGTGATTAGTCACGAATATTGCATATCCGTGCCCGTTATCTTTATGTATTCTATCACTTTTTGTATTCTTTATGCCAATATTTATGCTCTTTAACTAGACAACCTCGGTTTTGGATATATATATGCTTTTGCAGGGTTTAATTGAGGTTTTGTAGGTATTGGAACGCTTAAAGTGAGGATTGGTTGCAATTTAGAGAAGTTTCATTGTCAAACTCAACTTCAAGGGAATTTTAGACATTTCACACTTCATCTCCAACTCAGTGGAATTCCACGGAAGCTTAGTTCATCATGTTAGCTTCGCGTGGCTGCAAACGACACGTCATTGTAGTTTGGATGAAAAAGTTATAGTCGTTTCCATTTTGATCCTATTCTCCCCTTTTATGGACCAAAACCTGCTTAAAGCAGGGGATCGGTCGTTCGGTTTGCAGAATAAGCCTACGCGCAAGACAGTGCCCAGTCCTGCTCGACTGAATTGATTTGTTCCAATTCTTAATCGATTCAATTTTGTACCTATTCGAAGTTTGCCTTTCCGAATCGATTCGGGGCCAAGCCGAATCGATCTGATTTGGTTTAGCAAACGAGTTTTTCTCTTTTCTTTTCTTTTCCTTTATTTCTCTTATAACTTAATATATAAGTTGATTTTTGTTGTAATATATATATATATATATATATATATATATATATATATATATATATATATATATATATCATTTTTTTTAGTTTTTAGGTTAGGTTTTGAGAGCTTCTCTCTCCTAAGTTTTCCTTCCCATTTTGGATTTGTAAGTTACTATTCCTTCTTCTCCTCCATTAATGTAAGTTCCATTTTGTTGATTTAACTGCTTTCTAACTTAGATTTCTTGTTTTATTTATTACTTTAATTTATTTCTTGCATTTAATACATGTCATTTATGATTCTTTCTAGCTAACTTAGTTTAGGTTGTGGTTGATTGAACTTATCTTTGTTTCAAGGGGTTGCTTTTCTATGGTGATGGGTTTTATGCATTTAATTCGATTGGGTTGCTCTTGTTATTATTCCTTGGAGATTTAATGGGGTGTATCATGTATGCTCTGTGTTAACGACCTTGCGTGCGTAATTTCCAGGGTATTTGTTGACGCCAAAATCATATTAGGCTTTTATGCCAATTTAGGGTGTGACAACTCTAGATTTAATTGATTGTTGAAATGAGATTCAATCTTACTAAATTCGTGTTCTATGTAACCATTTATACGCATTAAGCCGATGTGAGGGATATTAATCGCAATCTATAGTTTTTATTTCCTTTATTAATCGTAGTTTAACTTCTGTACCTAGTTACCTTTTATTTTTGTCAAAAATTATCTTTTACACTTTTATTGAGAAGTAATAAATCAATTAAAGTCTAACAACTAGTCTTTGTGGATTCGATACCCGGACTGGTCGCTGTACTCCCTTAAAATAATGTATTCAATAGTCTAGGTTTTTGCATAGCAGTGGGAGCCAAGCATACAGCGTATATCACTACACCAAATCTGCACTATTGTCAAGGTCATTGACCCTGACAAATCCAACTTGTCAAGGTCAATGACCGTGACATTTCGAGGCAAGACAACTTTTTTTGTCACGGTCGTGTCACAGTCATTGACCTTGACACAAAACTCGCGTTTTGTGTCACGGTCGTGTCGCAGTCAATGACCGTGACACGTTTGTCACGGTTATAAACCGTGACAAAGCCGTGACCCTTTTTACAAAAATTGTCAAGGTCAATGACCGTGACACGTCCGTGACAACTTTTTATCACGGACTTGTCACGGTCAATGACCGTGATAATTCTGGGCAGAATTTAAAAAAAACTGCTGGCAGTATGGCCACTGCCACTGCCCAACAGTATATTTGTACCTGTTATAGCAACGTTGTACCTGTTCCAAACATCATATATCCAAACAAACTAAAGATAATGCAAATATATATTCAAATAGAGACAATATGCATCACGATATAATTCAAATGTAACAACTTAAAACAATTCAATTCAAACTTATAACAATTCAATTCAAACTTAAAACAATGTCACTATATGTCTGGTGTATTATTAAAACTGAGGAGGTGAGTAGGCCACACGACATACGAATTGACGCACCCACTAATATATGTCGTGCAGCATTGTTCGCGCAACCACAATAGGGAGTTCTCCTTCCCGGGTATGACATGCGTGACGAGCACCCTGGACTACATCTCTTGAAGCGCACGTCCATGAACTATTCCACCCTGGACGATATTCGGGTCCCTCAACCCCCTCCCTATCCGCTGGCCATCAAATACGTCCAATATGAACACGCTCGGCCAACCAAGTGTCGATATTGGTCTGTTAAAGGGCGCCAAATAGGGAAGTGGATCATCGAAGTACGAACGTGTCGGTGATGAAGCAGCCAGGTCCACATCCTCGTCATGCTGCGCCTCGTCCTCCCGCACCTCCTCCTCGACCGCCTTCTCCTTCCCTTTCCCTTTCCCTTTACGGTCTCTGCCCAACGTAGGCTTCATGAATGCGTGCATATCTTGGACCGTCGCCTCCAAACGGGACAGCTTCGCGTCGTGTGAATCCACCGTTCGAGTCAACCCGGTGTCGCTCGTCTCCAATCCGATGATCCTAGATTTGGCCACCCGCGAGCTCACCCCCCTTGTCCTCCCCTTGCAATCAGAGCCAAGCACTTGGCTGAGTGCATCTGTGGACAAAGATGCCTTGTCGGCATCAGACTGCAACTCATGCACTTCCTTAAGCTTTGCCTGAAACGACAAAAAGCACATGATTAGTAAACTAAGTAAACTAAAAAATTATAACATAATTAAAAAAAATTAAACTGTCGGATTACTTACAATCGTGGCCGCGACGCTCGGGGACACCTCCTTGTCCTTCCCCTTCTTCTTCTTCGTCCGAAGAGCCACATAAGTATCGAGCCTATATGCCTTACCCCCTGGCCCACTCCCTACCCCCTGAAATAAAATAAAGTAAAGTAAAATTAGTATCGGCCCCGCAAAGTAAAATAATGAAGAATAATATATTTCTGTAGTTATAGAAAAATTAAATCTTACCTGCATCCTATGCTCCACCTCGGCGTAAGAGGTCCGTTCGGAGTAGTGCACGTCCGTATTTTTTGCCCGATTTTCCCTCCCCGATTGGCGATATGCCAATTGTCGATCCTCGATCTCATTGTCAATGAAATTATGCCATTGTGCCAATGAGATCGGCTCCTTAGGGGGGACGGATTCACGCCATTGGATAATCGACTCTCGTGTTTTCCCAAAGTACCGTGCCCGCATATTTTTTTTCCACGACTTGATTTGCTCCCTAATCTGCTCCAACACGGGATCGCGTAGCTTTGGATCCAAGTTGAATTGTTCCTGTCCAACAAATACAATGTTAGTTGCGAATAAATATAAATATAAATATAAATATAAATATGAAATTGAAATTGGAATTGAAATTGAAATTGAAATTGGAATTGAAATTGAAATTGAAATTGGAATTGAAATTGAAATTGAAATTGAAATTGAAATTGAAATTGAAATATTCATATAAATATAAATATAAATATAAATATAAATATATTACCTGTAGTGCCGCCCAAACAGCTAACTTGAGCTCATATGGCACCTCCTTCCAACTCATAAACCCCGGGCCGATGACCGTCTTTAGCAGAACGAGGGATCTTGTTAATATCTCCGATTTGTTCTCGACGGTAATCCCATATTTCGCATATTTGGGGAGACTATGGGCGGAAGAGCCCTCGTCGCCTCCACTACCACCGACCCCAGACGACATCATCATAAACAGCATCATCATCTTCGCCTTAATATCTGAAGGAGACATTTGCTGTAAAAAAATGTTATTAGTACAGATATAATATTATCACAATATGCATATCTTATAAGAGAATCGGGTTTGGCATTAATAAAGTGAGAATTACACACACACACATAAAAATCTTTAATAAAATTCTCATATCTTCTTTCAATTTAAACACACACACAGTAGTGACTGACTATTTAAAATAATCTCAATGTTAATTTCAGGTATTGAATTTCTACTATTGTTTTGTGCTTTTTATAAATCATACCCCACCCCCACCCCCACCCCAACATGTTTACGGGCTTTCATCACCTGTCATAAATTTTTCGGTCCGTGACTTACAGGCCAGTTGTCTTGGGTCTTTTAGTCCCTTAACATTACTTTAAGAATTTTACCCAATCTAAATACCACATTTTCTTTCTTGTTCTACACTTGAACACGTTTTGTTATTTAGTCCTTATTAATTTATCTTTGATGTATTACCAGCATCTTTACTTTTATAAACTTTATTTAATTTTCAATTTTAAGGACTATTTTCATCACTTAGTGTTCATCTAAGTTCTATTATAACAAGTTCCCATAAAAATCTTTAATAAAATTCTCATATCTTCTTTCAATTTAAACACACACACAGTAGTGAATGTCTATTTAAAGTAATCTCAATGTTAATTTCAGGTATTGAATTTCTACTATTATTTTGTGCTTTTTATAAATCATACCCCACCCCCACCCCCACCCCAACATGTTTACGGGCTTTCATCACCCGTCATAAATCATATTTTATTTTTCATGCTTTTAGCAACTTCGGATGCCATTTTAACCCTTATTGTAGTTTTTTAGTTTTCATGCTTTTATTTGATGGATATAAAGTCATGTGATTATTTCACCATATAAAGTCAACAAAAAACGCCATATATGGCTTTTTTCTCCATTAGTATAAGTATATAGCGATTATTTCACACTTAAATCACATATTAAGCCGGCCTTAATTTTTAATGAAATTTGTAGAAAATTACTTATTTATTTTGAATGAAAATAAATTGTTATCCAATATTTTTGGATATTATTTACATTTACATTTTTAGATATTATTTTTGGATATTATTTACATTTACATTTTTGGATATTATTTTTGGAAATTTATAAAAAACTACTTATTTATTTACATTTTTAACCCCCTACCCTCTACCCCCACCCTGCCCCACCCCTACCCCCACCCTGCCCCACCCTTCACACACGCATAAACACATATATATACACACAAACATATATATATAAATGGAAGAGAGAGAGAGAGAGAGAATTAAACCTGAAAGTAGAGAGAGAGAGCAGCGTCGAGAGAGAGAGAGAGGGAGGGAACGGCGGGAGGGAAAAAAGAAGGGGGAAAGGGTTTTTGCTGGAAATATGGTCACAGTCGTGTCAAGGTCATTGACCGTGACAAGCCCGTGACAAGTAAATTTTTCACGTACTTGTCACGGTCAATGACCGTGACAAGTCCTTGTCACGGTCGTGAAAAGGTCAATGACCGTGACATAAACCGCGTATTTTTTATCACGGTCAATGACCTTGACAAGGGTGGCCGGCTGAAAGGTGACATTTTGGCCATTTTGGTGTAGTGTATCTTTAGACACTTGTAATGCAGTTTCCCCCTGTGTGCCAACGATGCTTCGCAAGTCATATCTTACAAAAGGTACTTTTAGCTCCACTAGTAGAATAATTTCAGCTCTATAAACTAAGGAGAAATGTGTATAACCTATTTATTTTATTTTTGGTATTTTGATAAGTCCAAATAACAATAGGTATCTTTTCATCCCACACTATTGGAAAATCTTCCATTATCGTGGAGATTTTTTAACCAAGGTCATATTTGTGGCCTCAGCTTGGCCATTGCCTTTGGGGTAAGCTACTGTTGAGGTGTGGTGCATAATTAAATACTTTTTTTTAATTGTTACCTATTTATTGATAAGTGGGGTTCTATTATCTGAGGAAATAACCTTGGGAATATCAAATCGACAAATGATGTATTATTTGATGAACTGCACCACTACACATGTTGTTGTTCCTTTCAAAAGTACTGTATTTGCCCATTTTATAAAGCTTTCAGTTGCCACGGGGATCCATATCTTGCCTCTAGAAGATGCTTTGTTGTTCTCTCAAGGTCAAACTGTCATGTGTAAAAAAGATTGAGAGTTTCTAAGGAGTGAAGGTTCATGGTTGGAGCACGAATGAGGTTACCATAAAGTTGGCAGGCCTTGATCTTTTAAATAAACTCAGTTGAATCTTTTTCCATCGCTGGCCAATAATAACTAAGTTTGATAAGTTGATCATGTAACTTGGCTCCTCTAATGTGACCTAGATTATGAGATTTCTTGAGGAATTCCTCTGCTTCATCTCTCGTGATAAATCACAATGGCTTGTTAAAATACCCTCGTCGATACAACTTCTCTTCCAATGTGTAGAAGCTTGGAGCCCTTCTTCTCATTCTTATGGAATCATCTTTCTCACTAGGAATAACTAGGGGTGGAAATTCGGGTCAACGGGTCATGTTTCGGGCCGACACAATAAGGTTTTTTCGGACACGAACATGACACGACACGAATTCTTATTTTTTTAGTTGACACGAACACGACCCGAATAAAAAAAAATACATCACGAATACCAAAATTTCTTAAATTTCACGCCTAAAAAACATGATAACACGACACGACACGACACGACTCATAATTAAGACACGAACACGGCACGACACAGCTTCGTGTAAAAAAAACACGACACGAACACGAAACATCGTGTCAATTTTGGGTCAATTTCGTGTCGTTTCTAAAATTGCCACCCCTAGGAATAACTCAATCCTTGATAAAATCAATGTAAGGTTGCCTACAGTCCATTTGAGCTTCCAAGAAGTTACACTTAGTCAGTTGAAAGAAAGCTTGGCACTCAGAACATTCTTTCTGCATTACTGCTACGTCTTGCTTCATCTTAGGCCAAAAATACATCTACAGTTGAATTAATCTATACATAGGAATATTAGTGTTCTCACAATGCTCCCAGTGAGTTTTCTTCAACCTTTTTTGAGCTTCCTCAGGACCAGTTCATCTGGACAACTGGTCCTTATGATTTTTATAGTACAAACTTCCTTGAAGAAGGAAGAACTAACTCTATAAGCTTCATCGTGCCCCCTTTATTCTCTAATTTCCTCCTAATTTTACCTCTACAATCTGAATCATCATCACCAGGAACCATTTAGAGCAAAAATAATGGATTAGTTATGCGATGGATTACAATGGTTGTAGATTCACTATCCATTATCACCTTTTTTGCTATTGTGGCAGAGGCATTAGCATGGTGATTCATTATTCTTGGGTGCCTTTCCATTTTAAATTCATGAAATTTATCCAATAACCTTTGAATGATAATTCTATAATGTGATAGGATTAGATGCTTCAACGAGTATTATCCATGCACTTCGTCACCAAGTTAGAATCTCTTTTTATGCAAAGTGAACGGATGCCTCTTCGCAGTGCTTCAAGCCATCCCAAAGTTAATTCTTCATACTCTGCCTCATTATTTAAATGATGAAAGTCCAACTTAAAATATAGAATAATTTATTCCTATCATTTAGATAACATAACTCTTTCTCCTCCCTTGCATAGAGATGATGAACTATCAAATTACATTGACCATTCTTCTAGATCTGCCTCACAAAGATTGTTAATATCTTTATAAGGTATCTCGAATAAACTTGAGGGGGAAATGACCAATAAATCTGCGTAATCTTAGATCATGATTGCACGAGGAACCACACACTTTTGATAGTATAAGGAACCACCTTGCTTTTCTATTAATCATAATTGTTCCAGCTAGCAAAAACTTAATCGAATCACATCTTGTCACTATGTGAATAGTGAAAGATAGCATATAAAGTCTAAGTTTTTGGGCAACAAAGACCACATCTAAATAATGCTTCTCTATGGTGGCAAATCTTTCTGCAGGGACCATATATAATTATGCTCAGATAGTAGATATGTATCTCTTGTCCATCTACCTCGTGTGCCAACAGTGCACCAATGGACCTTGTAGTAAAGGTAAGATAAACCAGCAAAGGTAATCCATCCCTAGGTGGAATCATCATTTAGGGAGGAGCGATCAATCTCTTAGGCTTGTAAAAAGCTTCTTGGTGTAATTCCTCCTATTGAAACTGTAATACCCCGTATTTTTGGCTATATTTACTTTTGGGATTAATTATGTAAATGAGAATTAATTGGAAATTAATCCGGATAAAATACTAGCGAGATGTGAGTTGGTATTTGACTATATTGAGTATATATGGTGTTATATGAATATTGAATTATGAAAATTGTCGTGAGATTGATATACGGCAATTTGGTCATTTTATTGGGACGCGTGTGACAGTCGCGTCAGGATATAATTATTTTAATTATAAAAGTGAATATAAATTCTATTAACCGTATGGCCATTTTGAGTGCGCCAACGCGTCCGGAAGGGTCGAGATAGTCAGAAAACACTAACCGGGGGTGTAGTTTGGGTCCCATGGTATTTTTAGGCCATACCGGCAATATAAAAGGGTATTTTGGTAATTTCGTATTTTTGGGAAAATTAAAGTGACAAAAATTAGTGAAGTAAATCTGATGTGGGTTTGACCCACTAAGCCACTAACCAACCCATGTTAACCCAATAGGTTACATAGGTTATTAGAATTAGGTTTCTAATTACTTTTCATAAGAAAACCCTAGCCACCATTAGAGAAAAGCTTGGAGAGAGAGAGATAGAAGGAATCCTGCAGAAAAGCTCCATCAAATCAACATCAAATTCATAGACACTCAAGGCAAGTGGTTTATTATCATTTAATTTCATAGAATGCTCTTTCCATGTGTAGGAATTTAATAAAATTGATTTGTTCTTGGTGAAATATGAAAACCCATGTATTTTGGAGGTTAGAACTTGAAATCTTGAGGAGAGTTGCATGTAGAATGGTAGGTAGATGATTATACTGATGATATTAGTTATTGGATGAAATTAAAACGGATTTAAATGGGGTTAATTCATGATCTAGAATTTTAGGGTTTATGTTCTTGTAAAAATTGGGGGAAAGTGATGTGATTTAATGATTTAATGATGATTGGGATGAATTAACTCCTCAAAATATGTTAGTATGTGACCTAGGTACGTTTAGGGATGATTAGAGACCCTAAAACGTTGTTGGGATGAACTTTGGAAGAGGTTTGAGGTGTTTAAATGGATGGAAAATGAGATTGGAGAAAATCTAGGCCGAAACTGGTCCCTCGTTAGAAGACCTCCCCAGGTCATTCGAACAAGCTCGTTCGAACGAGCTTCTAACGAGCTGACCAGTCGTTTCTAACGAAAGGGAATTTCGTTCGATAACTTCGTTCGAACGAGATCTCGTTAGAAGGTACAGTTCGTTCGAACGAACTGGAATCTCGTTCGAACAGCCTCGTTCGAACGAGACTTCTAACGAGCTGGAAGTTTAGGCCTGTTTTGATTTTGGGAGTCCCGTAAACTTGTTCGAGGATAGAGATGACATTCCTTTGATGGGGTATTAGTATACTTGGGACATTTGGGTTATAATGAGGAGTAAATTATATAAATGTGGATCAAATCAAATAGACATTTGAGTCGAGACGTGAGTGCCTACTATGACGTGAGAATAAATTATGGCGCGTATAAATATGGACCGGGATTATATAAGTTGTATATATATTAGGTTAGTACGAGAATGCGATAAGTACTACAATTAAACTACGGGATTACTAAGATGTGTGCTTACTTAGTGTTGGTATATGATTTGTGTATGACATACCTACCATACTTGCTATCACGGGAGGTTTACGTTCGCTTAGGGTCCTCTAATCCTTGTGTTGCCCGGATTTAGACTGGTTACCTCGATGAACATAGGTCAGAGAAGGACTTATTGGGATGTTAATAAGTCTGCTGATCGTGGGAGCGCAGGTATGTGCGTGACCCATGTGATGTGACTGTGTTCGCCTCCACTATTTGTGATTTGTGTTATCTGAACTATTCCTGAGAGATTCGAAATATGTGATCCTTATGTACGTGATGTACCGGGATGGATAGTAGAGTATGTGTGCACCGCAGCTTCGTCTCGGGGTGCTTATATTGTATATTTATGTTGTGGAAAAATATACGTTTAATAAACTGGGAACTTTGATATAGTATTGTGTGTATAACTATGGAATAACATAGAGGGATAATCTATAACAAGTTGTATTACTTTTGTATAAGAACCTGACATTACGTAAAGCACCTATTTAACTGAGATCGTTATAATGTTAATGGAACCGAGTAATAAGGGTAGGACCTATGACAGTCTAGCTAGATATGATGTCACTTAGCTAGTGGTTTGTGTCGTATTAGATGGGTACTTACGTTAGGAGTGCACAGTTCGACGAGACGTGAGAATATCATGTGAGTGCACGTCCTAACATGTACTTTACATTTAATGTTTTAAATGTTTTTAAAGCACTTGCAGGTTTTTAAAATATCTCCACATTCGGGCTCTGACCCGTTTGCTTTCAAATCTACTTTTTTTGTAAAACCATTTTAGGTGCCCAGCCACAAGGACACCATGCATAGGATACTCATTCAGGTGACGAGCTGTAGCTGTTTGTGGAAGCTACAGGGATTTGCTTTTAGACGCTTCTATTATTTGGATTCCGTATTCAGTATTCTTCAATTTTAGGGCATGTTGCCCAGTTCCATTAGAGTTACTTTTCCATTACAGTTTTCAGACTTTGGCATGTATTGATTCAGTATTTCGTTACTTATTTCAGTTGTGGGATTTGTAGTGAGGAGTTTTCCTCCAGACTTTATTTACATTATGTGATGGTTATTCTATTTACTTCGTTGTGGTGAATGGTGTTATTATTCTTCATTACACTTGTTGCATGTTAATCAGACTTTAATTAAAATTTGACAACTTACTTTTAAATACTAGGTGGTTAGTAATCATTAAAATGTTTTCGACAGTGATGCTATTAACTGGACCAACTTGGCATGTTGAATTAATTTAATAAAGGAGTAGCTACCCGGTATTTAATTAGTCGGGGTGTCACAGGTGGTATCAGAGAATCAGGTTCTAGTGTCCTTTAGGATCTGTACGACTATTATGTTTCCGCTAAGTTTCTTTGATATAGAGCCCTATATTTTAGGACTGTTGTACTCATTTTGTGTATGCTTCGTTCTTCAGCTATTTTAAGTTTATAAACAGTGAACTTATAAACTTTATTCTTATTTCAGATGCCTCCACGACGTGCACGACGAGTTCCCAGGGATGCAACGCCCGAACCCCAGCCCGCTCCAGTTCAGGGCATGATGAACGCCGCTGAGGTTGCAGCTATAGTAGCCCAAGCAGTAAATGCCTCAATTGTCGTAGTCCAGCAGGCACCACCTCAGGCGCCGGTCGCCGCGCCAGTGCAGGCAAATGCATTCCCGTCTGCTTGGGAACGTGTACGTGACGCCTTTCAGAAAGCGCATCCGCCAGAGTTTGCAGGTAGCTCAGATGTGGTAGTCTCGAGCCAGTGGAGGAAGGATATGCAGAGGCACTTAAGGATGTATGAGTGCACGGACGTTCAGAAGCAGGTGCTAGCTACTTTCAAGCTAGTTGGATCTGCACTGCAGTGGTGGGAGTCTATTACCACCCTGGAGGAGAGGGATACCCTCACTATTTAAGACTTCTGGGTGCGGTTTGACCGCAAGTACTTTCCGTCGGCTGTTCACACGGAAATGAGGAGGAAATTGATGAGTCTGAAGCAGGAGGGTAAGACCGTGGCCGAGTATGAGGCCGAGTTCACAAATCTGTTGAATATCGTTCCGGATGAGATACCAACAGAGAAGAAGAAGATTGAGAAATTCACCGACGGGTTGACATGGAGGATCCGTCAGCATCTGTTAGGGAACCTTTCGTTGGCCACGTATTCTGATGTGGTTAACGCTGCTTTGTTACACTTCCAGGACCACCGCTTTCATATGGCTGAGGGCAAGAGGTCGGGAGAGTCTAGCCATCAGGGCAGGACAGGAGGACATGGTGCCGGTGGGGCACAATCTGTTCAGGGGCAGAGACAGGGTGAGCAGGGTTCTCAGCAAGGGGATCAGAAGAGGTTCCGATCAGGGAACTACAGACAGGGACAGGGAGGTTTCCATCAGGGCCATCAGGGTCCAAACGGCCATCAGGGCCAACAGGGGCAGAATGGGCAGCAGTTTCAGTAGGGCCAGCAGGGCCAAGGGAGGAACGGTAACGACCACCAGGGCCGGGGACCGCAGGGGCAGAGAGGAGGTAACTTCCCAGGGAAGTGTTTTGTTTGTGGCAATACTGACCATAAACGACAGGATTGTCCTGATAGGGGCAGGGCCCCACAACTGCAGCAGCAGGGTGCTCGCCAGGAGCAGCAGAGGCCTATTTTTCCCGCCGCTCTCCCCGCACCGCCACAGATGGCAGCATTGCCACCCATTCCAGCAGTCCCAGCTCACACAAAATCCTGGATCCGCCACTGTGTGGAGTGACTTTGGATTTGGGTTATTTTACCTTTCTTTGATGATACATAAATTTGGCGTGTGTGTGGAAGGATTTGAATTTGTTTTTAGCTTTTGCTGATTGTTGATTTCGCATTTATTATTTGGGTTTGAGATTTTATTTTGCACAAAGAGATGGTGTGTCTATTTTATTTGATTTTGGGAGTTTTTCTTGTTTGCCCAAATCCAAAATCATCTTACTATAGTCTATGGTGAAGATCTCAGATTTTTTTAATAATTTCATTCATATTATTTGTGTAGATTTCCTAACTATATTTTCCTTTCTTTTTAAGAATATTTAAATGATTTTCTTTATTTTCACAATATATTTTCTTCTATTTTATTTTAATTTCCAGATTATTGGATGTTTTTCTACTATTGTCAAACGTACAAATAGACAACGCTTAAAATTCTAGAATATTGAAATGTTTTTCTTGCAAATTATAGTTAGTGTATGCTTTTTTTTTAATTCCATATTTTTTGTAATTTTGAGATTTTTTTTTTATTTTCATTTTTTCCTGTAATTTCTAGAATCAATAATATTTTTTTTTCTAATTTTCTAATTTTTAATATTTTCTAAATTATTTTTCATAATATATAAATGATTTTGCGTAATTTCTATATCACTTTCAGTAATTTTGAAATATTTTTAATGAATTTCTTTTAAGTAATTTTAAATCATTTTCAGTAGTTTGTAAATCATCTTCAGAAATTCAGTAATATAGAGATCATTTTCAGTAATTTCTAAATCATTTTAAATAAAATATTAATTATAATGTTTGAACACATGGGAAAGGAACTAGTGCATTTCAAGAAAGACGGCTGCCGAATCATTCTTAGGACCATTAGGCCATTACCATAGATACCTAGAAAATTGTGTATTTTTAGAATCCATTAATTTTTTTTTGTTGTTGATGAGATTTTAGGATTAGTTTATGCGTATTTTAATTAATTTTTATTCATAATTTATAATTTTTACTGATCAGATATTATTTTAATAATATTAAAGATGAGACTAAAAATCAAATTCTATCTACTTTCAAAATTATTCCCGACAACTTTATATCACTTACCAGAAGACTTAGATTTTTAAAATCTACAAATGGAAGCTACCTAATCCACTATAATTTGTCCTCACCTACTTTTGGTTCACTCTCCCACAACTTCATCTTATAAATAATTTGACCATAACAGAAAAAGAGTCCCATAGAATTTTATGTCGAGAAAGTCCAAGTATATATCTCATTTGAATCTCTAAAATGGGCCTTATGATGTGATTTTGTTAACGCACAAGAGAGAAGTTCTCATTTTCTAACTTTTATTATACATTAAATTAGATTTTTTTAATTAAAATTTAAAATTTGATTAAATATACAGATTTTTTAAAATTTTAAATGAAATCTAATTGTAAAAAAAAAAAAAACTCTCAACAACCATCAATTATCATTTTTAAAGACAAATCTTCTCTCTTTTTTTTTGGTTGGTTGGTGCCTTTTTCAATTCCAATTCATATTTCATTTTAAGAAAAAAAATCATTATGTGTCAGCGCGACACGCTGATATGACGTATCGCTATTGGTTATTGTCTTATGAATGTGGGTCCGCGCCAACGATACTAACTAGTATTTTTGTTTTTTGAATCAAATAACATTTTATAAAAAAAATTAATGTTGACATATTTAAAGCTTATTTTTCTTGGTTAAATTTTTTTATTTTATTTTGATAAAAACCGTTTCTAAGTTTTTATTTTTCGTGAAAGCTGCTTTTTTAGTGCTAAAAACTGTTTTTTTTTTTGTGTTAAAATTAGTTTTAATTATTTTTTTTTATAAAATGACTCTTTTGTTTTTGCCAAAATTATTTTTTTATTGCTAATATTTTTTTTAATTTTTCTTTGCTTTCATATGAGGACAAAGTCACATAAAAGGATTCATTTTGAGAGTCTAAATGAGGATATACCTGACAAACCTCTTTTATGTTTTTCCCCACTTTATGAAGCATGTACTCTAAAAGCGCAAAGAGTTTGTGGTCCGTCACTGAGATATTGTTAAGTAAGAAGAGGCATTAATTATTGTTAATTTTTTTGTTTTATTGCTTTCACAATTAGTGTACCCGAAGAAGAACCATCGTGAGTAAACTTAAACTCATTATTCCACTGAGTTTAATTTTAAAAGCTATGTAAAGTTGATTGCATGTGTACAGATATTGGTGTAGTTTTCTTTCGTAATGAAAAGAGAATAAATGAAGCAACTCTTATTATATGAAATGAAAAGAGAATTAAGCCTCGAGTTTGAACTTTGATGTCTACGTCGTTTGACATTTTAATTAAGCTAAAGCACCTATTTACTTGACATTTGCAATATTATTTTAATATTCTATCATCAGTTGCTGTAAAGGCTACGACTTGTGCAACATCATCCCGTAAATTATGGCTCTTTTATCCTTTCATATAGTAGTCAGTGTACCAACCATTCGATAGGTACTTTAACACAATTTTTAATCAATAAAATTTTATTTCATTGCAATTTCTTTATTTTTACTATAGAACGTAAGTTTCGTGGGTAAACTTGTTCATGCCAACTTTTTCATTAACATTTTTTTTTTAATATATCATGAGGTGTCAGGCCAGTTTATGCGCACATTGACTAATCCCTATTCGTGGCTTCCGTCAGTGATGGATCCAGTATATTTCGTTAGGGGGTGCAAAATTTTAGAATAGTACCGGGGGTTAGCGGGAGCATCTGAGGCGATTTTTTTAAGATTATTTTGAATTTTATTCAAATTTTTATTTCTAAAAATATATAAAGTCATTGACAAATGCTTGTATTCTAACAATTACTCAACATAATTGCCCAAAACTGAAAATATATTTCAAATTAAATTTTTAACAATTGAATGACAACAATCAAATTTAGAAAAATTAAAAATTTCAGCAAAAAAACATTACTACTAATTTATAGTAATTAAGCAAATAAAAATAACAAAGGACAAACAACTTTTAGTTTATATAAGTTAGCATTATACATTAGTTTATTTAACTTAACATTTTACATTAAACTAACTAAACTAACATTTAGACTTACTATACTAACTTTTAGCATTTATTTATATAAATGCTGAACTGAAAAAAAAAGACTTATACTTAAAAGTTACCTGTGTTTGCTAGTAGCCTGCAGGGAGGGGGATATCGCCGACCGGAGAGGGAGGGGAGGTCAGTCAGGGGTGACTGGTGGGGCGATCGGTCAGGCAGGGAGGCCAGATGCCGCTGTTGCTGGTGGGAGGGAGGGTGGTGGGGTAAAGAGAAATGGATGAGAAAAGAAAAAAATGGTTGAGAAAAGAGAAAAGAGAAATGGTAGACATTCGTGTGTGTTTATAATTTGTAAACTTTATTACAATTTAGCCCTTTAGCATTTAAAATGACATAAAGTCTATGCCTTGCACTTCAAAAAATCACACATAGGCCCAAGAATTACATTATACCCAACAAAAAATTCTGAAAATATTATGGGTGCGACCGCACTCCTTCGGGATGGGGTGGGTCCGCCCCTAGCTTCCGCTGGCCAAACATTATTTTGACAGAGCCGAAAATCGAACTGGGGACCAAACCCAATCCACCTATAGGACTGTCTCAGTGGCAGCCTTATAATACTTCCAACCTTTCCATTACCACTATGCAAGGCAAAGTCACGATTTTACATTCCAGCGGCTTAATTTTCGAAAGTTCGAAGGCGGAAGTCGTTCAACTGAATTTTTTTAGATTATTTTTTATTGTTTACGAAATAATTACTTTAAAAATAATGAAAAATAATATTAATTAACAAATCAAGAAAAACACATTGATAAATATTACCTATTTGTGTAGCATAAACATTAACGTATTTACATTTGTTTCCCTACAAAATTAAGGGTGGGCTGAATTTAAATTTTACAAAAATGACCATTATTTTTAGACGGGCCGGTGCCTTCCCCAGCCCTCTTTTGATTCCCCCCATGCCTATATGATATTGTTGATTAATAATTTATTTCGATTCTTATTTTCGAGTTATAAGGTGTGACTCACTGACGTGTTGCATTTATATTGACTCGTGTTTAAACTCCACACCAATGGAGTCTAGTTAGATTCAAACGCGATCCAATAAGGGTGCAACATGTCAGCGACTTGCACTCAATAAGCCGAAGATAAAGTTGATGTCAAAGGACTCTACTACCAATACCAAATGTTCTTTTCTACTTTGGCATGATTAACGTGTGTTGTATATCCAAATAATACTTTACGTTTAATTAAGAAATAACATGATTGCGATGTGTATTAGTCAGGGATATGTAATTCTTCATCGAGTAACTAGAGGTAAAGCTAGAGCGACTCGGACACAAGGGATATAGTGAGCTGGTAAAAATTTAGTGGGTAAAAACTAGCTTTTTGACCAAAACATGTCATTAATCGAACCATTTTTACTTGAATAATTTTAGATCGACACAGTATTTATACATATTTCTGGATTTATACATATTTCTGTAGACACACTAATGTATCGTGTCTGAATCGGTTAATGGTTTGAATGATAATGAGTAAACCTCGAGAACCAATTAGTGCGGACACGATATGTCATTGTGATTACAAAAATGTGTATAAAATGTGTGTTCGTATAGAATTAGAATTTTTTCTCTCACCTTATGGTGGCAAATACCCTTTCTTGTATAACCAACACACCGTTGTTCCATCTCAACAAAACAAGGAGCTGATTTTTCTATTCACCAGAGAAGGTCTGTTGTCATTGTATGTTCCTTGTTAAAGTGCTATTATTTTTTATTGGCAGTTAGCAAGGTCAGAACCAGGATTACTCGAAGGGGTGGGCTAACAATGAGTCGAATTCCATAAAAAAATAAATAGAATATAATAAATAATTGAAATAAGAGGTGTTGATTAAGTTAATCATTAGTGGATTGGTATAAACAATTAAATCCTTCAAATAAAATCATACTTATAAATGGTAATCAATCTAAAAGGTTTGAACTTGAAATTCTAATATTTAAGAAACAAATATTAACCTAAATCAAATGATCAACCAATTAAATTAATGCATAAATGTAATACTTAAAAAAATATACTAATTTAATCTTGAAAGAAAACAAAAACAGGAAGAAAAGGCAAAAAAAAAAGTAAGAAAGAAAGGGGAAAAAAGGGGAGAAAAAAAATTAATATTAAAAAATAAGACAAGTTCCTTCATACATACTAGGGTGGTTGATTGCCCTGACTCAAGGACCTCTCTGTCTTCCTAAGTGACCCATGATACGTTGACCTCGTTCTGGCTAACCTTGTGGACATGTATAGTCCTTTCTCATAGATGATCTCCATCACTAGTTTATAGGATTTTTTTGACCCATGCCACTGTGATTCGGAGAGTTTATGATAGGGAAAGTATTATCCTTAGAGAGGGAAATGACCATTCCACCCTTAATAGAGGTCTTTAGGACCGGGGATAAGAGACTTGCTATTAATTGTATACCCGAGACCGGAGCTTCTTTTATGTTTCGTGATAATGATGGATTTAAAAGTTCCTTATTTATTCCTTCCAAGGCCAAACCCTGACATGTATCCCATTTTTTGGATGATTCAGGATGATACACTGTGACTAAGACGATCCCTTTCTACTATGTGAGCAAGTGGGATGACTTGAAATCCACCGAGGCATATGTCTCTACTGCTATGGTGGGTATCTAGAGGGAAACGATATTCGTGTTGGTGATTGTGAAACATCCATCATCCATTTATATTATGATGACTTTCATATTGAATGGGAACATGAGTTTCATGTGAAGTGATGAAGATAGTGCCCCTATGGGGGGTACCCAGGATCTCCCGAGTAAGAGGTTGAAGTTAGTTGTGACATCGAGTACTTGAAATGTATCAAACCTATAACCTTAAGAGGTCACAGTCCCACGAGAGGCCAAGGTTTGTAGTTGAACTGAAGAGAAACCTAGGTTAGAAGAGGGGTCCATAGACATATGAAACCTAGTGGCCAAGGCTTAGTGTGCAAAGGCCGCGAACATACTCTAGAAGACCACGACCTAAGATGATGGCCGCAGAGCTTAATTTTCTTGGCAGTAAGAGGGGTGATGATATGGCCTTATTATGTTATGACTTGAGGAGAAAGTTTAGAAAGTTCTAGAAGCCTTTTTAGATGGAGTAATTGCAAAAAAAGTGTCCAAATGAAGAAAGCCCTAGGTTCCCCACTAAAACTTATAAATACCCATCCTTGTCACACTTTCCAAGACTATTAAAAACTTAGAAATCCATTATATATATAGAGAGAGTAAGTTTTATGTGTGAAGAATAGAAGGCTGACGAAGTAAGGTGACATAGGGCTAGTGTTCACCGAAGTAAGGCGATAGAGGGATACTATTCACCGAAGAAGAATGAGACGAAAGTCTACTCTTCACCGAATTGATTTACCGAGTTAAGGGCGAAAGAAATCAAACTTATGTTTTTAACAATGTTTAAAGGTTAAAGTTAATCATCCTAAACATCTTTTTGAGGAAACACGTATTTGTACAAAATTGATTTAACACAACGTGTGTAAAAGAAGAAACAGTAGTATAAATTTGGATTTGAAATTCTTGAAAAAAGAATTAAGTCAAATAAAATGTATCTATTAAACCCAATTCAAATAAAGAGGAATATAAGAGTTAATATCATGTAAAGAAAGCAAACAAAAATTTTTAATATAGTATAACCCCAAACCTAAGGAAAACATCTATAGTGATCTTTACGCCACAAAAAAGTCCACTTAAACAAGAAATATAGTTTACGAATACGAACATGCAACGAGATCAAATAAAAAATATGTCTAAATATTGAGGTACACCTCGAGGTACTCTTTCTGATCTAGCAGGTTGATGTAACCACAAATCCAACAAGCTTTACATTGACTATAATCTTATTCTCTAAAGAACAACCACACAAACTAAGTGGTGTGTATGAAAATAATGTTCCAGTAACAGGGACCTATTGTATATGAACATGGAAGTCATATATACACACACACTTAGGAGTACAAAATATCCTATTAAATTACAATAGATGACTATATGAACAAATTTAAACAAACTATATTAGAAATAATTAAAGATGGTTTAGATATTCTGAGATCAGTATAAAAATAGATTTAAAAACAAGTTTTTTGAAAACAGATTTGAAAAGATATAAAACTAGTTTCTCAAAGGATTTGAGATCTAAACACTAAAATGACTTTTGATATATCTTGTTTTGAAAGAATTTTTTATGGATCTGAATAGAAATAGTACATGCAAACCAAGATCCACTCGAAATATCAGAAAACGATCAAAGGTTTTCAAAAAATAGTTTTAAAACTGATATTTCAAAAACCCAAAACTCAAGTGTGTGAAATATGTCGCAGAGTTTTAAAACCTTGATTTTATTGAGTAAAATGAAGATCTAAAAACTAAGGAGAAACACTATTGTTTTATGGAGAACAAAACCCTAGGATTTTAACTCTCTATGCTCAGTAACACTAATGCTAAAGTGTGTTTAAGAAAACCCTATGTTTTCTTTTCTGTCTCTGTTTTTCTTTCAGAAAGTTTCTTGAGTTTTTCTTTGTCTCTTTACTCTCCGCTCTTTTTTTTTATTCTCTCTCTAAACTAGAGCCAAGAAATGAGTTAATAAGATGATAAGGGCTTTTATACTAGAGGTTGATTTGGAAAGACGATACCGTTGGGATTAGTTACACGAGTTAAGAGTTAATCCAATGGCTATTAACGAATCATCTCATGAACGCTAACCGATTACAACTGGTAAACAGGTCAAGGCAAGAGATTGGCTTAAATGAATGTCATATGGACTAGACCAAGATCAAGCGAAGCCACTAATATAACTAATCTAATGGCTGATAATAGTTATCCAATATGTGAAACACCATAAACACATAGTAAGCCAACCAAATATCTATACCTCTAACCCACTAACTCATTAACAAAGACAAATTAAAGCTTAAGTAAGTAATTAAACTAAACACCACATTTATTTTAAAATCATAATCAAAAAGGTTTTGTTTAATAAAAAATATTCATTTTTAATTTTAAATAATTTCTATAAATTATTTAAAAACCATATAAAATTTTGAAATTGTAAAAACACTAAATATGCATGAAATGCAGAAGTGTCCTCATTTGTGTGGATTTTTACCTTCTTACCATACTTAAAATAGAATTTGAATTTGTTGAAGTTGCAATCTTGAACCTTCTTGGAATTAAAGAAATAACCCTTTGAGGTACTCAATACTAAAAATAAAACTTATGTTCTAATATCCAAACTAGATGAAAAAACCTATGATGTGTAGACTCAAAAACAATTATAGGAAGTCAACTACATAAGGTGTTTCAATCTATCCATTTTGATAGAATAAGGTAGCAATTTAATCTAAAACAATCATCCCAATAGATTTTCTTAGACATTCAAATCTAATATTATCAAGGGGATTAGTGAAAATATTTGCTATTTGTTTATCAGTGTGCAAGTATTCAATAATCAATTCTTTAGATTCTACTAAATCATGAATGAAATGATGTCTAATTTTTAAATGTTTGGTACTATAGTGCTGGATAGGATTTTTAGAAATATTAATAACACTACTCCAACCAACCAGACAATTCATTTTGTAACAACAAGCACCCGAGGTACTTATTCTATCGTTGGAACCTTTTGTTCAGTCGGCATCAGTATATCCAACAATGGTACTAGATGTATCTTTTGTGTACCAAATGCCATATTCAACATTTCACTTACCATACCTAATATTATGCTTAACACATTATAAGTGGGAATCTTTAGGTGCACATTGATATCGCGCACAAACATAAACATTATGTATTATATTAAGCCTAGAGGCTCTTAAGTATAACATGGTTCCTAACATGCCTCTATATAGAGTAGGATCTATGTTTTTTCCATTTTCATCTTTTTACATTTCAGACATAGTACTCATGGGAGTTCGTGCAATTTTGGAATTGTATAAACCAAACTTTTTAACAAAATTATTTGTATATTTTGCTTGAGATATAAAAGACCATCTGTAACATCCCGTAAATTCAAGAACCTCTAATTAAATTATATTTGGGGGAAAATAATTTATTTTATTGCAAGGAATTAAATTCATGATTTGAAATTTTTTTAAATTGAGGAATTTCTTAATATGGTGAATTGAGGATTAATTATTTGAACTATTTTGTTTCACATTTTGAGGTCAAAAATTTGGTGAATGTTATAAATTAATTTGGATGGCAATTTGAAGGGGTCTAAATAGTTGGAAAAGAGTGGCCATAGGTATAATATGGGTTTCGAGATTTTTCTAGACGCATTTGCGCTCCCAAATATGTGTTTGGACCCATTTTAGAAGGCCCATAAGCCCAAAAATGGGATTTAAGTTAATAACCCTAATTGTGAGAGGGTGTGGAGACTTTAATTCATTTTTAGAAGACCAAATTAAGGAGAGCCAAAGAAGAGAGCAACTAGATGAGATTTTGGGAGATTAAACCAAGAACAAGAGAGGAGACCATTGAATCAACCCGTCTTCTTCATCAAAGAATTTGATTCTACAAACCTAAGGCAAGTGGTTTAACTTGCATTTGATTAAATTACATTTTTCCTATTCATATTATAAAAGGTGTGAGTTGATTAATATTTTAGGGTTAGTTCTACATTTGAATTTGGGAATTTCATGATTACGATTTAAAAATATGTAGAGATGATAAGAGTATGTGGATTTTGATTCCCCAATTTGTCTAGAAGATGTAGTTAGATTGAGAAAATCAAATGGGTGGATTTATGATGAATCTTGGAAGGTTTTGGGGAAAAATCTATGTAGAAACGAAGTTTTAAAAACAGTAATGGCGAAAAATGGGTTTTTTGGGCAACAATGTCGGAAAGAGAGAACCAGGGTCATTCGAACGACCTAGTGTCTCATTTAAACGATAGCCAGATTCGTTCAAACGACATGGCTAGTTTCTTGAACAATGACGTTTTATCTGACCGTTTTCTTCCACTTCCCCGTTTTAGACCTAACTGCTAATTTTGGGTAAAGGGTTACCGATTTGGGTAACTTTGAATCGTGGGTTATAATTTAGGGTTTGAGTTGTAGAAAGTACCCATGGATTAGTAGTGGATAAGTCCAAAATGAGATCTAAGGTTTAATTTGTGTAATTGTGAACCTTGCACTTTAGGTGGGCAAACTTATTTAATAGAAATTGTATGATAATTTGGGGATGTTAATTTTCGGGTCGAGCGAGTGAGTCCGGGTGTATTGGTTGAACGATGCCAATATAATTAATTAATGCGTGATTAATTCAATTGAGTTGGGATATAGACTCGGGTGGTGAAATTTGGACTAGTGATACGAGCGTTTAGGCATGGATTTGGTCAAGTTAATGTATTATAGTGTTGTATAATGAATTAAGGAATATTCGAGTATAAAAAGGGTGTTAACCGTAAAATGTGGAATTAAGGAATAAGTTCTACATGATGTGAGTTCGGGATGACGGTACAAATTTGGGTAATCTAGTTGGGTGTCACAACTTACATTATATATAAGTAATTATATATATATATATATATATATATATACACACACACACACATGCGGTGATGTGTAGTATATATATATGATTTATAAATATTTGTGTATAATATTTATAAGAAAGTATACCTACTCTAGTGCTATATTGGGAGGTTGCTCAATATGGGTGAATACCCTAGATAGAGAATGCAGGGCGAGTATAGACCCCAGGTCATAGCGTTCAAGTCCAGGAGTGAGACTCATTGTGTCTGATTCGATCTCACTACCGTTGAAACTATGACCGCCTCCACAACGGTTATACATCTATGACATGTATGTGTGAATGTTGTAGTGATATTTCATATATATGGTACATTTATATACATGTAAATACATGATAAGAATTGTATTAACAATATAACTTGTGAGATTGTTATATGATATCAAATGATAAATGATTTAAATATGTTAGTGTGATTAATAACTTAAAAATGTATAATAAACTCACTCGGGAAAGAGTAGTGGGAAATGTAGGATGTATATATATATGACACGACTAGTTATGGGGTAGATAGCTAGATGGGTCATCTATAGGTACGTTAGGTCAAGCTGTCAACGGGTCGTGTTAACGGGTGAAAACACCCTTAACGCGTACACGACCCGTTAAGACTAACGGGTCTAATGATAATACCCAAAGACGACCCGTTAATATTAACGGGTACACGACCCGAACCATTAACTCCCGTTAATATTAACGGGTCTAAACGGGTAACGGGTTGGGTGACCCAATATTACCTGTTAATACTCGTTAGTACCTGTTAATGCCCGTTAACACCCATTAATACCCGTTAGTCTTCATGGGTGTAATATTAGTTCGGGTGTAACATTATTTTGGGTCACACGACCCAATAAAACCTGGTACCACTAATGGGTGATAATGGGTATAAACGGGTTTAATCGTGTAAGAGTACAAACCCAAACATGACCCGTTATGATAATGGATCTACCGTGTTGACCCGTCAATGACCCAAACTCGATAAGACTAAACCCATTAACTTATAATTTCGTGTCGTGTCATGTTATCGTGTCATGCCTCATTTTTCCAGGTCTAACGTTAGGCGTGCATATTAGTCGAGGGGTGAGGTGTCCTCAAGAGAGTGTGTGACACTAACTTAAATATGAAGAGTATTCATGCATTTTAATTTACTGCAATTAAATTCACTTGCTAAATATTTTCACATATTTTGGGTTCTAAACCTTGATATAAAAACGTTTTTAAAACCTTTTAGGTGTTCAGCCACAGGGACGCCAGTATTATTCTTTTCCAGGGTTATGCAGTTGCGGCACATGCAGATGTTGCAGGACTTTGACTTAGTCGCTTTAGGCATTTCATTCCTAGAGTAGGATACAGTCAGTATTCCATTTGGGCATGTCGCCCTAGTTGATCCATTTTATTTCAGTGAGATGATATATTCAGTTATTCCTCTTGTGGTTTATTTTTTGTATTTGATTTGTAGCCGGTGGTTGTCTCGGCAAGCAGTGAATTTATTCCTTTTCTATATTACTGATTCAGTGGTTGTCTGAATGGTTAATCATATATACTTCCGCATGTTGTTGGAGATGTTAAATAAAAATATAAAATTTGGCACCATGTCTTTTGAATACTAGGTGGTTAGTAATTTTTAAAATATTTTCGACAGTGATGCTAAGAATGATCCAGATAAGATTCCTATTTAATTTGATATAGGACTTATCACCTGATATTTTATTAGGCGAGGTGTCACACCATCATGCGCTTGTTTGACTTGTAAACCAAGGAAATATTGTAACTCTCCCATAAGCGACATTTGAAACTCTCCATGGATAATTTTAGATAAATCGTTAACTTGTTGCTAGGAAGCAGACCCAAAGACAATGTCGTCTACATAAATTTATGCAATAAGAACTTCTTTCTTAATTTTGTGAAGAAATAATGTCCGATCATTTTCGCCACACTC
The DNA here is from genome assembly GCA_949130495.1 of Sambucus nigra. Lineage (NCBI taxonomy): Eukaryota > Viridiplantae > Streptophyta > Magnoliopsida > Dipsacales > Adoxaceae > Sambucus > Sambucus nigra. The sequence goes on along the minus strand of OX422211.1, from coordinate 577,672,103 downwards.
AAATCTTTTTTTAGATAAAAGGTTGAGAGGCTTTCACACTTGTCCCTATGGGCTTACTTTAAGCCGTATAGCGCCTTTTGTCAATCGAAAGACATGGTTCGAGTGAGAAGGATGAATAAAGCCGTTAGACTGTTCAACGTAGACTTCCTCAGTTAGAATGACATTTAAAAAAGAGGACTTAACATCCATTTAATAAAGATTGACTTACAAATGACATTCTACTGTGAGGAGAAGACAAACAGGCTCGAACCTCATTACCGGAGTAAGCATATCTTCAAAGTATATTCCCTTAATTTGAGAATATCCTTAATCGACCAATCTATCCTCTGATTCATCAGTTTTATTTTTAAAAATCCAATGGGTGTCGATAACCTTTTTATTATTTGGTCGAGAATAACATAGAAAACATCATGACACCTAAACTAGGACAGTTCTTCTTACGTGACATCATTACAGTAAGAGTCATTGAGGAGAATGTTTACATTCTTTGGTTTTGATTTAGAAACAAAGCATGTAAAGTTAACTAAATTTTGAAGTTGTGATACTGTTCTTATATGATCTTCAAGGTCACTGATTACTTCTTCTAGGGGGTGGTCTTTGGAAACCCAAGTTGGTATAATAGGAATTTCAGTTGCCAATGAATCAATTACTTGAGGTGAGTCAATTTAAAAAAACATTTTCTAACTCAGCCGTAATAATTGGTTCAGTACTAACATTCCCAGTGGCAATGCCATTAACAACTACATTGATATATTCCATAAGAGCTTTGGTACGAAGTTTGTAGACGTGATATGTCTTAATGTTTTGCATATATCAAAGAAAAATACCCTTATCACCTCTTGAGTCAAATTTTGAAAGGTGTTCCCGATTTTTACGAACATAACATATACTCCTAAAGGTTCTAAAGTATTTTAAGTTGGGTTTTTTTGTTGTACCAAAGTTCATATGAAGTCTTTTTGGTATTCTTCCTAAGGTAGACATGATTAATAATGTGACACGTTGTTTGGAGTGCCTCAACCTAGACGTATTTTGAGAAATACTTAGCATGTAACATCACCCAAGACATTTCTTAGATTGTACTATTTTTCCTTTCGGCAATATCGTTTTGCTGTACAATTTTAAGTGCACTAAACTCATGATGATACTCATTACCAAATAATATTCCACAACACTAGTTTCCTTGAATTCACCACCTCTATCATTTCGAATACATGATACTTAGGTATCCTTTTCATTTTCTATTTTAAAAAGACTTTGAGAAATTCTCCAAAAGTATTTGATTTGTTTTTCATAAAATCAACCAAAGTAAAATGCGTGAAGTCATCCACAATAACAAGAATATAGTTGTTTCCACAAAGGCTAATAGTGCGAGAATGACCCATAAGGTTCATGTAGAGAAGTTTCGGGGGCTTTAAAATCATAATATCCCTTACTTTCTGATGAGGGGCCTTACTTATTTTCCTAACCTGAAAAGTTTGTGGCCATTCGGGTCAGATTTCTCTGGCGCAAGGGCTCAGGACCTCGAAGTCAGGGATGACGGGGAGAAACAAGGAAGTAAATAAAGTTCCCTCCTTCTCTCTCGCTCTTCCCTTTTTTGCAATCCAATCCCGGATATAAAATTAGTCGTCGTCAAATGGGGGTAACATGAAGAGATAGAGTTGCCGACCTGTTTTGCTCAAAACAGGCAAAAGAATGTCTCCACCTTAAGATAACGGCATCAAGGTCAAACTGATGCATGCGAAACTAAGTTATTTAAAGGTATGGGGGCTAAGTTACAGAATGTGAAGGTGTTAGGTATCCATTCCACCCATTCGATCTCTCATGGGCTACTGTTACTCTTCTCCTTTTTTCATGATTTCTGTGTGTACATGTGTATAATATAAGTAATGGGAGAATGGAATTATCCGACCCACATCATGGAATGAACGGAGAGGACTTATTCGTAAGAGTGTACCCAAAAATAATAATAATAAATAAGACGTAAGTGTTCACCGAATCAAAAATTGCTACGAAACAGAGAATGTATATGTTGGATGAGGCACAAGTATGTAGGAGTCCAAGACTCATAAAATTGATAAAATATAATAAAAGAGAAAAATGAAGTAAAAAAGGAGGAGGATTCTAATCTCAGGATTGGCCAAAGGCGCTATGTAGCCCAAGAGACATTAAAGTCCACGTAGTTAGAAAATAGCATAAGAGTGGGGTTTAACCCATAAATCCAAATGTATGACTCCTTTTGTGCGTTTTTGAGGAAAATGTGTTTAAGAGTGAAAATATAAGAAAATGGAAGTCTCACTTTTGGAATCTACGGATGAACCCTCTTTTTGCCTTTTTTTTTTGGGTTTTTATTAAAATAAATTGTGTGCAATACTAATATAAAAGAGTAAAAATTATTTGATATGAGATAATGAAACAAAAGAATAAAATGGAAATAAGACGAATAACACAAAAAATGAGTAAACTAGAGAAAAAGGTTGAGAATGAACCTCCTTGTGGATGTTTATTGTTGAATTTGGAATGCAAGCCTGTTGATTTTTAAGGGATATGAAAGTGATGTGGTAGGATGAGGTGGATAACCATGTAAGGTAGGGAGGAGAGGTGAGGGAATGTTGAAAATAAGCTTTCTTGGGATAGGGAACGCCTTGATTATGAGGATAATGTTTTCTTACTGCTGAGAGGGGGTTCTTTCCAAGGGTGAGGTCATGGACCTTTTACAGTGGAATTTGGGGTTAATGGGTTTTCGATTGGCATGGCACCTAGACTTCCTATCAGCATAGGGCCTGCCTTGCTCGGTAGCGAAAAGTACACCCTGCCGATAGGCAAGGTGCCTATAGGCAGTCTGGAATGAATTTTTCAGAAAAATGGGCATAAAATGCAAACCTAAGTCCAAATGGAACACATTCGGGACCATTGTAAAGGGTATTCAAATCCCTTAAACAATACATTGATGCACTTCCAATTCTAGGAGTTAATAAAGTTAAACGGGGCTCGAAGCACCTGATGGTCTCTAGATGGGTGGTTTTTTAGACGAAAACAGATCATTCATCCGAATCGTAAGGACGATAGTGCCCTTAGATATTTCATTGATATTCTCTTGGTTTGGAGAGTTGACCAAGGTCAAATAGGGCCCAAAAATGCCCGATGATCTTTCAGAGTAAAATAGGTCGTTCATCTAAATTGTGAAGTCAATTCGCTCACGGGACATATCGTTGGAAAGTGGATTCAAAGACCTTAGAGAATTCATTGAGATTCACTCATGTTGGTAACTTTTATCAGAGTTAAACGGGCAAGGGCGCCTAGTGACCTCCAAATCAGTCTCGGAGTAAAATAGATCATTCGTGCGGACCGTGAGGCCAATTCGTGCATGGGATGGACTGTTAGAAAGGGTATTCAGATACCTTCATATATTCATTGAGCTTTGCATAGGCTAAAGGGTTTTCCAAAGTTAAATAGAGCTCGAGAATGGACAATGACCTCCAAATTAGTACTCGGAGTGTGACATAGGGTTTACGGTGAATGGATGAGTGTTAAGTATCTAAGGAGGTTCTTAGGGTGGTACTAGGATAAGGGTGTCTACAAATACCCTCCATGGGAGATCTTATAACAAGTGAAGACCATCAAAAGATAGATATCGCATCGATGTTAGAGAGGAGAATTGAGTCCAATTCTATGGACTTATGGGGAAAAGAATGACTGTTTGAGAGGGCTGAGGTCAATTTTGAAGACCTAAGGAGGTTTGAGGTCAATTCTATGGACCTAGGGTTAGGGTGGCCAATTCAGTGGGTCGAGGTTGATTCTGCAGACCTAAAGATGCAACGATCGATTCTGAGCACCTAAGGAGTTATGAAGACCAATTATGTGGGTCGAGATCTATTCTATTGACCTTAAGATGTGACGATTAATTTTATGGGTCGAGGTCAATTTTGTGTACATTTAAAGTGAGATGAATAGTTCTGTGTGTCAAGGTCAGCTCTGCAGATTTAAAGATGGGGTTACCAATTCACCGGGTCGAGATTAATTATACGAACCTAAAGATAGGGTGGATAATTATTTGGGTCTAGGTCAATTCTACGGACATAAAGATAGGGTGACCAATTCTACGGGTCTTAGTTAATTCTGTGGACCTTAAGTTGTGACAAAAAAATTCGTGGGTCGAGGTCAATTCTGCGGACTTCAAGTCTGGGATGACCAATGCTGCTGCGGGTCTAGGTCAGTTCTACGGATCTAAGTCAGGGATGGCCAATTATGCGGGTATAGGTCAATTCTGTGGACTTAAGGTTTGAATTGACCGATTCAGCAGTCTATGTCAATTTTATGGACCTAAAGTCAGTGATGACCAATTCTGCGAGTCTAGGTAAATTCTAAGGACCTAAAGTGTGTTGAGGTATGTGGGGAGTAGTTCTGTTGGGGAATGTGTTATCTTACAATTCCATTGGGGAAAGTGTAGTAGGTTTGTGGTGCATGTGCACTTATGGTTACGCCGAGGAGTATGTTGATGACAAGAGTGTGCAGTTCATCCAGTTGGGGATTTTGAGAATTTATAAGGGGCTTAGTGCTAAAAAAGTGGTTTTCTGGGGAAGAATAATGTTTTGTATTTTATGGGGATTTTATGGGAATTTTTGGGGTAATTTTTGGATTTTTTGACATATTCGGGATGAAATTTTGAGAGGACGACCGATAGGTAGGTCTGGGGAGGTTCCTGTCGGTATAGAGCACAAACTCCTAGGATTCTTGGGGGTGGGTAAATGACATTACTGACATGCAAGGTCAAGGGGCTACCGATCAACATGCCCCTTATCTTTCTATAAAAAGGGGGAGATCCCTCCTCATTTTTCACACTTTTAGACAATTGAATCTCTTTATTCTCACTCTAAAAGTCATTATCAAGTTCTTTCTTCTTCAAGGCTTCAAATGGAGGGTACTTGAAATAATGCTAACAAAGAGTGTGTGTCTGTTGATAACTGGGAAAGTTTGGAGTGGTGGGTTGTTGTGCCACTTGGCTTGGGAAATAAAAAATCCTAAGAATCCTTTGAGTCAGTGACTGATGAGAGGATCTTGTTGCGTAAGTCAGTGCACCATCATTCAGCAAGGGTGAAGAATCCTAATGACTATGTGAGTATTTTGACCTTTAGTATTCAATTTCGTTTTCTCTTCTTCTCCTTGGGCTAACGAAGGGTTTTCTTTGTTTTTTTTAGAAAATTATATTAATTATTTAAGCATCCGGTCCCTAAGGATGACTGGGATAAAGGATATCTTGGACCATCTTCCTAAGGCGGTGCAGTGGATGGTGGCATCCACCGGTTTTGACACGTTAGCGGGTGCATTGGACGAGATGTCGTGCTCTTCTACGGTATTATGCGCACTGAGAGAGAGGTGGTGGGATATAACCCACACATTCCATCTAAGGATTGAGGAGATGACTGTTAATCCCTCAGATGTCTAGCAGTTGATGAGGCTAAAATTGCGATGGACATCAAACTGTGGTGGACCGTACTCTGCGAGTCATGGAGGCGATGATGCGGGTTGCCTTGGGGGATGTTGGTAGAATCGTGTCAGGGGATTCTATCTGTATTTATGTGTTGAGGGATACTGTATTAAAGAGGCAGATTAATGATATGGATGGGCGATAAGTGCAAACGTCAGACCACTTATTTATTTGCTTTTTCTCGGAGGATTTGTGGTGGCAACATTTGGCAACGCCGTCCATATTTGATTTTTGCCATATTTGAGGATTATTTCGGATGTCCATCTGTACGATAGGGGAGATTCACTTTGGCCTCCCTTTATACTTCGTTGGATGCATTCAACCGATGTTGTCGATAGACATTTATAGGACCCACCTACCTTCTGGAGGTAATCTTTAAGTTTAATTTCCTCTTTATTTTCTTACAATCCTCTTTTACTTTTTTTTATATCTTGGGGTTCACCTTTTGCAGATGCGATTTCAAGAGGTGATAGGGCTCAACTCAGGGTCAGTGTCCTTGAAGGAGAGCAAGTCGAATGACTTTTGTAGGATGTACCGTTAGAGGTAGTCAAACAAGCATTCAAACCAATCCCTGGATTTAAAGGATGTGCGGAGGGTACTAAACGACCTGACGAGTGGCCAGGTTAGTTTTTTTTTATTGTGGTTTATTTTTGAATTTTTGAGACCTTTATTTATGGGTGGATATTGAATCTTTTTCGGGGATGTAGGTGACCTTCTACCCTTAGAGTCTTCCTTCGGGGTCTGTGACGACTATGAGCATTCATGCACGAATGAGGTGATTGCTAGCTCATGAGTTCGAGTACATTTGGTACCTTAGGTAAGGGGTTGTACGTCAGATTATGGCGGGAGAAATAGAGGTTCCATCGTCTATCCCCTCGAAGTAAATGAGGCGAGTGACAGATATGACAGACTAGAATAGGGTGGCGACATAAGGGTCAAGTCAAATTAAATCAATCCTTTGTCTTTGATTTCACTTTTTTCATACTTGAAATAATATGTGGGCAGAGAAATTTATGAGGTTTTTAAACGGTTTGTCTCTTGTAAGGATCTTTTGGTATAAAAGGGAGTTTGGGGATGTTTTCTCCACCATCATTCACATTCCTTCTCCTATAGCTTTCTTCTTCTTTGCAAATGGCTCTCCCAATGTATGAGGTCTTTTTTTGCCTACCTTGAAGGCTTAGAGGCAATGTTCATCTATAATGTTGACTATGACATCTCTAATCTGCGTTGAGTATCCTTATGGCGTAATTGTACCATAGACTGGAATCTTCTAGAAGAGATAGCTATGCCCGACTTATCCTATTCTCCTCGAGTGTCTTTGGAAGATTCACTTTATATCTCTCTTTCAGCAGCTCGGCTATTGCTCCACAGAAGGAATATCATCCTCCTGGAAGTTATGAACTCGGTGCGCCAGAAGGATTTCTCTTATCCCTGTTTTACTAGAGCTATCTCCTTGGGCCGGACTTCTAGGCTAATGCTAGTTACGAGTGACCTGACGACTGATCCTCAGGTAGCCACGATAGTGGCGTGGATATATTACCACTGTTGTTCACCTGTGCAAGAAGTGCTGGAGGAGACCTTGAATGGTCTAGATGCTTGGAAGGAGGGCCATTAAAACTTTTTACGGGGAAGCCTTATGATATTGTTTATGTGGATCTCTCAGATATTTGACTTAGCATCCCCTCCTGAGTATCGCTTATCGGGTGTACCCAATTTTTTTATTAGGACCTTCTTCAGTTTTATCCCTTTAACAAAGAATTGGGTTATTAGATTTATGGAGCATGGTACCCAGTGCCTTCGCTGGTGTGTGCCATAGTGGGGGGACTTGCAGCCTATTTTACTATTAGGGGAATACTGTTATGTGAGACTAGTTGTCTTTTGTCATACTTCATTCTATTTTCCTTGGTGGATTTTGCGCCAAGTGGGGTACGAAAATATCGTGTCTCATCGTATAACCAACTTCTTTTCGGTGGAGGACTTTATCGAATCCTCGAGGATGATATTGGGGCCTTTACGGAAGCTCCACCAAACGTTTACCCATTCGCCTAAATCTTCTGGAGGGGTTTGGTATGTGTCTGGTGATTATCTGAAATGTTTATGGAAACGGGTAGTTGGGAAAATTTTGGAGGAGGGTATCGGTTACATATGGCTTGCTGCTTTCGACACCATGGATGAGGGTATTGTGGTTTCATCAAAGCTTATAAAATCATACCATTTCATGGAGCACATCTAGAGCAACAATAAGAACTAGGACTGTTGGGGATCTCCGGGAGCAGGCAACGACAAAGAGGCAGGGTCGTTTGACAACTGAGGGCAGTATTTTTTAAAGATATTTTTTATGTTTGTGTTTTTATTTTGGTGAAGAGTTTGTGTAAGTGTAGGTGTTTAGGGATTTTTCTGTGAAGTTGATTATCTGGTAGGGATTTGGTAGGTTGTAATGTAGGTTGGAAGGGGAGAGGTCTGTTTGACTCCCTTTACTGATATTTTGTGTAACGACTATGTTCCTTAATTTGAAATAAAAGTAATTTTGATCATATTTTATTGTTCCTTTTAATGAATTTAATGTTTTAACTATCTATACCAATCGCTAAGTCATACATAATATTTTTGTTTGTGGAAATGATGAGATGGACTGCCATTCTCGAGGGTTAGAAAAGAATAACATTTTCTGAAAAAGAGAGGACTGCACCCATGTGTGTCATATGGGCTGCTTACGTACCTCTGTAGATTTTGACAATTTAGGAGTTTCATTTTGAAAAGCGTGTTTTCATAGGATCATGTTCCATGTAGTTCTAAGTGGGGGAAATGAATTAAGGGCAGAACTTCTTGTGATGGTCCAGATTGATCGGGCTTGCCATTTCTTCTCCGTCGAGATCTGTGAGCATATCAACACCGCCTGATATGATTTTCTTCATGATGTACGGGCCAATGCAATTAGGTTACAATTTTCCTCTCGGGTCCCAGATATATTTTACGATTTCTTTGAGGGCAAGGTCTCCTTCTTGGACACCGCGGTTGTAAGGGAAAATTTCCAATCTAGTCAATTTGTAGTATTAGCTTAATTTTGGACAAAACTATTTGAGTCATAAGATAGATGTTGGTTGTACCTCAAGCCTATGATGTTTGAAGAGTTGAAGATGTAACGACCACGCTAAATGGAAGTTATCGTCATTGTCAGTTTTCGTGCCACGGTTAAACGTCATCAACATTTGAATTTTTCCAAGGTCTTTAAAGGTATGAATGCATTAATATATATAGGGACTTGGAAATTTATTTTGGTGTTATTATTTTTGTTAATTTTTTTTTGAATTCATATTATCTAAAGATTTTGTTCACGAACACCTTTTCGTAGAAAAATCATAAAAAATAAAAATAAAAAAAATGCGAAACTAACGGCCATGCGTTCGTATCAAAATTATCTAGATTCATGGTATGAAATCTTGTTAGAAAGGTTGTTCCAACGATATTTCAAATAAGATTTTTTTTCTTCTCAAATCTCGTTAGAAATGTCGTTCGAACGACCCTGGAATGTCGTTCGAATGAGATTATAGTTTTTTCTCAGTTTTTTCTCAGTTTTTTCTAAAACTCCCCAATAACCCACTTTCTTCTTACCTGATTTTAATAGTGCGGGAATAGATTTTTCTATGTGACTTTTTCTAGATTTTCAAGTTCTCTTGAGAGACAAAAAATTTTCTAAGAAAAATCCCTTGGTGTTTATTTATCAAAAGGAAATTATCTTAAGAACAAAACCAAGTTTTACACCCATAGTTTTAGTTTAATCTAAGTTCCTATTTATATATCTTTGCTCGAAGATCGTTTGGCACCAGGTTCTTCTCTACCCATTAAAGGAGAAAGTTTGGGTTCCTTCTCTACCCCCAAAAGGATATCATTTTTGCTGTTGCATTCTCATACGATGAGAAGCACCGTGTGTGGATTGACAGTAGTTGTGCCCCATTGGTGGATTCCAAGATTTTGGTGGACTCTGGAGTTGTCGACTAGACAGAGGTTGAAGAACGAAGGAGTGTCAAGTCTTAAAAGGAGTCGAGTCGAGGAAGTAAGTCTCTTGTCATGTCTTTTATAAAACTACCATACTTAGTGGACTTGTAAGCAGGGCCGTCCGGGATTTTTTCCATTGTGAATTTTTCTCGTACATCGCGACGTAGTGTGATTGTGTTTATTTTATCTTGAAAACTCACATAGATGCACGCTTAGGTCTAATCAAGATAAAACTGGTTTAAACACAATTAGTTTAATTTAGTGCTAATTTAGTTTGGGTTAAGTTTAAATTTAATTTAATTCAAGTTGGCATTAATTTAATTTGATAATATTCATGTTTGGTTTGTTTAACTTGAATCGGATTGAATTTTGTTTTAGTGAAACTTAAAATGGTTATGTAGTTAATTTCACTTTAAATTTAATTTAATTTTTCAAGTGTTCGATTGTGCTTTTAAAGTAAAGAATATTAAATAATTTTTGAAAAATTAAAATTTGGTATATCATTGAGCCATCTTATAATTTGTGTTTAAAATTTGGGGGCATTCACTCCAACATGTGGTATCATAGTGGTTTACAATAAAATAATGTGTGATCCTGATTTATAAGGATTTTTGTGAATATGGAAAATATATCATTTTCGAAATTTCCCATTTTTTATGGTTACCACATGCTAGCCCATGACTCCTCATTTGTTATATCTTATGAGAATTTGCTTGCATGTTTACATACCCTAGACATGCTTCATGATATATTATTGACAGTTGTATGTTTATTTGTCATATTCTAGTCTATGCTTCATTATATAAATTGTTCTAGAATTATGACATGTTTATGTTTTGTATTTATTTTTATTTATTTTGTCTTAGTCGTAAAATACAAAATGATTTTTTTTTTGTATTTTGGGTTATCCTTGTATTTGGTTAAATTTTTTGAAAAATTCAAAAAGTTTTTTTTATGTGTATTTTAGTTTTACACATTTTATGTGGCATGTACTTGTGTTTGAATCCAATATCATATCCACTTCCATGTGACTAGAATTTTTGGTTAAGATTTTCAATCCTTAAAGTTTTCTTTATCATGCTTGCACGTAGTAGTTTGAGTTTGGCTTGCTTAATGGATTCTCTTTTTATATGCCTCGATTCACACATGCACGAGCTCATTTGAAATTTAACTTCACATGTATATTTAAGCTACGTGAGGTGTTCTCCTATCAATTTAGTCATCTACATATTGTTATTACTATGGATGATTTGTGCATGTAATAACCATTTCCCGAATTTAAAAAAAATATAACTTTTTTTATCGAGCGTACTTGTTTATCAATGGAATAGTGTTGCGAAAGACAAAATTACTTTCCGGGAAAAGCCACCATTGAAATTTTGCCTAAAAAATTTTGGCATAAAAAATAGCCAAGGCCTTCGTTGTTTAGTTGGTATGTTCATAAAGAAAAAAAAAGAATATTAATGAGGATGTTTGGTTGGATATATCAACATGTTTGCACAATGACTATGTGTCCTAGTTATGTTATTTTTGTCATGACTTTATTGGTTTGTATTCCATGAGTTCACTTTATCTCGTCACATAAGGCTATATTTAAGTTTGATAAAGTTTTGCAATCAAATGAGAACATCCGTGAACAGTTTTAGGTTATTGGGTCTATATTTCTTTAGTTTCTAGTTCACACCCCTTCACTTCTGTTTACCACAATTATTTAGACACATTTTTTCCATATGAGTGTGTAAATATTATTGTATTTTGTGCCGTATGTGGTGTTTAATACCCATGTATATGTGCGTGTGAGTTATTGGTATATTTGTGTATATATATGTATGGTATTTCTTTATTTTGAGTCTTTGCCTTAGCATCTAATCCATGTATGAATCTTTGTTCAAATTAGTATCCATTTTGTTGCTATGTTTGTTTGATATCACATGCTTATGTTTAGTACATTTTAGTTGGTATCATTTTTTTGCATCATAGTTGGTATCTATTTCTATTTTATGGATTAGTTGATTTTCATTATTGCCATTATTCTTTAATACTCTTGTCACTTTATGCACCATTGCATGTTTAATTTGTTTTTCCTATTCATATCCCTTGTTTAGTTTAGAGGAAGTATTTTCTTTAGTTGGAGGAGAAATACGTTATTCTATTCTTGATCTTTGTCTATTCCTGAACAAAAAGGGGGAGAAATGGTATCTAAACCTTTAGTTTAGGAGATCTAACTTAGGGGGAGAGCTCTATCTTCTTAGGTAGATCATGTTAGATAAAGGGAGAGAATTAATTAAGGAGGAGAATTTATTTTACGCACTTTATATTGTCACATTACCTATGCATTTTATGGGTTGTTTAAGTGTTCATGATTTAATCTCTAGTGGCAATCTTCTAAATTGGAAAAAAATTTCATTCTAAGTGTAGAATCAATAAAATGTAATTTTTTTTACTTTAGGCGGTTTTATGTCCTTTTAGATGATCTTGACATCCCTTAGGATTTTTGTTTTGATTTTGACCCGAAATAGCCAAAGGGAGAGATTTGTAAGGGAAAATTTTTAATTGAGTCAATTTGTAGTATTGGCATAATTCCAGACAAGACTATTTGAGTCATAGAATAGATGTTGGTTGTACCTCAAGCCTATGACATTTGAAGAGTTGAATACATAGAGACCAAGATAAATTGAAGATATCATCATTGCAAATTTTCGTGCCATATTTTAACGTCATCAACATTTCAATTTTTCCAAGGTCTCTAAAGGTATGAATGCATTAATATATATAGGAACTTGGAAATTTATTTTGGGTGTTAGTATTTTTGTTAATTTTTTTGAATTCATATTATCTAAATATTTTGTTCTTGAACACTTTTCTGTAGAAAAATCATAACTAATTAAAAAAAATCAGAAAATACGAAACTGACGTCCACGCGTTCATATCGAAACTATCTAGATTGATGACCTGAAATCTTATTAGAAAGGTCATTCGAACGACCTTCCTCGAACGAGATTTCAATCGATATATTTTTTTTTCTTTCTGAAATCTTGTTAGAAATGTCATTCGAACGACCCTGGAATGTCGTTCGAACGAGATTACGGTTTTGAACAATTTTTTTTTGTCAATTTTGTTTAAAACTCCCCACTAACCCACTTTCTTTTTACCTGATTTTGATAGTGCGGGAATAGATTTTTCTAAGTGACTTTTTCTAGATTTTCAAGTGCTCTTGAGAGCCAAAAAAATTTCTAAGAAAAGTCCCTTGGTGTTTGTTTATCAAAAGGAAATTATCTTAAGAACAAAACTAAGAAAGTTTGGGTTCCTTCTCTACCCGAAAAAGGAGATCATTTTCGCTGTGGTATTCTCATACGATAAAAGGCACCGTGTGTGGATTGACGGTAGTTGTACCCCATTGGTGGATTCCAAGATTTCGGTGGACTCTGGAGATGTCGACTAGGCGGAGGTTAAAGAACGAAGGAGCATCAAGTCTTGAAGGGAGTCGAGTCAAGGAAGTAAGTCTCTTGTCGTGTATTTTTAAAAAATACCATACGTAGTGAACTTGTAAGCAGGGCCGTCCGAGATTTTTCCCATTGTGAGTCCTCGTACATCACGGCGTAGTGTGATTGTGTTTATTTTATCCTGTCAATCACATAAATGCATGCTTAGGTCTAATCAAGATAAAATCTGGTTTAATTTGGTGCTAATTTATTTTGGGTTAAGTTTAAATTTAATTTAATTCATGTCGGCATTAATTTAATTTGATAATATTCATATTTGGTTTGTTTAACTTGAATTGGATTGAATTTTGTTTAAGTTAAACTTAAAATGGTTGTGTAGTTAATTTCAATTTAAGTTTAATTTAATTTTTCAAGTGTTCCATTGTGCTTTTAAAGTAAAGAATATTAAATAATTTTTAAAAAATTAAATTTGGTATATCATTGAGCCATCTTATAATTTGTGCTTAAAATTTGGGGGCATTCACTCCGACAGCGGTCCTTGAATTTCTTATTGAATGATCGAGCGATCCGACTATGGTACCCCTATATATGGTGTATAACTTTGAGTCTCTTTTCATCTAAGAGTGAGAGTTCTTCATAACGGATCTGATGCTAGTCTTCCTTACTTACTCTCATTTCGAACATGACATGTAGAGAAGGTACCTCTAACTCAACATGAAGAACTGCCTACATGATGTATGCTAAATAATAGGGGATAGCTATACTAGGTGTTATGATAGAAGTGCTGTAGCCTCGGAGGGCATATGGTATCCGATCGTCCCAGTCTCTATAGATTTTGGTCATCTTACTAATGATGGTTTTCAGGCTCTTGTTGGTAGCTTCGACAACGCCGTTGGTTTGGGTTTGGTATGGAGAAGACTCGTGCCTCTGAATTCCATATTTATGTGACCTTAGCTTCGAAATGGAGTCCATTGCCTGATACCAACTCATGGGGGACCCCATAGCGACATATGATGTTCTCTCTGATAAATTTATCCATTTTCTTTTCATTCAGCTCTGCGTATGACTCACTTTTGACCCATTTTGTAAAGTAGTCAGTGGCGATCAGGATCAAATCATTCATGTTCGAAGCTTTGGACCGACTTTCCCTAGGATGTCTATACTCTAAGTAGAGAAGGGTAAGTTAGAGGTCATCTTGCACAACTCTTAGGGAGCAAGTGTTAAAGGTTGGCAAACTGTTGGCATTTTAGGCATCTTCAATCACAGGCAGTGCAGTCTTGTAAGGATATTTTTGTCCATTATCAATTTATATGACGTACGCCGTTACACCGTTGAAGAAACTCAAGATCGCATCTACATCAACGGATCCGAATATCAAAGCGTCTTCAACATCATAGCCTCTGTAAGAATGAACTTGGTAAAATTTTGTTTTTACGTTCCTTAAAGTTCATATTTAGTATTGGGAAATTTTTATAAAATGTTTTTTTATAAAAATTAGAAGTAAGTTTTTTCAAGCAAAATGAGGCTTTTTAAAGATTTTATTTTTCTGGGAAAACGGACCGATCCGCCCCCTACCGGACCGATCCGCCCCTCAACCGGACCGATCCGCTTGCTGCAGATCCAGTATACCCCGGACCGCAAGCGAACCGATGAAGGCCAAAATAAAAGAACCGAACCGCTTGACCGGATCGATCCGCCTCAGAACCGGACCGGTCCGACTGGGATAAATTCGGCCAGATTCGCTGCAGATTTTTTAGGCTCAAAGTTTTCCTATTTAAAGCCAACTTCGGGGAGTTATTTTTTAAGACTTTTCAAGATGATTTTCAGAGTCCTAAATACTCTAAGTCTTCACCTTTTTGAGTCCCAAGACTCTTTTTGATTCACACCAAAAATCCCAATTACTTTTGTGAATCTTTTGGAACCCTAAAACACAAACTTTGTTGTTGTTCATCTTTGTGGAGAGATCTTTGCAACCGAGGGCTGCGTGTCATTGCTGAGGGAGTCTCTACAAAGTTTTATGGCTGTGTGTCATTAAGGAGAGCTGCGGTTCTTTCTTCATTGTTTGGGCTGCGAGTCCTTGGAAGGTGCTGCGTGTATTCTCTTGCTGAGTTCAAGACTGCGTGTCTTTGTGGGTTGGCTGCGCGTTGATCCATTGCAGATTTCTCTATGTAATTGTAAGTTGCGGCTTGTATATTCATAGTGAAATAAAGGTTTTACCCGAAAGGGGTTTTTTCCTGAATTCTGTGTCTCATCATATTTTTTGTGTCACATGATTTATTTATTTATTGGTTGACACACGCACCTTAGATGCATGATTAGGGGATGAAATTAAATAAGTGTGCTATATTAGAAAGTTGCGAAGTTAATCAATTATCACACGTTCTCAAGTCTTGAATTATAGTAGTCTAATAATACACTTGAAGGATGATATTCTTAGAAAGAACGTGACCATTCATGTGGGGCCCACATTCCCTGCTATGGATTTTTTGTACCATTCCTTCAATATCATCCGCAGTTACTCATGCAAATGGGTTCCATCAAAGTTTCTCTTGAAAAGTGCTTTGTTGCAAATGATAAACTAAGCATCTAGTTTACGAAGGGTCACACGATATTTTTTTCTGCATCTCGGGGATACCTTCCATGTTTGACAAGGCATCAAATGTCATAGTACCATAATTCGGCCATGTTAGAATCTTCTTCAATGACGAGTTCGATGTGGTTACAATTCGTGGGTGCAACTTGTTTCTGAACCAGGAAAGGGGCTATTGTTATTCCCTCATGCATGTCGATCATGAAGGCTAAAGGGTCTAGGGCATGGTCTATGCTATTTTTTAAGCAAGAAAGGTAATGGAAGGTTACATCTTCAAATTGGGAGGTAAGTTCTTCTAGGTGAGCATGGAAGGGTAGGAGTTTCTCGCCTTTGACTTTCCATTTTATGAGGATTTTTTCGACATTGAGGGTAGAGTACCTATAGGCAATTAAGTGCTTCATACCTTTCTTAGGGGAGATTTTAAGGCATACGATGCATGCCTCGTATTTAGTCATGCTGTTGGTATAATTGAAGTCCAGCATGATGCTAATGGGAGTATAATAATCTTCAGGGGCGATCAAGAGTATCCTAATATCATACCCTCTCTTGTTAGCAGCTCTATCGAAGAACATCTTCCACCTGAGATCCTATTGAGAGGTGTAGAGGATGTTTTCATCTAGAAATTTGGAGACCCAAACTTCAGTTCCTTCTATAGGATAATCGACGAGGTAGTCGAAAATGGACCTCCCTTTCATAGCTTTTGGTGCGAAGTACACAATGTCGAACTCGACCAGTAACATTAGCCAATGGGCCATTCAGCTTAACAATACAGGTTTCTTTAGAAGATACTTTATGGGATATTTCGGGATAGTAGTCTGATGGGGAATACAATTATGTAGTTCCATAGTTTCTGCATGACCCAGACCAAGGTGACACACGCTTTGTCTAGGGTAGTGTAGAGTAATTTGTACCCGACCAGGCTTCGACTAGCATAGTAGATGGATCTCTACTTGTGGGATTATTAAATGTATTGGGATAATAAAACCAAGTATATGATATCGGTGACAGTTAAGTATAGTAGGAAGGGAGACCTGGCCACAGAGGTATGAGCACCGGAGGTCACGTGAGTTATGGCTTATTTCGGTCAAAGGCTTCTTGGCACGCCTCGTTTCAAACTTTGGTTGAATCCTTCCAGATAAGTATGAAAATGGGTTTGCTGATAAAGGTTAGTTGGTTAATAAATTGATTGATGTATTGTAGCTTACTGAATAATCCTCGTACTTCCTTCTTCGTCCGGGGTGGTGTCACCTCGAGTATGGATTTCAATGTGGCAGGGTCTTCTTCGATTCCTTTCTCACTGACCAAGAATCCTAAAATTTTATCTTCACTAATACCAAAAACACACTTTTATGGATTAAGCAACATATGATATTATTTCAGTCGCTTGAAGAACTTTCTAAGGGCGGGGATATGACCTTACTGAGTCTTGGACTTTATGATCATGTCATTAACATGGACCTCAAAATGTTTGTGAATAAGTTGGTGCAAGATGGTTATGGAAGCACTTTGGTAGGTAGCCTCGGCATTTTTGAGTTCGAAAGGTATGGCGGTATAGAAGAAGGTTCCCCAAGGATGATGAAGGTAGTTTTCTCTTGATGGTCAGGGTGCATCTTAATCTAGTTGTATCCAACAAATCCATCGACAAATGATTTGAGGGTTTAATTGGATGTGTTGTCCATGATTATGTCGATGTTTGGCAATGGGTAATCATGTTTTGGGGATGCTTTGTTCAAATCCTAATAGTCAACATACATGCGATGTAATACCCCGTAATTTTTAATGACTTTTAAAATGAGTTATATTTTAAGTTAATGAATTAATTGGATTTTATTATTAATTAATTCATTGGGGATTTATCCGAATTGAGGATATTAAAATGTATGATTATTAATATTACTTAAAGATATTTAGGTAATATATGAATGTGATGATTATTGAAAATTATTCTTCGGTAATTTGGATTTTTAGTCGAACGAGGTATGGGACGTGTCGGGACTAATTTGTTAAATTAAAAAGGAAATTTATTTTCTATCAACCTTATAGTCATTTCGACTGCGTCGTTGCGTCCGGAAGGTTCGAAATAGTTAGAAAAGTCTATTTGGATGTTGGATTTGGGTCTGGGGTCATTTGGAAATGATTAGACAACCCAAAAGGGCATTTTAGTCATTTTTGTAGGGGGGATGAATAGTGATTTCAGATTTTTTTCCTATTATAAGTATTTGAAGATTAAGTGTACGTGGGTTATTCATCTCCTCTACACAAAATAGAGAAGTCATCTTCCTAGAGAGAGTAAAAAGGTTGCTTGGGAAGAGAAGAGCTTACTTGGGAAGGAGAAGAACAAGAACCAAGGGTCACCACCACCAACCACCATCGGAGGTTGACCGGAGAAGGGAGAACCACCTGAGATATACTACACCAAAGGATCAGACCTTCATTAGAGGCAAGTGTTTGATAATGGCAATCTAAGTTTGTATATTGTCCATGTTAGAATAGTTATTAAAAGAGATGATTTTTTCTTCATGTTTGGAAGACATAATGGAGTTGTTAAATGGATTTCTGGAAACTGAAATGATATAGGAATTAAACTCATGTTGTAGGTTGATAATAATCCACGAAATAATCATATATCTATTGAGGAAATTCTGAAAACCATTGTTGTGTTCTTGAGGATATTAGGTTGATAATTTTCTAGAAAAAGAGGAGATAAATATGCTTTTTAATCCAATCTCTTGATGATTCTAGGATGTTAAAAGTATTTTAAATCATTCATATATGTTTATATATCATGTAGTAAGGATTATAAGTCATTTGGGATGTTAATATGAAGGTTTGAATGAACAAAAATGGTGAAACCCGTAGTTGCAGAAATGCAGAAAAAACAGGCTGTTACCTGAGTGATCGATCGATCGACCCCCTGCCTTTGATCGATCGACCTCCCCAGGATTGTTAAAGTTTTTTCTTTTTATTGTTGATTCTTATCCCAAACCTTTGGTAGATCTTTAGTGATTATTAATTGGATATTATGGGACTTATATAAGATCAGTAAGCCCTAGATAAGATTTGAATTAATTTGATTGGGATTTAATTGATTAGAATAATAATAATTAAATTGGAAGAAATTTCAGTTGCTAGATTCAATTGTTGGATTGTAATTGGTATGCATGAGGATTTAAGATAGGACCAGTAAGGGTGATTGAATATAACACCTGGGTATCCTTAAGTTTACAAGAGGGTTTAATCCTAAGTGAAAGAAGATGTATTCATAAGAGATTTGAAACTATCGGTATTAACCCTAATTAAAAGGAGAGTTTAATTCGTAGTAATTCGGGAGAGATGACGATATGGACCAGCAGGGTATTAGTGACTTCTTACTGAATATATTTTGAGGAAAAACGTATTTGAACCTTGAGTAATAAGTGAGGCTCGGGGGTAACTGAATTTAAGAAGTAAAGTTATGATAATTTAATACGTGGGAATTAAAGAGATATAATGCTACGTATGGGAATCATCTAAGGGAAATGTGAGTACCTTGTTGATAGTATAATATAGTTATGATAATGCCTATTTGATTGATTAATGATTATGTGTATGACATACCTAGCTTACTTGCTATCGATGGGGAGGTTTGAGCGTGAGTGCAGCCATATCCTGATGAATCCATGGGATATTTGACTTGTCGCTCGAGAACATAGGTCTATGAAAGACTTATCGGGGAGTTGACAAGTCCGCTGACTGTGGGAACGTAGGTATGTGCGTGGTCCGTGGGTATGGGAACTATGTTCCCCTCCAATTTGTATGTTGTTGTTTGTGGTTCGAGAAATTCTTATCGAAACTTTTGTCTCCTATTCGGCGACCAGCGTTGACGGGACATGATAGCAGAGTAATGCATTGCACTGCAACTGTGACTCGGGGTGATATATTATATATGAATATATATATTATGAATTAAAGGAATGAATGGTTATATTGTTATTAAATTATCTATTGGGTGATAATTATAGATAACGGTAAATTGACAAAGAATGAAAATAAGTTAATGATTATTTATTGAAAAGCTTAATTCATGTTAATGAGAAACGATTCACATAAATGAGAAATGTATAAGAATGATTATATAACGTATGGTATGGGATATACGGGGTTTGGATATGGAATGAAATCATATTATCGAAATCATTAATGAGGAACCATTAATTAGGAGGTTAATAGGAAACGTTAAGTGTGCACTCTAGTTGAGAGGTGAGAATAGCAAGTTAGAGTTGGATCTAAAATGTACATAATAAATGCTTTATTGAACTTGTTAAATACTTGCTATTTTTTAAATCATTTTTCACAATCGGGATCTGACCCGTTTCCTTGCATATTTTCTTTTCTATTGTATCTTCTATATCAGGTGTCCAGCAGCAGGGACGCCAACCTTAGCGAATTATGATGAGCTATGGAGTATTGCTTAGACGCTTATCTTCTTTTGATTCACAGTATTTTCTTAGTTAGGGCATGTCGCCCAAAGGATTTCAGTTATCAATTTTCTATCGAAGTCATATACTATTGTGTTCGTGTCATTTTAATACCTTTGTTGTTGTTGGGATTACTATAATGGATTAATATTAGTTGGGAATGTTTATTCCAATTTCATTTAAATTCTTTTGTGTTATCTGTTCAGTTATAAGTATTGTAGAATAAAATGTGTTGCGTTATTCTTAAACTAAAAATGGATTTGTTGAAATTAAAATTTGGAAAGTTTTTAATACCAGCTTAATTGGGTATTGGGTGAGTTGTAAATGTTTTCGACAGTGATGCTAAGAATGAGCCAACTGTATATTCTATTTTAATTTGGTATGGGACTGGACACCCGGTATTTAATTAGGCGGGGTGTTGCACGGACGTTTCCTCTCAACTTCGACACGAGGATAATGTTTGCAAGCCATGTAGGGTATTCGAACATGCAAATGAAAATCACATTCAACTATTTGACTACCTCTTTTTTGACCTTAAGGGACCATTCGATTTAGAGTTTTCTCAATTTTTACTTGACCGGTTTGAATTTTGAGAATGTTGGGATCTTGTGCTGAGCTATTTCTGGGTTAACACCAGGCATGTCATTGTAGACCATGCAAAGAGATCTATGAAATTTTTTAGTATCTTTTCAAATTATTCACATAAATGGCTACTAGAATCGAGATTAATAACAAGGGTCTCATCATCATTAGTTTGAATGTGGTTATGTTTTTCATTATTTTCCTTATTGAGATGAGTTAAGAATTGTTCATTTATAAAATAATCATCATCAAAAGTTTGATTAAAATTAATGCAATTAATGTAAGGAAAATGAAGATACTCAAAATCTTCATTTATTTCATTATCGGGGAATACAACATTGAAAACCTCATCGAAAGAGGCCACAGTTACATTAACATCAGGAAAAGGAGAAACAAAAATAAGTGTTGAGATTTGTTGAATGGGGTAAGCAACGGGGCTTGGTTGGGCTTAATCAAGTGGGACTAAGGTGGCATTCCAGTTAAGGAGAGGTGTATCAACAATCATAATTTTGGCAGACGGGTTTGATGACATAGCATTTTGATAGATCATATAGATATTCAGCCCCAGTGTCTGCAGGTCGATGGATTCCTCAGATTCACTTCCTTCGGAATTCTCAGTGAGTTTTATGGTCTCCTTGATTAGAGGATCAACCTCATAGTTCCAATATTCGCCCTAAGAAGGGAAATCCTTGCCTTCAGATTCACTATTTGAGCTTTCAAAGTCATCACCCCAACCGGTAGCAATGATGTCCTCTTATGTAGAGTAATCAGTGCACTCGACAACTCTACAACATCATTATATAGTTCTTACCACTCAGTAGGGAATGCAAGAGTGAATGAACTAGGTGTCCCTGAAGTTTCAGAACTGTGAGCAAATTAGGGATGCTGCAGATTTCTCATGTCTGGAAAAATATATCGACCATAATCCGTACAACGTCGTCTAAACTGATTACCTTAATGGGTGCCACCCACTCATATGATACCCAATCCCACTTACTAGCTTTCATGAACATGCCATTGAATCTCTCGTAGTCGATGCTCATCTCTACAGGAAATTTCATCCCAAACCTTAGGAGTTGGTCTAGCGCATCAAGCAGTTCCATGCCTCCCCTCTTTGATAGGGTGTGGACGGTAATGTAGGCTATCATGAGAGTGAAATTTCTTAATTAGAAAAGTTAGAGGGACGTAGGAGAAAGGATGGGAAAACCTTAAGAGGTTTGGTGATATTGGGGATGTGTCGGGTATCTTGACATGAATAATTTGGATATAAGGGTTAAAATCTGGGCTTCCAGCCTTGGTACTGCATGGAGGTAGGATGGACATCAGATCTGACAGAACATTTGGTGCTTGATCGGCATTATCTGTGAACGTATTACAAGGGTAGATATCAAAGTTAGTCGAAGCAGTAGAGGAATTAGTGGAGCTTAAGGGTGGTTTGACGAAAGACTAAAGCCAATAGGGATCCAGGCCAAAGTCTGGTATGCGATGGACTTGAGAGGGGAAATTATTTGGGTTTATTTTTGGAAGAAAAAAGGAGTGTTTTTGGTATTTTGAAAAAAGGGGAAAATGTTTTTGGTATTTTTATTTTTTAAAAGAGGGAAAAGGGAGAATCCACAGCATGATTATTATTATTAGGTTTCACTTGTTTTATGTTTGCCTAAATGCAGGGAAAAATACTGGACAGGACCCGAGCCTGGGGAAAGATAGGGTATACGATTATAAGACACTGTTTGACTTATTTCTAGGATTACAAACAGGGTCCCGTTTTTTAAAATAAAGGGCAAAATAATGAGAAGATTCGAGAGGTATGGAAACCCTAAATTTTAGTAGAGTTTCTCATAGTAATCGAAAAACTAATTATGAGTTACCTAAGGTCGAGGTTTATGCATTTGGTGGGTTAGTTGAAGGTTTCCCCCATTTAGCATGACTTCCACAATATACCTCTTGCCTATAATGGAAATCATTCATCAGTATGTGTGGACAAGCCATTTGATATACTCGATTGTACGTGAATTATCTCATGATATACCTCATAGGGATGGTACATGTAAGAGAGAATTTAATACACTCAACATACGTGAACGAGTTCCTTGCTATATACCCCCCGTCGTGAGTTCGGTCAAGCGGTACAATGTAGGGGAAAATGTTCGATATACGTCAAAGGTATGATGCCAATGGAGGGTGAGAATAATATTTCTTAGGTTAACTGCACCCTAGGAAATATGGCACCCATCACGAAGTGATCCCCCAGTATGGGACAAAATTTTGGTCAATATTGCCATGCTCTGTTGATGTAGTGTGAAAAATGCATGAGACTTGTTGAAAGAATTTTTATTTGCAGGATAACCAAGGAGAGTACTACCATTATGAGGGATAATATACAAATATCATGAAAAATAATGCTAGCATGGAGCATGAAAGCTATACTAAGCATGGTGATAGAGAAGCATGTGAATATATATAAGTGATTGTGAGAGTGACATGGGAAGAGTGTAAGTGATCATGTGAATATATACAAGTGAAGGTGTGTTCTAGTGAGCCTAAGAATGGATCAACTACGAATGGTGTGTGAGATGTGTAAGTGAGCATGGACATATATACAAGTGAGAAAAGTTAGGGTGTGTGCTACTGAAGTAAGGCATGGATATTCTACAAGTGGAGTGTGACATGTGTGAGTGACCATGGAGAATATATACAACTGTGAAGTAAGCAAGTACAAGTGAGTGAAAAGTGATATATACTTGGAAAGAGAGCATGGTAGAGATGAGCATGAGTTGAATATACAAAGGGTAAGAAAAGGAGTAAAGAGGTCATACAAGTTGAGGCATATGTACACATGTAGTAAAGAAGGAGAGTAAAGAATAACACCCATGTAGAAATAGAATCTAGTCCTCTAGAATATTCCCAGCGTAGTCACCACTATGGCCATTTGGGTAGGATTCCTATGGTGCAGGGGCTAAGGCCCTCTAAGTCGGGGGTGATGGGGATGAAGAAAAAAGGCAAGAAAGATCCACCTCTCTCCCTCGCTTCTCTTTTTTGCGGTCCATCCTCGGATATAAAATGGGCTATCGTCAAATGGGGGTAACATGAAAAGATAGAGTCGCCAGCCTATTTTGCTCAAAACAGGAAAAATAATGTCACCACCTTAAGGGAATGACATCAAGGTCAAACTTATGCTTGCAAAATAAAGTGATTCGAAGGTCAAGGGACTAAGTTACGGAATGGGAAGGTGTTAGGTACCCATTTCCCCCTTTTGATCTCTCATGGAATATTATTACTCTTCTCCTTTTTTCATATAATATGTGTCTATACATGTGTATAATATAAGTAACGGGAGAATGGAATTATTCGACTCGCATCATGGAATGGACTGAGCAGACTGATCCATAGGAGTGTGCCCGAAATCAATAATAAAAAATAGGATGTAAATGTTCGTCGAATCACAAATCACTATAAAAGAGCGAATGTATTTGTTGAACGAGAAACAATTATGTTGGAGTCCAAGACTCAAAAAATAGATAAAATATAATATGAGAGAAGCATGAAGTAAAAAGGGAGGAGGACTCGAATCTCGACATTAGCCAGAGATGCCTACGTAGCCCAAGGGGCACTAAAGTCCACGTAGTTCAAAAATAGCATAGGGGTGGTGTTTGACCCATAAATTCAAATGTATGACTCGTCTTATGTGTTTTTGAGGAAAATGTGTTTAAGAGCGAAAATGTAAGAAAATAGAAGTCTCACTTTTGGAATCTATGGATGAGCCATCCTTTTGCCTTTTTTTTTAGGATTTTATGAAAATAGATTATGTGCATTACTAATAGTAAAGATTAAAGATTATTTGATGTGAGATAATGAAAGAAAAATAAAAAATGGAAATAAGATAAATAACACTAAAAATGAGTAAACAAGAGAATGGGGTTGAGAAATGGACCTCCTTGTGGATGCTTATTACTGCATTTGGATTGCAACTATGCTGATTTTGAAGTGATATGAAAGTGATGTGGTAGGGCGAGGTGGATATCTAAGTATGGTGTGGAGGTGAGGTTAGGGAATGTTGAAAAATAAGCTTTTTTGGGAAATGGAATGCCTTGATTACGAGGATAATGTTTTCTGATTGCTGAGAGGGGGTCCTTTCCAAGGGTGAGGTCATGGCCACCCTTTTATAGTGGAATTTAGGGTTAAAGGGGGTGACGATTGGCCCTGGCTTGCCTAGTTGGGCAAGGAAAAGTAGTCCCTCCCGATAGGCAAGGTGACTATAGGCAGTTCGAAACGGAATTTTCAGAAAATGGGCATAAAATGCGAACTCTAAGTTCGAATCATGCATGATCAGCATTGTTAGAAAGGGGATTTAGATCCCTTCAAGAATATATTGAGTTGCTCCCAGTTCTGAGAGTTGACCAAATTCAAATAGGTCTCGAAAGTACCTGATGGTCTCTAGACGGGGTGTTTTAGAGGAAAACGGATCCTTAATCCGAACCATAAAGACGATTCATGCACGACATGGACCCTTAAAAATGGAATTTCGTGCCCTTAAAGATTTCATTGAGATTCACTCACTTTGGAGAGTTAACCAAGGTCCAATGGGCCCCAAAAGCGCCCAATGACCTTTTGGAGTAAAACGTGTCATTCGTTCGTACTGTGAAGTTGATTCATGCATGGGATGGACCGTTGGAAAAGTATTCACATCCCTTCAAGAATTCATTGAGCTTCGCTCGGGTTGGAGAGTTAACTGGTGTCAAACGGGGCCCAGGAGCACCTGGTGGCCTCCAAATTAGTACTGAGAGTAAAATGAATCGTTCGTGTGGATCCTGATGCCTATTCGTGCACAGGACCGACCATTGAAATGGGGATTTAGAGCCCTTTGAGGATTCGTTGAGCTTCAGTCAGACTGAAGAGTTGAACAAATTCAAAAAAAAGCTCAAGAGTGTCCAATGAGCTCCAAATCATTACTCGGTGTGTGACCTAGGGTTTATGGTGAGTGGATCGGTGTTAGGGACCCGAGGAGGTTCTTAGTGGGGCACTAGGATGGGATGTATACAGACTACAAATAATATTTTGATAGGTTTTTATTTTTGTTAAGCCTTTAAGTAATTATTGGGAGCTCAATCTGCTTAAGTTTTCAAAGTTAGTATGACCCAATCGGTTATGCCAAAGATACAAGTCATCTGATCCTGTTAACTTACAAGACTCAGAGCTAGGAATAACTGTATAACAATTATCATAAGTTATGTTTCTTCAAGGATATATTTATCATATTTGTTTAAAATCTTATACTCAGTTTTTGAAAAAGTAATTGTATGATCATAATCACAAAATTGTGAGATACTTAACAGATTGGATTTCAAGCCTTTCACCAAGAGAAACCATTCTGAATCGATAAACTCTCTTCTTGAAGTGTCCATTTACTAATGATATGGGATGAAACTCGTATCCAAAATCAAGATTACCTCCTAATAAGTTAGTCATATTTGTTAGCTTAGTCTTATGCCCGGTTCTTTGTTTAGAACATCCAGAGTTGAGGTAGTAGCCAATAGAGGTGTGGTTGGATTTTAACCTAATCTATATGAACATGCAAGTCAAACACCCAGACTTAAGAGTGCAAACAGTCCTATCAAATTACAACACTTGACTATATGAATAGATCTAAACAAACTATATCAAAAATTATTTAAGATGGTTTAGTTTTATTGAGATCTATATAAAAATAGATCTAAAAACAAGTTTTGTTAAAAATATATTTTAAAATATAAAAAAATCAATTTTTGAAAAGATTTGAAATCTAAACACTAAAACGACTTTTAATATATCTTGTTTTGAAATAATATTTTAGGGATCTAAACAGAAATGGTAAATGCAAACCAATATCCACGCGAAGTACCAAAAAATGATAGAACGTTTTTAACTTTTTTAAAACTGATATTTCAAAAACCAAAACTCAAGTGTGAAACATATATCTCAGAGTTTTGAAACCTTTATTTTATTGAGTAAAATCAAGATCTAAAAACTAGGTAGAAACATGATTGTTTTATGGACAACAAAAGCCTAGGAGTTTAACTTTTTAAACTTAGTAACACTAATGCTCAGGTTTGTTTAAGAAAATCCTACCCTCTCTGTTTCTCTCTCAAATTTTTCTTTCTCTCTCTACTTTTTTTTTCTTTTCTCTCTAAATTAGAGAAAAAAATGAGATAACACTTTTATACTAGGGTAAAGTATTTTGGAAAGCAGATACCAAATCAACAGTTAAGATTAGTTACACCGATTAAGAGTTAATCCAATAGTTATAAAAAAATCGTCTCATGTATGCTAACCGGTTACAACTTATAACCAAGTCACGACAAGAAATTGGCTAAAGGGATATCACATAGATTAGATTAATATTGATCTAAGTCGCTGATAAAACTTATCCAACGATTGATAATATTGATCAAATATATGAGACATAATAAACACAACGTAAGACAACCAAATATCGACAGTTGTAAGCCACTACCTCATTAATAAAGTAGAATTAAAACATATATATGTAATAATACCAAAAAACTAGCTTTTGAGACGGTGGCCTAACAGTCTGAAAAGATCGTTTATCCATCTCAAATAATTTTTGGGACACTATTTGGGCCGGTTAGGCGGTATTTTTTATAAGGGGTTATACATACTTTTTATGATGCCATGGCCGTCTCAAAAGAGCTTTTTGAGATATGAACATATCCGTCTCAAAAGGTCCTCATTTTATATTACCCTTTTGAGACGACACGAGAGATATCACAAAAGAGTGTTTTTGAGACGAGAATTAATCTGTCTGAAAAGGTTATTATTTTAAAATACCTTTTTGAGACATCAACATAGCAGTCTTTAATATATTTTTGGGACAGTTTTAACCATTTTAAAAGAGGTTAACGGATCTTAAAATTTTTGCACTAATATTTTTTGGAGAATAAAATCTAGAATTTAAGTTTAATACATAATTGAATTACATTTGAGACAACTCAAACAACGAATAATCATAAAATGTTATACATAAGATGATTTTCAACCAACACAATGAATTATTTTCATTCAATAATAAATAGAGTTTTTAATAAGAATTATAACAGTATGTTCAAATATTTGACACGACAACAAAAATACATTAATTTATTAATACTCTCAACATGAAATTCTTTTATCAATGTAATTATGCAACACTAAAGCATACGACCTCCAAAACCACTGATTAACATTTGCATGTTGAACAAAAATTATCACCTGCAAAAAAAAGAAATAATGTTAATTATGTCAGAATTAATACCCCTCGTCAACAATGAAATGTTCAAAATGAATCAATATAGTATATTCTCATCACAAACAATATAAATATCTAACTAGCATTATTTTTGAAAAAAATCGACAAAGTCTCCTATGTTTATTCATGAAAACCACAACCTGTTTTAAACTTTAAAATTATTTCTAAGAATAATATATACCAACCAACAAAAAATTTTAACCACCACCATAATAGATTTTCACCACCACCATTGAAAATTTAACTTTAAACGAGAGAATTTTCCATCCGAATATCTCTCAATATATATATATATATATATATATATATATATATATATATGAATTATATTGTATTACCTAGTCAGACTGAATCGTCGAGGTAGTGGAAGTATGATGAGGGGTAATACTTTGGAATAAACTTTGCATTTCACTTCGCATTCATTCTTCATATGTAATAAAGCTTGTTGGTTGCGAATCTCTAACTCTTCGAGCTCCTATCGATGTCGAGTCTCACGGTCTTCATCTTATTTCTTTAACTGGTTAATTTCTTCCAATAATAACTGAGATGGACATGCTTTTATCAATGTTGGCATAATACATGCTCCCCTTAGTAAAGCATACCCATGCCTTCCATATCCTACTACATTAGTAAAAAGCGTGTTCCACACTTTTGGGTCATTTTGTTGCTCATCTGGTAGCTCATTTAGTAATCTTTCAAGCATTTTCTACCAATCTCTTATTTAGGTTCAATATAAGCATTTAAACGCTCCAGAGGGTATTAATTTTTCTCTTATATACTCTCCCCCCTTTTTTAATACATTGATTTACCAAAAAATGCCAAACGACCCAAAATAATTCGAGTGAAGGTGGATAAAAAGAGAGATACTATTCATGTTCCATATAAAATCAAACCACACTAAGTTTTTTCAAATAAGATAAATAGGAGTGGTCAAAAGTCAGTGGCAAGACTAACAAAAACTTCATTCTTGGGGATCTAACACTTAAGATCAAGTGGAAGCTCCCCCTCTACCACTGTGATGACAAGTATTTCATTTGGAGTATTTGAAATAGAAGAGATTGCCAATGAAAGAACTCCTCTAACCATTTGGTATTGACTTTAAAGTCAAATACTTGGATGACCTAGCTAACAAAGGTAAACAATATAGACATGAGAAAAATGAGAGACCAAGACTCATACAGATATGCTTCAAACCAATATAAACCCGAGGAAAATGAAATAGATATACAATATAGTTTACTTAGACCTGCTAAACAAGACTTCTACAAATAGAAATCTATAATTAGACCTGCAAAACATGAAGGTTGCTATTTAATAAACCATAATAAAATGACCATGATGGTCCATGACCGTTAAAAGTTTTTCTGTCACCCCAAAACATGTTACGGTTTTTAACCATGACAAAACAACAGTTTTGGTGATGAACAAACAAAAAAGGAAGAAGGAGCGGCCAATACTACCACGCCACTGAAAAATATAATAAAAGTAAAAAACAAATCCGAGAAACTCTTTACACCTTAAGGATATTATCGAAAGCATAACGTTTTTAATCGTGCCAATAGAGTTCTGTATCATGAAAATGTCTAAAAACTATTCCATGAATTTACGTTGAATCTCTTTACCTTGTGTACGCTATCAATGCATTCTTATTTATTTTTATCATTCCTTGACCTATTATTTGACAGGGCTTTGCAGACATTCAATTTGTGAGGATAGTTTGCCCGAGAATTATTCTCTGAAGACTATTTTTATCTCATTTTTTTGAATTTTTCTTCTTTTCTATTTTACAGAATTCTATGATTCTTTAATATCCCATCTATTCTTTAACTGTATAAACAATAATTAATGGCACTCCTCAAATTGCAAATATCCCAAAAAAATAAGGAATCGTCAATTGCAATGGACATGTAAAAGGACTTAAACATCTTTTTTTCTTTTGGGTACCAAAGGGCCTAAACACAACCGGGCTTAAACGTCACGTATCATATAGAGATGTAACATGGTAGCTCAAAATGACGGGAAAAAGGCATATATAGATCCAAAAACAAATACAACCACATATCAATTCTAAAAAACATGAGGGTTGTATGACAACTTTAGAGGTAGTGGTGGTTGGGGTATTGGAAGTTGAAGCCTTCTTCAACTTATGGCCTTGTTCGGAAAGTTGTATTAAACAAGAAAATTAGAAGGGTCTCCGAACTGTTCAATAGGATATATTATTTCTTGATGAAACTTAACGTATCTTAGCATTTAGAACATTTGATCATAATAATCATGTCCAGTATTTGGAATTAGACTGGAAATTTTATTTTTTAAACATACCTACATTGCGTGTTCAATAATCAATTGATCAGACTGACACACTATCAATTGATCAACATGGTGCTAAGTTCAAAGGAAAAATTTATATTGGAACCGGTTGTGTATTTAGAAACTTCTAGTTTGTGCTACAAAGCCTATGGCATGAGTCTAATAATCGCGATGACCTAAAAACAGAAGTTCCTACCATTATATAATCGCATTGACTTGTGGTCTTCATTACAGCAAGGACAAGAAAATGTACCTTTTGTGATCCATCCCAATAACATGACATAAGAAGGGAAGTCATTTATGGTCCACAACAACACATGTAACTAAAAGATCTCCTTACTTAATGCATCGTAAGTGCGTACACAATCAACCCATAGATCAATCAACTCATCAATCAGTGGTTGTAAAAATATACCGATATTATCTACGGTTCCTTTTGGTCCTCTATAAGAATAGATAAAATCAAGTTAGGTTGCTTCATGCACAACCACAGAGGTAAGTTGTAAACAATGAGGATAACTGGCCATGTCTTGTGCTTAATGCTCACATTACCATACGGATTAAATCCATCAGCAGCTAACCCAAGTCTAACATTACCAATCTCCCTCGCAAAAGAAGGTTTATTCTCATTAAAAAATTTCCAAGGAGGAGAGTCAGCGAGATTTCTTATTACACCGTTGTCGATCATTACCTCAGCATGCCATTTCATTAGAGGAGCTGAATAGGATGACCAAAATAATTTCTTTAGTCTCGGTTTCAAAGGAAATAATAGTTTTTAGAATCGTACAATACACGACTTAATTCCTACGATTCGATCCGATTCACATACTAATCGATATGAATCGGGAATATAATCGAAGGGGTTCCAAAAATTGATCGACCGATTGGGGGATGGATCTTTAATCGCACCGATTCACGATTCAAGTGCGATACATGTTTCTCGAATGATGTTGGGTATTTTCATCCGACTTAAAGCTCATGCTCGCCTTTTGTTCCTCTTAAAATAACCCTAAAGAATGTTTTATTATTAAAATAGTAAGAAGTTATTACAAACTTAAGTTACCCTTTACGAAAGAAAGAGTGACTCGCATACATACTAGAATGAAACCTAAACTATGATCACTTTTCTTCTTCTTTTCTAACATGTTCGAAGTTGCGATTTCCTCTATTTAGTGTTGCGATCACTTTTTTCTTTTCTTCAAAGCTGTTGATCGAGAAAGGGAGGTAGCTTCGCGTTCGATTGAAGCTAACAAAACTTGTGTAAAGGATATTATAAGTTATATTATATTATATTGTTATCATAACATATTTTTTATAGTGTTATGTTTAATATTTATTTATGTTATTATATTGTATAATATATCTTTGTGTTTAAATTTGGCCATTTTAGGTGGGGGTATTATTGAAATTTGGTTATAATTTAGAAATGAAAGTTCGTTTTGTTAGTTATATCTTAATGAAATCATGTCTTATAATTGGTTTTAGGTCATAATATGTTTTATTACATATTCTCAATGTATTCTCTTTGTATTTATATATTATTTTTTTACATATTTTACGTCTATATCGATTCTTACGATTCAATTCATGATTCGATTCACGATTCATAGAGTTCTCGAATTATGATTCTATTCATGATTTGACAATTATTAATGGAAGTATATCATTTTATTTACATCTACCTTCGGACCATGGACACCATTAATACTTGAGTCCTCATCTTTATATCGAGAAGATCCGCATATGCCACACTTTTTATGACCCTCAGTTTCATTACGAAACAACATACAATTATTTGGGCATGCATACCATGTCTCATACTTGAATCCCAAGTCTTTTTTTATCTTGTTGGCATGATAGTAAGATTTGGGAATTCAAGCATGCAGAAATATCCTCCCCAAAAATTTCAATAAAGTCGTTAGAGAACAATTTGTCCAACCATGAAGTTGTTTCATTTGCAAGAGTTCAACAACAAATGAAAATTCAGTAACCACAGACGGATAATTTTCATAGAAGTTGCATTGAGCCGTTTTCATAAGTTTATAGTACTCTGTAACATCTTTGTCAGATTCAAAGACATCTTTGGTGTTACATTCCTCCTCACGCATATTGTCATATGTGTGAGGACGCTTTACACGTTTCCAACTCTTTAACGATGATGCATGTCTGAATTAAATTGGGTTCATCACATATATCACAAAATAAAATGATAATTGAATAGTAAATCAAATTAATGGCATGAAATAATTG
Source organism: Sambucus nigra (assembly GCA_949130495.1). Classification (NCBI taxonomy): domain Eukaryota; kingdom Viridiplantae; phylum Streptophyta; class Magnoliopsida; order Dipsacales; family Adoxaceae; genus Sambucus; species Sambucus nigra. The sequence continues at coordinate 577,639,708 of OX422211.1, read as the reverse complement.
CAAAGCAAATGAATTAATTAACACAAATTAACATATCAATAATTCTAACTAAAATTCACCCTAATAAGTATACAAATATTTTCATAAATTAATCTTAAAACTATAACACAACAACCAATTGACAATCCGAGTTTTCAATTGTCTCACCCTCAACCTCATATCACCACTAATAATCTCAAACATAAGTCTTCAATCCCCAGCATACCTAATCCTCAACAAAAAAATAGAAATTGCACCCAACACGAATCTATATGTAACTCGAGTAATTAAAAAAACATATAATTACTATGTATATGTGTGTATATATATATATATATATATATATATATATATATATATATATATATATATATATATATATATAGAGAGAGAGAGAGAGAGAGAGAGAGAGTTAAACCTCTTACCGCGAGAAAGATGAGGGTGAAGAGATGCGATTGATTGGGGGCACCGGAGCAAGAGAAAGATATGTGATCGATCGTGGGTGAAGGGAATCGGGTAAAGGGGGAGTTGCAAAGGTGAAAATGCCCAACTTTGATCTTTTTTAATAATTTACACTTTTTTTAAGGAGGAGGTTAAAGTTAGAAAAGGAGGGAACGGAATATTTTCGGAGCCGTATCAAAAGATATCTTTTGAGACGACTATGAATTTGCGGTCTCATTAGGTATTACTTTTTGAGATGGGAAACTAAAGGGGTCCCTTTAGATAGTATTTTTTTGAGACGGGAAATAAAAGGGGTCTTGAAAAGAGTAATTTTTAAAGACTGTTAATTTCATCGTCTCAAAAAGTTAGTTTTAAAGGCCCAAATTGTAGCAGTCTCAAAAGGTTTCGTCTTAAAAAGTATTTTTTTGTTGTGAATTAAACTAAACGCCACATTTATTTTAAAAATGTTTTATTTAATGAAAAATATCTATTTTTAATTAAAAATAATTTTTAAAAATCATATAAAATTATGAAAAATATGGAAACACGAAATATGAATGAAATGAATAAGTGTCGTAATTTGTATGGAGGTATAACCTCTTACGATACTTTATATAGAGTTTGAATTTGCTAAAGAGGAAATCTTGAACCTTATTGGATTTTAAGAAATAACCTTTTGAGGTGCTCAATACTAAAAATAAAACTTTTGTCTTATTTTCCAAATTAGAAGGAAAAACCTATGCAATGTAGAGTTAAAAGAAATATTAGGAATTCAATTGAAATGGGTGCTTCAAAGGGATATGTCCTCACCCTCTTGTTCTTTGTTAAAATCCTAGTTTTCTATGTCTTTGTTCATTGAGATGCACCCTTGTATGAAATCTAGAAATGTCCACGGAGTACTACTCTTCATCTAAGATTCTAGGTTTCTGGGTTATAGGCTATGGGAAGCTACCATTCATTAAGGTTAAAGATTTGGGGACTTAGTCATATTACCTTTTATTAAGTAAATCTATGATTTTAGATGTTTTTTACTAGGACTATTGAGGTGATATTCAATAGTTTGGGAATACGACTTTTTAGGATGTTCTTACTTGACCTTAATAGATTTATTTAGGGTTTTGCCTTCGATCTTTGCAGATTGGAGTTGGGAGTAAATTAGGGTTTCAAAACATTATTTTTACTATAATTCCCATGTTCTTGCCGAACAAGAGTTCTAACTCTTTCCTTTAGATCGTGGCCTATTACAAGAGGCCATGGATTTGGGAGGCAGTATCATATTGTGCCTTTGTTTAGTTGGAAATTCAATATTGAGTCTACGACATTCATTAGCCAGACAAAGCCATCATGTCTATTTGATAACTTCCTTCTCAGTGCTTAAGGTCAACACAGTTAGTCTAGGGAGATTGAACCTAGGATAACTATGGGGATTAACACTGCGATAGAGCTCGGCCAAAGTGTGGAGTTAACAGTAGACGATGGATCTCTCAACCTGGAATTATGCAGGAGAGGAGGTTGCATCCTGTGGCGTGACTAGGTTAAAGACACTAAGAATAAGGCCATAGAGTTTGAGGAGTCCTACGTTATAAAAGTATATGCCGTGGACTATAAAGGAGAACCCTGGGAGAATGAGCCATGGGGGAAGCCGAAGAGTTGAGACCTTTCGAAGATTGAGCCATAAATCATTAAAGAATACGAGGGGTTATGTAATACTATTCTTTCCTTTCCTTATTGCTTATAACACACAATTATTATTCCTCATTTTATCAACTATATTATATCATTTGTACATCTGCTGCCTTTGTAACTACTAACTTTGACAGGTGGCTGAGGACCTTTGAGTTAACCATTGCTAAGCTATTAAAGCTCACCCCTAATATATTATTTGTTTCCTCCCGTTAGGAGCTGAGGATCCTTTTAGAAGCCATGATATCCATAGATATCACGAATATAGTTTGAATAGTCCTCCTAAAGGAGTTTTATATAGATTTCACTATTAATTGTACTTATTTAGCTTAGCGGTTTTATATTGATGAACGTGTGAGGAAGAATTGCTTATGTGGCATGTATTAGAGACCATTATGGCATTAGTTAAATGATAGATCTAGTTGATGATTGTTCTCTTATAGTGTACTATTATACCGATGGGATATTAAATTTGAAAACTCTGATGAAAAAGCCAAGGCACTTCCTAGCCCGGAGTAACATAAGAATTTCCCTATTATGTTTAAATTTTTAATACCTATGAGATTAAGTGACCAAATGTCCATAGCTAACTAGGGGAAGGCCACATGACATTACAGATGGTATCAGAGCATTCGGCCTAGGAAAACTTTAGGAGCATTAGAAATATTTTAATTATGTAGACTTACTTAGATAACTAGTGGTAATCATGTAGACATGCGAGATTAGTTTCAGGAAATTCATGGAAAGAGGAAATTTCAAAGCTACTGTACTGCAAACAAAAACAGTTTGGATGCAGAACAATCGCCGAAAGTGGTAGTGTTATTTTTGGAAGCCCTAACTAGGACCATGGATAAAAGGGAAGTTGAGAAAAGGCCAGTGGAATTTACTAATGAACATTTGAAAAAATTAGGAGCAGAGTATTTAAAGGGGGAGGTTGATTCTTTAAAGAATGATGCCTTGATTAGAAAGATGGAGAAGATTTATTCTATTTTGAATTGCACTGAGGAGCAGAAGGTCTCATTCGCATCCTCTATGATTAAGGCTGAGGTGGATCTTTGGTGGTCCATGATCAAGAGGATACAATTATAAAGAGAAGTCGTGGTTATGGGCTGGCCAGATATAAAACATTCATTTTAGAGAAGTACTTTTCGATCGCAACTATGGAGAAGTTAGAGGTAGAATTTATAGAGTTGATGAAAGGAACCATGGTAGTGGTTTAGTATGAAACAAAGTTCACAGAATTATCCCACTTTTCCTATATCTGTTGATACTGAGGAAAAAAAGTCTAAGAAGTTTGAGAGGGGCGTGAAGCGAGGGCTTCACCTGAGGGTGGTGGGAATAAGGCTAAGAACATACACAGAACTGACAAATGTGGACCAAATCATTGAATAAGATTTTTAGGGTGGGTTAAAGGCAAAGGGTAAAGATGGAACACAGAAGGAAGATAATCTAAAAAAGCAAACATTTAATACGTAAACAAGTCAGGGGAATGAGGACGAAAAGTTTGACACCGCAAATATTATGTGTTTCAACTATGGTAACAAGGGGCATTTTACAAAGGCTTGCCAACTAGGAATGAACTTCTACAACCGTGGGAAACCAGGTCATAAGGTCAAAGACTTATAATTGATAAATAAGGATGTTGAGATGCTTCAAGCTCCTGCTAGAGTCTTTGCCCTTAATGAACAGGATGTCGGGAAAGTCGAGGACTTGATAAAAGGTACCATTACAATTGATGACATAAATGCTTATGTACTTTTTTATTTAGGGGCAATACACTCCTTTGTATCCACCATTTTTTCACAAAACATTATAACATACTGTAGAGCTTAGACCCCCCTTTGTAATTGATACCCCATAGGATCTTTATTAGAGACTACGATGGGATTTATGCCGCTGCTATAGAAGGTCATAATTTTTGAGTTAGTTTAATTCTCTTAGGAAAGGAAGACTTCGACGTGATCTTAGGCATGTATTGATTATCCACCAACTTTTCTAAAATAGACTGAGCAAGTAAGGAATTTACTTTATATGAACTTGGAGAGTCTAAGATGAGTTTTAAGGGAGCTAAACCTAATAGACAACCTTTGCTAATATCAAATATGAGGGTTAGGAAGATAATTAAAGGAGGGTATCGTAGATACTCAGCACATGTGAAGTATATTGAGCATACGATGTCCACTTTAAAAAAATGTCCATGTGGCCTTAGACTACAATGATGTGTTCCTGAAATAATTGTCAGGGTTGCCCCTAAATAGAGAAATTGACTTTACCATTGATCTTGTACCAAAGGTCGCGCCTAATTCTAAGGTACCATATAGAATGGCCCCCCAAAAATTAAAAGAAAAACTAGAAGACTTGCTAGGGCGCAACTTTATTATGCCTAGTACTGCATTTGGGGTTCCCCGTTGCTATTTGTAAAGAAAAAGGATAGATTAAATGAGGATGTGCATAGATTTTAGGGATTTGAACAAGATGTTGGCTAATAATTTTTACCAATTGAATGATGGTAAATATTTATCTAAGATTTATCTGAGATTAGGATATCACCAAGTTAATATCAAAATTGAGGATATTCATACATATATTTTAAAACTAGGTATAATCATAACGAGTTTGTAATTATGCCTTTCAGATTAACCAACGCCCACGCCCCGACATCTTTTATCGATTTGATGAATGGGGTGTTTAGACAATTCTTGGACAAATATGTGATCGTTTTCATTGATGATATACTGATTTAATCTAAGTCGGTAGAAGAGAATGAGGAACACCTCCATAGAGTGTTTAAGGTACTTAGGAAACATAAATTATATGAATGTTTTTCTAAGTGTGAATTATGGTTTGAGAAGATTGCCTTCCTCGACCAATTAGTACATAAGGGCAGGTTGGCCATGGACTCAGGATATATCGCGACCATTGTTGATTGGAAGAGATCATTTATAGCTATTGAGGTTAGATGATTCCCTGGACTATCAATCTAATATAGAAGTTTTGTAGAAGGATTTTCCAAGATAGCCGTGCCATTGAACCAATTGACACACAAGGATATGAAATTTCTTTGGCTCTCATAGTGTTAAGAGAGTTTTTAAAAGTTGGAAGAGAAACTATTGTTCGCGCCTATCATGGCCTTACCAATGAAGGGAATGCTATGTGATTTATAGTGATGCTTCATACCACAGCCTTGGTTGTGTACTGCTGCAAAAATGGAAATGTGATTGCGTATGCCTTTGGGAAGTTGAGGCCTTACCCACGACTTAGATCTAACCACAATAGTGTTTACTTTGAAAATTTGGAGATATTATTTATATGGGGAAATTTTTGAGATGTTCATATACCATAAGAGTTTTACTTATATCTTCACTCAAAGATATTTGAACATGAGGCAATGGAGGTGGTTGGAAATAATCAAAGATTATGATTTCTTAATTCAGTATCATCCAAGAAAGGCTAATATGGTGGACAATGCTCTTAGTAGAAAAAGTTCCCTTATCTCTTTGAGGTTTACTATCCAAGAGCATTATTATACCATGAGTATAGTATGACCCGGAACCAATCATAAGGCAACAACTAGACTCAATCATCCTTTAAAGTATGTCGACTTAGTTACCCATCTAGTCGGCTAACGCAATTGTAGTCTTCCCCAACATAAAAAATGATCGACTTAACTCAAATAGCTGATAGTAGTTAACACTATTATGTCATACCATTATAACAAAACATTCAACATGTGATAGAATGACGTCAACTATATTCATATCACTCGCACATGTGGGAGATATGAAAATATTCCTCCTTCGTGCGCGCGTAACAGACTCATGAGTATACTCCTTAACTGCATATCTTATAAAGGAATGACACCTATCCCTTTACACTTTCTCTCCTCTAATAGCCTACATATAGTGTGCTATTCCCCATTATAAAGGGATCGAGATATATTTTCCCTACTGTTATACTGCCCATTTCTAGAGTGTGCAAGAGAACTTGTAACTATCATTAATCATAAACTTTAACTGATAAGGAGATACAAATCGTAGTAATATTAATCTAGAGCAAATAACAGAGAGATAAGGAGAGAGATGAGAAAAGGAGCCTAAATCTAGATTTATATGTTTCGGCCCAAAGTGGTGCCTATGTTTACATGTATAATGATTATTTCATCGATTCTAATGGAAAAATGTATATTTGTTAAGGACCTAATCCATATACTAGTTTTAGAGGATAACATATTGATGCCGTCTATGGGAATTCAAAAAGCCATTAATAACTTTCAAACAATTTTTATTCATACACCTAGATGATACCCAGCTCTGAGAAAATAGTGCATCGCAATCTGATTCATTTATATTTCGTTAGGTTAGAGTCTATTAATCCACCATTTATTTTTAATTCTCTTTAATTTACTAGAATACACACTTAGATTTACTTTTCCTGCTTCAGATTCATTTTCCTACAAATTCTATCATCGTTTTGGTACACTCTATTTTAGTATTTATGATACTCTAATTTTGGTTGAATTCTGTAAAGCATGGATGAAAAACCCAAAAAGTAACCGTGTTGCATAATGGATTCCTCCTTTAATGCTTGTTCGTATGGGAGACCTTCGGAGGATCCTATTGAGCATGGAAAGAGGCCAAGAGGAAATGTAAGATAGCGTAAAATAGTTGATGCGTACATTCATGGATGGACATAAGAGGTTCGAAATAAATCAAGTTACCCGGTAAGGGGTGAGAATGCTGATAGGAGGCGTGATCTACCACTTCAATCCCCTTACAAGGATAGGAGACATGCTTACTACGACATGGCATTGGAGGATACTAAGAGGATGAACATGACCTCTTGAGATGAAAAAATAGTTCCAAATACTTTGGGCCGCATGATGACAGGTGTTATCACCCATTGGGGACGTCCACCATCAGGATGGAAGGTTATGATGATGAACAAACTTATTTTGTAGAGAGGCCAAGTCTTTTAGAAAGGCTTATTACGGGCTCTGCGTTTGATCGTCTAGGAACAAGAGCAGTAAGGGAACATCGATGCTGATATTTAAGAGAGCTAAGAGATCCTAGGTAAAGGACGAGGGTATCTGAGCGAGGAGGATAGAGTGCTCGTCCAGATCTCAAATAAGAGTGCCAGGTTCAACCCAAGCCAAGCAGACTTCTCAGAAAGAGATATTAATTAAAAGATGAGGCCGGGTAAGGAAGTCAGTCACAGTGAAAGATGATATGGAAGAGCAACCCTGGAAATGGCCCATTCAGGATTTGGAATATCTTTTTAGGTGAGATCATAAAGACCAATAAGCCATTTCATAGGGGTTTTGTTCAAGGGTTATCATTTACCTCATTGATCGTGGGTTATCCAACACTTGTGAAGTTAAAAAACATCTACCATCACTCCCAAGTATGATGGAAATTTGACCCCATGCTGCATGTGGAGAAGCAATAAGTCACTGCTGATATGTATTCCATTCCTGATGAGAGGGAAAATATTTGGTATAATAGCTCGTCAAGAGGGCAGGTCTATTACTTTTAATAACTAGTTGATCTCTTTATCAACAACTTCTTTTTTAAAACAAATTCGAGTAAGAGGGTGGCTCACCTATTAAGCATTCGTCAGAATATGAGAGATATGATTAGAGAGTTCATCACCCATTTTAACATCGAGAAGATGAAGGTGATTGATTATGATGATAAGGTCACGGTCACTACACTCATGAGTGACTTGTTGATCAAAAAGTTTCATTAGGCATTGGCTAATAATATATGAGTTATTAACCAAAGTTGGTAAGATTATGACCTCCAAAGAAACTACATCAGTGAAGGGGTTGAGCCATTCTAATTCCAATAAAAACATGAGATCAGAGAATGAGAAAGAGTCTAAGGATGAAAAGAAGGCAAACATGCCGAAGAAGTTTGATGAATACACCCCACTGACTGCAAGAGTGTACCATATCCTCGATGAGATTCGGGGGAGTAATGAGCTGAAATGGCTAGGAAAATTGAAGGCTCCTCATAAAATTATGGATAAAGGAAAGTAATATGAGTTCCATAAGGATCACATCCACAACATCGATAATTTCCTATCCTTGAAGAACGAGATTGAGAACCTCATCAGAGAAGGAAAACTGGAAAATTATGTCGATAAGTGGCCAATTAAATAGGTGGGACGAGAAGAAACCCAGAAAGAAATTAAAGTCCCCTTGTAAGAAGGCAGACAAGAAGAAAAGGGGCATGGAGGAGAATTCAGAGGATGATCCGAACTTGACCAAGAATCCTAAGGAACCCATGCATAAAATCAAGATAATCACTTGGGGTGTAACTTCATAAAAGGAGGTGATGCTGGTGGTGGAGATGAACTAGTAAAAAGAAAAGCCTATCTCAATGAGGCAAAGTCTTGCACTCATATTCTACATATCAACATGACTATGCTAAGAAAATATGCCCTAGAAAGGAAAATAAAGATCATCTTATTATTGGTTTTTCTAAAGATGGCCTGTCAGGTGTGATCTACTCGCACGACGACCCTCTGGTTGTCATAATGATGGTTCATGGGTGTAAGATGGCAAGGATCGTGGTAGATAATGGTAGCTCAACCAATATCCAGTTTTCTAGTTATTCCAAGAATTTTTGTTTAGAGATAACAAGATAGAGGCATAACATTGGTCTCTCATTGGTTTTTTAGGGGGGAAGGTGTTCCCTTTAGGGACAGTTGAACCGAAGATTGTGGTCGACACCTGGAAAACCTGTCGAACATAGATAATCTATTTTTTCATCTTAAATGAGAACGCCCATTCTTCATACAACATCATATTTGGAAGGGTCGAATTAAAGAAGTTAGAAGTTATTTCATCCACCGTTCATCAATGTATTAAATTACCTACAAACTATGGGTTTGGCTTGGTTAAAGGAAACCAAATAGAGGCTCGAGAATACTTCTACACATTGGTGGAACAAGAGGAGCAAAAGAAATTAACCACCTCTTATCAGATCAAGACGTTGGATCCTCGCAATAAAAATAAGTCAGTAAAAGCACTATTAATTGATTCTAAATGATGAGCACCCAAAAGGACAACCCAGATCGGTTCTTCACTAAAATCAACTTTTAAGAAAGAACAAGAAGGATTCTTTAGGAACAGAAAGAATGTGTTCCCCTAGAGCCATGCGGACATGTTGAGGATAGATCCAGAGTTCCTCTTCCATGATCTCATCATAATGAAATATATGAATGCTGTAAAATAAAAATGTTGTGTGTTCAGTTAAGATAACATGATAATAAAAGATAAGGTTGATAAATTAAAGAAAACAGACTTCATCGAAGATGTTAAATACCCGAAATGGCTCTCAAATGTGGTCATGGTATGGAAGAGGAATGATAATTAGCATATGTGTATTGACTTCACAACCTTAATATGGCATGTTTAAGGGATCATTATCCTTTGCCATGGATTGACCAAATTATCGATGACATTTTTGGGTATGAATTGCTCAGCTTTATCAACGCCTATTTAGGGTAGAATTAGAAAAAGATGAATCCAAATGATCGAGAGAAAACCTTATTTATCACGAAACGAGGTACTTAATGTTACAAAGTTGTGACCTTTGGGCAAAAAATGTTAGAGAATCATATCATAGGTTAGTGAATAAGGGTTTTGAGGATCAGATCGAAAAAACTATAGAACTTTATGTCGACAATATACTGACCAAGATTAAGAAAGCAACCGACCACATCAATGATCTCGGATGAACTTTTCATTAGTGGGAGAAAAAATAAATAAAGCCCAACCTCGCGAGATGTATCCTTGGGATCAAGGAGGGAAAGTTATTGAGTTTAATAGTCAACCATAGGGGCATAGAGGCTAATGATCGGGCATAAATATTGTATATTTATCCCCTTAATTTCGGTACCTTTGTGAACCCGAGTGGTGAAATTAATATAGTTTTAACTCGTAATTATGCTACAAACCTTCATTGGCAAGTATTTCGTGTTTTGTACTTCTCTTATGTGCTTTATAGGTAAAGTATGCAAGCGATCCGAAAGAGAAATTGAAACAATGAAAGAAAGGCTAGGAAGTCAAGTTCAAGGGCATTTTTATAATTCTGCAGCCTGATCTCAGAGGTAGGGCCAACTGGAAAGTTGAAGAACTCAGAACAACGATAACACTGGAAAAAACGTCGCCCAAATCTGACTACGGTGAAAGAGTTATGACCCCTTGAAGTTGAAGACAAATTTAAGAAAGGAAGGAAGAAAACATGAAAATTTTCTAAGTTTTGGAAATGAAGGAAAGAAGGCTCAGACCAGCAAGTTTCCTTGAACCACGTGGTGAACCAATTCGAGGGGCAAACTGGTTCGGGGTACCTGCGAACTGGTTCGAGGTGCCTGAGACGCAAAATTCTTCTTAAAAGTTGATTGGTCCAAAGAGTCCTAATATGTTATAAAATCTTCTAAAACGTATTTATATCTTTGTATTGACATAGAAAAGAGAGTTCTGAATAGTTTTTGATAAAGAGAAAAGGAGAAAAATACTGTAGGAACATAGCTTTGATTTGGTGCTTTAAGATCAATTATTTTCGGGTTTGATTGCAAATTTTAATTCAATTCTCATTCTCTATTATTGTTCTTGCATGTTTCAGTATACTTTCATCATGATTTCTTTCACATGCAATGTAGTTAATTTATGCATAGTTAGGTTCAATATGTCCGACTAGATTTTTTAGGGTTGGGATGCATGAACTCAACTCGATGTGAGAGTTGCATGTACATAAAATTAATCCTCTAAACTTAAGGGTTTATTAGACTGTATTGCGTAGTGAACACAACCATTGTAGATATTTGGATCTCGTTTTCTTCAGAGTAAACGTGGCTATGGTCTTTATCTCCAAACTTGATTGCATCATGGAACGAGTTACAATCTAAATTCATTAAGAAATTCTTTCTTCCACATCGAACGAACTCCATCAAAGCTCAAATTCAAACCTTATGACAATCAGAAAATGAGTCATTTGATCTATGTTATGAGCATTTTAACGAGTTAATCACTTCGTGCCCTCATCATGGATTTAATAAATTGTAAATCATTTCCTTCTTCTATAATGGGCTGAATATAAATTCCAAACAACTCGTTGAAACCATGTGTGATGATCCCTTTGTTGACGTAGACGCCAACGATGCTGAGCATCACCTGAGGTATGTCGTTGAGACTACCCAAGCATGGGATACATCTGACCCTAGTGCTCATACTCGAACGCACCAAATGACCACCACTCCATCGACAGCCAGCCTATTTCACGTAGAAAATGATACTATGACGGCCAGTCGACTCGATCTACTTGAGAAAGGAATGCGATAAGTACTTGAGAAATATACAAGAGGACCAACGGGCTCCATCCCGAACCCCATTGAGAGGGTGTGTGCTATTTGTGAGGCGGGCCATTCAATGGAGGAATAACCGACGATACCCGCCTACAAAGTTATGCTTCAAGAGCAAGCGAGTGGTGTAGGAGAATTTAACGGTAATTTCGGTGCACCGCACAGGAATTCTTACATCCTTTCGTGGAAAAACCATCCTGGTTTTAGCTATGGGAAACAAAATGCTGCGATGAATCCTAATTCACATGTTGACCCTCCCCCACCATCACACTTTTAACAAGCACCTCACATGTAGGGACATGTGCAAGCACCACCACCTCCAGGGCCATATATCACTCCACCGCGGAGAAATCTCTAGGATACGATAAACCAATTTATCACTGCCCAGAATGCAACCACTGCTAGACATGAGCGCATGATCAATGTTATAATTGTGACTATTTCAAATATGCAATCATCGTTGAGTATCCAAGAGAAGGGCAAGTTTCCATCCCAGGGCCAAATACCTCCCCAATGTCAAACTAGTGTTAGCTCCACCTCTACAAAACATCAGGAGCAATGTTAAGCTGTGACTACTCTTCGTAGTGGGAGAGTCATTGATTTATCACCTCATCCACACGACGCAACCAAAGACAAGGAGATTTTTCCCCGCACGAAAGAGGTCGAAGATGTCCCCTTGAAAGGGAGTGATAAAGAAGACACTAGTGAGCCCGAGGTAGTAGTGAAACCACCCTCCGCGGCACCGTTTCCTCAAAGGCTAGTTCCTTCCCATAAAGGAAATCCCCGTGATGAAGTACTAGACGTGCTAAAGCAAGTAAAGTTAAATTTACCTTTCCTCGATGCCATAAAGTAGATTCCAGCTTATGCAAAAGTCATCAAGGACTTGTTAACAGTGAAGATGAGGATGAAGGTAAAGAAAAACGTATTTTTAGCACAAAATGTGAACTCCATTCTACTTAATAATCTCCCACCAAAATTCAAAGATCCCGGTGCACCCACCATTTTCTGCATCATTGGAGAAAATAATATTGAAAAAGCCTCACTTGAGTTGGGAGCAAGTGTCAATATCCTCCCTTACGCCATATATAGGCAACTTGATCTGGGCGACCTCAAGCCCATAAAGATCACTCTTTAGTTGGCGAATCGAATCGTGAAGATCCCAAGAGGTATAGTTGAGGACATGATTGTAACACCCCGCATTTTTCATGCGTTAAATATTTAACTAATTCGGGAATTGAAAATTACTTGTGAGTCGTAATTTTAATTGAATTAATTAGAGAAATTTTATTTAAATATTAATCGGGGAGTAAATGGTTAAAAATTATGGGAATTTATTTACTAAATGAATACTAATTATTTATTTAAGTCATTTCGAGTATTAATGACAGGGTATGCACTTATATCAACCGCGAGTCAGCATAGACTAAAGAGGTGGGGGGATAAGTATTTTTATAAATTAATTCGGATGCTAATTCTGAGTGTACGATTGAGTCCGGATGGGCCGAGATAGTCGGAAAAGTGTACCCGGGGATAGTAAACGGGTCACGGGTTTTTTTTAGATATAGCCGAGCCCACACGGGGGCAATTAGGTCACTTGGGCTTGGCTATTAGGGAAAAAATGGGATTTAGGTTAATTGTTAAATTAGGAGAAATAAGGAAACGGCTGAGAGAGTTTTAGAAAAAGGCTAAGTGTGTTAAGGAACCCTAGTAGCAGTTAAAGGCACTTTGGGATCACTAGAGAGCCAACAGGAGTCATATTCAACCTTGAAATTCATCTCCAAATTAGACACTACGAAACCTAAGGCAAGTGGATAACTTGCAATAGTATTGAATCTGTTTTTCAATTCATATTCATGTGATGTGACTGATTAAAATTCGTTTTGGGTGTTCATGGCATAAACATGGGATTTTGAAAGACAATAATCCGAGTTATGAATTTGGGTGAGAATTCATTTAAAACCTAATATTTATGAGTTGATACATATCTGTTACGATGATACCTGGATAATTAAAAACGAAATTGATGAAGGAATTTGGGATGCAAATGGGTAATGGGTTAAAGATGAACTCTTGTTCAAATTTCAGAAATCGTAGTTAATGGTAAAATTAATAATGTGTATGGACACTTTAGAGATCCCTAATAAGCTTTCTAACATGTATTAACGCTAAGAGGGCTTGACATTACTGGTAGAAGAAATTAGGGTTTGAGAAATTTCGTCCATGGATGATTCTATCTTCGCGAAGAAGACAAAGACCTGCTCGATCGATCGACCGAAGGTTTGGGGTCGATCGATCGAAGGTCGGCAGATTTTGGCAGCTTCGCCCAGTTATGTATATAAAAGGGGATTTAAATAATAATCTTTATGTAATTAGTTATTGAGAAATTAATACATGATTTTAAACCTAATAAATCATGAGTAAAGTTAATTAGGATTTGAGGGAGTTTTTGGGTGTCATGTCATGATTGAAAATTCTGGAGTCGAGCATTTAGACTCGGGTGAGGTTATTTTGGACTACGAGAGTAAGTCCAATTTTATTGTGGGGGCGACACCAAGGGTGATTTAATTCATTAATGTGCGAATTAATTAATAATTAGGGTTGGACCATAAACCCTTAATTTTAAATAGGCTTGTGTCACGGATTTAGTACATGGTGTAGCCGGGACATTTTATATTTTTATACATATATATATACGGAGTGTGATAGTATATATATATATATATATATATATACTGTGTGCATTAATATCAGTGATTGAATATTATTAGTGTATACTCTAGTGCTATAGGGGGAGGTTGCGCGTAGTGGATGAATCCCCTAGCTTGAGGAGTAGGGCGAGAATATTCCCATGTCATAGCGTCAGTTATATAGGTGAGGGACATCTCACTTTCAGGGAAGGAATATGACTGCCTCCAATCGTATGCCAAACTAAGTTAGTGTGCGAATCTGACTTGGGTAACTAGGTTATGTGAATACACCTAGTGGGATAACACTTTAAAGAATTTGTATATTGCGAGTATTTTTACTCGGTTGGATATTAGTATTATTTATTGCTTCAAGTATGTTTGTGATTACTCCAATATGATTTAATATATATAATTAGGTAAATAATTATATATGGGATAATTAATACATAGTGTGAAATGTATTATGTGCATAACAGGTGTGAGTGTTATATGAAATTAAAAGTGGTAATGATTTAATTAAGTTGATGTTTTTAATAACTTAAAAATCATGATTTAAGTCATACCCAGTTAGAGTAGGTTAATTGCAAGGGGTAACATAAGTATTGGGACAGGAGTGTAGGACCTAGGTAAATTAAATGGAAGCGTTAGTAGTGCACATTAGAGGAGGGGTAAGGAAGTCCTTAAGAGAGTGCGGCACTAACTAAAATATGAAGAGCATTCATATTTATTTATTACTACAAGTTAATCATTTGTTAAATGTTTTCTAATATTTTTGGGTACTAACCCTTGCTATAAAAAATTTTAAAAACCTTTTAGGTGTCCAGCCACAGGGACGCCAGGCTTGACTCTATTCCAGGTATCCGTTGCTGCAGCATATGTGGATGTTGCGGGGTATTTGATAGACGCCTCATTCTTTCATTCGTGTAGAGACTCTCTAGTAGTTATTCGAGCATGTCGCTCATAGTTCATTTATTAGTATTTGACTTGTTGAGATTATTTTCTTGTCTTTACTTGTATTGGATATTTGGACCGATGGTTTATTCGGCTAGGTATTTTATTTGTGGTTGGTTATTTCAGTAAACTGTGATTGTGTACTATTGTATGTTCCGCATGAGTTTCATTTAATTAATTGAAAGATAAAAATTGGCACCAGTCTACTTTTCTCACTTAGGTGGTTAGTAATTAAAAAAGATGACAATGATGCTAATAATGGACCAACTAAGAAACATGTTCTAACTGGATTTAGGACTGATCACCCGGGATTAATTAGGCGGGGTGTCACAGATGGTATCAGAGCATCAGGTTCTAGTGTCCTTAGGATCTGTGCGGCTTTCTATGTTTCAGCGTAGCACTCGATTGTTATAGAGCCCTATTATTAGGACTGTTGATTCATTTTCCGCTTGTGAGATATCGTACTTCTACTGTGAATAATTTTTTTTTGTATAAACTGTGTACTTATGCGATTTAATATATTTCAGATGCCACCGAGGAGACTAAGAGCGGAGAGGGATGAGGCTAGGGATGAGGTCAGGGAAGCTCACCAGGAGCCACAGGTACCGCCACCACCACCCCCACCTGAGTTGATTTCCACTACTCAGGTGGCAGTGATAGTGGCCCAGGCGGTCGAGACAGTAATGCGAGCTATGGCAGCTCACTTTCCACAGCCCCAGGCACCGCCTCCAGTGGCACCAGTAGTTCAGGCTCCAGTGGGTCCACCATCTTGGCAGAGAGTTAGGGAGACCTTCCAGAAGGGTCACCCACCTGAGTTTCGGGGTAGCACAGATGTAGTAGAGGCATGTGACTGGAAGAAGAACATTCAGTGCCATCTGAGCATGCTGGAGTGTACCGAGGTACAGAAGTAGATGCTTGCTACCTTTCGTCTGTCGGGGGCAGCCTTACAGTGGTGGGAGTCAGTTACCACCACCGAGGAGCAAGACTTGATGCCGATAGCAGAGTTCTGGGTGCGGTTTTACCACAAATACTTTCCACCAGCAGTAGAGGCTGAAATGAGAAAGAAATTCAGTGATTTAGTACAGGGTGACCGGTCAGTGGAAGACTATGAGGAAGAGTTCACCCGTTTGGCAAACTTTGTTCCAAATGAGGTGAGCGACGAGGAACGGAAGAAATCGAGGTCTATGGACGGTTCAGCTTGGCAGATCATGCAACATTTGATTGGGAATCCGGCGTTAGTGACGAATACAGATGTCGTTAACGCCGCACTTGTACACTTCCAGGATTATCTCTTCCATACGAAGGGAAGCAAGAGAACAGGGGAGCCGAGCCAACAGGGCAAGGCAGTTACTAGTGGTGACAAAAGTGGTGCTCAGCAGCAGACGGGCAGTCAGCAAGGGAATCAGGCTAAGAAGTTTAAGCCTGGTGGGTTCCGACCAGGAGGACAAGGGTTCAGGCAGGGGAAGCCGGTCCCAAATCAGCAGCAGTAGGTTACGCAGGGCCGTCATGGCTAAGGGAACAATGAGGGAGGCCAACAGGGCCAAGGCCAGCCACGCCAGGGCCAATGACAGGGGGATGGTCAGAGACGTTGTTTTGTTTGTGGCCAGCCAGGACATTTCAAGAGGGAGTGCCCACAGAGGGGTAGAGGTCAACAGCACGAGGTCCAACAGGGGCAATGGGAGCAGATGTCACCAGCAGCAGCAACAACACCCGCTCCACTGCAGCAGGGATAGATGCACTACGGACGCGTGTATAACGTCCGGGATGTTCCCAATCCTCCAACGCAGCAAGCACCGCCAGCAGTTGAGGGTATGTTTCTCATTCATGGTTATGAGGGTATTATTCTTTTCAATACCGGAGCATCACATTCATTCATTAAAAATAATTTTGCTAAACGGGTCGGACTATTAGAGACCGCGGGTAGTCTTCGGATGTGTGTAGAGTCATCGGTAGGCAGCGGGTCTACGATCCACTCAATTTGTCGGGGTGTGGACATTTGTATTGGAAGACTTAGTTTAGCAGCGGACCTCTTGGTGTTAGATATTAGGTATACGATGTCATCTTGGGTATGGATTGGTTGGCAGGTTATCGGGCGACGGTGGATTGCTACGAAAGGACCATCGTGTTCTCCATTCCAGGGCAGGAGATGTTCTTGATAGCAATGCCACTACCCGAGGGAGGGTCACGCACACACTTGTATTACATTGAGGAGGAAACTTCACAGGAGGTGGCTATTCCGTTGGACTCAATCCCAGTGGTGAGAGACTTTGAGGATGTGTTTCAGGAGATACCAGGGTTGCCACCTAGCAGGGAAATTGAATTTGTAATTGATTTAGCCCCGGGGACGAGGCCAATTCCTCGGGACCCATACCGTATGGCCCCCTCGGAGATGCGTGAGTTGAGGGAACAGATTCAGCAGCTTCTAGGATAGGGTTTCATCCGACGAAGTACATCGTCGTGGGGTGCACCGGTGTTGTTTATGAAAAAGCGAGATGGCTCACTACGGTTATGCGTGGACTATAGAGAGCTGAATAAGGCCACGATACGGAATAAGTATCCGTTGCCTAGGATAGATGACCTATTTGACCAGTTGAGATGGGCGTCTTACTTCTCCAAGGTCGACTTGAGGTCAGGGTATCATCAATTACGTATCCGAGAGGAGGACGTTCCTAAGACCACTTTCTTGTCGCGGTATGGATCTTACGAGTTCAGGGTGATGCCATTCGGACTCACCAATGCGCCAGCAGTGTTCATGGACCTCATGAACAGAGTTTTCAGGGAGTTTCTCGATCAGTTTATTATCATGTTCATTGATGACATCCTGATCTACTCGTGCACCGAGGAAGAGCACGCAGAGCACCTGCGTATAGTGTTACAGACATTACGAGATCACCAGCTCTATGCCAAATTCGGTAAGTGTGGAGTTTGGCTACGGGAGGTTCAGTTTCTTGGTCACGTGGTGTCAGACCAGGGTATTGTGGTGGATCTGAGTAAAGTATCATCGGTAAGGGAATGGGGAAAACCCACGACACCGACTGAAGTACATAGTTTTCTAGGATTAGCCGATTATTACAGGCGATTCATCAAAGGATTCTTAAAAATTGCGGGCCCTTTGACGAATCTGACCCGGAAAGGGGTACATTTCACTTGGAATGATCATTGTCAATTAGTTTTCGACGAGTTAAAGGACAAGTTGACATCTGCACCCGTGCTTGCATTACCGAAAGGAGGATTAGAATATCGGGTTTACACTGACGCATCCTTACAAGGACTTGGGGGTGTGCTTCAGCAGGAGGAAAGGGCTATAGCTTATGCGTCCAGGAAGCTAATGCCCCACGAGAGGAATTACCCCACTCACGACCTGGAGTTAGCAGCGGTCATTTTTGCTTTGAGGATATGGAGACATTATCTTCTGGGGGAGCAGTTCACGTTATTCACGGATCACAAATCGCTTTAGTATCTCTTCACTCAGAAGGATCTGAATATGAGGCAGAGGCGATGGATAGAATTCGTGAAGGACTACCAGTTTGATATTCAGTATCATCCTGGTAAGGCTAATGTGGTAGCAGATGCATCAAGTCGGAGACCGATTGGGGAAATATCAGAAGTCTGGAAAGCGAAGTGGAGAGAACTTCGATATGAGGATGATGTAGCCAGGGCATGTATGTCAGCATTGTCCATCACACCTGAGATTATTATGCTGGTTGTGAGGGCTCAGGCAGAGGATCAGACATATCGAGATAGGGTGAGCCAGTTGCTAACCGAGGGAGCAGAGGGTTACTCGATCATCTCAGAGGGAGGCTTACGACTTAATGGGAGGTTGATTGTGCCAGAGGATGAGGAGTTGAGGCACGCCGTTATGATAGAGTCTCATGGGTCGAGGTTCGCGGTACATCCCGGTGGGGATAAGATGTATCAGGATATGAGGAGGCAATATTGGTGGGCAGGGATGAAACGGGACATAGAAGAGTTTGTTTCGAAATGTGAAACGTGTCAGCTAGTGAAAGTTGACCATCAGAGACCATCAGGGATGCTACAGCCACTTGAAATTCCCATGTGGAAGTGGGAGAGCGTCTCTATGGACTTCATTACAGGGTTACCGACATCGCAGAAGGGTCACGATTCCATATGGGTCATTGTGGATCGGTTGACCAAAGTGGCCCATTTCCTACCGGTTAGCATATACTTTGAGACGATGCATTATGCGCAGTTATTCATAGCAAAGATTGTTAAGCTGCATGGGGTACCGATAAATATTGTGTCGGATAGGGACAAGACCTTTGTGGCCCATTTTGGCAAAGTTTTCTGGAGGCCATGGGCACGGAGTTACTTTTGATTACATCCTATCACCCACATACTGACGGACAGACTGAGAGATTCAACCAGATGCTAGAAGATATGCTCAGAATGTGCATATTAGACTTTGGGGGAGGTTGGGAGAAATATCTTCCTCTGGTAGAGTTACGTATAACAACTCTTACCAATTCATGATCGGCATGGAACCATTCGAGGCACTATACGGGAGACCTTGTCGTTCACCTGCTTGTTGGTTAGAGGTGGGGGACAACAAACTATTAGGGTCGGAGATTATTCAGGAGACATCTGCCAAGATAGAGCTGATCCGAGGGAGGATTCGGATAGCTCATGATAGGCAGAAAAGTTACACTGATGCTTCACGGCGACATGTGGAGTTAGAGGTTTGGGATTAGGTATTGGTCCGGGTGTCCCCTATGAAAGGGGTGATGAGGTTCGGCAATAAGGGTAAGCTAGCACCGAGGTACGTGGGATCTTTCCCTATTATAGAGAGGATGGGGCCTGTAGCCTACAGACTGGGATTGTCGGAGCACCTTCAGCGGATACACGACGTGTTCCATGTGGCATCGCTGAAGAAATATCGCAGGAGAGAGAGGGCCTTCCGGCACATTCCACTCGAAAAAATTGATTTACAGCCAGACATCTCATATGAGGAGAGGCCGGTGACTATTCTAGACCGTAGTGAGCGAAAATTACGATCCAAGGTTGTTCCACTAATTAGAGTACAGTGGGGTCATCACAACATTGACGAGTCTACCTGGGAGCGGGAGGAGGATATGCGGGAATAATATCCAGAGGTTTTCATCACAGGTATGACCTAATTTCGGGGACGAAATTCCTTTGTAAGGGGGGAGTAAGTAACACCCCGCATTTTTCATGCATTGAATATTTAATATATTCGGGAATTGAAAATTACTTGTGAGTCGTAATTTTAATTGAATTAATTAGGGAAATTTTATTTAAATATTAATCGGGGAGTAAATGGTTAAAAATTATGGGAATTTATTTACTAAGTGAATACTAATTATTTATTTAAGTCATTTCGAGTATTAATGACAGGGTATGCACTTATATCAACCGGGAGTCGGTATAGACTAAAGGGGTGGGGGATAAGTATTTTTATAAATTAATTCGGATGCTAATTCTGAGTATACGGTTGAGTCCAGATGGGCCGAGATAGTCGGAAAAATGTACCCGTGGGTAGTAAACGGGTCACAGGGGGGCTTTTAGACATAGCCGGGCCCACACGGGGGCAATTGGGTCACTTAGGCTTAGCCATTAGGGAAAAAACGGGATTTAGGTTAATTGTTAAATTAGGAGAAGTAAGGAAACGACTGAGAGAGTTTTAGAAAAAGGCTAAGTGTGTTAAGGAACCCTAGTAGAAGTTAAAGGTAGTTTGGGATCACTAGAGAGCTAACAGGAGTCATCTTCAACCTTGAAATTCATCTCCAAATAAGACACTACAAAACCTAAGGCAAGTGGATAACTTGCAATAGTATTGAATCTGTTTTTCAATTCATATTCATGTGATGTGACTGATTAAAATTCGTTTTGGGTGTTCATGGTATAAACATGGGATTTTGAAAGACAATAATCCGAGTTACGAATTTAGGTGAGAATTCATATAAAACCTGATATTTATGAGTTGATACATATCTGTTAGGATGATATCTGGACAATTAGAAATGAAATTGATGAAGGAATTTGGGATGTAAATGGGTAATGGGTTAAAGATGAACTCTTGTTCAAATTTCAGAAATCGTAGTTAATGGTCAAATTAATAATGTGTAAGGACACTTTAGAGATCTCTAATAAGGTTTCTAACATGTATTAACGCTAAGAGGGCTTGAGGTTACTGGTAGAAGAAATTAGGGTTTGAGAAATTTCGTCCATGGCTCATTCTATCTTCGCGAAGAAGATGAAGACCTGCTCGATCGATCGATCAAAGGTCTGGGGTCGATCGATCGAAGGTCGGCTGATTTTGGCAGCTTCGCCCAGTTATGTATATAAAAGGGGATTTATATAATAATCTTTATGTAATTAATTATTGAGAAATTAATACATGAGTTTAAACCTAATAAATCATGAGTAAAGTTAATTAGGATTTGAGGGAGTTTTTGGGTGTCACGTCATGATTAAAAATTCGGGAGTCGGGAATTTAAACTCGGGTGAGGTTATTTCGGACTACGAGAGTAAGTCCAATTTTATGGTGGGGGCGACACCAAAGGTGATTTAATTAATTAATGTGCGAATTAATTAATAATTAGGGTTGGACCATAAACCCTTAATTTTAAATAGGCTTGTGTCACGGATTTAGTACATGGTGTAGCCGGGACATTTTATATTTTTATACATATATATATATACGGAGTGTGATAGTATATATATATATATATATATATATACTGTGTGCATTAATATCAGTGATTGAATATTATTAGTGTATACTCTAGTGCTATAGGGGGAGGTTGCGCGTAGTGGATGAATCCCCTAGCTTGAGGAGTAGGGCAAGAATATCCCCAGGTCATAGCGTCCGTTATATGGGTGAGGGGCATTTCACTTTCAGGGAAGGAATATGACCACCTTCAATCGTATGCCAAACTAAGTTAGTGAGTGAATCTGACTTGGGTAACTAGGTTATGTGAATACACCTAGTGGGATAGCACTTTAGAGAATTTGTATTTTGCGAGTATTTTACTCGGTTGGATATTAGTATTATTTATTGCTTCAAGTATGTTCGTGAGTACTGCAATATGATTTAATATATATAATTAGGTAAATAATTATATATGGGATAATTAATACATAGTGTGAAATATATTATGTGCATAACAGGGTTGAGTGTTATATGAAATTAAAAGGGGTAATGATTTAATTAATTTGATGTTTTTAATAACTTAAAATCATGATTTAAGGCATACCCAGTTAAAGTAGGTTAATTGCAAGGGATAACATAAGTATTGGGTCAGGAGCGTAGGACCTAGGTAAATTAAATGGAAGCGTTAGTAGTGCACATTAGAGGAGGGGTAAGGAAGTCCTCAAGAGAGTGCGTCACTAACTAAAATATGAAGAGCATGCATATTTATTTATTACTGCAAGTTAATCATTTGTTAAATGTTTTCAAATGTTTTTGGGTACTAACCCTTGCTATAAAAAATTTTAAAAACCTTTAGGTGTCCAGCCACAGGAACGTCAGGCTTGACTCTATTCTAGGTGTTGATGTAAAAAATTAGATCACTCTAATAATTCAATCACAGATAAATAAATGAGACAAAATATTTTAAAGTGGTTCAGCCTTATAAGAATGGCCTACGTCCACTGTTGTTTTATTGCTGAGTGTTGGGAATTCTTAATTACAAGAAATTCCTTTCTGGATCCCAAAGTTTGGATTCAGGATTCGGTCTCTCACAATGAGGATTGTACAATGTATTTATAGCCCTGAGGCTGTAATGTGAAAGGGTAATACATTTAATGATATACATATGAAAGGGTAATACATTTAATGTCCTCTTTGTGTGTGCGTCTGAATGATAAGCATTTAATGAACCAGTTGAATTGTTAATTATCCAGCTATTAATGCTTTGTTCGAGATGCAGCTCGGACCGCCTAAGTAGCTCGGACAGCCTGAGCTTCTCGGTGCTAAGAGTTCCTCGGAGAGGTCTTGTTCCTCGGAGCATAAGAGTTCCTCGGAGAGGTCTTGTTACTCGGAGCATAAGAGTTCCTCGGATCGTATGATCATCTCGGAAGTGCTTGTTGTTGCCATGTAGATAATCACGTGTCTTCATATGGTTGGTCCAAGTCAGCAGGCTAAATTTGGTATCAACAGAAGCCCCCAATGTTTCGTAGTTCGAAATTTGAGGAGTATGGAACATTCTTTCTCGGAATACGGTAGCTTTAAATAGTTCTTCCTGATTTTTAGGATCATCTCCCTTGTATTTATTTCTCCATCTCAATTCGTAGAATCATGCTTTTTGGACTTTCCTGCTCGCTTCGTTTCCCGTGTCACTTTTTGCCTTTTTAGCCGCTGTTGTTCGCTTTGATTCCCGCGCCAATATTTAATGCCTTTTTAGCCGCCGGTAACATAATCATCCTTTTTATCATCATTACTTCGCCAGTTCCCAAGGCAAGGTATTTAAACTTCACAGAGACTTCCATCGTCTTCTATCTTTTCAAATTTTCATCTTAGAGTTTTTCATCGTCTTCTACTCTCTTGTGTACTCATCTCTTCCATCGTCTGTCGTCATCAGCTCTACTCTTTTCCTGTAAGATCTTCTTCCTTCATCTTTATTTCTTTATTCACCATGGTTTATCCTGTTGAGTCTCTTGAGAAATTTCGTTCGGATTTTTCCATTCCCTCTTGGGTCGTCATGGAAGAGCTTTCTGAGCCTTCCAACTATTTCAATTTGGCTGAGGGACATTGGTTCCCCAGTCTCTTTTTTGCTGAGTGTGGATTTTCTTTTCCACCAAATCCTCTGTGTTTGGAATTTTTTCAGTACTTTGATGTTGTTCCTACACGAATAGCCCCCAACACATGGAGAATAGTTAATGGGGTGCATAAATTAAATCAAGTGCATAGAACTCGTATAGGATTTCCAGAAATCATGTACTGCTATAGATGGGCAGTTAATGATAATATTTATTATTTGAAAACTAGGTTTATAAATAGGGCCTTAGTAGTCAATCTCCCTGATGCTAACAGGGATTATTTTGAACATGGGGTTATTGTAAAAAATTGGCAACACCCTCCTTTAACCGGAGATGAAGTTTACGAGGGTCCCAGATGTCCTCCTTATGGCAATGGGATAGGTTATTTTTATTTATCTTGAAATCATGTTTGTTTTGTGTTTGATAAAATGTATTACTGATAACAATGTCTGTTTATTTGCATTTGATAGCAAGAGAAAGTGCCCAAAAGAAACAGATGTCAATATAAGGCATTTGGTACTTATCTGGGGTCTACACAAAAGGGTTGCTGATGAGCACATTCGATCAGCCTCCTATCTGCTCCAATACAAGAGCTATACAACTTCTTTCACTGCTCGTCCAGTGATCAGTGAAGCAGAGCCAGTACCACCCTCTGCAAGTTCTTCGCCAGAATCTCACATTCCGTTGAGCGAAAGGATGAAGAAGAGAAGGACTCCTTCTCTGTTTGAGAAAACTGACTCCGGCTCTGGGGAGGTAAAAAGGATTAAGATTGATGTCCCAAAGGAGGGGACAAAGAAGACTGGTGCAGATCCTCCAGCTGCTCCTGCTAAAGTCTCCGAGAAGGTTGCTGATAAGCCCACAGTGGCTCCGAGCAGCTCTGCTGCTCCTGGAAAGGTGATCGTGATATCACCGACCAAGGATCCTTCCTTGGTTATACCTGTTCCCCCAAGGAGGCTGAAGAAGAGATCCTCGGTCAATTTGGCTGACACCACCATTCATCCCCCTGCTGCTGGGACTTAGGTTCCCACATCTGTTCCCCCGAGCTCTGACATGAGCTCGGTAAAGTCCTTGACCATTCCCTAGGTGCAAGGTAATGAGGATAACCTTACCCGGGATATGGTTACTTCTTTGGCTGCTCGTCATCTTACTTCTGTAAGTACCTTTACTTTGAACTTTTCATATTTTCCTTTGTTATTTCTCATTTTTGTTTCTGACTTTGCTTTCTCTTTTTGTTTACAGTTGACAAGTTGCCTCAACATAATCCTTAAGAAGGATGAAGCAATCAAATCTTCTTGCTCCTCGTCCAGTGTGGAGGGAGCTCTGGAAGAAGCTACCAAGTCTTTGGAGGAATCTCGCCAGAGGTACGATACTGATAAAGCAGTCTGGGAGAAGAAACTTGCTTCCTCCGAGCAGGAGAAAACTCGGGTTGCTGAGGCCTCCAGGGATTTGGAGAGAAAAATGAATGCCTTGGAGAAGGCTAACAAAGAGCTCGATGTGAAGCTCAAGACTGCTGAGGAGTTTGAAAATAAACTCAAGGCTGCTGAGGAGAGGTTGGTCCAACTCCAGGAAGTAACTCGGCAGAAGGAGGAAGATGAACAAAAACTGAAGGCTGCTGATGTTTTGCTGTCCGAGAAGCTTGCCTTGGAGAAGGCCAAAAGAAAAGTTGTCATGAAGAAGTCCTTCAGCTCTGGCTGGGACAAAGGTTGGGATAAGGGATGTGCTGCCATGGTCTCTTAAGTGGATTATGGCAGTGTAAAGTATTTCAGGGACGGATGGGTTGCTTCCCTTCAGGAATTGAAGGTTGACGAGTCATCCGAGCTCTTTCAGAGACACATCCCTGGTCCTCCTCCCACTCCAGAATAATTAGAAGAGGACGAAGCTACCTCTGAGGAGTCTTCAATGGTAGTGGGAGAACATGCCCTAACCAGTCAGCATGTTACCGAGCAAGGAGTTTCTTCTTCCGAGCAACAGCTGGTGCTCTCCGAATAAGTTACAGTTCCCTCCGAGCACCTGCCTCCTCTTCCCAACCTCCCGAGAAGGTTTTGGGAGATAAGGAAAAGGTGTAGTGTTGTTCGGTTTTCTCTTTATATTTTTCTTTTTTGTTTGTCAAATGTAACTCAAAACTTGTAACTTCAAATTTCATGATCTAATAAAACATGAGTTCTTTCTTCCATATGATTGTCTCTTTTCTATTTGTACTCTGTCTTGATCTTCTTTTTGATGATTATCTTTTCTTTCTCTGCTAGTTTCTGGCCAGGATGGATCTGCTATCTGCCAATGATACAAAGCTGATGCAGCAATGTAATGAATATTATAAGGCTGGTCACACAGACCTGGGTGCATCAGAAGTTGTCGACATCCTTGTTCATGATGCTTCAGAACAAGCAGTCGAAGCTTATCAGTACCTGAAGTGCTTACTTGACCGAGCTGTGGCCAATAATGTGGCTTACTATGAAATAATCTAGGATCTTCAATGTACCCTCGAAGACCTTCAGAATTAGTACAAGGAATCAACTGCCCTGTTGCATAAAGGGTATGAGAAGAGGTATCGCAGCTTTCTGCCGATAAGGGCTACGAGAAGCTCGTCGCTGGGTACGATGTCAGGGAGAGAACCCTAAAGGGTGAAGTTGAAGCATGTAGATAGATTTCCGAGCTGTTGGAGCAAGAGAATAACAATTTGCAGAAAGAGCAAGCACAGTTGAAGTCTGTAGCCTCTTCTTCAACAGCTATAATCCCAGTGACTGACGAGGGATTTTCATTTTTAGAGGTTGAGAATGCCAAATTGAGGCAAGAGTTGGACACCTTGAGGAGGTCGGGCACTTCCACATCTCCTCGGGGACGAGCAAGAGCTTCTCGGGGTCGAGGAAGAGCAGTTCGGGTTCTTGTCGAGGAACAGAGGACATCATCTGCCTTAGAGAACTAGGCCTTCCAACTAAAGGCGAAGAACCAGGCGTTATCTGATATGTCAAAGAAGATTGGAGACTTGGAAAAACAACTCTCTACAAAGATATCAGTGTTGGAGACTAATGATCTTTTCATCAAGAGTTTTCACGAGAAGCTAAAAAGGCTAACATATCAATTCCACAAACAGCCTAGGGAGTTTTGGATGGCTAGATACAACGAAGCATTATTTCACTTGGACGATCGTATCCAGAATGTCAACAATGAGGGCTACAAGCAAGGCTGGCTGAACGCCTTAGGTGTGCTGAAGCTTGAACAAGGACACTATCTGTGGGACTACCATGATCCCGGGTTGCTCGACTTGCCTGTGCCACCGTATAATTTGGACATGGAATGGATCCCAGCTCGTGCCATTCCTCGAAGCTTAATTGCAAAATACCTCGGTGACTACAATTTACATTCTCAATTTGAGGTATCTCGTCCCGAGCATCTTCTAGATCGACCTTCTGTGATGGACGTCAAGATGCTGAAGGATTTGAACTTCATCAATTCTCCTCAGTCTCTAAATGATCCGCCTGCTGGCGAGGAACCTGTATCGAAAGCTGAGGGGAAAAGACCAATAGAATAGGAATTTTTAATGTAGCAGTTAGTATACATATCAATGTAACTTTCATTTTTTCATCAATGTAACTTGTAATTTATTTTGAATTTAATGAAAAACTTTCATTCTTGCTTGCAAATCTCAATTGCTATTATCTTGTAGTTATCAAATACTTTACATCTGTGCATATGTATAAGTTAAAAAGATAACAATATTGTGTTGTTTGTTGACCAACTTAGTAATAAAAAGTTACAAGTATCAGTAATGTTGCTCGATCACTTAATAATAAAGTAATGAGTATTTTAAAATTTTTCCAACCAACCAAGGTTGCTAAATTGTGCTCGTCGACCAACTATGTTGGTACAGTTTGGAATATTTCGTTTCCTAGCCAAACAGGTTGGCATTTTTAGGAATATTTCTCCTCGTCGACCAACTAAGTTGGTACAGTTTGGAATATTTTCTCCTCCTCGACCAACTATGTTGGTACAGTTTGGAATATTTCGTTTCCTAGCCAAACAGGTTGGCATTTTTAGGAATATTTCTCCTCGTCGACCAACTAAGTTGGTACAGTTTGGAATATTTTCTCCTCGTCGACCAACTAAGTTAATACAGTTTGGAATATTTTCTCCTCGTCGACCAACTAAGTTGGTACAGTTTGGAATATTTTCTCCTCGTCGACCAACTAAGTTAGTACAGTTTGGAATATTTTCTTGAGTAGTCTGTCGAGTGCTAAGTAGTGCATAGCACTAGTATTCCCCAAAATTTTTTCAATAAACAGAGAGACTTGCAGAATATTTTCATTTTATTGATACTGATGGAAACTGCGTTACATGTACATCACTGATAATACTTGCGCAGATGCTCTTCATTGCATGTATTCTTAAACTCCTCGCCTTCTAAAGTGGCTATTCGATAAGTTCCTGGTCGAACAACTTCTGTAACTCGATATGGTCCATGCCAGTTTGCCTCCAGTTTGTTATGCTTTTGAACTACTTTCTTCAGCACATAGTCTCCTTCTTTCAGGTCGCACTTCTTCACCCTCTTGTTGTAGAACAAAGTTGTTCACTGCTGGTAAGCAGCATTTCTAATGGTTGCTTCTTCTCTAACCTCCTCGAGCATGTATAAATCCAGTCTTCTCATTAAATCGCTGACAGGGGAATTGAAATTCAGTACCCTGTGTGTTGGGAGACCCAACTCGGCAGGTATGACAGCTTCACTTCCAAACGCCAGCATGTATGGTGATTCTCCAGTTGCGACTCGGGGAGTAGTTCGGTAAGCCCAGAGTACTGATAGTAACTCGTTGATCCAATTCGCTTTCGCAGCATCTAATCTTTTCTTCAAACTGTTCAACAACGTTCTGTTTGTCACTTCAGTTTGTCCATTGCTTTGAGGATGGCCTAGTGCTGAATGAACCTTCAAAATGTTTGATTGATGACAATAGGCGGCAAACTCCTCGTTATCAAATTGTGTTCCATGGTCTGTGATGAAGGCATTAGGGAGACCATATCGACAAATGATGTTCTTCCAAACAAATTGGTACACCTTCTCGTACGTCATATCAATGAGTGGCTCAGCCTCTACCCACTTAGTAAAATAATTCATTGCGACGACGAGGTACTTGAACCTTCCTTGGGTCGTTGGCAGTGGTCCAACCAAATCAATTCCCCACATGGCAAATGGCCAAGGGGAAGTTATGGGTGTCAATAATTCTTGTGGAGTTCTTCGGATGGAGGAAAAGCGCTGGCATTTGTCACATTTCTTGGCGTAGGCTATGCAATCGGCCCTCATCGTCGGCCAATAGTATCCTTGTGTCATCACCCTTTGTAGAAGCGTCCGACCTGCTACGTGTGCTCCACAAGACCCTTCATGGATTTCTTCAATTAAGTCTTTCACCTCGGAGGGATGTACACATCTCTGCAAACCTGCCATAATTCCTCTTCTATATAAAACACCATTAGTTAGTACATACTGAGCAGCTTTAAACTTCAATTTCTTGGCTGCAAGCTTGTCAGTTGGCAACTCTCCTTCCTCGAAATATACCCTGATGGGATCCATCCACGATGGTCCTAAATCAAGGGTGATAAAATTCATCCTCAGATCTTCATCTATACTCCCACCAGTCAACACTTCAATTTTGATTGTTCGTCGTAGCTCGGTGCGAGTAGCCGATGCTAGTCGAGCCAGGGCGTCTGCTCTTGCATTCTCCATTCTTGGTATTCTGACCAGCTGAATAGCGGTAAATTCTGATACCAGCTCCTTTGCCTTTGCATGATATTTTATCATTAATTCTCCTCTAACTGCATATACCCCCATCATTTGGTTTACAATCAGTTGAGAGTCACTAAAGATCATAACTTGCTGCGCCTCCATAACTTTTGCCAAATTAAGTCCTGCAATCATGGCCTCATATTCAGCCTCATTATTGGAAGCTTTGAATTGGAAACGCAAGGCGTATTCCATGTCGATCTCGTTCGGAGTGCTTAGAACTATCCCTGCGCCACATCCTGCAGTGCAAGATGAGCCATCTACATATAGCCTCCATATAGGTAACTCGTCTTCAAATTTTTGATCAGTCAGAGTTCCTCGGTGAAATATTTTTTGCTTCTTTTCATCCTCCCCTGATTCTTATCGCTCCTCGTCGATCGTTTTTTCTTGCCCTTTTACCAATCGAGGTTGGTCTGAGCTCGAATTTAATGATCTTGTAACATCCACTTGCCCTTTTACCAACCGGAGTCGGTCTGAGCCAGTGTTTGTTGATCCTGTAATTTCCACAGGTTGATCAGCGAGCAGTTCTTGTTCCTCGTCAGGAGTTCTCCCAATTATCTCTGCATCACATCCTGTAACATCCACACGCCCTTTTACCAATCGGAATTGGTCTGGGCTTGTGTTTGTTGATCCTGTAACATCTACAGGTTGACCAGCGAGCAACTTCGGCTCCTCGGGGGTATCAGGATAGGTGAACTCCGCTTTGAAATCTGCCATAGCTTGCCCTTTTAGTGATGACCTGGGTTTATAAATTATATCATATTCTCCGAACTCTATTGCCCAGTACATCAATCTCCCTGATTTTTCTGGCTTGTGAAGGGCTTGTCTCAATGGCATATCGGTATATACTACTATAGTATGAGCTTGGAAGTATGGCCTCATTCTCCTACTCGCCTCAATCAGCGCCAGTGCCAATTTGTCCAGCCTTGGATATCTGATCTCTGCTCCTCGGAAGGCCTTACTTGTGTAGTAAATTGGCTTTTGTACTCCATTCTCCACTTTGATCAATGTCGAGCTAACTACGTTCTCGGATACTGCAAGGTATAAATACAATTTCTCTCCCATCACCGGCCTGGACAATAGTGGGGGTGCTCCCAAGTATTTCTTCAAGTCTTGAAAAGCCTTCTCACATTCGTCATTCCACTCAAAAGTCTTTCTGAGTGTCTTGAAGAATGGGAGACATCTGTCAGTTGCTCGTGACACAAATCTATTGAGTGCTGCTACTCGTCCAGTGAGACTCTGTACTTCCTTCTTCGTTGTTGGAGATCGCAACCCTAATAAAGCTTTGATCTTTTCAGGATTTTCTTCAATGCCTCACTGATTGACAATGTACCCGAGAAACATGCCTTCTCGTACTCCAAAGACGCACTTCGTCGGGTTCAGCTTCATTTGATATTTATCTAGTTGATCAAAAGTCTGGCTTAAGTCAACTAGATGATCGGAAGCTATCTTGCTTTTTGTCAGCATATCGTCAACATAGACTTCCATGTTGTCATTGATTTGTTCATCAAAGACTTTGTTCATCAACCTCTGATATATCGCACCTGCATTTTTTAAACCAAAAGGCATAACATTATAACAATAAGTTCCCTTAGGGGTAATAAAAGAAGTACTTTCCCTATCCTCAGGTTTCATTTTAATTTGATTGTAGCCAGAATAAGCATCCATGAAGCTCAGCAACTCGTGTCCCGAGGTAGCATCCACCAATTGATCCATTCGGGGCAATGGAAAGTGATCCTTTGGGCATGCTTTGTTGAGGTCGGTGAAGTCCACACACATCCTCCATTTGTTGTTTTTCTTCTTTACCATCACCACATTGGCTAACCGATCTGGATATTTAACATCTTCAATGAAACAAGCTTTCTGGAGCTTCTCGACTTCCTCATGTATAGCTTGATTCTTATCGGGACTGAATACTCTTCTTCTCTGCTTCACAGGCTTGATCTCCTTATTCACATTGAGCTCGTGACATAAGAAGTTTGGGTCAATCCCGGGCATATCTTCATGACTACAGGCAAAAGTTTGTTTTCTGCTTCTAAGGAAATTTATCAATTCCTGTTTTAATGAGGCTTCCAATGATGAACCTATTTGAGTAGTTCGTTCAGGGTGTTCGTCGTCCAGAATGATATTTTCAGTAGCTTCCACCACTTGACCCTTCACGAGTTGCGACTCATCCCGAGGATCCAAGGTTTCAATTTCTGCACCTTCATCCACTTGATAAGTAGTTGTCTTTTTCTTTGATTCTTCCAATTCATCTTGCTCGGAGGATGAATAATAGCACTCCCGGTCTACTTTCTGATCACCTTTCACAACTCCTACTCCAAAGTTTGTTGGAAATTTTAGGCACTGATGCACTGTAGATGGTACAGCCTCGAACTTCTTCAATCCTACTCTTCCCATGATGATATTATACGATGACTGGACATTCTTATCCATCACGAAGAATCGTATTCTTTCTGTCCGACAAGCAGGCCATGTACCAATGAATATATCCAACTTGATCGTCCCAAGTGGAAACACTTTCTCGCCAGCAAAACCGATGAGATGTCTGTGGTAAGGCTCCAGTTGAGATAGATTTAAATTTAAACTATCGAAACACGAGTAGAACATGATGTCTGCCGAGCTACCATTATCGACCAGTACTCTTGAAATAATTACCTCCTTCATTCTCGTTTTGATCACTAGTGGGTCGTCATGAGGATATAAAACTCCTGCAAGATCATTCTTCGAAAACCCAATGACCAATTTTTCTTTGTTCACCTTTCTCGGGCGATCTTCCTCAACTAAATTAATTCGCTGAATGTACGAGCAAGCTTGAGCCTCTCCAAGGTAAGCTTTTCTTTCTGCAGTAAGGTCTCCTCCTCCTGTATCTCCTCCTGTAATGACATTACAATCAAATGACCCAAAGCGTATTGAAAATACCTCTCGTTCTGGCTGCCTTGGTTTCTTGGGAAGATCGGGGTCATCATCTGGATCATCTTCATGGTTTCTCTTCTTTTTCTCCTCTGCCTGATGAGGAGATCTAGACCTCTCTCTAGTTCGGTCATTATCTCTTCTTTCGCCTCCCCGATCAACATACTTTTCTAGCTTTCCTCGTCGGATGAGTGTTTCAATCTCGTTCTGAAGAGCTATGCAATTTTTGGTCATATGGCCATGATCCTTATGGAACTCGCAATATTTCTCCCTATTCCTCGTGTCAGGGTCTGACTTCATTTTCTTTGGCCAGTTTAACTCCTCGCTGTTCTTAATTTCTTCCAGGACGTGGTTGATATTTGCCTTCAAAGGCGTGTAATTATCAAATTTCTTCAAGACCTCCCATGATGACCTACTTTTGGAATGTTTGTCACCACCATTGTTCTTATGCTCTTTCTTCTTAGCTTTATCACCTTCCCCCTTGGATTCTTTGGAGTCCATATTCTTCTTCGCAGACATAGCCTCCTCGGCATTCATAATCTTGGACGCTTTTCCCATCAGGTCCGACATGGTTCGAGGTGGGTCTTTGGCCAAAGTGTAGTACAACTTGTTTGGCAGCAGTCCACTCATCAAAGCAGTAATCGCTGTCTTCTCCTCATAATCAATGACTTCGAGCTTCTCGTTATTAAAACGAGTTATATAGTCTGTAATACTCTCACCATCTTTTTGTCTAACACTTAAAAAATGTGCTACTCGTTTAACTGGCTTTGCTCCGAAGTAGAAATTTCCAATGAATAACTCGGCCAGTTGAAGAAAAGTTAAAATCTTACCCCGAGGAAGATCATTATACCATATCTGAGCAGATCCGGTAAGAGTTCCCGAGAATGCCCTGCATCTCATCTCGTCTGGGACAGCATAGATGTCGGCAGCAGCTTGATATTATTCTATATAAAGGACAAGATCAGTCTTCCCATCATACTTGGGAGTCACCACAGGTGCTTTGAACTTTGATGGTGTTGGAAAATCAACAATGTCCTAGACAAAAGGTGTTCCTCGAACAAAGGTTCGTTGTAGAGGGTTCTTAGCCTTAGCCATTTCCCCTAATCTATCCTCCAGCCTTTGAATAGATCCTTTCCATGCATCATTTCCTTCCTCGGGCCTATTGGTTCGAGCAACTGATCTCGTTGAAGTGGCTTCCTGGGATTTATCTTGACGAGCAGTTGGTCGGTCAGCGGATCCATCTTGACGAGCAACTGGTCGCGACTGGGCAGATCCTTCCCTTAAATCTGATGGTCGTCGAAAGATCCTCGACGCTGCATTAAGAGGACTTTTGTTCCTACTAGGGCCTAATCGATCAAAAGGAGAGGCCCTACTTAATCTTTCCAATGCACTGGCCCTTTCTGGGGAGAGGGTGACACGTTGTTCAACATCTGTGGCTCGAATTGGCGAAGTTCGTCTAGGTTGATAAGAAAAATCTTCAGATTCCTCATTGCGATATGAGTTAGTACGCCTAGTATGGACAGAAGGCACACGGATATTTCTTTGAATGCTTCGTGATCCGGAACGGGCTGGCGCACCGCCATGGACGGTTTGGATGAGTTGTCGCATCGTTTTTTGCATGACGGTCTGGTCCTGAGCCAGATTCGCCATCATTCCAGTCAGATCTGGAACAATTGGTGGAGCAGATGGATTTGGAGGGGTTCCGGTGTTTCGATTACTGGATTCAGGTATATCAGCCATTGATAATGGATTGTTTTTTATGAGAAAATGATTTTACCAGTCGTTTCCCATAGACGGCACCAATCTGTTGATGTAAAAAATTAGATCACTCTAATAATTCAATCACAGATAAATAAATGAGACAAAAGATTTTAAATTAATTCAGCCTTATAAGAATGGCCTACGTCCACTGTTGTTTTATTGCTGAGTGTTGGGAATTCTCAATTACAAGAAATTCCGTTCTGGATCCCAAAGTTTGGATTCAGGATTCAGTCTCTCACAATGAGGATTGTACAATGTATTTATAGCCCTGAGGCTGTAATGTGAAAGGGTAATACATTTAATAATATACATATGAAAGGGTAATACATTTAATGCCCTCTTTGTGTGTGCGTCTGAATGATAAGCATTTAATGAACCAGTTGAACTGTTGGTTATCCAGCTATTAATGCTTTGTTCGAGATGCAGCTCGGACCGCTTGAGTAGCTCGGACCGCCTGAGCTTCTCGATGCTAATGAGTTCCTCGAAGAGGTCTTGTTCCTCGGATCATAAGAGTTCCTCAGAGAGGTCTTGTTACTCGGAGCATAAGAGTTCCTCGGATCGTATGATCATCTCGGAAGTGCTTGTTGTTGCCATGTAGATAACCACGTGTCTTCATATGGTTGGTCCAAGTCAGCAGACTAAATTTGGTATCAACACCAGATATCCGTTGCTGCAGCATATGTGGATGTTGTTGGGTTTTTTATAGACGCCTCCTTTTTTCATTCGTGTAGAGACTCTCTAGTAGTTATTGGAGCATGTCGCTCACAGCTCATTTATTAGTATTTGACTTGTTGAGATTGTTTTCTTGTCTTTACTTGTATTGAATATTTGGACCGATGGTTTATTCGGTTAGGTATTTTATTTGTGGATGGTTATTTCAGTTAACTGTGATTGTATACTATTGTATGTTACGCATGAGTTTCATTTAATTAATTGAAAGATAAAAATTGGCACCATTCTACTTTTCTCACTTAGGTGGTTAGTAATTAAAAAAGACGACAGTGATGCTAAGAATGGACCAACTGAGAAACCTATTCTAACTTGATTTAGGACTGATCACCCGGGATTAATTAGGCGGGGTGTCACAATGATCGTCCAAGTTGACACTTTCTACTTCCCGGTAGACTTTGTCATTTGGGACATAGAGCCCTCCTTCACCTCGAGCAATCATATTCCTATCATTCTCGGGCGCCCATTCTTAGCTACGGCTAATGCAATAATCAATACTCGAAATGGGATGATGAAACTCACCTTTGGGAATATGACCTTAGAGAATAACATCTTCCATATAGCCCAACATACAGGGGAAGAAGATGATCTTCACACGGTGAGTTTAATCGACGAAATTGTAGAGGAGTACTTTGAGGAAAAATATTATGGAGATGCCCTAGGGACCTGCTTAGTGTCGAGCCATGAGAGTGAGGGGGCATATACTGAATTTGAGAAGGAAGTTGAGGAGTTGATAGAATTCCTTGATGAGAGAGCGTCGGACGAGGATGCGAGAGGTTTAAGTTGGGTTTCTCGATTTGAGGAGTTACAGCCAAGGGAGGCACACATAGTTCCCTCCAGCGATAAATTTCCATCCCTCGAATTGAAAAAAGTTTCCTCCCATGTTAAATATGCATATCTAGGAAAGGACGAGACATTTCCTATTGTTGTCTCCTCTAGCCTAAACAAAGAGCAGGAGGGTAAGCTATTAAAGATTCTGAGGAAGCACCAAAGTGCTTTTGGTTGGTGTATTGCTGATTTGAAGGGGATAAGTCCTTTGATTTGCATTCACAAAATCCACCTCGAGGAGGATGTAAAGCCCTTGTGAGAAATGAAAAGAAGGCTAAACCCTAATATGAAAGAAGTTGTGAGGACCGAAATCATTAAGTTATTGGATGCCGGGCTTATCTATCCAATCTTGGATAGCAAGTGGGTGAGCCCCATTCAAGTTATCCCGAAGAAGTCGGGCATGAGAGAGATTGAAAATGCTCAGGGAGAGCTAGTTCCCCAACATACCACCATCGGGTGGCATGTTTGCATTGATTACTGAAAACTCAATGCAGGAACTAGGAAAGACCACTTCCCATTGCCATTTATTGATAAGATGCTTGAGAGAGTAGCGGGGCACCCTTATTACTACTTCCTTGATGGTTACTCCGGATATAACTAAATTGAGGTAGATATACTTGACCAGGAGAAAACAACCTTCACCTGCCCCTTTGGTACGTTTGCCTACAAACGTATGCCATTCGACTTGTGTAATACACCCGCGACCTTTCAAAGGAGCATGTTGAGTCTATTTAGCGACATGATTGAGAGAGGACTAGAAGTGTTCATAGATGACTTTAGCGTTTTTGGCACCTCTTTTGATCTTTGTTTGGCAAATCTAGAAAAAGTACTAACCCGGTGTGTGGAGAAAAACTTAGTGGTAAATTGGGAGAAATGCCATTTTATGGTCACTGAGGGAATAGTTCTTGGCCACATAGTTTCATTCAAAGGGATTGAAGTTGATAGATCTAAGATAGGTGTCATAGCCGATCTACCCACACCAAAATCTCCCAAAGATGTGCGCTCCTTCTTGGGCCACGCGGGGTTTTATCGAAGGTTTATTCAGGACTTTAGCACCATCGCTAGGCCCTTAAGCAACCTCCTTATAAAGGATACCCCATTTGAGTGGAATGAAGCTTGCCAAAGTGCTTTTGAAAAATTAGAAAGCATGCTTGTTTCCACTCCCATCATGCAAGCGCCGAATTGTTCCTTATAATTCGAGCTCATGTGTGATGCAAGTGATTTTGCAACAGGGGTTGTTTTGGGCCAACGGAAGGATAAAAAGGCTCATGTCATCTACTACTCTAGCCGTACTCTTACCGGACCTCAACTCAATTACTACACTACGGAGAAGGAATTATTATCCGTAGTCTTTGCTCTCGACAAATTTTGATCCTATCTCATTGGGTCACCCATCACTTATTTCACCGATCATGCAACCTTAAAATACCTCCTTGCAAAGAAAAATGCAAAGTCGTGCCTCATTAGATGGATCCTACGCCTACAAGAATTTAACCTTTCCATTAGAGATAAAAAAAGGAGTAGAAAACATTGTCGACGATCATCTATCTCGGCTTTCGTCCGACGTACCTAGCGATCCGATACCCATAGACGAATATTTTCCGGATGAGCAACTCTTTGCTACCTCTTCTTTGCCCTAGTTTGCGGATATAGTGAATTATCTTGTCACGGTAGCCGTCCCTCCCAAGTGGACACCGGAAGATAAGAAGAGGTTCATTACTTGGTCGCGCATGTTTTTCTATGATGATCCCTTCCTTTTTAAATATTGTGCTGACCAAATCATTCGACGATGCGTACTGTATGACAAGATACTGCAAGTCATCCAATTCTGTCATTCGGAAGCTTCTGGAGGTCACTTTTCGATGAAAAATACGATGCTAAGATTCTTCAAAGTGGCCTCTATTGGCCCACATTATTCCTGGATTTGAGAAATTCTTGCAAATCTTGCGATAAGTGTCAAAGGATGGGACGATTACCCGATGAGACATGATGCCATTAACCCCGATACTCATCATTGAGATCTTTAATTGATGGGGTATTGATTTCATGGGCCCTTTTTCCCCATCTTTTAGTTTCGTATGCATCCTTGTCGCGGTAGACTACGTTTCTAAATTGGTGGAATCCATAGCTACCAAGACAAATGACAACAAAGTGGTGATTAGGTTCCTACAGGAACACATATTTTCCCGCTTCGATGCTCCGAAAGCGCTAATTAGTGATAATGGCATGCACTTTTGCAACCGGCCATTCAAGAAGCTCATGGGAAAGTATGGCATAGTTCACAAGGTTGGAACGACCTATCACCCACAGACAAATGGGCAGGCCGAATTAGCGAATCAGGAAATCAAGCACATCCTCGAGAAGATCGTCAATCCCAACCGAAAAGATTGGTCACTTCGATTGAATGCTTCACTATGAGCCTATCGTACCGCATATAAAAATCCACTCGGCATATACCCATTCCGTTTTGTGTATGGAAAACCTTTCCATCTTCCCGTTGAATTAGAGCACAAGGCATATTGGGTTATTAAAAAGGTGAATTATGACATGGATAAAGCTGGTGAAGCTTTTAAACTTCAATTAAACGAGTTAGAAGAAATACTCAATGACGAGTACGAGAACGCAAAAATTTCAAAAAAAAGATGAAACCCTCCCACGATAAGATTATTCGACGCAAAGAGTTTCTTCTCGAGCAAAAATTTCTTCTCTATAACTCTCGGCTTCATCTATTTTCGGGAAAGTTGCAGTCTTGATGGACTGGCCCGTTCGTTATGAAGAATGTATTCCCTCACAGAGTTGTGGAATTAGAAGATTCAAAAGGGGGGAATACATTCAAGGTGAATGGACAATGCCTAAAGCCATATCTAGAGGTGTGTGTGGAAGAAGTCAGCACCATTTGGTTGTCGGACCCCATTTACGGGGTATATTGAGCTGAAAATAAGAGGTCGTCGCACCCCCGACGCATATGGGGTGAATTCTTGTGTACAATAGTAGTGTATGAGTTAGGATATTTACGAGTCTGGAGGCACAGTTCATGTTAGAGATCGAGGTAGAACACTTTTTGAGAGAGCTTACACGCATTTTGAGGGCATGGTAGAGGATTTTTTCGAAAACTCGAGGGTCTAGGATATCTTTAGGGGCCTTACACAAGTGTTGAGGCATGAGAGAACACTTAGATTTTGAGAGATTAAAGAAACAAGGTTTCCAAGCAAGCAAGATCCCCCGAACCATAGGGTGAACTGGTTCGGGGGCGAACTGGTTTGGGGTACAGTGCGAACCGGTTCGAGGGTGCTGGCAGGTTCTTCCCCCCTTTTTTCCAAATCCGTTCTCTTCTCTTCTTTCCCTCCATTCATTTTCCCCACTAATTTTTACCCTCTAAAACTCCCCCCTACCACTTTCAACTCCAAATTCACTCCCACCTTCATCTCCCTCCATACCTATTCCCATTTCCCACCAAAATCCATCCCCACACACCTATAAATGCACCCTCAACCCCTCTCCATCTCTCACACTTTCACCACTTCATTTCACTCTCTATCTTCAACACCATATCACCTTTATCTCTCTCTCTCTCTCTCTCTCTCTCTCTCTCTCTAACCATGCCGCGGCCCCGCCAAGCAAACTTTCGTCCTCGAAAATACGATGACACAACCATACTCGATTATGAGGGTGTGGGAGGATTTTGATCTGTCGAAGAACGTTATTGGGCCGAACACTATTTCTCTTCCACTCGCACCATTCATATTGAGCGATTTGTTAAATGGGAGAAGCTGCCTGGTGAAGTCACCGCCCTTTTCCACCACCGGGGTTGGTGTTCATTTGTCTCCCCTACGAGCAACAAAGTCTTAAAATTCTAAGTTCGTCAGTTCTATGCGACGCTCGTGAGCAAATCCCCCACTCTCCATGAGGCATATTTTGACGGCATTCGGATTCCTTTCTCCGTCGCCATCATTGCGTGAAAAATGCGAGAAAAAGGGGTTGTCCTCCCCATGCCTTTCATGTATCCCACCAATGGTGCCCCCCGCATTAAAGATGAATGTGTCTCCCGAATGGCACCCGGGGAGGAATGGCTACGTGATTCATTTCCGATAGGAAGTCTTTCGAACACGGTGCGATTCACGCACCTCATTGCATGTTGAGTAATCCACTAAACCACCAACGATTCGGTGGTCAGGCAGCGTCACGCCAAATTTTTGTATCATTTCCTCGACCCCGACAACACTATTAATCTGGCCTAATTTTTCTACGCGGACATCCTCCATGCAACCTATGACGAGTGTAGAAAAGCAGCGCTCCCCTACACCCGCCTTATCCCTAAAATTCTGAATGATGCTGGGGTGGACGATCCGACGAAGCAGGTCAAACTCCCCCTCCCAATTGGAGGTACTTCTACCACCCATAGTAAACGCCAAATGCGGGTGGCCCACCTCGATCGTCCTATTCTCGATGATGATCCCGATACGGGTGCTGGGGAGGAGGGAAATGACGCCCAATGATGGATATGGGGAACGAAGAAGAGTATAATGAAGATGAGGATTCCAACTAGACGCCGAAAAATGACGACCTTAGAAATCGTCTCACCTCCCTGGAGTCCCATATTGATAGGTTTGTGAATAAGTACCAGCACACAACTATCATGATGGTGCGTCTACAAGCCGACCTCTACCTCCTTCAAGTGGGTCCGAACGTTCCTCTCCCTACATACTTCTATGACCCCTATGATCCCAATGCGACCAGTAGGTCGTACCCACCTCCAGGACCTCAAGCCCATGATGTCAAGCTCTTGTTTTTTTGCATTATTATGATGTGTACATCTCCTTCTTTGTGTCATCATTGTAACCCATGCCTCTATAAAAAAAATATGCATTTTTTTTAATTTGCTTGTTTTATTTCTTGCACTCATTATTTCGTCTTCTTTAGATTTTAATCCTTTTGATTGAGAAAGTCTAAGTTAGGGGGGTGGTGGTGATAAGTGCGTTTTTCTAAAACTTCGCAAAATTTTCAAAATGCCCAAAAATATTTACTCTAAAAAAAATTTGAATTTTTTTTTGAAAAACCAAAAATATTTTTCTTCAAAATAAATAAAAATTAGAATTTAAAATTTTCAAAAATATCTCCTTTATTCTATTTGAAGTCTCAAATTGTTAAATCTCAATTAAACTAAGCCGAAATTGACCAAAGATGGAAATTGTGTGAAAATTTATGACTTAACGAATAAGTATGGAGATTAACAAAACCCGGTGAAATTTCGAACCTATCGATCTTTTTGAGTTTTTAAATCAATCCGAGTTAATGGTGAACTCATAGTTCTAATTCAGTGCCTAAAAAGTCGTCGCGATCTCAATACCCTTGTTTGATCGGTTATGGAAAATGAAATGTTGTCTTGAAAAACGCGCTAAAAATCTCCAAATTAAATTAATCTCGAGACGCATATGATAAATTAATAAGTAATTCAGACAATGAAGTAGGCCATCGTTTGTTACCCAAAAACATTAGCCATAAAAAGATGTGAAAAATTATCCTTTTGATAACCCAATTAAGCCGAATAAAATTTTTCCTTTTCGTTTGGTAACCCGAAAAACCCAAGTAGCCCGGAATTGTGAAAATTGGTAATGTCATCGAGTAAGTCCAAATAGTGCAAGAAAAAGGGGCAAGAAAAAGAAAAAAAAATTGATAGAAAAATGCTCAACAAAAATCGCAAGAAAAAGAATAGAAAATGAGCAAAAGCCCAAAAAAGCACTAAGGAACATCATAAGAAAATTTTTCCAATTCCGAAGTGCCTAACCAGTTCCATGTTACCCAATACACCTTTAACCTAAAAAGTCCTATCGAGTCCGAAATGATAAAATAATTATCGCGTGGAGAGCTAAGACACTAAAAGATAAATAAGAAAGATTGAATGGTGTGTATAAGAGGCAATGTTCCCATTTTTCAAAAACTGTACTCCGATGATGAGATTGTTTCACCATATATTTTTATCCTTTCAAAATAGTATGCGTGAATTTGTGTTTCAATACATTTACTCTTTATGACACGCATACCGAGAAAATAGGCACAATTTGAGTGATTCATTTGTGAGAGCATCCCATGAGCTTTTGAATCAAAACGACTTTTCGGAAAGCGACGTAATGATCAATCGGTGGAAATTTGAGGTTAATTTTCGACGTCGCACACATACACACGAAAAATTGACTCTTTTGAATATGAATTTATGGTGATTATTTTTTGAAAACTTTAAATTGTACAATTTTTAAGGATTTTGATTTTTGTTTGAGTCCATAACGAATTTTGTGGGTATATTCACTACAAACCCTCACTAGACAACACTCCTCCTACTAGGGTAACCTAGGGGTTTAATGGCTTGTTGCATACGCTAAATGCAACCGCTTACCAACGATAAAGGGATTATATCCCAATAAAGTGTTCATAAGAGTTGTGATGTTATTCCTTTTCTTTTACATTGCTCTGGACGCGCAAAGTTCTAAGTCACGGGGATTCGTTCGGGCATAAATATTCTATATTTATCCCCTTAATTTCGGTACCTTTGTGAACCCGAGTGGTGCAATTGATATGGATTTAACTCTTAATTATGCTACTAACCTTCGTTGGCAAGTATTTCATGTTTTGTGCTTCTCTTATGTGTTTTACGGGTAAAGTATGCAAGCTATCGAAAGAGAAATCGAAACAATGAAAGAAAGGCTAGGAAGGAAAGTTCAAGGGCATTTTCATAATTCTGTAGCCTGATCCTAGAGGTGGGGCCAACTATAAAGTTGAAGAACTAGGAACAACGATAACATTGGAAAAAATGACGCCCAAATCTGAGCTACGGTGAAAGAGTTATGACCCCTTGAAGTTGAAGAACAATCCAAGAAAGAAAAGAAAAAAACATGAAAATTTTCTAAGTGTTGGAAATGAAGGAAAGAAGGCTTAAACCAACAAGTTTCCCCGAACCACATGGTGAACCGGTTCGAGGTGCCTGAGACGCGAAATTCTTCTTAAAAGATGATTGGTCCAAAGAGTCCTAATATGTTACAAACTCTTCTAAAACGTACTTATATCTTTGTATTGACTTAGAAAGGAGAGTTCTGAATAGTTTTT
The DNA here is from genome assembly GCA_949130495.1 of Sambucus nigra. Taxonomy (NCBI): domain Eukaryota; kingdom Viridiplantae; phylum Streptophyta; class Magnoliopsida; order Dipsacales; family Adoxaceae; genus Sambucus; species Sambucus nigra. The sequence goes on along the minus strand of OX422211.1, from coordinate 577,596,766 downwards.
GATAGAGATAAAAGGAGAAAAATACCCTAGGAACATAGCTTTGATTTGTTTCTTTAAGATCAATTATTTTCGGGTTTGATTGCAAATTTTAATTCAATTCTCATTCTCTATTATTTTTCTTGCATGTTTCAGTATACTTTCATCATGATTTCTTTCACATGCAATGTAGTTAATTTATGCATAGTTAGGTTCAATTTGTCCGGCTAGATTTTTTAGGGTTGGGATGCATGAACTCAACCCGATGTGAGATTTGCATGTGTATAAAATTAATCCTCTAAACTTAAGGGTTTATTAGATTGTATTGCGTAGTGAACATAACCATTGTAGATCTTTGGATCTCGTTTGCTTCAGAGTAATCGGGATGCTTTAGAATGCAATGCGAGTGTAGCTATCACAATAGCGCTTTACTCGTCTTCTGATTACGTATGGTGCGGGCTTGAACCTCATATATTTAATGCTTGGGAGTATTAAAGTATCGGTTTGATTAATCACATGACTTTACGATTAATTTTATACTATTAACACACTAGGGTTGAGGGATTGTATTCCCATCGTGTTTTTCTCTTCATATTTATTACTGCATACTTAGTTATAAATTCTTGCTTAATTCGTTAGTTCCATACTCTTAATCTAGTTTCCTTTTGCTTAGTAGGATTATTCGCAAATCAATCATCTTTTTGTTCTTTTTAGAGTTGAGTTTAGGTTAACCATCTGTCCTTCCATCGTCACGATATTCTTATCCTATTTCCCTGTGGAGGCGATCCCAACTTACCGGGTTTGTTACTAACGTGACAGGCTTGCACTTGAGCCTAGAGAGTATGCACTTTAGAGACACATTCTTAGTTGCTTTAGCTAGCCGATACAAGATTTAGGCATTGATCAACACACAACCTACCTCAAGAAAAAAGGACATTCAAAAGTTGATGGGGTGTTTGGTAACACCGATGAGGCTTATGTTAAAATCCACCAATAGATATCTTCCATTTTTCAAGGTTTCTATGAAAGACTTTCTAATTGAATGACGAGTGTGAGTAAGAAATCCTAGAGTTAATGAAGTACATAGGGTCTACACCATTACTGTCAAGGCCAATCCTAGGCAAAAAACTCTATTTGTATTTGGTAGTATCTGAGTTGGCCGTCAGTTCTGCATTGATCTAATAAGAAGAGGGGGTCCATAGGCCTTTATACTATACCGATAAGGCATGCCATGGAGAAGATATATATTAACTTAGGCTAGAGAAGTTGTCCTTGGCATTGATTGAAGCCTCCTATAGAATGATGCTATACTTTCAACAAATCCAGTTGACCAGACTATTGGCAAGCTAGAGTCATCTGCTTGACAGGAAGAAAGGGATAGGGATCTAGAGTAAATGAAGAAAGTGTTCAAGAATGGATATTTAGTTAAAGGAATCTTTAAAGAAGAGGCTCGAGTGTGGAATCAGTTTGTAGATAGATTATCATGTACCAATGATAATGGGGCGGGTTTAATAATCACAATATTAGACGGGGATAATGTGGAGTATGCCTTTAGGTTCCGTTCTGGAGCCTAAAAAATAAAATTTTATACAAGGCCCTTATAGTAGGATTGGTATTGGAACTATGACTAGGTTCCGAACAACTAACAACGCATAGTGACTCCTAGCTCGTAGTGAACCAAGTCCTCAAAGTGTATGTGGAGAGAGAAAAGTTAATGATGAAATACTTAGCTAAGGTAAAGTATTGTTGTGGCCATTCAGGGATTCCTTTGGTGTGGGCTGGCCGAAAAGGGATACAGAACGATGAACTAGGGAACTCTCTCTCTCCGCGTGTGCGGGGATTCGAGGACATGAATCCTCTTTTTGCCACTCGTACGATCATTGCGGGTTGCCACAAATATAAATTGACCGTCATCAAAGGGGGAAAATGGAGTCACCAACCTATTTTTCTCAAAACATGCAAAATAATGTAGCTGTCCTCAAAAGAACAACATCAAAAGAAAAATCGATGCATACGAAAATAAATGAATCGATGGTTCTGGGACTAAGTTATGAAATAGGAATGTATTAGGCACCCATTCCGCTCTTTCGGTCTCTCATGGGATATAATAATGTTCTCTTTTTTCTTTAAGATGTGACTCATGCGTGTGCTATGGAAATGAGTGAGAAAAGAGGAATCATCATACTCACGTCATGGGGAAGATGAAGGGGACTCATCCTAAAGAGTATATGGAAGAAAGAAAATAATAGGAAAATATGATGTTAGTGTCCATCGAATCACGATTGGCTATGAAAAAGTGAATGTGTATGTCGGGTGGGAACACTAATATGCAGGTGTGTGAATATGGTTAATACTACTAAATACGAGATATAAACAAAAGGGACAATGAGTAAAATAAGACTGAAATCTCGATAATGACTTAGGATGCTACGTAGCCAAAATTGGCATCAAATTACACGGAATTAAACATATCACATGGGTGGGGTTTAACCCATAAACCCAAATTTAGGACTCCTCCTTAGTTGTTTTAGAAAGAGGTTATCAAGAGCAAAAGTGTAGAAAAAGTGAGGGAATCATACTTAGGGTTTTATAGGCCAGCCCTCTTTTTTGCCTTTTTGGTTTTATGAATATATGTTACATAAATACTAGTAATAAAAAAAGGATATTGGTTGATGTGTGATAGATAATGGATTAAGACTAAAAGATATCAAAGGTGGAACAAAAGTAAATAAACAATACTAATTAAATGAATTAGAAACGAGTGAGAGTAGACCTCCTAGAAGATTTTGCTACTAATTTTTAAAGAGGAGTAGGTTGATTTTATGATGGTGGGATATTGGTGAATTATAGGTGAGGTAAATGGAAAAAGGTGGTATTAAAGTGTGGTAAAAAGGGTGAAATGAATGTTGGAAATTTTGATTTTTTTGAGTGATGGTGCACTGATTTCGACGAAGGAATATTCTGATTGTTAAAAAGGGGTCCTTGGGAATGAGGACATAGCTCCTTAAATAGTAAAATTTAGGGTTCAGGCGAATGCCAATTGACACAGGCCCTAGCCTGCCTGTCAGCATACTCTGGCTTGTTTGTAAAGTAAAGTACACCAATGCCTATAGGCAAGGGGTCTGGGGTCCCTATAGGCAGTCCGAAAAGAACTTTTTTAGAAAAATGGGCCTAAAATGAAAATTGTTAACCCAACTTACGCACGATTGGGACTATTGGAAAGAGGATTCAGTTACTTATGAAAACATATCAGTCCACCTCGGTTTTGAGAGTTGACTAAAGTCAAATGGGGCTCAAAAGATCTTGATGGCCTCTAGATGGGGGTTCTTGGAGTAAAAAGGCAAGTACGTGTGAACCGTAAGGCCGATACATGCAGCTATGGACCTTAGAAAGGGTAATTAGAGAATTATGAAGGTGAAACGACCTTTTCTTGGGTTAAAGAGTTAAATAAAGTCAAATGGGGCTCAATATTTACCAATGGCCTCTAGATTTGGGTTCTCAGAGTAAGAGGGGGAGTATGCGCGAACTGTAAGGTCGATTCATGCATGGTATGGACCGTTGAATAGGGTATTTAGAGACCTATAAGAGTGAAATGATCTTGTCTAGGGTTAGAGAGTTAATCAAAGTAAAATGCGCTTGAAAGCACCCAATGCCCTCTAGATTAGGGTTTAGGGTAGGATCTAGGGTCTTAGGATGAGAGGAGGAGTGTTATGGTCCTAAGGAGGTATTTTTAGGGTACCAGGATGGGGTGTCTACAGTTGTTATGAAAAACATTGGCAGTGCGAATAATTAGAATACCAAGGGTTGAAAACACACAGGCAGATGCATTTAATTTGCGAGCCTTAACCACTAAGACATTGCTAAAAAGAACAATGCTTATAGAGGTATTAATACAGAGCAGTACAAAGGAAGAATATATCTTATTGATGGAGTTAGACTTAAAGCCATTCTGGATAGACCCCATCAGAGCATATTTAGAGATTGTCACAGCTCCGTTAGATCTACAAGAAGTGCGAAGAGTTTGCTACAAAGGAGCAAGGTATGTATTAGAATGAGTAATTATGTTCATAAGCGGGTTTATCATGCTAATTCTTAGGTGTGTACGTCCTAATAAAGTTAATGAGTTGATAAAAGAAGTGCATGAGGGCTCATGTGGATCCCATTTAGCGGGCATATCGTTAGTGAAGCGAGTGGCTACTCAAGGATATTACTCACCCACTATAAAAGAAGATTGCGCAAGCAATGAGAGGAAGTGTGAAAAGTCCCAGAAGTATGTCATAATCCAGAAGAATCCAGGAGCCTCATTGACACCGATCATATCCCCTTGTCCCTTCTCTATGTAGTGAATTGACCTGTCGGCACTCTATAGAATACAAAGGGGAGATTCAAATATCTGGTCATAGCAGTGGATTACTTTACCAGATAGGTTGAGGCTGAGCTCCTCGGGGATATATCATATGAAAAATCTTCCATTTTATATAGAAGAATATTATTTTCCATTATGGGATGCCATATGCTTTCATCACGAATCATGGTGCCTAGTTCGGCAATAATTTTTTTAAGGATTTTACATTCAAAGATCTAAAGACTGCACTTAGAACCTGGTCACCCACAATGCAATGGGCAGACAGAGGTGACGAATGAAAATCTACTAGATAGAATGAATAAAAGGTTGTACGATGCCAAGGGTAACTAGATCAATGATCTGTAGAGTGTTTTTTACGTATACATGGTGACACCGAGAATAAAAATGGGCGAAACTCCATTCATGTTAGCATTTGGTACCGATGTGGTAGTGCCCACTGAGATCAGCTTAACCAACCACTGGGTACTCAAATTTAACTCACTAAGGAGAGTTTTGATAAGAAGACTCAATTTGGATCTCGATGAATACGTAAGGGAGAACGCAATGCTACGGGTAGTAGCCTACCAGCAAAGAATGACTCCTTTTTATAATAAAAGGGTAAAACCGATCATTCTAAAGGAAAGAGAGTACATGCTCAAATGGGTCATTCAAGAAGAGAATAAATTGGAACCTAACTAGCATGGCTAATACAGAGTATCTGATGTCATATGACCTGGTAACCCGTAGCATGCTGATCACCAAAAAAGTTAGTACCAGTGATGAGTAGATTAAAAATTGTAAGGCTGAAACACCATGTAAACAATTTTTATTTCCTTGTAATACGTCTTCAAGTAATGAATGAGAATCATAGCTTCATCCTCTACATATGTTGTTATTTCAAGTTATTTCTGCAATGATTCAATGTTTCTTTTGTTATTATGAGAGTTGTGTAAGAATGATAGACAAAAGAAATGTCAGTTCCCAGCACATCAAATACAATCAAAACCACACTCCATATATGACCTCATCTTTAGACACGTTACAATCAAGAAGTTATAGCCAAATATGGGAAATCCACTCCAGTCATGTGGAGAAAAAGATCCGACCATATTTGACTAATGCAAGATTAGATCCAAGTACATTTGGTCGAATCTGGTAACCAGTGCTAACACATGGTCAGTACGATAAGGTCCGTCCATATGAGTCGAAATTTGGTACAATCATTGGTAGATCCTAAGTCAGGACAACTCAAATTCGTCCAAAACTGGTAGCTAGTGGGGTAGATCGGGTCGATAAGGTTCGACTATACAATCATAAGTCTAAACTACTAGTAGGCCTACCCTAACACCTAACAACTACTAATTCAACATAACAGGTGGACAAGATCCCACCATGAGTCCGTAAGACTAGAACTAACCGCGAGGCTTGCAAAATTCGATCATAATTACTTGTTGAAAGCATTTTCACCAATAATACTTAACAATAAATTATGGCTAAGAATTTAGTCAAGCTAAATAATTAGCAGACATTGTATAAACACGCACGCAGACAAGAAGTAAAATCATAGTTGATTTTGAAGTCAAATAAGGGATAATTCAAATATTGATTGAAAAATATGTTCATTATAAAGCTTCACAAAATCAAAAGTTCAGAATAACTAAGCCGCAGGAGTATCTCCATCTTCAGGGGAAACTTTAAGAGCTTGATTAGCCTTTAGATCAATTGAGTTAGCAAGTGCATCAACCATGATGGTATCCCGAGCAACCAAAAGACTGGTGCTTGCAATAATGGTTTAGTCAACTCCATTAACCTCATTGTCTTCCATGACAAACTCATCAATATCCATTAATTGTGCAGTGGCTAAAGTCGTGGATTCCTCGTCATCACTTTCCCATATTTATAATGACTTCCATATCAGAGTAATGTTTCATGACCCTCTTCTTAAGCTCCTCATAACCATAAAGAAAGAAGGTTACGATTTCAACATTGTAGTCAGCAGATGATTTGAACTTTTGCACCATAGTTTCCTTAGCCTTAGCCAGAGATTTATTTTCTTTGACAAGATCCTAGCCCACCTTAATCAAATTGCGATTAGATATGTAAAGTTCCTGCTTGGATACAATCAACTATACATTGACCTTTTTTAGTGCCTCCTTAAGACTTTGGAACTTGATGGCATTAGTGACACCCTGATCCTTCATTTTTCGAATTTCCTCTTTCTCCTGACTAAGAGATATTGTCTTCGTGACCACCTGGCTCTCTCTCTCTCTCTCTTCAAGTTCTACTCAAGTATTTTGATCCTCATCAACAGACTACTTGAGATCATCCTTCAACCAAGTGTTCTCTTTTGTGAGTACAAAAATAGTGCTCCTTTTCTCCTCATAGGCGACGTGATTGGTCATGGCTTTCTCCCTCAAAATAATAATTGCCATCGCACCCTAATCAAAAAGTAAAAAGGATTGCCAGGCAATAAAATTTGGAATAAAAATAGACGAGCACAATTTTAGAAGGCTTACCACCGCCAGACGATGCTATGCTAACTTTCACAAGACATCAAAGTCCCTGCTTTGCCCATGATAATCGGAAAGATCAAGAGCGTTGTTCATATGGTGAAAAATGGAGTCCGGATCATTTCTCAGATCCTCAGCCGTGATGGGATTACAAGGGTCAAACTTGAATTCCTTAACTTCTCCATAATAGTAGGAAGATCCCTGACCATAAATGAGCTAATGAAAGGGTCATCCTTTAATTTTAATCCTCTAGATAATAGACAGAGCTAGCTAGACATAGCCACCTGGAGGACCTTTGGGTCACTTTGAGTTGTGGGGGCCACTACAGTAGGCCCATAGAACATCAAATTCCACCCTTTTGATTTTTCCTGAGCAGTGGCCTCAGCCTCATCCTTATTTCGAGCATTATTTCGACATACTTCTTATCCTTAGCTATAATCCTCTTTTGGGCATCAAATTCATTTTAGCCTTAGCCTCTGCATCAACTTTTTTTTTGCTCTACCACTATCTTTTTACGACGGAGAAAATCCATGGCAGTGCAATCATATCCTCGAGATATTGCCCCGCGATAAAGTATCATAATAAAGCCCATGGTAGTAGGAGTGTAAGATGCACAAAAAGTCAAGAGTTAGTCATATCATAATGCATAAGAAAAATACAAACAAAAATGCCAAATCTTATCACCAAGTTTAATTTCTTCTTTAGCACCCTAGTCAGCCTAAACACCCTGATCATCTTTAAAAAACCCTTCTACTATCACTGGAACTAATGTCTCTATAGGGGAGAACCACTATGGTGTGTTTGATACCCAACGTGTATGAACATAACCAGGGAGAAAAGCACTTTAAACTTTAGGGTACTGGGCGCACAGTAAGTCTCAACCAAGTCCAACACCATGAGAGTAAGAACATGAGCTTTCTTCACTAAAAAAGTTGAACAAAGGTATCGGCATAATACTAGTTGTGAGTACAAAAAATATCATAATGAAAAAATATCATAATCCACGAAAATAATCACAAAGGCAGAAAGAAAAGGTCACACACAACAATGATATACGTGGTTTGACAATTTGCCTACATCCACGTAGAGAGTATTATTTATATTAAGTGTCTCTCAAGATCTCCGATTACAATGACTTTACCCCGAGTTAGGGTTTAAAATTTATAGGTGTATTATCATAGAGTTTGACTTGTACCAGGAACTCAAAATAACACGCAGACAAGCCAAGGAATACCTGGATATTTCCTCCAAGATTGTTGGAACTTGATTTCACTATATCCGCTAGTGTTATAATGTATTTAAAATACTTCGAGTATAATTTAATTCATGATTTGGGCCAGGCAACATGTTAATCCATCTGGGTCGATCGTCTATTCTCGGGAGTTATATTAAATGGTCTCCCATAATTTCCCTTAAAATCTTTGGGCTGACAATTTTGGGCCGACAGATTTTAAATAGGTCCAAGGCCTAAGGTCTAAAATAGTGTCCAAAACTGTCGCGTCACACTTGTAATTTTATGAGAGCTGAAGGGGTACACTTATCCTTAGGAGAAACTAAAGCGTTAAAATTTTCTTGGGGAAGTGCGACTCATCATTTGAGATTTTTTAAGAATGATTTATGTGCAAAGTTAAGATTCAATTCACTAATTCTGGTCATCCTCATGCATACTTCATCTCTAAGCTTCACCTCTTGTTCTCTGTTACAAAATAAAAGTTATTCTTCTTCTCCGAAGCTTTATTTATTCTTTTAAGTCTAACTCTTCCCTATTCTAAGCTTTCCTTTAGAATTTATTGCATAGCTGTAGTTAGGGTTTTTCTTCCTTGTTCATACAATCATGGAGATGCTAGATATCAAATCAGTAGATGAATTTAGGCTCCAATACAATATCCCTAACTGGGTATCATCGACTGTGCCCTTCTTTCTAAAAATGTCCGTGATGTTGAAGGGGGCGCTGGATTCACACCCTCCTGATAACTTAGGGGGGTTTAACATTTCCCCTAAATAAGTTGTTTATTAGGTTCTGTAGATATTTTGACATCGTTCCCTCTCAGTGTGCCCCCAAGGTTTGGAAGATATCTAATGGGGTCCACAAAATAAATACCCTTAATGGAACAAAATTTTGCCTTGCCGAGATATGCTACTGCTACGTATGGTTGCGAACCAAGGAAGATGTTTTGTACTTAAAAACCAGAAAGGCTGAGCAGGTTCTGGTGGTAAATCTTCTGGATCCCCATGAGGATTATTGGAAACATGGTTTCATTGCTAGGAACTGGCAACATCCTCCTATTTTTTATGGAGAAAGGCAACAGGGCCATGTAATTTTTTATTATGGAGAGGCCGAAGTAGGTCGCTTTTTTATTTTTCGTTATTTTTTGTTAATTTCTTACTTTTTTGTCCCTGTCCCCTTAGCTATTGTTCTTCCTCCTTTGTTCTTACAGCTCGCGCAAAAAATTAGGAACATAATATAAGTAAGTTTGATGCTGATGAGCTTGTGAAAGCTTGGATCATTAAGGAAAGATTAGCAGATGGTTAGAATTCGAGGTCGGGGGTCTTCTTATTAGAGTACAAGAACACGTTCAATAGTTTTATTGCTCGTTCGGTTGATAATATTCCAACCTAAAATCTCCTGAGGTCAGTCCCTCTAACCCTATTGTGATAGGAGGGGAAGAAGACTATGAGGGAGAGGGAAAAAGTTATGAAGAGGAGTAAGGGGAGAAAGAAAAAGAGAAGGAAGAAGAGAAAAAGAAGAATAAGATATGGAACCTTTGATAAAGAGGAGGAAACTGAGGCTTCTTGATGATGATGATGATGATCAACCCATCCTATCTGATCGGGTTAAATATATGAAAGGATCTGATATTGGGTCCCAAGGAATAGTGGCTTTAGCCTACGGGATAAGGGGAAGGAGAAGGAGAAGTGAAGGGAAGCAGAAGAGAAGAAGAGAGAAAGAGAAAGAAGAAGATAAAAAGAGACGAGGGAGGCCAAAAGAAGGTTGGCTCCTATTGCAACTGCTGAAGGGTCTAGCATGGGTGATGCCCCCTACCTCGTCCCTGATTTGCTGAAGAGGGCAATGCTCATTGTTGACTGCGAGCATTCCTTAAGGTTAAAGTTGTCCCAACTTGCCCTACAAATTTCTTAAGGAATGGACCTGGTAAGTCCTTATGCTCAAATTATTTCACTTTTCTCTATTTTCTCTTTCTTTGTGCTAACTCTACTATTATGTTTCTCTTCGTGCAGCTATTATTTGATTTCATAACTCTCGTGGATGACCATGCTCACAAGTCTAGGAAAGAGCAGGAGATGAAAGATGCTCTGAAGGCTGAAAAAAAAGGCTTTGCTAAAGCTCTCCATGCATGGGAGAAAAAGAAAGGGAATATGTCCAGTCTTTTGATGAGCTTGATACGTCCCAGAGAAGGGAGGTTGCTGAAAAAGATAAGCTTGTCGAGGAAAAGCATAACTTATCGGGAAAGGTCACCAAGTTGTAGGGTGATGTTTCTCAGGAGAAAGAAGCTAGCTACCGTCAAGGATTTAACAAGGCCTATGATTATGCATAGGATAACTCGCCTATGGTTTTAAGGCTGCCTTCAAGAAGGATTAGGACTAAGCCCTGAAGGTATATGGAATCTCAGCTGAATCTGAACTCTTTTGTATTTACTCCTCAGGTCCTGGGCCATACGAGGAGAAGGAAGAAGGTGATAATTAGCCTTCAGCTCATGTAGGGTATATTTCTACAGAGATCGGTGCTGGTGATGACGATGATGGTGAGCAGCCTATTATTGACAAGGGTAAGGCCATTGTGCAAGTCGATCATATGAAAGATCAAGGCTCGTATACTAGGAATTTTTTCTTTCTCCCTTGTACTGTTTTTTCTGGACCCACTTCTCAAGGATAGTTAATATCATTAGACCATGCAAAGAGAAATTGAGGAAACAAATGAACACAAGTCGTAATCAAATAATGCAGAAGATAATAAAAGGAAGAGTAAGAGTAAGGATGAACCTAAAATAGATTGGCAATTTTCAAAACCACCTCCTCACCTCGGCTAAGGTTTGCAAAGTATCCATTATCATAATTAGGCATGCTGTTGCAAACAAAATGGAGTGCTCATAGGAAATTACCATAAAAGTTATGCGGAACACTCAAAATATCCCAATATATCTCATGAGACCAAGGTTAGTCTTGTAGGGAGCTAGACAAATGGGGCTCAAAGTGCCATCGGTTTCTTCGGTTAGCGCAAAAAATTATGAACCTTCTTAACGACATGTTTAATCCCTTTCCTCTTAGAGGGGCACCCACTCAGCTTCCCACAAGCAATCCTAACGGGGTGAGAGGGCTCACAGACGAGGGCGTGTATAAATAAGCCAAATTAGGGTACTAGACGAGGGAATCCACGAGTGGCCCAAACCCAATGAATAAATGATATAGGATGATTGGACAAAAGGGTCCACTATGAGTGGCCATATTTTAGAGATGAGCCTAGATAGAACTTTTACGAGAGGTTCCACGGTGAGAGGACCCAAAAGGAAGAGGAAGACAAGATAAATGTTGGGAAGAAGGCTTACAACGAGCAGTCCCAAGTTAAACAACCAAATGCCAAATAAAAATGGCGAGGGGATGCTAAATGAGAAACCCCAAAACAAAAGATAAAATGCGCGAGGGGATGATACATAAGATGGCGAGGGGATGTTACATAAGATGGCGAGGGGATTCATTGTATATATATTTTTCTTTTTTGGTAGGTAAAACAAATTTTGACTCCTAAAGTCTATGAGAGGGTCCAGGACATAAGGAACTTTATTCATTATACTTAGGGGGTATATCCATCCTAAAGGTAAAGTATAGTAAGCAAAGTCCCTCAAGGTATAACAATTTGAATACCCCATAGATTAAGGGGGATTTTTAAAACATTGACAGATTCCTTATTTTATCTTGAGAACAATTTTTGAAAACTAAAGTGAAGTCTTTACCTATGTTCTACAAATTATTTACTTGATTACTTGAGAATATGCAAAGGGGGATAATCCCTCCTCTAAGCTATTTCTAAAAAGTAAAAAGGATCCAAATGAAATGTGGAACAAGTACCTCACAGACCAAGAGACAGTTCTAAAATATAATTTGCCAAGATTATGTGCAAACACTCAGATATCAGAAATAACTTAGAGACAAGATGAAAGTAAACAAATAAAAGAAAAATGTTTGTTTTCATTAATATGGAGCAATATTTACATATACAATAAAAAAATGAAAAATACATAGAAAGAAAAACTCTACATCTTAAGAAATATTAGCTAGACAAAACAAAAAAGAGGTTCTCCCGCAAGCGCACATCAGTGTAAAAGGGACCAACCTCTTGAACAAAATCCTCATCAAGTATAGCCAACTTGGCCTCATCCTCAAAGTCACCAGCCATGTGCTTGGCCATCTTAGCCAATATAGCCTCAAACAACTGGATTTGGCCACGCAGCCGAGTGGCCTCATCCTGACGCTGCTAAGCTCTAGTATTCCTAGACGCATGAAGCCTCATTATCTTCCTGAAGGGAATGCTCATAAAGCGAAAAATTGCGGTGTCAAGTCAATCCAACTGAAAGTGATAGACCTTTTAAACATCATGGAGAGCTTGCAGAAATAATAAAGTCCTCGAACTGGTAAGCTTGGCAGGAGGAGTAGACAGAATGCCATGGATATGGCTATCAAGGGCCTTAAGGTTGTATACAGTAAGTTTGTCAATGTTGAGAATGCTCTAAAACGTGAACGTCTCAAGATGATGCTCAAGGATCACCCCCAACACCTCCCGCTCGTGGCTCCTAAACCTGTTAGGTCGCTCTTCACGCCATATATCCCTCATGAAGATCTTAGGAGCCTCCACCTCAATATTGTCATAGCTTGAATTCATAGGCTCAATCTCGGAAGGTAGATAAAAGGAGTCCTCGCCATAACCCTCAGCACTATCAGAATGAGTTTCCTTATAACTCGATCCCTCACCATCAGCTACCTCCACATGCTCATTCACAAGATCCTGGAAAAAACAAACACATGAAGAATATATAAGGAACAAAAGAAGAATAGTTAAAAAAAACCTCACTTAGAAAAAAAACATAAAATAAATATCTTACCTCTAGGCCTAAGGGGTGAGCATGTTGCCTGCAAACCAGGAGAGCCCTCCTAGATGTGTTGTGCCAACTTGGTAAAGACTATATAAGTATAACATTAATAGAGCACTTGCTTATTATAAAGAAAGACTCTAAGAAACATTCTTAATAAATCAGGTATGCTAGTATAGTACTTGAGGAGTGCTCACTGTCGCGCTCACAGTTTGTCCCACAGGTATAGGAACACTTGCCTCACTAACCTAAAAACAGGGAAACAAGGGTGTGATGGTAAGAAGATTGCATAATAAAAAAAGAATAAAAAATGGTGGAAAATAGAAAATAGTGAATAAGGTTTAATAATATAATACCTCACTCACAGTGGCTCCCCCAAATTGTTTCGCAGTCATAGGAACACTCGCAGTACTAACTTGAAAATAAGGAAACATGAAAGTGTTAGTGAACACTTGCAAAGAAAAAAAAGCAAGTTAGAAAGAAAACACATATTTAAATAAGCACCTGAGGAGCCTTCTCCACGGTGCTAACCGGGTGTCCCACAGGTAAAGGGACCTCAACAACACTAGCCTAAGGGCAACGAAACAAGGAAGTGTTAGTAAACTACTTGCGTAAAAAATCAAGTCTAGCAAACAGATGTGTTGAAATGAGTACCCGGGGAGTCACCTCCACAATACTCGCAGCATGTCCCACAGACAGAGGGACTCTAGTAGTATAATCCTGGAGAATAAAGAAACAACGAATATTAAGATACCTTGCAAAATAAAGGATAAGAAAAGTGAAGCATTAACTATATGATGGTATATTAATAAGCCTCTGGCGAAGGTGTACTCGAAGGGAGACTCGTAGGAAGGCCCGCAACAATAGAAAAATGTGAGGGAATCACCTAGGAAGGAAAAGAAATTGATGGTCAAGATTCCCTCAAGGAGAATAATTTTAAAACACAAGAGAAGAAAGTAAATGCTTGGGGAGGAGGGGAAGCTCAGCTTCTCACTGGAACACCAACTGCAGAGACAACTAGTGATAAAGTGCTGAGGCTAGCCTGAAATGTAAACAAATAAGAAGTGAGCCACAACTCAAGTAAAGTATGGAACAAGAAGCTAGAGAAAGCCGGAAATAAGGAAATCTAAGTACCTGAACCCTGAGAGGTGAAGAAGGCCTCAGTTCAATAACTGGAGTTGAGGGGACACCTGTACCAGACTGCCAACAAGAAAAGGTCTTAGAAATAAAACTAACAAAGGGAATAAATGATGAACATTATACTGATGAGTACCTGTGAAGAAATGAGGGCCTACGAGATAGGCCCACTCGAAGACACACTAAAAATAGGTTGGCTGGAAAGAGGCTGGACTTGTGGCCTATTTTCCACGGGAAGTTAAACTCTGGGAATATATATCCTTCTCGAGAGGGGAAACCCAGGAATGACTACTCTTGTGGGTAATAGTACCTGTCGCTAGTAGTAGAGCTACTTGAAAGGGAGACCTGCAACATAAAGTTTAAATATGATAAAATTAGAGTGATATTGGTCACAAATAAGAGCCAGAACATATGAAAAGTAAAATTCTAAGAAGTACCTATGCGGGTATGGTGATAGAAGGCTTAGTAAGAGAACTGCCCAGCGAAGAAGGGGGAGAAGGCCTGGCAAGTGGGCTAAGAGCTACAGTCACCTATTAAACAGGTAAATGTATAAAAGTAAGTTAATAAGAAAATTCATAAGCTAGTGGACGAAAAGATATAAGAAAGATAAGCATTTGAGAATATGGGTGAATACCTGCACATAACGGGATAATACGGAAGACCCCCTCGTAGAAGTGGGAAATATAATAGAAAGCTGCAGAATAAACGAAGATAAAAATGTTAAAGGAAGTTGACAGATAAAAACAGATGTAAGCTTTAGAGTTTTGAGAACAAACCACCCGAGTGAGACCTAAGGAGGAAACAAGCATGGAGTTCTTCTCAGGTAGGAAATGATGACGACAAATAGGAACAAATGAAGATGAGGAGTTGTTCCTCACCCCTGAGGGAACACTCATCCCTACATAAGCATCATGTTCAAAAGGAGAAATAAAGTTAAAAGTTAGAAAACAAAGTGTAATAAGTCAAGCAAGAGAAAATAAAGAAAATAATAAAAGCACTTATAGTGGAATGCGAGGATCCTGCCCATGGGGAAGTTGCCCAGTGGTGGGGCAAGAAGTGGAAGGCGAGTAGATTATGGTATCGCCTTGATCGCTGTAAGAACCCCTAGAAGTTGACAACAAAGAACACGTGTCAAGCGAGTGCTCATGGTGAGGATTAAAAACACCGACATCATTTAAAGAATAATTGTCATCATCATATGAAGGGGTGTTTCCATAATCAACTAATTCCTCTTCAAGTGAGAAAAAGGGGGAACAAGCATTAAAACTTCATGATTGGTAGTTTCACTAAGTAAAATAGAATTAGCTAGAGTACCATCTGCCAGAGGGGCGAATGAGAGCGATGGTCCCTAAGGTGGAATACCCAAGGGCTCATAGCCTTGCTTATGAACAGTCTGATAGATATCTTCAATTCCAAGAGTATCAATATTTGACTTTTGGTCTAAAATGGAGGAGGGAGCAGTGAGCTCAGCTATAATCTTCTTCTTCTTACCTTCTTAAGTCTTCACGGGAGAAAGAACATGAATTGGACTATCAATGGGTGCAAGGACAAAATTTGACACATCAGTGCCTGGGTTCTTTCTCTTCGAGGGGGGCCAGAACTTGGCCTTCCCTTTTCCTTTGGCCTTAGCGGGCTGGGGCTTAAAGTGCTTAGCATAGACAGAGTCCTCAAGCAGAAGCTTCACGAAGATAGGAGTAATCGGCTCGAGAGGGGTCTTTACTATAGTACTAAGATGCCACAACACTTTTTGGGTCCTTTTGCCAAAATATTTATCGTTGTTGGGTATCTTAGTGGGAATGGTCACGTGAGTCATGTCTACAACACAGTTTTTAATTAACAAAATTTGATGCTGCCACAGGATAAACCACAAGAGATTGAAAGGAGGGAGATAATTATGAGAAAGCATAAAAAATTCCCCAAGTCCATTAGTTCCGTGAAGCATCCCATCGAGAGTGAAATAAGCATATGCCTTAAATACAACTCTGTCGACAAAGTGCTCGAGGGGTAAGTGGGTGTGTGGACTCCCTGATCATATCTAAAGTATCTTCTCACTCGCTCAGAGTGATAAAATTCCACCTCTTGACCAATCTTTGTCAATGAAGAAGGGTGCAAGGAAGAACCATTGCCATGACAGATATATGGGGGCATGTTGACACTGACTCTATATCAGTAGGGTAATAAAAAGTGCCACCAGAGTCTGAGAAGGATCCCCATGAGAAAATACCCCCCACTCATTTACAGTAGGGGCGGAAAGAGAATTCATACACATTTTCAATGAGAGGGCCCAAGGCTTGCTTGGGACAATTCTTATGCCACCTAGTGATTCGAGCAACATTACTATGGCAGCCTAAAAAAGGAAGGCTATCAAGATAAAGGAATTGAAAAAAGTGGTCATATCATGGAGTCCAATGGATTATTCCATATCTACATGGGAATGACCCAACCAGGTGTACATTAAGACCAAAGTAAGAGCTGTGAGGGGCATGTCCGTCCCTCAAACAAGTCTAACTGCCAATAGAAATTATATCTCACGCGGAGAGTCATCTGGTATCCCTGAAAATAAAAACCTAGAAAATGACAAAAAATAAGGCCAAGTGCAAGGGGAACCTAATCTTCGATCCATCCTAACTTCTGGGCACCCTTCTTGTGCTCCCCTCTTTGGGGGTGGGTTCAAAATCTCTAAACCAATACCTTTGCCACTTTGCAAAGGAATGCTTAGTGGCAACTGTTTTGTTTATAGCCACATAACGAGTGCACTCAGATAAATATTAATGAAACTCCTCATACATCTTCTTCTATGCATCATCCTCAAAGCCATCAGTATAAACATTGCTTCCTAAATAAAGGAGGACAATCATCTCACATATGTCTTCTAGGGTGATAGTGAATTCCCCCGACTAGTCATGAAAATATGTGAGTCCATGCTCCAACGGGAGGCCAACAGATTAAAGGTGATAGAATGTTTGGCAGTGGTATAAGTTTTCAAACACTAAATGGTTCTTGTAAGACGAAGCCCCTCGATAATAACTTTGTCAAAGGGATCAGCTATAACGTTGTCTACCCATAGGTCTCACTCATTTATGGCACCTCCACAAACATAGAGATTAATGTTAGAATAGGGAAAATCACCCCTATCCACTCTAACTCACAAAAAACTGTCAGCCAAAATAATAAGAGTGCCAATAGACTCATCCAGAACTAAATGGGGTCACTCCTTGATTTTTGCCACAAATTCCTCCTCAAGTCGTTCGAACGATGACATGAATGTATCTTTCTCCCCAAAATAAGGGGGCAAGGTAGTAAACTCCAAAATCCCTCTTTGAACGATTTTCAAGAAACTCTTACTGAGACTTGAAGAGGGTGGCATCAAAAGAGGCACCACCAAAATACCAGTAAGGATGGTGGTGGAAGTAGTAACAGTGGCGGTCACGGTGGTAACACCGGTAGTAAGGACGGTTGATACCGTCACTTGAATAGGAATTGATCCAATCAAATGTTCACTATAACATTATAGACAGTAGTGGAGGAGAGTCTGGAAGAAGTAGTAATGGAAAATGTAGAGTTTGAAGAAATAAGTCATGGATAAATGAGGGTTTGGAAGGGACAACTGCTCTGGAAGTAAAATTCTGAAAATTACAAAGGTAAGTGAAAATATTTTGAAAAGGGATTTTATACCAAGGAGGGGTCGCACGTTTTGAAGGCTCAAAAGGGAAAAAATGAAAATAATGGGAGGCATGTTCGCAAGTAGACATGTGTCCCCTCGAGACAATAAATGAAGTCTAACGTGACTAGGGCATTTAATGTCAAACAATATAATGATGTGACTAAATGAACCCTTCAAATTCTAAGAAAATGTGATAATTATTTCATGCAAAACCCTTTGGTCTACCGAACACAAATACTTTTGCATGAGGGGGCTCATGTAGAGGGGTAACCACTCGCCTGCCCATAAGCAGGCCTAATAGTGCGAGGGGGCTCACAGATGAAGGGGTGTAAAAATAAGACAAATTGGGAGACTAAGCGAGTAGGTCCATAACAAGTGTCCTAAACCCAATGAATAAATGAGATATGATGATTTGGGGAAAAGATTCCATCACGAGGGACCAATTCCATAAATGAGCCTAGACAAAACTTAGATGAGAGATTCCACAGCGAGTGGACCCAAAAGGTAAAAGTAGCTAAGATAAATCTTGGCAAGAAGGCTTACAACGAGCAGTCCCAACTTAAACAACCAATAACCAAATGAAAATGGAAGGGGGGTGCTCAACGAGCAACCCCAAGACAAAAGATAAAATGCGCGAGAAGACCCAAAAGTTTGAGAGGATGATCACAAGTCCCAGTTGATAAATAGTTACTCCCATTATTGTTTTTCTTGCATAGGTAGCCTTGATCGAGTAATCAGGGCTCCAGCAGACTAGTTGGGATCTTCTAGGAGTTTTGGTTTGGTGGCTAAGAGACAAGGTTGGTTAGGCAGAGTCAAAGCCCAACCACTTGACATTTTAAGATAAAATACTACTAGGAGAGACTCTAGGGGTCACTCAAGCACTTACACTTCCCACACTTATAATAAATGAGTGAGTGGCTAAGAGGCTGTTCATAAAAGTATTTTCTAACTGACCATTCATGAGCAGCCCTCAAGGCCACTCTAAATTATTTTACAAAATTCTGTGCATCATGTTACCATTTGAAAATATATTTACCAAATCACATGTTTCGAAAATATTAGACAACATATTTTCTTTTTGACTTTGGTATGCGCCAGGTGTCGCCTGTTAGAGGAGGCAAGTAATTAACAAACTAACAGAGACAAAAGGTACATTGCAGAGCTTATCTCTAAGAGTTCCTTATTTTGGTTCCCAAACAACCCTAGTTTATACCTATAAATAGGACCCTTGGGTATGTCCAAGATAACACAGAAAACTCAAGTTAGCGATGTTACTCTATCAAAATCACACTAGAAAAGTATTCTCTTCTTGCTCTATCTTAAGTGTCAAAGTGCTTGTCTATTCACTCCATTTACAACCATCACTATCAGGAGACCTCTTTCTCTCTCGGACATTATCATTGTTATAAAAATTGTTACTCATTAGTCTCTTTTCAGATAGTAAGTTACAGAGAGCTCCATTGTTACCAGAAGTAGAAGGTCTTCTTCTCTAGTTGCTCTTGAGATTTTGGAAACCTTAAAGACAGCATATGTGGAAGTGGGTCATGCCTCACCCATCCAAGTTTTCCATAAACCCAAGTACCACCACCCTCCTACAACTTGGCCCATCGTATGAACCTTCTCAATGGCATACTCTTTCCCTTTCCTCTAAGAAGGGACCTTCTCCTTTGTCTCACCCGATGTTATCCTAGTTTTAGTTACTCTATCATGAATTAGCTTCCGGGCCAACATGTTCCACTCCTCCAATGATAAATAAGAAGGTTGGATTGCAAAGGTAAAAGTGGAAATTCACGAGTATATAAAGTGAATGGGAAGATAGTAATAATACAATAATACATATAACACATGGTAAGATCTTCTAAAGGGAGAGGGCTGACAATCATGCCAAACTCCTTAAGCTTCTTCAGCGGTTGGAGATATTAAAAAGATTGGATACCTTCCCTTACAACCTAATTTGTATGCGACCATTTGATATAACTCATACCAGGATTAGATCTATCTACAAATGCAAAGATAGCAAAATGATTTGAGTATACAAATAAAGGGGATTATTAACAACATATCAACCAGAGTATGAAACAAAAGTTAAAAAATTATACTGCTCAAAGAAGGCTTCCCCTAATCATAAGGAACCCCGATTACACACTCCTGGATCTTGTCCTTAAGGAATTCTCAAACCTCCCCAACATAGAATTAACCCTTATTCCAGTTGTGATTAGATGTTTGGGACACATGAATGAATTTTAAAATTGGATTATAAGGGATCGGATAATAATAAGTGGGGTACCTCTTACTGGAAGTGACGGAGTAAACACCCATAAAAACCTCACTAGTGATGTTGTCAGTATGAATGACTCTCCAGGACATAATAGAACCGAGTATGATCCTACAAGAGTTCAACGCAAGTTGGGTGGGGGAAACTCTAAGGCACAAAAGTATCTCTCCAAGACATGTAAGAGGAATATGAAGTCATAAAGTTATATCTCATATCGATCAGGACCCTCACATGAATAGGACTTAATACCATACAAGTGACTAAGTTTACAAGCTTTCGTCCTATCAATATCACTCTTATAAGAACAAGCTTACGTAATATCTAGTTTGTACTAACATCATCACCCTCGCCTTTGCACTCGTGGGTGTAAGGGGAACAACATGTGTCAAGGTCAATAAAAGAAATGTATTCCAATTCCTTTTCCCTCTGTTCATATTCAATAGGCTCGTGAGCATGGGTTTCTCTCTTAACAAATATAGCCTCAGAATTAAAAGGAGATGACTAGCTGAAGAAGAGTATCCAAAGGAAGATGAGGTAGCATATTTCCCCCGGGGGTATCCCTAGTTGAAGTGGCTAAGGTAACATGAGAAGAATAGCGTATCAACAATGGTGGGAATATCATCCATGGCATCCTCAAATGAATCTTCGTGTTAACTCATGGTGTTATTCCTGATAAAGACACTACCAGTTTGTCGAGACCCCCACAGCCTGGATAAGGTATCTAAGTCTCCTAGCTATAAGCAATGGACACACTATGTGGGGTCTGAGGATAAATAATTGCTGATTGGTTGGCCAATAATAACCAGAAGCTATTTTCTCAGCATGAAAGGTCTCTCAAGACAAGTCCTCGCTACACTCCTTTTAAAATTCCTCAATTGGACCGGGCATTTAAATATTTATTAAAACAATTTGTTCTCGAATTCATAAATCAAAACATATTAAAGTTGAAGAACATAAGCAAGAACAATGATGAATAACATTCTAAGGATGCCTAATGATTTTAACGGTGTGTGATAAACAATTAAAAAGTAAAAATCACTGTTGGAAAAATATCTAAAGGCGAAAATTCTAACCGGCGTAGGGTGGATGGATGACAAACACGAATAACAATATTTAAGACTGATGATGCTCGAAACAGCACCATCCGTCAAGGTGTTTGCAAGCTCAAACCAGTGATAACAATGGCAGCACAATAGTATACTAAATATAAGAGATTGGGATGAGGAGAAGAGGAGAAGAGGATGAACACCAATATATAAGTGGTTCATCCAATTAGGCCTACGTCCACTTTGCAAGTGAGTAAGTAAGGTCACTAAAATAAGACACTAACGGCCATGGATACAATCTCTTAAGCTTTCTCTATCTACTGTGTAATTTGACAGAGTTTCAGCTAGGGTTGTAATTTCGAATATTTTTGCAAGGTAGAGGATGACCTCTATATATAGCGTTTGGGGGGTGTAATGTACCCCCCAAGCATACAATGAGCATGTGCATGGAGATCCAGCCAGTGAAATGATGACACCTGGCTAATCTTCAACTAAGTAATGATGACCTCAATATTTCCTCACATGAAGGGAATGATTCAGTTATAACAGATTTGTCCACGTGCTTCAAGCCATATATGTACATGTAGAAGCTCAGTTGTCTTTGCTTAGTACTAACCTCGGCCGGGGTGAGTATGAGGTTAGTGAGGTACAATCCCTGCCTTGGTTGGGAATTATATGATGACCTTGGCTGGGATGCCAGCCGAGGTTAGATATGTGGAACGTCGGCCAGGGCCGATGTTGTCCTGACAATATGTTGCTGAGCTTGTAAGGCTGCTCATTCTCATGTGGCGTTTACAATGTTGGCTAGAGCCGATGATGATGTTGAAGGGTGGTTGAACCCATGAGTCCCTTAGTAATAAGCGGATGGATGGATGACAAACACGAATAAATATTGGATGACAAATACGAATAACAATATTTAAGACCTTTGCAAATCCTAAAGAGAGAATTTTTACACTTAGGGTGTGTTTGATAACACTAATTTTCCATGGAAAATGTAATATATGGAGTCATTTTCCATCTTTTGGATGTTTGATAAAAAAAATATTCTATGGAATTGGTTTTCTTAAAACAAATCACGTAACCACTTTTTCCACAAAAGATGGAATTAAAAAACCTCCTCCCACCTTGTTATTCATTTTCCAGGAAAAAGAATTACCACACCAAAAAATTGATAAAAATCCAGAAAATGAATAAAAACCCAAAAATAAGGGGAAAATCCAAATAATGAGTAAAAACCCAAAATTAATGAAAAAAACACATAAAGTGAATAAAACTCCAAAAATAACGAAAAAAATACAAAAACTAAATAAAAAGCCCAAAAATATTGAAAAAAAATCACAAAATGAATAAAAACCCAAAAATAATGAAAAAACAATAAGAAAGTGAATAAAAATCCAGAAAGTGGATAAAATCCCAAAAATAGTGAAAAAATCCAGAAAATGAATAAAAACCCAAAAATAATGACAAAATACAGAAAGTGAATAAAACTCCAAAAATAATTTAAAAAATACAGAAAATGAATAAAAACGCAAAAAAATGAAAAAAAATCTGCACTTGAATAAAAACCAAAAAATAATGAAAAAAATCGAAAAAGTGATTAAAACCCTAGAAATAATATAAAAATCCAGAAAATGAATAAGAATCCAAAAATAAAGACAAAATCCAGAAAGTGAATAAAAACCCAAAATAATGAAAAAAATACAGAAAGTGAATAAAACCCAAAAAATAATGAAAACATCCAAAAAATGAAGAAAAAAAAACAGAAATAATTTAAAAAATCCAAAAAGTGAATAAAACTCCAAAAACAATGAAAAAAATACAGAAACTGAATAAAAATCCAAAAATAATGGAAAAAATCGAGAATGCGAATAAAACCCAAAAATAATGAAAAAAAAAAGAAAGTGATTAAAACCCCCAAAATAATGGAAAAAATACAGAAAGTGATTAAACCCCAAAAATAATGAAAAAAAATCAGAAAGTGAATAAAAACCAAAAAATAATGAAAAAAATACAGAAAGTTAATAAAAGTCCAAAAATAATGAAAAAAATCTAGAAAATGAAAAAAAAAATAATGAAAAAAATATAGAAAGTGAATAAAACTCCAAAAATAATGAAAAAAATACGAAAAATGGAAAAACCCAAAAATACAGAGAGTGAAAAAAACTCCAAAAATAATGAAAAAAATACAAAAAACGAAAAAAAAATGAAAAAATGAAAAAAATTCATAAAATGAATAAAAACCCAAAAATAATGAAAAAAAAATACTGAAAGTGGATAAAAACCCAATAATAATGAAAAAAATCCAGAAAGTGAATAAGAATCCAAAAATAATGAAAAAATATATATAAAGTGAATAAAACCCACAAAATAATGGACAAAATCCAAAAAATGAATAAAAACCCAAAAATAATGAAAAAAATACCAAAAGTGAATAAAACTTAAAAAAAATGAAAACAAATCTAGAAATTGAATAAAAATCCAGAAATAATGAAGAAAATCCAGAAAATTCGTTATGGGGTAATATTTATTTTCTGTTTTTTTATTCATTTTCTGTATTTTTTATTTTTCGTATTTTTTTAATATTATTTGTGGGGTTTGATTCACTTTCTGTATTTTTTTCATTATTTTTGGGTTTGTATTCACTATCTGGATTTTTTTTCATTATTTTTAGAATTTTATTCATTTTCTGTATTTTTTCATTATTTTTGGATTTTTATTCACTTTCTGGATTTTGTTTTCATTATTTTTGGGTATTTATTCATTTTTTGAATTTTGTTCATTATTTTTGGGGTCTTATTCACTTTCTGTATTTTTTTCACTTTTTATTCACTTTTTGAATTTTTTCATTATTTTTGGGGTTTTATTCATTTTCTTGATTTTTTTCATTATCTTGGGGGTTTTATTCACTTTTTGGATTTTTTTCATTATTTTTGGAGTTTTATTCAATTTCTATATTTTTTTCATTATTTTTGGGTTTAGGTTTTTATTCACTTTCAGTATTTTTTTCATTATTTTTGGGATTTTATTCATTTTTTGTATTTTTTTTTTCATTATTTTTGGGGTTTTAGTCACTTTCTGGATTTTTTTCATTATTTTTTTTATTTTTATTCACTTTCTGGATTTTTTTCATTTTTTTGGGGTTTTTATTCATTTTCTGGATTTTTTCCTTATCTTTGGGGTTTTGTTCACATTTTGGATTTATTTATTCTTTGGGATTTTTATTAATTTTCTGGGATTTTTTTTATTTTTCTATTTTATATATATATTTTCTACTTTTTTTCCATGGAAAATATTGGGAACCAAACACAATAGATGAAAAATATAACATTTTTCACCTGGAAAATATTTGCAATCAAACACCACCAACAAATTTTTTCCATGGAAAATATTTCCATGTTTTCAATTCCATGGAAATCGATTCTTGGCGCTTATTTTCCATCTTATTTATCAAACACACCCTTAGTAAATATTGGGAGTGGTAATAAGTAAATGAGGATGAACCCTTATATAGAGGAAGATGGGATTGGGCCACGAGCTTAGGCCCAAATAATTAATAAGACTAAATCAACTAATGACTAACCCAAGTCAACCTCAGCTCAAGTGGCCATCGATTTAAGCAAATGTAGTCAATAAATTAAGCCTCACCTTGGCTCAAGTGAACCTCAGCTTCAAATGGGTCGACTGGGACTAATCTATACCCTCACCAAAGCCTCGAATTTTAATAATGTATCACCAGCAGAATCAAACGTCGGAGGTAGCAAATTGTAAGCCTCACTAAAGCCTCAAATTTACCTCAGAGGGAAAGGGTTATTAGGTCTACTTTTGACCCTCATCGAAGCCTTGGCTAGATTTTCACCAGTGTTTTAAATAGCTCGCTATCGCGAACGCAATAGCTCGCTATTGCCTTTTGCGACGGGAAAAGGCAACGCAAATGGGTCTGCTAACTGGGATGCTGCTGTTACGTGCACTATTGGGCGTAATTTGGCGCGATTTAGCGCAAAAGTGCGCAACCTGCGCTACAGCTGCGAGATGCATGTTTTTTTAAACCCTCTGGCCTACCAAAACGGCGTAATTTATGTAAGTACAAAGATTAAAAAAAAAACACACACTTCCTTATTCACTTTTGACTACCCCGATCTTAAAAAAAAAAACTTCCTTATTATAGTTTTGATAAACCTAACTTAACAAACCCCTTCCTCAATCACTTTTAACAACCCTGATCTTGAAAAAAAAAACATTAACAGTGCTCCGGACTCTTCCTTCCACATTTTGACAGTATAGTCCTATTTTTGTGTTTTATTTGGAATATTGTAGTACTTTATGACTTTATGACTATATTTGAAATGATTTGGAGTGATTATTTAAGCTTATCAATTTATTTATATTTGTTATATGTTTTTTCAAATTAAAAATCTGAAATCCCGAATTGCTTGCGCGATAGACGCTATTTGTGTGACACAATTTCAAAATCAAAACGCGACACCCTGCGCGACCGCGATTTAAAACATTGATTTTCAACGAAAAGGATGACCCACGAGTAGGAGTTACTAAATCCTCAAACCGAGCAAAATAAATTCAAACACTTGGCTAGAAGCAATTCAAAACCTTTCGTCCTCAGCTGGGCGGTTTGAAATAGAAGACAACAAGCTTATTCGGTTGTGCTTAATTTGGTGCGAAGTAACTTACGTCGGAGTTGTCTCTTGGCAAGAAGCCAACTAGTAGGTGACTCGATCAATAAATGATTCTCAGAGGCTACTTATTATAGTCGACGATAAATAACCAAAATCAACAACTATTGTAAATCTAAGAAATTTGGGTGAACACGAACACGAAACCAAACAACAACCCAAGATTTTACCTAGGGTTTGGGTAAGTCTGGTTATTACCAAAAGAATCGGATTCAGGATGATGTTAGAAACAAAAAATTTCAAATTCTCCACAAAACGTGATCATGAGATTCGGTATCAATAAAATTGAAGAATGACTTACAAATGAAGAGAATGTACGAAGATGGGGATCCAACCCGACCCAGAAGATTTATCGATTCGTCTGACTCTGCTCTGAAGTCCCAGAACTGAAGCTCCGACTTTAAATCCAACATGTATAACCAACAATTAAGAATTCGACAGTCGATGAATATGAGAACTTACAATCCATATGAACATCTAATAACATAATATAATTTTGGTGTCTCTTTAGAGAATTTGTCACATAGCATCACAATTAAGTTGGAAACATTCTTTGTATTTTGACGGGAAAAAGATTGGAAACAGTGCAAATTTGCACTTACTTAATTACAGAGGTGGAAAGTCCAACAAGTCGCTTGGCTTATCAAGTAGCGTATTACCCCATAAAACCATATATCTTCATCTCAAGCTATTTGTCTATATTCTCTCCATTATCTTACTACTCAAGCTTTATTTACTGTGTGCACGCTCTATCTATTCCTCCCACATGAACTATTGCTTCAAACAACCATGGATTTTTGTTTTAGCATATATGTATTATGATGTATTTTTTTTTTTGCAGATTTGAATATTTTGAGTTTGAATTAAAAGATACTACCCGACCTCTCTCACCACCATTCAGTTCACCAGCTACACGTATAACCTCTTTTGGGTTTTTTCGATTGTTCAGTTTGAGTTTTAGAGTTATATTTGGTCGCAATTAATATGTGAGGTTACCCAATATACTCTATTTTTCAGATATAAAAATTTTTGTTTCATTTGATTTCTACGGACTTTAACCCTCAAATATGTTTTTTTATAAATAAAAAAAAATTAGGGGGGGGGGGGGGGGAGGGGGGTATATGTGGGTTTTTTATATTTTTTTTCTTCACTTCTTGGGTTTTTTAGTTTTGAGTTGGATATTGCACTTTCATGTATACTCCATGCGGGGTGTTTAAATTTGCTCATAGTGTTCAAAAGATACCCAAGGTTTAAAATTTGAGTTTGAATATAGGTTTTTATTTGTTTATTTCACTTGTATGTTTACTCCCTGTTGGGTGTTCCACTTTGGTCTTGGTGTTCAAATGATAGCCGGGGTTCAAAATCTAAGTTTCAATGTAGGTTTTTGAGTTGACATTTTTTTAGTGCTTCAAGTTATTTAGATTTTTGTAATTGACGTGCCTAATCTGGAAAATATTTTGCCATATTATTTAGTTAGTCATCTTCCTTGATAGTTACAGGAGTGAGTTCTGAGATAACTTTTTTTCTCCAGCTCAACCTATGTGATGTCCATTCGAATTTTAGTTTAGATTTAGTATACTCTTTGTTTTAGTTGCAGGAGTTTGTTTTTATTTTTTAGATTCAGTAAACTATGTATTCTATATTTTATTTTAGTTTTTTATGTGATAACTTTCAAATATGAGTTTTTGATATTGAGTTAATGAATATATTGTATGTTTTATTTTTGTTTTCAAGGTTCACAATTTATATTCTTATAGGCAATGAAGGCAGGTGTTTATATATTTGCAGTTTATACTTTGTTGGTAGTATTTCAAATGTCGATTATTGAAGAATACAGGCTTCTTGCATTTGGATATTAGGTTGAATATTGATTTTGAGGGGCGGTGTTTGAAAAATTTCCAGATTTGAGGCATTGACTAATTTTAGGATATTTTGATATTTGAGGCATGTAATCTAATCTATAGTATATAATAAAAATTGTAGACCCAAATCGTGTGAGGGTGACACGTGTCAATAATAAATGGCTTAAACCTCAATATGCATGCATCCATATACATCCATCCATCTCTCAAGAGTCTTCTGTGCCCACCCGTCTCTCTCTCTCTCTCTCTCTCTCTCTCTCTCTCATTGTCCTTTCTCTTTCCCAAAAACATTCAATATCCGTTTTTCCAAGATCTCTATAAATTTAACCTCTATACAAAAGATATTTGAAAAATGAGCAAAAGTAGCTGATCATTTTCATTCTTTCCAATAGGTCGTAGTGGGTCTTGATAACTAAATTAAACAACTTTCATGGACTGCATTAGTTGAAGAGGATAGAAAGCTGAGCAACTACATGGTGTCCAACCACAAGGGTGCTGAACTGCAGGGGTGCAAAGATGTGGAAAGAGATGTCATCTTCGTTGGATTAATTACTTAAGACCTGACCTCAAAAGAGGTGCCTTTTCACCTCAAGAGGAATAACTCATCCTTCACCTCTACTCCCTTCTTGGCAACAGGTATAAAAATATTTGCACACAGTTTTTGTCACATTCTGTAAGAGAAGACAACTTATGAAGCACACAAAAACTATATTAAAATTGTCTATAAATTGACCTACTAAACAACAAAGATATAGTACACTAAGGGTGTGATTGATTGATATGAAAAGTTTTTTTATAAAAAATAATTTCTTAATTATTTATGTTTTAATTTTATAGTACCTTAATTGCAAATAAATTATATAAAAATACCATTCATGTAAGCTTTTATTTTCGTTTTGATTTGATGTTGTTTTTGGTATTTGAGATGAGATGAGGTGGGTTTTTGGTTTTGGTTTTGATTTTTATTTAATATGCCTGTTTTGGTTTTGATTTGATGAGATATCTCAGATATATTTTTTGGTTTTTAGTATTTGAGATGAGGTGGTTTTTTTTATGTTTGATTAGATGAGATGAGATGACATGGGTGTTTTCATGAGATGGGTTTAGTTTAGTTACTGATTTTGATTTATGTTTAGTTTAGTTTAGACTTTAGATTTTAAATTTATGTAGTGCCTAATTATATTTAGGCATAATGAATTATTTAGGGTGTCAAGAAAAAATATTTCAAGCGAAAAAAAATGTATAAAACTCGAATGAATATTACTAACAATACGTATAAAGCTCAAATTTACCAATAAGGTTTATATTTTCAGTTTTATTATTCTAATAGTCATGTTATTTCAATTTGCGATTCTGAATTGGTTTGCCAACAATAAATTTGCGTATTTTTCATAATCTTACTCTTCTAATATATATAGATAAATAATTTAAACAAATTCGGCCACGCATCGCGTGGCCTGCATGCTAGTAACATAATATAATTTTGATGTCTCTTTAGAGAGAATGGACACGTGTCAAACAATAAAGACTAATGCATTAAATGCATTAAATATCATTAAATCTCTATCAATAGCTTTAACTTAAATCTAAAGGTCTCTCTCTTGCCCGTTCCCTCTTTCCTACCCCTCCATTTTCCAATGCCCACTTCCACTTCCCTAAAAACTACCTAATTAAATTCCTCAAATCTCAAGAGACTTCAACTATTTATACACCCATACAATCAAATCAGCTACTACTAAAAAAATCAAGGTATTATCTCCTCTTTCCTATTCACAATATGCTTTTACACCTTATGTTTTGTTTTTCCTTTATTATCTCCAATAAAAATGATTTTTCTCATTGGGATTAGATTCCTGAATTATTGCATTTTTCCTTTTCGTGAAGAAAGTATGTTTGTCATTAAGAATGTATAAGTATTTAGAGCATAAAAATATGGAAAATTTTTAAAAAAATATTGATCTTGGATTTATATAATTTTATATAAAAACAGTTTTTTTTAAACCGTTGTCTTTAGGATTAGACTAATTTTGGCGTTTTTAAAAAACATAAAAGTGGGCTTTTATCAAAAAGATATTTTTTATTATAAAAATACTATAAAATAGTTTAAAATGCACTATTTTTCTTATCTATTTTTTTAAAACAAAAGAGTTATTTGTATCAAAAGAATTTTTTTCAGGATTAGTATAATTTTGATGTCCTAAAAAAACTTAGAACAATTTTCTTAAAACAAGACATTTTTGGTTCTATAATTTTTTTTATTATACGAAACTGCTTTTTTATACAAATAATTTTTTTAGAAAAACATTGAAAACAATTTTTTTTAAACAAAACTGTTTTTTTATAAAAGAATTTTCGTTAAACTGTCAAAACTTTTTTGCTTTCATAATAAAAACGATTTTTATTTTTATAAACTTTTTTTAAAATGACAAATATTTTTATTTTTAATAAAAAGTGGTTGTAAAAAAATATAATATGAAAAACCTTCGATTTCAATAATATAGAAAAATATTTTAACAAAAAGAAAAATAGTAAATTGAGGGGAAACTTTTTCACTGTGGGTTAGAGGTGAGCAAATCTTGCCACCAAAATCAAGGTTTCACATGTCATGACAAATTATGCCTATCAAATGCATACAAAAGTTGATAAATCGTTCATTTGTCACTTTTGCATTTGTCATGACAAATCACGTATATCAAATAGTCCCTTAGAGTTTATTTGCATTGTTAAAGGGGTATTTGCAATCATAGTGCACTCCCAACATTTTGAATATTAAGTAATTATAATCCATTTCGTTTGGAATACTTTTTTTAGTTTAGGTAAAGGTTAATGGTATGAAAATCGATGAGTTTTTCTATCATTATTTTTTTTGGTTAATTTACTATCATTCTCAATCTCTTAAGTTTTGCTAGCGCATAATTCACATTGACTTAACTTTTTTGTACTAGGTTTGTTTTGTTGTTTACATTCTTTAATATGTTTGTTCTTTTTATTATTCAAATATCTAAATGATTTTATGTGAATTTTTGACAATTATTCTTCATATTTTGGAGCTTTTCTAAAGTCGTAATACATTTTTTTAATTCTATAGAAAATGATTTTAGGTCACTTTTTCAATGAGAATAGTATGTTATAACCAATTATGTAAATTCCTAAATCTTAACTATCCCTATTTTCTAAATTTTATAACGTTGCTATATTGATTTTCATGTAATTTTCAATAAATACATTATGTAATCTTATAATTTGTTGGAATTGAAAAACACTAATCGCAAGATTTTAATCGTTTATGACATGAAAGAGAAGTTATTCATTGAATAGACCCTCCAGCACCGGAAAATCAAGGTCAATTCAACCCAAATCCCTCAAAGGTTTTCACCACACTTTCTCGACAATCCTCCCTGTGTTTCTATGCTCATTTTAAGAATACATCACAAACAAGTTAGTTTACAAAAGTTTTTTTCTCAATTTAGGTGTTTTACCTTTGTTTAGCCTTAGTTAGAGTTGCTATTATATGTATAGATTTGTTTAATGAAATGGGCACAAAAAGTTAGCTATATATTGTATATGTTCTCCTCTAAGAACTTTATACCACCTAAGTTTCAGTTTTTTTAGGGAATAATTTTTTTTTTGTTAAAATCAACTTTATGTCTTTTTTTAAATAGTAATTTTTTTTGTTATAATCAACAGAAATTTATGATAGAGAAGTAAGATCAAATGTTTTTGTGATTAGAATCTAATTAATGAGAAGAGGAGTGGTATATTCACAAGAGAATTTGTATATTGAATTTGAAAAATGATACGGTAACACGATTTTTGGGACACGTGACATGTGTGTGTGCACGCATAAAGTTAGTATTTTATATATATTATAATATTTGATAATTTTTATAATTGTAATTATTTAACTGTTTTGTAACATGCTCGCGCATCGCGCGAGGCTTAAACCTAGTTAAGAATATTTTAGCACCCTCGCTTAAGAGTCGGCTAACCGCATGACTAACATAAGAAAAAAGTCAACTTCGGTTTTGGTAAGAAGTAGAAGTCGGTAGGAATCGAATAATGGAGTATTACTAAAAATTCTCGGCTAATTTTTCTAGTTATGCTCAGATATATTATCCTCGTCTAAAATAAAAACAATAATGCTTTGAGTCCCAAATAACTCCCTCAAATCTCCCTCAAATCCTATGTGGATGCCACGTCATTCTTCCACTTATCTGTTATCTATTGCCATGTGATGGGGGTCCCGCCAGGGCACAAAGCACAAGTCATTTTGGTGGAGATTTGGGGGAATTATTTGGGACTCATAGCACTGCTCAAATAAAAAAGAGCGCTCCACGCGTGGATGATAAAGTAAGTGTCAGTTAGGGCATTTTTGGCTTCATCCCCAAGGTTCGTTTGTCTCAAATTGAGAGGTTAT
Source organism: Sambucus nigra (assembly GCA_949130495.1). Lineage (NCBI taxonomy): Eukaryota > Viridiplantae > Streptophyta > Magnoliopsida > Dipsacales > Adoxaceae > Sambucus > Sambucus nigra. The sequence goes on along the minus strand of OX422211.1, from coordinate 577,564,742 downwards.
TGATAATTCCGCCAGAGTATTGGAAATAAGGTTGCGTTTGGTTGCATATAAGTAAAAGAATGCGCATGGTAAAATTTGTTAGGCAATTTGCCTAGGCAAATTTTACCTAATTTTTTTCACGTGATGCTATCAAACAATCATTAGATGAAATTAAAGTCAATTCAATTAATTTATTTAAAAACAATTTTTATATTATATTCAAAAATGTTAAAAACAGTTTTTACAATATTTTTATATTACGATTTTTTTAAAAATTGTAAAACATTTTCTTAACAATTTTTTATAATATTAAAAATAGTTTTTAAAATATTACAAAATAATTTTTAAATATTCACAACAGTTTTTTTTAACTATTTAAAATATTTTTTAATTTTGTTTTTAAACTTTAAAACTGTTTTTATATTATATTCAAAACAGTTTTTAAAAATGTTAAAAACTATTTTTACAATATTTTTATATTACGGTTTTTCAAAAAATTTGTAAAACATTCTCTTGACAAATTTTTATAATATTAAAAACAGTTTTTAAAATATTACAAAACAATTTTTAAACATTCTCAACAATTTTTCAAAACTATTTAAAACACTTTTAAAAAATGTTTTTTAAAACTTTAAAACAGTTTTTATAATATATTCAAAACTGTTTTTAAAAATGTTAAAAACAGTTTTTACAATATTTTTATAATACGGTTTTTAAAAAAGTTTGTAAAACATTTTCTTAACAATTTTTTCTAATATTAAAACCAGTTTTCAAAACATTACAAAACAGTTTTTAAATATTTATAACAGTTTTTTGAAGTATTTAAAACAGGTTTTAAAATTATTTGTTAAAACGTTAAGACTGTTTTTATAATATATTCACAACAGTTTTAAAAATGTTAAAAACAGTTTTTACAATATTTTGTTAATACGGTTCATAAAAAAAATTGTAAAACATTTTCTTAACAATTTTTTATAATATTAAAAACAGTTTTTAAAACATTGTAAAATAATTTTTAAATATTCATAACAGTGTTTTAATTATTTAAAACAGTTTTTAAATTATTTTTTAAAACATTAAAACCGTTTAAGAAGTTGGCAAATTTGTTGGCAAATATTTCTCACTCAAATAGGTAATCAAAATTTGCCCACAGATTGTGCATAGGAGGTGTTGTACATTGACAAATAATGCCTAGGCAAATTGTGCAACCAAACAGCCAAAATGTGGACAAATTTTCATATTTGCCAACTTTTTGGCATTTGCCTAGACAAATTTGGCCAACCAAACGGACCCTAATAGAAATAAGGGCCGGCTAGAGCGTTTTTTGAACCGTCTCCAAGGTTCGACCAAATCAACCCAAGGAACTATTTAACGGCTCAACTAGGAATGGCTCATCTTATTCCTTTATAAATGCAAGCTTCAACTAATACAAAATTAAATACCCCACAATATTTGTCTCTCTTAAACATGGGGCAATAAAAATGGATCGGTCTATTAAAATCAAATAAGACTATTTGTTGGGTTTGAACTTTTTAATAAATAAAAATAATTGTTAGATTCAAATTTTTAAACAAATAAAAATATTTGTTAATTTTAGCCTCAAAATTTTTAAATACCAATTTGACACTCGCCAAAAATGATTCGGCCTTAAATTTTGTAACACCTATTTGACAAAAAAAGTTCAGCCTTAAATGTTTTAACACCTATTTATCTCTCAGATAAAAATTGTTCGACTAAAAAATTATGGGCACCTATTTATCCCTTGACAAAAAATAAAGGATCAGGTCATCAGTTTCAAGGCTCATCATATTGACTCGTCTGATTACGATCGACTATCCTAATTCAGTGTCTCTCCATAGAGTTCAGTGATATGTGAAAAATATGGGGTCAGCCTCTCGACAATATTTAGGCCATATAGGTTTTGCCTAAAGTCCAAAAATTTACCTCTACTACATATGACCAACCTTAAATGGGTTGATGCATGTTGTTATGATCTTATTTCATTTATGCTTAACCTTATTTTGATTCACATCTACGAATTAGATTGTACATACGACCATATTTAAAAAGTGGTTCAACCTCAAATTATTTTTAAAGACTCGTAGCCTCCCATCTCATTTCATGCTTAAGGCAATTTAGAAGATCGAAGTCTAGGGGAAAGTAATGATCCCAGATATGACCCTCAAGATTAGAGTTTGGTTCCATTCATTGTGGACACTTTCTTATATCTCGACCACTTATGCCTCGACCATTAATTGTCCAACCTCATTCATTACGGATACCCACTTATGCCTCAACTATTCACGCCTCAGTCATTTATGCCTCGGACATCAAGGGTTCAACCTCACTCATTATGGGCACCTACTTATTCCTCGACTATGTATGCCTTGACCTATTATGCCTAGTCCATCAAGGGTTAGACACTAGTCATTCCGGACTCATTCTTATGCCTCAACCATTTATGCCTAGGACTATTTTGCCTTATCCCTAAATGGTTCGGTTAGTATGTATTCATAAGTTCATAGCCTTCAATTTCATATCATTATTGAAGACGTCTCAGAAGATTGAAGCTTAGAGGACAATTGATGATACCATATGTGACCTCTCACCATTATTACAAAGATTTTGCCCCTCAGCCTTTATGGGTCGGCCTCACATGGATCGACCAAAATCAGATGAAAATGTATGAACCTCCAGAATTCACCAAAAAGGGCAATTTCTCCATTTAAAGAGAAATAAAGTGGCTACACGTGACATCATTACACGTGGAGAGGATAATCACATTTCCCCATGCACATTCCAAAAGGACGAGTGGCATACATCCAATAGTGGAAATAGACTAGTCGTGTTCCCTGTGACTTGGGACACATACTACACCCCGAGTCACCTATAAATATAGTTATACTATAACTTGCAAACAAAGTCATTCATTATGTACTAAACTCTATAAAAATCAATCTAGAGAGAGAAATTATTTGCACTCTTGTAATTTGTAACTCATTTTAAGTAGATAGTGGAAAATGAGCTACTCAACAATGGATGTAGGCTCAGGTGGAGTGAACCACCATAAAATTCTCTGTGTTTGATCTTATTTATTACACTTAAAAGTTTATATTTACTCTTTGTCACTCTTGCTCAGAACGAGTTCTTAACATGACTCACTGAGTTACCTTCATACTTTTGAGATACCATTTTTGTGTAACATCACCAGCCCTTTGTAGCCGTTGAAGATTGTCATCTTAAACTGGTTCGGCAATCCGGCTTCAAGATAAAAATCCATCTTCTTAATATAAGTAAGTTCATCCATAGTCTTCATCTTATTGATGGAATCTTAAAGGAGACACAATTCAGATTGGACCTACTTATCTCCTAGTTTGGGAGTGGGGGAGTAACTTCATTGGGAGTATCACAATTTAAGACTTTGTCTTGTGCCAAGTTTGGGTTGACTCATCTCATGAACACTTTCTTGGTAATGGTTTTGAAAGGTATGTTTTCATGTCTCTATTTAGTCGATGTGGCATTTGATTAGCATTTTTTAATATATGAGCATGTCGATTCAATTAACAAATGTACTGGGTTAAAAATCAGGTTTTAAAATATAAACATTCTAAAATGCATAACCGATCCCCTAAATGGGGGCCGAGCTAAAAGAGATAAACATATATGGATAATTTTTTACAATTTATATATGGGATGTTTGAATCGATATTTGAGCAGAGTTTCCTTACCCTTGTTGCGTGAACCGAGTTTTTTTGGGGGGGAGTATCTCCACTTGAGATGCCCGGGGTGTAAAATCTCCATTTAGTTGGGCAAAGATTTTTTTAGAATGTTAACTTTCATAGAATGTGTGCAGAGGTTTACCTCTAGTTTTTCTCGGAGGCGAATTTTTAGAAGTACGAACCTTATTCGGGGGGAAGTGACTTCGTGAATGTGCAAACTAGTCTAGAGGTGAAAGTAACTTTTATAAAGTATTAACTTATTCGAGATTTTTCAAAATAAGCTCGATTATCTCGATCACTCATGATTAAAGAAAGTTAAAAAACTGAATCAATTTTGGGTTTTAGGGTCCATTTAAATATTGGCGGGACCTCTATTTATTAGGTTTGCTTTGAGATGTTTGACCATGTGGTTAACGTTGTCCTTTGATCGCGCGGTTAAAGGACGTGGCATGTATAGGGCCAGTAAGGGGTGAGGGGGAATGCGTATGGCTATGAAATGCTTTTATGTTATTTTGTAATGATTACATATATATGGAAAGAGATAACTATGCAGTTAAAGGATCCCCACAGGGTTTTCTTGGCTATTTTGAATTTTCTTCCTATTTGGTCTCCAAGGTTCTGTCTCTCGAGTTTTTAGGGCTTTTGGTGGGTTGTATTTTCAAGGGTGTTTTTACAAATGGGGTGAACATGATCCACACCCTGATTGTGAATCGGTGTGTCCACAACCTTTGACTTTGAATCTCTTACCATTTTCTCAACTTCTTTCTTAGCCCGTTTATATTTCTCAAAAGTTTCTTATTTTTTTGCCATGTTTTAAAGAACTCCCATTTGATTTTTACTATAATTTGTACTTCCCATTCCATCTCCAAGTTTCTTTAAATTGTGTCTCCCTGCCTTTTGATTATCCAACAATTTTTTCGATATCTCCTAATTCATGTAGCCACATTATCCCACATTATGTTAGAATCCTTTTCGAAATTCCATGACGTTTCATTTAATATTTTATCCTTAAATATTCCTAGTTGTTCTCCTTTTAAGATACACCACCTAGTTCATGGGTCAATCTTCTTTTTTCGCAATCATTATTGATTTTTAATATTTATATACAACCCCATTATGCTATGTTATAAGATTAGAATCTCTCCCAAGATAACCTTACAGCCTTTACATATTAATTGGTCTCCATTCATAGTTTATTCGTCTCTTATTCGTTCCACTTTTATAAGTTATCAATTGTTTAAGCATCTTTTTAAAACATGTATTTACTAGTACAAAATCATAATCCATCGCAAAATATAATATAGAGTCTCCACTATTGTTCCTATTTCCAAAATCATATACTCTATGCACCATCTCATATCCTACATGATCCCCTCCTACATAGCCATTAAAATCTCCCCTATATATATTTTCCAACATAAGAGTATTTCTTGAATTAGTTGTAATACCCGCGCATTCTGGCAGGCAAGGTGGCCAAGCGCCGCAGCCAAACTACGTCGGGTGCCACTAAATAAGTTATCATTCTTAGCGTGTGACAGATATATGAGACATATAATTTTTTTCACACAATATAATAATCAAATTGATCCAATAAATGTCAACATTCAAGCAATATTAAATTCATCACCATGGTAATCTCCAAAATAAATCAAACTCTAATTAAATATAAATCTCAGTGAAACAATCCAACTATGAATATTTAATAAATTCGTAAACAACTATGGAACCGATTGACCCACCAAATCCATAAATAAAAGTCTCATAATAAAAAGCGACGAAAATAGAAAGCAAGCCTAAACTACAACAGCATATAATTTAAACCTCCATCTACATCTCTAAAAATCTCTTATGTAGTTACTCCAACGCTATACCTGAAATATTAGTCAATGCAATGGGTCAGAGCCCACCGCATGAATACTAGCTACTCTCCCCAATTAGGGTCTATGAACCCAGATAATATTATCATACATGATAAACATCACAATAGAGTTTTAATTTAAACGAGATATAAATTAATATGCGAATAAAAATAACTATCACTATCTACCCACATAACTAGGCCATCCATTTATTTAGTTCCAATTATTATGAGACAATATTCAACTAACTTTTATACTTTAATTTAATTTATTTTCCACATTTTAATTTATTCGACACCCGTATAGCCAGTTCACCCTCTCCCAGGTCCTGCACATATTACTGGCATGCCCAAAGTTTTACACCACACACCATCACCTCACTATAGCTAGTTCACTCGTATTATGTTAGCCCTGCACATATTGATGAGGTTCCACACACGACACGTCACTATAGCCAGTTCGCATGTATTATGTAAGCCCTGCACATATTGGTGACATCAACACACACCCACGTCGCTATAGCCAGTTCGCCCCTTATTAGCCCTGTACATATTGGCGACGCCAATCCATTTCAATACCCTTTTATTACCATAGGCATTAATTCCCAATTTCTAAATTTATAAGTATTTTATATTAACCCCATCCTATTATAAGGCATAAATCCCCAAACCTATCCCTAGTCCCATACCTAGAGGTTTCCAAAACACAAGTATGCCCTACCTTATTATATAAAATGAATCTCTACCATTAATTTCCTCCTAGTCTCGTGCCTAGACTATCGAATCAACAGAACTACACAAAAATCAGTCTCACACCGGAACATCTCATCCGTATAAATCTACAAAAACTAGTTCCATACCTAGAAAGTGTTAATAACTACTAAGCCATACTCACTAGTCCCATACCTAGAAAACACTCCTAAAATTTATGTGAAAGCATAACTACCCCAAAATCTTATCGTTCCCGTGGTGTCAAATATAATTGAATTCAACAAGTCGCATAAGACGTTCTATGAAAAATTCTAAACATTTTAGATAAGTTCATAAATAAATCTAATTTCATTCATTCAATCAATTTCAAAATTAAACAACTTACTTTATGCAACTAATATAATTTCATCATCATGCAAGTTTATGGTGTACACAACAATAATTTCTCTTTTATCACACTTGCATATCCAAATCTATATCCATATTAAAAAAAAGAATTTCACATCTACCCTTAGAACTCAAGGGTTATAAGTCTTAATTCATATTAAAAAATTTCATAAAAATAGTCCCTTAAGGTTTCTAGTTTATTTTTAAAAAACCATGAAAATTAATGTTTAGGCAGTATTTAAAACGCATAATACTAAAGAGAAAGAATAGAAGATTCGTGATTGTAGAGAAGTCGATTGAAAATTCTGATTTGATGGTTGCGTTCCTCTTGAAAAATCAGTAAAGACTCGTTCTTGAATGATCTTGAGAAAACACGGTTTGAGCCTTCAAAACTTGGGTTGAATATTGATTTTAAATGGGGCTACGGTTTGTAGATAAGTGTTGATGTAAAAAAGTAGATTATATCTAATTAATCAATCACAGATAAATAAGACAAAGGATTTTTAATGTGGTTCAGCCTTATGAAAAGGGCCTATGTCCACTGTTTTGTATTGCTGACTGTTTGCCTTGAATCTCGATAGTAGGTTTACCAAGAGATCCAAAGTCCCCTTCTTATGAGGAGGTTATAATGCATTTATAGCCTTGAGGCTATACATATGAAAGGATAATGCGCTATTATCTAGTAGACATATACATCTGTACGATAATAATGCGCATTTAATGCGTAGTTGTCTTTTGATTCTCTTGATTTGGATGCTCTGCACGCTAAGTAGCTCGAACCGCTTAAGTTTCTCGGTATGCTTAAGTTGCTCGGTATCTTTAAGTTTCTCGGAGCAACTGAGTAGTTCGGTGACAGTATGTTGTTCGTTGAAAGTATTTGTATTTGCTACGTAGGCTGACACGTGTCTTCAAGTGATTGGTCCATATCAGCAAACTAAATTTGGTATCAACAGAAGCCCCCAATGTTTCACAATTGAGGTTGAAGGTGAGTGTGGAACATTTAGCTTGAAAATAAGTTGGATTACGAGTCTTCATGAATTTTAGGAATATTTTCATTGTATATAATTCCTTTTTGAGCGCATAATATCAAGCTTCATATTTATTTTGAATTTTCACAATCACTTCGATATTTGTGCCCCTTTTCCTCTTTTAGCCATCGAAAACGCAAATGTCCTTCCTTGTAATCATTGCTTTTCTCCATTCCCGAGGTAAAGTATTTAAGCGCGATAAAAATTCTATCGTCTTCTACTTTTCAAATCTGTATCTTTGAACTCTTCATTTTCTCTCTATCTTGTGCCTTCGTTCTTTCCATCATTCATTGTCAACCGATCTCTCTTTCTTCTGTAAGATCTTCTTCCCTCTTCTTTATTTACTTTATTCACCATGGTTTATCTTGTTGAATCATTGGATAAATTTCGGTCTGACTTTTCAATCCCATCGTGGGTTATTTTGGAAGAACTTTCTTGTCCTTCTGATTTATTTTCTTCGGCCGAGGGACACTGGTTCCCAAGTCTTTTTGTAGCTGAGTGTGACCTTTCTTTCTCGCCAAATCCCCTATATTTGGAGTTTTGCCAATATTTCAATATTGTACCTTCAAGAGTAGCTCCAAATACATGGAGGGTAGTTAATGGCGTACATAGGTTGAATCAACTTTATGGAACTCGTTTGGGAATTCTAGAAATTATGTATTGCTATAGATGGGTTACCAGTGACAATAATTTCTATTTAACAACTAGGTTTTCGAATAGAGTGTTAGTTGTCAACCTTCCCGATGCCAATAGGGACTATTTTGATCATGGGATTGTGATAAAAAATTGGCAACACCCTCCATTAACTGGAAATTATGTGTACCAAGGTCCCAAGTGTCCACCTTATGGCAATGGGATAGGTTGTTTTTATTTTTGAAATCTTATTTTCTTTGTATTCGATGAAATGCATCACTGACATTAATTTTGTTTGTTACAGTTGACCGTAATAGGAAACCTCCAAAAGAGACTGACGTTAACATAAAACATTTAAAACTTATCTGGGGTTTGCATCAATCAGTTGCTGGGGAGCACATTAGATCGGCTTCTTATTTATCGTAATACAGAAGCTACACTTCATCTTTCATTGCTCGTCCTGTGGTGGTTGATATTGATCAGATACCAACCTATGAAACCAGTGTGGAAGGTTCTTCTTCTAACTTAAGTACTCCTATTACTGATCTAGTGAAGAAGAGAAAAACTCCTGTATTTTTTGACAAGTATGCTTTTGCCACTGAGGAGGCAAAGAATAATAAATAAGATGTCCCAGATGAGGGGGGCAAAGAAAATAGATGCACCCCCCTCTACTGCTGCTAAGGAAGTTGGAAAGAAACCCCCCGTGCCTCCAAAAAAGACAGCACCTTCGAGTGAGACTGTTGTTATCTCACCAATAGAGACACTACCTTTAATTGAAAGTGCTCCTGCTCCTCCGAGGAGATTGAAAATAAGTTCTACTGAGAGACCTGTTGACCCTATCTCTCAACCTTCAAATGTTGAAGGTAATGTTCTATCTCTTGTTCCTTTGAGCTCTGCTATGGGTTTAATCAAATCTTGGACTGTCCCAGAATTCCAAGGCATTGAAGATACCTTTTCTCATGAGAGAATTACTACTCTGGCTGCTAAACACATTGCATTAGTAAGTATTATTAGCCTGAGTCCTTTATTTTCTAGTATTATGTTTATATATTGACTTAAATTTCTTTCTTTTTTCAGCTTGTGACGTGTTTCAATAGCATTTTGAAGAAAGATGAAGCTATAAGGGTTTCCACCTTAAGAAGATTTTACTGGATTGACTCAATCTTTGAAGGAATCTCATCATAAGTACGAGGAAGACAAAGATGCTTGGGAGAAAAAATTCAAGTCTGTTGAAGCAAATCGAGATCAAGTTGTGACTGCCTCCAAAGAATTGAAAAAGAAATTAAAGGAGGCCGAACAACATAATACTGAGCTTAAAGTCAATCTTAAGTCTGTCGAAGAAAATATCGCTAAGCTTCAAGATGCTGAGCGACATAAGATTAAGGTAGAAGAAAAATTGAAGTCTGCTGAGGAGCTCCTTAGAGAAAGGACTTCCTCGAAAAAAGCAAAAAGTAAAGTTGCTGTTAAAAAAATATTTTAGTGATGGTTGGGACAAAGGTTGGAACAAGGGCATAGATGTTATGTCTTCTCAAATGGAGTATGCCAGTGTTAAATATTTTAGGGACGGATGGGTAGCAGCCTTGAAGAAATTAAAGGTTGCTGAAAATTCTGAGTTGTTCCAGGAGCATACTCATGCCCTCCTCCCTCTCCTAGAGAAGAAGAAGAAGAAGATAAAGCTGCTTCAGACGAATCTTCCATAATTACAGGAGAGCAGGTCCCCATTATTGCTGTTGTTCAACCTTCCGAGCAAGTCCAACAAGCCAGCACATCTGTCGAGCAACTGCCATTATTCTCCGAGCAGCCAACCCCTTCATCCAAATCGTCCAAAGAAGTCGTGGGAAATAAGAAGAAGGTGTAAAATTGTTTGGGTCTTTTATTTCTTTGTTTTCTTGGATGTAACCCTGATTTTTGTTTTCCTTTATCATGATGAATAAAAATTGGAACTTTTGTTGTTCGTCTGGAATTTCTCTCTTACTTGCTCTGTTAGCATCATTGTTGATTTTGTTTTTCATTTTGTCTTTGCTAGTTTGTGGCCATGATGGAACTCTTATCAGCTAATGATACATAGTTGATGAAGAAGTGCAATGACTATTTCAAAGTTGGTCATGTAGACCTTACTGAGGCCCAGATAATTGACATCCTCGGATCAGGTGCTTCTGAATGAGCAGTTGATGCTTATCAGTACTTGAAGTGCCTACTTGATCGTGCTGTAGCCAACAATGTGGCCTATTATGAAATGATTGAAGATCTTCAGGGAACGATCGAGGAACTTTAACAGCAGTACAAGGAATCCACTACACTTTTGCATCAAGGTTATAAGAAAAAGTACTAGTAGTTGAGTGCTGACAAGGGATATGACAAATACATTTTAGCTCATAAGAAAAAGGAAAGTGTGTTAAAGCTTGAGATTGAGGAGCACAAACATAGTGCCAAGTTGCTGGAGCAAGAAAATATCGCGTTGCAGAAGGAAATAAAACAACTCAAATCTGCTGCCTCTTCTTCTTCGGGAGCCTTGGTCCCAATTAATGATGATGGTTTTTCCTTTTTAGAAGTAGAAAATGCTAACTTACGGGATGAGTTAGAAACTTTGAAATGAGAAGGATCTTCCACGCCTGCTCGTAGCAGAGCAAGATCTTCTTCTCGATGATGAGCAAGGACTGGTCGGGTTACTATTAATGAAACGAGAACTCAATTGGCCTTAGAGAATCAATTCGTTCAATTGATGGCGAAGAATCAAGCTTTGGAAAACATGTCTAAGAAGATTCTGAGTTTCATCGACTAACTCTCTAGTTAGAATTATGCTCTGGAAATTAAAGAAATTCTTATGAAAAAACTCCACGAGCAACTTGAAAGATTAACTTATCAATTTCACAAATAGCCCAAAGAATTTTGGATGGCTGGGTATAATGAAGCTCTGTATCATCTTGATGCTCGTTTGCAGCAATCGAACAATGAAGGATATAAGCAGGGGTGGTTGAATGCCTTATGTGTACTAAAGCTGGAGCAAGGTCATTTCTTGTGGGATTATTATGAACCTGGAGTTCTTGATTTACATGGGCCTCCCTTCAGACTTGACCTTAATTGGATTCCAGCCCATGCTATTCCTCGGATTTTGATCTCCAAGTATCTCGGTGATTATAGTCTTCATTCAAACTTTAAGATATCTCGTCCAGAGCACTTGCTTGATCGACAATCCATAAGAAATGTCAGAATGCTGCGAGATATGAATTTCATAAAATCTCCTTATGCATTAGATGATCCTCCAGCTAGGGTGGAACCTGTTTCAAAATCAGAGGGAAAGAAACCCATAGAATAGGATATACTTCATATCATATGTAATCTACTTGGTTTTAATGAAGAAAGTTTTACAATTTCATTTCTTTGTAGAATGCCTTTGTTACTCGTTGGTGAATATATATCCTGTTTTGTTTTTAGATAATGGAATTTGTCCCATTTGTTGTTTGATTATAGTGACTTGTCACTCTTTGGGCCTAAGCAATGGAATAATTTTCATCCCATGTTCCTGTTTAGTTGTAGTAATCTCGTCTGGATTACCTTGTTGCCTAGACAGTGGATGCCCCGGGAGGTCGTCCATCTTCTTGCCTAGTTTGGTACCAACCAATCGGAGCGGATGGTTATTGAATTACCGACCAATCGGAGTTGGTGGTTAATGAATTATCGACCAACCGAAGTTGGTGGTTATTGAATTACCGACCAATCAGAGTTGGTGATTATTGAATTACCGACCAATCGGAGTTGATAGTTATTGAATTACCGACCAACCAAAGTTGGTGGTTAATGAATTACCGATAAATCAGAGTTGGTGGTTATTAAATTACCGACCAACCGGAGTTGGTGGTTAATGAATTACCAACCAACCGGAGTTAGTGGTTAATGAATTACCGACCAATCGGAGTTGGTGGTTATTGAATTTTCGACTAACCGGAGTTGGTGGTTGCTGCTCTGCATGTGTATAATGTGTAGTGTGGAGCACTAATATTCTGAGAAAAAAAAATTCAACAAAGGAGGAAATATGAGGGAAACATCCTTTTATTCATATTGAAAGAACTGTGTTACATGTGGACTTTAATTACTGATAGTACTTGTGCAGATGCTCTGCATTCCATGCGTTCTTGAACTCTTATCCTTCCAAGGTTTCAATTCTGTATGTTCCAGGACAGACAACTTCAGTTACTCTGTAAGGTCCATGCCAGTTGGCCTCCAGTTTGTTATGCTTTTGTAATACTTTCTTCAGCACATAATCCCCTTCTTTCAAATCGCACTGCTTCACCCTTCTGTTGTAGAACAAGGCTGTTCGTTGTTGGTATGAAGCATTCCTGATGGTTGCTTCTTACCTGACTTCTTTGAGCACATCCAGATCTAAACGCATCATCAAGTCTCTTATAGGAGAATTAAAATTAATCACCCTATGTGTAGGTAAACCCAATCCATCAAGTATGACAGCCTCACTCCCAAATGTCAACATGTATGGAGACTCCCCAGTTGTTATTCGTGGTGTAGTGCGATAAACCCACAACACAGAGTGTAGCTCGTTGATCCAATTTTCCTTTGCATTATCCAGCCATTTTTTCAAACCATTCAGTAGGGTTCTGTTCGTCACTTCAGTTTGCCCATTGCTCCGGGGATGGCCTAACGCGGAGTGGATCTTCAATACATTATATTGATGATAATATGCCGCGAATTCCTCATTGTCAAATTGGGTTCCATGGTCAGTAATGAATGCGTGTGGGAGACCATATCTGTAAATAATACTCTTCCAAATAAATTGATAAACCTTGCCATATGTCATATCAATGAGAGGTTTAGCTTCCACCCATTTGGTAAAATAATTCATAGTAACCATGAGATATTTGAATCTTCCTTTGGTCGTCGAAAGTGGCCCGACCAAGTCTATCCCCCACATGGAGAATGGCCAAGGGGAGGTGATGGGTGTTAATAATGCCTGGGGAGTTCTTTGAATGGAAGAGAAACGTTGGCATTTATCGCACTTCTTAGCATAAGCTGCGCAATCAGCTCTTATCGTTGGCCAGTAATACCCCTGCGTTGTTATTCTCTGCAAAAGCATCCGACCTGCTACATGGTCTCCACAGGACCCTTCGTGAACCTCTTCAATCAAGTCCTTAACTTAGTAGGGATGGACACATCTCTGTAGTGATGCTATAACTCCTCTTCTATACAAAATGCCACTGGTCAATACATAACGAGCAACTTTAACTTTCAATTTCTTGGCTGCGAGTTTATCAGTTGGCAAAGCCCCCTCTTTGATATAGGCCCTGATGGGGTCCATCCAAGAAGGTCCCAAGTCTAGGGTAATGAAGTTCATCATCAAGTCTTCGTCTATGCTACGACCAGCCAGGATTTCTATTAGGATTATTCTTCGTAGCTCGGTGCATGGGCGTCGGCTCTTGCATTCTCCAATATCGGTATTCTGATCAACTGAACTGCGGTAAAAGTCGAGACAACTTCCATAGCCTTTGCATGATACTTGATCATTAGTTCTCCCTTCGCTGCATACAATCTGAGAATTTGATTTACGATTAATTGTGAATCACTGAACACCATGACCTGCTCTGCCTTCATGGTTTTGGCCAAAATTAGACCCACTGTCATAGCCTTATATTCAGCTTCATTATTGGAGGCTTTAAACTGAAAGTGTAGAGCATATTTTATATCAATTTCATTAGGACTGTTTAAAACAATTCCTGCTCCACTACCTATGGCACACGAAGAGCCATCCACATACAGATTACATACAGGTACTTCATTATCAAATTTTTGATCAGATAGAGTTCCTTGGTGGAATATTTGATACTTCCTTTTGTCCTCCCCCATCCCTTCTCGTTGCTCATTGATTATCTTCTCTTGATCTTCCACAAATGGAAGTTGGTCGGGTGTTAAATTCGATGATCCCGTAACATCCACGGTTTGGTCTGTCTTAAACTCCTGCTCTTCGAAGGCATCAGAGTGAGTAAACTCTGCGATAAAATCCGCTATTGCCTTCCCTTTAAGTGATAACCTAGGCTCATAAACTATGTCATATTCACCAAGTTCTACTGCCCAGTACATCAATCTTCCTGATTTCTCCGGTTTATGTAGAGATTGTCTTAATGGCATATCAGTATACACCACTATAGTATGGGCTTGGAAGTATGGCCTCATCCTTATGCTCACTTCGTTTAGTTCCAGTGCTAACTTTTCCAGTCTTGTATATCTGATCTCTGCTCCTCAAAAGTCCTTACTGGTGTAGTAGATCGGTTTTTGTACTCCGTCCTCCACTCTTATCAACGCCGAGCTAACTGCATTCTCTGAAACTGCCAGATACAAGTATAATCTTTCTCCCATCACTGGTTTAGATAACAATGGAGGGGTTCCCAGATATTTCTTTAACTCTTGAAAGGCCTCCTCACATTCATCATTCCACTCAAAAGTTTTTCGAAGTGTTTTGAAGAATGGGAGGCATCTGTCTGTTGCTCGTGACACAAATTTGTTAAGTGCTGCGATTCGTCCTGTGAGGCTTTGCACTTCCTTCTTCGTAGTTGGAGATCGTAGCTCCAATAGAGCCTTGATCTTTTTAGGGTTGGCCTCGATACCTCGTTGGTTAATAATATATCCAAGAAACATGCCTTCTCGTACTCCGAATATATATTTGGTGGGATTCAACTTCATTTGATATTTCTCCAATTGATCAAAAGTCTGATCTAGGTCAACCAAATGATCAACAGCTTTCTTGCTTTTCGTCAGCATATTGTCGATATAAACCCCCATGTTATGACTAATTTGCTCTATAAACACCTTGTTCATCAGCCGTTGATATATTGCACCTGCATTTTTAAGTCCGAAAGGCATAACATTATAGCAATAAATTCCCCTTGGGGTGATAAAAGAGGTACTTTCCCTGTCCTCAGGTTTCATTTTGATCTGGTTGTAGCCAGAGTAAGCATCCATGAAACTCAATAATTCATGCCCCGAGGTAGCCAGAGTAAGAATCCACCAACTGATCGATTCGAGGCAAAGGAAAATGATCTTTTGGGCAACTTTATTAAGATCAGTGAAGTCCACACACATCCTCCACTTATTGTTTTTCTTCTTTACCATCACCACATTTGCTAGCCAATCTGGATATTTAACGTCCTCAATAAAAAAGGCTTTCTGTAGTTTCTCTACCTCTTCCTGTATAACTTGGTTCTTTTCAGGACTGAACACTCTTCTTCGCTGCTTCACTGGCTTGATTTCCTTGTTCACATTGAGCTCGTAACACAGGAAACTCGGGTATATTCCTGGCATGTATTCATGAATCCATGCAAAAGTTTATTTTCTGCGCCTTAGAAATGCTACCAGTTCCTGTTTTAATGATACATCCAACGACGCACCAATTTGGGTTGTTCGTTCTGGGTGTTCATCGTCCAGAATGATATTTTCGGTAGCTTCCATGACCTGTCCTTTCACGAGCTGAGACTCGTCTCTAGGATCTAATGTTTCAATCTCTGCATCTTCTATTTCATCCACTTGATAGGTAGTAGTCTTCTTCCTGGATTCTTCTCGTTCTTCCTGTACGGCAGATGAATAGTAGCATTCCCGAGCTACTTTCTGGTCTCCTTTCACCACTCCCACTCCAAAGTTGGTTGGGAATTCTAAGCATTGATGTAAAATAGATGGTACTGCTTCGAACTTCTTCAGACCTACCTTTTCCAAGATGATGTTGTAAGCTGATTAAATATTTTTATCCATTACGAAGAAGCGTACTCTTTTTGTTCGACAACCAGTCCATGTACCAATAATGTAGAATGAAAGGCCCCCGATTTTTAATTTTCTTAATTAAAATATTATTTCCTTTTATATATATATCAAGATGCGAAAGCGTAAAGAAGTGTGATGGTTCACAAACAAACGAATTACCAAGTTTTAATTTTCTTAAATAAATTCAAATTAAACCCAAGTGAAAATTAATTAAACACAAGAAAATATAAAGTTTACTTAAACCAATTAATTCAAGTCCTAGAATTTGGGCAAACCAATTTTAGCAAATGACTTGAATTAAATAAACAATTGTCCAAATTTAATTAGTACCCAATTAAATTAAGAGTGACAATTAAAAACCATTTTTATCTTGAATTACCCTAAGCATGAGTTCTAATTCATTATGCAAGATAAGAATAAATCAATCACACTACGCCGCGATGTACGAGGAAAAACCCAAGATGGGAAACAACCTCGGACGGCCCTAGCCTCAAATCCACTAGATACGAAATTTACAAATACAAGACAGAAAGGCTTACAACACACGACTCGATCCCTCTCAAGCCCCGACGCTTCTTCTTGTAGATACCTCTTCCTAACGGATAACCTTGGAGCTCCACCGAGGTCTCGGAATTCACCGATCGGACTTTATATGGTCACCGTCACCCTAGCAAGGAGCCTTTCTCCAAGTGGGTAATGTCATAACAACCTCTTCTTCTTTCTTTATGGGATGTAGAAGAAAACCCGAAACTTCTCTTTGAACGGAAGAGATGAACCCGGTGCCAAACTCCAAGCAAGATATATGAATATGGGAACTTGGAAGAAACTAATTTGGGTGTAAACTAGAGTGGTGTATATTTTTCTCTTTGTTAAAAAACACACACTCAAAACATGATCTTTTTCCCTCTTTGATTTTACTTTCAAAACACTTTCTAGGAGTTAGTAGGATATGAAAAAGATTAATCAACAAAAGTAATTCCCGCACATATTAAAGTCTGAAAATAGTTGGTTAAGAATTAAGTGAGGAAGTGGGTGAAAACTTCTCAAAACTGCCAGAAAACTGTTCCCGCTGGAAACTCGTTCGAACGACATCTCGTTCGAACAAGTCTTCTAACGAAGTTCCAGTATGAACTCGTTAGAAGATCGTTAGAAATCTCGTTAGAACGACAATCTCGTTCGAATGATATTTCGAACGAAGTTCCAATATGCCATAATGGGAAGTCGTTGGCAAGTTCGTTCAAACGACAAACTCGTTCGAACGAATCTATCGAACGAAAAACCAGAAAGTAGGAAAATCCAATTTTAGCCCAGAAAACTTTATAAACTTATTTAAAGTTTTAATTAGAAATCTTTCTGAAAATAAAAACACAGTTTTAGCTAAACCTAACACCCAATAAACAAGTTCCAAGGTCCTATATATATATATATATATATATATATATATATATATATATATATATATATATATATATATATATATATAATTGCATTCATACCTTGGGAGCATGAAACCATGGTTTGATGACATATACACGAGGCATGAAACCGGTGTGATGATGAAGCTTTATACTCTTTGCCGCTACGTCTTCAACAAACTTTTCATAGGCTTGAGAATATTACAATTAAATACAATCCTATGAATAAATGTTTTTGTCCTGAATTGATCCAAAACTATATATGGACTCAATTGAAAATTTGTGTCCTTACAAATCTCCCCCTTGTAATACCCCGTATTTTTGTGATATTTATTTATGGGATTAATTGAATTAAATGTGTATTAATTGGGAATTAATCCGGATAAAATACTAACGAGATGTGAGTTGGTATTTGATTATAATGTGTACATACGACGTTATATGAATATTGAAATTATTAAATTTGTCGTGAGATTGATATACGGTAATTTGAGAAATTCTGTTGAGACGCGTGTGACAGTCGCATCAGGAAAGTAATTATTTAATTAAAAAGTGAATTTTATTTATATTAACCGTATGGTCATTTTGAGTGCGCCAACGCGTCCGGAAGGGTAGAAATAGTCAGAAAATACTAGCCGGGGGTTTAGTTTGGGTCCCGGGACATTTTTAGGCCATACTAGCAACTTAAAAGGGTATTTTGGTAATTTTAGAATTTTGGGAATTATAACCCACGAAAATTAGAGTTTAATTTTGATTAATAAATAAACCCACCAACCCATTATCAGCACTAAACTAAGTAGTGGGCTACGGGAGAAGTTTAGAATAGAAGTTAAGGGTCCAAAAATAAACCCCCACCTCCATTGTCATCATCTTTAGAGAAGAACTTGTTGAGAGAGAGAGAAAAGAGAATTCTGCAGAGAGAGAGAGAACAATTCAACCTTCAAGATTCAACATCAAATTCAGAGAAAGATTAGAGGCAAGTGGTTTAATTATGTTATTTGCAAAGAATGTTTCTTCCATGCGTAGGAAATTTATATAATTGTTTTGTTCTTGGAGAATGATAAAGACCCACTGAATTGGAATTAGAAAATTACATTTTTATGAGGAGATTGCATGTAGAATTGTGTTAGGGTGATTATTCTGATAGAAATACATCTTTTATATCACCAAAAACGGATTTAATTATGTCTATGGATGACTTTAATTTTCTAGGGTTCATGTTCATGGGATTTGGGGAAAATTGGGGAGATTTGATGATTAGATGATGTTTAGGAAGTTTTTACCCTATATAAATGTTTAGTTATGACCTATGAATGTTTAATGTGGATTAGAAACCTTAAAACACTGTTGGGTTAATGTTGGGATGAGTTTTGAGAAGAGAAAATTGGTGAAAAACGTAATAGGAATTTTCTGGGCTCGAACTGTCACCTCGTTAGAAGACCTGCCCAAGTCGTTCGAACGAGCTCGTTCGAACGAGCTTCTAACGAGTTGACAGTTTTCCTTCTAACGAGGGGATGTTCGTTCGATGACTTTCATTCGAACGAGATCTCGTTAGATGCCCACTTCGTTCGAACGAACTCTCGTTCGAACGACCTCGTTCGAACGAGACTTCTAACGAGTTGACAGTTTGGCCTTTCTGGCCTGGTTTGATTTCTAGTGTCCCGTAACCTTGGTTAATGGTAGAGATAACCTTACCTTGATGACTAATTGATAGAGTTGGGATATTCGGGATATATTGGGGAGTAAAATATAGAAGAATGATTAGAACCAAATGGTAATTGTGGATTAGGACGCGAATAACTAATTACGACGTGAGGATAATGGATGATATTTATATATAAACCGGGGACACGTGTATTGGTATGAGAATGATAAGTATACCACTAATAAAATATGTTAAGTACTAAGATGTGTGCATGCTTAGTATACGTATATGATTTTATGTGTATGACATACCTACCATACTTGCTATCACGGGAGGTTTACGTTCGCTTAGGGCCATCTAATCCTTGTGTGCCCGGATTTAGATTGGTGCCTAGAGAACATAATGATAGAATGACTTATTTGTGAGTTAATAAGTCAGCTGACTATGGATCATAGGTATGTGCGTGACCCATGGATATGTTGAATTATGTTCGCCTCCATTTTCATGTGTTGTGTTTATTCTAACAATTCCTGAGAGATTCGTAATTTGTGATCCTTATGTACGTGATGTACCGGGATGGATAGCAGAGTATGAGTGCACCACAACTTAGCCTCGGGGTGCTTCTATTGTATATTTATGATGTGAATAATATACGGTTAAATGAAAATAATTGTTATGTTTGAATGTGAGAATCATTATAATAACGCATTGAGAATATAAAATGGGAGATAAAATTTGGTAAATTGTTCTACTAATACTTTGAAATTTGAGAATTTAAGTAAAGCTCTCTATTAAATTGATAACGTTGGGACTTATAGTACGAATCGAGTAGAAAGGACAGTATTGGTTTTGGTCTAGTTAGATATGAGAAACACTTGAATGGGCATGGTACGTTAGGAGTGCACAATTAGTCGAGAGGTGAGTATTTCATGTGAGAGCACGTCCTAACATGTACTTTGCATTCATTATTTTAATGTTATTAAAGCACTTGCTGTTTTTAAAATACTCTCCACATTCGGGCTCTGACCCGTTTGCTTTCAAATCTATCTTTTTGTAAAAAACATTTTAGGTGCCCAGCCACAAGGACACCATGCATAGGAATTCTATACAGGTGACGAGATGTAGCTTTTGTGGAAGTTACAGGGCCTTGATAGTAGACGCTTCCTTTTCTTGTCTTGATTCCATATTCAGATTCATCATTTGTAGGGCATGTCGCCCATTTCTTTTAGTGATACTTTACATTTTAGTTATTCAGACTTTTGGTTTGTAATTAATTCAGGATGCAAACTTGTTTTATTTCTTTCCATATTGGGATTGTTATGAGGAGTATTTCCTCTAGACTCATTTTTACTTGTTGATTTACTATAGTTGGACTTTATTGTGAATGATTATTTTATCCTTTACATTTCACTTATTGCATGTTAATCATATTTAATTTAAAATTTGACAACTTACTTTTTAAATACTAGGTGGTTAGAAATCATTAAAATGTTTTCGACAGTGATGCTATTAACTGAACCAACTTGGCATTTTATATTAATTTAATAAAGGAGTAGCTACCCGATATTTAATTAGTCGGGGTGTCACAGGTGGTTTCAGAGCATCAGGTTCTTGTGTCCATTAGGATCTGTACGACTTATTATGTTTCCGCTGAGCTTTCTTTGATGTAGAGCCCTATATTTTAGGACTGTTGTATTCCTTTTTGTATGCTTCGCTCTTCATCTATTTTAAGTTTATAACTGCGAACTTATAGACTTTACTTTTATTTCAGATGCCTCCACGACGTGCACAACGGGTTCCTAGGAATGCACAGCCCGAGCCACAGCCATCTCCAGTACAGGGCACCATGAATGCCGCCGAGGTTGCAGCCATTGTAGCCCAAGCGATAAATGCCGCTCTCGCCGTTGTATAGCAGGCACCACCCCAGGCGCCGGTAGCCGCGCCAGTTCAGGCACATGCATTCCCGTCTTCTTGGGAACGTGTTCGAGATGCTTTTCAGAAAGCACACCCTCCGGAGTTCGTAGGTAGCTCCGATGTTGTGGTATCTAGTCAGTGGAGGAAAGATATTCAGAGGCACTTGAGGATGTATGAGTGCACCGATGTTCAGAGGCAGATACTAGCTACTTTTAAGCTAGTGGGAGCTGCATTGCAGTGGTGGGAGTCTATTACCACCGCGGAGGAGAAAAATACTCTCACGATACAGGAGTTCTGGGTGCAGTTTGACCGTAAATATTTTTCGTCGGCTATTCACACGGAGATGAGAAGGAAGTTGATGAGCCTCAAGCAAGAGGGAAATACTGTGGCCGAGTGTGAGGCCGAATTCACTAACTTACTGAACATTGTCCCGGATGAGATACCGATAGAAGAGAAGAAGTTTTAGAAGTTTATAGATGGATTGACTTGGATGATCCGTCAGCATTTATTGGGGAACCTCTCATTGGCAACTTATTCTAACGTGGTTAACGCTGCACTGCTCCATTTCCAGGACCACCGCTTTCACTTGACATAGGGGAAGCGATCAGGAGAGTCCAGCCATCAGGGCAGGACAGGGAGAAATGGTGCCAGCGGGGCACAATCAAGTCAGGGTCAGTATAGGCAGGGTGATCAGGGTTCCCAGCAGGGGGATTCTAAGAGATTCCGATCAGGGGGTTTCAGGAATGGTCAGGGAGGTTTTAGGCAGGGCCATCAAGGTCCGAACGGCCATCAGGGTCAGAATGGTCAACAACAGTTTCAGCCGGGCCAGCAGGGCCAGGGGAGGAATGGTAACTGCCACCAGGGTCGAGGGCAGCAGGGAGAGCGAGGGGGAAACTTCCAGGGGAAGTGTTTCATTTGTGGTAAGATTAGCCACAAACGTCAGGATTGTCCTGATAAGGGCAGGGCCCCACAACAGCAGCAGCAGGGTGCTCGACACGAGCCGCAGAGGCCTATGTTTCCTGCCGCCCTCCCAGCACCACCGCAGATGGCAGCATTACCACCCATACCAGCAGTCCCAGTTCAGCAGGGACAGCTTCAGTATGGGAGAGTGTATCAGCTCCAGCAGGTCGCAGCCCCACAGGATCCGCCAGCCATTGAGGGTATGTTCTCTATTCAGGGGACTCTGGGGCGCATTTTATTTGACACGAGGGCTACACACTATTTTATTGCTATGAGATTTGCACGCACCATTGGATTGTTAGACACCGCAGATAGCACCGCTACTTGTGTAGACTCACCGTTGAGTAGGGGTTCCAAGATTTCGCTTATGTGTAGAGGTGTGGGTATAGAGATCGTGAGGTTTACTTTACCCGCTGATATGTTAGTGTTAGAGATGACCGAGTATGATGCCATTATTGGTATGGATTGGCTAGTTGCGTACCGAGCCATAATTAACTGTTTTAGTAGGAGTATTATCTTTGCTGTTCCCGGGCAGGAGATGTTTTTGGTGGCGATGCCTCGTCCTGAGGGAGGATCATCCACTCATTTGTACTATATAGAGGAGGAGACCTCTAAGGAAGGGGTGATACCACTTGATTCGATTTCGGTTGTTCGAGAATTTGCCGATGTATTTCAGGATATACCTGGATTACCTCCGAGTAGAGAAATAGATTTTGTGATCGATTTGACGCCGGGCACTCGGCCTATTGCCCGCGCACCTTACCGTATGGCTCCAGCTGAGATGAGAGAGTTACGGGATCAGATTGAGCAGTTGTTGGGTCAGGGGTTTATCCGGAGGAGTGCTTCTCCGTGGGGTGCCCCTGTGTTATTTGTAAAGAAGAGGGATGGATCGTTGAGATTGCGTGTAGATTACCGAGAGTTGAATAAGGTCACGATACGGAATAAGTATCCGTTGCTCCGAATCGATGACTTATTTGACCAGTTGAGAGGAGCTTCTTTCTTCTCAAATATTGATTTGCGATCGGGATACCATCAGTTGCGTATCAGGGAAGAGGACGTCTCGAAGACTTCTTTCTTAACGAGATATGGTTCCTACGAGTTTTGGGTTATGCCTTTTGGTTTGACCAACGCTCCAGCAGTGTTTATGGACTTGATGAATAGGGTGTTCAGAGAGTTCCTGGACCAGTTCGTCATTGTTTTCATTGATGACATTCTGGTTTACTCCCAGACAGAGGAGGAGCACGCCGAGCATTTGAGGCAGGTTTTGCAGACGCTACGTCAGAACGAGCTGTATGCAAAGTATGAGAAGTGCGGGTTTTGGCTGAAGGAGGTTCAGTTTTTGGGGCATATTATTTCCGACCAGGGGATATCTGTTGATCCGGGGAAGGTATCCGCGATGAGGGAGTGGGGACAACCCACGACACCGACTGAGATCCTAGTTTCTTGGGCCTAGCAGGATACTACAGGAGGTTTATTCGGGGTTTCTCAAAGATAGCGGGTCCTTTGACACATCTGACTCGTAAAGGTGTGCCGTTCATTTGGAGTGATGCCTGTCTGTTGGCATTCGATGAATTGAAGGACAAATTGACCTCAGCACCTGTGTTAGCATTGTCGAGACCGGGAGTTGAGTATCTAGTTTACACCGATGCGTCCTTACAAGGACTTGGAGGTGTATTA
The DNA here is from genome assembly GCA_949130495.1 of Sambucus nigra. NCBI lineage: Eukaryota > Viridiplantae > Streptophyta > Magnoliopsida > Dipsacales > Adoxaceae > Sambucus > Sambucus nigra. The sequence goes on along the minus strand of OX422211.1, from coordinate 577,541,058 downwards.
CAGCAGGAGAGTCAGGCCATAGCTTATGCTTCCCGTAAGCTTAAGCCTCACGAGAAGAATTACCCCACTCATGATTTGGAGTTAACGGCAGTTGTATTTGCCCTTCGGATTTGGAGACATTACCTTTTGGGGGAGAAATTTCGATTGTTCACAGACCACAAGTCCCTACAGTACCTATTCACGCAGAAGGAGTTGAATATGCGGCAACGGAGGTGGCTTGAGTTTGTGAAGGACTATCAGTTTGATATACAATACCACCCGGGGAAGGCTAACGTGGTAGCAGACGCGTTGAGTCGTAGGCCAGTAGATGAAGTGGCAGAGGTGTGGAAGGAGTTGGGACACAAGGATGCAGTGGCCCGATCATTCATGTCGGTGACGACTGTTACACCGCATATTGTCACGAGAGTGGTAAAGGCACAAACAGATGACTCGTTCTGTCAGGAGCAGATAGTTCGATTACTAGCAGAGGGAGCCGAGTCCTATACCGTTAGTTCAGACGGGGTATTACGCTTCAATGGGAGACTGGTAATTCCGGAAGGGGAGGAATTGCGACACGAGGTGATGGCAGAGTCGCACGGCTCACGATTCGCGGTACATCCTGGTGGGGACAAAATGTACCAAGATATGAGACGTCAGTATTGGTGGAGCGGGATGAAGAGAGATATTGTTGTGTTTGTTTCTAAATGCGCCACTTGTCAGCTGGTAAAAGTGGACCATCAGAGACCGGCAGGACTTCTACAGCCATTAGAGGTCCCGATGTGGATGTGGGAGAGCATCTCCATGGACTTTATCACGGGGTTGCCTACGTCACAGAGAGGTCACGACTCCATTTGGGTAATTGTGGACAGTTTGACCAAAGTCGCTCATTTTCTACCCGTAAGGACCGACTACACTACGGGACAGTATGCCCAGCTTTTTATTGCAGAAATAGTGAGACTTCACGGTGTTCCCCTAAATATCGTGTCCGACAGAGACAAGATATTTGTTTCACGATTTTGGGAGAGTTTTCAGGAGGCCATGGGCACGGAATTGCGGTTGAGTACGGCTTATCATCCACAGACCGATGGGCAAACCGAGCGTACAAATCAGATGTTGGAAGACATGTTGCGGATGTTCATCATTGACTTCGGGGGTGGATGGGAGCAATATCTTCCACTGGTGGAGTTTGCTTACAAAAACTCCTACCAGTTCACCATTGGTATGGCTCCATTTGAGGTGTTGTAAGGTATACCTTGTCGTTCCCCAGCATGTTGGTTGGAGGTGGGGGACAACAAACTACTTGGGCCGGAAGTAATTCAGGATACTTCGGCGAGGATAGAATTGATACGGAGTCGCATTCGGGTAACTCAAGATTGGCAGAAGATCTACGCTGATGCGAAGAGGTTCTTCAGGGAGTTCCAAGTGGGGGACCAGGTTTTACTCAGAGTATCTCCTATGAAGGGGATTATGCGATTTGGGAAGAAGGGGAAATTGGCACCGAGATACGTGGGACCATTTCCTATCATCGAGCGGATTGGGTCTGTTGCGTATAGACTTGGATTACCGGAGCATCTACACAGGATTCATGATGTGTTTCATATTTCCTCGCTACGAAAATATCTTAGAGATGATTTGGCTCATTCTCACATTGCTTCGGAGGACATTGATCTCCAGCTCGACAGCTCCTACGAGGAGGGGCCGATTGCTATTTTGGACCGGAGAGAGCGAAAACTGCGGTCAAAGATAGTTCCGTTAGTACGTATTCAGTGGCGGCATCATAATGTCGAGGAGTCCACATGGGAGCGCGAGGATGAGATGCGCGAACGTTACCAAGAGTTATTTTTACCAGGTACTTTCTAGTTCCGAATTTCGGGACGAAATTTTGTTATTAGGGGGGAAGTATGTAATACCCCGTATTTTTGTGATATTTATTTATGGGATTAATTAAATTAAATGTGTATTAATTGGGAATTAATCCGTATAAAATACTAATGAGATGTGAGTTGGTATTTGATTATAATGTGTACATACGACGTTATATGAATATTGAAATTATTAAATTTGTCGTGAGATTGATATACGGCAATTTGGGAAATTTTGTTGAGACGCGTGTGACAGTCGCATCAGGAAAGTAATTATTTAATTAAAAAATGAATTTTATTTCTATTAACAGTATGGTCATTTTGAGTGCGCCAACGCGTCCGGAAGGGTCGAAATAGTCAGAAAATACTAGCCGGGGGTTTAGTTTGGGTCCCGAGGCATTTTTAGGCCATACCGGCAATTTAAAAAGGTATTTTGGTAATTTTAGAATTTTGGGAATTAAAACCCACGAAAATTAGAGTTTAATTTTGATTAATAAATAAACCCACCAACCCATTATCAGCACTAAACTAAGTAGTGGGCTACGGGAGAAGTTTAGAATAGAAGTTAAGGGTCCAAAAATAAACCCCCACCTCCATTGTCATCATCTTTAGAGAAGAACTTGTAGAGAGAGAGAGAAAAAAGAATTCTACAGAGAGAGAGAGAACAATTCAACCTTCAAGATTCAACATCAAATTCAGAGAAAGATTAGAGGCAAGTGGTTTAATTACGTTATTTGCAAAGAATGTTTCTTCCATGCGTAGGAAATTTATATAATTGTTTTGTTCTTGGAGAATGATAAAGACCCACTGAATTAGAATTAGAAAATTACATTTTTATGAGGAGATTGCATGTAGAATTGTGTTAGGGTGATTATTCTGATAGAAATACATCTTTTATATCACCAAAAACGGATTTAATTATGTCTATGGATGACTTTAATTTTCTAGGGTTCATGTTCATGGGATTTGGGGAAAATTGGGGAGATTTGATGATTAGATGATGTTTAGGAAGATTTGGCCCTATATAAATATTTAGTTATGACCTATGAATGTTTAATGTGGATTAGAAACCTTAAAACACTGTTGGGTTAATGTTGGGATGAGTTTTGAGAAGAGAAAATTGGTGAAAACGTAATAGGAATTTTCTGGGCTCGAACTGTCACCTCGTTAGAAGACCTGCCCAGGTCGTTCGAACGAGCTCGTTCGAACGAGCTTCTAACGAGTTGACAGTTTGCCTTCTAACGAGGGGGATGTTCGTTCGATGCCTTTCGTTCGAACGAGATCTCGTTAGATGCCCACTTCGTTCGAACGAACTCTCGTTCGAACGACCTCGTTCGAACGAGACTTCTAACGAGTTGACAGTTTGGCCTTTCTGGCCTGGTTTGATTTCTAGTGTCCCGTAACCATGGTTAATGGTAGAGATAACCTTACCTTGATGACTAATTGATAGAGTTGGGATATTCGGGATATATTGGGGAGTAAAATATAGAAGAATGATTTGAACCAAATGGTAATTGTGGATTAGGACGCGAATAACTAATTACGACGTGAGGATAATGGATGATATTTATATATAAACTGGGGACACGTGTATTGGTATGAGAATGAGAAGTATACCACTAATAAAATATGTTAAGTACTAAGATGTGTGCATGCTTAGTATACGTATATGATTTAATGTGTATGACATACCTACCATACTTGCTATCACGGGAGGTTTACGTTCGCTTAGGGCCATCTACTCCTTGTGTTCCCGGATTTAGATTGGTGCCTAGAGAACATAATGCTAGAATGACTTATTTGTGAGTTAATAAGTCAGCTGACTATGGATCGTAGGTATGTGCGTGACCCATGGATATGTTGAATTATGTTCGCCTCCATTTTCGTGTGTTGTGCTTATTCTAACAATTCCTGAGAGATTCGGAATTTGTGATCCTTATGTACGTGATGTACCGAGATGGATAGCAGAGTATGAGTGCACCACAGCTTAGCCTCGGGGTGCTTCTATTGTATATTTATGATGTGAATAATATACGGTTAAATGAAAAGAATTGTTATGTTTGAATGTGAGAATCATTATAATAATGCATTGAGAATATAAAATGGGAGATAAACTTTAGTAAATTGTTCTACTAATACTTTGAAATTTGAGAATTTAAGTAAAGCTCTCTATTAAATTGATAACGTTGGGACTTATAGTACGAATCGAGTAGAAAGGACAGTATTGGTTTTGGTCTAGTTAGATATGAGAAACACTTGAATGGGCATGGTACGTTAGGAGTGCACAATTAGTCGAGAGGTGAGTATTTCATGTGAGAGCACATCCTAACATGTACTTTGCATTCATTGTTTTAATGTTATTAAAGCACTTGTTGTTTTTAAAATACTCTCCACATTCGGGCTCTGACCCGTTTTCTTTCAAATCTATCTTTTTGTAAAAACCATTTTAGGTGCCCAGCCACAAGGACACCATGCATAGGAATTCTATACAGGTGACGAGTTGTAGCTGTTGTGGAAGTTACAGGGCCTTGATAGTAGACGCCTCCTTTTCTTGTCTTGATTCCATATTCAGATTCATCATTTGTAGGGCATGTCGCCCATTTCTTTTAGAGATACTTTACATTTCAGTTATTCAGACTTTTGGTTTGTAATTAATTCAGGATGCAGTCTTTTTTTTTATTTCTTTCCATATTGGGATTGTTATGAGGAGTATTTCCTCTAGAATCATTTTTACTTGTTGATTTACTATAGTTGGACTTTATTGTGAATGGTTATGTTATCCTTTACATTTCACTTATTGCATATTAATCAGATTTAATTTAAAATCTGACAACTTACTTTTTAAATACTAGGTGGTTAGAAATCATTAAAATGTTTTCGACAGTGATGCTATTAACTGATAAAACTTGGCATTTTGTATTAATTAATATAAAATGTAAAGGATAACATCACTGTCGAAAACATTAATTAATATAGTTGAAAACATTAATTAATACAAAATGCCAAGTTGGTTCAGTTAATAGCATCACAGTCGAAAACATTTTAATGATTTCTAACCACCTAGTATTTAAAAAGTAAGTTATCAAATTTTAAATTAAATCTGATTAACATGCAATAAATGAAATGTAAAGGATAACATAACCATTCACAATAAAGTCCAACTATAATAAATCAACAAGTAAAAATGAGTCTAGAGGAAATACTCCTCATAACAATCCCAATATGGAAAGAAATAAAACAAGTCTGCATCCTGAATTAATTACAAACCAAAAGTCTGAATAACTGAAATGTAAAGTATCTCTAAAAGAAATGGGCGACATGCCCTACAAATGATGAATATGAATATGGAATCAAGACAAGAAAATGAGGCGTCTACTATCAAGGCCCTGTAACTTCCACAACAGCTACAGCTCGTCACCTGTATAGAATTCTTATGCATGGTGTCCTTGTGGCTGGGCACCTAAAATGGTTTTTACAAAAAGATAGATTTGAAAGCAAACGGGTCAGAGCCCGAATGTGGAGAGTATTTTAAAAATATCAAGTGCTTTAATAACATTAAAACAATGAATGCAAAGTACATGTTAGGACGTGCTCTCACATGAAATACTCACCTCTCGACTAATTGTGCACTCTTAACGTACCATGCCCATTCAAGTGTTTCTCATATCTAACTAGACCAAAACCAATAATGTCCTTTCTACTCGATTCATACTATAAGTCCCAACGTTATCAATTTAATAAAGAGCTTTACTTAAATTCTCAAATTTCAAAGTATTAGTAGAACAATTTACCAAAGTTTATCTCCCATTTTATATTCTCAATGCGTTATTATAATGATTCTCACATTCAAACATAACAATTCTTTTCATTTAACCGTATATTATTCACATCATAAATATACAATAGAAGCACCCCGAGGCTAAGCTGTGGTGCACTCATACTCTACTATCGATACCGGTACATCACGTACATAAGGATCACAAATTCTGAATCTCTCAGGAATTGTTAGAATAAGCATAACACATGAAAATGGAGGTGAACATAATTCAACATATCCATGGGTCACGCACATACCTACGCTCCATAGTCAGCTGACTTATTAACTCACAAATAAGTCATTCTAGCATTATGTTCTCTAGGCACCAATCTAAATCCGGGCACACAAGGAGTAGATGGCCCTAAGCGAACGTAAACATCCCGTGATAGCAAGTATGGTAGGTATGTAATACACATAAAATCATATACGTATACTAATCATGCACACATCTTAGTACTTAACATATTTTATTAGTGGTATACTTCTCATTCTCATACCAATACACGTGTCCCCGGTTTATATATAAATATCATCCATTATCCTCACGTCGTAATTAGTTATTCGCGTCCTAATCCATAATTACCATTTGGTTCAAATCATTCTTCTATATTTTACTCCCCAATATATCCCGAATATCCCAACTCTATCAATTAGTCATCAAGGTAAGGTTATCTCTACCATTAACCATGGTTACGGGACACTAGAAATCAAACCAGGCCAGAAAGGCCAAACTGTCAACTCGTTAGAAGTCTCGTTCGAACGAGGTCGTTCGAACGAGAGTTTGTTCGAACGAAGTAGGCATCTAACGAGATATCGTTCGAAAGAAAGGCATCGAACGGATATCCCCCTCGTTAGAAGGCAAACTGTCAACTCGTTAGAAGCTCGTTCGAACGACCTGGGCAGGTCTTCTAACGAGGTGACAGTTCGAGCCCAGAAAATTCCTATTACGTTTTTCACCAATTTTCTCTTCTCAAAACTCATCCCAACATTAACCCAACAGTTTTTTAAGGTTTCTAATCCACATTAAACATTCATAGGTCATAACTAAACATTTATATAGGGCCAAATCTTCCTAAACATCATCAAATCTCCCCTATTTTCCCCAAATCCCATGAACATTTCTAGAAAATTAAAGTCATCCATAGACATAATTAAATCCGTTTTTGGTGATATAAAAGATGTATTTCTATCAGAATAATCACCCTAACACAATTCTACATGCAATCTCCTCATAAAAATGTAATTTTCTAATTCCAATTCAATGGGTCTTTATCATTCTCCAAGAACAAAACAATTATATAAATTTCTTACGCATGGAAGAAACATTCTTTGCAAATAACGTAATTAAACCACTTGCCTCTAATCTTTCAATGAATTTGATGTTGAATCTTGAAGGTTGAATTGTTCTCTCTCTCTCTCTGCAGAATTCTCTTTTCTCTCTCTCTCTCTACAAGTTCTTCTCTAAAAATGATGACAATGGAGGTGGGGGTTTATTTTTGGACCCTTAACTTCTATTCTAAACTTCTCCCGTAGCCCACTACTTAGTTTAGTGCTGATAATGGGTTGGTGGGTTTATTTATTAATCAAAATTAAACTCTAATTTTCGTGGGTTTTAATTCCCAAAATTCCAAAATTACCAAAATACCCTTTTAAGTTGCCGGTATGGCCTAAAAATGACCCGGGACCCAAACTAAACCCCCGGCTAGTATTTTCTGACTATTTCGACCCTTCCGGATGCGTTGGCGCACTCAAAATGACCATACGGTTAATAGAAATAAAATTCACTTTTTAATTAAATAATTACTTTCCTGACGCGACTGTCACAATCGTCTCAACAAAATTTCCCAAATTGCCGTATATCAATCTCACGACAAATTTAATAATTTCAATATTCATATAACGTCATATGTACACATTATAATCAAATACCAACTCACATCTCGTTAGTATTTTATCCGGATTAATTCCCAATTAATACACATTTAATTCAATTAATTCCATAAATAAATATCACAAAAATACGGGGTATTACACCCCTTTGGCTATTCCAGGACAAAAACCAAACGAAAATCCTAAAGGGCCGTCAAGCTCACTAGACTCAAAACATAACCCACCCAAACTTGACTCAACCCAAGGATCAAACGCTTTGCTATTGAACGATGACGCTTTAGAAGAATTCCTGCACACTTAAGCAAACTCATCAAATGCATAGGGAATATCAAAGTATTTAAAGCAATTAAAATAAATACTTCCCCAAAATTAATTCTCCTCTTTATCAAAATGATTAACCCAAGAAGTTAGCTACTCCCCCTAAGTTAAATCTCCTAAACTTAGATAAGATTATAATAGGATAAGATACCATTTTCTCCCCCTACCATTCTCTCCCTTTTTGTTCAGGAATAGGCAAAGGATAAAGAACAAATATAAAAGCATGTTGAAGCTTAAAGTGATAAGACATGAAAGCATATGGGCAACAAAAGCATAACTAATCCAAGATAGATACCAAAACTAAAGTATACGCATAGAAGGACTAGAAAGCAAGGCAAAGGCTAAACAAAATACCATATATATATGTACTAGAAATATATCAATAATGCACATGCACATATATATATATATAGATATGAACACACACATGACACAAAATACAATAAGTTTGCACACTCGTATGGCAAAAATGTGTCATATGGAAACGGACGTGTTGGGGTGTGAACTAGTAACAATTAAATTTAGACCCAATCACTTAAAACATATTCACGGAGTTCTCAATTGATTGCAAACTTCATCACATTTGAATATAGCCTCATGTGACAATATAAATTGAACTCAATGAACAAACATACACAATGCATACAAGCCTAGCATATTGATGATTCTACAAACCAATAGAGTCATGACATGAAATACGCAACTAGGATAAATGGACATTGTGAAAACCGTGGATATACCATCCAATTCTCCCTCCATAAGCTTTGTTGATACCAAAATTAATATGCTGATATGGACGAATAATACGAAGACACGTGTCAATCTACGTGGCACAACAACAACGAGGAAGTTCATTTCCCCGACCAACTCATGTTCTCTCCGAGCAACGAGGATACACCGAGGAACTTTAGCACTCCGAGGTACTCCAGCGCTCCGAGGAACTCCTGAGAAAACTAAGGCGGTCCGAGCTGCATCTCGACCACAGCATTAATTGCCAGATAATCAACAGTTCAACTATTCATTGAATGCTTATTATCTTGGCGCACACGCTGCATTAAATGTATTACCCTTTCTTATGTATATCATTTAATGTATCAACCCTTTCATGTACACCCTAAGGGCGATAAATACCTTGTATCACCCTCATTCAAAGGGACCGGAATTTCTTGAGAGAACTTGTACTCGAGAATTCCCAAACACTCAGCAATAACATAACAGTGGACGTAGGCCATTCATATAAGGCTGAACCACTTTAAAAATCTTTGTCTCATTTTATTTATCTGTGAGTGAATAATTAGAGGGATCTAATTTTTTACATCAACAAGATTTTATATTAATTTTGAATGAATATATCAATCAAACACAGGCCTTGGGAAATTATTTCTCTTTTTAATGCCATATTTTCTGTTTTTAGTCCTTTGGACCACGTATTTCTTTTAGGTCCATTAAAAAACGGTGGCTTACAATCGCAAAGGATCACTTAGTCCTTTCGGAGCCCTTCCCTATGTACATTTTTATTTATCATGTTTTCATTTTTCACACAAATCTCACGTGCAATGGATTTTGACATGCACTAGTCCTCCTAAGTCACAAATATATAGATGACAAGATTAGAAGGAGAACAACTCACATAGCGCAAATATACATTTGAAGTTAAAATTTCAAAAGAGCTCGTGCATGTGTGAATATAGGCATATAAAAATAGAATCCATTTAACCAACACAAAATCCAACTAATCCATAAAAATATGGTAAAGAACATTTTAAGGATTGACAATCTAAACCAAAAGTTCTAGCCACATGGGAGCGTTAAAGAAGGGATTCAAATACAAGTATATGCCACTTAAAGTGTGTCAAACTAAACTACACACAAAATAAAATCTTTTTGAGTTTTTGAAATTTTTAACCAAAAATAAAAAATATATATACTCAAAAGACAAACAAAAATCATTTGAATTTTTCATTAAGTTTAAATTACCAAGAGATAAAATCCAAATGATAAACAAAAATCTTTTTGTATTTTTTTATTTAATGCAAACAAAATGAAGGAAATATAATACAAAAGATAAACAAAAATCATAATTCTAGCATGTGATAAGCATGGAGTATAGACTAGAAAATGATTAAACAAGCATACATTTAGCATGTGAATATAGCATGAAGTACAAAAGCTAAAGTATGCAAACAACTAACACATTTATCCATTAGATTTAGCAAGGGAGGAAGCATGTGATAGTAAATGAGAATCAAAAACTCTATTTTGCAAGGCAACTAAGTCAGATTTCCTAACCCAAATTAATGAAGAGTGACTATCTTGGGGTGTAGGAATTTTAAATACATTGGTTGCATTACGTTGGGATTTTCTAGGAATTCGTTTAAGATCAAAACAAAATTTCTTAAGATGACCTTTTCGACCACAATGTGTACAAGTAAAAACATGTCGAAAAGATTTACCTAAGGAGTGATCTCTAAATGCATTCCTAGTAGATTCTCCTAAAACGTTGGTCTTGGCTTTATGAGTAGACTCATTACAAGTATTGAAGCCTAAACCGCAAGTGTCATTTTTAATTTGGACCGTTCCTAATATTTTATCTAATTTTTCCGAACGACACTCCAAATCAAATTTGACATTACTAGAGTCTTTTAATTTATTTTGTAATTCTAAAATGTTAGACTTTAATAAAACATTTCGCTCTTCAAAAGCAAGAAGCTCCTTTTTCAAGGAATCCATTAAACCCCTAAGGCTATCTCTCTCGCCTTCTATATATTCAAGCTTCTCTAAAAGATCTTTCTCTCGTATCCTAAGGTCTTTAACCAACATACTATTATCAACCTTGATACGTTCTTTCAAACTAGCTTCTAACTTCAAATTAGCTCTTTTCAATTTAATAGATTCTTTATTTAATTCTTGAAAATCATTTTGAAGCTCACTCACATTAACCACTTCTTCATTTTCACTCTCTCTTTCTTCTCCACTCTCACTATCATAAAAAATAAGAGAATCATAAACTATGACCTTGGAAATGTCATGTGTTAAAGTTTCATCAATCGATGAGTTCTGACTATCATTCACATGACTAGCCATAAAAGCCACAAAATTAGGCTTAGTGGGGGAATCAGGTCCCTCTTCCTTATCACTATCACTAAGGGTCGCATTATATGCAATGGGTCGTTTACCCTCTTTCCTTAGTTTAGTGGGGCATTCAGAAGCCCTATGGCCATAACCCTCACAACCAAAACACCTATTAGACTCGTCCCTATTTAAATTTTCATTAATAGGTTAAGGGATCTTCTCGGTTTTATCATTCTTAGGAGTTTCAGATTTCTTAAAATCATTTTTAAATTTATCTTTGTTAAATTTAAGAAATTTTCTAAATTTACGAGCAAACAAAGCCATGTCTTCCGAGTCACTATCACTCTCGCTCTCTACTACTTGTTTGACCTCTTTTCGGGCTTTTAAAGCAACCCTCTTTTCAATTTTCTTTTCAGTTTTAGAGGGAAACATATCTAGTTCATAGGTTTGTAAATCACCTACAAGCTCTTCTAATTTCGTAGAGGCTAAAGATGGTAAAGAATTTAAAATGGTCACTTTTGGAATAAATCTATATGGTAGGGACCTTAAAATTTTCTTTACAACTCGGTTGTTGGGTATTTTCTCTCCCAAATTAAAAGATGAATTGACAATATCGGAGAGTCTAGCATAAAATTCATCAAAAGTTTCATTATCGTTCATTTTGAGAGTTTCAAATTGAGTGGTGAGGTTTTGGAGTTTCGAAGCTTTAACGACACTAGTTCCTTCATGAGTTAGTTGTAAAATATCCCAAACTTCTTTAGCGGTTTCACACGTCATAATACGTCAAAATTCATCCGGTGTGACAGCGCTAAACAAGGCATTCAATCCACGAGAATTAAAATTAAAAAGTTTAAACTCATTCTCAGTCCATCTATCAGCCGGTTTGGGAACACGTTCATTTTCAACTAAGTGAGTTGGTGGGGATCACCCGTTAACAACAGACATCCAAACTCTCTCGTCGATAGATTTTAGTTCCGATTTCATTCGCGCTTTCCAATACGCGTAGTTAGAACCATCGAAAATAGGAAACTTAGAATATGGGGAAAATTCCATTTTAGCCAAAAATTATTTAAAGGAACTTTAACGAAATAATTTATCGCGTTGGCTCTGATACCAATTTGCAGAATGAAAGGCCCCCAATTTTTAATTTTCTCAATTAAAATATTATTTCCTTTTATATATATATCGAGATGCGAAAGCATAAAGAAGTGTGATGGTTCACAAACAAACGAATTACCAAGTTTTAATTTTCTTAAATAATTCAAATTAAACCCAAGTGAAAATTAATTAAACACAAGCAAATATTAAGTTTACTTAAACCAATTAATTCAAGTCCTAGAATTTGGGCAAACCAATTTTAGAAAATGACTTGAATTAAATAAACAATTATCCAAATTTAATTAGCACCCAATTAAATTAAGTGTGACAATTAAAAACTATTTTTATCTTGAATTACCCTAAGCATGCGTTCTAATTCATTATGCAAGATAAGAATAAATCAATCACACTACGCCGCGATGTACGAGGAAAAACCCAAGACGGGAAACAACTTCGGACGGCCCTAGCCTCAAATCCACTAGATACAGAATTTACAAATACAAGACAGAAAGGCTTACAATACACGACTCGATCCCTCTCAAGCCCCGACGCTTCTTCTTGTAGATACCTCTTCCTAGCGGATAACCTTGGAGCTCCATCGAGGTCTCGAAATCCACCGATCAGACTTTATATGGTCACCGTCACCCGAGCAAGGAGCCTTTCTCCAAGTGGATAATGTCGCAACAACCTCTTCTTCTTTCTTTATGGGATGTAGAAGAAAACTCGAAACTTCTCTTTGAACGGAAGAGATGAACCCGGTGCCAAACTCCAAGCAAGATATATGAATATGGGAACTTAGAAGAAACTAATTTGGGTGTAAACTAGAGTGGTGTATATTTTTCTCTTTGATAAAAAAACACACTCAAAACATGATCTTTTTCCCTCTTTGATTTTACTCTCAAAACACTTTCTAGGAGTTAGTAGGATATGAAAAAGATTAATCAACAAAGGTAATTCCTGCACATATTAAAGTCTGAAAATAGTTGGTTAAGAATCAAGTAGGGAAGTGGGTGAAAACTGCTCAAAACTGCCAGAAAACTGTTCCCGCTAGAAACTCGTTCGAACGACATCTCGTTCGAACGAGTCTTCTAATGAAGTTCCAGTATGAACTCGTTAGAAGATCATTAGAAATCTCGTCAGAACGATAATCTCGTTTGAACGACATTTCGAACGAAGTTCCAGTATGCTATAATGGGAAGTCGTTGGCAAGTTCGTTCGAACGATATTTTCGTTCGAACGACAAACTCGTTCGAACGACTCTATCGAACGAAAAACCAGAAAGTAGGAAAATCCAATTTTAGCCCAGAAAACTTTATAAACTTATTTAAAGTTTTAATTAGAAATCTTTATGAAAATGAAAATGCAGTTTTAGCTAAACCTAACACCCAATAAACAAGTTCCAGGGTCCTATATATATAGAATTACATTCATACCTTGGGAGCATGGAACTATGGTTTGATGACGTATAAACGAGGCACGAAACCGGCATGATGATAAAGCTTTATACTCTTTGTCGCTACGTCTTCAACAAACTTTTCATAGGCTTGAGAATATTACAATTAAATACAATCCTATGAATAAACGATTTTGTCCGGAATTGAGCCAAAACTATATATGGACTCAATTGAAAATTTATGTCCTTAAAAATAAGCATATCCAACTTGTTCGTCCCAAATGAAAAAGCCTTTTTGCCAGTAAAACCGAGGAGGGGCCTATGATAGGGCTCCAACTGGGCTAACTTCAGATTCAAACTGTCAAAGCATAGGTAGAACATGATGTCTGTAGAGCTACCATTGTCCACCAGTACCCGTGAGATCGCCACTTCCTTCATTCTCATCTTGATTACCAATGGGTCATCATGAGGATATAGTACACCTGCCAGGTCATTTTTAGAAAAATTGATGACTAGTTTATCCCTATTCACCTTCTTCGGGTGATCATCTTCACCCAAGGTTATTCGCTATATGTACGAGCAAGCTTGGGCCTCATTGAGGTAAGCTTTTCTCTTCGCAGATAGATCTCCACCTCTTGCATCTCCACCTGTAATGACATTACATTCAAATGACCCAAAATGTATTGAAAATACCTCGCGTTCAAGATGTTTTGGTCTTTTGGGGAGATCGGGGTCATCTTCTGGATCATCTTCGTGATCTCTCTTCTTGTCTTCTTTTGCTCGGTGAGGAGACTTAGATCTTTGCCTTCCTCGGTCGCTGGTCTTTCCATAATTTTGGCGATCAACATACTTAGCTAATTTTCCTTGCCTGATGAGTGCTTCAATTTCATTCTGGAGAGCTATGCAACATTTGGTCGTGTGACCATGGTCTTTGTGGAATTCGCAATATTTGGACTTGTCCCTTTTGTCAGGATCTGCCTTTATTTTCCCTGGCCAGGCTAACTCCTCGCTATTCTTGATCTCCTCTAGAATGTGATTTATGTCTACCTTTAAGGGAGTATAATTTCCATATTTCCTCATCTGCTCCAACACTTGCTTACCTTTCAACTGCTTGTTGCCACTATTATTCTTCTGATCCTTCTTCTCGGTTTTACCAGCCTCAACCTTGGTCTCTTTAGTCTATATATTCTTCTTTGCAGTCATAGCTTCCTCAACGTTCATGGTCTTGGATGCCTTTGCCATCAGTTCTGCCATGGTTCTAGGTAGATCCTTGGCCAAAGTGTAGTACAACTTATCTGGTAGAAGTCCACTCATCAGAGCAGTAATTTCTATTTTTACCAATTACTTCAAGTTTCTCGTTATTGAATCGAGTAATGTAATCCCTGGTACTTTCTTCTGGCTTCTGTCTAACACTCAGTAAGTGTGCTACTCGTTTGACTGGTTTTGCTCCAAAACAGAAATTCCCTATGAAAAGCTCTGCCAGTTAAAGGAAGGTCGCAATCTTCCCCCGAGGAAGGTTGTTGAACCATATCTGAGCTGACCCGGTGAGAGTTCTCAAAAACCCCCTGTATCTTATCTCGTCTAGAACCGCATAGATATCGGCAACAGCTTGGTATTGTTCTATACGGAGGATAGGATCAGTTTTTTCATCATATTTAGGTGTCACTATAGGAGCTCTTAATTTTGATGGCGTGGGAAAGTCCACGATTATCTGTACGAATGGTGTTTCTTGTACAAAAGTTCTTTGTAGGGGATACTTGGCGTTAGCCATCTCCCCTAACCTATCTTCCAACCTTTGAATAGAGACTTTCCATGCATCGTTTCCCACCTCGGGCCTATTTGTTCGAGCGACTGATCGCGTTGAGTTTTTCTCTTGGGATCTTTCATTACGGGCTGCTGGGCGTGATTGGGCAGAGCCTTCCCTTAGGTCGGATGGTCGTTGAGAGTTCCTCGATGCAATCCTAGGAGGACTTTTATTCCTACTAGGGCCTAAACGATCAAAATGAGAGACTTTACTCAACCGTTCTAGAGCACTAGTCCTTTCTGGAGTTAGAGTGACATTCCTTTGAGAATACGTAGCTCGTACTGATGAGGTCCGACCAGGTTGATATGAAGGACCACTAGATCTCTCAGTACGATATGAGTTAGTACGTCTAGATGGAGAGACCTCCGGGAATAGAGTTTGTCTAGTTCTTGAGGATGGCAAATGAGTATTTCTCTGAACACTTCGTTGTCCTGATTGGGCCGGCACTCCACCTTGAACAGTTTGTATAAGTTGACGCATAGTTTCTTGCATGGCCGTTTGACCTTGGGCCAAATTAGCCATTATGCCAGCCAGATCTTGAATATTTGGGGGAGTAGACGGGTTTGGAGGGACCCCAGTGTTTCGATTACTGGATTCCGAATTCTCAGGCATAGATAATGAGTTGTTTTAGTGAAAAACGCTAAGTATAGTCGTTTCCCACAGACTGCGCCAATCTGTTGATGTAAAAAACTAGATTATATCTAATTAATCAATCATAGATAAATAAGACAAAGGATTTTTAAAGTGGTTCAGCCTTATGAAAAGGGCCTACGTCCACTGTTTTGTATTGCTCACTGTTTGCCTTGAATCTCGATTGTAGGTTTACAAAGAGATCCAAAGTCCCCTTCTTATGAGGAGGTTAAAATGTATTTATAGCCTTGAGGTTGTACATATGAAAGGATAATGCGCTGTTATCTAGTAGACATATACATCTGTACGTTAATAATGCACATTTAATGCGTAGTTGTCTTTTGATTCTCTTGATTTGGATGCTCTGCACGCTAAGTAGCTCGGACCGCTTAAGTTGATCGGTATCTTTAAGTTGCTCAGTATGTTTAAGTTGCTCGGAGCACCTGAGTAGTTCGGTGATAGTATGTTTTTCGTTGAAAGTATTTGTATTTGTCACGTAGGTTGACACGTGTCTTCAAGTGATTGGTCCATGTCAGCAGACTAAATTTGGTATCAACAATAAGAGAGAATGAAATTATGAGAGGGTACTAATTTTTTAAAAGGCTAAAATGTATCTTAAAAGTCCTAAACCCGTCACTTTATATTTATATACCAAAAAGAATTTGAGTCGTAATCAAACACAAACACTAACAAAAATTACGGATGATCGGATCGTCGAAATTAGCTAAAATTTTGATATGTTATAGATGAAGGCGATACGAAGCTGTTCAAAAAAAATTCAACTCGATCGGACGGTCGAAATTTTTATTTTTTATTTTTTTCTCCTTGGGTCGAATCCTCCCTCGATTTTTATACAAAAAAAATTATAATTTTCAAATTTTAATCACGGTTTAAATATCATTTAAAACTTTATTTTTATATATAAATACCAACCTTTTTACGTTCCAAAATTAAATAGATTCCAAAAAATATTTTTTTTCAAAATTTAATTTAAGAAAGATTTTATCTTTAAAAAACAAGGGGCATTACATTAGTTTTTCCATTTGTTCCAAAAACTATACTTTTAATATGCCATCTAATTTTACTTGGAGTGAATATGTACTAACATTATTAATTGTATTTTCATCTAATACCATTTTTACAAGTATAAATCTATCACATCTCCAAATAACAGTTACGATATCATCCTTAAAGATCTTATCTACTATTATTCCGATGTCGTTCCATTTTTTTTGTATAATATAATTTAAACCATGTATTTTCTATTTCTCTAGATTTCTTACCAACCCATTTAGTTTCTTGTAAACAAGATATGATAACTTTTCTTTTATCATGGAATCAAATGGCTCAATTCCTTTTTTTTCTGTCATAGTCCCTATGTTTTAAGTCGCTAAATAAATATTTACATAAATCAACTATAACTATTCTTTTACACTTTTATCAATTATGTTTCAATTACTCAATATACATTCCTTATTATAATATTATATAATTAGGTTAAATAAACTATTAGTTTTAATTTTTTCCCAACATTATTTCTATCATTATTACATGAATCCAAAGGCAAAGAGTGTGGAAAAAATTATTTCTTTAATTTGAATTGGTTGATTTTGAAAAAGATGATCGAACTATCTTGTTAATCCCCATTTATATTATCAAATTCTTTAAGCCTTCCTTCCAATGTTGCCTCCAACTTGCTCTCTAATTAATCTTTCTCTATATATAAAGTCTTTTTTTAGGTTTACAGTAGTAAGAATGTGTACAGTGATACAAGATAACCTATATTATATTTTCATACTTTTAGTCTTATCACTTTTATTAACCCTAATTTTACATTAGCTTATGCGTCTCCAACCTTATCTTAATCATGATCAAACTTGACTTAATGGGCCACTCAATCCATATATGTAGTTCCTCATCATTTAAACAATATTTGGGCTTCCACGTGACCTCAAAAGTTCATCCCCATATCAAAATTTACTTAAATTGTCTTGATAAAATATAAGTAAGGGTCATTTAGACTTAATCCCCGTGAAAGTTAAAATGTGCCTAGATTATATGGATTGTCGCGCACACATCAATTTTAATTTTTCAAAATTAATTAGACCAATTGAAGTTTTGTACTAATTTATACTTGTATTATGAGAAACAATTAGCCAAATGTTATCTTACCCTAATCATGCATCTAGGTGTATAAACAAGAGTTAAATAAATAAATCACATAATACACTGATATATGAGGAAAACTCACAACAGAAAAATCCTCGGATGATGCTATCTTCGTTCCTTTGTAAGGACACAAATTTCGAATTGAGTCCTTTGTAGCTTTGGCTCAATTCTGAAAAAAAATATTTGAGTCATAGGATAGAGTTCAAGTTTATCCATTCAAGCCTATGACGTGTTTGTTGAAGACGTAACGACCAAGTTCATAAAGCTTCATCAAATGTCGTGTTTGTAGTGCCTCGTTTCTATGTCATCAACTTGGTTCCATTGCTCCTAAGGTATGAATGCATTTTGAATATATATATAGGAGATTGGAACATTTTTCATTGGGTGAATTTTTATTTTAAATTGTTGTTGTATTTCAGTAAGTTTCTTTAAAACTTTAAAATAAAGTTTCTGGGCTAAAAATAAAATTTTCAACTTTCTATTTTTTCGTTCGATATTGTCGTTCAAACGAGTTTGTCGTTCGAACGAGAATGTCGTTCGAACGAGGTTTGCAACGACCTGCCACTGGAACTTCGTTAGAAGTATCGCTCGAACGAGACTTCGTTCGAACGAGATTTGGCGGGAACAGTTTTTTGGGCAGTTTTTGACAGTTTTTCCCACTTTCCCACTAGTTTTCCCCACTAATTTTTTTTACAGACTTAATATGTGTGGTAACCAACTTTTTTCAATTAACTTTTTCATACTATTCCATCTCTAAGAGAGAGTTTGAGAGCATCATTCCAAAAGCAAAAAGTTTATTGTTTAAGTGTTGTTATTTTTCAAGAAAAATCTTTTAAACACTTGTTTTACACCCAAAGTTTAGTTTATTCAAGTTCCATATATATATATATATATATATCTTTCTTGGAGTGTTTGGCATCGGGTTTTACTCTACCGTTTGAAGAGTTCGTTTGGATTTCCTTCCAAATCCCTCAAAGAAGAAGAAGTTTATTTTGCTGCTACATTCTCACATGGTGAAAGGCACCATGTGTGGTTGATGGTGTACGTATTGTCTCATTGGTGGATTCCAAGATTCCGGTGGAGCTCCGGGGTTGTCGACCAGGCGGAAGTGTTTACAAGAAGAAGTGTCAAGGATTGAAAGGGGTCGAGTCGAGATTTGTAAGTCATCTGTCTTGTAATTATAAAACCATACTTAGTGGACTTAAGTCTAGGGTCATCTGAGGTTTTTTTCCGTTGTGGGTTTTTCCTCGTACATCGCGGCGTAGTGATTTATTGTTTCTTTTATCTTTTGCATAATTCATCTAGAACACATGCTTAGGTAAAAAGATAAAATTTGGTTTAATCACCAATTATTTTTAATTTTAGTGCTACATAATTATTTGGGTAAAATTTAATTTGATTTAAGTCATCACTTAATTTGTTAAAATTGGTTTGGCCTAATTTGATAATATTGAAAATATGACTTAGACAAATTTATAGGACTTGGGTTAATATGATTTAAGTGAAATTAACATAAGTGCATGTTTAATTTAATTTCACTTTGTTTAATTTTAATTTGAATAGAAATTAATTTTTTTAATTTGTTTAATTGAACCATCATCTTTGCTTCCACATCTAAAAAGGAAATTATTACTTTTTAAAGTATAAGATTTTTAAAATTGGGTCCTATCTTTTTCCAATTGGTATCAGAGCATTGAGTTAGAAAAGCTATCCGCTTTCATCCTTCGACCTTCTTCACAACAACACGCAAGCATTCACCCACGAACTACCACAACGTGTGCTCCTCAGACATCTCCGTATCCACCCATCCTCACTAGCGAACCTTCAATGCAACACTGACTCAGCCATGTCAAACCATACTCAGCAAAGATGAAGCGTAATCAAACGTTGGTGCTCAAACACGAGATCTCCAACAAGCATATGAGAATAAAACTTGGATCTCAAATGGTTTGGGTACAAAGTAGGGTTTGGAGTCTCTTAGATATGTCTCTAAATTTTTTTTTCGCAAAAATCAGTTCTTAAAAATAGTTGACAGCACTCATTTATATAAAAAACACGAAAAATGAGGTGGCACAAAAAATGATTTAACCCGTTTGAACGAAAATGTTAGGGTCGTTCGAATGAGTTTTGCAATCTCGTTTGAATGAAATAAATCTTATTCAGACTAGATAGCCAAACTCATTTGAACATAGATTGAACGACCTTCAAACGAATTTTTTTTGTAATGTAAGGAAAACTCGTTCGGTCATCGTTTGAACATTGTTTGAACGAAAACCCCATTCTCGTTTGAACCATTGAAAGAACTCATTTGATCGACTTATAGAAACCCGTTGAACAAGTGGAAAACTTAGTTTGAACAACTTCAACAAAAAAATATTTTTCTTTTAAAATTCCTTTTATGAAAAATGGCCTCAAAGAACTATAAAACAACACCCAAATGAATCCAGGGATCAAACCAAATATGCATCCGTACTTCTTGAGATCCTACAGACTTTGAAGACAAAACACGACACGATGATGACATTGCTTTACTTGACTGCTACGGTTTTCAATAACACATTATAGGCTTGAAGTATAAAAAAACTCAAGTCCTAACCTATGACTCACTGTGCTAAACATTCGTTAGTCACTTTTGATTTTTTACCAAAATACCTCCACCATTTTTTCTTTTTTCCCTCTCTTTTTCTCTCCTCACATATATCTCCCTCTCTAATTAATTTTTTTTTATTTTAATAAAAAAATGTATATCAAGAATAAAAAAGAAAGTATTCTAGTAACATAAAATATATTTTTAATAGATAAAAAGTGGGAAAAAGTTTTTATTTTATTTAATCCATGTTACTATTTATAAAAAATAATTTTTTAATTTCAAATAACAATATTTTAATTGTATTTAATTGATGAAAAGTGAAAAAAAACATATATTTATATAGTTAGTCTCCACATCCGTGTTGATATATATTTAGTTATTTTTAAATAACTAGACGTTTTATATTAAAAAAGTACATCTTTTCTAAAAAATCTTTTCTAAACTTCTTTTTTTAAATGAAGTAGTTTTGCATTTATGAAAACAATTTTTTATATAAATAAAAGTTTGTTCTTTTCATAAATTTAAAAACTTATTTTTTTCTATAAAATTTCATTATAAATTTTTTGTAAATATTTTTGTTATATCTCTTTTTTTGAAAAGTTTTTATTATAAGTAAAAAACTATTTTTAGAATAAAAACTGGCTTCTTATCAAAGAGTTTTTTTTATAATTCCTTTATAAATTAGTTTTTATAACCTTTTTCAACACAATTTTATTTTATATTTTTTTTTATAAAAAAATGTTTTTTATAAATAAAAAACTGAATTTTTTATGACTTTTTTTTGTTGTTATAAATAAAAAGAGAATTATTTTTTATACATAAGAAACTAATATTTTATGAAACATACTATATAAATTCTTTTGTAACTTTTTCACAAAACAGTTTTTAACACCTTATAAGGAAAAAATTTCAAATCGAGTCAACTTGTATGTATTGACTTAATTCCATTTGGACAAAACCGTTTGAGTTATAGATTAGTTCTTGAGTGATTTATCCTTGAAAGGCCGTGACATCTCAGTTTGAAGACCGTAGCGACCAAGTAAAGTGTCTACATCATCGTGTCGTGTTTCCTATCACGTTTTGTCATCAAGGATCAAGGATCCCATGAGGTATAAATGTATATATTTTTCATCATTGGTATTTCATTGGTTGTTTCTAGAATACTGTTTGAGGCTATTTTTCATAAAAAAGGTTTTAAAATAAAAAATGTTTTTTACGAAAAGATCATTCGAACGACCCCATCCTGAGAAGATTACCATATTCGTTCGAACGAGATGTTTTGTTTGTTCAAGAGAAGGAGTTAAAGTTATTCAAATGATATTCAAACAAAGTTCAAATGAGTTGTATATATTTGTCAATGGATTCTCATTCGAAGCTCGTTCAAAGTCTGTCCTACGAGATTAGACGTTTCGTTAGAATGGGGTTGTTTTTTGTTCGAACGAGATTATGCACTTCATTCGAAAGAACTTACTATTTTCATTCGAATGAGTTTTCCCCCTAAAAATCGGGTTTTTTTTATAAACAGGCGTGCTCGCAACATTTTTGTATGAGAATTTCGCCAAAAATTCATTTCTTATACATATCCAAAGCCTCCAAACCTAGATTATACCTAAACACTTTGAGATCCAAGATTCAAGCTTTTTTTTTTGAGATCTCGTATTTGTACACTAAGTTTTTTTCCTCATCATATTAATTGTGAAGAGTTTCACATGGTAGACCCCGTGTCCGGTTTGATGTTTACATGCAGTAGACTTCGTTTGTGTGGCGATTTAGAGCGATGGACTTCGTGTTCTAATCTTTGGAGGTTGCTGAGACGAGATTAGTGGATACCGAGGCTTTTGTGAACTCACACATTACGAAAGTATGTAGGGAGATTCCTATATGTCATTGTGCAGAAGGTCGAATGAGTGAAGACGTGTCAAGGTTTGAAGGAGTCAAATTAGTTGGGTAAGTCTTTTGTCGTGTTCTTGCGTAATTCCTGACATAATGAATTGCGTTGTCTGGGTCGTTCGAGATTTTTTCCATTTGAATTTTCCTCGTAATCGAGTGTTGTCAGATTAATCTTACTTTACGCTTTCTATACTCACCTAGATGCAGTAGTATGCGTGATAAAATTCGAAAATATGTTTAACACAACAACCGATTTTATTTGGTGCAAGTTTAATTTAGGTAACTCATTTTAGTTTAATTTAATTTGAATTTTTTAAAGAAAATCGGTGTTTATGCTTTGGACCATGCATATTAGACCTTGTTTTTCATAGATTTTTATAAAACAATTTTGTATAACTTTTTAAAATAAAGTATATTTTTTAGTAATAAAACACTATTTTTTAAAATAAAAAACTCACATTTTTAGACATTTTTTATAAAAAAAAAATTTTGCAACAGTTTTTTATAACGGTTTGGTAAAATACTTCTTTTATTAGAAAGCTTTATTTTCTATTTTTTACAGACAAAAGAATTTATTTCAAAATAAAAAACTCGCTTTATAATACAATTTTTATCACTTTTTTAGTGAAATATTTTTTTATGACTTTCAACTTTTTATAATTTTTTATTTAAAAGATTTTGTTGTATAGATGGAATATGTGTTTTTGTTAACAAAAAATGGTTTTAATATGAAAAAAGTTAACAACAGTTTTCAAATAAGAAACATTTTTAATATAAAATACACTTAAAAAATAAAGGCGTATACCAAATAGTCTCTCGAACGTTTTTTAATACACGTTTAGTCTACGCCTTTGTATTTTGTTCCAAAAAATCTTTCACCATATAAAAATACTCAAAATAAGAACACACACAAACACATTTACCCACCTCCCTCCACCCTCTCACCCCATACTGTCGGAGCTCCGCCGATCCCACTGGAGCTTCGATGAGGATCGTCCGAGATCCGATGAGGACTGTCGGAGCTTGGAGCTCCGACAGTGGGGTGGGGGTAGTGGAGAGGGGGTGCCACTAACGCGGACTTTTAAAAATAAGAGAATATTGGCTGAATGAGTGTTTAAGGAATTTTTTGGAACAAAATAAAAAGACTTAGACAAAATGTAGATTAAAAATGTTCAAGGGACTTTTTGATAATTAATCCTAAAAAATAACATTCAGGGTTCGTTTGATAGAAAACTAAGAAAATGCAAATGATTCCAGGACATTTGATTCCAGGGCAAACAATTTCAAGGCAAATGAATATTTTTCAACTTGTGTGTGTTTGATACAAGTTGAAAAATCATCAATTTTTCACATTTTCTATCAAACGCAAAAGTTGGAAAATAGATATAAATGTGAAAAATTTATTTATGGAATATATATATATATATATATATATATATATATATATATATATATATATATATATATATATATATATATATATATTCGGATATATTCAGATATATTCATATATTTTGTATATTTAATAAATATATTCGGATATATATATTATTAAATATAAAAAAACATATTTAGTATATATAATAATAATAATTATATATTAAATGTACAAAAATATATAATAATGATTATTATTATATTATTTACGAAAAATATAGATATACTAAATATATATTATTAAATGTATAAAGTCTATAAAAATATAAATTCAGTACAATGTATATTCAGTATATATATAATATACATACGAAATATAAATATATATTAAAATATATGAATTATATAATTTATATAAATGTACGAAATATATAAATATATAAAATATATATCAATATACGAAATATATGCAATATACATATATGTGCTAAAATATATAAAATATACGAATATATATATATATATATATATATATATATATATATATATATATATATATTAAAATATACGAAATATATATATTTACATATTTATTACCAATATATATTTATATATTTATGAAATATATAGAGTTATAAAAAAAATTGGTTTTGAGTGATTTGCCACTCAAAGGTGGCAAACAAAAATCTGCCCCCAAAAGAATTGAGGGTCTGTTTGATAGCCTTCCAGTTTCAAGGCAAATTCATAAAAGTTGGAAAATTCTGATATTTTTTAGCGTTTGGGCTGTTTGATAGCCTTAATTTGCCTTGTAATTTGTTTTCTATGTACAACACCCTTTAAGCACAATTTGCCACCCTAGGGTGGAATTCAATTCTTTTTTTTTTTGGGAGGGGGAAGTTTTTGTTTGCCACCTTTGGGTGGCAAATCACTCAAAACTAATTTTTTTTATTACTCTATATATTTCATAAATATATAAATATATATTGTTAATAAATATGTAAATATATATATATATAAGAAATATAAATATATATTAAAATATACGAATTATATAATTTATATAAATGTACGAATGTACGAAATATATATAAATATACAAAATATACGCAATATACATATATGTGCTCAAATATATGAATATATATATATATATATATATATATATATATATATATATATATATATATATATATATATTATATTCAGTATATTCTATAAATAATATATATTTAGTATATTCAATATATAATATAATATATATTCATATATTCCATAAATAATATATTATATTTTCATAGATTTTGTACATTTAATAATATATATTTATATATTTAATAATATATATTTATATATATTCGGATATAAATATATATATCTATATAATATAGGACAATGGTGTTATGAATAGTAACTCATGGATGATAAAACATCCATGATAAACATGTATGACATTTTATGTGTTGCATGTATGCATGCATGTACTTCCATGTATGCATGCATACATGGAAGTACATGCATGTATACATGGCATACATGTATATATTATTATTTTATTATTATTTTTATTAAAATATTTAAAAAATATATATTTTTTCAAAAAAATTAATATTTAAAAAAAAAAAAAATATTTTTAAAAATATTTTTAAAAAATATATATATATTTTTATTTTTTTTATATTTTTTTAAAAGTTTTTTTTTAAAAAGACGGGTTATTATGGACTGAGTTTTATCACGATGGCAAATTTATCGCCGTGCCCTCGGGCACGGGCATCCGCTAGTTTATATATATAGGAGAAGGCTCACCTACATCATGCGTTATACATCACCCATGCATCACGCCTAATTCTAGGCCCTAAATTTTTTTTTTCCAAATTTTATATTTTTTCCATGAAATTAACCTTCCAATCAACACATATGAAAAAAAATAGGTCAAAATACATTTTGTAGCTATTTTAAAAAAAATCCACAAAAACCTATTAAAAATACCTTATTTATAAGGGTCTGCGCCAGCAGTTTTTTATGAATTTTTTAAAAATAGCTAAAAAAATGTATTTTGACCTAATTTTTTGAATGTGGGTTGATTGGAAGGTTAATTTCAGGGGAAAAATATCAAATTTGAAAAAAAAAATTCAAGCCCCTAGAATTAGGTGTGATGATGTATAGTGCATGAATTAGGTGAGCGTTCCCCTCTCCCTCTCTCTCTCTCTCTCTATATATATATATATAGGGAGAGGTTCACAAGTGGACCAAAAGAATAGACTTTTTAATGGACTTAACAAAAAAGACTTATAAGTCTCGGTTATTGGGTGCCGCTGGCGCGGACCCATTACACCAAGGAATTAAACTTAGTGAGTTATTAGTCTTTTTTGTTAAGTCCATTCTTTTGGTCCACTTGTGATCCTCTCTCTCTCTCTCTCTCTCTCTCTCTCTCTCTCTCTCTCTCTCTCTATATATATATATATATATATATATATATATATATATATATTCCATAAATACATTTTTCACATTTATATCTTTTTTTCAACTTTTGCGTTTGATAGAAAATGTGAAAATTGATGATTTTCCAACTTGTATCAAACATACACAAGTTGAAAAATATTCATTTACCTTGGAATTGTTTATCCTGAAATCAAATATCCTTAAATCATTTATATTTTTCCAGTTTTCTATCAAACGTATCCTGAATTCCACCCTAGGGTGGTAAATTGTGCTTAAGGGGTGTTGTACATAAAAAACAAATTCCAATGCAAATTAGGGCTATCAAACACCCTAAAGGCTGAAAAATACTAAAATTTTTCAACTTTTCTGAATTTGTTTTGAAATTTGTTGGTTATCAAACGGACCCTCAATTTAAAAAAAAAAAGAAGAAGCTAAATAGATACTAACATGAATTAAATAAAAACAAAAATTTTCACTTTTTATCTACTAAAATATTTTAAATAGTGTTCTTTAAATTAGTATTCTTTCACTTTTTATTCATGAAACACATTTTTTTCATTAAAATGAAAATAAATCGAGAGATAAAAGGTGTGAGGAGAGAGAAAAAGAAAGCAAAAAGATGGAGAGAATAGACAAAAAGGTGGTAGGAGGTATTTAGGAGAAAACTCAAAAAGTTACTAACAGAAGTCTAACACCTTTAGTCATTTTGCGGTGCAGAATAATAAAGTGACAAAATCGAGGTCAATTCTAATTAATCATCCGCAAACTAGGATCAAGTCTAAATGGACTTATAAATAAAAACAACCCATATAGCACACGTGATATTTATAAATATAGAAAATTAAAGTAAATATCACGTTTCTTCTTATATTAAAATTTTTAGGACAATATTTTTCAAGTTTATAAATTTAATCCCTTTGATATAATAACATTTATTTGTGCGGTTTCTTTAGAATTAAGAGTTCATTTTTTTGGTACGCGCCAGCGGCACCATTTTTCATGGTGTTTTTAGTACAATGACTAAATTTATAAAATTATTTGGAGTGTCCTATTTTTTTACGCTTTGACAATTATAAGGACCTTTCCCCAAAGCACCCTTATAAATATTACCTTTCAACTAAATATTACCTAATTAATTTATTTAGCATGCACGCACGCACGCGCACGCACACACACACACACACACACACACACACACACATATAGGTGCAGTACATGTGCTGGCTCACACCAATTTTTTTAAAATATTAAAAAAATATTTTTAGGTTGATCTTTTTATGTGATATTCAAACAGTTCAACGAACCCATATAAAAAAATCAACTTAAAAAAAACTTTTTTTGTTATTTTTAAAAAATCGGTCAGGCTTTCGCTGCTTTTAAAGTGCTTAAAAACAACGAAAGTTTGACGGATTTTTTAAAAATAGCAATAAAGTTTTTTTGAGCTGAATTTTTTATACGGGTCCTTAAAATGTTTAAATATCATACAAAAAAAATCAGCTCAAAAATATTTTTTTTACAACTTTAAAAAAATTACGTGCAAACTTAGTGTGCACATGCGCCTGTATGTGTGTGTGTGTGTGTGTGTATATTCTTTGACAAACAATTTATTAATTATAATTAACTAGCACATAACTCTAACATGTAAATCTTAACAACTAACATAACAATTAATTTAATTATTCAATTTACCGATTAGCTTAACATATCATTATCTTAATTAAAGTTATTTAGTTTCCAATTAAACTTATTATTTAACATTAAGTTGTATTAAAACTAGTACACAAACAATAAATGCTCTTGAAGCAATGCAAGTTTGGAATATAAAGATCTATAAGTTAAGGGGATACAAAAATGTCAAAAATACACAATAAGAAGAGAGTTCACACACATTCATATAACGCTTGGAACAAAGGACACGAGCATAGAGTTTTCGATTATAAAAGAATTTAACTTCAACTTAAAATTTGAACTCCAAATAAATTTATGTTCACGAGTTTACCTTAATTATATGTATATGTCTATGTATATGTTTATGTATATGTATAAGTAGTTAGCACAACCACCTCCAATATTCACATTTTCCCCAAGGTTCAAGATAGAAAATTAAATAATTGAGATATTTTGTACTATCCTTAGCAACCCTCTCATTGATAGCTATGGTGAACTAGATGGCTTCGATAATAATAAAACTTGTCTTTAGCCATTTGCATACACATACAAACTTATCTTGGGATTCAATAACAATTTAAGTAACGGTTTTTCAATTAGTTCTAAAATTTATCTCTCTCTCTCTCTCTCACCAAATTTTCTCTCTAAATTTTTCCCTCCTGTAAAATTTCTTTTCGCGCTAAGATGAATTAACATGATGATACTGAGTAATATTATTTTGAATTGATGATTGATATTTTGGATATCAAATGTGCAACGATTTTTCGAGACCGAGTTCAATAGATTCATGACTATTTTATCTTGGTAGTGATGGGGAATTCAAGGAACTACTGCACACTTTCGGTAGAGACACAAAATGCCTTAAAAAGAGTGACCTGTGATACCCCGTATAGTTTAATGCTCAAGTTGATCAAGTATAAGTATTAAATTATATAGGTTGTTAAAACAATTAAATACTATTCTCAACATGAAGAGATCAAATGAACACATGTAAAATATAAGGAAGTGATAAGATAGTCTTCAAACATAGTCTCATAAATAAATGTCCATAAAATGATACAAAGGGATGTGATAATAGCCACACATAAATCCCCGAATACAAATCCCAAGTCTTATCCATAATACATGAAAACTAAAAGACTATATATAAGTCGACTGAAACTAAAGCAATAGCATAACAAAACAAATACCTATATCATCTTTGAATCCATAATCCCTAAAACAAATATAGGGAGGTTGCATGTAGTTGGAATGATGAAGACTAGAAGGGAGGTCCAACTTTAGCACCTGAAAGACACCACGAATAAAAATGGGTCAAAACTCTAACAAGTCACTTAGCTATGCAACTCAAAGAAGTTATATATGTAAATGATAAATCTACAGTTTATATAAGTAATAAGAATGACATGCCTTATAACACACAACCTCATAGTGCATTATAATTATCTTAATTCATTTAATAAATATATCATTTTCTTTAATTAATTAACACGTAATTGACACGCACCATTTCTCCCTAGTTATCTCAAGAATATGTGGTATTGAAAAAGTGGTGATCGCTTAAATAAGCTCTAATACCAATTTGTAAAACGTGACGATGTGATAATTGATTAAATTCGTAAATTTCTAATTTGGCACACTTATTTAATTCAAGTCTATTTTTAAGCCAAATTAATTCAGTCCCTTAAACATGCAACTACGTGTGTGAACCCATAAATAAAATATAGCACGCGGCACAAAATTTTAGGAAAAATTCTCGAAGGGCAAATCCTTTTATTTCTTGAACTTTGAAAAGTTTACAAGACCATTGACTTACATACCATCTTGCTTTCGCCCACAAGAGTAACGCACGGTGTCTTCGTCAAACCTTCAAAGTAACGGCTAGAAATCAGCAGTGGTTCACACGCAACTATACCACAAAGACTTGTAGTCCAGACACACATTCTAAAATCTTCACAAGGACTCTCTTCACAATAGCACGCAACTGTCGGTTGTAGAGCTCTCCCCACAAAGAATGAACAAAAGAAAAGTGTGTTCTTGAACACCAAAATAATTCACCAAAGCATATGGGATTTTTGTGAATTGAAACCAAAGGGATGAAAACCCTAAAAGAAAAAGTCAAAAAAAATTTCTGCAGATTCGCAGTTTTCTGTCTTTCAAAATGCTGGGACTTCTTAATGAAAACGAAACTATTTAATGAGTGTTTATAGAAAAGCGTGCCGCCTCGGTCATTCGAACGAAAATGGGATCTTGCTTGAGCGAAGTACACGTGTCGTTTGAACGATATCACGCGACATCTCAATATCGCTCGAACGAGATGTGATCTCGCTTGAACGACCTGAGCATTAAAATCGAGGAATGCTACAGGACTTAGAAAATTTACTCATTATCAAATTTTTACGAAAAAAGTCCGCTCCAACACTTAAAAAATATTTTGAAAAAAATATCCCAAAGCTCTAAGTACAAAGTTAAGGTATTTAAAACATAACCTTACCAAAGTAAACTTTGCGGAGGCTTTTTGATGAAGATCCTTGATATATTAGGATCCGTCTTGATGTAGATTTCTCTTGATCTTCTTCGACGATTGTAACGGTATACGACATAATTAATTGTGTCGGACATTTATAAAAATATGTCCTTACAAATCTCTCCCTATGTCTATGTCGAAACATACATAAAAACATCGGAATTATCAAATACCAAATGACCTATACAAATCTAACCTCCCACGAATAAATTTGCAAGATCTCAAACTGTTCTTCAAAAATCTTCATCAAATCTCAAAGCTTTTCTCATCAGGGTGTGCAACATAATGATCATCAATCTTTATACCCGCACACATGAGATAAAGCAAAAATCTTCGTGACGTATCTAGTTTGAAATAATATAAGAATAAATCAAATCAATCAATCTAATCAAATCTCTCCCATAATGCAAAAACTCCCCCATAACATGATAATTCTTTCTCCCCCATTTTATGATGTCCCCAAATAGATAGATAAGAAGAAACAATCAAAATAAGGAGTGTCACGACATAATGCATAGCAAACATGAATCAAACTACGCGCATTCAAAGGTATATCTCAAAACATATCCACAAATTATTTTTGATTTTTCAATTTTTTCGTACAAAAATAAGATACCAAAAATCACACACCATGGATTTATACTAAAACAACCAAGTCATAGAAATGGGATGAATGGGTGTGAACACATTCGATAGGCAAATAAACTCAATCAATCATATGTGCACGATGAATACGTGTACTCTTAACGAATGAACATCAAAAGTATCCTTAGGTGTAAAAATTGTTGAATTTAGATGAGATTGTCTTATGCAAATCAACAAATCAAAGTGAAAGTGATTTCCACACCAATAACGTCCAAAACTATGTAGCACTTTTTCATGACTTTCAAGGACGTGCAAACCCGTTTTAAATTCTCGATCCAAACTCCCTCATATACATTTTCTTTTAGAGGTAATCTAAATTCTTAAACATTGTAGAATTGATGAATAAATCTAATGGCCCCATTTTGGCATGAATTTCTTTTTATTGCCTTTAAATTTTTTTTGGGCTCTTTTAAAACCTCTTTGGACCCCAAATAATAAAATTCCTCAATTTTTTAGGTCCGATATAATAGTGGCTTAGTATTCGTAAAGGCCAAATGAGCCTTTCACAGCCTTTCTCCGTTTTCAAATAAAGCACACAAACTCACAAACAGCTCTTACATGCACAACTTTTTATCAAGTTTTATTGTGCTTGGTTAGTTTCAAGGACATGATTGAAGTGAAAACACCTAACCAACATGTGATAAGACAAGCACAATAATCAAATAAATCCGTGCACGTATGCAATAAAGGAAATCATGAGTTAAACATGTAGGAAGTAACACTTAATTACATCTCAGTGACTCCAAACATTATAAAGCAAAAATATGACATGATATATTGTCTCAAAATACTATCAAATAGTCACATGAAAAATGGAATGACGCTGTGACTCGGTCATCCTAAGTGTCCATCCATAAACGGTGCAAACAAAATACAAAACTCTTTTTGGAATTTCTCACAAATTTTATCAAAATAAAATCTTTTTGTATTTTTCAAAATTTTTCAAAAAAAATGAAAAACATACAAAAATGATACATACTAGCAATAGGCAAATAATGTCATCATGGAAAACATCCTATTCTAGTAAACAAGTCAAACCTTAATCGTTAGGTGCGGAGTGATTTTCCAAAGGTGGTGCCAACTTATGAAAAACCTCCATCAAATTTTGTGAAGTTTTAACCAAAAGCTTAACTTGCTCAACTAAATGTGCAAACTCTCTCATGTAGTCTCCAGGAGCATGTAAAGTATCATGTGTGGGTGCATGTGTGGCAAAAAAACATGTAGAAACAAAACGTGACACATAAACCAACTGAAAGAAAAATTCCCTAAGGTGGCATCTCCTCTTGCAATGGGAACAAACATAAATAGGCCTAGGAATAACTCTCTAAAAAAATCTAGGACGTGCTCTCCTAACGGGAAACGGACGCCTAGGTGGGTTAATTTTTGGGCCATGTGAATCTGTCACTAAAGTGGGAATCGGCTCGGGTGCGACAAAAGAAGTGAAAGCACTGTCATGACCTTTTTCTAGTCCGTCAACTCTAACCCTATCGGGATTAAGAACCACATTTTCAACCTTATTAGGTGCGTTCTCAAAATTGACTTTGACCTCCCTAGCACGTTTGAGATCACTCTTGATTTGGAATACACGTTTCGTCAGACTAGACACCGTGTCAGTCAAATCACATTTTTTCTTTCTTAAAACCTCCCTCTCTCTCTCTCTCTCTCTCTCTCTCTCGCTCGCTCGCTCTCTCCAAATTTAACACTCGACGATCTAAATCCCTATTATACTTCTTTATTTTTAACGTCTCGGTGTACAAATCTTTAAAAGCTTTTTGGAGCTCACTTCCATCTCCACTTTCACACTCGCTTTCTCCCTCACTCGAAACAATCAAATCATCCTCTTTGAGGGTGTCACGAGAACTAGTCCCCTCACCTCCATCCAAACTAGGTGTGTTAACCCGACTAGATAAAAATACGACACACATACCGTGATCTTTTTCATTACCCTAATAAAAAAACCTCTATGTCTCGATCACTAAGTGTGGCAGGCATAGCCACTTTCTTCCCCTCTCTCCTAAGCCTTATGCCCTTTACCCCCACACTAAAAACATGTCAAACTTTCTAAATATTCCTCACTCTCATTTTCTTTTTCTCTCTCCTTTTCTTTCACTCTCTCCTTTTCTTTCTCACTCCTTTCTTTGGCCTTTTTATTTTCTCAAAAAATCTCTTATTGGAAGAATTATTTTTGTTCATGTTGAGAAATTTTTTAAAATTTTTCGCAAACAAGGCTATATCTTTAAAATCAAAATCTTCCTCAGAATCGGACTCACAAACTTTTTCTTAAAATGAGTCTTCAAAGCAGTGCCTTTATCCTTAGCCTTAATGGTTGGGGGAAACATGTCAATCTCATAGGTTTGAAGATCTCCTACAAGTTCTTCCAACTTAAGTGATTTCAATTTCCCAAAGAGTTCAAAACAATGACTTTAGGGATAAAGTGTTTTGGGAGAGATCTTAAAATCTTGTTAATGACACGCATGTTATCAATCACCTCACCCAAATTAAAATTGGTGTTTACAATGTCCGACAAACGTGCATAAAAATCATCAAAGCATTCAGACTCAGACATGGTTATAGTCTCAAATTGGGTGGCCAAATTTTGTAATTTTGATTCTTTAACCGTGTTCGTACCCTAATGTGTTAATTTCAAAACATCCCATGCCTTTTTAGACGTGGTGCACGTCATAATTCGGCGGAACTCATCGGGAGTGACGACTCCTGAAATAGTACTCAAACCACGAGAATTAAAATTAGACATTTTAAAATCATCTTCAGTCTAGGCCAACACGGGTTTTAAAGAGGTGATATTTTCAACGGTGACAGTGGGAGGATTCCATCCATTTTCGCAAAGCAACCAAACACGCTCGTCAATAGATTTTAAACTATATCTCATGCGAGCTTTCCAATAGGCATAATTTTTCTCCTAAAAAATAGGCACCTTATTAAATGAATGTTCCATTGGAAAAATTGCGATTTTTCACAAAACCGATTTAAAAAAAAATCGATATCACACGATTTTGCTAAAAATAGGAATACGCGATAAATTAGTGCAACCTTCTCTGATACCAATTTGAAAAAGTGGTGATCGCTTAAATAAGCTCTGATACCAATTTGTAAAACGCGACGGTGTGATAATTGATTAAATTCGCAAATTTCTAATTTGGCACACTTATTTAATTAGAGTATATTTTTAAGCCAAATTAATTCAGTCCCTTAAACATGCAACTACGTGTCAACCCATAAATAAAATATAGCATGCGACACAAAATTTCAGGAAAAATCCTCGAAGGGAAAAACTTTTTATTTATAAAACTTTGAAAAGTTTACAAGACCATTGACTTACATACCATCTTGCTTTCTCCCACAAGAGTAATGCACAGTGTCTTCGCAAACCTTCAAAGTAATGGCTAGAAATAAGTAGTGGTTCACACACAGCTATACCACAAGGACTCGCAGTCCAAACACGTAGTCTAAAATCTTCACAAAGACTCCCTCTACAATAGCACGCAACTGTCGGTTGTAGAGTTCTCCCCACAAAGAATGAACAAAAGCAAAGTGTGTTCATGAACACCAAAATAATTCACCAAAAGGGAAGAAAACCATAAAAGAAGAAGTCAAAAAGTATTCTGCAGATTCGCAATTTTCTGTCTTTCAAAACGCTGGGACTTCTTAATGAAAATGAAACCATTTAATGAGTATTTATAAAAAAGCGTGCCGCCTCGGCCGTTCAAACGATAATGGGATATCGCTTGAACGAAGTACATATGTCATTTGAACAACATCGCGCGACATCTCAATGTTGCTCGAACGAGATGTGATCTCGCTTGAACGACCTGAGCGTCAAAATCGAGGAACGCTACAGGACTTAGAAAATTTACCCATTCTCAAATTTTGACGAAAAAAGTCTGCTCCAACACTTAGAAAATATTTTGAAAAAATATCCTAAAGCTCTAAGTGCAAAGTTAAGGTATTTAAAACATAACCTTACCAAAGTAAACTTTGTGGAGGCTTTTTGATGAAGAACCTTGATATATTCAGATCAGTTTTGATGTAGAATGCTCTTGAGCTTCTTCGACGGTTGTAAGGTTATACGGCATAATTAATTGTGATGGACATTTATAAAAATATGTCTTTACAGGTATACTAATCAAACTTCCATAGATACCATAATTACCTTCTTCATGATGTCAAAAACACTGTATCCACCCTGCTATGCAGCGCCAAAACTTCTCAACACCCTGTGATGCAATAAATAATCATATCTATTAGTTGTCGTCAAATATCTCAACATATGGGTTTTCTTTCTCGACAATCACCGCATAAACAATATTAAGACTATTCATTTATGAATGGCATTCTCAATTTTACACTTATGTAATTGATCCATATTATTCCAACATTATTCAATTTACCGCACCCTCGGGCTATTACCATGTAGATCCTTTAGATAAGTTGGAACCATTACACTAGGGATAATAAGTCTATAACTAACTACTCGCAAAGAGAAACACTAATGTAAAAGTATATTGATTTTTTTATTAAAGGTTTAAATCCATCTCTCCTACCCGTCTCTAAACTCCATCTGTGGGACGTCTCACTGAAGTGAAATCCAAACAAGGAAACCCACTATACACCTTTGTTTATATAAGGTAGTTCTTAAGATAATTAATTAATTAAGAGTTTATTATGAGAGGTTAAGGTGATAAAATAAGTGTCTAAGTATAAAACATCCATAATCAGGTCATGACCACCATATAACAAAAAATCCAACAAAGCAACAATTTATCTCGTACTCCTTCTATCTCATCTATGTCATTACTTCATTACCAACAATAATCATAATATCAATCAAGGCTCATATTGAATTCTCCCATAAAGGGGACATGTATATTTAGTTTCAAAGGTGTAATTCAATATAAGGCATTTTTTTTTTAAATTTAAGAGTTCTACCCTAATAAAATCCTAATAGAACGGGTCCCCATAATTTTCTAAGTCATAATTAAAATCCAAATACAAAAATCTCTAATTTTCAGAATTATTGTCAAATGTACAACCATTAGAGCAAAAGGTACAATCCTACTAAGCATGTGAAAATTTTAGAATTTTATCAATTATAACTCAAGCCCATATTACTCATCATCTAGTCCCAATTGATCAATCCTTAAAACGAGGCTACAAACCCTAAACTGTCATTTCACAATTTAAGGGACAATATTTAATTTATATATTTTATTAGGGCTCAAAACTTAATTCAAATCATAAGAGAATAATGAATTTCACCTAATTAGGAAAATATATTAACATGTCGCAATTTCCTAAGGATTTTGTTTCCTACAATTAGGTTTAGGTGAGATTTAATATAAACATAAATAAAAAGAGAGGATTAGAAAAAAAAAACTTACCTAAACAATGTGGTTCAAAGTTGATTTTCTTGTGTGTGAAGAAAGCCCTTGAATTAAATCTTGAAAAGCCTTGTTTTATCCCCTAAAAATCTTGGAATTCCTCTTTTAATCATTAATTGGAAAGGTGTAAATAGAAAGATTGGGTTTATATATGATTTTGGAAAAAACAATTGTGAAGGAATTTGATTTGAGGGAAAACAATGTAGACTAAGGTTGAGATGGCATAAGGGAGTGGCTTTCATGGAGAGAAAGAAAAACCAAAGATGGAGTCCCCACATAAAAGCCATTCCAGATCCCATACCTTCACAAACTCCAATAGTAGTCTATGGCCCCACTATAGGGTAGCCAATCCGCTATAGCAGCCATCCACACCCGTTATAGCAGCTCCAGTCCCAAAATCATGTGTCTCAATCCAATCTTACTTTCCTCTTAATTAAAAGCCTAAACCCTAAAATGTATCCCTCATTTAAAGTTATAAAAACCATTATCCCCCTGGCCTTAAATCAAAATACAACATAAGACCAATTTTTAAATAACTTTAAAATTACCCTATTAAACCTAATATTTCATATAATCAATCTTTATCCCCAAACTTTATTAGTTATGCAAATGAGCACCAAAATTCCAAAATGACTTATTTTATCTTTATTAATTTATCCCATTAACTCATGTTTGATATATTAATACATAAATAATTTATTTAGTTTCTCATAATTAAATCCATGAGACTTCTTAGTTAATTAAATCATTATTAATTAATCAATCCATTGAAAACAATGGGTTATCAAAATCCTCCCCTCTACAAAAATAATTTTTTCATCAAAATTCGTAGAAAAATAACACATACGTGACTCAAAATAAGTGTGGATACCGGTGGCTCATCATATTCTATCTCTCCCAAGTGGAATCCCCTCACTATAGTTACCCCACTAAATATGAATTAATGGTATTTTGGTAGTCCTCAGAAGGTCTAAAATACGGGCTTACTTGTAGTACCCCGTGCTTTTATAGATATTTAAATTACATAAGTGGGCGTAATTTGATAATTAGAGGAATTTTTATGAATAGTAATTTTGGGATTTATGAGTGTTAGATTATTACCGACCTGTATTACATTTACTTTTAGGACTAAGTAAATGAATCGAAATATTTTTATCATGTCACAGTTGGATTAAGTGACGAGTGGTAGTTTACGTTGTAGGAAATGCGTGTTGAGAAGTGTCGGGTACGACTAGTGAATTTTAGTTAAGTGACTCAGATGGAGATTTCGAGTGTACGGTTGGTTTTGGAATGGTCGAAATAGTCAAAATAGAGTATCCGAGGGTAATGTTTAGGTTACGGGGACTTTTAGACTAGTAGTGACTCACATTTGAGTAAACGAGTCATTTTTAGATTAATAAGGGACAAACCCCTTATTTCTCTCTTATAAGTCACGAGAGAGAGGAAGAGAAAGAAATAAAAGAGAGAAATGAAGAAGGATAAAGGAAGAGAGAAAAGGGGATTCCGAGCCAAACTTCACGGTATTCGACTCAAGGTCGTCGAATTTTATCCACGAGGCAAGTATTTACTTCCTCTATTAATTTGTGTGTGTATCTCATATTATAGTTGGTAGACTATACGATTTTTGGGTTAGAACACTTAAAATAAATTTGGGAAAATTGATTTTTAGTTTATAAATTGATGTATTGTGAACTCTTGATGACTTCTAGTGTTAAACCCATGTTAACGGTGTGTATAAATGGTTAGAAATGAGAAGAAATGACAATACTTATAGGATTAGTATATTAAGTGTGTAAATACTTATATACTATTGCGAATGGGAACATTAGGGGTTTTGGCTATCACTATAAGAGTTTGAAAATTATAGCCACAATATATTGAGAAGTGATATATATTATACATACAATGTTATTACAGTTTATACAGTA
The DNA here is from genome assembly GCA_949130495.1 of Sambucus nigra. Classification (NCBI taxonomy): domain Eukaryota; kingdom Viridiplantae; phylum Streptophyta; class Magnoliopsida; order Dipsacales; family Adoxaceae; genus Sambucus; species Sambucus nigra. The sequence goes on along the minus strand of OX422211.1, from coordinate 577,502,560 downwards.
TGATACGGATATAAATATATCTGTGTATGATTGGTATATTTGTATTTAAAGGCTGGTTCCATGGACATAGGGATGGACAACCAAATTATATATATATATATATATATATATATATATATATATATATATATATATATATATATATATATAGTGCTATCTAGGGAGGTTACACGATGTGGGTGAATCCCCTAGCTTACGGAGCTGGGAGAGTACATCCCCAGGTCATATCGTCTTGTATATGGGTGTTTATTCCACTTTCAGGAGGGAATATGACCACCTCCACTGTTTAGTATTTTTTTTTACCATGATCATGAGAAACTCTGACTTAGTACCGGGATTAAGTTGAGCAAACCCGGATGTGGATGGCAACTTTGAGACCGCATCCTCGAGTTATAGCTCGGTGGGATGGTTATTATACCTTTGATTGTAAAATAGGTGTAAATATACTTGTTGTTTATAGTATATTGCTTGTATATGATTATGAGATATCATATAACTTTGAATGGTGTAAAGTGTAAAAATGAATAAGATGTTATTCTTCTTCCGGTAGTTTTATATCTGAAGTAATAAAAAGGTGAATAATAGGTTTAAGCGAGAACAATTTATAATAAGGGATATTATATGTTAAAGTCAAAGTTACGAAACATGAACGGTATAGTTATATATAGAACGAGAACTATATGCATATATCACATTGATGCTTATTAACTTAAAGCCTATGCGATAGCTTATGTTTTAACTTATATTATATCATGCAGGGTGGGTATTAGTTATGAGGATTTAGAGGATGGGTGAAAGAGTTTAATTAGGCAGAGTAACTTAACTAGTTTGTTTAAAATGTATACGATAGGTGTGAACTATTATAAGAGGGGTGAGGTGTATCTCATGAGAGTGCGATACCAGTTTAAATATGAGAGATTTCATATTTTAAAAATATGGCATTTGATAACTTGCTAAATATTTTCAAAACTCGGGCTCTGAACCGTTTCTCTATTTCCCCTCTCTTGCTATATATGCATATATATTAGGTGTCCAGACACAGGGATGCCTGGATGATGATTCTTTCGAGTCAGACGTTTGCTGCAGAAGCTGTGGATGCAAGCAGGTCTATTGTAGACGCTTCTATCCTTGAGATCTAGATAGGGGATATTGTAGAAATATTCGGGTTGATGGCCCAATTGTATTCATTTATTATTTTACTGCATTTTAGTTTGTGGCATTTTGATTTGGTTGTATTATATTGTAGCGAGAGTTTGGTTATTTTATTTCATCTCAGTTGTTGTATATAAACTGTTGTGATTGTTTTACTTGGTTGGTTTGATTGAAAAGATTAGTTAAATAAAATTTTGACGCTGGCCTAATAAGTTAATAGTAATTAAATTGATTTTCAACAGTGATGCTGAGAATGAACCATATGATATTTCAGTTTTAATTCGGTAAAGGATTGATCACCCAATATTTTATTAGGCGGGGTGTTAGAGCATTAGGTTCTAGTGTCCTTAGTAATCTGTGTGGACAAACTACACTTTCAGCGTTGCTTTCTATTTAATATAAATCCTTATCATTAGGATTGTTGATTCCTATTATGAGATTTCGTTCTCCTTCCATTATGTAATATTATAGTAAATCTTTTACGCTCTCGTTTGAGATTCGTGGGCTGATCGATGAAGGGTGACCAGGAAAAGTCGTGATAAGGGAAGTAGGAGGCGGGGCTTAGTAGGAACTGTAAGTTGAAGTCGAGGACGAGGACCATAGTAGAGGTCACTACCTTTGTGGCATTGTCAAGGATTGCTGCAACGACTACTAAAGTATAGTAGTTATAATTATCCACGTACCGCTATAGTAGAGAGTGGTGCTAAACTTGATTTACCCAGTGAAGTTAAATCGGGAAGAAGTTTGAAGGGTCTTTGATAAGGACCATACGTTGAAGTTAAGTCATGCGAATGTAGTGTAGATTTATTCAGTAGAAGTATAGGGCTTAGAAGATTTGGCTTAGAGCGGGGTATAGGATTGCCCAGATGTGAAAATTTGAGGAAAAGTTTTCACTCATTGGAGTAATGTTGAAATGGTGGAAACGGTGGTCACCATGTTTGGGGGAGCAAAATGTTTTGGCTCATAGAGGGATCTTACAGATGGTTTTAATCGCGAGTTCCCTTGATTTATCAGAAATGAAGAGACTGCAGTTCCTAAATTATTCACATGAGGATCGGTCAGAGGCCGACAGTGAATAAAAATTTACATGGATAAGTGAGATTTGTACTGAATTAAAGTAGGTACAATGAAGAAAGAGTGCTTCAGTGGAATAATAGGCTCACTCGTAAGTTTTGCTAACTCTTATAGAGAAGTTGTGTTCGTGACATCCGCTTGGGATTCATTAAAATAGGGCAGTTGAGGCCGGTAGTGTAGTTTCTATAAGGACATATTTTTATAAGTCCATTATCAATTTTTTATGTAATATACCGCTACACCGTCGAAGAACATTCAAGAGCAATCTACATCAAGACGGATCCTAATTAATCAAGTTCTTCATAAAAAATACTCCGCAAAGTTTACTTTGGTAAGGTTTTATTTTTAATATTTTAACTTTCCACTTAGAGCTTTTGGGATATTTTTACAAAATATTTTCTAAGTGTTGGAGCGGACTTTTTCGTCAAAATTTAAATAAGAGTATTTTTTCTAAGTCCTGAAGCGTACCTCGATTTTTGACACCCAGGTCTTTCAAGCGAGATAGCAATCTCGTTCGAGCGACTTATGGATGTCGCGCGATGTCGTTTGAATGACATCTGTACATCGTTCGCGCTAGATCCTTATCTCGTTCGAACGAGCTTGTATTTCGAGGCGGCGCATTTTTGTATAAATACTCATTAAATGGTTTCGTTTTCATTAAGAAGTCCCAGTATTTTGAAATACAGAAACCTGAAAAATTGCAGAATCCTTTTGACTTATTCTTTTAGGGTTTAATCCTTTTTTGTTTTCAATTTACAAAAATCCCATATGCTTTGGTGAATTGTTTTGATGTTCAAGAATACTGCTTTGCTGTTGTTTATTCTTTGTGGGGAGAACTCTACAACCAGAGAGCTACGTGCTATTGTGGAGGGAGTCTCTACGGAGTGTTTTGGGCTGCGGTCCTTGTGGTATAGCTGCGCGTGAACCACTACAGATTTCTAGCCGTTGCATTGAAGGTTTGACGAAGATGCCGTGCGTTACACTTGTGGGTGATTATCATGTTGTATGTAAGTCAATGGTCTTGTGAATTCTTCAAAGTTCTAGAAATAAAAGGTTTTGCCCTTCCGGGATTTTTCCTGAAATTTGTGTCCCATGCTTTATTTATTTATGGTTTTACACATGCACACGCGTAGTTGCATGTTTAGGGACTGAATTAATTTGGTTTGAATATAGACTCTAATTAAGTAAGGTTTAATTGGAAACTTGCAAATTAATCAGTATCACACACCGTCGTCATATTTTACATTTTCCTTTTTAGATGAAGAAGTTAAGGAAACTATGAAGATGAGTTTCAGGATCGAGGCTATAGAGTCTGAGATACTGATAACCTTAGCATGGCCAGGGTGGCCAGGGAGGGGAAATCTGATGATGTGGAGTATAAAACCACACGGTTAATCCTTGCTCAATAAGGAGTTAAAGGACAAAAGTAGGATGCTTAGATGGAGCATTGATTAAAGTTTTTTTTGGTTTGGTTAAGATAAGTGTACTATGTCTGGAAACCAATTGGAGCAGTCAGGGAGATTGGCGAAGTTATTGTTACGAGTTTCACCTCAGATGAAGGAGGTATATTGTTTGTGGCTAGATAGCATCACAGTATTTTGTTAACCCTAGATTCGTGAATGTGATTCGAGTTTTGTGCTAGTATCGGTAATATTATAGAGGGTATATCTATATGTTTTTTCGCGACAGCGGGGTACTATTTTTCTTCATTCGTTGGGAAAGCAGGTGTTGGTATATTGAGCTTATATTTGGGATTACACTGCTCGTTTTGTATGTGTTATACATAATATGTTTTTGATTGGTCGGAGCGATAGCAGGATAATGATTACAAGGCTATCGTACCGGTGGTTTCAGGGTGGAACTGCTCATTTTTACGATATCTCACCTGAATACGGGTTGAGCACACCTTTATTATATGATTAGTTGGAACCTTGATGAGTAGATGCTTCATTTTTTTAATTTTAGTGGGTGGTGACCTTATAGGTATGATTTAAGGTATGCAAGATTTAGCATTAAGCGGTGAGTTTAAGCTCATTGTTGGTTGTGCAAAGGACTTAGTGTTAGTGCAAGCACTTGCGGTATGGCTCCTTGAAAAAATAGGAGTTCTGACCATGTTTTGTTGGTAGATGGGATGGGATTATCCCGGTTGGATATTTAAAGATAACGGACCTCCACAGTAGACAAAGTTAAGCAGTAGTGTATCGGAGGGGTTCCTTATTTAGATTTCTCTTACGAGACACTCCACGCATGAACCTTAATGATGTCGGGAGTGGAGAGATGTTATGGGATGCAAGGATGTTGATTTTGATGATAAGTTACCTAGTGTGAAGAAAACACTATAAACTAAGAGCCATGTTATGATTAGGGGCTTATGGAGATAAAAGTGTCCTAGAAAAGCACAGGAATGTTTCTCTCACCGCAAGTAGGTGGGTGAAGCAAGGTAAAGGAAATTTATTTGAGGCTTATGGACATGCCTTGGTTAGAAGGCAAATTCCTAGGTATTATGTTTTGGGTATGAGGTTCGTAACACTTGTGCAGAGTATAGGCACCCCAATTATTTAGACTTCCCATTTCATCAAGATGGAAGGACATAGAGGTAGAAGCGCGTTAGTACGATTATGAGATAGGGTCTTAAAATGTCCCGATGGTGTGCCTTAGGCTGTTATATCTTGATGATCGACAATACGAGGAAGTAGTGTAATGGGAGGCTTTCTTGTTTGAATTTCGCTTTGCAAGATGTACCATGCATGAAACTGAGATAATATCGGGAGTTAGGAAAGGTCTTGACCTCTAGGGATATAGTTAGTATAGTACTCATTTTATGTGTGTAGGAAACACATCGATCTTAGGGTTATTAGGAAGTAAGTCCGGTGAGGCATGTAGTGCTGCTTTAGGAAGATTGTAGTGATTTAACCATGAGAAGATTGGGGGGTTAACTTTAAGAAGGATTGGATTTACAGGTATATGAATGATTGAATTTTGATTTGTTTGGGTTGGGAGTACCCAGGTGTTAGCACCAGGCCGAGGAAGTGTGTTGATTTTACATACCATCCAAGGTAGAAGGGACGCAGTATATAAAGTTGAAGAAGGTTCGTTGGGGAAATTATAAACAGAATTGGAATGTGTTGGGTGGTACGTTGTAGGAGGTACGTAATAATACAATTATATAGGTGCGACAAGAGTTAACACACCTAAGATGGAAGATTTACGGGGGTAGTCAAGTGCCAGTATAGTTTCCTTTTTAGGGAAATTCGAAGTCGTGAGGTAGGAGAATGGACGCTTAGGGTGTCAGCTTTTCGATAAGATAGATAGGTTAGAGCTCCGATTGTAGGATTTTTTTCTTTATATGTGGTTATAGAAGCACTAGGTGCGATGTGTTGTCGCTATAGTTAACATTACGATCGAGGTAGTGTTTCAGTGTATAAAAATTTAGTTAATCTTGTGGTTAAGCTAGTGCGTTAAAATATAAGCCTTGAGATATGTGGTACATGGTAGGGTACCATTTGGGTTAGTACCATTCAACTACGGTACACTAGGATGTAGTGCGATTAGCGACCCTAGGTTGGTGGTACAGGTTATATCCAAATTTTGGGGACGAAATTCCGTTGTAAGGGGGGGAGTATGTAATACCCCGTACTTTTATAGATATTTAAATTACATAAGTGGGCATAATTTGATAATTAGAGGAATTTCTATGAATAGTAATTTTGGGATTTATGAGTGTTAGATTATTACCGATGTGTGTTACATTTACTTTAAGGACTAAGTAAATGTGTCAGAATATTTTTATGTCATGTCGCAGTTGGGTTAAGTGACGAGTGATAGTTTACGTTGTAGGAAATGCGTGTTGAGAAGTATCGGGTACGACTAGTGGATTTTAGTTAAGTGACTCAGATGGAGATTTTGAGTGCACGGTTGGTTTTGGAATGGCCGAGATAGTTAGAATAGAGTATTCGGGGGTAGTGTTTAGGTTCCGGGGGCTTTTGTACTAGTACGAACTCGCATTTCAGTAAACGAGTCATTTTTGGGTTAATAAGGGACAAGCCCTTATTTCTCTCTTATAAGTCACGAGAGAGAGGAAGAGAAAGAGAGAAAAGAGAGAAAATAATAAGGAGAAAGGAAGAGAGAAAGGGGGATTTCGGGCCAAACACTGTGGGATTCAACTCGAGGTCGTCAGATTTTATCCACGAGGCAAGTGTTTACTTGCTCTATTCATTTGTGTGTGTATCTCATATTATAGTTGGTAGACTAAACGATTTTTGGGTTTTAAACCTTAAAAATAAATTTGAGAAAATTGATTTTCAGTTTACAAATTGATTTATTATTAATTCTTGATGACTTATAGTGTTAAACTCATGTTAATGGTGTGTAGAAATGGTTAGAAATGAGAAGAAATGATAATACTTATATGATTCGTATATTAAGTGTGTAAATACTTATATACTATTGTGAATGGGAACATTCGGGGTTTCGGCTATCTCTATAAGAGTTTGCAAATTATAGCCATAATATATTGAGAAGTGATATATATTATCCATACGATGTTGTTACAGTCTATACGGTATGATACGAATATAAATATATCTGTGTATGATTGGTGTATTTTTATTTAGAGGCTGGTTCCACGGGCAAAGTGATGGACAACCAGATTATATATATATATATATATATATGTATATATATATATATATATATATATATATATATATATATATATATATATATATATATATATATATATATATATATATATATATATATATATAGTTCTATCCAGGGAGGTTGCGCTATGTGGGTGAATCCCGTGCCTTATGGAACAGGGAGAGTACATCCCCAGGTAATATCGTCCCGTATATGGGTACGATATTATTTTTATTCCACTTTCAGGAAGGAATATGACCGCCTCCGCCGTTTTGTATTTTTTTTACCATGATCATGAGAAAGTCTGACCTGGTACCAGGGTTAAGTTGAGCAAAGCTGGATGTGGATAGCCACTTTGAGACCACATCCTCGAGTTATAGCTCGGTGGGATGGTTATTATACCTTTGATTGTAAAATTTGTGTAAATATAATTGTTGTTTATAGTATATTTCTTGTATATGATTATGAGATATCATATAACTTTGAATGGTGTAAAGTGTAAAAATGAATAAGATGTTATTCTTCTTCTGGTAGTTTTATATCCGGAGTAATGCAAATGTGAATTGTAGGTTCAAGAGAGAACCATTTATAATAAGGGATATTATATGTTAAAGTCAAAGTTATGGAATATGAACGGTATAGTTGTATATAGAATGAGAACTATATGTCTATATTGCATTGATGCTTATTAACTTAAAGACTATGCGATAGCTTAAAGTATAACTTATATTATGTCATGCAGGGCAGGTGATAGTTATGAGGATTTAGAGGAAGGGTGAAAGAGTTTAGTTACGCAGGGTAACTTAACTAGTTTTTTTAAAATGTATACAATAGGTGTGCACTATTAGAATAGGGGTGAGGTGTATCTCATGAAAGTGCGATACCAGTTCAAATATGAGAAATTTCATATTTTAAAAATATGGCATTTGAGCACTTGCTAAATATTTTTAAAACTCGGGCTCTGACATGTTTCTCTATTTTCCCCTCTCTTGCTATATATGCATATATATTAGGTGTACAGACATAGGGATGACTGGATGATGGTTCTTTCGAGTCAGAAGTTTGTTGTAGTTGATGTGGATGCAAGCAGGTCTATTCTAGACACTTCTATCCTTGAGATCTAGATAGGAGGTATTGTAGAAACATTTGGGCTGATGGCCCAATTGTATTCATTTATTCTTTTACCGCATTTTAGTTTGCAGCATTTCGATTTGGTTGTATTATATTGTAGCGAGAGTTCGATTATTTTATTTCATCTCAGTTGTTGTATATAAACTGTTGTGATTGTTTTACTTGGTTGGTCTGATTAAAAAGATTCGTTAAATAAAATTTTGACGCCAGCCTAATAAGTTATTAGTAATAATATGATTTTTGACAGTGATGCTGAGAATGAAACATATGAGATTGTTGTTTTAATCTGGTAAAGGATTGATCACCCGATATTTTATTAGGCAGGGTGTCACATTACTCCTCACTATACGAAGCATTGACGTCTAAATGAATATCCTCCATAGGTCAAAGTAACTCTATATTATTATCTAGAATTTTGATTTTATTCTCAATATGGTTATTTAGTTCCTCTTTTTAAATTTTGCAGTAGTAACAAGAAAACTATTTATCATTTTAGCGTTGTACCTCTTTATGCCCACTTAATGCTAAGATCAAAGTTTACTACAATAAGATAAGCCACAATGTTTTATATTTGAGTGTTTATAATATCTCATCTAATAAGACTTGATGATTTCCAAAGGGTTTAACATGTGATCAAAGTAACTTTGATGGCAATCCACTCCTTTAGTTAATAAGTAAAGTGTTAACCAACTCTTTGTGTTCCCAATCAATACCACAAGGCTTTAATCATTCAAACTGAAATTAATAGTACTCAATGTGCTATTTTTGTATTTTTTACAATGCTCCTTTAAAGTCTTGGTACGTTGTTTTCTTAAACCTTAACAGTAACATCTGAACTAAAAATTTGTATAATAACTATCCGTTTCACATTATACGTTTAGTGTAACCCTTGAAACAATTGGTTACCCTGGCCTTTGAGATGATATGAGTTTAATGTCTCCTAAAGATTTTTCATTGTTAACTGGTACTTGAAAAATTAGACTATGCGAAGAGGGCAATCCATTTTACCTTTCCCCTTGAGTATTGAGGGTAATCAATATTCGTATATCTTTATATTAATCTAAAATGCTATACAAGAAGTTAATCTCCTCAATGCTAAGGATGTCCATATGGACATCCATTGAAATGTTAGTTTTTCCTCTCTCCTAATACTAATAGTTTTCCATCTCTCTTCTGTATTACATTTTATCATTACTAATAAAGAATATCCCTCCCTCTATCTAATTTTCGACATTTTAATTCTAATTTGTTGATATTCTACATTTAGTGTAAAATATCAATCACCACAGAATCATTCACCTCATTCCAATCCTCACTGTCCTCTGTGTCCTCATCCTCTACCTCTCCTCTCACGATCCTTCTCTAAAAGGTAAAAACACACACTACATCGCAATATTACTTTTTGCAACACTTTTTTCTCACTATCTCCTCTTAGTTCATTTCTTATATATCTCACATATGTGGATACAAACTCTCTTCCAATCATATGGGTATAATATAATATAACACTCATATCTTTCTGTTTCGATTTTACTTATTGTTGTTTTTTTCTATAGATACGAGCAAGACATCGATTGACGATTTTGGAAGATTTGTGGAGATCAAGAAAGGAAATGTTTAGCGATATGAAGCTAAAAGAACTTGCAAGAGATTAATAGAATCCGACTTCATCAAAAAATTAAAGATTTTTAGATGGCATTGTCACTATTCTCTGGTTTTTCGCTTCTCTCTCTCTCTCTCTCTCTATATATATATATATATATATATATATATATATATATATATATATATATATATATATATATATATATATATATATATATATATATACTCATGGATGCCCATGCTGAGGGCACGACGATAAATTTGCTCGTGTGATAAAACCCAGCCCATAATAACCCACTTTTAAAAAAAAAAAACACCTTTGAAAAAAATAAAAAATAAAAAAATATTAAATTAACTTTTTTTAAGTATATCCATATCTATTTAAAAACCCTTTTTATAAAAGAAGAAGAAAAGAAAAAACCACTTTTAGCATGGCATTTCATGCATGGGCATGAAAGGAAGACAAAATCATGAATGCGTTTTGAAAATATCATGCATAAAAAGTGGAGATATTTTTCAAAAACCATGGCTCCATATATATATATATATATATATATATATATGACTACATACGGATCTATATATATGTCCATCGCCAGAGTTTCACAATTACGACTTTGTCGGTGCAACGGGACTCACACGAGTATATTTTTCGTGTTTTGTGAAATGCAAATTGGCGTGTGTGCCTCTATATAACAGTATTTTTCACATATGTATAAATTTAGAATATTGTTAATAAATTTCTTCCCAATAATTTCCCAAAAATTAAATGGAAATATAGTGGAGTGATGAGCAGAGATGTCTTTGATTTCTCTACCCTATAAATTGATTCACTTTATTGCATTTTATCTCATTTTGTAATTATATATAGATCTCTACATCCATGTTATATATATAAAAAAATTCCATGCAACAAATGTTTGATGAAATGTCAAAGTAAAATATTCATATTACATTCTAAATACTTTGCTGGTTGTTCACCTGGTTAATTGTTTTAAAGTATAAAGCTACTTTAATTTCTTTTATCATTTATTATCACAAAACTCAGAAAATAAAGTTCTCATATTTATATGTATCTCTACTTACAAATTTAAAGTTTTAGAATACACGTGCTAAATAATAGCAGGAAATAAAGTTGTATAACCTAATTGTTCCACTATTAAGGTACTTCGTTTCTCCCCAACACTTTCATTTGTTTTTGTTTATTTTCTTATTATCGATATTTTAGTTATGAATAAAATTTAAGTTATTGATTTTAAGGGTTTGTGTTATGAAATATACATTTTGTAAATTATGACATTATAATTCTTTTCTTTTGACTATTTTTTATAGGTTGCATCAGACTTGGTAGATGGATTTTTGGAAGGGACTTTTATGCTCTAACCATATGTGATCTTATTAATTATACATGTTATGTTAAAAGTACAACATATTTTTACCTTTTTTGTTTTCCTTTTATTAGTACTTTTGAACATGTAAACTTCAATATCATGTTGCCACTAGGTACATGTTGTATACCGCTAGCATCTCTTTAGTTTAATCTTCATTTGATTTGTTGAAATTTCTCACTAAGATCAAACTCTTAGTGTTTTGTAGAATACGATCTTTCGTTTCAGGTATATGAATCCTACATGTGGAATTATCGAGACAAATGATATGTCATGAACATTGGGATTTTAATTGCATTTTAGTTTTGTTTTGAGGTGGGCTTTATTAGGTTCGGGTTGGGTACAAAAATGGGTTGTTCGGTGTCGGGTTTAAGGTGAGAGAGTGGACTTCTGCCAAAAAAATATTAAAAAATTAGTATTTTAAGAGTATGTTACCTTTCCATTTAGTTGATACTAAAATGATCCATATTGTTAAATTTTGAGCATATGTATTCTGAATATGGATATTGATCCCATGATGTCTAAAAAATAGAAAAATGCGGGTATTGTGGGTTTCCATCTCTTATTTCAATTATGAAATATAAAACATGTTTCTCACCGATTTTTATGACATATTGGTGGATAGAAGTTTCGAATTCGTTTGGAATCTTTATGAGGGACATTTTTTTTGTATAAATATAAGTCTCAAAAATTAAGTTTTTAAAATTATTTTTTATCATCATTCAAACATAATATGTTAAAATGTGATATTATGTAGTTTTATTTCTTCTACATGTTTATTGATCACAAATAATCTAAATTTTTAATCTATCTCCTTATTTCATCTATCATTTTTTAAGCACTGGCAATTAATAGGTTGCTTTTGATTATGCTAATGTATAACTCGCGCATCGCGCTGGTTTCCAACTAGTAGTATTTAAAGTGACATTTTATTTCACTACCCTATTCATTGAAGTTTATGTCGTGTTTTTTTAAACCATGCACCACATTAATGGAGGTGGTGGTATGATATGAGGTGAATTTAAGACAATAAAGAAGACTCTGAACTTTTGTATCATGTCATCCATGCATTTAAGGCCTTAATATGAAACTTTCGTTCACATGGAGACTAATTGTCCTCTAAAATTTTTTAGACACTCTCCTCTAGCCTCTCTTTATTGAGAAATTAAGATATGGATTCCATGTTACATGATAAGTTTCTAAAGATAAATTAAAGTGTCCATCTCATTACCCATTTGATTATTTGACGATCTCTATCGATCTTTGCTAACCACATCATCTTTTCCTTTTTATTCTTATGAAATATATTTAAATTGATTATGGATTACAAATTATGTATGTTTTCACCTTTTTTACATGTAAAGTGGTGTGGTGTGTTTGTTTAGATAGATTCACACACACACACACACACACACACACACACACACACACACACACACACACACACACACACACACACACATATATATATATATATATATATATATATATATATATGTCATCTCTCTCCCTCCTAAAATCTCATGTCTTCTCTCTTTGGAAATTCTAGGGCATCCTAGAACCCTAGGGATTGCATGAAAGCCTGCCTCCAAACATCTGAAGTTCTAACCCTCTTCACTCTTCACCTTGGAGAAAGTCTTTTGCCAGCATACTGGCTTCTTCACCAATCAATGAGCCTTCTCACAAACCTCAATAATTATTTAAAGGAGAATCTGGAAGTTAGTTTTCTCTTGATGATATCAAAATTCTAGTAGAACCCACCAAATATGCCCTGGTAGGAAAGTTTTCCTCTAGTAGACTTTCTATGGAAATTATATATAAAACATTCTTCGCTTTCTCCCTCAAGGAAGCCTACACCATTGGATTGTGGAACCACAAACGTGTGTTTTTTTAGAAGAGGGATGTAACTGTGACACCCCGCCTACTTTAATCACGGGTGATTAGTCTTTTATCAAAATAAACAGGAATCGCATTTGGTTCATTATTAACATCATTGTCAAAAACTATTTAAATTACTAACTACCTATGTTAAATTAAGCAGATGCCAAATTTTTATCTTGTTATTAACTTAACAACATACGTAAATAAAACTAAAATAAATTAACCAAACCATCCACACAAATAATATACTCTCAAACAATCACAAGATAAATAGATAAATAAATAATACTGAATAAAACATCGGTTCCCAAAATAAAATTCAACTACAAGTCTTAAATAACAAACTAAATCCACATAAAGCCTAATTAATAAATTGAAATACTGAATAGTCTGAAGGGGCAACATGCCCAAATGAAATAGGGAAATGAAACTCCTAATCTAGGAATGAATGACTGAACTGTCTAATCAAATCCTGCAAGCCTCCCTAAGTACTGCAGCTACGCTTCCTTAGACAAAATCATCAAGTTTGGCATCCCTGTGGCTGAACATCTAAAATTATTTTGGAAAATATTTTGACACGAGTCAGAGCCCAAAAATCATTTGAAAATATTTAGCAAGAAATTAAAATGCAACAATTTAAATATGCATGAACACTTTTCATATTTAAGCGGGTGCTCTTGAGATATTACTCACCCTTCATCTATTGTGCACACCTAACGCTTACCTTCTAACCCAACTAGTTATTCTACCCCACCTAACTAGTCATATTACAACCCTTTAAGCACTTTACTCTATCCCCAGTATTTCCTTCTTTTATTTCCTAAGTTACTTTACCCTTTAACTTAGATAATCTTTTCCACTTTAATTGATTATATAATATGCACACTATTTATATAAACACTACATTCACACCTTGTAGTTTGAACCAGTATATAATTTATCTGCACTATTATATACATTAGAATATACTACAATAATCACACATGTCGCGTATAATGACCATCCTTCTGAGCACTAACTCACTGGATGTTTGTCTCTAAAATGCTATCATCCCAGGTATGCTCACTCAAACCCGGTTACCATAAATTGGTTAACTCACACCGAAATAGGTGAATAAATCACAAACATAGTGGAGGCGGTCTTATTTTCTCGTGAGTGAGAACGAATCATACCCAAAGCGTCCCACTTCGAAAAATAAATCACACAATAAAAATACCGGACGATATGACATGGGGATTATACTCTCCCTACATTCACTAGCTAGGGGATTCACCCACATCGTGCAACCTCCTACAATAGCACTAAAGGGGTGTGTATTTAGAAAAATATCTAGCACCCATTTTATAAAGCACACAAGTATATATATATATATATATATATATATATATATATATATACTATCACATCTTTCGTATATACATCATTAAGTTAAATCCTGCTAACCCTTGCCTAACTACCTTAGCACAAGTTCATAATACCCGAGTCTATTTCCCCGACTCTTATTTCATTTAATTTTACATCCATTAAATAATTTGCGTATCTTTACTTGCTAAAGTACTCGATCTCACCCAATCGGTCCATATTTAAACATTTACTAATTTATTTCACTCAATTCATTATTTAGGTTCCTCCTTTTTCTCACCTTTCTAGGCTCATATGCACCCACCCATAATCCCTAGGTAAAATAATCCCATGCATCCATACCCGGATTTGATTTCTGACTAAAGATTTTGATCCCAGACACCATTTCATAGAAAATTCATAACTAATTAAAAAAATAAAAAAAATACGAAACTGGCGACCACGCGTTCGTAACGAAAAGATCTATCTACATGTCTAAAACCTAGGGTAGTTTGAACGAGATACTAACCTCGTTCTAACGAGATACTAATATCATTTGAACAAAAAAGATAACTCGTTTGAACAAGTTTTTGACAAATCAATCCATAGACATCCTTAGGTCGATCGATTGATACCTGAATAGGTCCTCTTCTCCGAAAAACATTTTTCTACCTTTTAAACCATAAAACCTCCATGGATTCAACCCAAACTTCAACCCAATTGTATTCAATGTTTGTTACACATTTAAACAGGTCCCAACCCTAATATAAATCATCAAACATCATTGATTTCTATTAAGATTCATAAATTCCACGAATTGGGTTTTGTTCATAAATTTCATTCCATCATCTCATTAAATTTAATCTTACAATCCAAATTGAATGAAATTACCTATCGAATTTTGAATATAAATCATATTCCAACATCACTATATGGTATTTCATCATTAATTGAACACTAATTTTACATCTCATGCCCGAATCTCCCAAATCCATTTTTTTCATGTGACAACCCTCCCCAAAATGAGTTTGTATGCACCTACCATGATATGAACTTGAGTTTTTAAAATCTAAAATAGAACCAAGTTCATTACTTGCCTTTATAGGTTCGTAGGGTCTGATTACACGTTGTATAAGACGAATCGATGATAACACACCCAATTTTCCCTTGAATTTGGCCTCTAAAGTCCCCTTCTTTTCTCCCTTCTCCCTTATATAAATTTATAGGGTTTTGAGTTTGATTAATTAATGCCCATAACTCTAAAACTTAGTTTAAATATCCCTAGTACCTAAATTAGGCTAATAGGTCAAGCCCAAATGATCCAAACACCCCTCTGTGGGCTCGGTTATGAGTAAAAAGGCCCCAAGACCCAATTACTACCCATGAGTACACTATTTTGACCATCTCGACCCTTCCAAAATCAACCATGACCTCGAAATCACCATACGAGTCACCCTACAATAATTTCTTATCTCAACCTCATATAGTCTACCCTCTACTTCGGGGTGAGATATAATATTGTCACGTCACTATCACTCGATATGATGTAAAATAATCATTTACTATTCATTTAGTAATTATATTGCATAAATATTAATCATTATCTCTCCCGGTTAATAATTTAAATAACTCATAATTATTAGTTCACGCATAATAATTAATTCAATTAAATTATGTCACACGTGTAATTGAATAATACCCAAATTAATTAAATTATGAATGCTCAGAAATATGAGGTGTTACATGAACCCCCACACATTTTATTGCATATAGGAGAAAAAGCCTCCCCTAAGTGGTACTTACAAGCTCAAAATAAATTAAACCTTTGGGGAGCCAATGACTAAAGGGATAAACTTGGGGATTTATAATAGTCCCATTACATAAATAGGAAAATTAGCTACTTAGATAATCTAATATATTTACAACCTAAATTATCTAGATTTACTACTCCTTGGACTCTCTTAGGACACTCCTTTAGATCATGATAAATCCTCATCTCAGTTAAGTGAACACCTTCATTTGCCAAGCAGTCTGCCACCATATTATATTCTTTGTAACAATGATTCAATGTGAAATTAATTCTATGGTTTGAGGTGATATCTTCCAAGCAATCTTTAAATCTTCAAGGAGGTTTCCACTAATTTTTATGATATTAACTACCATTAAGGTATCCATCTCAATCTGAAAAAATTGAATATTATAATTAATATATATATGTAATCCCATATTAAATGCCAATATCTCCACTGTCGTGTTATTAGATGAACCATTTGAATTTACAAATCCAAGGACAAATTGATAACTAGCATCTCTAATAATACCCCCATAATCACTACGACTTGGATTGCCTTTTGAAGCACCATCTACATTAAGCTTAAACCAGTTTTGCATAAGGGGACTCCATTGGATCAATTTAAGAATCAAGTGGGGGTGGAGGGTGGGGGGATGACCTATTCATATACCTCTATGATCGTTTCATCAAACTTTTTTCAAATCTAATAAATTTACATATATTAGATATAAGAGAAATGGATTGATTAACGATACAAAGATGGTTGAATTTTTTTGAACCATAAATGGGTTTTCGTAGGGTTATTTCAAATCAAATATAAGTCTAAGGCAAGAGGATTTAATCTCCCTAAGACTATCTATTTTATCTGCTAAATTCTTAAGTAGAGGCATGGATCAACTTATAAATATTGGTAAAGTTAAAACATTTTATCTTTCGAGTGTCATTCCTCTCGTACCATAGCTTTCATTTTCTAATGATGTGATCATCTTTACCAGAGGAGACAGAATGTGGCTAAGGGGTGTCACTAATTTATTGAATATGTATGCAATTATATCTCGTAAAAAAATTTATTAATTGAAAGTCAGCTTTACTATTGATTCAAAGCATCCCTCTATTAAAATTTCTCAAATTGAAAGTTTCTTAGGCCCAAAATTTAAGAAGTTTCCTATTCAATAGTTAGGATATCCTCTTTTTAAAGGCAGGAACAAAATTAGTTTATATAGTAAATTGATTGAATCCATAATAAGAAAACTTAATGATTGGGAAGCTAGAATTTTATCTAGTGGAGAGAGATATGTCCTTATTAAACATGGGCTTTCTTCAATACCTACATACCTACTTTCATCATTACAACCTCCTAAGGCCATCATAAAAAAATTACACAGCATGCTGAATAGATTCTTTTGGGGAGGAAATGAAACTCAAGGGTGGAAAAGTAGTGGAAATCATGGGAATTCTTCTGCAAGGAAAAACTAGAGGGATGGCTTAGTTTTACAAAATTTAATAACATGGATATAGATTTAGAAATGAGAATGTTTTGGAAATATTCTTCGAGGAATAACTGTAAGGACATTTTTGTCCATTATCAATTTATATGTCGTATACCGCTACACCGTCGAAGAAGATCAAGATCACATTCACATCAAGAAGGATCCAAATAATAAAGCTTCTTCAACAAACAGTCTCTACAAGGTTAACTATGGTAAGGTTACGTTTTAGAGTACCTTAGTAATGCACTTAGAGTATTGGGATTATTTTACATAAAATATTTTCTAAGTGTTGGAGCGGAGCTTTAAAAATTTTTGTTAATTTTTTTTTGAATTCATTCTTTCTAAAGATTATGTTCTCGGACACCTTTCTGTAGAAAAATCATAACTAATTCATAAAAAATCAAAAAAATACGAAACTGATGGCCACGCGTTCGTATCAGAATTATCTACAATCATGGTCTGAAATCTCATTTGATAGGATCTCGTTGAAAAGAGATAGGATGTCTTTCAAACAAGAAGATTTATTTTCTAACGTATCACCTCCTTGATTTTTAGTATTTAAAGGATGCCAGTCTTCTGATTTTCGGGTGGAGAAACACTAGTTTTAAACAAAATACGATTTTGAGTGTTTTGGTTTATTCTCCAACATTTTAAGAGTTTAATATCTTGTTTTACAATTCACAAATCCCAAATACTTTTGTGTGAGTTGTTTTGGAACCCAAGAACAAACCTTTGCTATTGTTCAACTCTTTATAGAGAGGATAAATCTACACCGGACTGAGGCATTAGGGAGTGTTGAGGTATTCCTGGGCTGAAGATAGGACTGCGGTTCTTGTGGAGCTTCCGCGGTTGTTCCACTACTGACGACATCGATTGATACCTGCGGGTATTCGTATGTCACTTGTATTTTCGCTGTAATCTGATTGTAAACCGTTCTTTTACAAATTATAGTGAAAATAAAAAGGTTTTTGCCCTTTGGGGATTTTTTTTCTTCTGAAATTGGTTTCCTTTACATCCTTATTGATTTAATGCTTTCAAATCACCTAGATGCATGTGTTAGGGTTTAATTAAAATTGGTTTATTTGAGAAGTTGCTTTTATTCCACTATAGCACACTCTCAAATTGGTATCAGAGTGATTTACACTAACTTATTGCGTGATCCTAATTTTTTGAGGATTTATTTTGTTGATACAATTTGACTACTCACGTCGTCAAATTGGTATCAGAGCCTGTTGCACTAAGTTATTGTGTTTGATCCTATTTTTCTTAAAAATGACTTTTGGAGGTTTTGATGATTTTCTATGTCAACTTGTTGAAAAGTTTAATTGGAAAATTCACACGAACTCCTGTTTTATATCTTCACTTGAAAATGATTTTGAGAAGTGTTCTGGATGTGAGGGAATTGGTCACATGATAGATGAGTGTCCCACAAATTTAAGGAAGTAATTAAAAAATCGAGGTCTCATGTTTCTACCCTTAGTGAGAGTGATTCGAAAGAAGAAGTTTTTTATGCTTATAAGCGGGAGCTTCCCACCCGTGTGATTAGTGATGATAGTGAGGGTGACGAAAGTGGGGATGAGCATGATTTGGAAATGACTTTCAACGAATATGCTGAAGCTTTAAAAATAAAGAAAGAAAATTTGAAATTGAAAGCTCAATTGCAAGAGAGTGCCTTAACAAATGATAATGATGTTTTGGTTGAAGAACTTAGGGCACGAGAGAAAAATTTGAGAGAGAAGATTAGATATGTTGAGGATGAGAGAGATGATCTTCGAGGCATGATGAAAGCTATGAAAAAGGAGATTCTTGAGTTTGAGGATTCTAGGCGCTTACTTTAATCTAGGATAGATGAACTTGATAAATTTTTAAGAGATTCGAGTAAAGTGAAATTCGATTTGGAGGCTAGGTCTGAAAGGTTAGATTAAATTTTAGGGACTGTCCGAATTAAGGAGGATAGGGGTGGTATAGGCTTCGATGAGAGCATCACACCCATTCACAAAGATAACCCCACATATGTGAGAGATCCTCTTAGGGTTGTTAGGCGAGAGGCACCTAGGGTTATTAAGAGAGAGACACCGAGGGTTGTCAAGCGAGAGCCACCTAGGAATTTGAGGAGAGGGCCACCTTTAGGTAACATTCACCGCCTGGTGTATGCTTGCACACATTGCGGTAATCAAGTTCATCTTAGATATTTCTGTTACAAACTTTTGAATGGACCTAGGAAGTTTAAAGAGAGAGTCACATAGATTCTTAAAACCCCCGCACCTCGTTTCACATCGATTTGGGTTAGAAAATCAGATTTAGAGGCTTATGGTCTAATTGTTCACGACTCTCGTTTGCTTGTACGTGATTCACCCAATGTGAGATCTTTTGGTTGATTGTGCTAATATTTGTCATACACTAGTTGTGCGTCTTGATATACTTTTGTTAATGTTATGACTCACTTTGACTTATTTATTGAGTTTGCTATTTTGCTACTGTTTTGACAATATATTGGATCTGTCAGGCCCTTCCTGGTACTATTTTAGGGAAATTTTTGCACTGAGCAACTCTGTTTAATATTTTGGGAAAAATTATGAAAGTGTTATTTTCTCGTTTGACCGAGATTTAATATCGCGAGAAGCTATCATTTGAACGACAAGCATTCTCGTTCGAGAAACATTATATCTCATTTGAATGACATGTTTAATTTTCTACACTTTTGTGTTTACAGTACCCTATGCTACAGTACCCTATGCTCACTTGCTTAGGGTTTTGGTACTGTTTTGGTTGCTTCAGGAATAGTTTACATGCAGTTATTCTTAGTTTTCATGCTTAATTGCTAATGCTATATTGTTCGTTTAATCACACCTGCTTTGACTGATGATTCATTTGTGTGATTTATGTTTTCTAGCATAGGATGAATTTCATGTTGATATTATGCCTATTGATGATTGTACTACATTTGTTATTTTTTTCTTTTCGAAAAACCAAAAAGATTTTCGATTTTGAAATTTTTTGAAAAAGCCAAAATGAGTTTTGTATTTTGTTTGCACCTTATATGAATTGACACTTAGGATGAACGAGTCACAATTTCATTCCATTTATCCATGTGACAATTTGATAGTGTTTTAAGACAATATATCATGTCTTCCATGTGCTTTAAAATGTTTGGAGTCATTGAGGTGCTATTAGTTGATACTTGCTACATGGTTGACTCATGATTTCCTTTATTGCACACATGGACGGATTGGTTTGATTATTGTACTTGTTTGTCACATGTTGATCGAGTGTTTTTAT
Source organism: Sambucus nigra (assembly GCA_949130495.1). Taxonomy (NCBI): domain Eukaryota; kingdom Viridiplantae; phylum Streptophyta; class Magnoliopsida; order Dipsacales; family Adoxaceae; genus Sambucus; species Sambucus nigra. Next base: position 577,481,786 of record OX422211.1, on the reverse strand, counting down.
CTCAATCTTGTCCTTAAAATGAAACCAAGTGCAATAATACGAGAGTAATAAAAGTAATGCATGTAAAAACCATTGCTAGTGAGGAATTTGTTTAAATTTGAAAAAATAATGAGTGACATGGGAAAGGGCTGCGAGTGAATAACTATCAAATCGTGAAAGCCACCGTTTGAAAAGATCCCACACAAAAAATTATGACAATAAAAAGAATATTATGCCAATAATGGGTCAATAGGTTTTCTCTAAGTTGAGAATTTAGTACCTCGTTAGATATAAAAATTGTATTATTTTATATGAAGGAGTTTGATTGGAAAGTAATTAATGGGTTTGCACATCCTTTGAAAAGTTCTTGAAATGACACTAATTAGTTTTGGACGTTATTGGTGTGAAAATCACTTAAGCTTTGATTTGTTGATTTGATTTAGTCGATATCATCTAAATTCAACAATTTTACACCTAAGGATATTTTTTATGTTTAATCGATAGGAGTACACTTATGCATCGTGTACATATGCTTGATTGAGTTTTATTACCTATTGAATTTGTTCACACCCATTCATTCCATATCCATGATTTTGTTGTCTTAATGTTATTTATTGTGTGATGATGTTTTGTAGCATTTTTGTATGAAAAATTGAAAAATTAAAAAATAGTATGTGGATCCTTTGAGTATATTCTCTGCATGAGTGTAATTTGATCCATATTTATGTTGTGTATCGTGACACTCCATGTTTAGTTGTGTTCATTTTTTCCTTGTCTATTTCGGACAAATAAAAAGGGGGGGGGGGGGGGAGGGGGGGAATGAATTATGACTTTATGGGGGAGTTTTTGAATTGTGGGGGAGATTTGAGATTTTATATATGTTTTCATTTGACTTTATGTTTATCTCATTTCAAACTCAATATGTCATGAAGGTATTTGCTTTGTCTCATGTGTGTATGTACAAAGTTGGAAATTTGTGGATTGCACACCCTAATGAGAAAAGCTTTGAGGTTTGAAATTTGTTGAAGATTGAAAAAGTTTGAAGACTTGTCATTTACCTTTTCAGTTTTGGGTTCATAGGATGGTAGATTTGTATAGGTCATACTTTTGTGTCTGATAATTCAGATTTTTTTATTTTGTACCGGCATAGACATAGGGGGAGATTTGTAGGGACATTTTTGTCCGTTATCAATTTATATGTCGTATACCGCTACACCATCGAAGAAGATCAAGATCACATTCACATCAATATGGATCCGAATAATCAAGGTTCTTCAACAAATAGTCTCCGCAAGGTTAACTATGGTATGGTTACGTTTTAGAGTACCTTAATAATGCACTTAGAGTATTGGCATTATTTTTTATAAATATTTTCTAAGTGTTGGAGTGGAACTTTAAAAGTTTTTGTTAATTTTTTTTTGAATTCATTCATTCTAAAGATTTTGTTCTCGGACACCTTTCCGTAGAGAAATCATAACTAATTTATAAAAAATTAAAAAAATACGAAACTGGCGGCCACGCGTTCGTATCGGAATTATCTACAATCATGGCCTCAAATCTCATTTGATAGGATCTTGTTCAAACAAGATAGGATCTCGTTCAAACGACATTGTATGTCGTTCGAACGAGAAGAGTTATTTTCTGACACATCACCGCCTTGATTTTTAGTATTTAAAGTATGTCAGTCTTCTGATTTTCGGGTGGAGAAAGACTGGCTTTGAACAGAATGTGATTTTGAGTGTTTTGGTTTATTCTCCAACATTTTAAGAGTTTAATCTCTTGTTTTAAAATTCACAAATCCCAAATACTTTTGTGTGAGTTATTTTGGAACCCAAGAACATATCTTTGCTATTGTTCAACTCCTTGTATAGGGGATAAATCTACTCCGGACTGAGGTCATTAGGGAGTTGTGTGGTATTCAGGGGCTGAAGATAGGACTGCGATTCTTATGGAGCTTCTGCGGTTGATCCATTGCTGACGATATCGACCAATACCTGCGGGTATTCGCATGTCACTTGTATTTTCATTGTAATCTGATTGTAAACCATTATTATACAAATTATAGTGAAAATAAAAAGGTTTTTACCCTTCGGGGATTTTTTCCTGAAATTGGTTTCCTTTACATGCTTATTGATTTAATGCTTTCAAATCACCTAGATGCATGTGTTAGGGTTTAACGAAAATTTGTGTTATATTAAAATTGGTTTATTTGAGAAGTTGCATTTATTCCGCTGTAGCACACTCTCAACAACTTTGGGCATCCTTCATGAAAAATAGATACAAGAAGCGTCAACCTCATATGGGATCATTAACTTGGAAAAGATTGATAAGTGTGGAAGAATTATGCTCAGACAGTATGAAAAAAAGATAAGACCAATGGATCTCGAAACCTTTTGACTTAGGACTTTTATCATTTGGTTATACTATTGATCTTTGTAAAATGCATTAAACAACCTCGACTGTTCTTGTTCAAATTTGGTATTCAAATATTCCAAAAAAAAATCTCCAATAATTCTAGGAGAATTCTGAATTATTGCCTGCCAATTGATGATGTTACTTAAGGGTTAGGAATGAAAATGGTATTTAGATTTCAAGCCTGCCTAAATCACTGTGAGTCCTTTAATCATTTATTTTTTCAATGTAGTAGTACAAAGCCTATTTGGTATTTCTTTGCAATCCTAATGTGAGCTAAAATTTATAGAAATTCAATATCTTCGATGTTTATGAGTTGGTGGTAGAATGATAGAGCTGAAGATTATCTAAAATTCCTGGGAAAATCTATTCCAAATATTACAAACATATTTTTATAAGATTAAATAGTGAGGAATAATTTACAAGGTTATGGCTACACGATTAGTGGTATTTAGGTAAATTTGCAATGAGAGTCTTTAAATGGATTACTGATTTCCTCATCCCCCCAATACATTTTTTTTGCAAAATCCTCTTCATTCTAAATTGAAAAATGAGTTGGGAAACTTCTAAAATGGACGCTTCCATAATCTAAACAATTAGGCCTAGTTTAGCTACGGTTTGTGTGGAACATACTATATATCTTGGAAGACAAATGAAGAAGAGTATAGATATTATATGGTGATAGTGGCTTTTGGCAAGAAGTTAAATATGAAGATATGCCCAAGCTTTGTGCCCATTGCACGTATATTGCCATAAAATGGATGCCTAACTACTCAAACATCCAACTAAAGAGGAGTTAGTTCAAAAACCAAAGCAACTAAAATAAGTTTCCAATATTGTGAAATCAAGCAATTAAGATCAAATAGAGAGTCAGGCCATCATTAATTTAGAAGAAGATAATAAACTAGTTATTCCCCATAGTGTAGAAGAAGTTGGCAATAAATAAGGGAATGATGAAGTTATGAAACCACCATCCATTAATCCCCAAACAAATTCTAGCCATATTGAGAAAATCAAGCATTACAACATCTCTAATGAAAAAACAAGCATAATTTAAGCCTGCAATATCTATCCTAGGAATACTAATCTCCTAGATTTTAAATTCCATGCCAATCGTGATGAGATATATTTATCATATTCAGCAGAAGTGGAAAATATCATCACATCAAGATATTAAGAACTTGAAATATTTTCTACAACTCTAGACGGGAAGTTGAAGAAGTGGAAAGCAAACAAAGAATAGGTAAACAAGAAGAATTCACACAGATCATTTATAACTTTTATTCCTTTAATTTATGTTGGTAATAAAGAAGTAGTCTCATGAAAAAAGGTTCTCATTGATCCTATCTAAAGAAGAATAACTACATATGGTGCAAATATCAACTCAGATGTTACCTCCCATACCTTTTGTGGTCATCCTGAATATGTCCATCCATTTATCTCCTTCTGCGGGGGCAGGGGGAAAAAGAAAGAAAAAAAAGGTCTTGCGCCCTCATACTCTGTAGGAGCGCTTCGACCGTTATTGGTGTGGGTTGAATGCAAAGAGATGGAGTCGCCAGTCTATTTGTACAAAATAGGAAAAAGAACACGTCGCCTCTTCTAGAGAGCAGCATCAAAGACAAACTGATGCTTACGAAACCCATAGTTCAAAGGTTTGGGTGATAAGTTACGAAATAGGATGGTGTTAGGCACCCATTTCACCCTTTAGGTCTCTCATGGGCTTGTGTTATTGTTTATCTTTATTTGTCCTTGAAATGTGTGTGCGTATGTGTATAATGGAGATCATAATCGTTCAACTCATACCATGGAAGAGATAGAGTGAGGTCATCCATAGGAATGTTCCCAAAAATAATATTAAAAATATGAAATAAAGTATGTGAAATATAACTAATAAAAAGGTGAGATGTTAATGTTTATGAACTAAAGTAAGCACTAGATTTTGAATTTAATATAATTAATGCAAAAATAAGAAATTTAAAGAGAGAGAAGGATTTAGACCTTCTTTGAAGAATTGGATCTTGATCTTGATCTTGGATGAACTCCCTTGTATGTTAAATGAAGTCGGATATGAGAGAATGAGATTTTACAAAATAGTGTATGAAAAGGATGGGAATTTAATATGGAATGGAATTTCATATAAGAAAACTTCCCTGATTGCAAGAGAATGTTGCTGAGATCATTGATGCTGATGGATCTGAGGTGTGGTTTGGGAGTGAGGTCATGCCATCTATTTTTAGGGTAAGGAGGTACCAATAAGCATAGCCCTACCCTTGCCAATCGGTAGGTAACCATAGGCACACTATTGATCGGCAGGGAAATAGACTTGCCAATTGGCTGTCTCATGCTGATTTTTTTAGAAAAATGGTTGCATAACGCAATTCGAGGATCCTAATTGTACACGGGGCATATTGTAAGGATGGTAATTCAGAGACCTTCTAGATTCCTTTGGTCCACTCCCAGGTTTGAGAGTTGACTTTGGGTCAAACGTGGCTCGAAAGTGCTCATCAGTCCTTTGGACGAGAAATCGTTGGATTAAAATGGGTCGTTCATCCGAACGGTAACTCAGAATTGTGCACGGGGTGGATTGTTGGAAAGGTTATGTGAGGTACTTATACATTAAAAAACTATTTACTTGGTTTGGAAAGTTAAGTCAATCGGGGCCCAAAAGTGCCCGATGAGCTTTTGGAGTAAAATGAGTCATTCATCTGTATCATAAGTCAAAATCATGCACGGGGTGGACCGTTGGAAAGGGTATTCAGTTACTTTTAGAGATTCATTCAGTATTGTTTGAGATGAAGAGTTGACCTTGGTAAAATGGAGCCCGGGAGCGCCTGGTGGCATCCGAATTAATTTTTAGGGAAAATGTATCGTTCATCCGAATAGTTATATCATTTTGTGCACGGGACATACCGTTGGAAAGGGTTTTCAGTGCCCTTAAAAGATTCAAACATATTTCTATCTGACGATGAAGTTGTCTGGGGTCCAATCGGGGCCCAAGAGCGCCCAGTGGCCTCCAAATTAATTTTTGGTAGTAAAATTATCCGTTCATCCGAACTGTATGCCGATTCGCACATGGGGTGGATCGTTGGAAAGGGTATTTAGAGACCTTCAAATATTCAAAGAGGTTTCTCTCTGATGATAGAGTTGACTAGAGTCAAACGAGGCCCTAGAGCGCTCAATGGTCTTCAGATCGATTTTCAATAGTAAAATGGTTCGTTCATTTGAATCATTATGCCGATTCACTCATGGGGCCAGACCATTGGAAATGGGATTCAGAGACCTTCAAAGATTCAAAGAGATTTCACTCTGATGATAGAGTTGATCAGAGTCAAATGGAGCTCGGGAGCCCTCGATGGCCTCTGGATCAGTACTTAGTGTATGACCTATGGTTTGCAATGAAATGAGGTCTCGAGGGCGGTGGGTGGGTGGGTGTCTAGCAACCTAAGGAGAGACTTAGGGGGTCCTAGAATGTGATTTCTATAGATCCCCTTGACGGGTGAGATTCGAACAAATGAAAACCATCGAATAGACACAACATGATTTTTTCAGAGAGAGATTGATTATGTGGACCTAAGGGACGAGGATGATCGATTAAGGGGGTCAAGACTGATTCTGAGGACCTAAGGAAACACTGGGGATGGCCAATTCTATGGGTTGAGCTCAATTCTAAATACCTAGGGTAATGGTAGGGATGGTCGATTCTGCGGGCTAAGGTCGATTCTGAGGACCTTGGGTAGGGAGAGACCAATTCTGTGGGCCGAGGTCAATTATGAGTACCTTGAGTGGGAGTGAACAATTCAGCGAGTCAAAGACAATTCTGAGGACTTAGGTTGAGGCGACCAATTCTACGGGTCAAAGCTAATTCTGAGGGCTTAAGTAAATGTGACAAATTCTGAGGATCAAAGCCAATTCTGAGGACTTAAATAGAGATGACCAATTCTACGGGTTAAAGCCAATTCTGAGGGCTTAAGTAGAGATGACCAATCCTGCAGGGATTAAGTAGAGATGACAAATTCTACAGGTCGAAGCCAATTCTGAGGGCTTCAATAGAGATGACCAATTCTGCGGGTCAAAGCCAATTATGAGGGCTTAAGTTGTAGTTTTCTTGGGGAAACTTGGAGACTCCATTGTGGAATTTATCTTATGGTTCCGCTTGGGATTTTGGGGAAGCATTTGATTTTGTGTTTTTGGCTCCACCAGGGAAAAGGAATTAGTCTGAGGGTTTGATGTTCCCTTGTCGAGGAATTTCTCTAGTGTCCTTTGGAGACATTGCTAGGGATATATCAATTGATTTTGGGAATTACAGTGAGGAAATAAGTGTTCTATTGGGATGTAAATATGGTAAAAATCTTTTTCTTTTAAAAAAGGTTCTAGGATTCATTTGGGAATTTTTTAGGAATTTTTGGGATTTTTCGACATTTTTTGGGAATTTCTTTACAAAATTTTAGGAGGGTGCCAACCAGCATGGTGTGAGAGGTGCAAAACGACAGTGGCATGGTCTTTAGGGGTGCCTCGAGTAGGTGAAGGAAATGTGCCAATCGACATGACCCTTAGCCTCCTATAAAAAGGGGGCGGGATCTCCTCTTTTTCATAGCTTCTGGACTTGCTATCTTCTGCTATATCCTTCTGCAAACTATTTTAACATTCCAAAACCAAGAAATGGTTGATTTCTCAAGCAGCGAGACACACATGGCGTGGCTAAATGTTGACGAATTGGAGAATTTGGAATGGCGACCTAGGGTGCCCCTAGCGTTGGGTAGTGAAACACTTTCGACTCATTCGAGACAGTTGTGAATGAGCAGAATCTTTTGCACGAGCTAATGCATCATCGATCCTCTTGGGTGGTGAATCCTGGAGGCTATGTAAGTGTTGAAGACCTTTTTTATTCTTTTCTTTTTTCTTGGTGATATTTCCTTATATCTTGAATTTTGACAAGTGTTTTTCCTTTTTATTTTTGACAGACTGATATCTCTTCGTCGAGCCTACATTCTCGAGGGACGACAGGGCTTAAGGATGTCTGGGAGTGCCTTTCACCTATGGTATGTTGGGTGGTGTCATCAGCTAGTTTTGAAAGACTGGCGTCTTTGCTGGATAAGGCGCTTTATTTGACACTGTTCTTTGCTTTTGGGGGGAGAGGTGGTGGGAAACCACCCACACAATGCATTTTGGCTTTGGGGAGATGATGGTGACTCCCATTAATGTGCCGCAACTATTAGGTCTACACTACGAGGGGGTTCTAGCTAGAGGTGGACATGACCTTGTGGGTGACGCTGACGATAGTGGTAGTAGCGTTGGGTGACATGGAGAGGATAGTCTCTGGAGACTCTAGTCGTTTGTCCTTTTTAAGGGAGTTATTGATGAGTCAACAGATCGACAAGACGGATGGGCGTCAGGTGCGGTAGATGACCCGTCTCTTTATTCTTCTTTTCGTGGGATATTTTTTAGTGGCGATGAGTGGAAACTTCATCTAGTGTCCCTCTTTTTGATTGGGGGATCCTAACTTTGTCAACCCTTTAATTATCTTTGGATGCATTTAGCCATTGCTACTAGAAGACCTTTACAGGTGCCACGTATCTTCTGGAGGTCTTTTTTATTTTGCGCATTTTCCTTTATGCATTGGCATTTTTCTTTATGCATTTCTTCTTATTTCTTACCCTTGTCCTTTATAGATGTGGTTTTATGAGGTGATTAGGCTTAACGATCAAATGATTGCTTTGAAGGATGGGTCTGTTGGGGACCTTCGCTGGATGTACCGGTGGCAGAAGTCCAACCAGTAATCGAGGAAGTCCCTCTCTTTATAGGCGATGATCAAGTCTTAAACGGCTAGACGAACGATCAGGTAAATCCTTCTTTCTTCTTGAGACCATTTTCCTTGATGATATTTTCAGATACTAATTTTCTGCTGGGCCTTTTGTAGGTGGCCTTCTATCCCTGGGGGACGATCATCCAGCATACGGGGGTGATCGGGGGTCATGCACAACTATGGCGCATGATGGTGCATGAGTTCAACTACTCTTGGTATCTGGGAGAGAGAGTAGTTTGGTAGGTGGTGGAGAACGAGGTTATGGTGCTACCCGCGAGGACCCTGATATACATGAGGTGAGAGTGAGAGATGTCGGATGATGTGAGGGTGGCGGCGATGATCGGCGATACCTATTCATAATGTACCGAAACGGTAGAGACTTTTTATTATTTGGATTTTGTGGCGAGATGGTTTATTCTACCCAACATATATGACGTGATGCCTCTTCCCCTCGTGGGCTCGATTCGGACAGTGGGGTCCTCCCACAGTGTAGGTTGTGCGTAAATATCAACAATGACGATGACCTCAGAGGTTCCCTTTGTGTTATTGGATCTTCCTTTTTATAACATCCAATGGGCTGACGGAGGGTCGGTGCATATGCTAAACTGTCCCAATGCGATGGACCTGTAGGAGATGGGGATGAAAAGAAGTTCTTCAGATAATGCTATGATTTTCATCTCTTTGTCTTTTGATCTTTTAACTTCTTTCCTTACCTCAGACTGACTGATTTGATCTTTTTTAGTTTTCTTATAGCACGTTTGGGTGTCAACCAACTTGCTGAGGGATATTCGGGATTAGATAGCTTCTGCGATGACTCATATTCGAAAGTCGATCCTAGTTCCTTCTTGGTTGGTGTCGTGTACCTCATCTGAGGAGGGGTCTGGTTTGGGGAGCTGAGGTATGTCATCTCGTCACTGGGGAAAGCGTGCACGCCGTAGGGATAGAGGTTCTTAGAGAGAGAGAAAGAGAAGAGAAGGGAGAGAGAGAGAGAGGTTTGGGGGGTTCAGGCTGAGTCCCATCGTATTTTCCTTTCCTGCAAGAAATATGTAATAAAATAATATCTATGCAATAAAATTAAGGTTTTTGTTAATTTTTGTTTTAGTGACTTAATGCATATGCTCCTTTAACTTTGATACTGAGACCATAAAAAAAATAAAATGATTTGAGAGAGAAGATTTATTTTAAAACAGGATAAGTAAAAACACAGGGAGAAGGAAATTCAAAATTCTTTAAGAATAAAGATTATTTTTTTTTAGTTTTTATATTTTGACAAAAATGCAAAAAGGGAATTTTCAAAAAATAGGGGGTTGCCGATCGGCATGGCCCTTGTCCTGCCTATCGGCATGCCAATCCAGTCTAATCAGGCCCAGGCGTTGATTGCACTTTCTTCAATTACTTAGTACATGGTGGGACAGGCTTTCCTTTGGAATCTGAAGGATGTTTATGTTTGTTTGGTGTTTTCCAAGTATAAATAGGGGTAAATGTGGATCATTTACTTCACCTCTCCACATTCCTTATCTTTTGCATTCTTCTTACTTATTGTCTCATTATTTTGCAAAATGGATCTCCTTGGAAGTGTTGAATTTTCTACTTATCTAAAAAAACCTGGAGGCAATGTGCTCATACAATGTCGACTATGATGCTTTCAACATGCTTCGGGTTTCATTATGGCGCAACCGACCTATAGAATGGAACATGCTGATGGCAGCAGTGGAATTCTGGTATCTCGAAGACCATCTCTTTCACTTTGGGTTGGATGAAGTCTGTCCGACTTATGAAGAGTTCTCTGCCATGTTGGTGATAAACCATAGTGTTGCGAAAGCTATGCCTGAATTTTCACGGTCTCCTCGAGAGTTATTAGCAGTACTTCTCCATATCTTTCCCTCGGTGGCTAGGTCACTAGTTACGAGATGAATGATTTCTCTCCCTACTGTGTTACCTTTTGTGCATTTGTAGGATGTTGGCGATGAGGTCTATGCTGGAGCCATCATTCTAGGCTTGATTTCAAAATTACTGTTGGTGACTGGGGAACTATTAGTGGACCCACAACTCCCAGCCATTTCTTCATGATGTCTTACCATCGCAATCCTGCGGCGGTGATACTGGGAGAAACTTTGAATAGTCTGGATGCCTGGTGGGAAGGTCGACCCGACTTTCTGAGGGGTAGCCCCATAATGCTGTCATGTGGTTATCGGAGAGATTTTGTACGGCGGTCCCTCCCGAATCCCTTAGCAGCTGTGACAAACTTCTTTTCTCACTACTTTATCAGCACGGTCTTGGACATCAAGAGCTGGGAGAACTGGTTTGTGGAGCACGAGGCTCGAGATTTGTGTTGGTTAGTGTCTTGGTGGGGAGAATTGCTGCCCATTCTAGAACTGGGGAAATACTAGTATGTTCAATTTGTTGGCCTCTGGTAGACTTCTTTCTACTTTCCCTGACGGCTCTTGTGTCAATTTGTCTAGGAACAAATTGTGCCACCTAGGACACTAGACTTATTTCCCATGGAGGATTTGATAGAGCGCTTGCACTTGCGGCCGGGCTCTCTGTGGGAGAACCGTCGACCATCGACCCATCCTTTTCAGTCTGTTGGCAGAGTCTGACATGTTTTTATTGGAGCAGAGTAGTTTCCAAGACGGTAGCTATAGAGATTAGGCAAATGTGGTTTTCCATATCTGACACCATGGAGGGAGGTGTTGTTGTTTTCCCTAGACTAGTTCGAGCTTACCATTTCATGGAGCGTATGCGACACTGTATTCAGGCAAGGGATGTTTGGGGACCCCAAAATGTAGATAATGGTGGGTCTAGTTCTTCCAGAAGATATGGGTAGGATCCCTGGAGAGTTATTTGTGAAGCTTTTATTATGGTGTTTGGTTATGTATGGAATAAATTTAGTAAGGGTTGTTTAGGAGTAGTTTTTTTTTATTTTTTAAAAAAAAAGTAGGGATAGGTTGGCTAGGGAAGTTGTTTGACTCCCTATGCCGATGTAAGAGAATTTTTCATCATTGAAATAAAGAAAAAATTAATTATATTGTTGTGCCTCTTGATGGGTTTTTTATATTTTAATTATCTATACCAATTGCTAAAGCATACATAATTCTTTTGTTTATGTAAATGATCAAATGAACTGTTATTCTCGGGGATAAGAAAATAATGGAATTTTGTGAAAAAGAAGGGGTCATGCTCATGTAAAGCATATGATCTGCCTACGTACTTTGGGGTTTTCAAAAATTTTATGAGTTTCATTTTTTAGAGCAAAAATATTTATAGATGATTAGTCCTTACGTAGTTCTGAGTAGAGGGAAACGAAGATTTTTTTATTTTATTTTATTTTTTATTTTTTTAAGAATAAAAGGGAGATGAAAAGAGTCGTAGCGAGTTGAGATTAAGGGTAGAATTTCTTGAGATGGTCCAGGTTGATTGGACAAGCCATCTCTTCCCCATCGAGGTCGGTGAGCATAGCGGCACCGCCGGATAAGATCTTTTCTACAATGTAGGAAGCGCTCCAATTGGGTTTGAATTTACTTCTGGGGTCCCAGATGGGTTCTAGAATTTCTTTAAGAGCTAAATACCCTTCTCAGACACCACGATCCTTGACTTTGTTGTTGAATGATTGAGCTATCCGATGATGGAACCCTTGTAAGTGATATAGGGCCTTCAGTATCCTTTCGTCCAAGAGTGACAACTCGTCAAGATGGTTTTGATGTCAGTCTTCCTTGCTAACTTTGCTTCCAAGAATGATGCGAAGTGATGGAAATTCTAGCTCCACGAGTAGGACTGCTTATATGCCGTATACTAGAGAGTAAGGGGTAACCACAGTAGATGTTTAAACTAAAGTGCGATATCTTTTGAGGGCTTAAGGGATCCAGTCTTCCCAATCTCGACAGATTTCAGTCATCTTGCTGATGATGGCTTTGAGGTTTTTATTAGCGGCTTCAATGGATCCATTGGTTTGAGGTCGATAGGGAGAAGATTTGTTCCTCTGAATCCCATACTTGTCGACCACTTCTGTGACTTCTACTTCGAAATGCAACCCGTTATCTGACACTAACTCACGTGGGACCCCATATCAGCAGATGATATTCTTATAAATGAACTTGGCCACCTTCTCGACATTCAGCACTATGTATGATTCAGCTTCAACACATTTGGTGAATTAATCAATGGAAACCAGGATGAATTCATGCTCGTTGGAGGCTTTGGGTGTAACTTTCCCTATGATGTCGATGCCTCATATGGAAAATGACCAGGTAGAAGTCATATTATACAATTCTCGTGGGGGCAAATGCTGGAGGTTGGAAACCTGCTGGAATTTAAGGTATCTTCAAATGTAAGTTGTGTAATCTTGAACCATGGTAGTCTAGTAGTAACCCTGTCAGATGATTTTCTTGACGAGCATATGGCCATTCATACGGGGTTTTCATTCCCCATTGTGGATTTTTTGCATCATCTCTTCAATGCCAACCTCTGCAATGCATTGTAAATGGGTTCCATCAAAGTTCCTGTTTAACAGTACTTTATCACAGATAATATACTAGGCGGACTGCCTGCGGAGTGTTGCTTGATCTTTCTTATTATAACCTTAGGGATACCTATCATGCTTGAGGAGGCACCAAATATCATAGTACAACCAATCGGCTATATCTGCATCTTCTTCAGTGATGAGCTCAATGTGGTAGCAATGGGTTGGTTTATCTTGTTTTTGGACTAGGAAGGGGGACCATTGTTATTCCTTTGGGCATGTCAACCATGGAGGCTAAGGTGGAAGGGCATCGGCTAGGTTGTTCTTTGATCAGGGAAGGTAGTGGAAAGTGATATCTTGGAACTGGGAGGCCAACTATTCTAGGTGGGCATCGAAGGGTAAGAGTTTCTCATCCTTGACTTTTCATCTTCTAAGGAATTGAATGATGATGAGGGTTGAATCCCCGTAGACATTTAGGCATTAAATTCCTTTCTTGAAAGAGACTTTGAGGCCTACCATGCATGCCTCGCATTCAGTCATGTTATTGGTGGATGGAAAATCTTGCTTGATGGCAATGGGAGTGTGAGAGTGATCAGGGGAAATTAAGAGTATCCCAATGCCATACCCTTTCTTATTAGCATCATCATCAAAGAACATTTTCCAACTGAGGTCTTTCTAGGAGGTACAAAGGATATTTTCATCCGGGAACTCAAAAATCGAAACATCAATTTCTTCCGTAAGATAGTCATCAAGGTACTCATAGATGGCTCTTCCTTTCATAGCTTTCTTCGTGACATACACAAGATCAAAATCGTCCAACAACATCACCCATCAGGCCATTCAACTAGATAAGGCAGGTTTCTCGAGTAGTTACTTAATGGGATCCATTCAGGATACGAGCTTGATGGGAAAGGTGAGCATGTAATGCAATAGTTTTTAGGTGACCCGGACAAGGGCGACACATAATTTTTCCAATGAAGTGTACCCAACCAACTTGTGAGTGGCATAGTGGATGGCCTTCTCTTTGTGAAATTCTTCAAGGTATTGGGATAGCAAAGGCCCAGCTGTACTCTCCGTTATGATAAAGTATTAGAGTAGGGTAAGACAAGGCTGCGGCGACATGGGTATCAGAGATTGGGTTAGGTATTGCTTGATTCGTTCAAAGGCTTCTTGGTAAGATTTTTTCCAAATCTTGGTGGAATCCTTTAGGAGGAGTTTGAAGATATGTTCAAAGATAAAAGTCAACTGGTTGATGAATCGGTTGATATACTACACTTTTCTAAGGAATCCTCAAACTTCTTCTCCATTCAGGGTGGTGGAATTTCGAGTATGGCTTTTAGCTGGGCAGGATCTTATTTTATCCCTTTTTCTCTAACCATGAATCCATATAACTTTCCTTTGGTAATACCGAAGACACATTTTTGTGGATTAAGCCGCATCTAATACTAATGTAGTAGCTCGAAGAACTTTTGGAGAGTGGGAACATGACCTTCCCTAGTCTTAGACTTGATAATCATATCATTCACATAGACCTCCATTTATTTATGTATCAGATCATGTAAGATGGTTGTGGCAGCCTTTGGTAGGTAGTCCCTGCATTTTTAGACCAAATGGCATAAGGGTTTAGCAATATACTCCAAATCATCATTTATTTCATTGTTAGGAAATACAATATTGAGAACCTTATCGAAGGAGGTCTCGATTACATTAGAATAGGGATGAATAACAAAAGAAGATGAAATGGGATAAACATCTGGGTTAGGTTGTATTTTAATGGGTGGAACTCGTACAACATTCTAGTTGAGGAGAGTTGCATCAACAACTTTGATCAGGTGGGATGGATCCGATGATGTTACGCTTGAGTGGACCATGTAGAGTGTCAGCCCTAGCGTCTGTAAGTTGAATGAATCCTCGAAGTCATTTCCCTCAGATTGTTTGGTATCAGCTATGGTCTCCTTAATGAGTGGTCGCACATGATGCTGGAAACTTTCAACCCATGACTAGCTGTCTTGGAAAAAGACCTCCATTCTTGGTTTCATCTTCTTGTTCACATGATTATACCACGGTTTGGTAAATCAGCAAAAGGGGAAATATTCACCCTCTCTGATGAATTTTTCATTCAAGGAATCTCTTGAGACAGTCTTGGCGCTTTTTAGCCTTCTCTTTAGCTGAGTTTGGAGGATCATTCTGAGTTCTTTTACTGATGAATAATAGCCCAAACCATAAGGAGGAAAAGCTTTCTTTAATACAATGGGTTCAAGTATCCCCTGTTGTCGTCGTCCCAGCCCCAGTACGGGCATGAAGTACATGTTTTTGAAATTGTACCTTGGTGGCAGTAGAAGTTGTTTAACTTAGAAACCTGATAAAAGCATATCATTCTCTCTATGATGTATTTTACTACTGGATTACTAGTGCCTGCATTCTTAGCATTGTCAATATCGCACAAGATGGTGATGGCCTTCCCATTGGTGAAGAAATTCAATTTCTGATGGAGGGAAGAAGACACACCCTTGATACTATGGAGTAATGGTCGTTCAAGCAACAGTTTGAAATAATTCGGGATGTCGATGACTTGGAATTCGATAATGAGATTTATAGGGTCGACCCCTATTATAAGCTTTATGGATCCGTTTACTTTTCGACGAGTGTTATCATAAGCATGCACCCCGATATAGGTTGGAGCAAGGTTGCTCACTTTTAGTCCAAAGCAATTGAGGATTCTCAATGAAAAAAATATTAAGAGATGATCCATTATCGACAAGAAAGAGTGGGACGGTCTTCCCCATGACTTCGATAGAGATATTGAGAGCATAGTTTTGGCTTGGTCCAATCTTAGGTATTTTTTCTTCGGAGAAAGAGTGCATTATATTAGAGGTTAGAGATTCAACCATATTCATCGCTTCTTCTGGTGTGGTGTAATGAAGGACTGTGGGCTCGGTAAGTAGTTTGATCAAGGCATTCCAATGCAGCTGGGAGGACATAAAGATTCCCCACAGAGTGATGTTATCTTGGGTCTTCTTCAACTGATCGAGGATGTTGCTCTCCTCGAAGGTCATTTATAGCATAGGAAGATTTTATGCCAAAAATGACCGTGGGCTTAGAATTTAATAATGCCTCCCTGATCTAGTCATATGGTTCATAGAAGAGGGGGAAAATATAAACATTGTCTCCTTATTTATCTCGAGTTATTCAGGCACCTTATTGATTTCTCCTAGCAACTCCTCAAAAAATATCATTCCACATATAGTGACTATTGGGCTAGTCTTTTATGGGTTTTTCTTTTCATCAGAATCATAAAATTTACCTCCCATCCGATGGAAGTGACATTATTTTTTTATGAGAGGTCAATATATTCCATAACGTCAATGCCCTCTTCGTATAAATACTCTCATTCGACGGGGAGATGTAGAAGTGAACGGACCAGGAACCCTTATAGTTTCAAAGCATCAAGTAATCCGTACATTCTGTAAATTTCACTGGTCTGTCAAAATAAGTCTACCATGATCTGGATAACATCATCTAAACTAACTTCATTGATAGATACCACCCAATTGACAAATCTCAATCCCATTTTCAAGATTTCAAGAATAGTGTACTGAATCTCTCGCAGTCAATGGTTATCTTGGAGGGGAATTTCATCCCAAACTCTAGAAGCTGGTTTAACACTGCTAATAATTCCATATTTTGTCTTCTAAAATGTGTACGAACAACAATACATGCTCTAGTAAGAAGTGACATAGCCTGATCGATAAAACAAGCAGAATGTAGGAGAAAGTATGGGCAAAATTGGAGAGGTTTAGGAGAGTATACCGGGCTATGATACCCCGATCGATCAAACCTTGGATTACATTTCAAAGATGGAAACATTGATTAGTGGTATGGCCGAAAGTTTGTTGTAAATTGCAATGGGCATCTATTTTGAAAT
This sequence comes from Sambucus nigra, assembly GCA_949130495.1. Classification (NCBI taxonomy): domain Eukaryota; kingdom Viridiplantae; phylum Streptophyta; class Magnoliopsida; order Dipsacales; family Adoxaceae; genus Sambucus; species Sambucus nigra. The sequence goes on along the minus strand of OX422211.1, from coordinate 577,465,208 downwards.
TTTTGGGAAGTGGGTTTGGTAGCGTGAATCTCAGTGTATACTTTCTTGACTGGGTTAAGGCAGATTTTTGGTGCCCATGAAGTGGAAGGCTGAAAGATGTTGATGGTTAAAACTTCATTATTAGCAGGCTTCTCATACTTTATGGGAGTGAATTGTCCAAATACTTTCTTCGATTCAACTTCTATCTTGGCAAGGCTTTCTTCGATTTCCACTCCTGCTTTTGAGAGGGTTAAAAAATAGGCATAGGACTGTCCATCCATCGTCACTCATACATAGGTAAAAAGTTCTTCTTCACGATACTAACTTGCTCATCGGAAGGCCGGTTGGTCATGGTGGCTGCTTTCTCCCTCCACCTTGCTATGAAGTTACTAATTGATTCCCTAAGGTTTTGTTTGAGAAGTTCTAAATCACGACGGGTAACCTAAAAATCTTCGTTGTACTTGTATTGTGACATGAATTCTCGGGAAACATCTTCCTGATTGTGGATTCTGGATTCCTAAAGAGATAAGAACCAGCAAATAACACTGTCCTTCAAAGTCTGTTGGAACATTTGGGACATTATTTCCTTGGAGGCTCCTAAGAGAATTAAGATTCGATGGTAACTTCGGAGATGAACAATTGGGGGTCCACTACCCTCGAACTTCTTAATGTTGGGCATCTTGAACTTTTTTGGTAACCTTGCTTTAGGACAGGGAGACAAATGGGTGGAGCCCATATAGTCCCCAAAGATTCAGACTTGGTAAAACTTATTCGTTAACATTTTGAGATCTTCCTTGACCTTGTTTAAGTCTTCTTCCTTAAGATCAATGATCATGGGTAGGCTAGCCCCTGGCTGGGCAAGATTAGACATAAGGAGCGGAGATGGCGGCAGCCCAATAGCCGAAGGGGCATGTGGAGTGTGCTAATATTCCTCGGGGACCCACATAGGCTCAAGTGTGGGTGTACCCATAGCGCGAGGGAAGAGGACCTTGGGTTCTTTGAGAATAGGGACCTAATTTCTTTGTATCTCATAAACCTCGATTTGAAGGTTGTCGATTTTGGCAATTAGTTGGGATATGATCATCATCAAATTTGGCTGCATATTCGATACTTTGTCAACGTTCTCTATAGAAAATTGATGAAGTTGAATTCCGAACTCAAAGGAAGTAGCGAGGGAGCTGAAGGAGCTTCGGGATAATTCGATGGAAGACCAGATCCAATAGGGAGCCAGGACAGGGGTTGGGTATGCGATTGACCTGAGAAGGAGAAAAATTAGAATTTATGTTTTAAAGAGAAAAGGGGGAAAACTGTTATGTGTAACAAGGAAGGAAAATGTTTTTGACATTGTTTTGGAAAAGAGGAGAACAAATGTTTTTCGGAAGAAAGGAGGAAAAATATTTTTGGTAAAAGGAAGTAAAATTTCTTTAGGGTATTTTTGATAAAAGAGTGGTGAAAATATTTTTGACACTTTTGGTAAAGAAAGGGGAAAAAAAGGTATCATCATCATTACTATTATGTTTATTATATTCTCACTTGTATCAGGTTTACCTAAATGTAAAAGGAAATGACGGACGGGACCCGAGTCTGGGAAAATTGGGTTTGAAAATATGTAAAAAAAATATGGTTGGATTTTTTGCTAGGCTCATGGGCAGGGGCCCACTTTAAAAAAGACAAATTGCACGAAAATTGGTGCGGTATGCGGACCCGTCATTTCGGCAGAGCTTCGGGTAGAAATCGACAAGCTAAATATGAGTGACCTTGGTTTGACACCTATATGAGTGTATGTCGTTATTGGGTTAATTGGAAGGGTTCCCCCATTTGGCATTACTTCCATGATATACGTCTTGCTTTTGTGGACAATCGGTACGTGTTGACAGGCCATTTGATATATACCTGATTGTAAATGAATTGCCTCACTATATACCTCGTGGGGACAGTACGTGTGAGAGAGTATTTGATATACTTGATGTACGTGAATGAGTTCCCTGCAGTATACCTCCCGTCCTGACTTCGATCAAGTGGTACGATACGGGGGGAACCGTTCGATATACATCGAAGGTACTTAACCAATGGAAGGTTAGAGTCATATCTCTTAGGCTAACTGCGACCCGCCGGACCAGCGTCCATCACAAAGTGGCCCCCCAATTACGGGACAAAATTTGGTCAATAGCCATGCTCTTTGGTGATGTAGTGTGCAAAATTCATAATTCTTGATTAGTATATTATGGAGAGAGTGTCGTTATTTGGCATGATGAGCATTATACTAAGAATCGGATAATGTAAAAGTATAAAGAGTAAATCTAACATGGAGCATGAAGATTATACTAAGAATGGATATGGATATGTGAGAGTGGGTGATATATGACAAATGCGAGTGAGCATGGATATCCACAAGTGTGACGAGTGGTGGTGTGTGTTAGTGACACCTAAGCATGTATATTCTAAGTGGTGTGTGCAACTTGTGGATATGAGTGATCCTAGGTGCACGTAGTATGAAGTGTACATGGAGAGTATCTACAAGTGTGTTAATTATTAGTGATATAAGCATGAGGTATGCATGTGCAAGAAATAATAGTGGAGAAAAGGGGAACATACAGATAGGTGCATACGCACACAAGCGAAAAAATAAAACGCCCATGCAAACAGAGTCTAGACCTCTTATAAATGAAAAATCCCTAGCGGAGTTTCCATTGTGGCCACCCCGGATATGTCCAAACATCTATCTCCTCCCGCAGGGACAGGGGAAAAAAGGATGTAGAAAAAGATCTCATGCCCTCGTACTCTCTAGGAGCGCTTCGGACGTCGTCGGTGTGGGGTGAAGGTAAAGAGATGGAGTCTCCATCCTATTTTGCACAAAATACACAAAAGAACATGTCGCATCTTTAATAGAGCGGCATAAAAGACAAACTGATGCTTAGGAAACCAATAGTTTAAAGGTTCGGGGGCTAAGTTACGAAATGGGAAGGTATTAGGTGTGACACCCCGCCTAATAAAATACCGGGTGATCGGTCCTATACAAAATTAAAACAGGAATCCCAGTTGGATCATCCTTAGCATCACTGTCGAAAATATTTTAGAACTTACTAACCACCTAGTATTCCAAAAGCTGGTGCCAATTTTAACTTTTTAATTAAACAAAACCATACATGCGGAATTAAATAAAAACCATTCACACAATTGAATGAAAATAAACTGAATCATAATTTAACAATTTGTCGAATAAACCATCGGCCACTAAAGTGAAATAATCCAAAATAAATATCCAACACAGGAATAAAACAAATCTGAAACTGAACTGAAAGTTTGGGCAACATGCCCTAAATAAAATTGAAACTGATACAAGTTTCCTACTCTAGGAATGAATGAATGATGCGTCTAATCCAAACTCCTGCTAGCATCCACATATGTCGCAGCTCCGTGTCCCTGGAATAGAATATCAATCCTGGCGTCCCTATGGATGGAAACCTAAAAGGTTTTGAAAATAGTTTTATAGCAAGGGTTAGAACCCAAAACATTTTGAAAATATTTAGCAAGTGAATTAACTGCAGTAATTCAAAATGCATGAATGCACTTCATATTTAAGTTAGTGTCGCACTCCCTTGTGGACATTCTCACCCCTCCACTATTGTGCACACCAACCGGTTACCTTAACCCCACCTAGTTGTACTACCCCGTCCAACTAGTCCTGGTATAACCATCACTTGCCATACTACTCTAACCCGAGTATAATGATTCTTGAATTGTAAGTTATCTCACAATTAACTTAATTAATTCCTCTTAAATAGTAGCATATAACCGTGTCACAAGTTATATAAAGTAAATACATCACACACTATATTATTACCCGTATATAATATTTACTACCATTATATACGTACCTTTACCACAATATACACACATATAACATACGTATATCCATCCGTTCGAGTATACCCTCGCCGGATGATTCCCTCTAAAATGCTATCTCACTAGGTGTGCTCACAAAACCTAGTTTTCCCCAAGTTGGAATCGATCACCAACATGGCCCAAAATATAAACGTAGTGGAGGCGGTCATATTCCTTCCATGAAAGTGAGATAATCCCTCACCCATATATACCAGACGCTATGACCTGGGGATATACTCGCCCTACTCCTCAAGCTAGGGGATTCACCCACATCGCGCAACCTCCCTTGATAGAATTAGAGTATATAAATTGAATAAATATCTACTCATTGATATTTAATATCACACAGAATACATATACGTATATTTATATACCATCACTATAATGTATATATATAACATAAACTCCGGCTTTACCGTGTACTCAAAATCCCGTACACTGCCTGTAATTTCCTGACTCTGTGGCCCGACTCAACGTAATTAATTTTCTCACTTAATAATTTATCGTCTTCTCGAGTCTATGGACCGACTCTAATATTTTTAATTCACACCTCAATTTATATAATACTTTCCCCGAGTCTATGGTCCGACTCTAATTAAATTAACTAACACACATATTAATTTAATACCTCGTCGAGTCTATCGTCCGACTTTAATTAAATTAACTAACACACATATTAATTTAATACCACCCCGAGACTATCGTCCGACTCTAATTAAATTAATTTACACACGTATTAATTTAATACCTCCCCGAGTCTATCGTCTGACTCTAATTAAATTAATTAACACACCCATTAATTTAATATCGATCCGAGTCTGTGGTCCGATTCCAAGTTAATTAATTCACACATTAATTAATTTACACCAATCCGAGTCTGTGGTCCGACTCTAATAAAATTAATTTACACATTAATTAATTCAATACCTCCCCGAGTCTACAATCCGACTCTAATTAAATTAATTATCACACCTATTAATTTAATCCTACCCGAGTCTACAATCCGACTCTAATTAAATTAATTATCACACTTATTAATTTAATCCTACCCGATTCTATAATCCGACTCTAATTAAATTAATTATCACACTTATTAATTTAATCCTACCCGAGTATACAATCCGACTCTAATTAAATTAATTATCACACTTATTAATTTAATCCTACCCGAGTCTACAATTCGACTCTAATTAAATTAATTATCACACTTATTAATTTAATAACTTGTGTCACCCAACCATTATCCCCGGACTCGCTCACTTGGCCCATACCTTAATATTTCCCGAGTATATATTCCGACTCCAAATTAATTACTCTCTCTCAATAATTAATTAAATACTTTGGTGTCACTTAACCAACATACCCGGACTCGCTCACTTGGTCCATTTTACCTCTCATAATTTCATTCCCACATTTTCGCCCACAATGTGTCACACATGCATCTCCTTAAATTTTCCAATTATATTTACCTATAATTATCAATATACCCCGAACTCGATCACTTGGCCCGAAATTAAATATTTCCTGATTCTATATCCCGACTCTAAATTAATTAGTTGATCTCCAAACTTAATTCACTACCTTGGGGTCGCTTGACCAATATACTCGGATTCGCTCACTTGATCCGTATCTCACTATTTTGGAATACAATTTCTTAAATCCATCCATTAAGTGCCCCATATAAATTCATCCTAGTCCCAATTACTTTCTCCCATAATTGCAAGGAATATTTGTTTCACAATTATATATCACTTATTAATGTATGAAACTTAACTTTCAAATTAATTCTCCTTTATATAACAAACTGTCCGAACTGCCCAGATTTCGCCATCATCGATCGATCGAGCCCCCTGGGTCGATCGATCGATCATTCCAATATTCGTCCTCTCCAGCCACTATCAGCCATTGACGAAACTTAAAGCTTTGATTCTCAATCTAAGCCCTTACCCAAACACAAATGACATATCCTCCATATGAGATAAGGGTCTAAACATCCCATAGACCTTGATTAATCATCAATATCCATAAATTCCAAGGTTTTCCCGATTTGGGTATTATCCGGGTTTCAAATCCCAATACGAATTTCATTCATATTATCAGCAATTAACTATTTATTCTCACTGGTTTTAACATACGATTCATTCCTCTACATTCTAGAATCATAAACACAATAAATCTCACCCTTAATCCCATTAAGGTATATTAATTTCCAAAAACCCAATTTTAATTTTGGTTACACACCCAAAATGAAAGTTTGATTTACACATCACTATGATATGAATTGATTACCATATCACAACAGTTAACCACTTGCTTGGAATTGTTTGTAGTGTCTGGTCCGTCGGTGTAGTCCCTTAATTTGGCTCCAACATCCCCAAATTGACTCTTGATTTGCTTTCCCCCAATTTCCTTCTCAAGCCCTAGGCTTAGAGTTGTGTTGACTGCCATTCCCTAATCTCTCAATTAGGTTAAAAACACTAAGTCCCGTTTTTTACCATCTGGGCCTAATTAAAATGGCCCAACTCACCCCGTGTGGGCCCGACTATGCCTAAAAATACCCCGAAACCCAATTACTACTCCCAGGTACTCTTTTCTGACTATCTCAACCCATCCGGACGCAACCGCGCATTCAGAATTGTCATTCGAAATACTTTTCAAAATTTTCAAGTTTCGACCTCAAAATGTGTCACAAGTGATTTTGAACCATTAAACTTTAAAGTCGCCAATTATAATTAATTCGGCTCACTCAATTAAATTATACAACTCATGAATATAAGTTTTTCCAATTTAAATATTTTCATCACTCCCAAAAATAATTAAATATTAAGTTCTCAAAATTACGGGGTGTTACATACTCCCCCCCTTACAAAGGAAATTCGTCCTCGAAATTAAGATGAGCGTAATGTTCCAGGCTTCGCATATTACTTTCTAGTCATGTGCCTCTAGGCTCTTTATGTCTATACCATCCGCTTCTAACCATACATTACACAAGTATGCATTTAAATTAACCATGGCGCCCATACACCCTATACCCGTGCTTAGCCGCACAAATTTTTTCTTAATTAACCTGGGTGCTCATACACCCTATCCTCGCGCTCTACCGCACGAAAGTTACCCGACTATTCTAGTCGTAACCCGTAATATAACTTTGAACCCGTAGTCATATCACACACACACATATATATATATATATATAAATATATTTACTGCCCGGGTACCCAACCCATGTGCTATATTCCAAACATCTTCCCATAAATACTTGTCACTCAACACAAAATGATATACGCTTACCCTCATGTTACCAAAGACAACATAAAATACCACGCCCTTACTATCACTAGTCCTTCGTAAATTAAACCCCGAGCTATCTCTCTTTGCTCGAACATAAATCTAACCACCCTGATTCACTTCAGTAAACACCTCCCACTTTCTGCGGTAAAATGTGAGAACACAAGACCTCACTATGTGCCTATCTCACCATGCAATACAACATGTATACACTCATATATATAGGCTATACTCCCTCTCAGGTGATACTCAGTACCAACCATATCCTGGTGTCGTGAACACCAAAACTCATCACCACTATCCACAATAGTTAAATTTCATCGCTATCCAGCCGATTTTGAGGAAATGTTATCAACCCTACTCCCATAATTCTTGAAAGTAGTAATTCCTCGCATAATTCAAACCTTCACTCAGTGTATACCTTCACTCTCCCGTGAAGAACACCAAGGAAACTCCGCTACCCTACGAAAAATATATCCACATACTATGGCTGCTACAGCCAACACACCCACTAAGTTCGACTTACCCGCGAACTCTAGTGAAAAATAAGTCTTATATTGTGATATCCTCCTTATCACTCAAAAATATACCCCATGCCCATAGGGTAAAAATAATTACCTCCATACTCCAGCTACAATGGCTGATCCTCGGCTTTCGGAGCATCTTCTCCCAGCCCGAATGCACCCATGACTTGCTATAGTGGCTAAACATCTAGGACCTCATCCTATAGTTGACCCCTGCCTCGCTTAAGACAATCTCTCTTCATATGTTCTTCTTCCCCAAAAAATGAAACATCTTTTAATACATTCACCCTACCAATGGTCCCTTCCATGCCGACCTTGTTGAAATTCCTGGCCATCCTGCCGATAACCTCCAGTTCTAGATCGTTTGGCATGATTTCCCTGCCGGAAATCCTACCCCTGATCTCCCCCAGTCTACTGCTGGGATACTCCACTAGTATTGTTCCCTCCTGCCTTATCCGATTGGCTAGTTCCCACTACCCTCCCGCTTCCTTTCACGTGGAAGCGATATTCCTGACAGTGCTGAAGTGTTGCGTTATTGACATCAGTATAATCTACTAATGCGGAATTACCCATTAACTGTTGTCTGATTCTCCAGAGTAACCCATCCATAAAACTAACTTTCTTTGTCTCTTCATTGCTCACCTCATCCGGTACAAAATTTTCTAATCGAGTGAATTCTTCCTCGTAATCGACCACTGAACGGTCCCCCCGAGTCACCTCTCTAAATTTTCTCCTCATTTCAGTCTCAACCGCTGTAGGAAAATACTTGCGGTTGAACCGCACCCAAAACTTTGTAATATCTAGTGTGTCCCTTTCCTCACTATGGTGATCGACTCCCACCACTGTAGCGCTGCTCCCACTAAACTAAAAGTGGTTAGCATTTGCTTCCGCACCTTATTGCAATCTCCCATGCGTAGGTGACACCGGATATCTCTCCTCCTTGACACGCTAGCACTACATCTAAACCCCCTCGCAACTCTGGTGGGTTCCCACTAAAAATAACCTCTCTTTCTTGTTTCCACCCCGACAACTCCGCATGAGTCTGAATGTCCGGCGCCATTAACACTTGTGGATGATCCCGTGGAAAGTACCCTGCCGTTGCGACCACCATCATTTCAAGTTCCTACGCCACTAGTTCAGTTACCTGTGCTGCCAAAATCATCACTGGCAGTTGCTGCGGTAACTCTTGCCCCTGATGAGCCTCCCTCGTCTCATCTCCCCATGCTACCCTAGCTGCTCTCTCTCTCCTGGGCGTCATCTGGAATGAGAATCGAATCGTATGAGTTCACTCTCAAATACAAATTTGGCAGAAGAACGTATATGCACATACGTATGAGAATACAACAATCCTATTATAGGGCTCTATATCAAAGATTGCTAAGCCGAAATATGAAAAGCCGCACAGATCCTAAGGACACTAGAACCTGATGCTCTGATACCATCTGTGACACCCCGCCTAATAAAATACCGGGTGATTAGTCCTATACCAAATTAAAATAGGAATCCCAGTTGGATCATCCTTAGCATCACTGTCGAAAACATTTTAGAACTTACTAACCACCTAGTATTCCAAAAGCTGGTGCCAATTTTTAACTTTTTAATTAAACAAAACCATATATGCAGAATTAAATAAAAACCATTCACACAATTGAATGAAAATAAACTAAATCATAATTTAACAATTTGCTGAATAAACCATCGGCCACTAAAGTGAAATAATCCAAAACAAATATCCAACACAGGAATAAAATTCATCTGAAACTGAACTGAAAGTCTGGAAGACATGCCCTAAATAAAACTGAAACGGATACAAGATTCCTACTCTAGGAAAGAATGAATGATGCGTCTAATCCAATCTCCTGCTAGCATCCACATATGTCGCAGCTTCGTGTCCCTGGAATAGAATATCAATCTTGGCATCCCTCTGGATGGACACCAAAAAGGTTTTGAAAATAGTTTTATAGCAAGGTTGGAACCCAAAACATTTTGAAAATATTTAGCAAGTGAATTAACTGCAGTAATTTAAAATGCATGAATGCGCATCATATTTAAGTTAGTGTCGCACTCCCTTGTGGACATTCTCACCTCTCCACTATTGTGCACACCTATCGGTTACCTTAACCCCACCTAGTTGTACTACCCCGTCTAACTAGTCCTGGTATAACCATCCCTTTCCATACCACTCTAACCCGAGTATAATGATTCTTGAATTATAAGCTATCTCACAATTAACTTAATTAATTCCTCTTAAATAGTAGCATATAACCGTGTCACAAGTTATATAAAGTAAATACATCACACACTGTATTATTACCCGTATATAATATTTACTACCATTATATACGTACCTTTACCACAATATACACACATATAACATACGTATATCCATTCCTTCGAGTATACCATCGCCGGATGATTCCCTCTAAAATGCTATCTCACTAGGTGTGCTCACAAAACCTAGTTTTTTCCAAGTTGGAATCGCTCACCAACTTGGCCCAAAATATAAACGTAGTGGAGGCGGTCATATTCCTTTCTTGAAAGTGAGATAATCCCTCACCCATATATACCGGACGCTATGACCTGGGGATAAACTCGCCCTACTCCTCAAGGTAGGGGATTCACCCACATTGCGCAACCTCCCTTGATAGCATTATTTAATATCACACATAATATATACACACATATATATACTATCACTATACCGTATATATATATATATATATATATATATATATAACATAAACCCCGGCTTTACCATGTACTCTAAATCCCGTACACTGCCTGTAATTTCCCGAGTCTATGGCCCGACTCAACGTAATTAATTTTCTCACTTAATAATTTTTCGTCTTCCTGAGTCTATGGTACGACTCTAATATTTTTAACTCACACCTCAATTTATATAATACTTTCCCCGAGTCTATGGTCCGACTCTAATTAAATTAACTAACACACATATTAATTTAATACCTCCCCAAGTCTATCGTCTAACTTTAATTAAATTAACTAACACACATATTAATTTAATACCTCCATGAGACTATCGTCCGACTCTACACACATATTAATTTAATACCTCCCTAAGTCTATCGTCCGACTCTAAGTAAATTAATTAACACACCCATTAATTTAATATCGATATGAGTCTGTGGTCCGACTCCCAGTTGATTAATTCACACATTAATTAATTTACACCAATCCTAGTCTGTGGCCCGACTTTAATAAAATTAATTTACACATTAATTAATTCAATACCTCCCCGAGTCTACAATCCGACTCTAATTAAATTAATTATCTTACCTATTAATTTAATCCTACCCGATTCTACAATTCGACTCTAATTAAGTTAATTATCACACTTATTAATTTAATCCTACCCGAGTCTATAATCCGACTCTAATTAAATTAAATATCACACTTATTTATTTAATCCTACCCGAGTCTACAATCCGACTCTAATTAAATTAATTATCACACTTATTAATTTAATAACTTGTGTCACCCAACCATTATCCCCGGACTCGCTCACTTGGCCCATACCTTAATATTTCCCGAGTCTATATTCCGACTCCAAATTAATTACTCTCTCTCAATAATTAATTAAATACTTTGGTGTCACTTAACCAACATACCCGAACTCGCTCACTTGGTCCATTTACCTCTCATAATTTCATTCCCACATTTTCTCCCACAATGTGTCACACATGCATCTTCATAAATTTTCCAATTATATTTACCTATAATTATTAATATACCCCGAATTCGATCACTTGGCCCGAAATTAAATATTTCCTGATTCTATATCCCGACTCTAAATTAATTAGATGATCTCCAAACTTAATTCACTACCTTGGGGTCGCTTGACCAATATACTCGGATTCGTTCACTTGATCCGTATCTCACTATTTTGGAATAAAATTTCTTAAATCCATCCATTAAGCGCCCCACATAAATCCATCCTAGTCCCAATTACTTTCTCCCATAATTGTTAGGAATATTTATTTCATAATTATTTATCACTTATTAATGTATGAAACTTAACTTTCAAATTAACTCCCCTTTATATAACAAACTGTCCGAACTGCCCAGATTTCGCCATCATCGATCGATCGAGCCCCCTGGGTCGATCGATCGAGCGTTCCAATATTCGTCCTCTCCAGCCACTGCCAGCCATGGACGAAACTTAAAGCTTTGATTCTCAAAATAAGCCCTTACCCAAACACAAATGACCTATCCTCCATATGAGATAAGGGTCTAAACATCCCACATACCTTGATTAATCATCAATATCCATAAATTCCAAGGTTTTCCCTATTTGGGTATTATCCGGGTTTCAAATCCCCAATACAAATTTCATTCATATTATCAGCTATTAACTATTTATTCTCACTGGTTTTAACATACGATTCATTCCTCTACATTCTAGAATCATAAACACAATAAATCTCACCCTTAATCCCATTAAGGTATATTAATTTCCAAAAACCCAATTTTAATTTTGGTTACACACCCAAAACGAAATTTTGATTTATACATCACTATGATATGAATTAATTATCATCAATTTAGGAATCACAACAGTTAACCACTTGCCTGGAATTGTTCGTAGTGTCTGATCCGTTGGTGTAGTCCCTTAATTTGGCTCCAACGTCCCCAAATTGACTCTTGATTTGCTTTCCCCCAATTTCCTTCTTAAGCCCTAGGCTTAGAGTTGTGTTGACTTCCATTTCCTAATCTCTCAATTAGGTTAAAAACACTAAATCCCATTTTTGGCCATCCGAGCCTAATTAAAATGGCCTAACTCACCCCGCGTGGGCCCGGCTATGCCCAAAAATACCTCGAGACCCAATTACTACCCCCGGGTACTCTTTTCTGACTATCTCGACCCATCCGGATGTAACCGATCATTCAGAATTGTCATCTGAAATACTTTTTGAAAATTTCAAGTTTTGACCTCAAAATGTGACACACTAGATTTTGAACCATTAAACTTAAAAGTCGCCAATTATAATTAATTCAGCTCACTCAATTAAATTCTCCAACTCATGAATTTAAGTTTTTCCAATTTAAATATTTTCATCACTCCCAAAAGTAATTAAATATTAAATCCTCAAAATTACGGGGGGGGGGGGGGGGGGTAACAATAGGCACCCATTCTGCACTTTCGATCTCTCATGGGATTATGTTATTATTTTCCTCTGTTTCTCTGTGAAATGTCTGTGGTTTTTTATATAATGAAGATCGTAATCTCCCAACTCATACCATGGAAGAGATAGAGTGAGGTCATCCGTAGGAGTGTTCCTAAAAATAATATTAAAAATATGATTTATGCGTTTATCGTGATATTGATCATTATAATGAAACGATAATATATGTTGGATGAAACTCTAATAAAGATCACAAACATAATATGTATTAAAATAATGGAAGAATATGACAAATGCGAAAATGGGGGATTTGGAAAAATTGAAAAATTAGAAAATTGGAAAATTATAAAATTGGACGCGAGTCTCAGGTTTTAATCCAAAATGCCTACATAGCCTATAAAGGCGTCAAAGTCCATGTATTTCGTATGCGGCATAGGGGTGGAGTTTATCCCATAGATTTGAATGGGATTCTATTATATATATGTGTCTGGAAAATGTGTTTTTGGTTTTGAAAAAGTGTGATAGATAATCTCGTTGCAATTTGTAGGTGTAACCCTCTTTTTTTGTTTTGTTTTTTTATTGAAAATAAAGTATGTTCAATATAACTAATAAAAAGGTTAGATGTTGATGTGTATGAACTATAGTAATAACTAGATTATTATTTTAATGTAATTATTTCATAAATAAGAAATTAAGAGAGAGAGAAAAAGAGGGAGAGAGGGATTTGGACCTTCTTTGAAGGATTGAAGCTTGATCTTGATCTTGGATGAATTCCCTTGTATATTGAGATGAATGTTGGATTTGAGAAAATGATATTTTGCAAAATTGGGTAAGAAAAGGATGTAAATTTAGGATGGAATGGAATTTCACATAAAGAAACTTCGCTGATTCCAAGAGAATACGGTTGAGATCACTGATCATGATGGATTCGAGGTGGGCTTTGGGAGTGAGGTCATTCCCTCTATTTATAGGGTCGGGGGGGGGGGGGGGAGCTAATAGGCATATACCTAGCCCTGTCAATCGATAAATGACCCTAGGAACACTGCCAATGGGTTAGGAAATAGACATGCCAATTGGCAGTCTCGTGCAGATTTTTCCAAAAAATGGTCGTAGAATGCAATAAATTGATCCAAATCATGGACAGGGCATATCATTAGAAAGGTAATTCAGATACATTCTATAGACCTTTGGTCCACTCCTGGGTTTGGGACTTGACTTTGGGTCAAAGATGGCTCAGAAGCGTTCATCGGTCCTTTAGATGGGAAATTGTCGGACGAAAACGGATCATTCGTCTGGGTGGTAAGTGAGAATTGTGCATGGGTAGGACCATTGAAAAGGGTATTCAGTTCTCTTTATAGATTCATTATGTCTCATTTGATCTAAAGAGTTGACCTTGGTCAAATGGATCCCGGGAGAGCTCGATGGCCTCCAAATCAATTTTTGGGAAAAACTGATCATTTGTGCAAACGGTTATGCCATTTCACGCATAGGGAAGACTGTTGGAAAGTGGTTTCAATAACCTTCGAAGATTCAAAGATCTTTCAATCTGACGATGAATTTTACCGGGGTCAAATCGGGGCTCTGGAGCGCCCGATGGCCTCTAGATCTATTTTCGGTAGTAAAATGGTTCGTTCGTCCGAACCGTTATGCCTATTCATGCATGGGGCAGACCATTGGAAAGGGGACTTGGATCCCTTCTAAGATTCAAAGATCCTTTTCACTGATGATAGAGTTAACCAGAGTTAAATGGGGCCCGGGGTGCCCGATAGCCTCTAGATCAATTTTTGATAGTAAAATTATCCCTTCGTCCGAGTCGTTATGCCAATTCATGCATGGGAAAAACCTTTGTAAAGGGAATTCAAAGCCTTTATAAGATTAAAAGAGATTTATCTCTAATGATAGAGTTGACCGAAGTTAAATGGGGCTTGGGAGTCCCCGATGGCCTTTAGATCGGTACTCAGAGTATGACCTAGGGTTTGCAGTGAAATGGGGAGTTGCCGGGGACATAAGGAGAGACTTAGGGGGTCCTATAATGTGATGTATACACATTTAATGATTAATTTAGTTATATGTAATGTTAGGGGAGTGGCTAATATTCATTCCTACAAAAGAATCAAGAAATTATTCAGATTGCATAAACTTCCTACTATAGCACTTAATGAGCTTAAATTCAATCAAGATAATATTATCAAGTACTAGTTGATGTTGTGATTTGAAGGTTGTATATTAAAAACTAATTTTAAGATTTGGTTCTTTTGGAAATATGATTTGAAGTTTTCTTTATTAGATGATGATGATCGATCTTTCTATTTAAAGGTCATGCATCAGATTCTTCAAGAAGAAGTTATGACTAGTTTAGTGTATACAAAATTAACTATAGTGGAAAGAAATCAATTATAAGGTAATTTTAGGTTCAATACTCTCAATTTTCATACCTTCCTCACTTGGTGGCTCGGGATTTCTGTGCAGTCTGCTCTTAAAATGAAAACATAGGGGGTAATGACGTTGACTTCAATGGAGTTCAAGATTTTAATGATGTTTTAACCAATTATGGAATGATGGGCCTGGGCTACCTTGGTTCTAAATTTTCTTGGTGGCACTACAAAATAGAGAATGATCTTATATTTTTCAAAATTGAAGAGGACTTGTTAATGTTATGGGGTTTTCAATCTTCCTAGACTCATCTATCTCTCATTTCAATAAATGTTGTTCAGACCATAGGCATATTCTACTTTCCATTAAGACCCAAGTTGGCAACTGTTCTAAACCATTCGAGTTCTAAAATATGTGAAGCAATCATCCTGAAATTGATAATATCATTCTCAAATATTGGTCGTAGCCTATTCATGATTCTGCTATGTTTTTTTTTCTTCCAAACTCAAAAGACTAAAGGTTAGTCTTAGAGAGTGGAAAAGAATTTTTTTTAAATAAAATTTTCAAAATGTTAAAGATCTTTAAGATGATCTTTCGGACAAATAAATTAATTTTGAGTATAATAGAGACCAAAATATTATAGAGTTAATGAATGAAACCAAAATTAAGTTGCCTAAAGGCCTTTTGGATGAAGAAACTTATTGTAAAAAAATATAAGCATAAAGCTCTTGAAAGAAGGTTACATGAACATTAGAAATTTACCAATCTATAGTGAAAGTGAAAATAAGATAGTTCCACATTCAAAAAAATAAAAAATGGAGACACTTAGTGGGTGGAAAACTAGGTTGATATTTAAGAAACTTTTGTGGACCATTTTCAAAAGTAGCTTGCAACATAATATACTAGTACATACTCATATATAATAGAGGTAATTACAAGACTAATTTTTGCAGATAATAAGTTGAAAAGGGGAGAATGTCAAACTGTGGCTATCCTGGCATGTGACAACACTAAAAAATGCAAAAATGGGGGTGAAGGAAGAAAATCCCCTATCCTCTACTCATGAGATGTTTATGGGCTCCCAAGGACATAAGATCCATCATCGTCAAGGGTGTACAAAAGTCTAAAAATTAGAGTATCCAAAATATTATATGCAAAACAAGCAAAAGATGTAGCCATCCTCGAAGAGATGACATAAAAGACTACTCATACAAATGAAACTAAATAGATCATGGGGTCAGGGAATAAGTTACAGAATGGGAAGGTCTTAGGAATGAATTACACCCTTTTGGTCTTTCATGGGCTGTAAAAATGTTTTCCTTTTACTAAAGTGTGTATACATGTGTATAATTTGTGTTGGCTGAAAAATATATAGGTACGTGAAAAGTGCGTGAGGAGAAAAATCATCGTGTCCATATCATGGAAAAGACTAGAACAAGTCATTCGATGGAGAACAACTAAGAAAAAGGAAAATCATAAAGTTAGACAAAATATGAGTGCTTCGTCAGATCGTAATTCACTTTAAAAGAGTGAATACACATGTCTAACGGGATCACTAAAAAGGGGCTAAGAAAATAAATGGGAATGGCTACACTATGAGAGATGCACCGGATCATGAATCACTATGGATAAGTAAATACGCATGTCAACGGGACAATTGAAAGACAATTACATAAATAAAAATAGATAATAATAGATAGACTATGAGAGATGCACCAGATCATGACTCACAATAAGCAAGTGAGTACGCTTGTCAACAAGACCCCTAAAAAGTTAAAATAGATAAACAAATTTGTGTGTGTGTGTGTGTGTATATATATATATATGTAATACTAGTAAAATGAAATAAGAAGAGTGAAATAGGGAAAAATGAGTACTCAAATAATAGAATAAACCTAGGATGCCTACATAGCGAGAACTGACATCAAAGTCTATGAAATTCGAGGAAAAAGTAAAGGTGGGGTCTAACCCATAAATCCAAAAGTAGAGTTTTTTACTTTAATTTATGAAAAAGCGCGCAAAAGTGGTGGAAATATAGAAAATTGGAAGAAAACTCTAATTTCGGATATGAGTTAAACCCTTTTTTTTAGGTTTTTTGAATTTATGAAATAAAGTTTGTCAATATATAAATACTAAAAAGTGTGATTAGCAGTAAGTAAACAAGAATTTATTATGAAATATGCTAAAATTAATAAGATATAAGAATCTTATTAAATTGATAGAGTTGGATGAGTAGGATTTGGACATTCTAAAGAACTTGGATTCTGATTTTTGGAGAAGTGCATGCTAATTTTAATTTGTGGTGAGGTCATGGAAAAATGGTGAGGGAAAGGTGAAGTAAGGGTGAGGTAATGGAATGTATAGAGAATGTTTTGAAAGTGATGTACTGAAAACTTGTAGCCGTAGTTTTGAGAAAAAGTCCTGAACCATGAGGTCAATGTTTCATTAAATAGGATACCTTAGGGGGAAAAAAGGCCAGGTTGCCCTGAGGGGTGTCAGCCAATATGGTCCTATCATTAGACTTATCATACTTGGTGGTAAAGTAATGTATCCTCTTCCTATAAATAGGGGGAGGGGTGCCTATAAGTAGGTTGAATATGATTTTCTTAGAAAAACGGCCATAAAATGCAAACTATAAGTCCATTTCGTGCATGGAAACCTTTGGAAAAAGAATTCATAGCTTTATGAAAGTGTATCGAGATACTCTTGGGTTATAGAGTTTTCCATAGTCAAATGGCGCTTGGGAAGAATTAGGTGACATACGATTAGGGTATCTAGGTAAAAAGGTTTCTGGATACAAACCATAAGTCCAATTTGCGCATGATATGGACAGTTGGAAAAGGGATTCAAATCCCTAATAAAGTTCATTGAGATAATCTCAGGTCAAAGAATTGGCCAAGGTCAAAATGATCTCTCAAATGGAGCTCAAGAAGTGTCTGGTGACCTTTCTGGTAAAAGGGTTGCTAAAAGGCGAACCGTAAGTCCAATTCGCACATGGTACAGACCGTTAAAGAGGGGATTAAGAGATATTTAAAAGTGAATTGAGATAATGTCAATTCTAATAGTTAAAAAAAGTCAAATATAACTCGAGAAGAATCCACTGATCTCCAGTTAGGGTTTGAAAAAGGACCGAAGGGGAGGGGGGTAACGTTTGAAGGGATTTTATTTGGACCTTGTGCAAGTTTAAGAGAGGTACTATATTAGGGTGTTTATCGATCCCCTTATTGGGTGAGCTTAGGATAAGTGAAGGTAATCGAATGATAAACACCCAGATGGGTGTTGTGAGTGTGCATCGAAACTCTAGTGGAGATGAGTATATTTTGATCGCTAGGGATAAAGGTCTGATTTTGGTTGCCCAAGGAGTGTAAGAGACTGATTCATAGGATCTTGGCCTAATTATGTGGGACATAGTACACTATAAGGACCTCAAGAGTCTAAGCGACCGATTCATAGAATCAAAACCTAATTCTGAGAGCCTAAGTCAATTATGAGGGCCTAAAGAGTGTATGTGTCCTATTTAGAGGATCACGGCCTAATTTTGAGGGCCTCGGTAAATTCTGAGAACCTAAAGAGTGTATCCGACCGAGTCAGGGGGCCGAGGCTAATTCTGAGGTCCGAGGTCAAATATAAGTACCTAAAGAGTGAATATGACTGATTCAGAGGATCACAACATAATTTTGAGGGGTGTAGGTTAATTTTGAGGACCTAAGACGTGTATGTGACCGATTCAGGGGGTTGAGAGAAATTTTGGGGGATGAGGTAGACTTTAAGGGCCTAATGAGTTCATGCAACTGTTTTAAAGGGTTTCGACATAATTTTAAGTTCCTGAGTGTAGGCAATCGATTCAGGGGGTTGAAGCCCAATTTTGAGGACTAAAAAATTTATGCGACCAATTCAGGGGATCGAGGCTAATTCTGAGGGAAAAGGTCAATTTTGAGGACCTAAACACTTCAAAGGTCAGTTATGTAGACCTAAAGAGTGAAAAAGTCGATTATGTAGACCTAAAGAGTGAAAAGGTCAATTACGAGGGCCTAAAGAGTGAAAAGGTCAATTCTGCGTACCGAGGTCAATTATGAGGTTCTACGGATCAGGGCCAATTCTTAGGAACTAAAGAGGTGAGAAAGTAAATTCTATTGACCTAAAGGGATGATAAATATATTTAAAAAGGATATGAAAGTGATGTGAGGATTTTATTGAAATTTTTAGATTGTTTAGAGAGGTTTCACAATCTTTGATGTTTGAAAATGTGTGAATTTGGCTAATTTTGGATTCTTGGGATGTTTAGAAATTTATGTGAATTTTATGGAGTTTTTTTTATAATTTTTATATTTTTTGGTATTTTTAATTAATTTTTAGTTGTTGGTGGAAATTTTGAATTGGGGTGGGTTTCATATAAAAATGTGATTTTGATGAAATTTGAGATTTTATGAGTTTTCAATTTTTTTTAGGAATTTTTGAATTTTTCTGCTATTTTTCTCTTATATATATATATACACATATATATATAAACAATTTTATATAAACAATTTTTTGGATCTGTTTTGATGTTTTTGAAACGAAATTTGAGGAGGGTGCTCATAGGCTCTGGCTGACATGTGCCAATCGATAGGGGATGAAATTTCAAAGGATTTAAGGCCTCCCGATGGTCACTTACAGTAGGCATACCCAGGGGTGTCAACCGACATGCCTCCTAGCTTCTTATAAAATCGGTCCTTATTCTCACAACCCAAACAAATTCTCTCTCTCTCTTGAAAACTCTCTTAAGAGATTTTCGTGAAATTTTTGAATAAATGGTCGTCAATATTGTGGATATTAATGACTGGGCTAGTATTGAGTGGTAACGTGTTATGGTGATGTCGTCGAGGGTTGAAAATTCATGTCACTACACCAAAGTGGTAAAAGATAAGAGGATCTTGTTGTGGGAGCCTAAGCTCCACTGTTATGCGCGGGTGAAAACCCCCGATGGCTATGTGAGTTTTTTTGAATTTTATTTACTCTTCCTCTCGGGATTGATGTTTTTTATTTGAATTTTGTAGATGAACATATGTTTCTTCGAGTGTTTGATCCCGAGGTACGGGAAAATCTTCTCGAGGAGGTTCGAATCATGGTGGACATTATCAGGTTTGGTTTCAAGGCAAGGTCTTTGGATGACACATCCAGTCGACAGTGGTGTTGTGCCATATACGAATTATGGTGGGACACACTGATAGATGTGCGCTAAATTCTGGGGCTGGACAATGAGGGGAACAAATAGTGGTGGACCAGTCGCTCCACCTGACCTAGGCTGTGACTCGAGAGGCATTGGGGCTTATCATATGAGTGGGTTACGGAGATTCGATGAAGATGCCTTTGCTAGGGAGTGAGCACGCGAATGATACGGTGAAGTAAGGACAACAGGGTGTCGATGGAGCCCTTGGCCCTTTAAGATGTGAGAAGAGTGTTGAATGCTCTCACGAGTGGCCATGTTAGACTTTTTCCATTTTTTTTGCATTATTTTGTATTTTTGATTTTGATTAGGTATTGATCATTGAGTTTTATTTGGATGGTAATATCATACCTTTGGAGAAAGACTTTAGGAGAGATTGGGGAAACGAACCTACATGCCTAGACGCAGTGACTATTGACACATGAGTTTGGGTACACCTGGTACCCGGATGATAGAGTGGTCCAGAAGGTGATGGGGTGTTAGGTTGCGATTCCATCGGTCGTCCCTCCCTTCCATATGAGGAGTTTACGGAATATGCCAAACACAGAGCGAGTGGTGGTGATGGAGGGGGAACATTACATACTCCATACTAATATGATGGATCCATACAAATACCTATACTTTTTGTCTAGTTGGTTGATGATGTCACCGAGATATAATATGTAAGGCATGCCTCCTCCGTTAACAGAGGCTCGAGGTGCTAGAAGCATGTCGGGTTCTTCGGCTATTGTATATGGGAGCAGTGCGTAGGCTGTATAGGATCATCCATTTTGACACTAGTCCACGCCTTCCTATTATATTCATCTTGTCAGGGGACACTATTTCTCAGTACCTCATCGTGCTCAAGTGATGATAGACAACTTCTCTCCATTTACATAGGAGGACATTCAGTGGGAGGTATGATCTTTTCTCTTTTATTTGATTTATGCACTTTGATTTGCAAGTTCTTAAAATCTTTATTTATCAGTGACTCGAACTCTTGGCTTGATAGCTTCTTCTTATGGATTGTCACCATGTTGAGGTATTGGTTCCAGAACGTTTGTGATTGGATGACCTCCGTGACCGAATGCATGCGGACGATGGCTCAGTCATGTGTTTCACTGCCAGTTACTATTGATGATTATGACCCAGACACGATTTCTGAAAATAGGAGGTCCACTTCTCATCGTCGCAGGAAGTGTATCTATTGAGCATCCTTCGAGATCCTTGAGGTAGTCATTACGTTAGGTTAAATTTACAAAGTTCAGATTGTGCCCTGATAATTTTAATCTTTTAGTTTATCTTCTTCTTTTTCTCTAAACCTGAAAAATATGAAAGCGACAACGGCTATATATAAATGATGCATTTTTATTTTTCTAATTATCTTATGTAAACGTAACTTATATGCACTTTAATTTTCCACATGTGATTTTATTTTTGAAAATCGAGTAAATGTATTTAGCAAAATTTAAATATGTGCCTTTTTAATGTTTAAAGAGAAAAATGCTCGAGAAACTGAGAATAATCCGTGAATGACACAAACAAAGCCTGGGGGGGGTGGGGGTGAATATGTTTATTGACTCTATGTGCCCAATTTTTATGTTTTTAAAATTTTCTCCCAAATTTTCAAATACATAAAACATAAGTAGACCAAACGTCTTGTTAAAACTTCACACATAGGTAAATCAATTAGATCTAGGTTAATATGCTCAAACAATCACACGTAAGTCAAATTTAACCTAGTATGAGTGATAAAAACAAACTAAAGTGAAGTGTGTGATCCAGTGTGTTAGATATGATGATAACGAAACACACACAAACCACAAGACATATTTAAAGAGGAAAAATCTCCACCTAAGGGTAAAAAAACATCAGATGCGCTCCAATTTCTATTTCTGCTTGAAATGAGTTTTATATAAAGCAAGAAGATACCACTCACTCATTCAGTACAATTAGTTACATATGAACTTTGAACTTCCCTCGATGGATAAATAAAAATCCACTTTGATTTCCAAGAAGCGAATGAGAAACTCCAATCTTCTCCTAGGAATTTCACCAAGCTCCAATTCATTCAATGAATCAAAGGGCCTCCAATTTAAAAATGCAGAGTACTTGATCAAAGAAAACCAAAAATAGATGTAACTTTGCCTAGATGTGTGAAATCAATTCACTCAAAAATTCCTCATAAAAGTGTAAATGGCATAATTTATCTAAAAACATTTCAAACTCTCAGATGATTTTAAATTTTGACTTAGAGAGAGAAGGAAATCCTCATAAATACAAAAATATCCCCAGATAAGATATTTTACAATGAACGAAAATGGTTTCTTACAAATGGAGGAAAAATAAGGCAATTTGTAGCTAAGCATCAAAATTTGACACCGTCGTGTACATGGTTAGATCTTCCCGTGTGCAAGATGTTATCTAGTGTGGAAATCGTGGAAAAGCCATGCGGACGGACATAAAAGTTAGTTGTGCAAACAGGTTGTTGAAGACCCATTACGTAGGCATGTGAACGACTCCAAAATAAAATCTCTTTAAAAAAGTTTTCTTTAAAAACAAGCCTTGATGCCAAATGCCGAAATAGACACATCACTCAAAGAAGATATTTTTCAAAAACATTTTATGAAAAATTCTCTCAGTTTTGAAAACATATGAGTGTGTGAAAATAGACAAAATTAAATTAATTTTTTGTAAAATGATACAGTCTTCATATGCAATAAGGAAAGGCATCAATAAGCGACGGTTCTTGATCTTCAATATTCGATCTTCAAGGTTAGTATAAACTATACTAGACCTCTCCTCACTTAGAACAAATCTATTATATTTGACTTAATAGACTCAAACATTTTGACACAGGAAAAATTTAGTATAACACCTATATAAAATCTAAATTTTCCAAGTCCCCTTTGGTTTTTTTGTGGAAAACACCCCTCAAAGTCAAAATAAACTTGGTTACCCCTAGAAGACTCACACCTCACTAGCCATATAGTGAGAGTAATAGGAAGGTAATGCAAAATCCAAATGACTGACTCAAAATTACATTGTAAGATCACTGGTCATGTAGAAATATGAGGAATCCTGCAAAATATGAAACAATATGAAATAATTACGCGAACATGTTAATGAAAAAACTCTCCCTACTCGATAATCCTTCAAAAATAATATTAACAAATATGAATGAGGAGATAAAGATAAATGAATCATAGATGCCCTTCAAATAAACATATGAAAAAAAACTCATATAAATCTCCCCCTAAAGATCACAACCAAAAAAAATATCAATTAAGCATGAACAATATCAACCTCCATTAAACATGAAACAAACAAATAATAATATGACACTATAAACTAAGAATATATCTAGTATCTTCCCGTTTTTCTCACACATAAACATAAAAGCAACACAAGCATCACCAATAAAGATCTTATTCCCCTTTCTATGAGCATGAAAATAAGATAAAAGTCTCTAATCAATCAAATCTATACCCTTGTCACGTAATGCAATATTTTAACAACGATAGGACCACTAATTTTCTCCCTTTTTTTCACGTAATAACAAAGAGTGAAACAAACACCATGAAATAGCATATGTGATAAGTAAATAAGGCTAAAACCACCAAATGAGGATGTATCAAGGAAGAAGAGAGAGGAATCAAAATGCACATTATCTTAAAGACAAGCATATAGCATGGAAATATAAGAGAGACAACAAAATGAAGGAAAAATACAGAGTGTCCTGGGAAATAAAGCATTGAACATGATATGATCAGATCATGTAAATGGAGGGTCATGCACACGCTTAGAATTTAGGGTCCTGCAAATGGAGGGTGGTGCTCAAGGAGACCTTTGATCGTGCAAATGAAATAATCTAGAATAAAAACTTGCAAAAACTTATGGCAACCCATGGACACCTTGATCCGCAATCGAGGTTCGAGGATACCTCTTCCCATCATAAAGAAGCCTCGGGAAAATACCCTGAAAGAATTTGGGAAAAAAATAACTTTCAAAACCTACACTGAAGTTCAAAGTATCGAAAATACGAAGGACCAAATTATATAGGGCCAAAGTCAAAATAGAGAAAGGGAAAATAATCAATTCAAGCACCAAATAATCAAACCCACTGGGATAGTTAACTGATCGTTTAACCGTCCCCCAAACAGATAACCGACCGGTTAACCATTTCCCAAGATATAATCGATCTGTTATTCATCCCAAAATGTAATCATTACGATATCTTTAAATATCTAAACTAATCCTTACACATGTCATGTAATCAAAATCAAGGGTCTTAGACGGTTAATCGGTGGGCCCAGACCCTTATAAATAGTGGTCCCCACCCACCATTTCAAAGGACCCCTAAAACCCGACCTCAATTCGATTTTTTAAACATTTTCTCCCTTGAGAATTCGAGATACTCGAGCTCATTCTTAAAGTCTCGAAGAAGCTTGTACTTCAAAAAGCCATTGATCCTCGAGAAAAGGTCGTACTTTTGCAAAGTCACTTCCAAGTCCTAAAAAGAGATTTGTACTTATAAAAATAACCTTTAAGAAATAAGGTGAGTAGAATCTCGACACAAATTCCTCAAAATCCAATAATTCTAAATGAAGATTTTCCCGACTAAAAGGCACCAAAAAAGGGACACACCTCCCGAAAATAATCATCGTTCACTGCAAGGGTAAAGAACCTTTGTAGAAATTATGGGGCAATACCCACATATATTAATTGTGATAAGCTATACATATCTATTTATTTTTTTTAGCCTAGCCCCCGTTTAGGGGAGACGGTAAGCATTTTATAGCATTTATATGTCAAATGTATGGTTCTAATCTAGAACCTATACTTATGTACGTTATGGACAAGCTCATATGTTAAATAAATGTTAATTAAATGTCATGATTCCAAAATACATCAATATGAAAACATACTTTTCAAAATACGTTCTCAAGAAAGTGCCACTAATTTATGTCAACCGAAAACTTTGTAGGCCAAAGTCTAAAATTTGACTACTCAGATCACTTTTCTGAGTGAACTAATCCCGTCAAAATGGCAACACCTCGAATATGTGTTTTCATATAAATACTTTTCAAAAATTGACATTTGATTGACATATTTTCTCAACATATAAATATACCAATCCAATCCAACACAACAAAAATGTTATATTAAGTACTAGGCACTATAAATATCACATTGTTGTACCTTGTATATCCGATTTCCCATTACCTACATTTGTAAATATACCCGTTTATTGGAACTACATTGGCTTTTATCCCAAGTCTCCTTGAATAAATAGGTGTATACCGAGCTTAACTTGTGAAAACCAAGCCTTATAATACGTAACATGATGTATTATCTACTAGGGATGCGTACATCCCCAATCCTAAACTCCCATGACTTCTTCTGGTCCAACCCAACACCAAGATGTAGTGTTCTTATATGCTTCTCAGCAATATAACATTACATCCTTAATGTAAACTCCCCATTTCTTAGCCCAACTCCTCTCGGTTCTACACCGCTAAACTAGTATGAAGGATAATGCCTTCTAGTTAGTAATAACCGATTATTATATGGTTATGTGCCAATATCAGATGTCTGAGGGTTCAATCCCATTATAATATTCTATACACTATCCCTCCCCCTCCCAAGACAAGTCTTACACTTGCACACACATCATGTTTGAATACGTGCACGACTGCACTATGTAGACTTTGATACCATGTCCTCCTTGGTACGTAGGCACAATTTAGAGTCTTTCTTGTAAGCTCAATCTTCGACAATATGTTTCTTTATATATTGTCTCCATTTAAATGCATTTATCTTTCAACTTTCACCCCTTATCATTTATCCAATTCAAAGGAGGTATCAAACCATCTCAAGGAGTGATCCCTAAAATGTAATTACTAATTGTCACATGCATACAAATGTGCACACATGTATACACCAATCACAACATGAATGCACCTATCTCTCACTTTTCTATCCTTCTCGAACCTCAAACGAGATATCAAACTATCTCAAAGATGATCTCTCTCACAGACTTACATACGAAATAACATCCATATGTTATACAAATATAAAGCACGGAGTAATACACAAGTAATATTCTATACCTTCATTGGTTGAAGTGAAGTGTCTATACCTATCACTGATACCATTTTCTAACCTTAGTACCTATCTATATTTTAAGGGACCATCACACTAAGGTCTTTAAGAATGTTCTAAAATAACTAAAAAGTACTCAATGAATGTAAAGAGATATGGTAAGTATAGAATTAATTAAGCTTACAAAACAAGTGAGGTTCCTAACACCCTCCCCACTCGTAACCGGTTCCCGAACCCACACAACTAGAATCTTTGGACCAATCGTAGACTCTAAAACCTACCTTAGAATTATCCCACAGGGTATGGCCTGAACCTTTTGTTTGTTTTTGTATAAAACAAACTGTCGACTATAAAAAAATTATGAAAGTCCCCCCCTCCACATGAAAGCCACACTTATCAGGGTGTGCACTAAAAACTTGACATGGTGTCAAACTACATCGAAGGGCAAACCAATGACCTAAAATGATGAACCAATAACCCGATCTCGGGGGGATACGAGAGAAGAGGGAGACAAGCAGTCTCGTATCCTCATGATTAGTTCCCCTGTCACTCACTTGGGGCTCGCAACACCACATAATCGTGCACACGGGCATGAATCTGGGCTGGGAGAATGAAAAATCTTCAAAACCTTTCAGAATTCCACGTTAAGAAAACCACACTGAACCAGTGAGAAATCAGGGTAAATTTCAACTTTTTTCACTCATTTATAAAGTTTCCGCTCTAAATCACACAACATATTAAAAAACTCATCAAATCCTCACAAAACTCTTCATTTCAAAACAAGCTACGAACCACATCTTAAGTAACCAACTTAAAAACTTCATGCGACCAAACTATGTGTTCAACGTCTAATGGGAAAAGAAAGGTCAAGAGAATAAACAAAAGATAAGCATATATAGATGAAAATAGTCATGTTAAATCTCAAAGAGAAAAAAATAATGAAAATCACACAAAATCACATATGCTTGTTCTTAAACCACTTTAGATAAATCATATCATAATTATTTACAAATTTTAAGAAATCTTCAACATTTTCAATGCACACTTGAAACATAACAAGGGTAAATTGAGAATCATTCTTAAACAAGCATAGAAGTGGAATTGCACAACATCAAGAATACAATTTTATTACTTGGTACACTTAAACAAATATTAATAAGAAAACCAATATGTTCATGAGTTTACTCTTAAAAGATCAACTCCATCCACAAATCTCCATCAACAAGTATTGATATTGAATTTTGAAATGCCAAATTAAAAAGCAATTGCATTTTTGAAATTCTTAAGCCCTATCTTGTTTTAAATGCCAGTTAAGCTATTGGGTTGTGGATCTTTTCAACACATAGGCTTTTACCATAAATTTTCTTTTTACATACATAGTTGACACCTTCCTAATTTGGGAGTTATCACACTAATGGTAGCCCTTATGAACACTTGAAAAATGTCTCATAATCAAATCCATTAATATAAAAACAAACAAAACATGTAGACCTTTGGAGTACTTCCTTGAAACTCATGAAAGATTATTTTCAAATCAGTTTGTAAATGCTTGAGAAATTACAATTCAATCCATAAATTATGCATTCATGCACTCTAAAGTGTAAGAAAGCACTTAATTCATCAAAAGCAAACTACGAGTCAATTTTTACATGATATGCTTGAAAATTTTATAAACATATTCAACAATTTAAATCAGCAATCTATCTCATAAGTAAGAACACATCATAAATGTAATTTCATACATTTAAGCAACATGTTTGTATGGGATTTCACCAAAAGATAAACAAACAACTAAAGATTCAAAATATTTTTGTGTTTTTCAAAATTTAATCAAAATAAGAAAAAAAATATAATAAACTGAATAATATGGTAATATGAACAAATAAATGCACCTTACTACTCTTAAAAATGACAATATCCCTCAAACTTAACCAACAAACTCAAAATAAAATCAAGGTATCATGGTAGATCAAAAACATATGAAGCATGTAAAGCATGGGACACATGAATACCATGAAAGGAATAGAATTAAAATGATGAGATATATCAAAGCATGGGCATGAGCATGGAAAGTATGAATGATCAAGAGGATTGATCACAAGAAGCACATATGTCCAAAAATGAACCAATGAGCATGTTATATAGAGAAAACTCAAATATTTCAACCCAAATGGCACCAAAAATCTAAGAAACGTGGTATGAGATAAGCACGCATGAAGATCAACAAATAAATATTTATACCAAGATCATCACAAGATATCATAAGATATGCCTCAAAATGCTTAAGCTCAAACACCAACATCCGAGGCATCATGGATAAGAATCAATCAAAAATAAAACAAACAAAACTGTTTTTGGATTTTTTAAGAATATATCAAAATAAATAAATTAACAAACAACACAATGTATGAGATAAACAAATCACACATGTATCATAATACACTCTCACTGGAATAAAAAAAACTCAAAATCTTTTTGCAATTTTCATTAATGAAAATATAAGTAAAAACAAGAATAAATCAAAAGATGCAAAATATGTATACATAAGGAAGATACAACAAAAACTATACTCAAACACCAAAAACATCCAACGCAAAGCTTAGGACATAATACGAAATATGAGATAAGAAAATCCTAGCTATGATATGAACCAAGTAAATCAAGAGTAGGGAAAATCATCTCCCTTATCAATGAAAGGTGAAGGATCTCTAGAAGAATACTCACCCTTTAAGGTGAAAATACTCACACCAAACTCCAAAAAATATTTCTTTTTGAAAACACCCATTGACATGGAATTATAGGGTTTAGGAGAAACTCTTGACACTCCATGAGGTTTTAAATTCAAATTACCTTTTTTTAAAACTTTCCTTCTTCAAGAAATTCACATATCTCACAATATTTTCATTGACATATTATATGAAGTCGACATTTCTCGTAAAATAATTTTCTTTCTAAAATCCTTTACACATACCATTATCAACCCATAAACATCATTCCCATGACCATTACATTCATTTTCAAAAGGCACCAAACAAATCATGTGAATGCGAATGTGAACTAGAGAGAAAAGTCTTAAACATGACACAAGAGTCTCTAAGATGGCTGGTTTTATAAAAATAAGTGATAAGGAAAGTATCATGACAAAACACCTTAGAATGACTCTTGGAAGTGACTTTTGACTTCCTTTGAATTGTTAGAAACTTGTAGAATTTTATGAAAAATGTGCAAATATAAGATTGATAAGGTCATTTCAAATCCTTTTGATCTTTTTTAAACATTGACCTTGAAAGAAAACTTGGTCCTTTTCTTCCACATTCAAAGCACTTGGTTCAACAAACCATTTTTCCATCAAATTCAAAAAACTTAATTCAACAATCATTTTTTCTTCCAAAATTTATTTTTTCTCATTATTACTCATAACGATTGAACCATTGTTATTGGTTCATATTTTGAAACACTCTCCACTCTTGTTGAGATAGATTGAATATAGTTTGACTCAACACTTTCTAAATTTTAAAAATCTAGGTTTTTCACCATTGATCAACAAAATCAATTTCATCCTTTCATAAACACTCTTTTGTTCATGCACCAAAATATAACAATTTTCAGAATTTTTGACACCCTTCATCAAAACACCATTTTTACATTCTTAACAAAAAATAATTCTTGGAAAAACTCACACGATTATTATCCTCACAAAGTCGACTTACAATAATGAGATAGCCTAAAGCCCTTCAACTAAAATTTAATTATAAAGTGTGATCTCATCCGAAATTTTCACTCTTCCATTTTCACTCACTCTCACTCTCAATTTCATTTCATTTCTAAATGAAACCAAACCACCATTAAAACTTAAAAAAAACACGATTTTAACCTATCATGTGACATAAACAACCACTATCAAAATACCATTTTTTGAATTTGAAGAAATTATGGTTACAAAAATGGTAAGAGCCATACAACATTTGTGATTCTCTTTACTCATCCACTTAGTCTTCGTCTCATTTTCTTCTCTCAAAACACTCATCTCTTTTTGAAGTTTTCTACGTTCGTTATCAAGTCTCAAATTCTTTACATGAAAATCATATTTCCTTTGGAACTTGGGAAGTGAAAATTATGCACCTCTTTGTAATTTGAAAAAATGTTGTCTTATATGACCCCTCATGCAGAATTAGGATTACATGTATGTTTGAAAAGGTTCAGAAGCAAATCTCACATTCCATTGTTCAAAATGTTTAACTCGATAATTTTGAAAATCTTTATCTCTCCTAGGAATTGTTGGAAGATGTCTAAAAGTAGGAACTTATTTTTCACACACTCTTCTTTTAAAAAGTTTCTTTTGGGATTTTTCAACAACTTTTAGTTAGATGACTTTTTGATTATTATCAAACTTTACACTATCCACATTTGTACTTTTAAGGGTTAACACTTTCTCCTCGAGTTTTTTATTTTGAAATCTATTTTCCTTTTTTAGATTGAGATTAACTCCCTCATGAAACATATTTCTTTTCATATACAAATTCTAGAGGATCAATTAAAAGAGGATTAATAAGATCACAACCAATTCCCTTAGCACTATTTGGAATCATTTATATCTCAAAAAGCATTTTCTTAATTTTTTTGAGCAATTTTCCAAAGCAAGTTTTACTTTCAAATGATTTTCAATTCACTCTTAAGGTAAGCAATTTACTTTGTATACACACCTTAGTTGAGCTCGAACATCATTTGTTCAATTTCAAGTTTGCTATTCATTTCAAGGAGATCCTCTTTTTGACTTTCAAAAGTCACATTTTGAATATTTAGACCTTTAACTTACTCTTAAGTTCTAAAATCAAAACCACTTTTTCTTTTACCAAATCACCTTCCTCTTAAAACTTTTTATTTTTTTTTCCCATTTTGTTGTTAGAATTTTTCAATTAGAGAAATTCATGAAACAACTTAATATAAGAATGGCTCATTTCACTCAATTCCTCATCATTACTCTCATCATTCTCATTATGTGAAATTTCATAACTAGACTCACTCGATGCAAGTGTAGTTTTCATAGCTAATGAATAATGTGACGATGAATGCAAATTAGAATAAAAATTATCCAAACTCACGCCAATGCATACATATCTACAATATCTATGGAAGCACAAAAAACAAGCAAACACATAAATGGATCAAACTCTAGCACGTTAATGCTAACACAAATGGGCACCAATCTTTTATACCAATTGAGAATACTATGTGAATGACACAAACCAAACCTAAAGGGGGTGAATAGGTTTATTAACACTATGTGCCCAAGTTTTAAGTTTCTAAAAATTTCTTCCAAATTTTCAAATCCATAGAACTCAAGTAACCCAATTGTCTTGTTAAAACCACACATACAAGTAAAATAATTAGATCTAGTTTAATATGATCAAACAATCACACCTAAGTCAGATATGACCTAACATCATAGATCAACACAAACTAAAGTGTAGTATGTGATATAGTGTGTTGGATATGAAGATAAGGAAATACACAAGCATAAGATAAATTTAATGAGGGGAAAATCCCAACCATGGGTAAAAAACCTCAGACGCACTCAAATTTCTATTTCTACTTAAAAATAGTTTTATACTAAACAAAAAGTTTCCTCTCACTTGTAGACTCACGATTAATTACCTATGAACCTCAAACTTTCCCCCACAGATGAATAAAAATTCACTTTGAGATCCATGAAGTGAATGAAAAACTCCAATCTTACCCTTGAAATCACGCCATGCTTCAATTCCTCCAATGAATTGAAGTACCTCCAATTCTACATTGAGGACTACTTGATCATCGAAAGGTATAAATAGATATAAATTTAGCTAGATGTGTGAATTCAATTCACTTAAAGACTCCTCACAAAAGTGTAGATCTCAACCTAGATCTAAAAACATTTTAGACTTTCAAATGATTTTAAATTTTGATTTAGAGAGAAAATTAAATCCACACAAACAATAAAATCTCATCAGATAAGATATTTTAGAACGAGAGAAGAGGATTTATTACAAATAGAGGGAAAATAATGTTATATATTAAAAAATAAAAAAAAATGATTTCATCGTGTGCACGGTTTGATCTAGGAACGCGTAAGATGTTATCTAGTGTGATATAGTGGCAAAGCTATGCGAACAAGTCATTCGAATGAACCCGTTTTGTAGTCGTGCGAACGACTCCAAAATGAAATACCTTTAAAAATATTTTCTTGAAAAATCATTCTTGATTCCAAATACAAAAACAAACACACCACTCAAAAAAGATGTTTTTCAAAAACATATTATGAAAAAAATCTGTCTATTTGAAAAACACAAGAGTGTGCACAAATAGCCAAAATTATATCAAACTTCTGTAAAAGGATCTAGTCTTCATATGTGGCAACGGAGGGCATAAATCAGTGGAGGTTCTTGATCTCCAATCTTCAATCGTCAATGTTCATATAACCTAAACTAGATCATGCCTCACTCGTACCGAATCAAGTCTATTTGACTTGATAGACTCAAACCTTTTACCTCACGAAATATCCAATATAAGAACCTATAAAAAATCTACATTTTCGTAAAATCTTTTGGAAAAAGTTCACTTTGAAAGGGGATTATTTGGAAATGAGGGAGACAAAACAAGAAAGGGGTATATTCCCAAATAGAGGTGCTAACTTCCATACCCCCTGGACTTCCTATCGATAAACCTATATAGGTACAATTTCTTTTCATCCTTTATAGTATTTCTATTACATCCTCAGTATTAGAATCCCTTATTTTAGCAGATGTTTCATTAATTTCATCATTTCGTGGGATATTTCAAGTATAAAAGGAGACTCGGGTTAAGGTCTTGAATATCACATCAATCCTCTATCTCCTTTCTTTCATAAATTTCTATCCTTCCTAAATGGATATTCGCACCATAAAGTCGTAGGATGCCTACCTTGAAGGTTAGGAGGCTATATGCTTGTACAATGTCAACTATGAGGATTTTAAATTGTTCCTTACCTCTTTGTGGCATAACCACTCAGTTAACTAGAGTCTATTATAAGAAGCTTTGCAATTTTGTTACTCGGAAGATCACATATTTCTCTTTGGGTTGGACAAGGTGTGTCCAACATAAGAAATATTTTCTGTGATGTTGGGTGTTAAAGCTTGGGTTTCTATGAGCAAATCGTTCCTTGTGCATAACCAATTTATTACTTGTGGAGGACCTGACTGAATTATTGAGAATGATTGGGGGGGGGGGGGGATCTATGGCTACATCCCAGGCTATCTACCCATCCTAACTAGTCTATGGGGGAAGAATCAATTGTGTTAGAGGTTTATCTGAGGTGGTTATAGAAGAACTTGTCCATGAAGATTGGTGTTTAAAAGATAGGGCATAAATGGTTTATGATGGTTGAGGCTGTGGAAGGAGGTGTGGAAATGCTATCCAAATTATTGAATTCATATCATCATCTTGTGTGCATAAGGGCAAGTAATTAGAATTGGGATGCATGGAAACCCCCCAAAGCATAACAACGGCCACGATGGTGATGGTGCGGGAACTTATAGTAGTTGAGATGGATTATTGTACATCTTTTATGTTTGACACATTTCTTTGAATGTTTTACTGGTAGGTGCATGTTCTTGTTTGTGGTTGGGAATATAATTGGGTAGGCTATGCTATGAGTATAATAAGTATGTGTGTATGTGGTAGGTAGGGGTTGTGTAAGTACTTAGGACTTTCTTGTTACTAATACTTTCTGTAATCGTCATGTGTTTAAAAAATGTAATAAATGATGATTTTGACGTATTTTGTTTTGGCTTTAGAAGAATTTATATATTCTTGAATTATTTATAGTTTTCTCTAAGGAATACATAATCCTTTTATTCATTTGAAAATAATAATAGAGATTAGTGTCTCTTGATATAAAAAAAGAATATAATTTTGTGAAAGAGAAAGGATCGTGCCCACAGTTACTTTATGGTGTGCCTATGTATCTCTTATTAGGATAAAAAATTATTTGAAACTTTAAAAGCTATTCGAGAGGATCATATCCTACGTAGTTCTTTCAAGGGGAAGGGGGATTTTTGCCTTTTGTTAGAATACATTGGAGGTGAGAAAATTTTGTTATGAGATGAGATTTCGATCAAGGGTAAAATTTCCAGAGGTGGTCTAAGTTGAATGGATGTGTCAGCTCGTCTCCATCAAAGTCTATGAGCATAGCGGTGCCCCCTAAAATAATTTTCTTCCCAAAGTATGACCTAATCCAATTAGGCTTGAATTTCCCTTTTTGGTCCAAAATAGTCTCTACGATTTCTTTGAGAGAAAGGCCACCTTTTCAAACACCGTGATCTTTGAATTTTTAATTAAATAATTATGGAATGTGACGATGATACCCTTGTATATGGTATAAAGTTTTCAATATCTTTTCATCCAAGAGTGAAAGATCTTCATAACGACTTTGCTTCCAACCAACTCATCTAACTTGAATTTCGGGCACAACCTTCAGAGAGGGTATTTAAAGTTCGACAGGTATGAATATTTCCATGTCATATACCAGGGAGTATGGGTAGCCCCAATGTGTAGTATACCCATAAGGCGTAAGGGATCAGATTAGAACAATTCCTTAAACTTTCAATCATCTTTATATATATCGCTTTCAGGAGTTTGGTAGCAGCTTCTATAGCCCTATTGGTTTGTGGTTCGTAAGGTGAAGACTTATGTCTTTGGATTCCGTATTTTTCGATCATTTTCATGACTTTAGATTTGAAATTAATCCCATTATCTGACAATAACTCATGAAGGACGCCGTAGCGGCAGATGATATTCTTTTTGATGAACTTGTCTACTTTCGTCATATTCAATATTGATATGACCATACTTGAACCCATTGGGTGAAATAATTTATGGAAATAAGAATGAATTCATGCCTTTATTATGCTTTAGGAGTGAATTTCCCAATGATGTCAATTCCTTAAGTTTAGAGGGGCCAAGGAGAGGTTATATTGTACAACTCTCAATGTGGTAAGTGTTGGAGATTAGTGAATTATTGGCATTTGAGGCATCTTCTGACATAAGTAATGTAGTCTTGGATCATAATAGTCCAATAATATCTTGATGGTTAATGATCTTGGCAAGCATTTAACCATTCATGCCAGGTCCACATTCTCCATCGTGGATATTCTACATTACTTCTTTAATGTCAACCCATGTTATGCATTATAAATGGGTGTGATTGAAATTCCTTTTGACAAGCTTCTCATCGTAGATGGTTTATTGAACTACCAGCTTATGAAAGGCCATTCAGTCTTTCTTATCAGCCTATTGGGGGCACCGACCATGCTTAATAAGGCACCTGATATCATAATACCATAACATAACTTTGTCTTAATATTTTAATATGTCAATCTCGATATGGCAACGGTGAGTTGGCATAGATATTTTATGAACTTGGAAGGGGGCCATTGTTATTCCCTGGGCATGTCTACCATAGACTCTAAGGTTTCTAATGCATCGACGAAGCTATTTTTGAGATGGAGAGGTAGTGGAAGGTGAGATATTTTAATCGGAAGGTAATTTCTTCAAGGTGGCAGTGAAAGAGTGGGAACTTCTCATTTTTTACTTTTTATTTTTGGAGGACTTGTCTTATGATGTGGGCCAAATATACATAAACATCGAGGTACTGAATTCCTTTCTTGAGTTCAATCTTGACACCCACGGTCCATGCTTCATATTCAATCATATTATTAGTTCAATGGAGGTCTAACTTGATGGAAATGGGAGTGTGGGAGTAATTAGGTACGATCATGATTATCCCAATCCCATATCCCTTTTATTAATAGCTTGGGTAAAGAACATCAGCCATTGGGGCTCTTTATGAGAAGTACAAAGGATATCCTTATTCTGGAAT
Organism: Sambucus nigra; assembly: GCA_949130495.1. NCBI lineage: Eukaryota > Viridiplantae > Streptophyta > Magnoliopsida > Dipsacales > Adoxaceae > Sambucus > Sambucus nigra. The sequence goes on along the minus strand of OX422211.1, from coordinate 577,428,830 downwards.
TCGGAGATCCACACATCGACTTCCCCCATGGGATTGTTGACTAGGTAATCTGAAATGTCTCTTCTTTCAATGGACTTTTGGGTGACATATGTGGCGTCGAACTCCACTAACAATAGAAGCCAACAGGCTATACGGCTTGAAAAGGTAGGATTTTCTAGCAAGTACTTCAAGGGATCCATTCTAGATATTACCTTTATGGGTAATCCAAGAATGTAATGTCAAGGTTTTTGAGTTGTAAGAGCATTCATATACATTTATGCCCCCATAGGGTGTTATTTTATTCGATTTTTCTAAAACATATCGGGTTACAAATATAACTCCCTTAAAAGCTTCATACATTCAATACTTTAAAGCCAATTTTGACCATCCTCATTATCACAAATATCACATTATTGGATGAAAGGTATATTAGAGAATTCCCTCACACATGTTATGAGTTTTTATAAACCTTTCTAAACATCTTGGTAATAATTTTTTTGTGTGTAAAATCTTGTGGTTTTGTTTCCTTGAATACATGTGTTTGAAAAATCCAAAACAAGAAAAATGGTGTGAAACTTACAACTTTTCATGAAGCGATAATTTATGTCATTGAAGTAAAAATAGGAAAGTTTCTTTGGAAAAATCATTGAAAATATGAGCAGCTTGAATACATGTTTCTTTGGAAACATGAGCAACTTCATCACTCAAGGAATGCCACATCGACACATTTCATTGTAATGATACTTCCCTCATTGGCCGCCAAGTTCCTCGAAGGAATATTAAAATATATATAAATAAATGCTCAACTTGCTGCACAACTGGTTCTCCCTAACAACATTCGACCTCGACAACGTGTACAAATTCATGAATCTGTCATAAGGATCTTTGAGTATCTTTTATATTTATGTGAAAAGTGACTTTTTGGGATGCTGATTGTACATACTATCCCTCAACCACTCTCTCATACATGCCTTTTATAAGAGATGTGTCCTTTGTCTTGTCTTGGTATTGGGTAAAACCATGTTTGAGGTTTTTTCTTATTTAAATCATTATTGCTCTTCCTTTAAAAATAACTCTCCTATTTTTCAGAGAAAAATACCTAGAGAGTCTTTTGTTTGTATTATTTTCTTCTTCCTTTCAAAGGAGATAAACACACACTTATGAAAAATGAGTGAACCCATTTTTAAAACTATTTCATCTTTTTCTCATTCTCTTTTTTGAATTTAATCACCTCTCTTTTTAGAGGTTGTTTAATATCAAAGAAGATAAATATTTTCATCAAGAACTCATTTTCACTAAAGAAATTTTCTTACTTTGGATCATTCTCATTATTGTGATATTTTAGGTTCTCTTTTACGGTTCATATCATTTGTGATCTACCAACTTTGAAGAAAAAGGTCCGTGAAATATTGTTGACACGTATCATCACATCAAGATGTTGAGATATTCCATCAATGGATAGGAATCTCTTACTCACTAAAATTTAGTGGAAAATGGGAAAGTGCGAGTTAGTGTTGAAGGAGTATAAGTCGTTAGTCCCTTTTGTACATCTTTACCAAGTTTAGTGAGATTGTTTCATTGGCCCAAGGTTTTTCCCGTTAGTGGGTTTATGTCCTTGTACATTTGTTGTTGGGTTCTTAATTACCTCCTTGATATCTTTTATCATCTTTATGCTTAAAGGAAATAAAATATAAGTTAGTTGACTAAAATTTTGGTAAATTTTTAATATAGTATTTTTTGTGTGAAAATATAATTTTTGGTGGGTCTCAATTTTGGTACACAATATACCCTCTCAACTGGTATCATATTTTGGTCCTCTTTCGCGAAGGTGGAAAAACCTAGAGGTGGATAGTGAATTTTTGTGTTAATATGAATAATAGTAATATGTTTTTGGGTGTGGAACTTTTTGAAGACATTGTTCAACCTACCAATGTTTTTGCCTCTAAAGATGATGTTTCATCAGGTGACAAAGAGTTATGTAATCCTTTGATGATAAATATTCTTCTAAGATTGATACTTTATCTTCTTTTGCCTATTATAGTGACGATTCTTTGAATGAATAAGATGGTGACCTTCAAATGTGATTATTATTCCATTTTGGAAAAATCTAGAACTGTTTTTCAGGAATTGAGAAAATTTCAAAATCTAAAAATATTGACAATAGTGTGAAGGATTTAGGAAAGAATAACAAGACCAAAGTTGTTTGGAATAAGAAAGAAAATATTCTTGTACTTCACACTACCTAAGTTGCCTAAAATTATTCACAATGGTATTCTAATAGTGAGTACTGTAGGCATATAAAATGAAACCATGCATTATTTTCCAAACTTATTAGGAAGGAATTTTGGTTGGTTACTTTTGGAGATGGGAATAAATCTAATATTGTTGGTGTAAGAGGGTAGTGAGACTGGGTATGAATAACTGGAAAAGGGTGAGACGTGACCCATTCTAATGGACATTGTCTGCAAGGTTATCAAGAACTTATGGAGCTGCTTCTCATGAAACCTTCTCCTTTTGGTAAAAATGGAGCTCAAGCTGGAACTCCCTCCCTACAAGAAGATGAACTTCCACAACAATAATTGTAATTTTCTCATGAAGATCTCCTAAGAATGATGGCTGTCAGTGAGGAGTAAAAGGATAAGGCACTTAGAACTAGAGAGAGAGCAGGAAGAGAATACTAGGAGGTTCTGGTGTGATTTTGACATAGTAACAGTGCTATTAGGTTTTTCTCTCTCTTCCCTTATTGACCTTGCGCAGGGATACTATTTATACTTGGGCACTGGGGCTGAGTTGGAGCAAAAAACTTAGAGGCGTTGGTGAGGGACAAGGTCTTCAGAGTACCATTTGTCCCTACCTGTGTGTAGTATCCTGTCCCCTCAGACAGGTGCCACCTGGTGCAAACCAAAGTCAAAAAGCAAATATGTCTCCTAATGAACACAAAATATTTCATTTGGTAAATATCTTTTAGAACGGTAAGTTATGGTACAATATGTGTAAACTTGAGAGGGGGGGGGGGGGGGTCTCAAGGACCACCTCCTCCAAAATCTTTATAAGCTTGAGGGGGTTCTTGAGGACCCCTTCTTAAAATCAATTTTCTTGAGAGGGGCCTAGAAGATCCTCTCCTTTAAAATAATTTTATAAGCAATTCTTTTCTTGCGAACAACCATTTGGATGCTCACCATGATTATGTCTGACTGTGAGGTGTGTGAGGATTGGGTGACCCTAGGGTCTTCTTACTAATATTATGTCAATCCTAAAGTGCTAAGTGATTGAGCTTGGTCAACAAACCTTGTTCCTCGTCTGCCAAGCCAAAACTCCCAAGAGATCACAATTGCCCTATTTCAGTCCTGCCTTCTCAACTAGGCTACCTGTACAAGAAAATAAGTATTAGTATTTTTGTTCTTTTAAAGAATGACTTTTCACGGTGAGGGGTTTCTCATGGTAGCCACTCCCTCATTCTGTCTTATCTTCTAGAAGCTGAGGGGGAGGACCTTGAAGGTTCCTCACCCAAATGTGTTCTTGCAGTTAAGGGAGGAGAACCTTGAGGATTCTGTGGCCAAATGCTTTCTAGGGTTTGAGGGACCCTGGGGTTCCTTCTCCCATATGAGTTTTTTCTGTTGACGAACCCCGGGGGTTCCTTATCCAATATGAGTTTTCTGCTATTGAGGTACCCTAGGGGTTCCTTCTTAGTCATGAATTTCTACTGTAGAAGGGCCCTGGGGGTTCCTTCTCTAATATGAATTTTCTACCATAGAGGGACCTTTGGGGTTACTCAACCTCATATTTCATGGAGACTAAGGAGGGAGTATTTGAGGGACCCTCACCCCAAAATATAGTGGTCAAGCTTGAAACACTCTTATACATTAGCCCCTCATGCAAAGTCTTTTATGTTGGGGAAACCAAAAGGCTTTGTGCGCCTTAAATTTGATTTTCAATTTTGAGGGACCCTAGGGTTCCTTCATAATTTCCCCTAGGTCATTAAATGCTCTGTCACTTCATCCCAGGTTTTGTAGATGAGTCCACCTATGGTGGACCTCCTTATCTAGTAGGAAGTGGGGTTTCTCGCAGTGACTTCCTCATCCTTGGCCTTTTTCTGTGGCCTTCTATCTTATATAAAGGGGTTACTCATAGTGAGCCCCTCATCCTTGGCTTTCTTCTATGGCCTTTTATCCTATTTAGAGGGTTTCTCATGGTGAGCCCCTTATCCTTAGCCTTTTCTCGTGGCCTTCTATCATGGGTAGAGGGGTTTCTCAAAGTGAGCCCTCTCATCCTTGGCCTTTACCTTCTATCTTGTTTAGAGGGATTGCTCATAGTGAGCCCCTCATCCATGGGCTTTGTCTGTGGCCTTCTATCTTGAGTAAAGGAGTTGCTCGCAGTGAGCCCCTCATCCTTGGCCTTTTCCGTGGCCTTCTATCTTGGGTAGATGGGTTGCTCACAGTGAGCCCCTCATACTTAGCCTTTATCTGTGGCCTTCTATATTGGGTAGAGGGGTTGCTCACTATGAGTCCCTTCATCCAAGTTTTACACCTCGTCATAGGGCCACCCAAGATGAACCCCCTTGCTTTAAATATTTTCTTTCTAGCTTGGAAAGTAGGAGCCCCTTTAGGTGGGCTCACTCGCCCTTGGTTATTCCAGAATAACAGTTGGACACCCATCTACATTAGTCCCCTCGTATAAAAATCTTTATATTGGGTAGACCAAAGGGTTTTGTATGAAACAATGACTTCATCTTGAAATGCGAACGTTTCATGCCTTTACATCATTACACTATCCGATTTGGAGTGACTGAGGGTTCCCTAATGGTGGAATTCCTCATCCTTATTCATTATCTTTTCTGCATTGATTTTGGCCAGAGGGGCCACTCTAGGTGAGTCCCCTCGCCCTAACTCATTTTACCTTATTCCCAGTTTATGCAGTGAGGAGGGGGAGCCCTTAGGGTAGACCCTCTAATTTCTATGTCTGTCTTTGGCAGATGGACCACTTATCTTGGACACCCTTCCCCTAGGTTTTCCTCTTTGTATTTTCCTTTGGCAAAGGGGGTCACTCGAAGTGAACTCCCTTTCCATAAACTATTCGTGCCTTTGATTGTAACTGAGGGGCGACTTGTAGTGAGCCCCCTCACCCTAAGCTATTTTTAAGATTTCTCTTAGTGAAGGGGACACTCGTGGTGGACTCCCTCAGCATAAAATTTTTCTTGTCGTAATCTTGATTGAGGGGCCATATGTGGTGGACTCCCTCATCCTCAAACTGTTACTTGTGTTGTCCTTGGCAGAGGGGCCACTCGAAGTGGACCCTCTCGCCATAAGTTATTTATTGTATTGATCTTGGTAGAGGGTACCACTCGTGGTGGAACCCTCACCCAGACTCATTTTCTATAGCATCAAGTTTGGGTAGAAGGGCCACTCAAGTTGGATCCCCTCGCCCTAGGCTATTTTCTATCAATCTTGCAATCTTGGGTAGGTGAAGCCACTCTAAGTGGATCCCCACTCTCTAGGCTATTTTGTTCTTTGTTCAGTGGCTTAAGGACTTCTTAACATTATCCCCCTCGTGCAGAAGTGTCTTATAGTGTCGAGAGACTTGTGCACAAAATATCATAATCAAGATTTCGCTCTTTGTTTACTAGCTTGAGTACTTCTCAGCATTAGCCCCCTCGTGTAGAAGTGTCTTGTAGTGTCGAGAGACTTGTGAACGAAATATCATTATCAAGATTTCAATCTTTGTTTACTGGTTTGAGGACTTCTTAGCATTAGCCCCCTCTCAAGTAGGATACAAGTTAATAGTATGGACGCTCTAATTCCCTTGGCGCCCCAGTTACTAAATTGTCGTACTTGACAACTGCTCAAGATTGTGTGTGCTCCTATGCCCTTGGAGCCTGAGGTACTAAACTGTTGTGCCTTTTTTACTATTTTATTCATAACTGGCACTTGCTCGACTTCTCAAGTTGATGTTATGAGCGCTCTGGTGCTTTGAAGATTTAGGTACTAAATTGTCGTACCCTATATTTATACTTGGCATTTGCTCAAGACTATGAGCACTCTGGAACCCTTAGAGCCTTAGGTACTAAACTGTCGTACCTTATATTAGTAGGCACTTACTCAAAACTGTGAGTGCTCCGGTGCCCTTGGAGACTTTAGGTAATAAACTATCATATCTTATATTTATACTTGGCACTTTCTCAAGAATGTGAGCATTCTGGTTCCCTTGGAGCCTTTAGGTACTAAACTGTCATACCTTAAATTTATACTTGGCACTTGCTCATGACTGTGAGCGCTTCGGTGCCCTTGGATCCTTTAGGTACTAAATTATCGTACCTTATATTTATACTTGGCACTTGCTTAATACCCTGAGAGCTCCTATGCCCTTGGAGCCTTAGAAACTAAACTGTCGTTAGTTATGTGTATACTTGGCACTTTCTTAATACTATGAGTTCTCTAATGCCCTTAGAGCCTTAGGTACTAAACTGTCATACATTATATTTATACTTGGTACTTGTTCAAGACTGTGAGCACTCCTATGCCCTTAGATCCCTAGGTACTAAATTGTCGTACCTTTTATTTATACTTGTACTTGTACTTCCTCAATACTCCGAGTTGATTTATTTTCTGGGAGAACTTCAAGATTGAACTTCCCCGTGGTCTGTGGGGTACTTGCCCTATGATTTGAGAAAGTTATAATTTTAGAGATACCCCCTCTAACTATGGGGTACTTGCATATGAGATGATCAAGTTAAAATTTAGAAGTTGTCCCTCTAGTTGTGGGGTAATTACATATAGCCGAGCAAGTTAAACTTTTGGAGCTACTCCTCTAACTGTAGGGTACTTGCATACAAATGAGAAACTTAAAATTTTGAAGCTACCCCTCTAACTGCGGGGTACTTGCATATGAGGTGAGCAAGTTTTTATTTTTGAAGCTACTCCTCTAACTGCGGGGTACTTGCACATGAGCTGAGCAAGTTGTTATTTCTGAAGCTTCCCCTCTAACTGCGGGGTACTTGTATATAATTGAGCAAGTTAAAATCTGGAAGCTGCCTCTCTAGTTATGGGGTACTTCCATATAAATATGCAAGTTAATTTGGAAGTTGACCTTGTAACTGTGGGGTACTTGCATATAATTGAGCAAGTTAAAATTTTGAAGCTGCCCTTCTAACTGCGGGGTACTTTCATATTACCGAGCAAGTTAAAATTTAGAAACTGCCCCTCTAGCTGCTAGGTACTTGCATATAACTGAGCAACTTAAAATTTTGAAACTGCCCCTCTAACTGCGGGGTACTTGCATATACCTGAGCAAGTTAAAATTTGAAGTTGCCCCTCTAACTGCAGGGTACTTGCATACAACTGAGCAAGTTAAAATTTTGAAGTTACCCCTCAAACTCTTGGGTACTTTCATATAACTGAGCAAATTAAAATTTTAAAGATGCCCCTCTAAGTGTGGGGTACTTCCATATAACTAAGCATGTTAAAATCGGAAGTTTCCCCTCTAACTGCGGGGTACTTGCATATAACTGACCAAGTTAAAAAAAATTAGCACAACCCTATGTGACTGTGGGATACTATTTAGCATAACCGCGTGTGATTGTGGGGTATTTCATTTTTCACATTCATTTATTAGGGAGTAACTAGGAGATGGTGTTATCCCTTATCCGTCCCATAAACTTTGAATAAAATTTCGTATATATCATAAGTAAAGAAATAATTATTTCCTTATACTGAAAATTTTCCTTGTTCTGTAGGGTCCTTGTTCCAAACTTTTCTTATGAACCTTATTGTCATAGAAAAATAACAAGTATAGGGGGGGAGACCCGCTTCTCCCTATTTTCTGAAAGCTGGTCAAGTAAATATTTTTCTAAAGAACAAAGGTTAGGACTTGTTTTCTTGGATATAAATCTGTATGGAATAATAATAAAAAGTCTAGTGAAATTTATTTATTTATAATTATTACTAGGAGGATTACCTCGTGCTAGTCTGGAGTAAAAAAATTATCTGTTGTGTCTGTAAGGACTTTGCACAATATACTTTTTTCTTGGGAGGAATATTTCCCCAAGTATAATGAGGAAAGTTCCTTTTATCATGGACCCTCTTATAGTCTAGTAAAGGTTTTACTATTATTTTAAGAAAGAAAAAACATTAGTCTGGTGTACCTTTTGTTGAGCGACTCTATGCCTTTCTGCCTATATTCCGACCGCTTCTACTTATTGAGTTTAAATGCTTCAGGGGTTCCTCGTTTGGAGTTTGTGCGCCTGTGGGTTCGTCGTCTGAGACTTTGAATATGGGGGTTCCTTATTGGGAGCCTTTATGAATACGGCCCATGAGATATGACTTCTTTGTATACCAACAAGTAAAAATGCACTATGAGGCACCACGACTGCGAGAAAATATTTGGTGAAGAAATACTGACAAGTAAAAAATTCATTATGTGGCACCATAGACCACGAGATATGACTTTACCGTTAAAGATCCATATTCTTGACGATTTTCACCCCCAACATTTGTTCCCTAAGAACATTTTGATAATTTTATAATTTTGGGAGCTAAGACTGAAAATATTAAACTGCACAGTCAGAGTTTTCTTTTTTTAAGACTTCTCATGACTATTGATAACCCACACAAGCCTTTTATACTTGTCTATTTCTCTGTAACATAAATAGCTGTCGGTTCTTGTTTAAGGAGAGAGAAATTTTTATCAAGTCATTTGATTTTTTTTTCTTTGTTCACTATCAGCTACTGAAGCTTAGTAATCAAAATTTGGTGTTGTTCATGAAAATCAATCCACAAACCTTGATTCGTGATGTTGATCAACAATTCTTGACTTATGATGTTGAGGAATCGAAAGGAGTTCCTTGCCACTGCCTTAGATGGGGGTCCTTGTACAGAGGATTTGATGGCACCAGATGTTTTTCATTCGCAGACTTCTTCATCTGCTGGGTTTATGGTGGGAGGTTTCTCAACTACGAGCTTAACTATAGGGGGTTCCTTATTGGGGGTCTAGTCTACTTTAGGTTCCTCCACCTTGTTTCCATTCATGAAGAGTTCCTCGCCCGAGACTTTCGCCACTAAGGGTTCCTCATACACGATGCTGCTATTGGACAGTTCCTCATGTCTCGGTTCAATATCTGAAAGTTACGTCGCTGAGGGCTTTTCACAAACCTTACTGTTAAAAAAAAGGTTCCTCGTGCGCGCCAGTTTCGTCGGAGGGTTCCTCGACCACCGATTGCTCGTCTGCTCCTTTGGTTACGGGTTCCTCATCAAAGGTTGATGATATGAGGGGTACCTCATCCGGTCTCTTTGCCATGGTGAGTTTTTTTAACTAGTTCTCTATCTAAGGGGTCCTCATCAGAGGTTGGGGATATGAGAGTCCCTATCTTGTTCGTTCTTTGCTTGGGGGTTCCTCACCCAGAATTCTGATTGGAGGTTCCTCGTCTGGCATTTCTATTGAGGGTCCTATGTTTGGAATTTAATTCGGTGGGGGTTCCTCGCAACCTTATCGAATTGAAAGGAATTCCTCATTTGGAATTAGATGCAGTGAGGGTTCCTCATTCTTGGGTTCCTCGGAACCACAGTTTACTGAAGAGGATTCCTCATGAAAACTCTCCATTGCAAGTGGTTGATCGCGTGGATTTTTGGCTAAGGGTTCCTCGCCCAATGCTTTTACTAGGGGTTCCACGCACCCCATTTTTTCTGAGGTTGCTTCACTTGGATTTTCTGTTGGGAGTTCCTCACACCTCATTTCTGTTGAGGGTGCCTCACATGAATTTTTTGTTGGGAGTTCCTCACACCCCATTTCTGCTGAGGGTGCCTCACTTGGATTTTTTGTTGCAGTTCATCACACCTCATTTATGCTGGGGGGCCTCACTTGGATTTTCTGTTAGGAGTTCCTCGCACCTCATTTCTGCTGGGGGTCCCTTAAATAGAGGAATATCCATCATAATGACGACCTTGGGTTCCTCAACTAGCATTCATACCGCTGAGGGTTCCTTGCAAGGGTTCTTGCTAATGGGGGTTTCATCGCCAACCACAACTTCTGCCAATGTTGGGGGTATTGAGCATGTGAGGTTCCTCATCTGGGCCTTCTTCCATTATGGGTTCCTTACTTGGACTAGTATTGTTGGGGGTCCCTCGTTAGGAACCCAGATAACTGAGGGTTCCTCGCATGGGACTTCTACTACCCTTAGGTTTTTGCCTTTGACATTGAACTTGAAAGTTTTGGGAGGAACATACCCCTTTGGGTATGGTTTCTCATTCACCGCTTGTGGGTAGGGCTCCTGAAACTCCTCATATAGGTGAGGACCCGCCCTTTGAAAATAGGAGTGCAACTTACTTACCTCTTCGATAATAATGGCTTTGGAGGGTGATTCCTCCAAACTCATGCCCTTAGTTGCTGGTGAGCTTAGCAGTGTTATAGCTTGCTCATCTCCACCTTCCATGGCGGCTCCACTGCCACCAAAAGTGTCATTGCACTGACTGCCCCTCTTGAGGGGGATGCTACTGGTGTCACACAACTTTGACCTAAACTTGCTAAGTCTACTTTGTTTTGCTTCAAAAACTCAAGAGACATACTCATAATATTGATACCTGTTGCCGGAGAACTGGCCTGCCCTCCCTGTGGAGCAGGTAGTCTAAATCTTGTCACCATCACATCTTTCTGAGTGGTATGGTCACTTTGAGCTCCATTCCCAGATGGAAATTCTTCAAAAACTAGATTCTTAGAAATATTAAAACCTTATTCGTCCATGGAAATGAGGATATCTCCCTAGCGGAGTCGCCAAATGTAAGAGGGTAGTGAGACTGGGGTCTAAGAAAAACTGGAAAGGGTGAGGTGTGACCCACTCCAATGGACGATGTTCGCAAGGTTCTCAAGAACTTATGGAGTAGCTTCAGATGAAACGTTCTCCTTTTGATAAAAATAGAGCTTAAGATTGAACTCCCTCCCTCTAAGAAAATGAACTTCCACAACAATAATAGTAATTTTCTCAAGAAGATCTCCTGAGAATAATGGTTGTCAGTGAGGAGTGAAAGAACAAGGCACTTAGCAATAGAGAGAGAGCAGAGAGAGAATACCAGGAAGTTCTGGTGTGATTTTGACAGAGTAACAGTGCTATTGAGTTTTTCTCTCTCTTCACTTCTTGACCTTACCCAGGGGTGCTATTTATACTTGGGCACTAGGACTGAGTTGACACTTTTTGGCACCAAAAACTTAGAGGGTTGGTGAGGGACAAGGTCTGCAGTGTACCATTTGTCTCTACCTGTATGTAGCAGCCTATTCCCTTAGACAGGTTCCACCTGGTGCAAACCAAAGTCAAAAAACATATATGTCTCCTAATGAAGGCAAAATATTTGATTTGGTAAATATCTTTTAGAACGATAACTTATGGTATAATATGTGTAAACTTGAGAGGGGGGGGGGGGGGTCTCAAGGACCACCTCCTCCAAAATCTTAATAATATTGAGGGGGTTCTTAAGGACCCCCTTCTTAAAATCATTTTTCTTGAGACGGTCCTAGAGGACCCTCTCCTTTAAAATCATTTTATAAGCAATTCTTTTCTTGTAAGAAACCCTTTGACTGCTCACCCTGATTGTGTCTGATTGTGAGGTGTGTGAGGACTGGGTGACCCTATGGTATTCTGACTAGTATTCTCTCAATCCTAAAGTACTAAGTGGTTGATATTGCTCAACAAACCTTGGTCCTCAGTCGCCAAGCCAAAACTCCCAAGAGATTCGAATTGGCCAATTTGAGCCCTGCCTGCTCAACTATATTACTTGTACAAGAAAGTAAGTATTAATATTTTTGTTCTTTTAAAGAATGAATTTTCATGGTCAGGGGTTTCTTATGGTAACCACTCCCTCATCCTGTCTTATTTTCTAGAATTTGAGGGGGAGGACCTTGAGGGTTCCTCACCCAAATGTGTTCTTACAGTTAAGGGAGGGGAACCTTGAGGATTCTGTGGCTAAATGCTTTCGGGGGTTTAAGGTACCCTCGAGTATCCTTCTCCTATATGAGTTTTTTTACGGTCGAGGGGCCCTGGGGTTCCTTCTCCCATATGAGTTTTTTTACTATTGAGGTACCCGGGGGTTCCTTCTCCAATATGAGTTTTCTGCTATTGAGGGATCCTGGGGGTTCCTTCTCAAGCATGAATTTTTGCTGTAGAGGGACCCTGGGGGTTCCTTCTCAATATGAATTTCTGTTGTACCCTTGGGGTTCCTTCTCAATATGAATTTTCGCCGTAGAGGGACCCTGGGGGATCCTTCTCCAATATGAATTTTCTACCATTGAGGGACCCTAGGGGTTGCTCAACCTCATATTTCGTGGAGACTAAGGAGGGGGTATTTGGGGGATCCTCACCCCAAAATATAGTGGTCATGCTTGAAACACCCTTCTACAGTTGGTAAGGGTACCATAAAAAATGGTGGTTTTCCTAGGTTAGATATTAATGTTTTGGTGGATGGCTTAGAGGATAACTTTAATAGCATAAGTCAAATGTGTGACGATTGCCACAACATGCTTTGTACCAAAAGGAATGTCAAGTCATTGATTCTAAGGGTAAATTCACGTTGAAGGTTACTATAACCACATAGGATTATTACATAGTCAATGTATCTCCGAGTATGGCTTGAAATAATGCTAAGGAAGATGTGGAAGATCTTTTACATCATGTGAACTATAGAGATCTTAGTAAACTTTATAAATATGATTTTTTTGTGATTTACCTCTTTTTGAATAAATATCTTCTCGTGTGTTGTACTTGTCAAATGGGAAAACAAATTCGTAGTCCACATAGGAAGTTGAATGTTTTAGTTACCTCGTATATGCTTGAGCTTTTACATATAGACCTTATGGGTTTAATTTGTACAGAGAGCATAGGTGGCAGATGATACATTCTTATGATTGTAGATGACTTTTATAGATTCACTTTTGTAAATTTTTTGCATACCATGCCTGATGCTAAAGACGTGTTTATTTCCAAGTGAAAACAACTTCAAAATGTAGAGGCATGTTGAAAATTTAAATTATACATATATAAAATTGGCTATATTCCCGTGTGACAAAATGTTGAGTCGTTGAGGTCATCAAGTCGAATAGACTTGATTCGCCTTGCGAGAGGCATGATCAAGATTAGGTTAAATGAACCTAGAAGATGAAGGTTGAAGATCATGCACCACCATTTAATTTGAAGAATTATGATGACCCGCATTCAATTGAAGATTGAAGACATATCCTTTTTTTAATGATTGTGAATTTTATAAGGCGAATCACATATGTGTACATTTGTTTCTAAAACATTTTTTCAAATTGCACTTTTTTTTAAATGTGTGACCGTTTTAATAAAAAGGGACTCAAGTGACTTTTTTAAACCTCAAATTGAAACTAGTTTTTGAATATTCTTGCATTGGACCGTTCACATGGCCATTATTTTTGTCCGTGCATAATGCTCCATTTTCACGACTCTAAATTCAATTCGTGCGCATGATCAAGGATTAAAGTCCCTATAGGACAAAATCAAATAGATCTTACTGTGTGCACAGATCGACCATATATTTTTAAATCTTATATAAATAGTATATCTCCCTCTCATTTGAAAATGATCTAAAAATCTCATTATCAAAACACTTCTCTAATATATATTTTCAAGGTAGAGATCATTTACTTTGCCTACTATTCCAAAATCACTTATTTTCTGTGATAATTATATCTCTACTTTAGATCTATTGTCTTTGTGAGTGACTTGAGAGTGCTTTGGATCATATTAAACACTATCTTTATAATTCCAATCAATTATTTGTTGAATTGGTATAATCTACTACTCTTATATCTAAAATTATAGGCATCTTGTTCTATTGGAGAGTTAAAGGTGTGGCGTAACTTCAAGGGGGATCAAAGTTGTTATTACAATTCATGGAACTTGGATTGAATTTTCATTTTCTTCGGGGGAGAGTGTAAAGGTTCATAGGTAACTATGCAATAGTGTTTGTGTGAAAGGTAACTTCTTGCCTTCTGTAAATTTCTTTTCAAGTAGAAATTAAATTTGTGAGTGCACAGAGGTTTTTTACCCGTTAGTGGGTGGGGGGGGGGGGGGGGGGGGGGGTTCCTCATAAACCCTGTCTTGTGTATATTTGTGTTTGTTTGTACATATTTTTATCTTACATAGATTAGTTTACATTTTATGATTTGTTTAACAAGTGACAAAGTATTTTATATCTAGGTTTGTTAAACTAGATTCACTTAATTCAAGCTTTTTTTGTCTTTATATCATTTTGAGATGGTTTAAAACGAAATAAGTGTGAATGATTTGAAATTGGGAACAAAATTAAGAAAGTGAGAAAATTCATCAAGTATGCTAACTGACTAATTCATCCCTCTGTAAGTTAGTTATTGAGAAATTTAGTTAGCATCATATTTTATTTACTCAATTGGTATCACATCTTGGTTCTCATTGTTAAATGTTAATCTACTTGAGTAGATTGTTCTGTGTAAGTTAATTGAATTTTTTATCAATTACTTGAATTGCTTGTTTATCAATTGTTCTAATCGCTTTTAGGTATCAATTTTGAGATTCGAGTTCAACTAATCCTCCTCTTTACTTTGATGTATCTAATTATGGACATTATAAGGTTAAAACTCATGCACATCTTAGGAATAAACACGAGAGAGTGTGGATGCATGCTGAGGAAGGGTGTATATACCCAACTGTTGAAGAAGACGGGGTTTGTATCAAGAAAGCAAAGGTTTTGTGGGCGGATGTTGAGTTTGTCGATTATAATTTTAGTTCAGTTTCATTAAACATAATCTTTGCAATGGATAGGACTCAAGAGTACAACCGCATCTTGAATTACGAACATGTCAATTAAGCTTAGGATATTTTGTGTATTACTCATCAAAGGGCTTCAAGTGTGACGAGAGTGGAATTGCAAAACATTATCTAGAAGTTTGAAATGATATGAAGGGATGAGAGTGAAACATTCAATGGATATTACACTAGGTTAATGGAGATGGTTAATGCATCATTTAAACTTGGTGAGAAAATTACTAAGAATAAAGTGGTTAAGAAGCTCCTTGAAAACTTAGCCAAAAGATTTGATACTAAGGTTTCAATCTTAAATGAGATCAAGGACACGAACCCACGTGGTCTTAAAAAATTGGTGGGATCACTTCAAATATGCGATCAAGAAGAGTACATTATTGTGGAGAAACTAAAGAAGGACTTAGATATTGTTGTTGAGTTTAGTGGGACTGAGAGTTTTAAGTATTTATATGGATTGTAACACACACAACAATTTTAAATTTTTTTAAAATTAATTTAACTTTAGACGATTAACTCAAATTAAACTTGAACCAATTAAATAAATTCTTATGTGAAATAGTTCACTAAATTTTATCTTGCCTAAGCATACATCTAAGTGAGTTTAGCAAGAGTAAAATAAAACAATCATACAACGCCCAATGTACGAGGAAAACCCAAATGGAAACACCTCGGGTAACCTGTCCACATAGAATTCACTATGATATAGGAATTACGCAAGGATGAAAAATGACTTACACAACTAACGTGATGCCTTCAAGCCTTGACGCATCTTAGCTCCATTGACCTTCGTCACAACAACACATGGGATTCTACTTACGCACCTCCACGACATATGATCCTCATACGCTAATGGATTGAACACGGAGTCCATCGCTTCCAACTACCACAAACACATAGTTCACCGTATGTAAACAACAGACTAGCACAGACTCCCCACATGAAACAATACATAATAATATAAAGAGTATATAAACCTTGGTTTGCAAAACGAAGATCTCAAACTAGCATATTTTGACTAAAACATGGATCTCAAAACTAGTAGGGTGAAAACTAGGGTTTGGAGGCTTTATATTACTCATAGGAAACTAATTTCAAAGGCCTTGAGAAAAGACAAACAATGTTCACACTTATATATATGAAAAAATAAAAATAAAGCGGTGCAATTTTTTAGGCAACATTTGAAAACGTGAGGCTTTCTAACTCAATGCTCTGAAACCACTTGTTGAAACACGAGGCCCCCTATTTTAAAATATTTATGACAAAAAGTAAATTCCTTTTTGAGAAATGCGGAATAAGGATTGCTCAATTAAAGGGACTATACTGTGCAAGATTCACAATTAAAATATTACAATTTTAATTCTTCCAAAATTAAAATTAAACTAAACCGGATTTTAATTTTCTCAAAATTAAAAGTTGCACTTTAAAAAAAACTTGTGAATATTTAACTTATATCCCAAAAGTAATTTAATCCAAGTCCTAGAAATTTGCCTAGAAAAATAATTAGTCCATTTTTGCAAATTAGGCCATACCAAATTTTATGACTTGAACTAAATTAATTAAACATTACACAAGTTAATTTTAGCACCAACTTAATCATGGGTAGTGATTTAAATCAATTTTATTTTTTACCAAGCATGCGTTCTAAGCTGAATTTTGCGAAAGATAAAATACACAAATCACTACGCCGCAATATACGAGGAAAAATCCACAATGGGAAAAACCTCGGACGAACCAAGCCTCAACTCCACAATGTACGAAATTTACAATTACAAGCAAGATGACTTACAATACTCGACTCGACTCCTTCGAGCCCCGACGCATCTTCTTGTAACTACCTCTGCCTAGCGAATAACCATAGAGCTCCACTGCGGTCTCGGAATCCACCGATCGAATTTTTTCTGGTCACCGTCACCCAAACAAGGAGCCTTTCTCCAAGTGGATGGGTCACAGCAAATAAGCTTCTTCCTTGTGGGATGTAGAAGCAAACCCAAACTCTCTTTCACGGTAGAGATGAAACCGATGCCAGAACAAACTCTACAAGAAAGATGTATATATATATATATAGGTAGAAACTTGGATTAAAACATTGTTTATTGGGTGTAAACTTGGTTTTGTTCTTTGAATAAATCAATTTAAATAACAAACACCAAGGGAACTTTTTATGAAAGAATTAAGCTCTCAAATACTCACTAAGAGATAGAAAAAGTTATTAGAAAAAATCTAGTCCCGAAATAGATTTAAATTGTCAAAAGTTAGTGGGGACAAGTAGTGGTAAAATGCCAAAAAAACTGCCAAAAACTGTTCTCGTCGAAATCTTGTTCGAACGACATTTCGTTCGAATGAATTATCTAACAAAGTTCAAGTGGCAAGTCATTGGCAAACCTCGTTCAAACGAAATTCTCGTTCGAACGACAATTTTGAATGAAAAACAGAAAGCTTAAAAATTCCATTTTTATCCCACAAACTTTATTTTAAAGTTTTAAAGAAACCTTCTGAAAATAAACCTTAGTTTTATAATAAAATACACCCAATATAAACTTATTCCAAGTCTCCCTATATAGATATATAAATGCATTCATACCTTTGGAGACTATTGAATATGATGTTGATGACGTAGAAACATATCACTTGAAACTCGGTAATGATGAACCATTATAAGTCTTGGACGCTACGTCTTCAATTCTAGTATGTCATAGGCTTGAAGGATGGTCAAGTATTCTTTCCTATGACTCAAACATTTTTTTTCGGAATTGAGCCAAAACAACAAAGGACTCAATTGGAATTTTTTGTCCTTACAAATCCCCCCCTTTGGCTATTCCGGGATAAAAACCAACAAAAATCCTAAAGGGCCGTCAAGCTCACTAGACTCAAAAACATCCCACCCAAAATAAAGAGTACAATGATTGAATCGAATACCACTTTATAATTCAACGATTTGCCACTTTTAATAGATGCCTCTTTAAAATACCTGCACACTTAAGCAACACATTAAACGCATAGGGAATATAAATATTAAATGCAATTTAAATAAAGACTCCCCCTAAATTAATTATCCCCTTTACCAACTGTGATCTACCTAAGAAGGTCGTGACTCCCCCTAAGTTAAATCTACCAAACTAAGATACGATTACAATAAGATTAGATACCATTTCTCCCCCTATCATTCTCCCCCTTTTTGTTCAGGAATAGACAAAGGATAAAAGAATCAATAATTAACTTATCTCCCCCAATTAAAGCATATACACCCTAAACTAAACAAAGATAAATATAATGGGATAACAAGCTAAACATCCATTAGTGCATAAAGTGATGAGAACATTAAAGCACGTGGGCAACTAAAATTCAACTAATCCACATAAAGATACGAATATCAACTATGATGCGATAAAAAAAGATATCAATTGATTGTAGCAATCTAAGCATGTGATATCAAAACAAGATTCGCAACAAGATAGATACCAAAAATTAATTAAAAGCAAAGATGAACTTTCTAAACATGGCAAAGACTCAAAAACAAACAAAATATCATATATATGTATCCACAATAGATAAAAACTAAGCATAAGTACACACATATAGATATAAACACCAAAATGACACAAAACTAAATAACATAAGTTTTTCTACACTCTTATAGCATAAATGTGTTATATGGAAGAAGAAGTGAAGGGGTGTGGATAAGATACCAATGAATTAAAGCCCAATCACTTAAATGTGTTCATGTAGTTCGCATTTAATTGGAAAACTTTATCAACTAGAATTTAGCCTTTATGTGTCAGGATAAAGTGAACTAATGAACAAACAAACACAATGCATACAAGCCTAGCATGTTGATGATTCTACAAACCAATAGAGTCATGACATTGAAAATGCAACTGGGATAAACGGACATTGTGTAAACCGTTGATATATCATCCAAACTCCCTCAATAAGCATATATATTATTCTTTTGAATAAATAAATCAACTAAACAAATTAGGCCTTGGCAAATTATTTTCTTTTAATTCCATATTTTCTTTTAGGCCTTTGGACCACGTATTTCTTTTAGGTCCATTCCAATCGGTGTCTTACTCGCGAAGGATAATATTTTTTCTTTTGGAGCCCTTCCCCGTGTACATTTATACATATTATTTTTATATATCACAAATCTCACGTGCAACGGATTTTGACATGCACTAGTCCTCCTAGGTCATAGTATGTAGATGACTATATTGATAGGAGAACACCTCACAAAGCTCAAATATAACATGTGACGTTAAGGTTCAAAAAGCTCGTGCATGTGTGTAAAGGCATAAAAAAGTGAATCCATTAAGCAAGTCAAACTTAAGCTACTTCATTTAAGTATGATAAAGAACATTTTAAGGATTAAAATTCCAACCAAAAGTTCTAGTCACATGGAAGCGAAATGAGGATTCAAACACAAACATATGCCACAAAATGTGTGTAAAACCAAAATACACTCAAAATAAAATCTTTTTGAGTTTTTCAAATTTTTAACCAAAAATAGAAATATTTACTCAAAAGACACACAAAAATCATTTGTATTTTTCATTAAGCATAAATTACAAAAAGGGTAAAACACAACCGATAAACAAAAATCTTTTTGTATTTTTCATTAAATCCAACCTAAAATGGAAAAAAATATATAATACAAAAGATAAACAAGAATCATAATTCTAGCATGTGATTAAGCATGGAGCATAGACTAGGAAATGATTAAACATGCATACGCCTAGAAATATATAATATGAAGCACAAAAAGATAGAGTATGCAAACAAAACTAACACATTCAACCTTTAAATTTAGCAAGGGAGATTTCATGTGAAAGCAAATGAGAATCAACAAATCGAATATCTAGCGCATCTAAAAATAATGTTCTAACCCATATAGATGTATATTTAGAATGATGGGATTTGGAAGGTAATGAAATGCTAGACATAGACTTCCTAGGGCTTCTTTTAAGATCAAAACAAAATGACCTAAGGTGACCTTTCCTACCACAATGCAAGCATGTGTAAACACGAGGAATGTTACCTAAGATGTGACCTTTTCTAAAGTCCTTGGATAAAGTTGACCCTCTAAAACAAATAATGGTCTTAGCTTTAGCAAAGGAAATATTTGAACCAGATGAGCTAGAACCATTACAACTACTACTCGAGTCTTGTAAGTCATTTTTCATTTTTAAAATTTTGGACTCAAGTAATAAATTAGACTCCTAAATTTTACGGGACTCCTTATTGAAATTTTCTATAACTCCTAGAAGGTTATCACGCTCCCCCTCAATGTGAACAAACTTGTCCCTAAGAGTATTTTCTCGACAATCACTCTCTTTCTTGGAATTTTCTAAAATATTAAAATTGTAATTTATGTCCATGAGCTTTTCACAAAAAAATATCTTTTTGAGATAGCCAGGTTTGCCAAAATTCGACTTTAGCTTTAAAACAAGAATTTTCAGTTTCAAGAAATTTAATTCTTTTTGCAAATCTTAAATTTAATTCTCTTAGTTTTTCATTACACTTATTAAGCCCATTAAATTCTTCTTGAATAGCAACAACTTCATTATCATTAGAAATGGACAAATTATCATTAAGACATCCCATCGAGAGATACAAAACAAAAATGAGAGTGAGTAAAAATTGAACCACCTAAAAATGTAAGGAGCACAAAAATTATCAAACTTGAAAAACGGATCTTTAACGCGATAAATTAGCACTCCGGCTTTGATACCAATTTGAAAACGTGAGGCTTTCTAACTCAATGCTCTGAAACCACTTGTTGGAACACGAGGCCTCCAATTTTAAAATCTTTACTACAAAAAATAAATTCCTTTTAGAGATATGTGGAATAAGGATGATTCAATTAAAGGGACTATACTATGCAAGATTCACAATTAAAATATTATAATTTTAATTCTTCCAAAATTAAAATTAAACTAAATCGAATTTTAATTTTCTCAAAATTAAAAATTGCACTTTAAAACAAACTTGTGAATATTTAACTTATAGCCCAAAAGTAATTTAACCCAAGTCCTAGAGATTTGCCTAGAAAAATAATTAGTCCATTTTTGCAAATTAGGCCAAACCAAATTTTATCAAATTAAAGTAAATGACTTGAACTAAATTAATTAAATATTATCCAAATTAATTTTAGCACCAACTTAATCATGAGTAGGGATTTAAACCAATTTTATCTTTTTACCTAAGCATGCGTTCTAAGGTGAATTTTGCACAAGATAAAATACACAAATCACTATGCCATAATGTACGAGAAAAACCCACAACGGAAAAAACCTCGGACGACCCTAGCCTCAAATCCACTAAGTACAGAATTTAAAATTACAAGCAAGATGACTTGCAACACTCGACTCGACTCCACTCCTTCAAGCCTCGATGCATCTTCTTGTAACTACCTCTGCCTAGTGAATAATCACGAAGCTCCACCGCGGTCTCGGTATCCTGCGATCGGAATTTTTTTGGTCACCGTCACCTAAACAAGGAGCCTTTCTCCAAGTGGGTATGCCACAATAAACAAGCTTCTTTTTTATGGGATTTAGAAATAACCCCAAACTCTCTTTTACAGTAAAGATGAATCCGGTGCAAAAACGAACCCTCCAAGCAAGATGTTTATATTTATAGATAGAAACTTGGATTAAAACATTGTTTATTGGGTGTAAACTTGGTTTTGTTCTTTAAAAAAATCAATTTAAATAACAAACACCAAGGGAACTTTTTATGAAATAATTAATCTCTCAAAAACTCACTAAGATATAGAAAAATTTCTTAGAAAAAATCTGGTCCCGAAATAGATTTAAACTGCCAGAAGTTAGTGGGGACAAGTAGTGGGAAAATGTCAAAAAAACTGCCAAAAACTATTCCTGTCGAAATCTCGTTCGAACGGCATTTCATTCGAATGAACTATCTAACGAAGTTCCAGTGGAAAGTCATTGGCAAACCTCGTTCGAACGAAATTCTCGTTCGAACAAAAAACTCGTTCGAACGATAATTTCGAACGAAAAACCAGAAAACTTTAAAATTCCATTTTTAGCCCAGAAACTTTATTTTAAATTCTTAAAGAAACCTTCTGAAATAAACCTTGGTTTTAAAATAAAATACACCCAATATAAACTTATTCCAAGTCTCCCTATATAGACATGAAAATGCATTCATACCTTTGGAGACTATGGAATATTGTGTTGATGACCTAGAAACATATCACTTGAAACTCAGCAATGATGAATCTTTATAAGTCTTGGCCGCTACGTCTTCAAATCTAGTATGTCATAGGCTTGAAGGATGGTCAAGTATTCTTTCCTATGACTCAAACATTTTTGTCCGGAATTGAGCCAAAACAACAAAGGACTCAATTGGAAATTTGTGCCCTTACAACTTTTGAACGAAAAAACATAGGATCATTCAAATAAAAAAATAGGATCATTCAAATGAACTTTTTATTCTCATTTGAACCAAAAACAACCCCATTCAAATGAAATAGTTGATCTCGTTCTAACATGCTTTGAATGTGATTCCACCGTTAAGCATAAAAAATTTTGTTTTAACATTGTTAGAAAGTCATTTGAATGACATTTTCTTGAACGAACTCAATCACATTTTTAAATGACATTAAAAATAAAACATATTTTTCTTTTAAAATCATTTTTACGAAAAAATAGCCTCAAACACTTTATAAAAATAACACCTAATGAAAATCCTAGGACCAAAAATAATACGCATTTGTACCTCCTACGATCTATAG
Source organism: Sambucus nigra (assembly GCA_949130495.1). NCBI lineage: Eukaryota > Viridiplantae > Streptophyta > Magnoliopsida > Dipsacales > Adoxaceae > Sambucus > Sambucus nigra. Next base: position 577,406,304 of record OX422211.1, on the reverse strand, counting down.
ACTTTTAATACAAAACATGGTATGCAAATGGCATGGTGATGTACACGCTTTAACTTAGCCGTTGTATTCTTTAATTACACACTTCATAGGTTTGAAGCATACACAAACTCAAGCCCTAACCTAGTACTTAAATAGTTTTGTCCAAACCGAATTAAGCCAATATACATAAAAATTAAATCTATTGAAAATTTGTCCTTTTAGAGACAGTGAAGAGTGGTGAGAAACTAAAAGAGAATTTGAGGTAGATGTTTCTTTTATTGTGATGAGATTTGTCAAGTTTTATAAAAATAATAAAATATCTTTGAAAAATAATCAAAAGTTTGATGATAAACCTCACAAATATACTAAACATATCTCATTTAGATATATATGTGAGCTGAAGAAGGGAAAGAACAAATAAAAAGATAAGTGTTATAATTGTGGTGGCATTGGTCATCATATCAATGTACGCCCAAGACATTTAAAAAATGTTGAGAAGAGTAAGAGTGGAGAGAAGAGGAAGAAATCTTAAAAACCTACACTTAGTGATTCGTAAAGTGGCTGAGAAGATATCGCTTCTAGTGATGAGTGAGGGAGTGAAATATCATTTGTGAAGCCTAATGAAAGTGTGATAATTAATGAGGCAATTATGTCTTTGAATGGTTTTATGAAGAAAAATAGTGGGAGGTCTACAAGTGATAGGTCTTTGAGTGATACGTCATCTTCCAGTAGTAGGCATTCACACACTTTGATTGAGAATTCACAAGAAGAGGGTGATTATGAAGGTACAAACATACATGAATATTTTGATGAGCTTTATAAAGATTATTTGAATATCAAGAAATCAAACATCAAGATTTTGTCTAAAGTGAAAAAATTTCAAAGTGGGCAAGATGAGAAGGACGAAAAACTTGAGATTTTTCAAACAAAATTTTTTGACCTTAAAAAAGCGGTTGATGTTTTGAACAAACAATGTGAAAATTTAAAATCTCAAAATGCAATCATCATAAAAGAGAAATAAGAAATTGAACTTGAAAAATTGAGTTTTGAAAAGTTGTGGCTTGATCTTGCACATGCAAAAGAGTTGAAAATAAAATTTTATGATATAACCGATGTGCTTAATAGCGTCTTGATAAATAATTCTCAATTAAATACAAATGGTCATGGAATTGGGTTCAACGATAAAAAAATATAAAAGAAGCTTGGAAAAGAAAAAGTGAATTTTGGGTGTTCAAACTGTAATGAAAAATGGATAAGGTATAAACTTATATGCAAGGTGAAAAGAAGGTTGAACCTAATTCTAAGATTGCTAATAATGACTTTAGATGTTCATCTTGTGGTAACATAATCACATTGTTCTATTTTGCCAAAAAGAATATTTTTTAAAAGAAGTGAAAGAAGGTAAAATAGAAGGTTTGAAAATAAGAATGTTGAGTTTTGCACTTTTTGTCAAGTGCATAGGCTTTTCCAATCAAGCATGTTAGTGCTTCGAGAAAAGAAATCAAAAGTTTGTTATGAATATGAAAAACGCACTTGAAATAAATCCGATCAATGAACTAAGAGGAAAATTGGATGATTTGATGAAAAGAATGAATTTTATTGTGCGAGATAATGGTTAGGCTAGAGGTAAAATTCCTAGACCTAGACACCAAACTCAATTTTTGATGACTGTGCATAAGAATTATAGGAGGTAAGATAAATGTATTCCAAGAAACCTTAGGGGTATGCCTATAAATGCACCAAAAGCCAAGGTTAACTTTGGAGAGAGTCAAATGTAAGTTGAAATGAGTGAAGTCATGTTTGTTCAACCCATTGACCCGGGGGATGAACCACCCATCACTACTGAGGATAGTATTTTTCTAGGATGACTAGGGTTATGTAGGTTTCCACTCCTAGTTCATTCTTGATTTGTTTAGAAACAAGTATTTTATGGGTGAGTGTACTTTTTTAAGGGACTTTATTCATGTTTTGGTGTTATTCTTCATGCATATGTTCATTTTACAAGCATTTTTTCTATGCTTTGTTATCTTAGCTAACATGATTTTTTCAAAATTCGTGAATCATTCATTTATCAAAAGGCCAAAAGGATTTATGTTTATTCTTTTTGTTATCCACGTGGTTAAGTCATTAGTTCATTATGATTTGATATGAGATTTAATTTGAATGATGATTGAAAGTGAATTTTAAACCATTCCATAGATAATGCTTATTTGATTAAATTATTGGTTGAAATTCATTTGAAAAAACATGATTAATGACTTATTAATATCAATGGCATTGATTACACAATACATAATCACTAACATATGTATTGATTCATACAAATCTAATCACGTTGATATTGCTTCGTGTGCTTAACTTGATCATGATCAAATCCTTATATAATAATGATTTTAAAAGTCTTGCTATCCATATAAGAGAATTTTTTTAAGAATTCTTATTTTGAAGGAGTTAAATATGGGTTTTGTTAATTCATTGATAAGGGCTAACACTAGTAGCAATTACACCCATTTTGAAAAATCAATCATTTTTGGGTAGGTATCATCTAGGCTTGTAATCAATGGTAAAAGCCAAAATATGTTGAGAAAAAGCCATAAGCCAAGTCCTTGATCTGACATGAAAAAAATATAGGACTTATCATTTCAAAATGAAACTTTCGATGTTAGTTCTAATTGAAAAAGAATTTTAACCACATATGTGATTATTCATAAATTCTTCCCAATTTATCCCTTAATTTAGTTACTTTTAGCACCTCAAACAACGTAATCGATTTGAATTTATCTCATAATCTTATTACTGACTTATCCTAACGAGTACACCGAGTTTTTGGTATTTTGTATTTATTTTACAGGTATTTGATGACAAGAAACGAAAAAAAGAAATCGGAAGAAGCGAGAAAGGCAAGAAGGAAAGTCAAAAGGGAAAAAGTGTAATTTTTACCTGAAATTCGGATGAGGCACCTAAAGAGAAGTTGAATATATCACATTCATGAGAACATAGGAAGAAACAGTACCTCAATCGGAGTCCCGGAACAAAAGTGATAAGCAGTCAAAGTTGGAGAAAAAAGTCAAAGAGGCAGACTGATCCGCAGTAGCCCCAGACCGGTCCGTAATGCATAATCCAGAGAACCCCGGATCAAAAGCAAACCGAAGAGGGATGAAAAATAAAAGAATCGGTTCGCCAAAAAATTAAAAGAACCTATGCGCATGGAAGGCAGACCGATCCTCCTAAGCCCCGAACCGGTCCGGCTGTCGAGATTTTCTAATCTTATCCTTCTCCTATGAAGAGTCCTAGTGTAACTAAAACTCCTGAAATTTTGTAAGGTATATAAACCCGAGTTATTATCGTTTTAAGGGATGGAAAATTAATAGAATTTTCTCTTTTTTTCCAGAAAACCCTAGTTTAGAGATAGTTTACAATTTTAATTCCAAAGATTGAAGGTTATTCAGAATTCTGTGTTCTTAATTGCTGTTGTTATTGCTTTGGTAAGATTAGTGAATTATTTCCTCTCTTCAATTCCATTCTACATCATTCTAAAAATTTTCCTTAGTTTAATCATGGTTTTCTGCAACTCAAAGGTTATTTTCATTAGTTTCAGCATGTTAGGCTAGATTTTCTAAAGCCGAGATGCATGAACCCAGTCTGATGTGATAATTGCATGTGTATAACATTAATCCTCTGAATTTAGTGATTGATTAAGACCGCATTGTGTAGACACATAACAATTGTATATCTTTAGATCTCGTTTGCTTCGGAGTAACTGGGATGCTTTAGAATATAATTTAAGTATAACTATCGTGATACCGATTTACTCGTCCTCAGGTTAAGTATGATGCGGGCTTGAACCTCATATACGTAATTCTTGGGAGTACTACATTCTGGGTCTGATTAATCAGTTAAATTTACGATTAGTATTATAACTGCAATACACTAGGGTTGGGGGATTGTATTCCAGTCCTGATTTCTCATCATATAGTTTAAAGTTTTAAATCATTCGTCATCAGTATTTTAGGTAATTTAGAATAATTGCACCTTTTCATAATTTCATAATTGCATCTAGTTTAGTCATTCCACAAACCAAATCAATTTTTCCTTTTCCTTTTTAGAGTCGAAGTTAGGATTCATTAATCTGTCCAACGTCGTCACAACTCTGTTGTCCTATTTCCCTGTGGATACGATCCCGACTTACCGGGTTTATTCCTAACGCGATAAGCTTGCACTTGAGCCAAGAGTGAACGCACATTAGAGACACTTTCTGAGTCGCGTCAAGTTTTTGGCGCCGTTTCTGGGGAATTAGGTAGACTTAGGATTAGATCGAGTTAATCTAAAACTTTGACCAAAAATTTCCAAAAAATCCAAAAACATAAAAAATTTCAAAAGGCACAAAAAGATTCATCACTATGTCTCATAAGCTATTAATGCAAAACTCTGAACTCACTTGCACACCCCATAATACTCCAACCAGTATTCACGAAAATCCAATAGTTGAGTACGATCCCGATAGCCCCCACCCTCCTAACGCCCAAAGTTCTGGATTCCACCTCCCACACCGTCACACTCAATCTCAAATAACACTTCATTTTCTTTCTTAGTACACACTTCAGAGAAAACTTCGAGTACACCAAGTGAGGACACCAAGTCGTTAAGAGAGAGAGAGATGTCGCAACACGGTAGTGCAGCCTCCAATGAGGAAGATGCACCATACCGCCCGCTGAGAGAAATCTTGTATCCCGAGTGCACTGTCACTCTGGGATGCATTATACTCCCGTATAATGCCGGGCAATTTCATGTCAAAAATGGGATGATCTAGATGTTACCCCATTACCATGGTATGGATTCTGAAAAGCCATATCTCCATATCATGGAATTTGAGGATGTGTGTGATACTCTCAATGATCAAACTTGCACACAAGAGGTGATCCGCCTCAAACTCTTCCTCTTCTCACTAAAAGATAAAGCGAAGACCTGGCTATGGTCTCTACCTCCAAGCTCGATTCCATCTTGGAACGAGTTGCAATCTATATTTCTTAAGAAATTATTCCCACCACATCGAACAATCTCCATAAAGTCCCAAATTCAAGCATTCAGGAAATCTGAGAATGAGTCATTTCATCGATGTCACGAGCGTTTCAATGAGTTAGTTGCTTCATGCCCCCATCATGGATTTGATACGGCGCAAATCATTTCTTTTCTCTATAATGGGCTAAGCCTTACCTCCAAGCAACTCGTTGAAACCATGGGTAGTGGTCCGTTTGTTGATTTAGATGCCCACGATGCTGAACTTCACCGAAGGTACGTCACCGAGACTACCCAATCTTGGGATACTTCTAATCCTAATGCTCAAAATCAAAATCGTTAAGTGACCACCACTCCGTCGGCGTCCGAGCTATTTCACGTAGATAAGAATTCTATGACGGAAAGTCGATTAGATACGCTGGAGAAAGGATTTCGAGACCTATGTGAGGTATATGGAAGAGAACCAACTGGATCAATCCCAAATCCCATCGAGAAGGTGTGTGCGATTTGTGAGGCGGGTCATTCAACTGAGGAATGCCCGACTATACCCACCTACAAAGTGATGCTTTAAGAGAAAGTTAGTGGTATATGAGGATTTAAGGGTAATTTCGGTGCACCGCATGGGAATTCTTACAACCCTTCTTGGAAAAACCATCCTGGTTTTAGCTATGGGCAATAACATGCTGCGATGAACCCTACTTCCCATGTTGCCCCTCCTCCACCACAACACTTTTAACAAGCTCCACACATGCAAGGACATGTGCAAGCACCACCACGGAGAACGCTCGAGGATACTATGAATTAATTTATCAATAGCCAAACTGCAACCAATGCTAGATATAATCGCCTAATCAGCAACATAAATACAAGTCTGTCAAAGAGACAATCCTCGTTGAGTGTTCAAGAGAAGGGAAAGTTTCCTGCCCAGGGCCAAAGACCTCCCCAAGGTCAAACTAGTGTTATCTCCACCTCTACTGAACATTAGGAGCAATGTCAAGTTGTGACCACTCTTTGTAGTGGGAGAGTCGTTGATTTGTCACCTCCCCCACACGACACAATGAAATACAAGGAGATTCCACCCGACACGAAATAGGCCGAAGATGTCCCCTTGAATGAGAGTGACAAATAAGACAATAGTGAGCCCGAGGTAGTCGTGAAACCACCCTACGCAGAATCGTTTCCTCAAAGGTTGATTCCCTCCCATAAAGGAAACCCACGTGAGGAAGTGCTAGACGTGCTAAAGCAAGTAAAGTTGAATTTACCTTTCCTCGATGCCATTAATTAAATTACAGCTTATGCAAAAGTCATCAAAGACTTGTTGATGGTAAAAATAAAGATGAAGGTAAAGAAGAATGTCTTTCTAGCACAGAATATGAGCTCCATTCTACTGAACGATCTCCTGCCTAAATTTAAAGATCCCGGTGCACCCACCATTTCCTGCATCATTGGAGAAAACAAAATCGAAAAAGCCTTACTTGATTTGGGAGCAAGTGTCAATATCCTCCCTTATTCCATTTATAGGCAACTTGACTTGGGTGATCTCAAGCCCACAAAAGTCACCCTCTAATTAGCGGATCGAAACGTAAAGATCCCAAGAGGCATAGTTGAGGACGTGATCGTCTAAGTTGACACTTTCTACTTCCCAGTAGACTTTGTCATTTGGGACACAGAGCCCTCCTTCACCTCGAGCAACCATGTTTCCATCATCCTTGGGTGCCCGTTCTTAGATACGGCTAACGCAATCATCAATACTCGGAATGGGCGAATGCAACTCACCTTTGGAAACATGACCTTAGAGACCAACATCTTCCACATATCCCAACATACGGGGGAAGAAGATGATCTTCAAGCGGTGAGCTTCATAGATGAGATAGTAGAGGAGTACTTTGAGGAGAATTATTGTGGAGATGCTTTAGGGTACTGTTTAGTGTCGAGACACGAGAGTGAGGGGACGTACACGAAATTCGAGAGGGAGGTTAAGGAGTTGAGAGTGTTACTTGATGAGAGAGTGTCGGACGAGGACCCGAGAGAAGTAAATTGGGTTTCTAGATTCGAGGAGTTACCACCGAGGGATATACGCTTGGTTCCCTCCAATGAAAAATTTCCAACCCTCGACTTGAAGAAACTCCCCTCCCATATCAAATATTCTTACCTAGGAGAGGATGAGACATTTCCCATTGTTGTCTCCTCTAGCCTAGACGAAGAGCAGGAGAGCAAATTGTTAAAAATTCTGGGAAAGCACCAAAATTCTTTTGGTTGGTGCATTGATGATTTGAAGGGGATCAGTCCTTTGATTTTCACTCACAAGATCCATCTCGAAGAGGATGTCAAGCCCTTAAGAGAAATGCAAATAAGGCTAAATCCCAATATGAAAGAAGTGGTGAGAACCGAAACTATCAAGTTATTGGATGGCGGGATTATCTACTCAATCTCGGATAGCAAGTGGGTGAGCCCTATTCAAGTTGTCCCGAAGAAGTCGGGCATGATAGTGATTGAGAATGCTAGGGGAGAGCTAGTTACCCAATATACCACCACCGGGTGACGCGTTTGGATTGATTACTGGAAACTCAATGCGGGAACTAGAAAAGACCATTTCCCCTTACCATTTATTGATCAAATGCTTGAGAGAATAGCGGGCCACCCTTACAATTGCTTCCTTAATGGTTATTCCGAATATAACCAGATTGAGGTCGATGTACTTGACTAGGAGAAAATGACCTTCACTTAACTTTTGGTACGTTTGCCTACAAACGTATGCCATTTGGCTTGTGTAATGCACCCGCGACCTTTCAAAGGTGCATGTTGAGCCTATTTAGCGAAATGGTCGAGAGAGGACTCAAAGTGTTAATGGACGATTTCAGCATTTTTGGCACCTCTTTCGATCGTTGTCTAGAAAAAATGGAAAAAGTACTTGCCCCGTGTGGGAAAAGAACCTAGTGCTGAATTAGGAGAAAGGCCATTTCATGGTCACCGAGGGAATAGTTCTTGACCAAATAGTATCATCCAAGGGAATAGAAGTTGATAGGGAAAAAATAGATGTCATAGCTGATCTTCCCCCACCAAAATCACTCAAGGACGTGCGTACTTTCTTGGGCCATGCGGGGTTTCATCGAAGGTTCATTAAGGACTTTAGCTCCATTGTTAGACCCTTAAGCAACCTACTCAAGAAGGACACCCCATTTGAGTGGACAGGAGCATGTAAAAGCTCTTTTGAAAAATTTAAAACCATTCTTGTGTCCGCTCCCATCATGCAAGTTTCGGATTGGTCTTTGCCCTTCAAACTTATGTGTGATTCTAGAGATTTTGTGATAGGGGTTGTTTTGGGCCAAAGAAAAGATAAGCAGGCTCATGTTATCTATTACGCTAGTCGAACTCTTACCGGACCACAACTCAACTACTCTACCACGGAGAAAGAGTTGCTAGCGTTAGTCTTTGCCCTTGATAAATTCCGGTCATACCTTATCGGTTCTCCCATTACTTGCTTCACCGACCACGCGGCTTTGAAATACCTACTTGCAAAGAAAGATGCAAAGCCACGCCTCATAAGGTGGATCCTACTCCTACAAGAGTTCAATCTCTCCATTAAAGATAAGAAAGGAGTGGAAAATGTCGTTGCCGACCACTTATCACAGCTTTCGTCCAACGTACCTAGTGATCCCATACCCATAGACGAATACTTTTCGGATGAGCAACTTTTTACTACCTCTTCTTTGCCCTGGTTTGCGAATATAGTGAACTACCTTGTCACGGGAGCCGTCCCCCTGACTGGACACTGCAAGATAAGAAGAGGTTTATTACTTGGTCATGCATGTTTTTCTATGACGATCCCTTCCTTTTTAAATATTACGCCGACCAAATCATCCGACGATGTGTATCGAATGACGAGATCTCAAAAGTCATCCAGTTTTGTCATTCGAAAGCTCGTGGAGTCCACTTTTTGACGAAAAAGACGGTCGATAAAATTCTACAATGCGGCCTCTATTGGCCCATAATATTCCGGGATGTGAACGATGCTTGCAAATATTACAATAGTTGCCAACGGATGGGGGTCATTACCCGACGAGACATGATGCCTCTTACCCCCATACTCATCATTGAGATCTTTCACTGTTGGGGTATTGACATCATGGGTCCTTTCCCCCATCATTTGGTTTCCTATACATCCTTGTCGCGGTAGACTACGTTTCTAAATGGGTGGAAGCTATAGCTACCAAGACAAATGACAACAAAGTGGTGATAAAATTTCTGCATGAACACATACTTTCCAGCTTCGGTGCTCCGAAAGCAATAATCAACGATAATGGCACGCACTTTTGCAATAGGCCATTCGAGAATCTAATGAGAAAGTATGGAGTCCTTCACAAAGTTGGAACGACTTATCACCCACAAACGAATGGGCAGGCCGAACTAAAAAATCAGGAAATCAAAAACATTCATGAAAAGACCGCCAATCCTACTCGAAAAGATTGGTCATTTAGATTGAACGATCTGTTATTGACCTATCGTACCGCATACAAAAATCCACTCGGCATGTCCCCGTTCCTCTTTGTGTATGAAAAACCTTGCCATCTTCCCGTGGAGTTAGAACACAAAGAGTATTGGGCAATTAAGGAGTTAAATTATGCCATGGATAAGGCTAGTGAAACTCGCAAGCTTCAATTAAATGAGTTAGAAGAGATAGGCAATGATGCGTATAAGAATGCTAAAATTTTCAAAGAAAGGATGAAAATCGCTCACGATAACATCATTCGACGCAAAGAGTTTCTTTCTGGGAAAAAAGTGCTTCTTTATAACTCTCGACTTTATCTCTTTCTGGGCAAGTTGCGGTCACGATGGTCTAGCCCGTTCGTTGTGAAGAATGTTTTCCCTCGTGGAGCTGTTGAATTAGACTATTTGAAAGGGGGAAATACGTTCAAAGTAAATGGACAACGCCTAAATCCATATCTAGAGGCGATTGTGGAAGAAGTCGACACCGTTTGGTTGTCGGACCCTGTTTACGGGGTAGAGTGAACTATTACAGCAAGGTTGTCGCACCCCCGACGCGTATGGGGTGAGAGTCGTGTGTGTAGTGAGCGTCGATAGGATTAGGGTACATTCGGTAAAAATCATTCACATTTTTTGGGAAATTGAATCAAGTTGCGTTGGCCATTGGTATCGAGAGGTTTTTAATCCATAATTGATAGGGAGCATGTTATGAAAGTGAAACGTTTCGGAGAGGAGCGATCGAAATTAAGTTAGGGGGAAAATCCAGCTAAAAAATAAGCGAGACCGGCTCCTTTATTTTAGGTCCTCCCCAGACCGGTTCCTTTAATTTTGAGCCGGACCGGTTTGGTAGTCGAATTGGCCTACATATTAAAGGACTGGACCGGTCCAGTCCCCAGGCCAACCGGTCCGCTGTCTACAGAAAAATTTTCCCCTTTTCCAAGGTTTACCCCCCAATCCCATTCATTCCCTCCAAACTCGTCCACACCACTCCCAACCCTTCCCTTTCCCTCCCAAATACACCCCATTTTCCCTCCAATTCCTAACCCTACCCACCCCTTTCACCTATAAATAACCACCCATCCCCTCCCTTTCTCTCCACACCTTCAACCATCACTCCTCTCTTCTTTCTCCCTAAATTTCCAGAAAACCCTCTCCTTGTTATCATGGACCAAAGGGCTTCCCCCACCAAGTATGACTCCACCGACATCCTCCCCTCCATCCATGGGGAATTTTGTTCCCGCCAAGAGGAATGTTGGTGCCATCGGTTCTTCAATCCGGATCGCAAACTCCATATGGAGAGCGCTGTCCAATGGACAAGTTTGCCCAACTCCATCACCGCCTTATTCATGGCTAGAGGTTGGTGTCGATTCCTCAATTAACCTTATGAAGCGATTTGGGCAGCCTAGGTCCGCTCCTTTTATGGCACCCTTATTCAGACGGGCAAATTCGAGGCTCAAGCATACGTGGATGGGACCGCCATCCCTTTTTCATTGGCTCTTCTCAAGGCTAAGTTGGCCGAATACGATGTTCCGGATGTCTAAGAATTCACCAATCCAAGGAACGTCGCCCCGATCGCCAAAGACGTGATATTGGAATGCATAGCCCCGGATGTTGCATGGACGGGGCAAACCGTCGCCGTTGGACGCCTTAATGAGAAGGCGTGCCTCACTTTTCAAATAGTGTGTGCCAACATCTTGCAAACGTCCAGCGACTCCGCAATACGGACCCGTTAGGCCATATTGGCCTATCACCTATTTGATCCACACACTTCCATCCACTTGGCCCGAACCCTATATGTTGACATCATCGCCGCGACCTTGGATGAGAAAGGTACTGCCCCACTTCCTTATGCACGATTGATTACCTCCATCCTCAAGGATGCTGGCATTGTGGCGCCGCTCGATCGTACTCTCATTCTCGATCCTTTTGGACAGGTAACCCACACTAAGAATGCCAAACAGCTAGTTGTCCTTCGGACAAGGCGGGGAAGTGATAGTGAAGAAGAGGCTGCCTCGAGCGAGAGCGACGAAGAGGAAGAAGAGGCATCCGGCGCAGGTGTCAAAATGGGGGATGTCAGTCCGGATGAAGAGTCAGCGGACGAAGAGGACGATCCTAATTTTGAATGGGCGGGTAGAGACCTCACCAACCATATGGCGGTGCTTAAGACGAGCTTCGACAACTTTTTGATCTACTACCGTCGCGATACGAGCCTGCTGTTCCTTTTCCAAGCGGACATATACCGACGCCATGGGGATCCCAACGGACCATTTCCATCTTATTTTTATGATCCCTATGGCCCTGACGCGCTCGGTTCTTCCCAGACCCCGCCCCAATGAAGCTTTATATGGTTATGGCAGTTTTGTTTTTGTTTTTCCTGTTCACATGTTTGAATGTTGTTTCCCTGTAATTGTACCACAACCCTGTTTTTATAAAATCTGCATTTTCTCCACTCGTATGTTTTATTTATCGCACTTATTATTTTGCCTTGTTTAGATTTTAGTCCTTTTTGCTTGAGGGGGGTCACAAGTGCGTATTTCTAAAACTTCACAAATTTTCAAAAATGCCCAAAAATTTCCAAAAAAATCATAAAATTTTGAAAAACCCAAAAATATTTTTGTTCAAAATAAATAAAAATTGGAATTCAAAGTTCTCAAATATATCATTAAAAGTCGGATTAAAGTCTCAAGTTGTAAAAATTCAACATACACAAAGCCAAAATTGACCAAAGATGGAAATTGAGCGAAAATTGACGACTTAAACGAATAAGTGTAGAGATTAACAAACCCGGTGAGATTCGAGCCTATCACTTTTTACGAGTTTTTAAATCAATCCGAGTTAATTGTTAACTCAAATTTCTTTTCAGCATCTAAAAAATTCGTTCGACGATCTCAATCCTTTCATTTTGATCGGTTATGAAAAACATGCGTGATATTGCTTTGAAAAACTTTCCAAAATTGATCTCTAAACTTAACTCATCTTGAAACGCATATGGTAACGCAATTAGTAGTTTGGACAATGAAGTATGCCCTCGTTTGTCACCCAAAAATATTGGCCAGAAAAAGTAGCGAAAAATCACTCATTTTGTAACCCAAATTGAGCCAAATAAACTTTTTCCTTTCATTTGACAACTCGAAAAACCCAAATAACCCGGAATTGCAAAAAATGGAAAAATTTAGAATTTAAGTCCGGAAAGTGCATAAAAAGGGGCAAGAAAAAAATAGATATGCTCAACAAAAATAGCAAGAAAGGAAAAGAAGTGAAAAATAGAAAAATATAGGAAATGAAGAAAAAATGAGCAATAGCCCGGAAAAATCACAAATGGATATCATAAATGACTTTTCCAATTCCAAACTTCCCTACCTCTTTCATTTTACCCAATATACCTTAGCACCCGAAAAAAAGTCTTAACCGAGTCTGAATTGTGAAATTGGTTACCGCATCGACATCTAATACATCAAAAGATAATAAAAGAGATTGAATGCGCGAAAAAGAGGCAATGCTCACATTTTTAAAACCGTAATCCATTGATGAGATCCTATCACTATAAAATTTCCGTCTTTCTTCTTGTATGCGTGATTTTACGTCCACTATATTTACTCTTTTTATCACGTATAACGAGATAATAGCCACATTCCGAGTGATTCATTTGAGAGAGCATTTCGTGAGAATTTGAAATCAAAATGAATTTTCGGATAAGTAACATAATGATGAATCGGTGGAAGTTAGCGGTTCGATTTTTGGCTTTGCACACACGCACTATGATTTGAGACATGTAAATATGACTTGATGATGACTATTTTCTGGGAAAGTTTGAGTTATACAATTTTTAGGTATTTTGATTTTTCTTTGAGTCGAATTTTGTGGGTATATTCACTGCAAACCCTCACGAGATACAACTCGTCCTACTAGGATGACCTAGGGGTTTAAAGGCTTGTTGCATACGCTAAATGCAATTGCTTGTCCGCGAAAAAGTTATTATATCCCAATAAAATGTTTTTTAAGAGTTAAGCCGCGCTAAGATTCTTTTACATTGCTCGGGACGCGCAAAGTTCTAAGTTAGGGGGTTTGATTAGGCATAAATTCTTCCCAATTTATCCCTTAATTTAGTTACTTTTAGCACCTCGAAGAACATAATAGATTTGACTTTATCTCATAATCTTATTACTGACTTATCATAATGAGTACATCGAGTTTCTGGTATTTTGTATTGATTTTACAGGTATTTGATGTCAAGAAACAAAAGAAAGAAATCGGAAGAAGCGAGAAAGGTAAGAAGGAAAGTCAAAAGGGAAAAAGTGTAATTTCTACCCGGAATTCGGATGAGGAACCTAAATAGAAGTTGAAGATATCACATTCATGAGCACATAGGAAGAAACATCACCTCATTCGGAGTCCCGAAACAAAAGTTATGAGCAGTTAAAGTTGGAGAAATAAGTCAAAGAGGCAGACCGGTCCATAGTAGCCCCGGACCGGTCCGCAGTGCATAATCCATAGAATCCCGGATCGAAAGAAAATCGAAGAGGGATGAAAAATAAAAGAACCGATCCGCCCCTGATCGGTCTGCCAGAAAATTAAAAGAACCGATTCGCATGGAAGGCAGACCGATCCGCCTAAGCCCTGGACCGGTCTGGCTGTCGAGATTTTCTAATCTTATCCTTATCCCATGAAGAGTCCTAGTGTAACTAAAACTCCTGAAATTTTGTAGGGTATATAAACTCGAGTTATTATAGTTTTAAGGGACGGAGAATTAATAGAATTTTCCTTTCTTTTCCAGAAAACCCTAGTTTAGAGATAGTTTACAATTTTAATTCCAAAGATTGAAGGTTATTCACAATTTTGTGTTCTTAATTGTTGTTGTTACTTCTTTGGTAAGATTAGTGAGTAATTTCCTCTCTTCAATTCCATTCTACATCATTCTATAAATTTTCCTTAGTTTAATCATGGTTTTCTGCAATTCAAAAGTTATTTTCATTAGTTTTAGCATGTTAGGCTAAATTTTCTAAGGTCGGGATGCATGAACCCAGCCTGATGTGATAGTTGCATGTGTATAACATTAATCCTTTGAATTTAGTGATTGATTACGACCGTATTGCGTAGGCACACGACAATTGTAGATATTTATATCTCTTTTGCTTCAGAGTAACCGAGATGCTTTAGAATACAATTTAAGTGTAACTATCGTGATACCGATTTACTCATCCTCAGATTAAGTATGATGCGGGCTTGAACCTCATATACGTAATGCTTGGGAGTACTAAATTATGGGTCTGATTAATCAGTTAAATTTACGATTAGTATTATAACTGAAATACACTAGGGTTGGGGGATTATATTCCCGTCCTGATTTCTTATCATATAGTTTAAGGTTTTAAATCATTCTTCATTAGTATTTTCGGTAATTTAGAATAATTGCACCTTTTCATAATTTCATAATTGCATCTAGTTTAGTCATTCCACAAACCAAATCAATTTTTCCTTTTCCTTTTTAGAGTCGAAATTAGGATTCATTCATCTGTCCAACGTCGTCACAACTCTGTTGTCCTATTTCCCTGTGGATACGATCCCGACTTACCAGGTTTATTACTAATGCGACAGGCTTGCACTTGAGCTTAGAGTGAACGCACTTTAGAGACACTTTCTGAGTCGCGTCAATATGCCTGAGGGAGTTAGAATGACATGAAACTACCATTTTTTGCAATTTGAATATTGAGATAATGATTGCCTTTTAAGCCCGTTCTATAATGTCTTACATGATTTAATTATATGTATTCATATTTGTTATGAAAATTTAATTCCCATATGAATCATTCTGTAAAGTAGAGTTCACAGATACAAAAAATTGATTCGATAAGAATTATAGGATATTGATGTTGAATTATTGATTGACATTGTCGTGATTGTGTTTTCAATTCATGTTTTCTGATCAAGATTTAAAGGAAATGTCTATGTCAAGTAATTGAATTATTATTTTCCTAATCACTATCACACTTTTCATGATTTTTGTTTGCATTTATAAATATGTGTGTGAGTTGTTAATTTTTGGTGGTTATTTTGCAAATGTTATTTAAAATTGAAGCTTTTAATGTAAAATTAAATGATTTTCATGCATCTTATTCATTCATAAATCTAGGAGTTTGTGAGTTTGGGTTCTAGAATCATATTAGGGTTTTAATATCGGATTTTAGAAAAATTTATTATCTTCCCTCTATATCATTTGCACGATTTAGTAATAGGGGTATGCGCATAGATGCTTTTAACCGTTTGAATGGTTGCGAGGACATTTAGTAACACCCCGCCTAATTAAATACCGGGTGGCCAGTCCCATACCAAATTAAAACAGAATATACAGTTGGATCATTCTTAGCATCACCGTCGAAAACATTAACTAATCACACAATACCCAATTAAGATGGTGTTAAAAACTTTCCAAATTTTAAATCAACAAAATCATTTTTAGTTTAGGAATAACACTACACATATTATTCTACCACAATAATAACTGAACATATAACATAAAAGAATTTAAATGCAATTGGAATAAACATTCCCAAATAATAATCCAATACATTAATCCCAACAATAATAAATGTATTAAAATGACACAAATACAAGAGTATTTGACTCAGATAGAAAAGAGATAACTGAATTCCTTTGGGCGATATGCCCTAAATAAAAGAACACTGTGAATCAAATGAAGATAGGCATCTAAGCAATACTCCATAGCACCCTAGCTCATCATAATTCTCTAGGGTTGGCGTCCCTGATGCTGGACACCTGATATAGAAGATACAATAGGAAAGAGAATATGCAAGGGTAAAATAATTTTGAAAACAACAAGCATTTAACAAGTGCAATTAAGCATTTATTATGTACATGTTAGTAACCAGACTGTCACTTGATATTCTCACTTCTCAGCTAGAGTGCACGCTTAATGTTTCCTATTAACCTCCTAGTTAATGGTTTCTCCTAACCAGTTTCCATAATACGATTCCATCCCATATCACAATCCCGTATGTCCCATACCATACGTAGTATCATCATTCATATACATTTATCATTAATATGAATTAAGCTTTTCCAAATCTTTAAGAATAAATATTCATTAACTTAATTCAATTATCTTTCTCCATTTACCGTTATATACAATTATCATATAGTAGATTTATCTAACCACTATATATACATTCATACAATTCATTATATACATATATAATACGGCACCCCGAGTCACAGCTGTGGTGCATTACATTACTCTCCTATCAAGTCCCAGTATCGTCGGTCGACGAATAGGGGACTAAAGGTTCGGTAAGGATTCCTCGAACCACAAACATGAACACAAAAATTGGAGGCGAACATAGTTCTCGTATCCATAGGTAACCCACATACCTATATTCCCATAGTCGGTGAACTTATCAACTCCCGGATAAGTCTTTCATAGACCTATGTTCTTGAGCGACAAATAAAAAATCCCATGGATTCATCGGGATATGACTGCCCTCACGCGCAAACCTCCCATCGATAGCAAGTAAGCCAGCTATGTCGTACACATAAATCATCAATTTATCAAATAGGCATTATCATCTACCTATAGATATAATATCAACAAGGTACTCACACTATCCTAAGATAATTCCCATGCGTAGCATTATATCTCTTAAATACTACGTATTAAAATATTATGACTTTACTCCTTTAATTTAATGATTCCAGAGTCTCACTCATTACTCAAGGTTTAAATAGGTTTTTACTCAATATATTTATTCAGTAAAAAATCACTAATATCCTACTGGTCCATATCGTCTTATCTCCCGAATTACTATGAATTAAACCCTCCTTTAATTAGGGTTATGACCGATTGTTTCTAATCTCTTATAAACACATCTTCTATCATCTAGGATTGAACCTTATTGTAAGCCTAAGGTTGCCCCGATTATTTATTAAATTTCCCTTACTAGACCTATCATTAATCCTCATGCATACATATTAGAATACAACACATGAATCTAGCAACCGAAATTTCTTTCAATTTAATTATCATAATTCTAATCAATTAAATCCAATCACATTAATTTGATTCTTATCTAAGGCTTACTGATCTTTCCTAAGTTAAATTATATCCAATTAATAATTACCAAAGATGTAACAAAGGTTTGGCATAAGAACAATCATTAAAAATAAACAACATCATAAATTCTGGGGAGGTCGATCGATCGAAGGTAGGGGGTTGATCGATCGATCGCCCAGATAACAGCCCAGATTTCTGCAATTCTTATACTACGGGTTTCATAACTTTTGATCATTCAAACCTTCATATTAACAACCCAAATTCCTTATAATCCTTACTACATGATATATCAACATATGTAAATGATTTCTAATGTTCTAAACATCCTATAATCATCAAGAGTTTGGATTAAAAGCATATATTTATCCTATTTTTCCAGAAAATTATATACATGATATCTTCAAGAACAAACCAATGATTCTCATAATTTCCTCAACAACTTAATGATTATTTCGTGGATTACTATCTACCTACAACATGAGTTTGAATCTTATATATTTCCATTTTCCAGAAATCAATCAACAACTCTATCTTTATCTTCCAAACATGAAAAATCTCATATTTTCAATAACTATCCTAACATGGACAATATACTAACTAGATTGCAATTATCAAATAATTGCCTCTAATGAGGATCTGATCCTTTGGGGTGGTGTATCATAGGTGGTTCTCCCCTTCTCCGGTCAACTTCCGGTGGTGGTGACCTTTGGTCTTTGGTTCTCCTCCTTTCCAAGCAAGCTTCTCTTCTCCCAAGCAACCTTTCACTCTCTCTAAAAAGATGACCTCTCAATTTTTTGTAGAAGAGGTGAATGACCACGTACAACTAATCACCAAATATTTATAATAAGACAAAATCCGAAATCACTATTCATCCCCCTTGTAAAAATGACCAAAATGCCCTTTTGGGTTGTCTTTTCATTTCCAAATGACCCGAGACTCAAAACCAACATCCAAATAGAATTTTCTGACTATTTCAACCCTTCTGGATGTAACGACGCACTCAAAATGACTACAAGGTTGATGTAAAAATAAGTTTCTTATTTAATCTCACAAATTAGTCCCGACACGTCCCATACCGCGTCCGACTAAGAATTCAAATTACTGAATTAATATCACATAACCCTATCAATAACATCACATTCATATATTACCTATATATCTTTAAGCAATATTCAGAATCATTCATTTTACTATCCAGAATTTGGATAAAACCCAAATGAATTAATTTATAATAAAATCCAATTAATCCATTAATTTAAAATATAACCCATTTGAAAAGTCATTAAAATTACGGGGTATTACACATTTCTAGTGCCAATTTGCTCATTTGTTCATTTACTCCTCAAAATTCACTCAGAGAAAAAAACCCTAAGCATTATTTCCTCCCAAACCTATTTTCGATCTTCCATGCTCATTTCATCATTGTTTAGTGGATTAATTCGTTGTTTGCTGGTATTGTGCCCTAGATTTATAAAATTGGGTTTTCAACTAAAATCTCTCTGTTAAGTCTTTGATTTCTACTGTATATCATTGATTTACTTCCTCTTTAGTGTTTTTTCATTGATTCCTTGGTTGCTTGAGGGTTTAGAGTGATTGATCTGATGTTTTGGAGATTATGGGATAGTATTTTAGATTTTTTGTGTTCATAAAATTTCCATACCTAGATATGAGATGTTTGGATTTATCCCATATTTATTTCTATTTTATCATGATTACTGGTTATGGAAATAGAGTCACGGAATGCTATGAAGAAGATTCTCCTCCAAGTGGACCCATTACTTCTGGAGCAGGAGAATCCACATCATCACCTAGACCTTTTAGGCATTCACGAAGACAAGCCCCAGGTGCCTCCCATCATATTCCTTATGTTCAGTCTGATTCCCTTAGGATAAGATTCAATAGAGATGGTTGAGTTTTATTTTCCACGTCCATGTCAAATCGATCATCATCGGGTGAGAGCTTAGCTAATCTCATTTGGAGTGTAGTGATGATGGAACATACTTTTTATCTTTAATTCGAATGTATATATTCTCCTTTCGTTCTACCATACGGTTTGACCAATGCTACCTTATTTTGCAAGTTTTATGAAAACATGATTTAGCATGGGGATACTTATTTAGTGGCTACTTTTGTGTGTGGGATTGATGTTGTTCTTTTTAAGGAGACTCTTGGTACATACTTAGGCTTAAGGAGTAATGTTTATAATCCTAATTATGCCTCGTATGTCATTTCTACTGATATTGGTTATAATGGTCTTGAAACAGTTCTTGTTGGTCATGAGGCTATGTGGGCACGTTGCTTATTTCATCGGTGTGATATGGATCAACGTTATTCTCTTGTATACCTATTTATTATGTAAAATCTTATTCCTCATCAACAGACTGAGTATTTATCGTATCATATAAGTTGATTGATTTATGCCTATCTCATCGTGATTCCATTGACCATCTATATATTATCATTACCACTATACGTAGAGCTTTCAGAGATTCTACTAATACCATATTTCCACATGAGAGACTGATTATGGGTTATTTATAATCATTAAGGGTACCTCGATTGATGACTAACTCAGATGCACATATCATGAGCACTCTATCTAGTATGAGTTCTAATTGTTCAACTACTCAAAATGCACATTGCCTAGCTCATTCATCAATTCCAGCACCTGCTTCAATGATGTTCAAATGCATACAGGCCATCAGAGCCAGAGGATTTTCATCACATCTCAGTTTGATTTCAGGATAGGTCAGTTTTAGCAGATTTATGGTAATGTGGTCAGTTTATGCATTCATATTACTTTCATTGCTAATTGTCTTCATCGATCTTATTTGGTTCCTGATGTTGATTCTGAGGCTCCTGCTCCTCCCCCGCCTGTTGATGTTGAATAAAATGTTAAGTATGATGATGATGATGTTGAGGGAGATTATGATGATGATGAGGAGGAGAAGACATACGATGGAAATGATGGAGATATTACTTACGATGATGATGACATGATCGATGTTTAGCTCATTTTTTATTCTTCCTTTCTTTATGTTATTCATATTTATAGCACCTCATATGGTACTTTATACATGTTGGTCTGTATATTATATTGGTAGTTTTTGTTGGTTGTACCTTGTTACGCTTGATGTTCTTTTTTGGATTTTAGATAGTATTATTGGTTATATGGTAATTGATGATACCTGATTTAGTACCAACAAGTAAACTAGTATGAGCTCAATCCATAATAGCTTTGTAGGTGCAACAATGATTTTTAAACAAATGATAAAGTGAAGAAGGAGATGAGGAGAAGAGTAATAAACACTAGCACATAAATGGTTCTAACATTGACGTGATCCACTGTGCAGGTGAGTGCGAATTTCACTATATTAATGGGCACTAATAGCCTAAGTGATACAATTCTCACTACTTTCTCTCTACAATAGCAGAAGCAAATCTTGGGAGGGTTTGAATATTTTGATCCTTTTCACTGATGAAGGAGATGAGCACATATAATTACTGGGGTGTATGTTGTACCCCCAAGAATACAGTAAGCATGTGTAGAATGCATTTGTCAATAAAGATTAGTAACCTTTATCTAGCACATGTAGATTATGATGATGAAATATTCCCTCACTTTTGCGAAAGATCTTGTTATAACGGTTTTGTCCACGTGGAATCTATAACCCAACCCTCCATGTGTGCCCTATTCCATGAGCTTTGTCAAGTGTCAATAGACGGTCATTCGGACCAAGCCGAGGTCGAGTTGTCAAGTTCGATACTCTGATGGTAAGGTAAATGTCATGCTGAGCTGAGTCTTTATTTAACCCCAGCCTCCAAGTGATGGACGAGGCCGAGGGGTCTTGAGTCATAAGAAAAATGATACTGATCCCTACACCAAATCCTGTGAATGGTCACTCCTAGTGGGTCACGACCCAAGTCCCCGACCAGCTCGCTGCGGACTTGGGCCGTGACCCACTCAATATTTGGCTTGACCATATTTATTACCACACTAAATTATTGATGCCCGGGAAGTGGTTACAGCCCAAGTCCGTGACCACAATGGTCGCAAACTTGGGCCGTGACCAGATCGTGACCATCTTGGCGCCAAATTCCCGCCAAAATTCCCACCAAGCTTGGTCGCAGGTGGGTCACAGCCCAAGTATGTGACCTATGGCATGACGAAGAAGAGAATACACACATTGAGGGTCACGGCTTAGGGCCGTGACCAAAGATCATTCAGGAAGTAGGGTTGATGTGAAGATAGTTGCGCATGGTGGGTCACGGCTCTAGACCTTGAGCAGGTGCAAGCTAGCAACACCCTCATTTCATAGTGTGGGTCACGGCTATTGGCCGTGACCAATCCTCATGCAGGTAGTAGGGTGAAAAAGGGTCGTCAATGGGGGGCACGGCTCTAGGCCGTGACCAGGTGAGAGCCAAAAATACCCTGAGTTTCATTTATTGGTCGCGCGCTTTGTGGGTCACGGCTCTAGGCCGTGACCAGATTCATGACTTAATAAAAAAAACACTGGTTAGTCATTTGCAATTTGTAAGGGCTGTGTATCAGGGCTGAGGGATTTCATGCGATTTGGTGTCATTTCTAAGGGCTAAGCGATTTCAATTGGATTTCATTGTGATTAACCCCTGGTATGTATAGATTTGTTTCATTTCATTTGGATTTCGTGATTTATATTCAAAGCCCTAAGTTTTATGTGTGTGTGTGTAGATTTATGTTTGTATGTGTGTGTGTACGTATTGATTTATGTTTATATGTGTGTGTATGCATAGATTTATGTGTATATGTATGTTTATGTGTGTAACTATAAACAAATAAATATTTTTTTGTCAATAAACCCTATATTGTATGTGTGTGTATGTATAGATTGTATGCGTGTGTATGTAGAGATTTATGTCAAAAAAAATATTAAGGTTTAGTAAACCCTAAATTTTATCTGTGTGTATGTATAGATTATGTCAATAAACCCTAGATTGTATGTGTGTGTATGTATAGATTATGCCAATAAACCCTAGATTATATGTGTGTGTGTATTTTTTTTGACAAAATATAATTAAATGGATTTTTAATGAGTAAATAAATTTACATCCACATTGTCGTGATTTTATTGGGGGTTATATGCGTCCCATCATATTATATTGGGGGTTATATACATGTCGTGATTTTTTGCACTATAGTGAGATATTATTGGCTTGGTTGTTGGATACTATGTTGAATTTATTGAATTGATACTAGTGTCGATAAATGTACATGTTATTAAATTTGTTAGGCGTGCTCTTGATTTGCCTATGAAAAAGTATATCACACATGTTGCGATTAATGTGCATTTTTTTACGTTTATGCCAATAAGCCCTGGTATGTATTGATTCCTTTTGATTTCATTTGGATTTCGTGATTTATATCAAAAGCCCTAATTTCGGTGTATGTGTGTGTAGATTTACGTTTGTATGTGTGTGTATGTATAGATTTATGTTTATATGTGTGTGTATGCGTATATTTATGTGTATATGTATGTTTATGTGTGCAACTATGAACAAATAAATTATTTTTTTGTCAATAAACCCTATATTGTATGTGTGTGTGTGTGTATGTATAGATTGTATGTGTGTGTGTGTATGTATAGATCTATGTCAAAAAAATATGTATAGATTGTATGTGTGTGTATGTGTAGATTTATGTCAAAAAAAATATTAGGGTTTAGTAAACCCTAAATAGTATGCGGTGGAGACGGGTGGAGACCGAGTTGGGGGTTAGAAGCAACAAATAGTCCCTTAAGAATTCTGTAAGTGTTAATTTTGTTCTTGGCCTTGGTATTTTAAATTTGGTTTTAGATTTGTCCTTGTGAAAAAAAAGGAATAGATATATACCTGGTTTAATTAGATTAGTGTTGGTTATATTATGATATACCTATTATGCCATTTTATATTATTATTGAAATTGAATAGGTATTGGATTTTGAAATGTAATAAAAATCAATTGTAATATTCTCAATATGCGTGCATCTTATTTTTTCTCAGTAGTAATCCTTGTATATGTGAAAGAAAATATCAATGAGGATTAATGAATTTCAGTTCAAACAAGTTTACCACGAGTCAAGTTGGGGTAGTGAGTGACTCAGGAAAATCACACCACATACATAGAACAAGCTCCGGTTTTCTTCCTTTGGGTTTGAATTTGTTTTTTGGTTCTACCATTTTTTAATTGAACATAACTATTTGCATAAAATTCATTATTTTTTCACTGTCATAGGATACATTTATGTTGGGGTCGAACTACTATCAAACATAATCTGAAATTGCATCGCTGCTCGCATAGAGTAGGTTCTGATTGGCGTTGGGTGTAACAGAATATCCAGGTAATGGATAGACCTATGATTAACTTTATTTTAAGGTTAAATATGCATTGATTCAATTTTTTAATTATTTTGGGTATGGATCCCATTTATGTCTAAACCCCGTAATTTTAATTCTTTTGTGCCCCCTATAGCTTGGGTATTGTTGACGCATTTGTATCTTGTCACTTCCAGGGGGGGCAGTACATAACTTTTGAACAAAGAATTGTTAGGGTGAACACTAGAAAAAGAAGGCATTATCGAATGGATTGGCACTAGGGCTGTGTTTCGGCCGGATCGGATCGGAAATGACCCTTTCGGAAATTTTTCCAAAAAATTCGGCAAAAATATTTAATTTCCGAAACCATTTCCGAATTTTTTCGGAATAAATTTTTTTTGCCATTTTCGGAAAATTCGGCAAAATCGGAAAATTCGGAAAAATTCGGAAAGTTTCGGATTTTCGGAAAATCGGAAAAATTTATAATTTTTAAAATTATATTTTTTTAAAATTATATTTTTTTAAAATGTAAATTTACAATTTTTCAAAATTTAAAAACTGCAATAACTTAAATCTATGGAGTCCAATTGATTAGGCCAAATATGGAGATTTTGGTGCTTTGACAGTTATCAAAATGCTTTAGAAACTGTTAACAAATATGTTACCAAAATTGTTATCAAAATGTTACCAAATATGGAGGTGTTCCAAATATGGAGATTTAGAAACTGTTACAAAAATGCTTAAACTCTAAATGTGTTATAATAGTTAATTCAAAAGACATTTAATTGTTAATTTAAAATGACAGTTATAAACAAATGTTATAGTTGTTTCCACTTATAATAGTTAATTCAAAATGACCATCATTTCCAAAGTGATAATAGTTCATTCAAAATGACCATCCATGCAAAGTTCAAAATGTCTCAATGTCCAACAACATAATTAAAAATGTCCAACAACCAAATAAAATCCATAACATTGTTCAAAATTACAATTAAAATATCATCCAAGCTTTTTAACCAAGCATAACCATCTTCCTTCATCACCATCTTCATCCCAACGACAATGATTTCATATCCTCGTTCACAACTACAATCAAAATAATAGAAATTAGTGAGAATGAATATACATAATAAGAAATTAAAAAACTGAATATAAATAAATTAATATACCTTCTTCAATAGATTCTAGAACTTCTATTGTATCTTCAATAGTAATAGGAAGCATAGGATTTCTAAGCCAATCTTGTGTGCATAACAAAGCTTCCACAATAGTAGGTGTCAAAGAACTTCGAAATTGATCAAGGACTCTACCGGCCGTACTAAAAGCGGACTCGGATGCAACCGACGTCACTGGAATAGGTAAAATATCACGTGCCATTATGGCAAGTGCACGGTATGTTGGAAGCTTTCCTTTCCACCAAGCAACAACGTCAAAATGACGATCATCAATCTCCACAACACTATCGGCCAAATATCTATCCAAGTCATTGGAAACTTCACTAAACTCCTTTCTCTTCAAAACTCCTCTAAACAAGTCTTTAGACTTCGGTTTTTTGATCATTTTTTCTTCATCATTGACTTGATCCCATGGGGTGGAAAAACCATGTTCCACATAAGGACTCTCTCCTGCTTTGTAGTAACTATAAAGTCTACGCATTAAATCTTTCAACTTTTCAACAAGGACTTCCATTTTGTAAGCTTTTTCAACATCGGAAAGATCGGGACATTTCTCCAAATATGAGGAATACCAAAACTCGACAAATTGCAATTTATAACGAGGATCCAACACAATTGCAACAACTAATATCGAATTAAGAGAATCAAAATTGCAATACTTGTCAAACTTTGCATCCATTTTAATGGCCATGGAACGAAAAAATAAATCATCACTACGTAAATGCTCAATGAGAAGGTCCTTAACTTGGGTGAGTTCATCAAAATAAATATTGGAAGTGATATATTGAGAACCCGACACACGCTTTGTTACTTCAAAGAATTCTTCTAAAAATGTGTGCAAAGATTTTAATTTTTTCCAATCAATTTCATCCAATAAACCTTCCCCTTTCGCATTACACTCGATTTTATAATTGGGATCAACCTCATCTAAACGATCAAATACCCTCTCAAACTCCAATGCCGCATTTATCATTAGGTATGTTGAGTTCCAACGTGTCTTTACATCCAAGCACACCGCCCTCTTTGTTTCCAACATTTCATCCACCACACATTTTTTGAAAAGTTGCATTCGTGATGGGCCACTTCGCACATATTTAACACTACGCCTAAGGCGCTTGATTGTGTCTTTAACCTCCACGATTCCATCTCTCACAACAAGGTTTATTATATGTTCAAAGCATCTAATATGAAAAAACTCACCTCCTAACAACAACCCATTTCTTTTATTTAACCTTTTTCTCAAATCCGCAACACATGTGTCATTATTTTTAGCATTCTCAAGTGTTATAGTTGTGACCTTTTCTAATCCCCACTCCATCAAACAACCCTCCACGGCCTTGGCTATCGCCTCACCCTTGTGTGGATAAGGAAGGACTCTAAAATTGATTATTTTCTTATGTAGGACCCAATCCCTATCAATAAAGTGCGCGATTAAGGCCATATACCCAAGGTTTTGTAATGAAGTCCACATGTCAGTTGTGAGGCATACCCTCGTATTAAAATATTTGAAGTAATCTTTCAACTTTATCCTTTCCTCGTGGTACATCTTTAAACAGTCCTTAGTGAGTGTGGTTCTACATATCACGTGAAACTTAGGTTGCCAATCGGCACAAAACATTCTAAAACCTTCTTTCTCCACATGATTAAAAGGGAGTTGATCAATAATAGTATATTTAGTTAAAGACTTCCGACACCTCTCTTGATCAAATCGCCAATTAGAAGGTTGGGATCCTACCATAGAAATAATGGTTTGCGTTGTGTTATCTCTTTCATAACCGGGAAACTCTCTACACTTTTTAAGGTGATTCCATAATTTGTTTGTTCCCCCGGTAGAAGGTGCTAAAATTTGTACATGACAATAATTGCAATTACAAGTACCCGAAAATTTTTTGGTTCCTTCAACCATAATTTTTTCAAAATGCTCCCACACTCCCGACGCTCCATGATGACCAATTAAACCTGATTTTGGTTTTATTTTAATTTTTTTAGGATTGGCTTTACTAGTGACTCCGGCGCTTTCATCCATGGTCGACATACAATTAATAGTTGAGTGGACAGACAGAATATACCTCACTTTGAAGAGCCGAAACAAATTAAAT
Source organism: Sambucus nigra (assembly GCA_949130495.1). Classification (NCBI taxonomy): domain Eukaryota; kingdom Viridiplantae; phylum Streptophyta; class Magnoliopsida; order Dipsacales; family Adoxaceae; genus Sambucus; species Sambucus nigra. Next base: position 577,379,155 of record OX422211.1, on the reverse strand, counting down.
CTGACTCGCACAATATATTAAATCTGCATAAAACAAATATTAAATTCACAATCAGTATTCAACACTACATAAGAACTTAAGAAGTTAATCAATCACATGATTTACATATGTACTGATACTGAATATGAGTAATTAGAAATATGGTATTTTTTTCATGCAACACTATCTATCTAGTACATTTACATAGTTGTAATTTTTTATCTTCAATTGTTGGCAATCTCTAAAAATAATAGTAGACTGTATATGCCATTTGGTTTGACAAAGTTAATACCCAAATACCCAAATATAATTTAAGTTAATACCCATCCACACAGTTAATACCCATCCACACAGTTATGGCAATCTCTACATTTAAGTTAATACCCAAATAATAGTAGACTATATGGAATAAACGTTGCAGTTCTCATAAATATTCAACACTACATAAGCAGCATCGTGAGTCATAAACATTGCAGTTCTCATATCCAGTACAAACCAGAGATGCAGTTCTCTAAACGATCTAAAGTTTTGCCTTTTACGCTTTTTACGAACACAAACAGGAACAAATCAAGGACAGCAGTTCTAAACGATCTAAATGTTGCAGTTCTAAATGATCTAAACGATCTAAACAAACGCGTAAACGATCTAAACAGATCTTCCGTTCTACTTACCAGATCTGCCGGAGATTGGTCGAGAGAGAGATGCGCCGGAGATTGGGTTGAGGTGAGACTGGCTCGAGTTCTACCAGAGATGCGCCACAGATCTAACAGAGATGTGCCGGAGATTAGGTCGAGAGAGAAAGAGATGGAGGCGCCAACCATAGAGAGAGAGAGAGAGCCGAAAATATCTGATATTAGGTTTAGAAGTTTAGAGAACCTAGTTGCTAACAGCATATATATATACTCGGAAATAAGAATATAGTTTATAAGGTAAAAAATAAGTTATAAGGTAAAAAATTAGGATATAACTTGAAAGGTAAAAAAATATATATATAAAATATTCGAAAGAAATATTCAGAATATTAATCGGAAGAAATATTCGGAATATTAATCGGAAAAAATATTCGGAAAATTAATCGGAAATTATATCGGAAAAATCGGATCGGAAAAATCGGAAAATCGGAATTTAAAACATAGTTCCAATTTCCTATCCAATTTAATTCGGAAAAATCGGAAATCGGAAACCTTATATATATTCCAAAATCGGAAAATATCGGATCGGATATCGGAAAAATCGGAATGTTCGGAAAAAAAACACAGCCCTAATTGGCACTTTCTAGGTTTAAGGCGTGTCAATTTCTCTGCAGTGGTCCACATTAAACAAATTGGTAACCATTTGTTTATTATCTTCAAGATATTCTTGATTAGTCCGAGATGAATAGGAGAGATGTGAAAATGGGAATAAAATTTAGTCATGGTTCGAAAGTTATTCTTGGGTTTGCAATTTGTGACCGCTCATCTTATTCACTTGTCACACGGGACCAATGTGACTCGTAGGAACCGACCGCGTAGTCACGGGCTCCCAGTTTGAGTATACGACACAAATTTCCAAAAAATTAGACTTAAGCATAAAAACATGCCATCGAAGGGTGAAAACATAAAACAGCCACAAAACGGTCCGGTAAGAGTCACGAACACCTCGCACGGGACCAATGTGACTCGTAGGAACCAACCGGGTAGTCACGGGGATCCCGGTTTGAGTGTACGACGTAAATTTGCAAAAAGTTAGACTTGAGAATAAAAAAGATGCCATCGAAGGGTGAAAATTTAAAACAACCACAAAACGGTCTCGTAAGAGTCACGAACATCTCGCACGGGACCAATGTAAGTCATAGGAACTGGCCGTATAGTCACGGCGCTCCCGATTTAAGTGTACAATGTAAATTTGCAAAAAAATAGACGTAAGCATAAAAACATGTCGTCGAATGGAGAAAACGTGAAATAGCCACAAAACGATCCCGTAAGAGTCACGAACACCTCGCACGGGACCAATGTAAGTCGTAGCAACAGACCGTGTAGTCACGAGGCTCCCAGTTTGAGTGTACGACGTAAATTTGCAAAAAGTTAAACTTAAGCATAAAAACATGCCATCGAAGGATGAAAATGTAAAACAAACACCAAACGGTCCCGTAAGAGTCATGAACACCTCACACGTGACCAATGTAACTCGTAGGAACCGACCGGATAGTCACGAGGCTCCCGGTTGGAGTGTACGACGTAAATTTGAAAAAAAATTAGACTTAAAGCATAAAAACATGCCATCTAAGGGTAAAAACGTAAAACAAACACAAAACGGTCTCGTAAGAGTCATGAACACCTCGCACGGGACCAATGTGACTCGTAGGAACCGACCGCGTAGTCACGGGGCTCCCAGTTTGAGTGTACGACATAAATTTAATAAAAATTAAACTTAAGCATGAAAACATGCCATCAAAGGGTGAAAAAGTAAAACAACCTTAAAACAGTCCCATAAGAGTCACGAACCCCTCGCACGGGACCAATGTGACTCATAGGAACCAACCGCGTAGTCACGGGGCTCCCGGTTTGAGTGTACGGCGTGAATTTTCAAAAAATTAGACTTAAGCATAAAAACATGCCATCGAAGGGTGAAAACGTAAAACAACCTTAAAACTGTCCCGTAAGAGTCATGAATACCTCGCACGGGACCATTATAACTCGTAGGAATAGACGGCGTAGTCACGGGGTTGCCGGTTTGAGTGTACGACATAAATTTACAAAAAGTTAGACTTAATATCAATGTTTGGTTTTGGGACTAACAACTAATATACTTCACAAGGACAGTATATGACACGTGAATGATTATAATTTCTGGGAATGATTTGTGATGGTGCGATTTGTGAAGTTCTGATGGTTCGATTTTTTTTTCACACACACATGTGAAAACTTTCAAGTTCTATTTTTGCCTGCTTTATCTTCATTTAAATTGGATCTTATTTTACGATTTAAAAGCTCATACGCTTGAGCTGTTGTATCTAATGAGTGTATTTACATATTTTGGATTTTATTACTAACTAAATTTATATTTTGAATTATCAACTCTCAATGGAATGTTTTTCCTACTCTTGATTTGCCGTTATTTTGTAATACGATTTTTTGAATTTAACGTGACTTGCATCTCTGTTTATCTTGAAACCCCTCCTCGATGAAAGAGACATCCCGGAGGGGTTTGTACCGCTTTTGGTTTTGCTCAACAAGAAGCGGGGATGTATTACCGATGAATGAGACATTCATAACCTTTCTTATTCGACGTATTCTATTACATTTTCTACTTCTCACATTTTATTTTCTTGAAACACTATTTGAGACTTAAACATGAGTTTTTAATTGTCCAGGCATGTATTTATTATGGGATCAATGGATGTTTTCAGAATGGATAGATCTCGATGGGAAAATAGACAACGGAATCATACTGGAGCAACCTTTGGGTCAATGGTAAAGATTACCAAAGTACAGAGGAGGCGAAAGAGAGATAAAACAGAGCTGCTGCTGCAGCAGGTTGGAAATGGAGAGAGTACTCAAGAAGTGGCATTGATAACTTTTGTAACTTGATAGGTTCGTGCCCATGCTGTTACAAGAAAGGTAACAGTTCAGTTCTTAATATGCTATTTTAGCTCACATATCCTACTGCTCACATATCATGTTATTATGTTTTTTTGGCATTTGATGCTTACATGAACTTGACTGACATGAAAGAAGGCCAATGTAACTTGGAAGCATAAACTGTTACCGATTGAAGTCAACTAAATAATCAATGTGAGCAGCAAGATTTTTCTGAACACACTAAGGTATTGAACAATGAATCTGAACTGCGAGTTTGATAGCACATACTTGAATGTATAATTAGTACTAAATGGTTTTCTCATGTGCATAATTGGTTGCATGTCATATTAAAGGTATAACTTATTTGCAGTGAATTACTTCTTTCTTAATGTTTAATTTGTTCAGAAGATTAGTTATTCAATTTTGTGGCATGAGTTGTTTTTCCCCTTTTATCTCGATTTAAGGTTGTTCGCGTTTATAAGATTATAGTTGAATATTTAATGCTTTATGCTGATCCGATTTGAAATTAGGAAATATAAGTTAATTGTCAGTGTTTCAAACTCCAATCTCATGGAGATTTTGACTTTAGCATCGGATGATGTACGAAGCCTCCTAATACATCCTTACATATGATTTGTTTCTGATATGCTATCATTATAGGAAGTGCACACTTTCGCAAAAGTTGAAGGCGACCATATCAACTTTGAATCAAGGAGGTAAGAGTGGTTTTATAAGATGAATCCCAAAATGCTCCACACAGGTACTTACTGTGCTTCATTTAGTTTTTAGTGCGTATTAAGAAATCAATTGTGTTGTAGTTGTTTTAGTATCTGGAAACAAAATTTATAGGTTGGTATTAGATGAATCTCACTATAGTTTGGGAATTCGCCATCACATTCACCAGAATGAAATTGTGGAGCTCAAATCATAGAAACCAATGCTCGAAGGTGTATTTTCTGTGAATTCTCCAAACTCTTGTGCATGATTTTGATCCCATTAGTACGTCTGATCTATTTCATCTATTTAATTAAAATGTTTATTTCAACTATTTTCAAATAGTATTGATTTTCACACAGTGTGAATTGATACAAGGTAACATATTCAACTAACTTGCTAGCTTTTCATTTACTGTTGATTTTTATTCATTTGAAAGAGGGTGATTTTAAGGAATAAGTTGGCAACTTCAACATTGTAAATTCAATAAGCATATATTATTATGAATCCTTCTACAGACATAAGACTTGACTTTGTGTCTAATTTCCTTTTTCTATTTTTCATAAAGGGATGTATACTTAAAATACAGGTCTCTATTTTCAAGAGGAATAGGTCCTGAGAGAAAAAAGATCTCATAAACATCAATGTCACTGAGTTTAAGACCAGCAGACTTAACTGCTGCTGGAATTGAAACAGTTGGACCAATGGTGTAGCAAAAACCTTCATTTTTATTTTGATCCTTCATTATATAGTTCTAGGTTTCATTATTTGGAATACTAATGGTGTAGCAAAAATCTACCTTATTTCTATTAGTTTATGACCATCTTTATCTTTTCAATTTTAATCTATTAAAATTTCAAATATTTAATGTAGTGTTCGAGAAGACTTTAAATATTCACTCCCTGTGTATTTGTATCTCATATGGGAAAAACCTAATTAGCGGGTGTATTAAAAGTCTGCTGAATTTGTTCAATGCAGTGGCCGAGATCATACTATGACAACAAGCGTGGCTGCTGCTACCCAAAGACATGGAAGCTTGCAGAAGACTTTATCATTCACAGGCTGCTGCTCCACATAGTTGGTATGGTGGATACTAGATTAGTTTTGTTATCTTTTTTGTTTAATTTACAAAATATGGTCCATATTCACTGTCGTAACATTTATGCTTACTGAAAAACTTACTATCATAACACACTCCTTAATCCACTGAATCACCTATATACCAAACCCCCCAAAATGCAACTATATACCAAAACCCCCAAAATGCAGAACATTTAATCAATTAGGAATCTATGTGGACCACTAATGGATCGATTCAGTTAGGCAACTAGGTAGAACATAACACACTCGCACATAACTGATGCCAATATAGCAGTTATATATGGCCATATATAGCAGCTATATACGCCTATATATAGCAGCTATATAAAGCAGCTATATATAGCAGTTATATATGGCTATATAGCAGCTATATATGCCCATATATAGCAGCTATATATGGCCATATCTAGCAGCTATATATTGCCATACATAGCATCTATATATGAGCCTATATAACTGCTATATATGGCCATATATACCTTCCATATAGATTGAAAACAAGGTGAAGAGGGAAAAACCACGAAACAGCCCCCGTAGGGTCCCGTGAGAGCTCCCGAACGGCCGCGTGGGTAGCACCAACACTTCTCACGGGACCAATGTGACTCGTAGGAACTGACCGTGCAGCCCCCGGACTCCCGGTTTGAGAATATAACGGTAATTTGAATATTTTTAGACTTAGGCTTAAAAACATGGCTTTAGAGGGTGAAAATCCGAAATAGCCCCTGAACGGCCGCGTGAGTGGCACCAACACCTCCCACGGGACCAATGTGACTCGTAGGAACTGATTGCTCAGCCGCGGGACTCCCGGTTGAGAATACGACGGTAATTTGCATATTTCTAGACTTAAACAGAACATGGCGTTAGAAGGTGAAAACTCGAAACAGCTCCCGAACATCCCTATGGGTGGCACCAACACCTCCCACGGGACTAATGTAACTCGTAATAACTGACCGAGCTTTGCGGGACTCCCAATTTGAGAATACGATGAATATTTGCATATTTCGAGACTTAGGCATAAAAATGTGACTTTAGAGGGTGAAAACCCAAAACAGCCCCCGAACGGCCCCGTGGGTGGCACTAACACCTCCCACGGGACCAATGTGACTTGTAGGAACTGACCGCGCAGCCGCGGGACTCCCGGTTTCAGAATACGGCGGTAATTTGCATATTTCTAGACTTAGGGTTAAAAACATGGCGTTAGTGCGTGAAAACTCGAAACAGCCCCCGAACGGCCCCGTGGGTGGCACCAACACCTCTCACGGGACCAATGTAACTCATAGCAACTGATCGCGCAGCCCTGGGACTCTCGGTTTGATAATACGACGGTAATTTTCATATTTCTAGACTTAGGCTTAAAAATCTAGATTTTAGAGGGTGACAACCCGCACCCGAACGACCCCGTGGGTGGCACCAACACCTCCCACGGGACCAATGTGACTTGTAGGAACTGACCCCACAGTCGCGGGTCTCCCTATTTGAGATTACTACGATAAATTTGTAAAAAAATAAACTTAAGCATAAAAACATGCCATCGAAGGGTGAAAATGTAAAACAGCCTTAAAACGGTCCCGTAAGAGTCACGAACCCCTTGCACGGGACTAATGTGACTCGTAGGAATCGACCGCGTAGTCAAGGGGCTCCCGATTTGAGTGTATGACGTAAATTTGTAAAACGTTAGACTTAAGCATAAAAACATGCCATCGAAGGGTGAAAACATAAAATAGCCATAAAGCGGTCCGATAAGAGTCACGAACACCTCGCACGAGATTAATGTAACTCATAGGAACCGACCGCGTAGTCACGGGGCTCCCGGTTAGAGTGTACGGCGTAAATTTGCAAAAAAAATAGACTTGAGCATAAAAACATGCCATCGAAGGTTGAAAACGTACAACAAGCACAAAACGGTCCCGTAAGAGTCACGAACACCTTGCACGGGACCAATGTGACTCGTAGGAACCAACCGCATAGTAACGGGGCTTCCAGGTTGAGTGTACGACATAAATTTGTAAAAAGTTAGACTTGCATGCCATCGAAGGGTGAAAACGTAAAACAACCTTGTAGCAGAACTCAGTTAAAAATCAGAACTCAGTTAATCCAGTAAGAAGAAAATAATGGGGAAAATCATGGGGACATCTTGTAGTAGCATCTTGAGGTTCCATTGATAAATCACGGGGAAAAGTGAAAATAGAGAAGCTTCACAGTGATAAATCATACTTTCTGAAACAAAAGATTCAACAAAAATATATTAAAACAAATTCGTGAGGTATACCTCATTTTTGGCAGCAACGTGAAACCCCCAATCCAAAAACTTAACAGATATGCCGGTGTATACATGTTTGTGTGTGTGTGAGTGGGGAAGGGGGGAGGGGATGGCGCAGGGGGTGGGGCGGGGCAGTGTTGCATATATATGCAGTTGCATCTGCATATATATGCAACTGCTGCATATATATTCAGTGCATATATATGCAACATATGCATATATATGCAGATGCCGCTTACAATTGACTTTTGATGAAGGTTTTGCCTGCGTATAGAACGCAAGTTCGCGTGCCAGGTCATCATTCACATCCACCTCTTGCTCTTGGTCAATGTTAACAGAAAGGTTGTGTATCCAATCCACATTATCAGTAGACCATCCTTGTTGTATAGATCTAATAAATATTTATAATGTTCCTACCTCTATTCAAACTGTCCGAAATTGCACCCTTGTTGTTGTGACAAATAAATCCACATTGACCGGGGGCTTTATCCTCCACATTTGCCTCCATGGGTACATAATATCCCCCCTACCAATAAGCACTGAGGGTACGCTTATTTAAAGTAATGAAAAGTAATTATTTATCACTGAATCAAAATACCAGGAAAATAAAACCAAACAATCATGTCAAGTTTGCAATGGGTTTGAAATCCTAAATGTTTTCGAGACTATCCAATATCCTAACCATCTGCAATAATTAAGGCTCTAAATCAATCAACCATCCATAACCACGGGTGAAAACTCAAAAACTCAAAACAGCCCCCAAACTTCCCCGTGGGTAGCACCAATACCTTCCACGGGACCAAGGTAACTCGTAGGAACTGACCCCACAGACGCGGGTCTCCCGGTTTGAGAGTACTACGGTAATTTTCATATTTTTAGACTTAGGCTTAAAAACATGACGTTAGAGGGTGAAAACTCGAAACAACCCCCGAACGACCCTGTGGGTGGCACCAACACCGCCCACGGGACCAACGTAACTCATAGGAATTGACCCCACAGCCACGGGTCTCCCGGTTTGAGAATACGACGGTAATTTGCATATTTCTAGACTTAAGAAAAACATGGCGTTAGAGGGTGAAAACTTGAAACAGCCCCCGAATAGCTAGGTGGGTGGCACCAACACCTCCCACGGGACCAACGTAACTCGTAGGAACCGATCCCGCAGTCGCGGGACTCCCAGTTTGATAATATGATGATAATTTGCATATTTCTTGACTCAAGCTTAAAAACATGGCGTTAGAGGGTGAAAACTCGAAATAGCCCCTGAACGGCCCCGTGGGTGGCACCAACACTTCCCACAGGACCAATGTAACTCGTAGTAACTGACCCCACAGCCGCGGGTCTCCCGGTTTGAGAATACGATGACAATTTCTATATTTCTTGACTTAGGCTTAAAACATGTCGTTAGAGGGTGAAAACTCGAAACAGTCCCCGAACGGCCCTGTGGGTGGCACCAACACCTCCCACGGGACCAAGGTAACTCGTAGGAACTGACCCTGCAGCCGCGGGTCTCACAATTTGAGAATACAATGATAATTTGCATATTTTTTGACTTAGGCTTAAAAACATGGCGTTAGATGGTGAAAACTCAAAACAGCCCCCGAACGGCCCCATGGGTGGCACCAACACCTCCCACGAGACCAAGGTAACTCGTAGGAACTGACCCCGCAGTCGCGGGTCTCCCGGTTTGAGAGTACTATGGTAATTTTTGTATTTCTAGATTAGGATTAAAAACGTGAAGTTAGAGGGTGAAAACTCAAAACAGCCCCCGAACGGCCCCGTGGGTGGCACCAACACCTCTCACGGGACCAAGGCAACTCGTAAGAACTGACCCCGGAGCCGCGGGTCTCCCAGTTTGAGAGTACGATGATAATTTGCATATTTTTAGACCTAGGCTTCAAAACATGGTGTTAGAGGGTGAAAACTCGAAACAACTCCCGAACGGCCCCGTGGGTGGCATCAACACCTCCCACGGGACCAAGGTAACTCGTAGGAACTGATCCTGCAGTCGCGGGACTCCCAGTTTGAGAATACGGCAGTAATTTGTATATTTCTTCACTTAGACTTAAAAACATGACGTTAGAGGGTGAAAACTTGAAACAACCCCCGAACGGAACCGTGGGTGGCACCAACACATCCAACGGGGGAAACTTAACTCGTAGAACTGACCCGATAACCACGGGACTCCCGGTTTGAGAATACGATGATAATTTACATATTTCTTGACTTAGGCTTAAAAACATGGCGTTAGAGGGTGAAAACTCGAAATAGCACCCGAACGGCCCTGTGGGTGGCATCAATACCTCCCACGGGACCAAGGTAACTCGTATGAACTGACCCCGCAGCCGCAGGTCTCCAGGTTTGAGAGTACGACGATAATTTGCATTTTTGTAGACTTAGGCTTAAAAACATGGCGTTAGAGGGTGAAAACTCGAAACAGCCCCTGAACGGCCCCGTGGGTGGCACCAACACCTCCCACGGGACCAAGGTAACTCGTAGGAACTGACCCCGCAATCGCGGGTCTCCCGATTTGAGAGTACTACGGTAATTTGCGTATTTCTAGACTTAGGCTTAAAAACATGACGTTAGAGAGTGAAAACCCGAAATAACCCCCGAACGGCCCCGTGGGTAGCACCAACACCTCCCACGGGACCAACGTAACTCGTAGGAACTGACCCCGCAGCCGCGGGTCTCCCAATTTGAGAATACGAAGGTAATTTGAATTTTCTAGACTTAAGCAAAACATGGCGTTAGAGGGTGAAAACTTGAAACAGCCCCCGAATGGCACCAACACCTCCCACGGGACCAACGTAACTCGTAGGAACTAACCCCGCAGTCGCGGGACTCCCGGTTTGAGAATACGATGATAATTTGTATATTTCTTGACTTAGGCTTAAAAACATGGCGTTAGAGGGTGAAAACTCGAAACGGCCCCCGAACGGCCCCGTGGGTGGCACCAACACCTTCCACGGGACCAATATAACTCGTAGAAACTGACCCCACAGCCGCAGGTCTCCCGGTTTGAGAATACGATGATAATTTGCATATTTTATTGACTTAGGCTTAAAAACATGGGGTTAGAGGGTGAAAACTTGAAACAGCCCCCGAACGTCCCCGTGGGTAGCACCAACACGTCCCACGGGACCAATGTAACTTATAGGAACTGACCCCACAGCCGTGGGTCTCCCAATTTGAGAATACGACGATAATTTGCATATTTCTTGACTTAGGCTTAAAAACATGGCGTTAGAGGGTGAAAACTCGAAACAGCCCCCGAACGGCCCCATGGGTGGCACCAACACCGCCCACGAGACTAAGGTAACTCGTAGGAACTGACCCCGCAGCCGCGGGTCTCCCAGTTTGAGATTACTACGGTAATTTGCATATTTCTAGACTTAGGCTTAAAAACATGATGTTAGAGGGTGAAAACTCGAAATAGCCCCCGAACGGCCCCGTGGGTGGCTCCAACACCTCCCACGGGACCAAGGTAACTCATAGGAATTGACCCCGCAGCCGCGGGTCTCCCGGTTTGAGAGTACGACGATAATTTTCATATTTCTAGACTTATGCTTAAAAACATGGCGTTAGAGGGTGAAAACTTGAAATAGCCCCCAAACGGCCCCGTGGGTGGCACCAACACCTCCCACGGGACCAACGTAACTCGTAGTAACTGACCCCGCAGCCGCGGGACTCTCGGTTTGAGAATATGGCAATAATTTGTAGATTTCTTGACTTAGGCTTAAAGACATGACGTTTGAGGGTGAAAACTCGAAACAACCCCCGAACGGCCCCGTGGGTGGCACCAACACCTTCAACGGGACCAACATAACCCGTAGGAACTGACCCCGCAGCCACGGGACTCCCTGTTTGAGAATACGATGATAATTTGCATATTTCTTGACTTAGGTTTAAAAACATGGCATTAGAGGGTGAAAACTCGAAACAGCCCCGTGGGTGGCACCAACACCTCCAACGGGACCAACATAACTCGTAGGAACTGATCCCACAGCCGCGGGTCTCTCGGTTTGAGAGTATGACGATAATTTGCATATTTTTAGACTTAGGCTTAAAAATATGGCGTTAGACGGTGAAAACTTAAAACAGCCCCCGAACGACCCCGTGGTGGCACCAACACCTCCCACGGGACCAATCTAACTCGTAGGAACTGACCCCGCAGCCGCGGGTCTCCCGGTTTGAAGTACGATGATAATTTGTATATTTCTAGACTTAGGCATAAAAAGATGGCGCTAGAGGGTGAAAACTCGAAATAGCCCCCGAACGGCCCCGTGGATGGCGCCAACACCTCCCACAGGACCAAGGTAAGTCGTAGGAACTGACCCCGCAGCCGCGGGTCCCCCGGTTTGAGAGTACCGCAATAATTTGCATATTTTTAGACTTAGGCTTAAAAACATGATGTTAGAGGGTGAAAACTCGAAATAGCCCCCGAACGTCCCCGTGGGTGGCTCCAACACCTCCCACGGGACCAACGTAACTCGTAGGAACTGACCCCGCAGCCACGGGACTCCCAGTTTGAGAATACAACGATAATTTGCATATTTCTAGACTTAAGCAAAATATGGCGTTATAGGGTGAAAACTCGAAACAGCCCCCGAACGGCCCCGTGGGTCACACCAACACCTCCAACGGGACCAACGTAACTCGTAGGAACTGACCCCACAGCCGCGGGACTCCCGATTTGAGAATACGATGTTAATTTGCATATTTTTAGACTTAGGCTTAAAAATATGGCGTTAAACGGTGAAAACTCGAAACAGCCCGCGAACGGCCCCGTGGGTGGCACCAACACCTCCCACGGGACCAATGTAACTCGTAGGAACTGACCCCGCAGCCGCGGGTCTCCTGATTTGAGAGTAAGACGATATTTTACATATTTCTAGACTTAGGCTTAAAAATATGGCGCTAGAGGGTGAAAACTCAAAACAGCCCCCGAATGGCCCCATGGATGGCACCAACACCTCCCACGGGACCAAGGTAAGTCCTAGGAACTGACCCCGCAGTCGCGGGTCTCCCAGTTTGAGAGTACTACTTTAATTTGCATATTTCTAGACTTAGGCTTAAAAACATGACGTTAGAGGGTGAAAACTCGAAACAACTCCCGAACGGCCCCGTGGGTGGCACCAACACCTCCCACGGGACCAAGGTAACTCGTAGGAACTAACCTTGCAGCCGTGGGTCTCCCGATTTGAGAATACGACGGTAATTTGTGTATTTCCAGACTTAAGCAAAACATGGCGTTATAGGGTAAAAACTCGAAACAACTCCCGAACGGCCCCGTGGGTGGCACCAACACCTCCCATGGGACCAACGTAACTCGTAGGAACTGACCCCGCAGCTGCGGGACTCCCGATTTGAGAATACGACGATAATTTGCATATTTCTTGACTTAGGCTTAAAAACATGGCGTTAGAGGGTGAAAACTCGAGACAGCCCCCGAACGGCCCCGTGGGTGGCACCAACACCTCCCACGGGACCAAGGTAACTCGTAGGAACTGACCCCGCAGCCGCGGGTCTCAAAACGATGGTAATTTTCATATTTCTACTTGGTTACTGATAAATTTAACTCATATATGCAATTTTTCAGCTTGATTAAATTTTTTGTTAAACTACTTGGTTGCTGATATTTTTTTTATGTATCCTATCATTTGTAGGATTTTTTCACCCGGAACAAACGAAGAAGTCAATGGTCTACAACATGAAGATTGTTTATATGTTGTGAGCATTCAGGATTTTGTTTTTTATGTGTTACAGCCGTATGGGCTTTTATTGTTTAGTTTTATGGCCGTGCAAGCTTTTATAATTTGATTGTTGAATTTTATGGCCGTGCGGGCTTTATAATAAGCAGGTTTTACATTTACAGGTTTTGGAATGTCAAAAAAATAGAGGAAACTCTGTCCAATAGTTTTTTGGTATGTTAATTATTAAGACGTGTAATATTTTTAAGTTTGTTTATATATTTATTAATTAACAACGTTCTCGATTCGCAATTTGTGATTTTTTTTATTGTTTTGCCAATAATAAATATTTCTAACACCTCCTACCTATCCAACGTTACACATAGCAACACACGGTGTACTCATAGGACCCCCAATTTAGGATTGGACCAAAAAAATCCATTTTTTTTTAAAATTATCGTTAAATATGGTCATGGACTTTGTCCATGACCATTTTTATTTTTTTCGTCACGGTAGTGGGTCATGGACTTGGGCCGCGATCATTTATTATTATTTTTTTTATCACGGTTATGGGTCGCGGACTTTGGCCGCGACCAATTTGTCACGGTTATGGGTCGCGGATTAGGGCCGCGACCAATTTTTTATAATTTTTCTTGTCACGGTCGTGGGTCACGGAGTTTGGCCGCGACCAATTTTTTTTAATTTTTTTTATCACGGTCATGGGTTGCGTCCAAAGTCCATGACCAATTTGTCACGGTTGTGGGTTACGGATAAGGGCTGCAACCCGTCACGTCATGGGTCACGGCCTAAGTCCGCGACCAACTGCCGTGACCCCTCTCAGCCGTGACCATTTTTCAGTCACGGACTTGGGCCGCGACCCACAAAAATTGACGAAAATGGTCACGCCCGAAATGGTCACGGCCCAAGTCCGCGACCCACAGCTTTGGTCAGGGATTTTGGCCGTGACCAATCGCCAGTTTTGGTGCAGTGGATATCATTGACAGTGTTTTGAGATTAAGATGAGACCCTTTGTGATTGGTTTACATCCGAGGATGAGACCCTTCATGTCGTGTCCACGGTCGATCCATAACTTTCTCAAACTGAAAGTTTGCCACTGGTCGGCCTTGGCCGAGGGGGTATAACCCAGGGACAAGGTTATAATTGGTATATCAGTAACTATCTTTATGGATATTAAGTTATCCATATCTTTTGCACTATATTTTCACATTTTTGCTTAGTCCATATTTTTCATCCATATATTGCTTATATGATATCCTATTACCCGTATGATGTTTTATTTATCACATATCCTGCTTGTGTGCTTCCATGTTAAATATCATACATTGTCTAGTATGTGCTTTTGACACTATTATGGTGATTTTGTGATTCACGTGTATATACGCTCATTGTGTTGATTCCTATTTATATCTTGGTAGTTCACATGCTTTACAAAATTTTACTTTGCTAGTATTTTTTGCCTATGTGACTTTGCATTTACCTTGCTATTCCCGTCATATATGAATTTATACTTCTCTTTGCCCTTTTTGCATTAAAAGGGGGAGAAAAACTTTATTCACTTTAAGATTAAGGGATTGAAATTAATTTCTTTCTTTATCCATGTGGCTTGAGCCACGTGATCGAATACATGGCAAGTCACGAAAGGGGGACATAAGAAGTAATCAGCCTAGAAAAATTTAGATATAATCAAATCTCGAAGATCATTTCAAATAAGTATGAAGAAACTCATAAACATGGGATACTAAGTCTATAAATAGGGTCGATATATCCTACATTAGGGTCTAATTGTAATTAGCACGCAATAGTCTTAACTCTCAACTAGCAACACTAGCACTCCGATTATTTCCATCCCCTTTTTAATAAAACCGCTCCCCCTTTACCCCATGGATGTAGGATTAACTATTGGCCGAACCACGTACATAGCTCTCTTTATTTAATTTTTCTACATTCATAATATTTTGGGGGTAATTCTATAATTATATAACTTATTATGGGAAGAATATCCTATAATTTGGCACCATTTGTGGGAAACCCAAAGCTCTCCCCACTATTGAAGTCGGGAAGGCCCAAAGCTCACCATGGTGCATATCAGTCTCAACCCACTCATGTAAGGAGTCACGTAAATTTTAAAATACGTGTCGTAAGGAGAGAACAATCTATTGTGTGATTATTTCTTCTCCAACAATGTTCAAGGTCCACATGGTGCTCGCCCAACAGATTTGGACCTAGTTGGCGGTACCGTACGCTATATTTCTATCGAGAAGAAGGAAAGGTTATCTGTAATTTTTCCAATATCTATAAAGGGAATCTCAACAACTGTGACCAAGATATCGCCCATCTAAGAAGAATCTACTCTATCAATCAGAAGGTAATACCTCGGATTCACTTTCCCGACATCATCATGGGAGGGGATCCCACTCCCCAAAGAATCAAGCCAAAAGTTCCTATTTATTCCCCCACTATCGCTAACGTGATCATTCACCTGGGAGGAATTCCATCAACCACAGGTATTATCAACCCTTTCCAATGGAGTCATTACAAAGTAGAAGTCCAACTCTATCTAGACTGTAGACAAACTAATAAAGACAAATGAATTGAGAGGACTCATCCTTAGGGAATTGGAAGTAATGGTGAACCCAAACCTTTCTAAGACACCCAAAGAGATGTCCACAAAAGATCTGGAGCATGGTACAACTTCACCATTAATTGAACTGATAGAATCCTTGAGCCTCCAAATAATCTCTTCATACCAAAAATCCTAAAATAAGAAGGAAAGACAGACATAGGTCATCCCATTAGCCACTATCGGAAGCCATCTCGATGCCTTAATGTGTAGTGTATTCCCATCAAACCTAGGTGAGATCGTCTTGAAATGGTTTGAAAAATTCTTTGCCAAGTCAATCTCCACCTTTAGGGAGCTGGCTGAGTAGTTCATAACCCAATTTATCATAAGCAATAGGGTGGTAAAGGAGGTCGATTGACTGATCTCTCTCAAGAAGAATAAATTAGAAGCTCATGAAGTACACTTAGAGTTACTAGGATATGTACTACGAAATTGATTATTACAACTAATAACAGGAAATCTCCTCCTTCAAGTTCGGTTTGGAGCGATCCAATGATCTCTACCAATTACTAATAAAGAAGCCAACCTCTTTAATGGATGATCTTATGTCTCACATTGAAAAATATGCCAAGGTAGAATATGATCTATCTAGTGCATCCTCCCTAGACAACCAAAAGAAGAGTGAGACAAAGAAGGCCCCTAAGGGGTCCAGGAATGAAGCTTTTAGAAGTTTCTCCAAATCACAGGCCAATGAGAGTAGTTGCAAGGTATTAGAAATAGTGTTCAAGGACATCATCTTTATACTCATTCATCAGATTAAGGACAACCCTTTCTTCAAGAGACCTCCTAATATGGTCGGCAATTCAAATGCTAGGGAGCCATCTCAATTACAATAATCACTAGGACCACGAGCACCTCATAGAAGACTACAAGATGTATAAAAAGCACATGGAGTAACTTATGGAAGAGAGGCATCTCAAGTAATACATCATCATAACAAAGCTAAATACGATAATGAAGAATGACTCACTCTAAAAAGTGGAGGAAGATCTCCCACTATCAGTATTGCTCTCCATCATCCATGGTTACACCGAACCAACCCAACATACTGGCAAGAAACTAAAGGAGAAGGTGAGGATAATAGCGAAAATTGAACAAGCGTTCTAAGTATACCCAAGTAAATCGATCCTAATTAAAGGGAGAGGAAAAATTTAGATATTGATTGTACTATTATGTTCACTGACGATGACCTGGCCGGTGTAAATCTTCCCTATAAAGATGTCCTAGTTCTCACATTATGGATTGCAAACTTCGACGTAAGGATTGTACTAATATGGACGAATGGAAGCTCCTCTGCAATTATGAAGCTAATAGTGCTTACAAGCTTGGATATTGTGTCAAGGATTTGGATACTAATGTTGACTCATTGATCGGTTAGAATGGGATGTAGAGTCACCCCTAGGAAAAATAAAATTACCTATTAAGATCAGATTAGCTAATAAGGAGGTTAAATTCCACATAATCTAGTCAAAGTCGACCTACAACGCCATAGTGGGTAGAGGGTGGCTATATAATATGTTGGCTATTTTATCTTCGCTTCATCAGAAACTCAAACTTATAATCGACCAAGGGGTGATCGAAATCAGAGTTGATTAAGCGTCAACACAAAGTTGTTTTGTTTTAACTATCAAGATAAAGCAGGCTCAATCCAAGAATAGACAATGTGAAGATAACTTAGTGAACGATCATCCCAAACACCAATAAAAGGGGGTTCGTCCAGGGGTTGAAGAAAATCAACTATCCCCTGTTGAATGCATGTTAGAAAAACTCATTTCCATTCCTTTAGATGCATCATAGCCAGAAAAGTCCTTCCTTATCAAATCAGAGCTTCCCATGGATGAAGCTGATAAATTTACCCAATTCCTAGAGATGACGTAGACATATTTTCTTGGAAGCTTTAAGATCTCACGAATAGACCAAGAGATTGCCTACCATCAACTTCATGCCGAACCAAGAACCAAGACAGTCAAACAGAAACCCATAAAGACGTCTTCAAAAAAGGTAGGGGCGGTGGAAGTTAAAGTTCACGACCTAATACGGGATGGCTCCATTAAAGAAACCCAATTCCCCAAGTCAGTTCCAAACACCATCGTTGTTAAGAAGAAAATTTTTAAGTGGAGGGTCCGCGTTGACTTCACCGACCTCAATAGGCACTGCCCTAAGGACAGTTTCCTAATCCCACGAATAGATTTGTTAGCGGATTCTACATAGGGGCATTAATGAATGTGTATACACCGCATTATAGGACCCCCAAAGTCTCTCCTTAGGTCCCTAGCACTCCCCCATTTCACTACAAACCCTAGGTCATACTCCGAGTATCGATTTAGAGTCCATCGGGTGCTCCGGGGTGCCCCGATTTGACATAATCAACTTTATCGTCAGAGCAAAAGCTCTTTGAATATTCTAAGGGCCCTGAAACCCCTTCCCAATGGCCCACCCCGCAAAAGGGCATAATTATTCGAACGAATGATTAATTTCTCCCAAAAAATGATTCGGAGGCCATCGGGCGCTCCCGAGCCTCATTTGACCAAGGTTAACTCTTTATCTCAAATGATACTGAATGAATATTCGAAGGGTACTGAATACCCTTTCCAACGGTCTATCCCGTGCATGATTTTGACTTACGGTACGGACGAATAATCATTTTTTACTCTAAGAGGTCACCAGGCGCTTTCGGGCCCTAGTTTACCAAGATCAACTTTCAGAAAAAAGTGAAGGTCTTTGAATGTCGAAATACATCTCTTAACCATTCCAACGGTCTACCTAGTTTGTAATTATGACTTACTATACGGACGAACGATCCATTTCCGTCTGACGGTCTAAAGGACTGACGTGCACTTTTGAGCCACATTGATCCAAAGTCAACTCCTGGACTCGGTAGAGGTCCAAAGGACTCTTGAGGATATCTGAATTAACTTTATAACGGTATGCCCCATGCATTATTCGAATTAATGAATTACATTCTACGTCCATTTTTCTAAAAAATCTACACCAGACTGCCAATTGGCAGGTCCATTTCCGTGCCTATGGGCAATGTGTCTAGGGTCACTTACCGATTCGAAGGGATATGGCCATGCCGATTGGCACCACACCTGACCCTATAAATAGAGGGCATGACCTCACTTCCAAAGGACATCTCAAATCCAACAGCACCAATGGTCTCAACAATATTCTCTCGAAATTAGCAAAGTTCCTCCATTTGAATTTCCATTAAAGCTTACATTCCCATCCTTTTCATACCCAATTTGGCAAAATCACATTCTCTCTCATCCAATATTCAGCTCACATTCAAGGGAGTTCATCCAATATCAAAGATCAAGCTTCAAAGAAGGTCCAAATATTTCCCCCTCTCTTTAAATTTCTTGTTTTTGCATCAAATACATTACATTCATAATCTAGTTCTTTCTTTACTTCTTACACATTAATATCTACATTTTTATTAATATATTGCACATACTTTATTTTCTATAAATACCCAAAACAAGCGAAAAGAGGGTTACATCCCCAAATTCCGAACGAAATTATCCATCACACTTTTTCAAAACTAAAACACATTTTTCTACACACACATCTATAATAAAATCACGTTCGAATCTATGGGATAAACCCCATCCTTATGCTGTATACGAACTATGTGGACTTTATTGCCTTTATAGGCTATGTAGGCGTCTTGGATTAAAACTCGAGCCTCGAGTCCAATTTTTTAATTTTTCCATTTTTCAATTTCCCAATTTTATCAAATTCCCCATTTTCATATTTATCATATTCTTGCATTATCATACATATTATGTTTGTGATTATTATTATCGTTTCATCCAACACATATTATCATTTCATCATAACGATCAGTATCGCGATAAATGCATAAACCATATCTTCTATATATTATTTTGGGAACATTCCTATGGATAACCTCGCTC
Organism: Sambucus nigra; assembly: GCA_949130495.1. Lineage (NCBI taxonomy): Eukaryota > Viridiplantae > Streptophyta > Magnoliopsida > Dipsacales > Adoxaceae > Sambucus > Sambucus nigra. The sequence goes on along the minus strand of OX422211.1, from coordinate 577,359,287 downwards.
TACCTTTTTCATCGTATGAGTTAAACGATTCTGATCTCTATTATATATACACGCACATACATTTCACAAAGAAATAAAGAAAAATAATAACACAAGCCCATGAGAGATCGAAAGGGTGTGATGGGTGCCTAACACCTTCCCATTCCCTAACTTAGCCACCGAACCTTCGAACTATTGGTTTTGTATGCATTATTTTATCTTTGATGCTTCTCTCTAGAGGCGACGACATGTTCTTTTGCCTGTTTTGTGCAAAATAGGCTGGCGACTTTATCTCTTTACATTTACCCCACACCAACGATGGTCGAAGCGTTCCTAAGTATTGCTTGAGACCTTTCAATCCCCCTTCCTTCCTCAATCCCCTTTCGGGAGGCAGAAGAGAGGAAGGGCGCACGTCTTGATCGGGATGGACACAAAATGAGCTTCATGGATGCATACTTTGGCTACCACCAAATACCCATGTTTGTCCCGGAATAAGAGAATACCTCATTCATTATAACCTTAGGGCTTTGCTGCTATAAGGTAATGTCCTTCGACTTGAAGAACATAGGGGGAACATATTAGAGGCTAATGACCAAGATGTTTAAGGAGTTGATCGGCTCCATCATGGAGGTGCATATAGATGATATGTTTTTCAAGAATAGGCATTCGACCGATTATTTGATGGTCCTTACTAACACTTTCAACATTCTCAGAGATTACATGATGAAACTCAACGTATTTAAATGTGTGTTTGGTGTGAGCTCTAACATGTTTCTAGGATACCTGGTTACTCAAAGGGGTATTGAGGAAAATCCATACCAGATCAATTGTAGGATGTCAGGAGGCCAAATACTATCAGAGACATTTATGTCATCACTAGGATGATGGAGACCCTTAATCAGTTCATTTCAAGATCTTCTGAAAAGTGCCGACCTTTTTTCCAAGCACTGAAGAAGGCGATCCCCACAATCTGGATAAAATAATACGATCAAGCCCTTGAAACGATTCAAAAGTACTTCGGATATCCTCCCTTACTGTTAACTCCCAAGGAAGGGGAAGATCTATACCTTTACTTTCCCATTTCAAGTAACGCAACCAGTGTGACATTAATATATCTACACGACGAGGTGAAAAAATTGATCTACTACATGATTTGTACTCTTATTGAAGCAAAAAATAGATATATGCCCATAGAATATATGGTTTTTTCACTGGTAACGACCACGAGGAAGCTAAGGGATTACTTTGATGTCCACACCATAGTCGTCTTGATGACCTAACCCTTGAAGGATGCCCTCAGAAAGGCTGACCTTTCTAATAGAATGATCAAGTGGTCACTTGAACTGACCTAATTTAACATCAGGCATGAGCCTAGAACGATGATCAAAGGTCAAGTCTTGGCCGACTTTGTGGATGAAGTCTCAATATTTCCAAGAGAGGAACAATCCCAGCCCATCCTGGAGGCATAAGTAGTCCGCGAGAACGAGAAGCGATAGTAGCTCTTTATTGATGGATCATCAAATGAGAAGGTCACAAGAGTTGGGATAGTGTTTTAACCCCATAAGGCATACTTATCATATAAGACATCAAACTAGGATTCAATGGCTCTAACATAAAAATCGAGTATGAAGTTATGGTACATGGTCTTCGAAGGGTGATCAACTTGGGTTCCCTTAACATCATCATATTTTGTGATTCTTGGCTAATCGTAAACCACCTTAATGGAGAATATGAAAATAGGGATCACAGAATGATAGACTATAGAGACAAGTTGAGGGGACTAGTCCAATAGTTTGAGTCATCTTCAATTAAAAAGTTGTCAAGGAGAGAAAATATCCATGTGGATGCCTTAGTCACTTTGGCCTCTACTATCGAGGTTGACCAAAAGAGAACAATTGAGGTTGAATATATAGACCGACTAGGCATTGAAGATAAAGTAAGAGATCTCATTATCCTACGAGTGCATTTGGCCCCATTATGGATGGTCCCCATCATTTCTTTTCAAAAAATTGGCGAGTTACCCCCCGATGACAAGGTAGTACATAAGCTGAAGATTAGATCAACCAGTTTCCACCTCCACTAAGATAGAAAGATCTACCGAAGATTATATATGGTCCCACTATTCAAATCCACTCAGATCAAGCATAAGTGATTTTGAGATAAATTCATGAAGGAAGTTGTGGAGTACACATAGTTGGGAAATCACTCTCCTACAGAGCAATCTCTCAAGGGTACTAATGGTCGTATATGAAGAAGGATTCATTGCAGTTATCCATAAAGTGCTAAAAATGCCAAATGTTATCACCGATGATCAAACATTTTCTGGATATCTTAACCTTTTCACAAGCCTATGGACATTCACTCAATAGCCATGGATACTATCGGGCCACTACCAGATGCACCTGGAAATAAAAGGTACCTAATAACGGTGACCAACTACTTAACCAAATGGGTTCGGGATGAACTCCCCACCCATATCAGAGATTAAAATACTAAGATATTTGTCTAGATAAATATGATCACCATATTTGGCATCCTAATAGAATTAGTAATAAATAACGGAACTGAGTTTAACAACGATTCCCTTCGAGACTTTAATGTCAAATACGGAGTAAAGATTCACTATGCATCAGTAATATACCCCTAATGAAACTGTAGACACCATATTCTAAGACCCCCCTAAGTCTCTCCTTAAGTCCTTAGCACCTCCCTAATTCACAACAAACCCTAGGTCATGCTTCGAGTACCGATCTAGAGGCCATCGGGCTCTCCCAAACCCCATTTGACTTCGGTCAACTCCATCGCCAGGGAAAAATCTAAAAGAATCTTTAAAGGGAACTAAAACCCCTTTCCAATCTACACCTTGTGCATAAAATGGCATAACGGTTCGAACAAATGGATTGTTTTACTATTAGAAACTGATCTAGAGTCCACTGGGTGCTCCCGGGCCCCGACATGACCCCAATCAACTTCATCGTCAGATCAAAAGCTCAATGAATCTTTGAAGGCCACCAAAAACCCTTTCCAATGGTCTGCCCATTGCGTAAGATGCCATAATGGTTTGGATGAACGAATTATTTTCCCTTAAAAATTGATCATGAGGCTCCATTTGAACAAAGTAAAATATTTATCTTGAACGAGCCTAAATGAATCTTCGAAGGTAACTGAATAACCTATTCAACGGTCTTCCCCGTGCACGATTAGCCTTATAGTATGGACGAACGATCTGTTTTAATCCAAAAGGTCACCGGGAACTTTTGGGTCCTATTTGACCAAAGTCAACTCTCCGAACCAAGCGAAGCTCTTTGTAACATCGAAGTAACTTGCACAACCTTTCCAACGGTCTTCCCCGTTTATAATTCGAACTAACGGTTTAGACGACCGATCCATCGTCATCCGATGATCTTCTGTTTAAAGGACCGACGGGTGCTTTCGAGCTCCGTTTGACCCAAAGTCAACTCCCAGTCCCAGGCGAAGCCTAAGAATTATCAAAGGTCTCTAAATTACCTTTCTAATGGTATGCCTCGTTCATGATTTGGACTTACGGATTGTGTTTTACAACTATTTTCCTAGAAAATCTGTACGAGATTGCCAATTGGCAGGTCCATTTTCCTGCCTATCGCAGTGTGTCTAGGGTTACATGCCGATCGACAGGCTCCCTACCTTATATAAGGAGAGCATGATCTCACCTTCAATTATCTCAGCAACATTCTTCGTAAGTCAGCGAAGATTCCTTGTTTGAAACCTTTCTCCACCTTTCATTCCCATCACTTTCACACCCAATTTAGAAAAAATCTCTTTACATTTTTCATTCACTTGCAACGAAGCTCGTCATAATTCAGGATCAATCCCCAAGTCTCCAAAGAAGGTCCAAACATTCTTCTCTCTCTTTAAATTTCTTTATTTTCACATTAGTTATATAAATTCTTAATTTAGCTTTTACTTTAGATCATACACATATTAATATTAAATCCTTTATTCGTTATATTGCACATAATATATTTTCTATTAAAAATCCAAAACAAGAAAAAGAGCGTTACACCCATAAATACGAAACTAAAAACACACTTCTCTTACACACACATAATAAACTCCCATTTGAATCTATGGGATGAACCCCACCCTTGTGCCACATGCGAACTATGTGGACTTTGATGCCTTTATAGGCTACGTAGGCGTTTGGGCTAAAACCTGTGACTCGAGTCCTATTTTCATATTTCATCATTTTTTTATTTTTTTCATATATTATTCATATATATCATACTTTTGATTCCTACTTTCACCTTATCCAACACATATAATCACTTCATCAAAACGATCAATGTCTCGATAAGCACACACATAATATTGTTTAATTATTATTTTGGGAACATTCCTATGGATGACCTCACTCCATCTTTTCCATGATGTGAGTCGAGCGATTCCAATCTCCACTTATATATACACGCACACACACTTCACAGAGATATTAAGGGAAATAATTATATAAGCCCATGAGAGACCGAAAGGGCGGGATGAGTGTCTAACACCTTCCCATTATGTAACTTAGCCCCGGAACCTTTGAGCTATTGGTTTCGCAAGCATGAGTTCATCTTTGATGCCACCCTCTTGAGGCAGTGACATTTTCTTTTTCTAATTTTTTGCAAAATAGGCTGGCGACTCTGTCTCTTTACATCGCCCTAAAACCAACAATGACCGAAGCACCCCCCAGAGTAGCGAGGGGTGCGGGACCTTTATCCCCCCCTCTTTCCTCTTAAGCGTCGGGGAAGGGTAAGATATTGGGAAGATCACATTGGTGACTCTGCTGGGGAAGGTACTTAAGAGGGCTAGACTCTGTTTGCATGGGTTTTATCATTTTCAGCTTGCGTGCAGATGGACCTACATGTATGTTTCCTTTTTCTCCAATATTATTTCATGAATATATCTACCTCGTGATTATATCACCTCTCACTCACTTTTCACTTCACACACTATGTAAATGCTCTCCATGTACACCTCACACTACCTACACTTGCATATAGGTTCACTTATATCCACATGTTGCACACGCCACTTAGAATATCCATGCTTAGATGTCACTAGCACAAACCTACGCTTATCATACTTGCACATATCCATGCTTGCATGCACATATCACACACCCATTTGTAGTCGATCCATGCTTATATTCACTACAACACACTCACTTATAGATATTCACACATCCCCCATGTATCCATTCTTAGTGTAATCTTCATTATCTATGTTAGCTTTACTTTTCATGATACTTGCGCATTCTTCCTTATTATCATAGTGATCGCCATGCCAAATAAAAACTCTTTCCATAATAAACTAATTAATATTCATGCATTTTTCACACTACATCACCAAGAGCATGGATATTGACCAAAATTTTATTTTTGTATTGGGGGGTCAATTTTTGATGACCACTGGTCTCGTAGGTCGCAGTTAGCCTAAGCAATATGACTCTCACCTTCCATTGGACAAGTAACTTTGACGTATATCGAGTGAATCCCTCTGTATCGTACCGCTTGACCGAACTCATGATGGGAGGTATATAGCAAGGAACTCATTCACGTACATCTAGTATATCGAATTCTCTCTCACACGTACTGTCCCCATGAGGTATATAGTGAGGCAATTCATGAACAGTCAGACATATCAAATGACTTGTCCACACTTTCGGATTGCCCTCAAAAGCAAGATGTATATATTGGTAGTCATGCCAAATGGGGGAACCTTTCCATTACCCCAACAACTACATACCCTCTTATAAGCGCCAAACCTAGGGCACTCATATTTAATTTTTCGGTTACTACATGGAACTCTATCGAAATGTCAGGTCAGCATACCGCCTAAATTTTCACACGATTTCGTCTTTTTTTTAAAATAAGACCTTATCCACGAGCCTGGCAACAAGTCAAACCATGTTTTACATATTTTTCAAAACCAATTTTACCTGGGCTCAGGCCCCATCCGACATTTCTTTTTTCATTTAGGCAAACCTAATACAAGTGAAAACATAATAATAATAATAATAATAATAATAATAATAATAATAATAATAATAATAATAATAATAATAATAATAATAATAATAATAATAATGATGATGATGATGATGATGATGATGATGATGATGATGATGATGATGATGATGATGATGATGATGATGATGATGATGATGATAATAATAATAATAATAATAATAATAATAATAATAATGCCGAGACTCTTCTCTCATTTTTCCTCCTTCCTTACCAAAAGTGTCAAAAAACATTTTTCACCCTCTTTCATCAAGATACCAAAACACTTTCCCCCTCCTTTTATCAAAATACCAAACACATTTTATCCCCCCCCCTTTCCAAAAAAATATTAAATACATTTTCTTTCTTAGGTCGATCGCATACCTGACCCATGGCCTGGCTCCCTATTGACTTTAGTTTTCCGTTGAACTGCCCGAAAGCTCTGATAATTCTCCATTTGCTTCCTCTGAGTTCAGAATCCACCTTCACCAACTCTCCACGGAGAATGCAGACCAAGTACCGCATGTGCAACCTGATTTGATAACAATCCTAGTCTAACTTACCACCAAGATTGACAACCTTCAAATTAAGGTTCATGAGATATAGAGAAATCGGGTCCCTATTTATGAAGAGCTCGAATTCCTTTTCCCTGGTGCTTTAGGTCTGCTCTGACCAGAGCCTATTTAGGGTCCCTGAAGAATATCAACATGCTACACATTCCCCTTCTGTGAATGGGCCACCACCAGCTCGGCTCGTTATGTCGAATCTTGGCCATCTAGGGGCTAATTAGCCAGTACCCATTGATCTAAAGGAAGAAGAGTTAAATGAGGTCAAGGATGACTTTAAGATGTTAACCAAAAATTTTGACCAAGTCCTAATCTCCAGGAACTACATGGGTTACACTCATATATCTTCATACCCTAAAGCAAGGCTGCCGAAAAAAATTTAAGATGCCTAACATTGAGAAGTTTGGGGGTAGCGGACCCCTAATTGTTCATGTCCAAAGTTACCACCGAGCCATGACTTTCCTAGGTGCCTCTAAGGAAATAATGGCCCAGATGTTCTAGAAAACTCAAAAGACGGTGCTCTTCATTGGTTCCTATCCCTCGAGGAATCCACAATTCTTAGTTAGGACGATGTTGCCCTTGAATTCATATCACAGTACAAATGCAATGAGGATTTGAAGGTTACACGTTGTGATTTAGAAATTCTCAATAAGAACCCTAGAGAAACTGTCTGTAATTTCATAACAAGATGGAGGGAGAAAGTGGCCACAATGACCAATCGCCCTTCCGAAGAGGAGCAAGTCAGTATTGTGAAGAAAAAATTCTTGCTCCATGTTCGAGCGACGATGGGAGGATAATATAACCCATATTTCTGAGCCCTTTGAGAAGCATGAGTGGAGATTGAAGAAAATATCACCAAGATAGAAACTGAGCCAAAGAAAGTATCCAGACTATTCACTCCAAGAAAATATGAGAATCCTATTATAGCTTTACCATCAATAACATGCACAGCCTGCTACCTATCGGGTGCTAAAGATTCATGGAAATCTACTCAGAAAAGAATACACTGAGCTTCACAGTCCCCTTTCCAAACTCTACTAAGCCCTATTGAGACAAAATCTCATCAAGCCGTTGGACCCTCATCTATTACCAAACCCACTTCCCAAAAATTTCTAACCTGATGCCCATTGTGATTTTCACCAAAATATCGTCCATACCACTAATTAGTGCTTCTATCTCCGAAATGTAATTCAAGGTTTAATTGACCGGGGTGTCATTTCCCCACCAACCAATCCTAAATCAATCACCACTCACAATCCACTCCCAAATCATGCAAATGTCATCTTTTTAGAAAATGATCCAAAATTTAACCCATTTACCCAGCTTGTATCCAGTAAATCACCCGTCATACCCATATTTTCATCCACGCCCTTTAAAGTCTACCCATATTTTCTCCTAAACCCTATCTGTTTCTTCGACCAAGCCATGTCGCTTCTTACAAGATCATGCATTGCCGTTCATACTCGTTTCAGGGGAAAAGGTATGGAATTACCAGCGGTATTGAACCAACTTCTAGAGTTCAGGGTGAAATTTCCCTAAAAAATGACCATTGATTATCAGAAGTTCAACACCTTGTTTATGGAATCTCTAAAGTGGGCTCGAGAGTCAGATTATTGGGTGGTACCCATTAACGAAGTTAGTTTAGACAATCCAGTTCAGATTTTGGAAGACATATTACGACAGACCGATCTGGGAGACACTATTAGAGTCTGAATCCTCAGTCAGTAGGAAGAGATAAAGGAAAAGGAATTATCGAGAATCTCTTAATGCCAAAAATGACCTTCGAGGAGAGCAAGATCCTTGACCAGGTTAAGCAAACTTAAGCCAACAACACTTTATGGGGACTCTTCACACTACACCAAATATTGCGTACGGTCACGGTCCAAATCCCAGACCATTTCTGATGGGTCACGAATTTGTTCCGTGACCAAATCTCGCATAACTAATATTGATGGTCACGTCCCAAATCCCTAACCACTAACATTATTCATGGACTAGGATGGTCATGGATATGGTCATAGCCCATATCCGCGACCCACTTTTTTGTGTCCAACAAACATGGTCACGACCCAAAGCTGTAACCACCATTTATTTACTCACAAATTTGGGCCGTGACCATTTTATTTTTACATAAAATATGGCCCCGACTTTGGTCCATGATTACCTTATCATTAAAATAAAAGTTGGTCAATGCTTGGGACTATGACCACCTTTTATTTTAAAAATAAAATAGTTACGACCCAAAGCCGTGACTATTTTTAATTAAAGAAAACCATTGTATCCTCGAACCAAGAGTCTAATCGGTCAGTTGCTATGAGTTCCCATAGGTTTACCTTAGTCCCTTGGCTGACTATGTGGTCGGTTCCTACGGGTTACATTTGTTCAGTAAAAGTCCCAACAGTTTGCAAATTTTGGTCGTGCTCTCAAACTGGGGGTCCTGTGACTACATGATTGATTCATGCGGGTTACATTGGTCACGTATGAGGTGTTCGTGCCACTCACGGGATCGTCTAGTGGTTGTTTTATGTTCTCACCCTTTGACAACATGTTTCAAAGCCCAAGTCTAATATTTTGCAAATTTTGGTCATGCTCTCAAATCGGGGGTCCCATGACTAGCCAGTCAGTTCCTTCAGGTTACATTGATCCTGTGCGAGGTGTTCATGCTTCTCACATGGTTGTCTAGTGGTTGTTTTATGTTCTCACCCTTTGACAACCTATTTTTAAGCCTAAGTATAATATTTTGTAGATTTTGGTCGTGCTCTCAAATCGGGGGGTCCCATGACTAAGTGGTTGATTTCTAAGGGTTATATTGGTCCATAGGAGATGTTCATGCCTCTCACGGGGCCTACTAGTGTCTATTTTATGTTCTCACCCTTTGATGGCATGTTTTTAAGCCTAAGTCTAACAGTTTGCAAATTTTGGTCATGTTCATAAATGGGGGAAATCATGATTACGCGATCGATTCCTATGGGTTACATTGGTCCTGTGCGAGGTGTTCATGCCTCCCACGGGGCCGTTTTGTGGATGTTTTATATTCTCACCCTTTCACGGCATGATTTTAAGCCTAAGTCTAATATTTTACAAATTTTGGCCATGCTCTCAAACCGGGGTCCCGTGACTACGCGATCGGTTCCTGCGGGTTACATTGGTTCAGTGTTAGGTGTTTGTGCCTATCATGGGGTCATCTAGTGGCTATTTTATGTTCTAACCCTTTAACGACATGTTTTTCAGCCTAAGTCTAACAGTTTGTAAATTTTGGTAGTGCTCTCAAACTGGGGGTCCCGTGACTACGCGGTTAGTTCCTGCGGGTAACATGAGTCCCGTACGAGGTGTTCATGCCTCTCACAGTGCTGTCTAGTGGTTGTTTTATGTTCTCACCCTTTGACAGCATGTTTTGAAGCCTAAGTCTGATAGTTTGCATATTTTGGGTCGTGCTCTCAAACCGGGGGTCCCGTGACTACGCGATCGGTTCCTGCAGGTTACATTGGTTTCGTGCGAGGTGTACGTGCCTCTCACGGGACTGTTTAGTGGTTGTTTTATGTTCTCAACCTTTAATGACATATTTTTAAGCCTAAGTCTAACAGTCTGAAAATTTCGATCATGCTCTCAAAAATAGGGATCCCGCGACTATGTGGTCGGTTCTTGCAAGTTATATTTGTCCCATGTGAGGTGTTTGTGCCTCTCATGGGGCCATCTAGTGGTTGTTTTAGATTCTCACACTTTGACAACATGTTTTTAAGCCTAAGTCTAACAATTTGATTGTAGTTTGATAGAGTATTCCAAATAGGAGTCCTCTCATTACGAGGAGTGTGGCCTGCAACACGAACCACCAATCCAGGACACTCCAATTGTATTCCCCCCATTATTGATGTTTCTCATTTACAACACTCCTTTTCCCTTTCTTTGAGTGGTCATTCATCATGATTTTCTCTTCGGAAATCTTCTCATACAAATTATAGCTTACTCCCAGGACACTTTGGTCTTTCTTCCATGAATACACCTTTGTCACGCATACAACATCTTTACTCGCACACCTTCTCTCTTAGAGAAGCTTAAGATCTATATTTTCATTTCATGATTTCTCAAGATTATTGAGGTTATGAATCGAGTATTTCCAGATTTCCATTTTTTGACCAAGAATTGGAAACTTAAATTCCCATTTCATAACCTCAACAATCCTGACAAATCTGGAAATGAAAATATAGATCTTAATCTTCTTCAAGAGAGAAGGTGTGCAAGTAAATAAGTTGTATGTGTGACGAAGGTGTATTCATGAAAGTATGACACCCCAACTAATTAAATACCAGGTAGCTACTCCTTTATTAAATCAATAAAAAATGCCAAGTTGGTCCAGTTAATAGCATCACTGTCGAAAACATTTAATGATTACTAACCACCTAGTATTTAAAAAGTAAGTTGTCAAATTTTAAATTAAATCTGATTAACATGCAATAAATGAATTTATGAAAGAATAACATAACCACTCTCAATAAAGTCTCAATAGTGTAACCAACAAGTAATAAAGAGTCTGGAGAAATACTCCTCACAACAATCCCACAATTACAATAATAAAACAAGTCTGAATCCTGCATTAATTACATGCCAAAAGTCTGAATAACTGAAATCTGAAATGTAAAGTGTCTCTAAAAGAAATGGGCAACATGCCCTACAAATGATGAATCTGAATATGGAATCAAGACAAGAAAAGGAGGCGTCTACTGTCAAGGCCCTGTAACTTCCACAACAGCTACAGCTCGTCACCTGTATAGATTCCTATGCATGGTGTCCTTGTGGCTGGGCACCTAAAATGGTTTTTACAAAAAGATAGATTTGAAAGCAAACGGGTCACAGCCCGAATGTGGAGAGTATTTTAAAAATAGCAAGTGCTTTAATAACATTTAAAACAATGAATGCAAAATACATGTTAGGACGAGCTCTCACATGAAATACTCACCTCTCGTCTAACTGTGCACTCCTAACGTTCCTGTACCCATTCATGTGTTAGTTATATCTAACTAAACCGTCATAAGTTCTAACCCAACTACTCAATTCACAATATGAATTCCCGATGTTATCACTTAAATAAAATAGCTTTACCTAAACTCGAATTCTCAATTATTAGCATTTTCGTTTATTGGAGGTTATCCCCTTATTTATCTTCTCAAGGAGTTACTATAAATTATTCTCATAATTAAACATTACAATTCCTTTTCATTGAACCGTATATTATTCACATCATAAATATACAATATAAGCACCCCGAGACTAAGCTGCGGTGCACACATACTCTGCTATCCATCCCGGTACATCACGTACATAAGGATTACATATTCCGAATCTCTCAGGAATTGTTAGAATAAGCACAACACACAAAAATGGAGGCGAACATAATTCAACATATCCATGGGTCACGTACATACCTACGCTCTATAGTCAGCTGACTTAATAACTCACAATTAAGTCATTCCCTTGAACTATGTCCTCTAGGTACAACTCTAAATCCGGGCACACAAGGATTAGATGGCCCTAAGCGAACGTAAATCTCCCGTGATAGCAAATATGGTAGGTATGTCATACACATAAAATCATATACTAAGCATTCACACATCTTAGATGTCTCAATATTAATAAAGGTACATTCTACATCCTTATACCATTATTCCAATTTTATACATTTTAAGTCTTCCGATAATATAAAATGTAGACTGTCGACACATCTCACGTCATAGTTTCTTGTACTTAAAACCTATCTCAAAGGGATTATTAAGTTTCCTATTATTCCCACATATAACATCATTATTCTTAAGGTCCTTACTTCTTCCCCAAACCTCATTTAATCAATTTATTCAAATTTACTCTTTTAACCCTAATATTATCTCACTCATCGAGCTTCATTAGCTTTTAGAATAATTCCTCAAATTGAAATATAATCAAGGTCCAAACTTTATAACCATACCTACTGGTCTTCCTTAAGTCTAAGGATATTCATAAAGTCTCCAATAATATTTTCTAAGGGTTAACATCATTAAAATTTAACTAGGGAAATTTTACTCATTCTGGGAAGGTCGATCGATCGACCTTGAACCTCGATCGATCGATGGTGGTCGATCGATCGACTGATGAATGTCGATCGATCGATCGCACCAGGTAGGCTACGGACTGCTTCATTTTGCAGTCCTCAAATCTTCCCAAAACTCCATTTTAATGCATGAGGCTCTAATATAACGTTATAATATCATTATACAACCATCCTACAACATTATTAACGTTCTAAAACCAATAAATCATCAATCAAGGACTTTATTGGGATCAAAACTTCATCAAGAACCCTAGTTTTCTATTTCTTTCAAGAACATTAATAAATCTCTTCTTACATCCGTTTTTAGATCATCAAGGGTTATATTTTGAATTCACAATTCGTCCAGAATATATCTACATGCAATTCCTAACATAGTTCATAGTTTTAATCCTCAAATTCATGGGTCTATATCAATCTTCCAAGACAAAATTCGATAATTACCTAAACATGGAAGAACACATTCATGGAATTAATTGTAACTAAATCACTTGCCTTATGTTCCAGATTTGTTGTTGGTTGAAGATGGTTGAATTCCTGTCTCTCTCTGTAGAATTCTCCTCTCTCTCTCTCTCTCTCTCTATATATATATATATATATATATATATATAAGCTCTTCTCACAAGATGACAATGGAGGTTTAGAGGTTGCCTTAGGAACTTCTTAAAATTTCTTCCAATAACTCCCGTAGCCCATTAAGTCATTTAGTGTTGTTAGTGGGTTTAGTGGATAAAGAATAAGTCAGATTTTACTTCTAATTTTCATGGGTTTTAATTCCCAAAAATTTCGAAATTGCCAAACTACCCTTTTGGGTTGCCGGTATGGCCTAAAAATGCCCCGGGACCCAAACTAAACCCTCGGCTAGTGTTTTCTGACTATCTCGACCCTTTCGGACACATTGGCGCACTCAAAATGACTATTTGGTCAAAAGAAAAATAATTTATTTTTAAATCTCATAAATTCATTCTCGACGCGACTGACACGCGCGTTCCAAAATTGCCGTATTTCAGCCTCGCGAAAATTTCAATATTTTCAATATTCATATATTGCCATATATACACATTATAATCAAATACCAACTCATATCTCATTAGTATTTTATCCGGATTAATTCTCAATTAATTCACAATTAATTTAATTAATCCCATAAATAAATATCGATAAAAATGCGGGGTATTACATAAGGTGCCCAGCCACAAGGACACCATGCATTGGAATTCTATACAGGTGACGAGCTGTAGCTGTTGTGGAAGTTACAGGGACTTGACAGTAGACACCTCCTTTTCTTGTCTTGATTCCATATTCAGATTCATTATTTGTAGGGCATGTCGCCCATTTCTTTTAGAGACACTTTACATTTCAGATTTCAGTTATTTAGACTTTTGGCATGTAATTAATTCAAGATTCAGACTTGTTTTATTATTGTAATTGTGGGATTGTTGTGAGGAGTATTTCCTCCAGATTCTTTATTACTTGTTGGTTACACTATTGAGACTTTATTGATAATGGTTATGTTATTCTTTCATAAATTCATTTATTGCATGTTAATCAGATTTAATTTAAAATTTGATAACTTACTTTTTAAATACTAGGTGGTTAGTAATCATTAAATGTTTTTAACAATGATGCTATTAACTGGACCAACTTGGCATTTTGTATTGATTTAATAAAGGAGTAGCTACCCGGTATTTAATTTGTCGGGGTGTCACTGGTGGTATCAGAGCATCAGGTTCTAGTGTCCTTTAGGATCTGTACGGCTTATTATGTTTTTGCTGAGCTTTCTTTGATGTAGAGCCCTATATTTTAGGACTGTTGTATTCCTTTATGTATGCTTCGCTCTTCATCTATTTTAAGTATACAACTGTGAACTTATAAACTTTACTCTTATTTCAGATGCCTCCACGACGTGCGCAGCGAGTTCCTAGGGATGCATAGCCCGAGCCACAGCCAGCTCCAGTACAGGGCACCATGAATGCCGCCGAAATTGCAGCCATTGTAGCCCAAGCGGTAAATGCCGCTCTTACCGTTGTACAGCAGGCACCACCCCAGGCGCCAGTAGCCGCGCCAGTTCAGGCACATGCATTCCCGTCTGTTTGGGAACGTGTTCGAGATGCTTTTCAGAAATCACACCCTCTGGAGTTCGCAGGTAGCTCCGATGTTGTGGTATCTAGTCAGTAGAGGAAGGATATTCAGAGGCACCTGAGGATGTATGAGTGCACCGATGTTCAGAAGCAGATACTAGCTACTTTCAAGCTAGTGGGATTTGCATTGCAGTGGTGGGAGTCTATTACCACCGAAGAGGAGAGAGATACACTCTCTATACAGGAGTTCTGGGTGCGGTTCGACCGCAAATATTTTTCGTCAGCTGTTCACACGAAAATGAGGAGGAAGTTGATGAGCCTTAGACATGAGGGTAAGACTGTGGCCGAGTATGAGGCCGAATTCAAAATTTTCTAAACATTGTACCGGATGAGATACCGACGGAAGAGAAGAAGATTCAGAAATTCACAGATGGATTGACTTGGAGGATCCGTCAGCACTTGCTGGGGAACCTCTCATTGGCCACTTACTCTGACGTGGTTAACGCTGCATTGCTCCATTTCCAGAACCATCGCTTTCACTTGACAGAGGGGAAGCGATCAGGAGAGTCCAGCCATCAGGGCAGGACAGGGGGAAATGGTGCCAGCGGGGCACAATCAGCTCAGGGTCAGTATAGGCAGGGTGATCAGGGTTCCCAGCAGGGGGATTCTAAGAGATTCCGATCAGGGGATTTCAGGAACGGTCAGGGAGGATTCTGAAATGGCCAGCAGGGTCAGAACGGCCATCAGATCCAGCAGGGTTAAAATGGTCAACAGAAGCAGTTTCACCAGGGCCAGCAAGGCCAGGGCAGAAATGGTAACGGTCACCAGGGCCATGGTCAGCAGGGACAGTGAGAGGGAAACTTCTAGGGGAAGTGTTTCAATTGTGGTAAGATTGGCCACAAACGTCAGGATTGTCCTGATAGGGGCAGGGCTCCATAGCAGCAGCAGCAGGGTGCTCGACACGAGCCATAGAGGCCTATGTTTCCTGCCGCCCTCCCAGCGCCACAGATGGCAGCATTACCGCCCATTCCAGCAGTCCCAGTTTAGCAAGGACAGCTCCAGTATGGGAGAGTGTATCAGCTCCAGCAGGTCGCAGCCCCACAGGATCCACCAGCCATTGAGGGTATGTTCTCTATTCAGGGGACTATGGGGGCGCATTTTATTTGACACGGGGTCTACACACTGTTTTATTGCTATGAGATTTTCACGCACCATTGGGTTGTTAGACACCGCAGAGAGCACCGCTAATTGTGTAGACTCACCGTTGAGTAGGGGTTCCATGATTTCGCTTATGTGTAGAGGTGTGGGTATATAGATCGGGAGGTTTACTTTACCCGCTGATATGTTAGTGTTAGAGATGACTGAGTATGATGCCATTATTGGTATGGATTGGCTAGTTACGTACCGATCCATGATTGATTGTTTTAGTAGGAGTATTATCTTTGCCATTTCTGGGCAGGAGATGTTTTTAGTGGGGATGCCTCGCCCTGAGGGAGGATCGTCCACTCATTTGTACTACATAAAGGAGGAGACCTCTAAGGAAGTGGTGATACCACTTGATTCGATACCCGTTGTTAGTGAGTTCACCAATGTATTTCAGGATATACCTGGACTACCTCCGAGTAGGGAGATAGATTTTGTGATTGATTTGACGCCGGGCACTCGGCCTATTGCCCGCGCACCTTACCGTATGTCTCCAGCTGAGATGAGAGAGTTATGGGATCAGATTGATCAGTTGTTGGGTCAGGGGCTTATTCGGAGGAGTACTTCGCCGTGGGGTGCCCCTGTATTGTTCGTTAAGAAGAGGGATGGATCGTTGAGGTTGTGTGTGGATTATCGGGAGTTGAATAAGGTCACGATACGGAATAAGTATTTGTTGCCCCGAATCGATGACTTATTCGACCAGCTGAGAGGAGCTTCTTTCTTCTCAAAGATTGATTTGCGATCAGGATACCATCAGTTGCGTATCAGGGAAGAGGACGTCTCGAAGACTGCTTTCTTAACGAGATATGGTTCCTCCGAGTTTCGGGTTATGCCTTTTGTCATGACCAACGCTCCAGCCGTGTTTATGGACTTGATGAATAGGGTGTTCAGAGAGTTCCTGGACCAGTTCGTCATTGTATTCATTGATGACATTCTGGTTTACTCCCAGACAGAGGAGGAGCACGCCGAGCATTTAAGTCAGGTTTTGCAAACGCTATGTCAGAACGAGTTGTATGCAAAGTATGAGAAGTGTGGGTTTTGGCTGAAGGAGGTTCAGTTTTGGGGGAATATTATTTCCGACCGGGGAATATCTGTTGATCCAGGGAAGGTATCCGCGGTGAGGGAGTGGGGACAGCCCACGACACCGACTGAGATCCGTAGTTTCTTGGGCCTAGCAGGATACCACAGGAGGTTTATTCGGGGTTTCTCAAAGATAGCGGGTCCTTTGACACATCTGACTCGTAAAGGCGTGCCGTTCATTTGGAGTGATTCCTGTCAGTTGGCATTCGATGAGTTGAAGGACAAGTTGACCTCAGCACCTGTGTTATCATTGCCGAGACTGGGAGTTGAGTATCTAGTTTACACCGATGCATCCTTACAAGGACTTGGAGGTGTATTGCAGCAGGAGAGTCAGGCCATAGCTTATGCTTCCCGTAAGCTTAAGCCTCACGAGAAGAATTACCCCACTCATGATTTGGAGTTAGCAGTAGTTGTATTTGCCCTTCGGATTTGGAGACATTACCTTTTGGGGGAGAAGTTTCGATTGTTCACAGACCACAAGTCCCTACAGTACCTATTCACGCAGAAGGAGTTGAATATGCGGCAACGGAGGTGGCTCGAGTTTGTGAAGGACTATCAGTTTGATATCCAATATCACCCGGGGAAGGCTAACGTGGTAGCAAACGCGTTGAGTCGTAGGCCAGTAGGTGAAGTGGCAGGGGTGTGGAAGGCAAAGTGGAAGGATTTGGGACACACCAGGATGCAGTGGCCCGATCATTCATATCGGTGATGACTGTAACACCTCAGATTGTCACGAGAGTGGTAAAGGCACAAGCAGATGACTCGTTCTGTCAGGAGCAGATAGTTCGATTATTAGCAGAGGGAGCCGAGTCCTATACCGTTAGTTCAGACGGGGGATTACGCTTCAATGGGAGACTAGTAGTTCCGGAAGGGGAGGAATTGCGACACGAGGTGATGGCAGAGTCGCACGGCTCACGGTTCGCGGTACATCCCGGTGGGGATAAAATGTACCAGGATATGAAACGTCAGTATTGGTGGAGTGGGATGAAGAGAGATATTGCCGTGTTTGTTTCTAAATGTGCCACTTGTCAGCTGGTAAAAGTGGACCATCAGAGACCGGCAGGACTTCTACAGCCATTAGAGGTCCCGATGTGGATGTGGGAGAGCATCTCCATGGACTTTATCACAGGGTTTCCTACGTCACAGAGAGGTCACGACTCCATTTGGGTAATTGTGGACAGGTTGACCAAAGTCGCTCATTTTCTACCCGTAAGGACCGACTACACTACGGGACAGTATGCCCAGCTCTTTATTGCAGAAATAGTGAGACTTCACGGTGTGCCCCTAAATATCGTGTCTGACAGAGACAAGATATTTGTTTCACGGTTTTGGGAGAGTTTTCAGGAGGCCATGGGCACGAAATTGCGGTTGAGTATAGCTTATCATCCGCAGACCGATGGGAAAACCGAGCGTACAAATCAGATGTTGGAGGACATGTTGCGTATGTGCATCATTGATTTCGGGGGTGGATGGGAGCAGTATCTTCCACTGGTGGAGTTTGCTTACAACAACTCCTACCAATTCACCATTGGCATGGCTCCATTTGAGGCGTTGTACGGTAGACCTTGTCGTTCCCCAGCATATTGGTTGGAGGTGGGGGACAACAAACTACTTGGGCAGGGAGTGATTAAGGATACTTCGACGAGGATAGAATTGATACGGAGCCGCATTCGGGTAGCTCAGGATCGACAGAAGAGCTACGCCGATGCGAAGAGGTTCTTCAGGGAGTTCCAAGTGGGGGACCAGGTTTTACTCAGAGTATCTCCTCTTTTAGGGGATTATGCGATTTGGGAAGAAGGGGAAGTTGGCACCGATATATGTGGGACCATTTCCTATCATCGAGAGGATTGGGTCTGTTGCGTATAGACTTGGGTTACCGGAGCATTTACACAAGATTCATGATGTGTTTCGTATTTCCTCGCTAAGGAAATATCTTAGAGATGATTTGGCTCATTCTCACATTGCTTTAGAGGACATCGACCTCCATCCCGATAGCTCCTACGAGGAGCGGCCGATTGCTATTTTGGACCGAAGTGAGCGAAAATTGCGGTCAAAGATAATTCCGTTAGTACGTGTTCAGTGGCGGCATCATAATGTCGAGGAATCCACATGGGAGCGCGAGGATGAGATGCGCGAACGTTATCCAGAGTTATTTTTACCAGGTACTTTCTAGTTCTGAATTTCGGGATGAAATTCTGTTATTAGGGGGAAGTATGTAATACCCCGCATTTTTATCGATATTTATTTATGGGATTAATTAAATTAAATGTGAATTAATTGAGAATTAATCTGGATAAAATACTAACGAGATGTGAGTTGGTATTTGATTATAATGTGTATATATAGCAATATATGAATATTGAAAATAGTGAAATTTTCGCGAGGCTGAAATACGGCAATTTTGGAACGCGCGTGTCAGTCGCGTCGAGAATGAATTTATGAGATTTAAAAATAAATTATTTTTCTTTTGACCAAATAGTCATTTTGAGTGCGCCAACGTGTCCGGAAGGGTCGAGATAGTCAGAAAACACTAGCCGGGGGTTTAGTTTGGGTCCCGGGGCATTTTTAGGCCATATCGGCAACCCAAAAGGGTAGTTTGGTAATTTCGAAACTTTTGGGAATTAAAACCCACGAAAATTAGAAGTAAAATCTGACTTATTCTTTATCCACTAAACCCACTAACAACACTAAATGACTTAATGGGCTACGGGAGTTATTGGAAGAAATTTTAAGAAGTTCCTAAGGCAACCTCTAAACCTCCATTGTCATCTTGTGAGAAGAGCTTGTAGAGAGAGAGAGAGAGAGAGAGAGAGAGAGAGAGAGCGAGAGAGAGAGAGAGAGGAGAATTCTGCAGAGAGAGAGAGGAATTCAACCATCTTCAACCAACAACAAATCTGGAACATAAGGCAAGTGATTTAGTTACAATTAATTCCATGAATGTGTTCTTCCATGTTTAGGTAATTATCGAATTTTGTCTTGGAAGATTGATATAGACCCATGAATTTGAGGATTAAAACTATGAACTATGTTAAGAATTGCATGTAGATATATTCTGGACGAATTGTGAATTCAAAATATAACCCTTGATGATATAAAAACGGATTTAAGAAGAGATTTATTAATGTTCTTGAAAGAAATAGAAAACTATGGTTCTTGATGAAGTTTTGATCCAAATAAAGTCCTTGATTGATGATTTATTGGTTTTAGAACGGTAACAATGTTGTAGGATGGTTGTATGATGATATTATAACGTTATATTAGAGCCTCATGCATTAAAATGGAGTTTTGGGACGATTTGAGGACTGCAAAACGAAGCAGTCCGTAGCCTACCTGGTGCGATCGATCGATCGACATTCATCAGTTGATCGATCGACCACCATCGATCGATCGAGGTTCAAGGTCGATCGATCGACCTTCCCAGAATGAGTAAAATTTCCCTAGTTAAATTTTAATGATGTTAACCCTTAGAAAATATTATTGGAAACTTTATGAATATCCTTAGACTTAAGGAAGACCAGTAGGTATGGTTATAAAGTTTGGACCTTGATTAGATTTCAATTTGAGGAATTATTCTAAAAGCTAATGAAGCTCGATGAGTGAGATAATATTAGGGTTAAAAGAGTGAATTTGAATAAATTGATGAAATGAGGTTTGGGGCAAAAGTAAGGACCTTAAGAATAATGATGTTATATGTGGGAATAATAGGAAACTTAATAATCCCTTTGAGATAGGTTTTAAGTACAAGAAACTATGACGCGAGATGTGTCGACAGTCTACATTTTATATTATCGGAAGACTAAAAATATATAAAATTGTAATAATGGTATAAGGATGTAGAATGTACCTTTATTAATATTGAGACATCTAAGATGTGTGAATGCTTTGTATATGATTTTATGTGTATGACATACCTACCATACTTGCTATCATGGGAGGTTTACCTTCGCTTAGGGCCATCTAATCCTTGTGTTCCCGGATTTAGAGTGGTACCTAGAGGACATAGTTCAAGGGAATGACTTCATTGTGAGTTATTAAGTCAGCTGACTATAGAGCGTAGGTATGTACGTGACCCATGGATATGTTGAATTATGTTCTCCTCCATTTTTGTGTGTTGTGCTTATTCTAACAATTCCTGAGAGATTCGGAATATGTAATCCTTATGTACGTGATGTACCGGGATGGATAGCAGAGTATGTGTGCACCGCAGCCTAGCCTCGGGGTGCTTATATTGTATATTTATGATGTGAATAATATATGGTTCAATGAAAAGGAATTGTTATGTTTAATTATGAGAATAATTTATAGTAACTCCTTGAGAAGATAAATAAGGGGATAACCTCCAGTAAACGGAAATGCTAATAATTGAGAATCCGAGTTTAGGTAAAGCTATTTTATTTAAGTGATAACATCGGGAATTCATATTGTGAATCGAGTAGTTGGGTTAGAACTTATGACGGTTTAGTTAGATATAACTAACACATGAATGGGTACAGGAACGTTAGGAGTGCACAGTTAGACGAGAGGTGAGTATTTCATGTGAGAGCACGTCCTAACATGTATTTTGCATTCATTGTTTTAAATGTTATTAAAGCACTTACTGTTTTTAAAATACTCTCCACATTCGGGCTCTGACCCGTTTGCTTTCAAATCTATCTTTTTGTAAAAACCATTTTAGGTGCCCAGCCACAAGGACACCATGCATAGGAATTCTATACAGGTGACGAGCTGTAGCTGTTGTGGAAGTTATAGGGCCTTGAAAATAGACGCCTCCTTTTCTTGTCTTAATTCCATATTCAGATTCATCATTTGTAGGGCATGTCACCCATTTCTTTTAGAGACACTTTACATTTCAGATTTCAGTTATTCAGACTTTTGGCATGTAATTAATTCAGGATTCAGACTTGTTTTATTATTGTAATTGTGGGATTGTTGTGAGGAGTATTTCCTCCAGACTCTTTATTACTTGTTGGTTACACTATTGAGACTTTATTTAGAATGGTTATGTTATTCTTTCATAAATTCATTTATTGCATGTTAATCAGATTTAATTTAAAATTTGACAACTTACTTTTTAAAAACTAGGTGGTTAGTAATCATTAAATGTTTTCGACAGTGATGCTATTAACTGGACCAACTTGGCATTTTGTATTGATTTAATAAAGGAGTAGCTACCCGATATTTAATTTGTCGGGGTGTCACAGAAAGAAAGACCAAAGTGTCCTGGGAGTAAGCTATAATTTATATGAGAAGCTTATTGGAGAGAAAATCACGACGAAGGAACACTCAAAGAAAGGGAAAAGGTGTGTTGTAAATGAGAAACATTAAGAATAGGGGAAAATAATATTGGAGTGTCCTGGATTGGTTGTTCTTGATGAAGGAGACACTCCCCGTAATGGGAGGACTCGTATTTGGAATACTCTATCCAACTCCAAACGAGAAAACACATCATATTAAGTCTAAGTCTAGATATTTTGAAATTAACACTGTGTTCTCAAATCGAGGGTCCCATGATTATCCAATCGCCAAAACTCACAACAAGCCAACAACCAATAATCATCCCATACTCCTTCTAACATACTATCCAACAACAATCCAATAATTAATAATCATCTAACAACCAACCAAAAAAAGTCAATAATTATCCCGTACTCCTTCTATCATCTTAAAGATTTAAAGATAATGTATATAAATTTTATAATTTAACTTCATTTTATGAAGACTGCATCAATGAAACTGATCAACAAATGTATATGTACAGGAACATGTGGAAACTGAGTTGGATCAATATGATCTGATCATAAACTCAAATGACTCTATTTTCAAACTGAGCGTGTTGTGAAAGTAACTAAACATATCACTAAACATAACATATTATCAAAAGTTAACTTACATAAATCATATTAAACATTCGTAAAAGTAAATAAACATGCATACATCAAAGTAAAGATCTAATATAATGTCAATATCATAATAGGACAAAAATAAGAATGACAAGGATACAATAATATTTTGATGCTCAATCTTCCTCTAAATCAACTAAAAAATCCTTCAAATTAGGGTTGTCATCAAGAGTTGACTGGATTTATTTTGGATCCTTTAATGAATCCACTTGAGTAGTCATACCCTTTGATGCATGCACAACAATAGACCAATTTCCATCGTTTATGCACTTCGAGTAGAATACATTCTTTACATTCTGAAAGGCACAAATAAAAGGCTCCTCGACTATGCAATCTTTACTCTTCAGCTTTGATAAATCTACCATTATATTTTTGGAGTCAGGATTAACTTTTTAAGTATTCATAGTACCCTTCGTCTTTACCCAATCACAATAGAATACGGTTTTTGTGAAATCTAAGTAATCAAGTTCTAAATTTATTGGATTATCACATAATAGGTTAGCACCGTATTCTTTGAATTTTTATCGCTTTTGCTAGAAATACAGGTGGTCAAGGAAGAAATTGATATTCCACTACTTTGCGTCAAAAGTTTTTCCTCATATGGATATGAAATGAAATCAAAATCGTTGGTGGGAAATTTCTTAAACTCTTTCGCACGAAAACTAGGGCCTTTTGCTAGGTGTGTAAACCTGGAAGAGACATCACCTCTTTTTAGGAGCTGAATTTATCAATGAATTTGTATGAGGGCATGTTTTTATCACACACGAATAAATAATCATACACATAAGATGTGAAATTTACCTCTTTTGATACTCATGCCCTAAAATCAGTTGTCGTGCAATTTCTCCTTTGATTTTGCAGAATTTTGTTCTCATAGTTCCTACAGGTAATTTGCAGAGTTTAGATTATAAAATATAAAATACATTTAATCAAAGAAGAAGAATTCAGTAGGTAATCACTCTCTCCATTCTTCGACTTCATCTTACGATTCGAAGACATAACGAGTTGCTTTCTCGTATTGTATATTTGTGAGTTTCACCTCTTTAGGGTTCCCAAATGGTAATTCGTCCTCAAACTTGTTAGGTTCCTTAATCACTTCTCCTCCACGAGGATCGAGCCTCCTCAGCTCTTGTTCTGGAATATATTCTCTAGTGTATAACGATGATTCCATAGTCACGTATTATTCAATAATTTACCCTCTAATATAACGTGTATTCTTTACATAATCATTGAAGGTTTTCATAAAGTGCACAAAAGGATACATCCAACGATACCTAACGGGATGACATAAAAACGCTTCATCACATAAATGCACAAGCAAGTGGATGCTGATATCGAAGAACAACGGGGGAAAATATTTCTCTAATATATAAACTGCCTCGGTTAAAGTTGATTTTGCAGCTTTAATGCGCCTTTTGTTTATCACTTTTGCACTAAGTAGGGTAAAACCCGAACGGATTTGCATAATTTCCTAACAGATATCTTTGTGTTCAGATAAGCAATGCCGAAATAACAGAGAAATTAATAGGCCAAGTGATAAAATAGCTTACATAATTTTTTAACCCATTTTGTTCTCCATCGTTGACATGCACCAGAGAGTCTTCGAAACCGAAAAACATTTTATCAACCATGATCTGACACTAACCCTCCTATAAAGGTCGACTATGTACTAAAGTTCCTACTTGAGGGGATATGAGCATGCACACCCCACAATAGTTTTACCTCTCAAGTTCTTCATATAGTATATCTCACCAAAGTCACTATGGGTTGTTGATGATGCTGCAAAACCTGTGACATGCTGAGGCACTGAGAAGGAGAATGTCGAAGGAAGAATTGACATCTATCAGGGGAATAAAAAATGAGGAAAATTTTGTGGTGGTAAAGGGAAATCGAGATGCATTGGGGGGCTACAGGGGCATACATCTGGTTAAAAGGGACACAATTCGTGAAAGTTTCTTATGCACGCCTCCCAATTCATTTTGAAAGCCCCATTAGATCACCTTCAATCCTAGAATGATGTTCATCGTTGGATGAGAAATTCTTATTAAGAGAAGAAAGCTCATCTGCGAGAGGTGCAGTGTGTTTGAATCTTATTTTTAATATATACAACCCCATACCTCTCGTCCTCCCTCTACGGTCCTTCCCTAATGTCTGTGCATGGGCATCATTATCAAGGTCTTCTAACCGGTTTGAAGTTGACTAACTACTCAAAGACTCTATTGATTCTAAAGTCTTTTCCAAGTGAGAAGGGAATTTATTTTATTTTTCTCGTCTTGCATGCACATACAAGTTGGTCCAATTCAGTACCTTTCCTTCATTTGGACTGCCTTTTGTCTTGCTCGACCATTTGTTCTTCAAATCTTCATAAGATTTTGATCCAAGCTGATGTACATAAGTTTTTTTGGCCCTATTCTGCTTGTTTTTCTCCATTTATAGCATTTTTGAGTCATTCGCCACATTTTCCAAAAAATCATTATATTGATCGACTGGCATCTCAACGTTCGAAGGGACTTTGTCTTTGAGCGCCAAAATATTGGAGCTCAATGCTCCCTTAGGGAAATGCTTCTGCCTAAGGTTTCTCAGATATGTTCAGAGCTATTCAACAAGAACCTTATTTTTTGAGTTTGCGGAAAATGAAAACCATTTGTTAAGTTGCTCGTAGATGTCATCCTCAAAAGCTTTATCTACGAGGTTCGAATTTCCAACTCCTCGCACTCCCACATTCATTTTTGCCAAGGACAAACACTGGGATTGAAATTGTTGAACGTCATTCTTATCCCCTTTGGTATTATTTCTGAATAGAGAGAACCCAATGGGCTTCTTCTCAGATGACCCGACAGTTTTAGAAGCGTTGGGCATGTCTGTTGGATTACTGAGAGCACCTTGCCTACTGCAACTTGAAGTAGTGGAGTGAATAGTAGGTGGATCTTTGTATTAATCACTAATTGGTGATGAGAATTGTCCTTGGGGTGTTGTCATCTCGTCAGTTGGAGTGTTGTCTCCATTAATGCCCGACATTATTTACAAATATAATAAAAGTTCTATATGTATCTATAATACATGAATAATTTCAATGTTTAATATGAAATTATAACTAAGAAAATAATTTTTTGACCGAATATTATAGTCTACCTTTTCATGGTAAGACTTTAATAAAAGTTCAATGTGCCTGATCTCCATCCAATCACGATTTGTTTTTAAATACCTATGGATTTTTTCATTCGACAAATTAGGAGGAAGTGTATCTATAATGGATACATAGATGTCAGCGACATGAACTCAAAATCTCATCCTCTTTAGCCTATTGGAAAGATTGAGTTTGACGTGTATATGCCACGAGACATCACAATCTTCATTAATGCTCTTTGTACATAATCCTATCCATAATGGGTGAATTTCTTTTTCTGGTCAGTTCTCTATTGGGATTATGTACGCAAAATATATATTGTACAACTTGATCCCAGCATTCTGGTAGGGAAAACAGAATGCGATTGAACAAGTACTCTTATTGGAGATGAACTACATGGTTCATAAGGTAATTAAATTGTTCGAACTTCCTATTCTCATACCAATAAATCGGAGTACCCACTGAATGAGGCTCATTAATGAAAGATGTTTGAGTGAAGTCTAATTGCAATCTTTCCCACTCTTGTTGCCATTTATTATCACCATGACACATTTTTCCCGAGAAAAATGAATGAGGGCGTGAATATGATTTCTATAAATAATGGCTCTAATGAGGACGTAAATCCCGTGTATGCGTGTAGATCTCACCGTTAATTTATTAGGTTTTGAGTACTTATTTTTGTTATTTAAGCCCATAATCCCTAAATTAATCCTAATATCAACCCTAAAATTAACCCTTACAAACATTAGTCAACCCGAATTTATCATCAATATTAAAGGAGAGGTATTTTTTATATATTTCAACCCCAAAATTAAACCAACAATAACCATAAAATTAAAATTGACCCTAGTTTGAAATTAAAACCAACCATATCCATAAACATAAATAAACATTAGTCATATATATGTATTTTTTTCTAGAATACACACATATATACACGTCCTTACACAATAAACACACATACATGCACGTCCTTACACAATAAACACACATACATACACGTTTGTAGTATATATATACAGTATACACACATACATACACAATACACACATATATAGTAAACACACATACATACACAATACACACATAAATACACACATGTATACATATATACATATATATATATATATGCATACACACAGGAAAATACACACACGTATATACAAATGCATGAATATTACCTTGAGATTGAGAGAGAGCCGAAATCGCCAGAGAGAGGGAAACTTGAGAGGGTTTAGAAATTTTTGAGGGAAAATGAAAAACTCGTATGGGGAATTTTGAATAAAGACACTGGTCACGGCCCTCGGTCGTGACCACATGCCGTGACCCTTTAAAACTTAACACATCAGCTTGGAAATAAGACTGTGGTCACGGAACATAGCCATGACTCGATTCGTAGGATGCTCACGATCCCAAGCCGTGACTAGGCCGGTGTGTATTTTGGTTTATGGTTATGGGCTTGGACCATGACCCTATCCGCGACCACACTTGGAGGGAAACTTGGCACCATAATGGACATGCACGAGTCACGGCTATGGTCCGTGACCCATACTAGTCACGGACTTGATTCGTGACCACATGCAAGACAATCCATGACCATACTAGGACATGGACTTGGTCATGCCAACTTTGGAGATAGTCATGAATTTGGGCCATGACCAGCTGGTCATGGATATGGGTCGTGACCCCTATAATGTGACCATTGGTAGGATTTGGTGTAGTGTCATGTCTTCCTAACTACATCGAAACACTTTGATGAAATTGTTTATCGGGCCCACACTCCCTCTTTCCATCACTCCAGAAGAGGCTGTGAACCTGGTCTGGTCCTTAACCTCTAATAGAATTCTTTCCTTCTCTAATAAAGAAATCCCAAAGTTCGACCATAATCATAACTATGCTCTTAACATCTCTTTTGAGGTAATAGGGAAGACAGTCGTTCTCTCACTCATCGACAATGGATCAACACTCAATGTTTTCCCGTTAACAACCTTCAACTGCCTAGATTTGAAAGTAAGTGACCTTGATCCAACTTCCATCGTAGTGCGTGCTTATGACAAACCTCTCAAAAAGGTGATGGGATCCAAAACACTAACAATAGGGGCAAGCCCTATCAATCCCACTACCGAGTTCTAAGTTATCGACATACCTTCTTATTTCAATTTATTGCTCGATCAATCGTGGCTTCACAACATCAAGGGGGTATCTTCATCTCTCCATAAAAAACCAAAGTTCTTCGCTACGGTACATGTCATCACTATCATAGGAGATGATGATTATAGTGAGAATGCAAGCACCAGTAACCCGATACTAGAAATACAAAATGGGGCAAATGACATGATTATGTCTAGTTTTCGAGTCGAATCACTTCCACTCCCAGTATGGGATGATTTCAAAGATAGAGCCAGTTCAGAGCATAACCCTCATAAAAATGTTAAGTTGATACAGATGTTCAAGAATATGCACTTTATGCCCAATTGGGGCTGAGACGACGACAACAGGGGATATTGGAACCCATAGTACTGAAAAAAGGCCTTTCCTCCATGTGGCCTGGCTTATTAACCATCATCAGAGGAACTCAGAATGCTTCGCCAACCCCGGTTGAAGAAAAGTTTAGAAAGTACTAAGACTATTTTGGGTGATTCCTTAAACGGAAGATTCATCAAAAAGGGTAAATATTTTCCCTTTTGTGGCTTTCTCAAACCATGGTATGATCATGTGGACAAGAAGATAAAGCTAGGGATGGAGATCTTCTTCCAAGACAAGTACTCATAGGCCGAAAGTTCCCAACATCATATGCAACTGCTTATTGAGAAGACTACAGTTGTTACTGAGGTTTTTTAGGGAAGTGAATCAGAGGACTCATTCTACCTGCTGATGCACTATATGATCCACTTAAGCACTACATCGTCGGGCACGTCCACTCTAATCAAGACTGCTTATGAACCCCTCCTTAATTGGAATGTTATACCAGCTTCGCTTGCTGAAATGCAACCCAACCCATATGTTTATCCTATTTCTTATTCTTTTTTTATTCGCCCATTTTCATTCAATGAAATTCTAAACGTTGTTTTTCCCGAGAATGAAGTAAATAAAGATTTTGAGTATCTTGATGTGCTCTGCATTAATTGTCTTGATTATAATCAAACTCTTGATGATGATGATTATGCAAATGAATAATTCTTAACTGATCTTAATAACTTTAATCACAAACAACATAACCACGTTTAAATTAATGAAGATAAAATTATTATTATCAATCTCCATTCTAGTATCCAATTAGGCGAGTTTAGGATAGGGTACATCCTTGACTAGTATGAACGTGCACAACTCAAAGAATTATTGAAAGAATTTTTGGATATATTTGCATGATCCCACGACGACATGCTCGATATTGATCCTGAAATATCTCAGCATGAGATTCCAACTCTTTCAAAATGTAAATTGGTCAAACAAAATTTGTGAAAGCTTCGCAACAAATGGTCACTCCAGGTTAAAGAGGAGGTGGTCAAATAGTTAAACGTAGACTTCATTCGGGTGATCAAACATCCCACATGCCTAGCCACCATTATACCCGTACCAAAATCAGGAGGAAAAATTTGCATGTGCATTGACTATCGGGATTTAAACGAAGCCTTTCCGAAAGATGATTACTGATAGCCCAATATCAACATGATCATGAATAAAATGGCTAGTCATGCGCTCAAGTCATTTATTAACGGGATTTTCATAGACAATCAAATAAGGATGACCATTATCATCAAGAAAAAATCGCATTCATCACCCTTTAGGGAACCTTCTGTACATAGGTATGTCAGTTAGTCTTAAAAATGCAGGGGTTACTTACCAAAGGGCTAACACAACCATCTTGCATGATCTGATACACAAAGAGGTCAAGGTCTATGTGGAAGATATGGTCACTAAGTCTAAGAATCGGGAAGGTTATGTTCCCTCCCTCTGAAAGTCTTTTGAACGACTGTGTCAATACTAGATGAGACTTAACCCACATAACTTTGTCTTCATCATCACCAAAGGAAAGCTTTTGGGATTCATGGTTAGCGAGAAGGGGATTGAATAAAACCTTGCCAAACAGAAAGCCATATTCAAAATGCCACGGAGAAATCCGGGGATTCTTGTGAAACTTAAAGTATATCATCCGGTTCATCATTCAGTTGATCATCTGGTTGACTTCTATATGTGAACGCCTATCAGGAAGCCTTTGACTGAATAAAACAATATCTTACCCGACCTACGTACTCATGCCACCCCAGCCTAGTCTCCCTCTACTACCATACTTGATCATAACAAACACCATAGTTGGGGCTTTACTAGCCCAATACCTTGAAGAATCCCAAAAAGAGAGGGCCATCCACTACGCCAGTCGTAAATTGGTCGGGTACAAAATCAACTGCACACCTTTGGAGAAAGCATGTGTCTCTCTTATCTTTCTCACTCATACGCACTACATGCTCACTTTTTCCATTAGACGTGTATCTCGAATGGATCCTATCGAATACCTGCTCAAGAAACCTACCTTGTCTAGCCGTATTACCCGATGGTTGATGTTGCTAGCCGAGTTAAATATCGTGTATTTCATACAAAAAGCCATAAAAGGGAGATCCATCTTCAATTACCTTATTGACTACCCCATGGAAGAAGCTGACGTTTGGATATCCAAATTCTCGGATAAAGATATCCTTTGCACCTCTCAGGAAGACCATTGGTGGAAAATGTTCTTTAATAGCGCTACTAATAAAAAAGGATACGACATTAGGATACTCATGATCGCCCCTGATGACTCTCATACTCCTATTGCCATTAAGCTAGATTTTCCCTGCACTATTAATATGACCGAATACGACACATGCACCATAGGCCTCAAAGTTTCTCTCAAGAAAAGGTATCCATAACTAGATGTCTATGAGGACTCTACCCTCATCATTGGCCAAATCCTTAGAAGATAAAAAGTCAAAGATGAAAAGATCTTACCCTTCTCTTCCCACCTAGAGGAGCTAGCCTCCCAGTTCTAAAATATCACCTTGCACTACTTAGTTCTAGCAAGGAACAATTTAGCCGATGCCCTTGCTACCTTAGCCTACATGGTCGACATGCCCGAGGGAATAACAATGGCCCATTTACTAGTCCAAAAATAAGCTAAACTGACCCACTGAGACCACATTAAGATTATCCCAGAAGAAGACTCCGATATGGTCGAATGTTCGTATTACAATATCCGGCGTCTCTTCAAGCACGGTAGGGATCCCCAAGATGCCAACAAGAAAGACCGAGCGACCCTCCACAAACTGGCTGCTCGGTATATTATTTGTAATAAAGCACTGTTCAAGAGAAACTTTAATGGAAGCCACTTACATTGCATCGCAAGGGCTGACATTAAAGAGATCATGCAGAAAATCCACAATTGGGAATGCGAAACCCACATAAATGGCCATATGCTCACCAAGAAGGTTATCCAATGGGGTACTATTGGACTACCATGGTTCAAGATTACACTGCCTATGTACGGATATGCTTTAAATGCCAATAATTTTCCAATCTCCAACACTTAGCTCCGTGAGAATTATACAACATGACCTCTCCTTGGCCATTATCCATGTGCGGCATCAATATCATAGGGAAAGTCACACCTAAAGACTCCAATGGACACGAGTTCATCATTATTTCCATTTATTACTTCACCAAATTGGTTGAAGTTGAGTCATATGCAATGTTGAATGCCAAAAAGTTAGACAAATTCATCCAAAAGAACATCATCTACCGATAGGGGGTTTCGCATGAGCTAGTGTTAGATAATGGGTAGAATCGGTCGATGAGTATGGGATTCAGATACACAAATCTTCCTCCTACCAACCACAAACCAACTGTGCAGTTGAATCTGCTAATAATAAGCTTAAATAAATCATTAGCAAGATGATTGAAAGTTTCCAAGATTAGGCCGATCGGATCCCTTACGCCCTCTGGGGATTTTGTACTTCAGTCTGGGCATCTACTAGGATATCCCTTACTCTATGGTATATAACATGAAAGCAGCCCTACTCGTTGAACTAGAAATACCTTCATTACGCGTCATGCTCGAGACTAAAGTCAACGAAGAAGACTGGCATTAGAGACGTTTCGATGAGTTGTCTCTCTTAGACGAAAGGAGATTAAAGGATATATATATATATATATATATATATATATATATAGGGACACCATCACTGAATAGAACCATCATTCAGTAAGAGAGTCAAGGAGTGTGGTGTACGAGAAGGGGACTTGGCCCTCGAAGAAATCATAGAACCCGTTTGGGACCCAGAGAAAAATTCAAGGCAAACTAGAATTTCCCCAACATCGTAAAGAAGATCATGTTTGCTGGCATCGCTATGATCGCTGACCTTGACAGAGAAGAGATGGCACGTCTAGTCAACTTGAACCGTCTCAAGAAATTCTACCCCTAGTTTGAAATCTCAGTGCGCTACGACTCCTCTCATCCCCCTTCTATTCTAGAAGAAAAATTTCTTCATTTCCCTCTATCCAGAACTATGTGAGGCCTGATCCTCTAAAAAAACCTTTTACTTTCAAAATAAAACTCAAAAAAATTTCAAAACTCCTAGAGGTATGTAGGCAGCTCATACGCCTTACATGGGCATGGTCTCCTTTTTTTCACAAAATGCTATTCTTTTCTAACCTTCGAGAACGACAAGTCATTTTATCATTTACATGAACAAAAGGATTATGTAGGCCTTATCTATTGGTATTGGTATAGGTATAGGTAATTCAAATGAAAAACTCATAAAGAGGCACAACAATATAATTAAAATCCTTTTTTATTCCATAAAAGGGGAAATTCGGTATAATTACAAGAAATATCAGCGTAGGGAGTCAAACAACTACCCCCACTAAACAAATTGTCATAAAATAAATCAAACCAAATAGACTAACCAAACCTTCCCAAATTTATCCCCAAAAAACCAAAAATAACCAAACAAATCTCCATCACAAAAACTTCACAAATAAATATCAGCTTCACAAAAGATCCTATTCACGACTGTTAGAAGGCCCAGCCCTATCATCATATTCTCCTGGAGGCCCCCAAACTTCCCCTGCATGGATGGTATGCCGAAGACACTCCATGGAATGATAAGCCTGGAACAGGCTAGAGACCCCCTCCATAATGTCAAACATACTGAACTATCTCTGCCCTGTCTCCTCTGCTAAGATCTTAACCACTACAATCTTCCACAACCATTTCTTATAGTCTCCAAAAATATGACAAACCCTACCAACAGATTGAGAAGTACAGGTTCTCCCATAGAGAGGCCAATCGCATGCACAAGCCTTCAGTCAAACCCTCTATGGGAAAGAAATTCAAGGTACTGGAAGGCACAATTTTCTCCCAATCGACTTGACCTAGGAGCTGAAAGGGGAAATAGAATGAGGTCTGCTGAAGTCCAATAAACCGAACATATTGGTATTACCTCTACCCCAAAATGTCCTGCAACTCCCCCTCCACCAGGGCACCGACTAGCGCAGACATTGAGCTCCGTGCTCCACAAATGATTTTTTCCAGCTCACTATGGATGGGCTAAAACTGATGAAATAACGAGTGAAGAAATTAGACACGGCTTCCAAGGGATATTCGGGAGGAAGGCCAAACAGAATCTCTCGGCCAATCACATTAATAGCATAATCGGGCTTCCTCTCAGAAAATCTTAATAGCCTTCCAGCCAAGCGTCCAGACCATTCAGTGTCTCTTGCCAGTATCACCATTACAAGATTGAGATGATATGACATCCATGTTGTAATACCATCCAATTAAGGGTCCACCATTAGGTCCCCAGTCACCAGTAGTAGCTTCCAAGTTAAGCTAAGGGAAACGACCCTGGCGTAGACGACATCATTGCAATCTCACAAACGCACAAAATATAGAACAACTATGAGAGAGATCATTCCCCTAGTGACCAATGGTTGAGCCGCCGAAGGAGAAATTCAGCAAACAACTCCCGAGGAGACCTATATAATTCATACATGGATGCCGACACACTAGGATTAACCCCCAACATAGTGAAAAACTCCTCATAGGTCGGACATATGTCATCTAAGACAATGAGGGAAAACATGATCCTCGAGATACCAAAATTGTGCTACTACTTCCAGCATGTTCTAGTCGATGGGCCGATTACGCCACAAAGAGACCCAACGCAAGTTAAAAGAATCATAATTTACATTGTACAGACATATAGCTTCCAAATTCTTGAGATATGAAGAAAATTATTCACTCATGAAAAGGGCCATTTTGGGAAATAATAAGACAGAAGTCAAGAAATAAGCAAGAAAGAATGGAAAATTTCAATGGGTGAAAAACCTTTCCATCTTACCCCCTTTTATACATGGAAAGCTGGACTAAAGACGAGAAATTTGAGGAAGCCGAATAAATGATTGTCCCACCAAGTACTTTGAAGCTCTAGAAAGTGCAATTAAAGATTTTGGGTGATTTGACTGGACTCACCTGTCGATGGGTAGGACAAGGGTATGCCGATCGGCACTCCCCTTATTTTAGAAAATTCTATCTGACCTTTTTTTGTCAAAATCAAAAATCTAAAAAATAAATCCTTATTTAAAAAAAAAACGAGTTATTTCGTCTTATATTATATATTTATACCCATCCCTTCCTAAAATAAATTTTCTCTTGAGTTATTTTAATATCCCATCCTTTTTACGATCTTAGCAACAAAGTAAAAAATGCATGTAGATTATGTCATTTAAGGGCAAAGACAAATAAAAATATCATTTCATTATATATATTACGACTTGCTTTATTACATTTTTTCAGGAAAAAGAATAAAAATAAAAAAAACCAGAAAAAGATAGCAAGACTCATCCCGAAAACCCCCAATCTCTCATCACTCTAAGACCCCCCCCCCCCCCCCCATCCCTACGACGTTTACCCCGAACATGAGCTGTGAAGCCCCCACTCCCCGATCCAGATTCCTCCTGCAAGGAAGAAAATGACACTAGACAGGAAGGAACCAGAATCGAGTCCCTAATGTAGGCAGTCGTTGAGGCCACCTAGTCCCGGATGTCCCTTAGCCAAGTAGTTGACACCTAGACATGCTGCAAGCAAAACAACAAATACAAAAGGCAAATCAATCAGTCCAAAGTAAAGAAAAAGCCTGATAAGGATAAAGAAAGAGAAGAGATATACTTCTGGATGAAGGACACCCTCTGTCATCTTTAACACACCCAGATCATCCGCATTAGCCATACATAGAGATAACCCTCCAGCTAATCGAAAATTATACAAAGGTGGGGCGAGATGAATGAATGGAACCTCCGCTACCGCTGCTGATGATGATGCACGACTTGTATTGTGGGCGGACCCCGCCGGGATACTCATAGCCGTGCCCAAAATCGCAGGAGGTAGAGGCATGTTCACTACATTATAAATACATGAGGGCACCAAACAGCTCGTCACGAAGTTAAGGTAGTCGTAAGTCACCACTGTGTCAGTATAGGATGAGTAGGGCTCGTCGATCATCACCACCGCCCTGGCCTCCTCTGACATCTCTTGCACCCACCTCATAGACCTCGAGGACATTGCCAGTGGGACCACTACCTCGTCCTTTACAATTTTCTAGACTACTCTCTTTTACGTATACCAAGAATAGTCGAACTCGTGTGCCAGCAGTCGGTGTATCTGCGCATTCACCCTGATCACTTAAGTGTGATGAATAGTCGTCCCTCATGGACAGAAAGTCCCCTGTATTTTTCCAAAACAAAGTCAATACTCACAAAGAAAATGCCAAAAAAGGATTCAGAAGAGAAAATAAGAAATAACCTGGTCGCTTGTTAGGATTTTCAAGACCTAACTAACTATTGACAAAGAAAAAGACTTCTTTAACCGCCTATTGGACTTCTGCCCTGGTACATTTGATAAAAGTTCCCCACTGACTCATCGTATAAAATTATCAAACGGTTATTGAGCCCAATCACCTCATAAAACCACATTTGTAGAAAAGGCAAAAATAAGCAGAAGAAGAAAAAAGAAAAATATTAGAAAATACATAAAGATAAATGAAAAAATTACCTCCGGAAGATATGTGGCTCCAGTAAAAGTCTATCGGCAACACCGGCTAAAAGCATCCAAAGAAGAATAAAGGGTAACCAAAGTAAGGCACCCCCAATCATAGAGAGGGATATTTGAAAATACCCTAAAAATGTAAAAATCATAAGTGGACAACGTCATCGCTCGACGCCGCCAAGAAACCCCCAACAACAAAAGAATAAACAAGCAGGCCATCTGCCTCACCTATAGCCCATCAGTTTTGTCGATCCTTTGACTCTATAGAACCTACCGGAGAAGAGAAATACGGATCGAGTCCCCCAACACCTATCCTCCCCACATATCCTAGTGCAACATCAACTTCCACTGATGTCACCCTCAGAGACCGATCCACCTCTATCTCTATGAACCCCAAGTGTATGGTGTGCATAATGTCCTACCACCTCTCCCCAAGCGCACACAGAATGGCCGTAGAGCGCAGTGTCTCATCCAAAGTAGATGCCAAATGACCAAAATCCATGCAGGAGACCACCCAGCGCACCACCAAAAGAAGATTCTACCACACATCCCTAAATCTCGTCGTCCCCCCTAAATAAAAGCTCGTATAAGATATGTCAATTTGCCAAAACAGAAGAAAAACCTTTGGTCAAATTCAAAGAAAAATGTAAATAAAAAGAAGAAAAAGAATGCCAAGAGTAATGTGGTACTTACATAGCCATTAGGGTTGCTCGCCTATGACGACCGGTAATGCGAAAGCTCGTGTAGAAGAGTGCAATCATTGGCAACAACATCGAAAAGCCCAATGTCAGGGGCACCCTAGCCCACCATTCCAGGTTCGTTCTTTAATTGAGAAATTTCCCATTTTCTGGTCTCGAATGAGGAAAGAATGTAGGAGCATAGTGCTGAAGATATGGAAGCTAGTTACTGGGAAAAATGAAGAGAATTCTCCCCCTTCTATAGGAGGCTAAGGGACATGCCGATTAGTAGTTCCCTGATACGCACCGATCAACACCTGCCTATTCCCCTTCCCAAGGAAGCCCAAAAGACCGTGCCACTGCTGATTGGAAATTCCTAGCTCCCTCTGATCAGAAATACCCCTGAAATTTCATATAAAAAATCCCAAAAATTTCCGAAAAATTTCTAAAATTGCCAAATAAATATTGGAACATTTCTTCACCAAGAAAACCATTTTTCAAGCTCCCAAATCCCCATCTAGGTTAATACCATGTTTCATCCCCAACTTAAACCCTAAAAATCAACGCACTCATGTACCAGAAGCCCACTATCACTCCCTAGAGGGATCCCAAAATCCTCAGTAAAAATTAAATGCTTCCCTGACATGGCAACGTAATATCCTACTCCCCAGTAGGAATTCACGAATTAAACTTTCTGTCAAAAAAATTCTAGTTTCCCCAAGCAGAGCAAGAAGCCCTAACTAGACATCTCTCCCTAGTGGCATCTCCAAGAGACACATTCCCCAACGAAATCCCAAAACCTCAAATCATCAACTGTTTCCCCAGAAGATATTACAGACTAAGAATTTCATCTCCCCTAGTAAAACTATCTTTTTTAAAATAGACATAATCCCCAGACAGATATCTTTTCCCTAGTAAACTCTCAAAAAAGATAAAATAATGACCCCCTAGAGAGAAAACCCCCACATTACAACTTTAGGCCCACATAATTAGTTGCTCCTACTTAAGGCCCGCATAATTGGACTTGACTCATAGAATTTGTCGCTACTACTAATGGTCCTCAAAATTGGCCTCAACCCTTATAATTGATCGCTCCTACTTAAGCTCCTCAGAATTGACCTCAATCCTAAAAATTGATTGCCCCTACTTAAGGTCCTAAGAATTAACCTCAACCCTTTGAATTGGTCACTCCTACTTAAGGTCCTTATATTTGATCTCGACCCTTATAATTGGTCGACTTCAATTAAGGTCCTCAAATTTACCTCGACCCTTAGAATTGGTCACCTCCACTTAAGGTCCTCAGAATTTACCTTGACCTTCAAAATTGGTCGCCCCCATTTAAGGTCCTCAGAATTGACCTCCACCCTCAGAATTGGTCGCCCCCATTTAAGGTTCTCAGAATTAACCTCGACCCTCAGAATTGGTCGCCTTCACTTAAGGTCCTTAAAATTGACCTCGACCCTCAAAATTGGTCGCTTCCACTTAAGGTCCTCAGAATTGGCGTCGATCCTCAGAATTGGTCGATATAACCTTAGGTCCTCAAAATTAACCTCGGCCCGCAGAATCAACCATTCCCAGAATTACCTTAGGTCTTTAGAATCGACCTCGGCCCTCTGAAATGGTAATCCTCGTCCTTTTAGGTCCGCAGAATTGACCTCTTTCCCAAAACATCAAATGGTGTCTATTCGACGGCTTTCATTTGTTTCAAGATCACCCGTCGTGGGGATCTGTAGACACAATATTCTAAGACCCCCTAAGTCTATCCTTAGGTCCCTAGAACCTCCCCAATCCACTAGAAATCCTAGGTCATTCTTCGAGTACATATCTAAAGGCCATCGGGCACTTTCGAACCCTATCTGACTACGATTAACTCCATCGTTAGAATCAAGCTCAATGAATCTTAGAAAGGCCCCTTTCTAGTAGTCTTCCCCATGCATGAAACTTCATAATAGTTCAGACAAACGGACCATTTTACTATCAAAAACTGATCTTGAGGCCATTGGGCACTCTCGGGCCCTGATAAGACGCTAATCAACTTCACCGTAAGATAGAAAGCTCAATAAATCTTTGAAGGGAACTTAAACCCCTTTCCAATGGTCCACCATGTGCATAAAATGGCATAACGGTTTGAACGAATGGACCATTTTCTCCTAAAAACTAATCTAGAGGCCACCGGGTGCTCTCAGTCTCTATTTGACCAAAGTCAACTCTTCAGCTCGAACGAGGCTGAATGAATCTTTAAAGGGAATGGAATACCTTTAAAAATGGTCCACCCTGTGTATGAATCAGCCTTATGGTATGAACAAATGATAAGTTTTACTCTGAAAGGTCATCGGGAACTTCTAGTCCCGTTTGACCAAAGTCAACTCTCCAAACTAAGCGAAGCTCTTTGGAACATCTAAGTCCCTCACACAACCTTTCCAACAGTCCTCCCCATGCAAAATTTGAGCTAACATTTTCGAAGAACGATCCATCATCGTTCGATGATCTTCTGTCCAAAGGAACGGTGGGCGCGTTCGAGCCCCGTTTGACCCAAATTCAACTCTCGGACCAAGGAGCGGCCCAAATATTTTCAATGGTCTCTGAATTACCTTTCTAACTGTATGCCTCATGCGTAATTTGGACTTATGGATTGTTTTTTACGACCGTTCTGAAAAATATGCATGAGACTGCCAATTAGCATATCCATTTTTCTGCCTATCGGCAGTGTGTCTAGGGTTACTGATAGGCAGGACAAGGACAATGCCGATTAGCAGTCTCCCTACCCTATATAAGGAGAGCATGATCTCACCTTCCAGGGCACCTCAGAAGCATCAACTTCAGTGATCTCAATAACATTCTTCTTAAATTAGCGAGGTTTCCTTATTTGAAACCTTTCTCTACCTTTCATTCCCATCACTTTTGACACCCAATTTAACAAAAATATTCCTACATTCTTCATTCACTTCCAAGGAATCTCATCATCAATCAAAATCAATCTCCAAGTCTCCAAAGAAGGTCCAAACATTCTTCTCTCTTTAAATTTCTATATTTTCGTATTAGTTATATATAAATTATTAATTTAGTTTTCACTTTAGATCATACATATATTAATCTTCAATCCTTTATTAGTTATATTGCACATAATATATTTTTTATAAAAAAAAAACAAAAGAAGAAAAAGAGGGTTACACCCATAAATTCCAAAGGAATTTTTCGCCACATTTTCTCAAAATTAAAAACACATTTTTCTTGCACACTCACATAATAAACTCCCATTTGAATTTACGGGATAAACCCCAACCTTGTTCCGCATGCGAACTACGTGAACTTTTATGCCTCTATAGGTTACGTAGGAATCGAGTCCTATTTTCATCAATTTCATATTTTATACATATATTATTCATATATATCATACTTGTGATTCCTACTTGCATCTTATTCAACACATATTATCATTTCATCATAACAATCGATATCTTGATAAGCTCACATATCATATTTTTAATTATTATTTTGTAAGAATTCCTACGGATGACCTCACTCCATCTGTTCCTTGATGTGAGTAGTGCGATTCTGATCTCCACTTATATATACGCGCACACATACTTCACGAAAAAATTAAGTAAAATAGTAACATAAGCCAATGAGAGACAAAAAGGGCGGGATGGGTGCCTAACACCTTTCCATTATATAACTTAGCCCTCGAGCCTCTAAAATATTGATTTTGCAAGCATTAGTTTGTCTTTCATCCTACCCTCTAAAGGCAGTGACAGGTTCTTTTGTCTGTTCAGCGAAAAATAGGTTGATGACTTTATCTCTTTACATCATCCTAAAACTTATAATGATTGAAGCACCCTCCCCCCAGAGTAACGAGGGGTGCAAAAACATTAACCTCCCTCTTTCCCCCGAAGCGCTGGGGATGGGGAAGATTTTGGGATGTCCACAACAATGGGTAGGTATGAATCACCAACAAAACTCTTCTATCAGGCATCAAGCGAAGGTTGGACAATGCCAAGGGGCGATGGGTACATTAACTTCCATCTGTTATGTGGGAATAAAGACAACTCCCAGAAAGTCGATGAAAGAAACTCCATACTCCCTTGCCTATGGCATGGAGGTAGTAATCCCCCTAGAGATCGGACTAACAACGCTAAGATCTGAGATCTTTGAAAATGAAAAAAATGACCATCAAATAGCTTATGAGTTGGACATGGATGAAGAATGAAGGCAACAAGACTCTATACATTTGGTCACCTATCATCAAGGGATGGAAAAGCAACATTATAAAAAGGTCAAAGTCAAGGAGTTCCAAGTTAGTGACATAGTCCTCAGAAAGTTTCTTCCCACCACAAAGAAGCCATCAAATGGAAAGCCGGTGCTTAACTGGAAGGGACCTTACCGCATAGCTTCAAAAGGAGGTGGGGGTCATATCACTTAGAACAAATAGATGGGAGGGTAGTCTCAAGGTTATGGAATGCCATAACCCTTTGGAAGTTTTACCACTAGGTAGTAAGTAAGATAAACACTTTTTTATTATTACTATTAAATGCACAAATAAAACAATACGTAGTTGGTTACATTGAATTGTGTAAAGTACCCCACAATTTGTTTAATCACAAAACCCACTTGCACAAGTGGTATGATCTAAAAAAGATAGGTAAAATATGATCTACAAGTAAATTGACCTAGAGAGGCATAAAACCCACTTGCACAAGTGGTACGATCTGGAAAAGATCGGCAAAAACCCACTCTTGAAGTGGTATGATTTAAAAGTAAATCGGACTCAATAGGCACACGAATACACTTACACAAGTGGTAAGATCTGGGAAAGGTTAGTTAAAACCCACCTAGAAGTTATATGATCTAAAGCAGATCAGCAAGAAGATGAAAAAACCCACTTACACAAGTGGTGCGATTTGATAAAGGTCGGTTAAAACCCACTATTAGGAGTGGTACGATCAAAAGAAGATCGGCCTAAAAGAGGCACAAAAACCCACTTGCATAAGTGGTACAATCTAGAAAAGATTAGTAAAAACCACTCTTACAAGTAGTATGATCTAATGAGGATCAACCTAGAAAATACTAAAGGTTGATTTAGCCGATAACCAAAGATGGTTTTGGCAAACTGCATTATTTACTAAAACTTACTTAAGTTGATTTAGACAATCATCTAAGATATCTTTAGCCAACTTCTTTATTTATAAAAAGTTGCTTAAGGATTGATTTAGTCGAGCACTTGGATGGTTTTATCCGAATTATATTATTCACCTAAGATTGCATATATATTGACTTTAACCCACTTCAATAATAATTGTTCGCTTCATTTTTTAGTAATGTAAGCAAAGAGGCAAGAAAATAAAACATAATAGTAATCAACAATGTATGAAGACAATATAGGAAGTAAAAAATATATTCTCATTAAAAATAACAATTGCCCAAGGCCTACAAAATACCACTAAGGGTCAATAATAATATAAAAGAAAAATATAAAAGGAGTCCCTAATTTTTACTAGCTGACTCTGGAACACCCCTTTAGTAGAGGGATCGGTTAAGGAAGGGGTCAACATCTCCCTAGGGAGATCTGCCAAAGGATACGCCAACGTAGGCTGGGTTGCCCTCGCTGACATTGCCCCTTTGAAGGAATTTCCACCAATCCTTTATTAGAGGCAACAAATTCATAATATTCTAGTTAGGAAGCAACCTCCTGGACATTTTCCTCATAGCCATCATCATAGGACTTCTCGAGGTCGTCTTCTCCCTTTTGGCCCTTAGTTTTTGGAGGATGATTTTCTCCAATGGGTTGTGCTCATGAAAGATTCATAGCTTGGAGAGATAAGAGTCTATTCGACTGAACTCATTATGAGTTTGTTTAGCCTCTATACACCACTTTTGCATTAGCATCGACCTATTCCTCGACCTTTCAGTTCAAGTCCTCAATCTGTTGGTATTGAGTAGAGATCTCGGACTTAAAGGAGATATTCTCATTGGAAGCAGGATCGAACGACTTCTGTTAGGAGGAAGCCTGACTCGAGAGCTCCTATTGAACCTGCAATCTTTACATCAAAAGTAAAGTAACGTTATAACCCTGTTAAAAAAAGAGATAACCCGGGTAAAAAGGTGCATAAACTGATCAAAACTATGTGGTGCGAGCCCTTTTTATGGAGCCTCTCCAGCGTGAAGTTCCTTAACTCCATCAAATTGGATAGTAGCTCAAGTTCCCTACGGGCCGAATCCATCTCCATCACTGCCTCCTTTCCCTTAAAGATGGAGATCTCCTACGTGTGACCCCTATTCACTAGGAGGGGTAGGTTCATTTATCGGTGACCCTATCACTATCTGGGATCATTAATGATGGTTGGTCTCTTGGATTGAGGCGGGGTCTTAAAATCAACATCAATTCGTGTTTTATCAGTTTTCTTCTTCTTGGCCTCTACCCCTTGGCATTACAGATCCCTAAACTCTTTCTCCCTTAAGGAGAGAAACTTCCTCTTCTTCTTCTCATCGACAGAAGGATTTTAACTTCCCTTCACATTGGTAGTTGGTCATTTCTTCAATTAATCTTTGGTAGCTTCTAGGTCGATCGATCTCCTCGATCGACTACTCATATATTCAAGAAAGGATAGGACCGGGGGAAAAGTAAAGTCTTGAACAAAGAAGTTATCTCCATCTTCTACCTCCTCCCAAGGCCGACCTGATACACTAGCTTCATAAGAAAAAGATCAGATCAAGGTCGTACAATGAATCAAAATATCCCCCTTCTTCTTACCCTTCCTTTTCCTCCTCTTCCTCTTTATGTCCCTCCTCTTCCTATTCATCTTTACTCTAACTATAATCAGAGGTAGTGGAGATCGCGTATGAAGCGATGAGATTTGTGTTGTTTAGAGCGGCCATTTCAACAATCTGGACGATCCAAATGACAACTGGGATGGCTATAACATTATAGAGGCAATGGTAAGTGAATTCATAGTTAAGAATGATGTGGGTCACTTTCCAATAGAGGTGGATTCTAAATGGGGTTGGGATTCTCCAAACTTTCTCTAAATCTGCTGAGATTAACTTGGTAATTAGATGGCTTGGTGTTCAGAAAGCGATCTGCAAGTTGAAAATTAGGTCGGTTAGTATAAGTAAAAAAATCAAACCACCTGTGGGAGACCTACTAGGAGTGCCCCCTTACAGCAGGAACCCCAAGCCCATTGCAATTTTAGGATTTGGGAAAATAGGTAACTAGATTACTGGTCTTATCCCTAACTTAGAAATCGTATAATCTGGTGCCCAAAGAAGACCTCAGGTTGTAGCAATACCTAATTTCCTCAAGCCCAAGATTAGTCCCATAAATTAGCTTTATGGCAATTGTTCCCATAATAATTCGATAAAAACTAATGTTTGCTTGGGCATAGAGTATTCCGTAGTAATGGATTAGCCTTATTAGCAACAAGTGAATGGGAAATAGAACTTCCCCCTCAAGTATAGCCACTGTCAAAAAAGTAACCTCCCCATAAGGAAGATCGAAAATGTCTTCCTCCTCGGGGGAGACTCTTAAGACAACATTATCTGGAATTCCATATTGATCACGGAATTCCTGAAAGTTATTGGCTGATAAAACCTCATACTTCCTAAAATTCTAGACATGGTAGAGAAGATGAAGAAGGTAAAGGAAACTAGAACTGAGAACAGTGGAATATAGAATGAGAAAGTAGAAAATTTAAATTACCTTGGCAACTAGAAAAAATAGCAAGGTATAAGAGTGTAGGGACCCTTATACGCTCTAATTTTCCATCTTCATACGGCCATCACAACACTTGGGGAAGCACTTCACGCATGCATTTGCCATTATTAACCTGAATAATGATGTTGAACACATAACTCAACGCTAAAACTATGTGCACGAACAACGTTAGCAATGATTTCTTTAAGCACCTCTATAAATAAGCACGTGTAAAACTAATGCCAGATTAAATAGACACATGGCAAACAAATAAACCAAGGTGTTTGGCCGAACAGCCTGAGAGTCCAACCACACATACAACAATACAAAGTAAGGCCGATCTTTGTGTTTAAACAATCACCCCCACCTTGGGGGGAAATTAAGGGATAAGATTAACTATGCGCACGTGGCTTGAGCCACACAGTGGAACACGTGGAAAGTGGTGAAAGGGGGACACAAGAAGTAATTACCCTAGGAAGATTTAG
This sequence comes from Sambucus nigra, assembly GCA_949130495.1. Taxonomy (NCBI): domain Eukaryota; kingdom Viridiplantae; phylum Streptophyta; class Magnoliopsida; order Dipsacales; family Adoxaceae; genus Sambucus; species Sambucus nigra. The sequence continues at coordinate 577,314,322 of OX422211.1, read as the reverse complement.
ATTTAATCAAATCTCGAATATCTTTTTCAGACAGAGATAAGTATGAAGAAACTCACAAACATGTGATAAACATGGGTGATCCATCCCACATTTGGGACTAATGGTAACTAGCAAGCAATAACCTAGACTCTCAGTTAGCAACACTAGCACTCCCATTATTTCCATCCATTTTTTTATAATACAATCCTCTCCCCCTTTATCCCCATGTATGTAGGCCGGCCTCACGGCTGAATCATGTACATAGCTCTCTTTATTTCATTTTCCTGAATTCATAATATTTTCGAGACAATTATTTAATTATACTATTTATTATAAGAATAATCTCCTACATTTACTATCACTTACAAATGGGGGAATGTAATGTCTATGATAGGGAGAATTTTATTACTTACCTTGGGATTTGATATGTTTTGAGAGCATATGGTTGATTTTCACATTGGTATCAATTGGAATTTCACATGATTTTCACATGTTTTTATCTCATATATATCGCTTGATACTTATCAAGAGATTCCCTAAGTAGGGATCTTGTCTCTTTATGTATGTTATTGCCTGTGTGATGTTGTTTGTTGTTTCATGTGATTTCAAGCTTAGTATTGATGATTCTGACTCGAACCCATGTTTTGACACGACTTTTGGATTATCATATTAGTCTTATTGGATATTGTACATTATAGCTACTACATTCGTTATATGTCTAGTGGAGTGTATGTATTATGCGGGTAATAAGAGATTTCTGGGTTTTGGGAAGTTTTTCCATGGAATAGCCAAAGGAGAATATCAAAAATGTAAATTTTATGAAATATATCTTCATCCTACTACGGTGGATATTGTACATTATATCCTATTACATTCACTATGTTGAAAAGGTCTCTTCAAATATCTCTAGACAAATGTGCGACTTGCTTCGCAGATAGTTCACTCTAATTATGCTCGTCCACACTACAGTGACCTTCGGTGACACGTACAGATTCACGAATCTGTCATAAAGATCTTTGACAATATTCAAGATTTTTAGGATACAAACACCTCAATCGGCTACTAATTGGACATACTAGCCCACAACCACTCTCTCGCATACGCTTTGGGTAAAAGATGTGTCCTTTGGCTTGTCTTGATAATAGGATAACCCATTTGTGAGGTTTTCCTTATTTAAACCATCATTTATCTTAATTTCAAAATAAGTTTAATATTTTTAAGAGAAAAATACTTAGAGATTCTTTTATGTGCATTATTTTCTTCTTCATTTACAAGAAGATAAGAACACACTTGTGAAAAAGAGTGAACCCATTTTTAAATCTAGTTCATCATTTTCTCCTTCTCTTATTTTCTTTAATCACCTCTCATATTAGAGGTTTATTAATATCAAAGAAGACATACCTTTTCATCGAGAACTCATTTTCACTAAACAAACTTTCAATACACTTTGGATCTTTTTCCTAACTAGAAATATTGTGATATTTAATGTTCTCTTTGGGTTTCATATCATTTGTGATCTCCCACGTCCGAAGACAAAGGTTTATGCAACATTGTTGACACATTTTATAACATTGAGATGTTAAGATATTCCATCGACGGATAAGAATCTCTGACTCATTACAATTTGGTGGAAAATGCGTGAAGGTATGAATTAACGCGAAAGTAGTGTAATCCATTACTCCCCTTTGTAAGTATTTATCAAGTTTAGTGAGAACGTTGCATTGTCCCAAAGTTTTTCTTGTTTGTTAGCCCAAGAATAATTTTCTTTGGGTGGTTTCAAATAATTTGATTCTAAATTATATAAAACCCAATTTTAATCCAATTTTAGTTCATTCCTAAAATATGCAACTACTTGTCAAAACAAATGAAATATGCACAAGCTTCAGGAAAAATCCCCCACAGGGGCAAAACCTTTTATATTTTTAGAACTTTGAAATAATTTACAATACCTTTGGCTTACAGAACACTTGATAATCGCCCACGAGTGTAACGCACGCTGTATTCAGCAAATCTTCAAAGCATCGGCTAGAAATCAGCAGTGGTTTACGCACAACACCACCACAAGAACACGCAGCCCTGACACGCAGTCATACACTTCCTAGAGTCTCCATCCACAATAGCATACATCTTTCCAGTTGTAGAGATCTCCCCACCAAGGATGAACAAAAGCTAAGCTCCCATCAAAACTAAATTTTGGGTTCCATAAAACAACTCACACAAAAGCAATGGGATTGGTGAATTGTAAATCATAATTTTAAACCCTTAAAGTGATGGAGAATAAACTAAAAACACTTAAAAACATATTTTGTTAAAACCAGTATTTCTTCCACCCAAAATACAGAACCCTGACACCTTATTTATAAAAATATTTAAGGCGATGACGTGTCAGGTAAAAAGACTTCTCGTTGGAACGAACTGTCATGTCATTTGAACGACTTCTGGTCTCGTTCGAATGAGATGAGATCTCGTTTGAACGACCAAGCACAAATCTCGAGATTCGAATAACAGAGTTTGAAAACTTTTGGAAACCTTGAAATCAAAACTCTTACGAATATCAGAATAGTGATCCAAAAACTTTTATGATAAAAATGTTTTTGACAAATAAAAAACCCTTTAAGAATATTCAAAAATCGTTTTTCATAAAAGGAAAAATATTTTATTTTTCATAAAAAATATCCCAACACTTTTATTCAAATTGTAAATGGAACTTAAACACATTTTACCAAATTCGTCCTTGTTGAGCATGATTGTTGAAGTCGTCTTGAAATTCGGATTGTCGATTGAAGATGTAAGCTTCCTAATTCTTCAACAAACTTGTAGCGGTATACGACACACTAAATCTGACGGACAATGTCCTTACAAATCTCCCCATATGTCTATGCCGGTACAAAATAAAAATATCCAAATTATCAACAAAATGACCTATACAAATCTACCCTCCCAAAAACGAGGAAAGATAAACTTAACAAGTCTTCAAATTTTTTCAAACTTGGATTCAACAATCAACTTTTTAAACCTCCAAGCTTTTATCATCAGGGTGTGTAATCCAAAGAATTTTCAATTGTACCTACACACATGAGACAAAGCAAAAATCTCGTAACATATCGAGTTTGAAATGATATAAACATAAAACATGTAGATTTTATCAAATATCCCCATAGATATACTCCCCTATAAAATCAATAAGGAAAAGAATAAATCACATAAAGAAAATCGGGGTATCACGAAAAAACAAGCAAACAAACTATTTTTGAAATTTTCAATTTTTTATACAAAAATTAAAAAAATATAATGTTAAAAAAAATCACACACCATGAATTTATACTAAGACGATCAAATCGTGGAAATGGAATGAATGGGTGTGAACAAATTAGATAGTAAAATCAACTCAATCATATCATATGTGCAAGATGCATAAGTGTACTCCTAATGAATGAATATAAAAGAATAAACCTTTGGTGTAACATTGTTGAATTTAGATGACATCGTCTTAAATCAAAATCAACAAATCAAAGTCAACATGACTTTCACACCAATAACATCCAAAACGATTTCATTCTTTTTAAAGTCTTTTTAAGGACGTGCAAAGTCATTTTAAATCTCCAACCAAACCCCCTCTTATATATTTTCTTTTCGAGGTGATCTAAACTCTCAACCATTAGAGAATTGGTGAATAACCCTAATGTCCCATTATTGGCATATATTTCTTTTTATTTCCATGCAATTTTTTCAGGATCTTTTAAACCTCTTTGGACCCCGGATAATTATAATTCCTCAATTTTTTATGTCCATGTGACATCCACCGCTTAAAATAATAACGGGTGGCCGGCCCTATACTATATTTAATCAGGAATCTCAGATGGCTCATTCTCAGCATCAACAGACTATACTAAAATAGATAAGGCTAACCACCCAAAACTATAAAAGCAGATGTCAGAATTTAAAATAAAAACATACAATGGATATCATACCAACAATACAAAACTACTAGCAAAGGTAACATGTACACAAGTACCATGATAAAAGAAGTGCTAAACATAACAATAAAATGAATACATATAAGGAAATATGCCCGAATAAGTTGTCAGGACACAGACAGTACAATAACCATAAAGAATAAATATAAATAGCTACAAATAACTCTATGGGGTAAACCCGATGTACAACATGAATCCTATATAGATTTACACAGGTATATGAAGCAACTACAATCTAAATCCCGCAACAGTCCGCATCGATTTGCTATGGCTCCCAAGACTCTGGATAGAAAAGCATCTGGTATCCATGCGGTAGGACACCTGTAGTACAATATATATATATATATATATATATATATATATATATATATATATATATAACATAAGAGAAATATAAACGGGTCAGAGCCCGGGGTGTAAAAATGTTTAGCAAATGTGTTAACCGTGCATAATAAATATAGATACACTATTTCATAATTAAAGTGGAGTCGCACTCTCGTGAAACCCTCAAACTCAACTCTCACCTGCAGCGCACACCTAATCGTGTCCTAGAACTTTAATTCAGCTACCCGACATATTCAAGGACAACCTACTAAACCGAATGCATGTCTTATACCCGCATGACTCGCCCTCTTAACATAACCCAAAAATCCTTTTCATTCTAATCCCACTTTAAATATATACACACACACACACACACACACACACACACACACACACATATATATATATATATATATATATACCTTACTAGGATACATTGATTCCAATTATTCACTTAAACCAGTTATAAGTCTTAGTACATCACACATTAGCATTAGGCTTCAATATATAAGTTTATTCTCTAAACCACATACATTCTAGTACTAAAGGCATAACTTCTCTCCACTCCCAACATTGCACTACGTTTCGTGCGTGGGGCATCTCGCAAAGCGATATCCAAACAAGGAACCCCCCAATACACTACTCCTTGATAATGTTGATCGTTGGGATCCATTATGTCCACACAAATCCTACTACTGCACTACCTAATTATATAATACTATCTGAAAACAGAATTAGAATCTCTATTAAATCCTTGGGTCGATACAACCGCAATTATCTCTAAGTACGATCCTTCGACCCCAGTGAACTAGTACACCAAAATCACCCAAGATGTACATCATAGAAACTTCACATCCTCTTCACCTATAGGATATAAAAATATATATTTACTCTAAACATATATAAGAAATCATTCATTCCTATAACCACGTATACATAACACACATAATGTACACTTTGCAATACACATAACATAAACGGTTATATGATACCAAAATACTGCACCATGCTATCATCTTCCAGGAATTACTCACTTTCTCCTGGAGTCACCACCTATTGGACTATTATCACACCGCCATGGAGACAAAATCAATCATAACGTATAGGAAGCGGTCATAGTTCCTAATCGTCAAGTGAGAACAACTCGTACCCAAGACTTCTCACTCTCAAAATAAAATCACACAAATAAAAATGGACGACTATGACCTGGGGACTATCCACACACTGCTCCTCAAGCCAGGGGCTCACCCTCATCGCGCAACTTCCCATGATAGCATGTGTCGGGTATGCTTCACACATTAAGTATATATATCATTCACACTATATATATATATATACACACACACACACACATATATACATACCATCTCTCGTCCGTATGTATGAAATTTATAAACTCGACTACAAGTGTACATAATTCTCAATATATTAGTCGTCGTTCCAAGCGTATTAACTTAATTCGTTATATAAATATGATACCTCACTTGAAGCATATTCATCCATTACCCCTATGATATGAATAGTCTTCTAATATATCCAACATTAAGGTTATCAACCCAAAGTTTAATGTATGTAACAATCACTACACATCCTATCTATATCCGAAAGCACATCGATATATCTAGTAATAATTCCGACTATTGGCATACACCTAACTAATAGTCTACAAACCTCAAGCTTCATCCTAGCTTTATTCGATGATCCCATTAAGTATGGGAATCTCCATTATTAATCACACATAGATATATAGTAACTATCTCGATGAACATCACATCACAACCTCTACTAGTTGATAGTATAGTCTAATCGTTCTCAATTCTGCCTACGATTCAATTGCTCCTATGAACCCTTAGCATCGAGCGTACATATCCATCATCATACCTCTGAATATCTATTATTAATTGCACACAAATGGGTAATAACTATCTTGACTATAAGTACACACATAACAATTCGATTCGGTAATCATCAAAAGCATATACTGCAATACCACTTGACTTCAAACGCACATACGCAAAAAGGGACTATCTCTAAAATTTATAAACTATTTCATGATAGCCCACCACCATCATATTAATATAATTCGCCTATCATTCAGTCCCACAATCATTTCCTTACTAAAAGAGGCATCCCACCCTCATAATCCATTTCTAACATAAGTCTGAAACCCCCATATTCATCCTAAGGCACAAATCCCTTAATATTATATCATAACCCTCCATAATAAGTCCATTAAGATGGACCCTAAGAATAAAACCCTAAAGAAAATGGGGTAAAAGAAAATCCCATTCTTGGGCTAAAAATAAAGGACCGGTCGACCAGCCCCAGACCCCCGGTTGATCGCGATTCTAAAATTTTCCCTACGAAGAATGTAGTAGGCTTTTCCCTTAGGGCGTGGTCGACCGACCACCTGGCCGTGATCGACCGGCCATACCAGATATCTTGGCACTTTTTCCATTTTTGGACGAACCCTAACTCTCCAAACACCCAAATTTATCCACTTCCAACCATTTATCTTCCACCCAATAGGGTTTCTAACATCAAAACTCATATAGAAATCAACCCCACTCATTATACAACCTCAAATCCATGCATAAACATCAAATGCAAGATAAAATACCGAAAAGCTAGGTTTTGACATATAATCCAAAATCCAATTCTTTTGCCACAAATTATGAAATGAAATACACAAATGAATTATTTATCAAGATTAAACACTTGCCTCAGAATTGTAGAGGTTGAATCATCCCTGAGATCGCGTACGGGTCGAAAATCTCCAAGTTTCCTCCTCTCTCTCTTCTTCTTCTTCTTCTTCTTCTTCTTCTTCTTCTTCTTCTTCTTCTCTCTTTCTCACAAATGAGATTGGATGATTTCGTAAGCCTCTTAAATCTTCAAGACCTAAATCCTAGTTTTAAATGATAACACGCACTCTAAATGACTCGTTTACTCCCATTCGAGTCAAACTACCTTAAAAATATTCCGGAACTGAAATAAAATCGAAGGACAGTTATTTTGACTATCTCGACCCATCCGGAACCAACGGCGCACTCAGAATTCTCATCTGGAACACTTTATAATGTCCTCAATTTTTGGACCTCAATTACCAAATTTTAAAATTCTCCAATTTAAATAAATTTGTATTTCTCCCAAAAATTAAATTTCTCAATCCCCAAAGTCACGGGGTATTACAGTCCAATTTAAATGGAGACTTAATCACAAAGGATAGTCCTTCACCGTTTATAAAATTCACACAAACTCATGACAAATGGTTTAAAAAATATGCACACCTTTTATTATCTTGTTTTATCACATTTGCTTCCCTGTATAGACATAATTGAGATGAAAACACGTAACCAACATGTGATTTGACAAGAACAAACGTCAAACAAATCCGTGCATGTGTGCAATAACGAACAAATTGAGTCAAACATGTAGGTAGCAACACTATTGCAGCTCAAAGACTCCAAACTTTGTGAAGCACATGAATGACACAATATATTGTCTCAAAACACTATCAACCAGTCACATGGATATGGCATGAAGTTGTGACTTGGTCATCCTAAGTGTGAATTCATAAAAGGTGTAAACAAACTACAATTTTTTTTTTTGTATTTTCAGAAAATTTCAAAAATAAAATTTAATGCAAAAAGTACACACATCATAACACTAGCATGGATACATTATGAAGTATAACTAGCGTATGACAAAAGAAACTGACACACTCATTTATAAGATATAGCAAGAGAAGAATCATGTGCGGGTTTCAATATCTCAAAATTTTCTTTGACAAAACTGCACAAATCCATTGAGAGAAAAACAAACCACCCCAGATGCAGGCAAACAAGATCAAACGCAATAAAGTAGCATAACTCGCTCTGATACCAATTGTTAGCCCAAGAATAATTACCTTGGGTGGTTTTAAATAATTTGATTTCACATTATATAAAATTCAATTTTAAACCAATTTTAGTTCATCCCTAAAATATACAACTACGTGTAAAAACAAATTAAATATGCACAAGCTTCAGGAAAAATCCCCCACAGGGGAAAAACCTTTTATATTTATAGAACTTTGAAATAATTTACAAGACCTTTGACTTACAGACCACTTGATAATCACCCACAAGTATAATGCACGGTGCCTTCCGCAAATCTTTAAAGCGTCGGCTAGAAATCAACAGTGGTTTACGCGCAGCAACACCACAAGGACACGCAACCCTGACACGCAGTTTTCAGTAAAGAATCAACACGCAAAAGATCCTCAATGACATGCAGTCATAAACTTCCTAGAGTCACCCTCCACAATAGCACACATCTTTCCAGTTGTAGAGATCTCCCCACCAAGGATGAACAAAAGCTAAGCTCCCATCAAAACGAAATTTTGGGTTCCATAAAACAACTCACACAAAAGCAATGAGATTTGTGAATTGTAAATCATAATGTTGAACCCTCAAAGTGATGGAGAATAAACTAAAAACACTTAAAAGCGTATTTTGTTAAACCAGTATTTCTTCCACCCAAAATACAGAACCCTGACACCTTATTTATAAAAATATTTAAGGCGGTGACGTGTCAGGTAAAAAGACTTCTCGTTGGAACGAACTGTCATGTCGTTGGAACGAGATAGGATCTCGTTTTAACGACTAGGCACAAATCTCGAGATTCGAATAACAGAGCTTAAAAACTTTTGGAAGCCTTGAAACCAAAACTCTTACGAATATGAGAACAGTTATCCAAAAACTTTTATGATAAAAATATTTTTGACAAATAAAAAACCATTTAAGATTATTCAAAAATAATTTTTCATAAAAGGAAAAATATTTTAGTTTTCATAAAAAACATCCCAACACTTTTATGAAATTTTTAAATGGAACTTAAACACATTTTACCAAATTCGTCCTTATTGGTCATGACTATGGAAGTAGTCTTGAAATTCGGATTGTCGATTGAAGATGTAATCTTCCCAATTCTTCGATAAACTCGACATACTAAATGTGACGGACAATGTCCTTACACTGTTAGTGGGTTTTAATCCCCGTAGATCTATTTTTATGCTCTCATTTACGTTTTTCGTATATTTTATCACCCATATACTTAAAAAAATTAAACTAAATTTGGCTGATTAAAATTTGTTTAAGTGTTTTAACATAGAATTTTAGGTTTACAAAACTAATTTTTAGTTTGTCTCCATTTTGGTACACAATACGCATTCTCATTAGTGAGCCAAACTAGGGCGACACATGCTTTCTCCAATGTGGTGCAGTTCACTTTATACCCTGCCAATTTTTTATTAGCGTAATAAATGGATTTCTCCTTACATGATTCTATTATGTATTCAGATAGAATATCCCCAGCTCTAGTATCTGTAACAGATAGGTCCAAGAGAAAGGGGTAAATTAGAGTACAGTGTCTTGAGAACCGAATTTTGGGTGAAGTAGCACTTGATTTTATCGAAAGCCTCTTGACATTCTCTATTCTGGACTCGAGTTAAATTCCTTCAGAGGAGTTTGAAGATGGGCTTGCAAATGGAAGTGAGTTGTATAATCAATCATTTAATATATTATAGCTTTACTAAGAAATTATGAACTTCTTCCTCTGTCCGAGGAGGTGGCATTTCAAGAATTGCCTTAAGTTTAGAAGGGCTTCAATCCCTCTTTCACTAACCATAAATCCAATAAGTTTACCCTCTGTGAGAGCAAAAATTTAGTTCTATGGGTTTAGATGTATCTAGCACTGTCACATTCGTTCAAAGAATTTTCTCAAAGTAAGATAGTGATAGTTTCGAGTTTTGGACTTGATGATCATATTATATTTCCTCAAAGTAATATAGTAAGAATTTTGAATTTTGGATAGTTTCGAGTTTCGAGTTTTGGAATTGATGAACAAAGTAAGATAGTAAGAATTTCCTCAAAGTAAGATAGTGATAGTTTCGAGATGGCGTTGTGGTTGTTTATTTAATTTTGTAAATTCTCACCTAGATGCATACTTAGGTTTAACAAGATAAAATTATTTTGATCTAAAAAATGGTGTAATTGGTGCTTAACTAACATGGGTTGCATAAGTTTAAGAAAAAGTTTAATTTGGCAAAATTCATAGTTTGTTTGGTTTGTATAAATTTGAAATTGAATTCAAATTTATCTTTAAGTAAGATTAAATTTGAAGAAAGTTAAAATTTGGAATTCCGAGAACAATCACCCCTTATTCAAAATTGTAGACCCCTAAATTGGTATCAGAGTAGGTGCACTAAATTATCGTGTTAGATCCTTTTTGGCTTGAATATGAAAAAATTATCATTTTTGAGGTATCTTGTTTTTAATGGTTCTAACTATGCGTATTGAAAAGTGCGTATGAATGTTAGAATAGTTGATTTTCGTATGCTTGTAAATAACTATTCACTTGCTATATCTTATGTGTGATTGCTTGCATGTTTGAGATGCACTAGGTTTTGTACTTCATGATATATGTGTTTGCTAATTGCATGTGCTTTAAATATTTTGTATTTTATTTTATATTTTTTTGGGTCTTATTGAAAAATATAAAAAATAAAATTCTTTATTAGTTTTGCACATTTTATGTGGCATATCCTTGTATTTGAATCCTATACCATTCTCCGTTTTCATGTGGCTAGAACTTTTGGTTATGAATTTTAATTCTTAAAGTGTTCTTTATCATGCTTGCATTGAGTATTTTGACTTTGATTTGCTTTATGGATTCTCCTTATATATGACTCTTCACACACATGCACAAGCTCTTTTAAACGTTAACTTTGCATGTATATTTGACCTTTGTGAGATGTTCTCCCATTAATTTTTTATCTACATGTTCTGTGACTATGGATAATTTGTGCATGTAAGAACTGTTTTCCATGAGATTTATTTGAATTATATTGAAAATAGAAAATACGACGCACGGGAAAGGGCTATAGGAGGAGAAAATCTACTTTGTTGGAAATACGAAGGCAATAAAAAATAGAAAATTTTCTAAAGGCCAAAAAAGTTTAGATTGATCATTCAAAAGAAATAACTTCAAAATAATAGAGAAAAGAAAATATATAATATGTTTATCTTTTGAGGGTGTTTAGTTGAAGATCAACTGCTTTTCACAATGAATCATAGTTATGCTTATTATGTTATGACTCTATTAATTTGTAGAATCTTCAAAATTCTAGGCTTGTGTGCATTGTGCTTCTTTGTTCTTTGAGTTCACTTTACCTTGTCACATGAGGCTATATCTTAGCTGATAAAGTTTGACAATCAAATAGAACTCCATGAACATATTTAAGTGATTGGTTCATAATTCTGTTGTCTTTAGTTTACACCTATTCATTCCGTTTACCACCCCGGTTTAAATAAATTTATGACATATGAGTGTAGAAAGCTTATCGTGTTTAGTGTCTTATATGGTCTTTATACCTATATATGTGTTCTTATGCTTCATTGATATATTTTAATGCTTATATATCTGGTATTGTTTGTTTTGAGTCTTTGGTTTTTCATCTAGTCTTGTATGCTATTTGTTCATATCAATAACTATGTTGTTGCGATTTTTCATTAGTATTCCAGGCTCATTTTAGTTCATCCTACTGATATCATTTTGCTATCGTATCATAGTTGGTATATATTGGTCCTTATGTGTTTTAGTTGTTCTTGTGTTTCCATGTTGTATTGTTGTTCTTGTATCACTATACATCATTGCATGATATAGTTATTTTTCCTTTATGCATATTTCATATTTCATTTAGGGGGAGAATTTGTTTAAATTGGGGAAAAATTAATTATTTTATGCAAATAATCTTTGTCTATTCCTGAATAAAAAGGGGGGGAAATGGTATCTAACTCTTTTCATTTAGGGAGATCAAACTTAGGAAATCTAACTTAGAGGAGGACGTCCTTTCTTGGGTAGATATTGTTAGATAAATGGGGGGATTTAATTTTACAATTAAATTTTTATGTTCCCTATGTGTTTTATGGTGTGTTTAAGTGTCCATATTTTCATTCATGCGACAAAGTTTTAATTCAAGCAACGCTTTTCAGAATATGTGTCAGTCAAGCATCTGTATTTTTTCTTTTGGGTTGGGATTGAGTCTTTTAGATGAGCTTGACAAACCACAGGATTTTCCTTTTGGTTTTGTCCCAGAGTAGCCAAATGGGAAGATTTGTAAGGAAAATTTTTCAATTGAGTCAATTTATATGTGTTGGCTTAATTTCGGAAAAAACTATTTGAGGCATATGATAGAAGTTGTATTTGCGACCTTTCAAGCATGTGATATTTTTTTTGACGACATAGCGGCCAATTCGAAACGATCATATCCTATGTTGTGTTTCGTGCCTCATTTTCGTCATTAACAGTCCAAAGATCTCTCAGGTATGAATGCATATTTTTTGTTGAGACATGAATTTTTTTTTATTCGGTGTTAAAATTTTTGTTCAGCTATTTTGTAAAATAACTTTATAATTTTTCAATAAAAATATTTTTATTTTTCCTAGGTCGTTCGAGCGTGATTTGGTGCTCATTCGAACTAACGGAGTCACTTTTGGGTCTGTGTTGATTTCTCATTGAAGTTTCGTTCTTATCTCGTTCGAATGAGATTGGTTTCTGTTCGAACGAACGAAATATTTTTTGAGAAATTTTAATTTTTTTCATGCAATTTTTCTCTTAACCTCCCACTACTTTTTTCTAACTATTTATGTAGTGCGGGAGTTAATTTTAGATGAGGTTTCTAATCTTGAGAGAAGAAATACTCTTAAAAATTTTCCTTTGATTTTTTGTTAATATTTAATGGTTTAATTTTCAAAACAAAAACCACGTTTACACCCAAATTATTTCATGATCTAAGATTCTACATAATATGTTTGAGATCAATTTTTGGCACCCAGTTAGTTATTCTCTACATCATTAAGATTGTCTCTTGCGGAGGAATCCATGTTTGTTGATGTACATATGGTGGACTCCATATGCGTGACGGTAGCAGTGTCCCATCGGTGGACTCCGAGATGTAGGTGGACTCTTGTGTTGGGCAGAGGTGGAAGGAACGAAGAGTGTCTAGGCTTGTGAGAGCGTCGAGTCGTTGAGTAGTTCTTCTGTCGTGTCCTTGTATTAAATCCATACTTAGTGGACTTGTGGCTGGACCGTCCGAGGTTTTTTCCGTTGTGAGCTTTTTTCGTGCATCACGGTATTGTGGTTGTGTATTTTATCCTGCAAATTCTCACCTAGATGCAGACTTAGGTTTAACAAGATAAAATTGGTTTAATCTTAAAAATTATGTAATTGGTGCTTAATTAATATGGATTGTGTAAGTTTTTTAAAAAAAAAGTTTAATATTGCAAAATTCGTGGTTAGTTTGGGTTGTATAAATTTGAACTTGAAATAAAATATGTGTTTAAGTAAGATTAAATTTGAAGAAAGTTAAAATTTGAAATTTCGGGAACCTTCACCCTATATTTATAATTGTAGGACCCAAAGAAGTGGTATCAGAGCATATAAGTTAAGGAAATTCCGCATTAACAAAAATCATGAAATTTAACTTTAAGTATTGTTTTCTTAGAAAAAAATATAACATGTTCCAAGGGCACATATTTTTATCTCAAAATAGTAAATATGTGAGCACTACAAGATTATCTACACTATAAATTGTATGTCGACATTGTGTTCTTATGAATTTTAGGTTCTTAGTGTATGCTCTTAAGGCACACATTATGGAATCCAAATCAGTTTACACATGACCATCTAATGTGATTATTTAAAATATGGCTAACTCATTAAAATTTGAAAAAGTCTATGTTTGCAAATTTTTTTTTAACCAAGTGAGTATCCCCAGTGCATTAAACTGTTGTATCCTATGTGTATGTAAAATTTTAAATGCCCTTGGGATACAAATTTGGTAATATGGAATTATTATATGCGAGTCTTATTTGAACAGTATTTTCTTATTGAAGTCCTATTAACTAGTCAACCATTAATTAAGTCATATTTTCAAATTTACGAATTTCTTCCTAACTAATACCCCCCCCCCCCTCCCTAATTTCATCCAAATTTAAATTGGCAGTTACTTTTTTTTCCTTTCAAACTTTGAAGAATAAAAACTTTCAATATACAAATCCAAAATTTAGGAAATAGATATTTTTAAAATCTACTAATCGAGCCCCATAAAATAAGATCTATATTCAATAGAAAATAGTAAAAAAATAAAAATGATGCGTTTCTTTCATTTTTATGGAAACAGTAAGCACAATATATATTTACAGTATGTGAAACGTCTCAGATATAAAACGGTTTTATTTTCCTGTGCACATAGTAAATATATATTGTCTGTGTAATTTTTTTCTTCAGAATTTACAGTGTTTATTGATCTTGTTTAATAAATATCTACGAGTAGATTACAAAAATAGTAATTTTGTAAAAAAATAATTCGTAAATTAATAATTATGATTATTTAAAAATTAAAAAAAATATGAAAAAACAAAGTTCAACGAGTTGAGTAACTTTCTTCTAATAATTATAGATGATTAGTTTAAAAGGCTAAATTTATTAAATAAGATTCTCCAAAAATAAAAATAGAATTTATTTGATGATTGAAATTAATAAAATTTCTTTATAAAAAATTTCTTCAAATGAGAATGATATAAAAGGACCTAAAAACTATTTGGTAGATATGGGCCTATCAAATTATATGAGTATGCTAAGCCTTATTGAGATAGGATTACAAATTTGATTATTAAAGTATCCTATCCGGATTGTAGACCCTTTTTTTAATTAGAAGTGCATTATTGGTACACAAGTAAAGTAAGAAATTAAGGGACAAAAGCAATAAAAAGGGGGAAAGAAGACGCGTGAGATGCGGTCTAAAAAGGTTGCCGGAGATGACCGCCGACCGCGTTTATCAAAGACGTAACGCCACAACGACTGGGACACTCCAACAATGAAAACGGATGTGGCCTACTTCTGCGAAGGATTATATGCATTTTTTCTTTTATATAAACTACAGAAAAGTGTTTACATGATCCAGCGTTGAAAAAAAATTGTTAATGACTACAAAGTTCACCTGATGATCTGTATTCATCTGACATCTAAGTTGAGTTACGTTCAAATTGTAAATTTGTGTGCTTTTGAATTTGCTTATTATTTAATATATCATAATTATTATTATTATTCACCACGAATGATTTGGTCATAATTACTATTTGCATATACCAAATAGTCCCTCGGACATTTTTTAATACCCATTTAGTCCAAATTTTTTTATTTTGCCTCAAAAAGTCCTTTGCCACATATTTTGGAGAGGGAGTGCCGCTGGCGCGGACCTCTAAAAATATGAGGATATTGAGTGCTTGAGGGACTAAATGGGTTAAACTAAAAATATGTGTCATTTTTAAAAAATATATATTTATAGTAGGGACTATTTAATAATTGACCCTAAATTTTAACCCCACACGATTCAAGGGAGTTTTACAAATTTTGTATAAAAAGACCAAAAGAAACATGTTAATCAAATATTATAGAAACATGTATTCAAATATTTTTAATGAGAAATTTTTTTTATTAGTTGACAGTTATATAAAAATTGGAGCTAAATTTACATAAAAAAAACTAATTGACATAAAATTCACTTATATCAAGTAAATAGTATTCAACTTTTTATGATATATTATTCTTTTCATGACGATTGTGCTAAAAATAAATTTGACACAATAATTTGAAATAATATAATGAGAAAGTAAATTACATGAGTCACGTGGCGAAACTACTTTAAAAAACACAATTTATATATTTATATAGGAGATATGTTAATTTATAACTAATTCATGTTAGATTACTAAAATGTGGTTCTTTCGTTTTCTTATTGGGTGCATTAAACGTATGTTTTTTTTAATTAAAAAGTAAAAATACAAACATATTAAAGCAATTTAATAAAAATGTAAATAAATGTAGCACTTTTTGATCTATAGTAGAATGCAAATACAATAACAATATAGTTTTTTGGTGTTTAGTCTCATGTTCAAACTTTTATTGCGCTCCTCTTCCATATATTTTTTAAATTGAATTAAGTCTCATAATCATCCAAAATCTTCCTCAAATGCCACATCTCCCTTTCCGCGGGGAATGACACTTGTTTCATAGTTGTTAAAAGATGAACAACAATTAAAAAAATAAAAACATGAGAGTGAGTATAAATAAATATTTAAAAATTGAACTAAATACTTGTAATCCTATAACAATAACATATAGGATTATTTGTTGTTTATTCCTTAAAAAGTTTCATTTAATGTTAGTCGGCAGTGTCATTAATACATGAGTAATTACGTTAATACACATGTAGGATTGATTTTTGTTTATTCCAAAAAGTTTCATTCATTGTTAATTTCAACATATTTTCAATAATAAGTTTTAATTCCTGACAATAACATGATCACATGAATAATTACGCTAATTACACATGTGGTTAATGTCACTATGTCTGAATTAAAATCACCATTTAAAAGAAAATATGTAGTACTAAAAATTATTAAAAAAAAAAAGTAAGTTATAAGCTTTTTGTTAAATACCTTTCAAATATAATAGTGTTTTCACATGTGTTTTGAATTTTATGTGCAAAACCTTTTTACAATAGGAAATCGTAATTGTAACCTCATATCTTTTAAAATAACGATTAAACATTAGATTAATTTGTATAGAATTTTTTAAAATTTTCTCTTTACTATATATATATATATATATATATAGAGAGAGAGAGAGAGAGAGAGAGAGAGAGAGAGAGAACTATCAAGAAATTTGATCCTCTCACCAAAGGTGAAGTTTTTTATCGAATGCTTGAGAGGATTGAGCCGATATAGATGTTTGAAACATGATGTAAATATGAATGCCCCTTAGCTTTTAGTTATTTTAAGTTTGGGATAGTTATATAGGTGGTGATGAGTTAACCCATAATTGGCCATTTTTTTTAGTCCAAAATTTGATCTAAAGATCTTATAGCTTGAGCTTGAGGAGTGCTATAGTTATCTATATTTTTTTTATCAAATTACTTTTTACCAGTTTGTACTTTTAACTTTTTTGTCAAAGGTACATACATATCAAACCAATCTTGTAAGATTTGTCCGTGTGAATATTATTTTTCATTGGTCAAGCTCTTAAGTCGAAATGCCTATGCTAGAAGAAAAATAATATTCATACCTATATTTTTTATCGAATTGATATAATATATTTGTACAATTGACTGAATAATCTTACATTTGACTACAAATATGTTAAGAAAATTCGGTAAGAAATGTAAGTAAAAAATGAAGGTAAGTCTAGCGTGTGCGTACCTATTTTGTCACAAATAAAAGTGTTTTTGCAAATGGGAAAAAAATAATAAATAACAATAATTGAGAGAGATTAATCAAATTGAACATAACAATAAAATGATATTTTAAATTGATAAGAGATATTTCAATAGTAAATATAAATTTGATTAAAAAAAACTTATAAAATATATCAAAACTATTTTATTCTCATTGTATTGAATGAAATGTTACGGACCCTCATTTCTTGCATCTACTATTTTGGAGTTGTGTTACATCGCCTATATTCTCCCACGCGTTATCGCCGCCCCCGCTATCTCCGTCCCTAAGTAACGAATCATTTCTTAACAACTCCACTATTCCTTTTCCCCTATATATATATATGTAAACTTCTAAATACTTCCTCATCATCCCTCTTCATATTTATCCTTTTTCAAAGCTTTTCATTTTCCTTTCCACTCTGTCACTCACATCCTTCTAATTAGATAACTTATACTATTTGTTTTCTTCAAAAACATGAGCAACTACGATCAAACTCAGCCTCAAGGTATGTTGCTATCCTTATGTTTTCTTTCAGACTAATTTTTCCTGTGGGTTTGGTAGGAAGAATTTGATAAGTTTTTTTTTGGACTTTTGAGGATAATTGTAATAACGATACTTTTTTTTTTCACTTGATATTACAGCATCATATCCCCCACAGGGAGCTTATTCTGCTCCACCACCTGCTGGTTATCCTACGAAAGATGATCAAGCTCAAGCTGGTTACCCCTCAAATCCTCCTCCTCCTGAAACTCAATCTAGAGGTGATGGGTTCTGGAAGGGCTGGTCAGTTCTCTCTCTCTCTCTCTCTCTCTCTCTCTCTCTCTCTCATTAAAGTAATATCTATTAACCTGTTATTCATATTTTGTGATCCCACAAATACAAAATTAACTAAAAAGTCGTGATTTTTTTTACTATTTTTGATCCAGTAATTCTAATTCTTTTCTCGTTCACTTATATTAATTTTCGTATTTACTGGTTGGATTTCATTTTCACCTTTAGCGAGTGCCCTAGTTTTCATATTACACATTGAAATCCATTTCCACTTTGAGTGACATCCCCGGTAAAATTGAAAATAAAATTTAATAATTAAATATGAAAATTAGTATACCCTACTGAAAACAATACTAAAAATTATTGTTTAGGTACATTAAATGATCTAAAAATTTATTGCACCCAAACAGTAAAACTTATTTGCTACTTCATTATTTTTTGCACTTGTTTTTTTTTGTATAAAAATTCACAACTAATTTACATCAGCTAAGATAGAGTTTTGACATTTCTTGGGTAAATGTTTAGAATTATAAACATTATTGTTGAAAAATATTATGTAAATTAGTGTCACGTAATGTATATTTATTAAATTGAAGTTTTTTGTGTACTTTATAACTTAAGGAACGAATATTAACTAGTACAGAAAATAGTTTGGGAGTTTTGAGAGAGCGTATGTATAAAACTCTTGTGATGAAACTAATGTTGTATTTTCTGATGCAGTTGTGCTGCCGTGTGCTGCTGTTGTATGTTGGACGCGTGCTTTTGATGATCTAGAGAGAGGAAGTGTTTACTTCTAGACTTTGTATTCATACTCGATTATGTTGTTCCATGCTCTCCTTATTCGTGATGTCATTATTTTCTGTTGGTAATTATGTTTAGCTATTCAGCTTGTTTTTTTAAAGCGGATTTGATTTGTTGTTATTTATCATTATTGAATATAATAAAAGAAGGGTTTAATTTAAGTTCAAGATGCCAACAGACCTAAATGTTAAAAATGGAATGCCTTATTTGTTTAATGGAAGGATCATTTAAGCTTCATATGTGTTGATCTTCCTAAGAAAACTTGTTTATCCTCATTAGAGAATTAAGATAAGACTTAAAGTTCGTTAGGGTATTAAAAGTCATTAGCCTTACAAGAAAAAAAAAGTTATCAATATAAATTTTAAAGCTCGACCTAAGATACGGTAGGGTCATTAATTTCAAGTAATAGAAAGGTAGCGCTATTCGCGCTCCCCCAATATCCTTAGGCACTCCAATTCTTTAACTAATATTGAGTATATCCTTTCTCATTGCTATGAATATAATACCACTATTTTAAAAAAATTTAGTCCAAGTGAGTTTTGATTTTATTTCTAGCATTTGCCGAATTTCAATGGCATTTAAGTGGAGAGAAGGGGTTGACTTGCTACTTACTTTTTATGTTGATAGGATATGCAATTAATATTTTAAATAATTTTAATTCCAATAAATTTAAAAAAGAAATAATGTCTATTTCCTAAAATATATTTTTTTAATATTTAGTCCAACACATTTTAAAAAATAATTAGTAGTCCCTATAGTGACATTAGCTGGACCCATAATTAGTGTCACTATCCGTGTTGAAAAAACATTATTCGTGTGTGTATTGGTTTGTGTTTGTGTTTGGTAAAAGAAAAATAAAATAAGATTTTGTATCGTGTCACTTTACTTGGATCGTATTCGTGTTAGGTTAAAAAAAGTTTTGTGATGTATCGTATTTTAATTGGGTCGTATTTATTTTTGGTAAAAAAAATAAAATTTCGTGTCGTATTGCTTTTACTTGGCCGTATTTGTTTTTGGTAAAAAAATTAAAAAAAAATTCTTATTGGGCAACATTTTAAATTGGTTGTGTTTGTGTTTTTGTAAGAAAAATAAGATTCCGTGACAGGTCGATTTTACTTGTATTATGTTCGTGTTGTGCTAGGTTAAAAAAGATTTCGTGTTAAAATGGATGACAACACGAAATATTTTTTTTAACCTAACACAACATGAACACAATCCAAGTAAAATCGACCTGACACAGTAGCTGACGTCATCTCTTTGATTTTCAAAAATTCTTTTTTGGAAAAACGTCGGCAAGATGAATATGCGGACATATACTTTGAAGGCTCGTGATTGTGGGACGCATATTTTATTTTCAGTTGCCAAGTTCCATCTCTTTTCTTTTTTTCTCAAATCTGAAATGGACAATTTATAAGTCGCGATGCGATTGCCCTTTTTCGTTGAACCATTGAAACACTAGTGCCATGATAAGCCTAGTGTTTCGATGCTTATGGTTCTCACGACTTATCATGGCACTAGTGTTTCGATGGTTCGACGAAAAAAGGCAATTGTGTCGCGACTTATTAATTGTCCATGTCAAATTTGGGGAAAAAAAGAAAAGAGATAGAACTTGGCAAGTGGAAATAAAAAATGCCTCCCACAATCACGAACCTTTAAAGGATATATCCGCACATCCATCTTGTCGACGTTTTTCCAAGGAATAATTTTTAAAAATCAAAGAGATGACATTGGCTAGTGTGCCTGGTTGATTTTACTTGGATTCTGTTCGTGTTGTGTTAGGTTAAAAAAAATATTTCGTGTTGTCATCCATTTTAACACGAAATCTTTTTTAACCTAACACAACACGAACACAATTCAAGTAAAATCGAGCTGCCATAGAATCTTTTTTTTTCTTAATTTAAAATGTGGAACAATAAGAAATTTTATTTAATTTTTTTACCAAAAATAAGTACGGCCAAGTAAAAGTAATACGACACGACATGATTTTTTTTTTTACCAAAATTAAATACGACCCAATTAAAATATGATACATCACAAAACTTTTTTTAACCTAACACGAATACGATCCAAGTAAAGAGACACGACACAATCTTATTTTATTTTTCTTTTACCAAACACAAACACAAACCAATACACACATGGATAATGTTTTTCAATACGGATAGTGACACTAATTATGTGTCCAGCTAATGTCACTACAGGGACTACTAATTATTTTTTTAAATGTGTTGGACTAAATATTAAAAAAAAATATTTTTTAGGAAATAAACATTATTTTTTTTAATATTTATTGGAATTAAAATTATTTAAAATATTAATTGCATATCGGACAATTTTCTATCAACATCAAAAGTAAGTAGAAGTCAACCCCTTCTCTCCACTTAAATGCCACTGAAATTCGGCAAATGCTAGAAAGAGAATCAAAACTCACTTGGACTAAAAATTTCTAAAAGAGTGGTATTATATTCATAGCAAGGAGAAAGGGTACACTCGGTATTAATTAAAGAATTGAAGTTCCTAAGGATATTCGCGCTCCCTAATAGAAATCATACAAGGATCCGCTAGAGAGAAAACAAAAACTCTATGATGTAGATTTATGCAAAAAAAAAAATTTTGAATGGTCGCAGATGCATTACACTCATTATATTATTTTAAAATGAATTACTTTTGATTTATTCATTTATTTATAAAACCAGTTAATTTGTACCTTTTATTTTGAAATTAAAGGCTTAGATGACCACTATACCATATAAAGTTGTTTCATAACTCTAGAGAATTTGAATCCTGGAAAATTAAGTACGTGAGCTCATAGCTCAATGGTACCTGCATCATCTTATAAGTGAGAGGGTGAGAACTTCAAGGTACGGCTTCGTCATGACATTTGTAAAATGAAGTTTATTCTTTTCATAATTCCATTTATTTGAGAGTGTGCAATTATCTAATGACGTTAACTTATTAAATTCAGATAACAACCCACACCAATTTTTAATTCTTATAGAAATAGAAACATGCAACTATGTGATTCAAAACGTAAATTAAGAAAGCATGTAATTAAAACAGAGTTTCAGGAAAAAAAACTTTTCGGGTAAATTTTTTTACTCATTTTATAAAATTTACAAATCGTAACTTATAAATTTTATACATGAAACTACTATGATCCTCTCAAGAATCACAAGATCGTGGCCTTCCTTCAGCTATATTCCTCATAGAAACCTCAGTCCTCCATCTTCAACAGTGAACCCCTTTAGTTTCACAAGTTAGACATGAACATGGTTTCTCCACAAAGGTTATATATGCAAGGATACAAACTATAGGGTTTAAACTTGATTCACTCAAATATATTTTGGGAATGTGATTTGTGAATAAAAAAGGCTCAAACTCAAAAAGTTGAAAACTTTACTAAAGGTATGCAGAAATAGTTATGGAAAAAGTCTTAACGAAAATAAACACGAAACATGTATTTATAAGACAAACACAAATTTTAAGGCGGCGACTCGCTCGAACGAATTTTGAAGCTCGTTCGAACAAGAATGGAACATCGTTTGAATGAAACTAATCTCGTTCGAACGAATGAACCATCTCATTTGAAAGAAGTTTAAACGACCTTCAAACGACCTAAAACAGTACACCCTCGTTCGATGCTCGATCGAAGTAAACTTCAAACGAGACTTCGAATGAAAAGATGATCTTGTTTGAACGATATTCCCATCTCATTTGAAGGAGATATGTCCATTTTGAAAACTTTTTAAATAAAGAAAATTGACTTGATTTTTAAATAAAAAATAATGTCTCCAGTTTTAATAAAAATAAACATCCAAAAAAAAATTCAAGGAATAAATTCAAACTTAATAGCATGATACCTTCACAGAGTGAAAATGTATGAGAGTTGGAGATGTTGGATCTTCGGACTTCGTGACATCTCGAATCAAACGGTAGCGGGATATGAAAAAAATTATATTAACCTAAGTTATGAGCAAATTATGCTCTTACAAGTATCTCCTTTTTTGGTTATTCCGGTACAAACATAAAACCGAAATCTAAATTACAAAAGAAATAACCTAAGATAAATAAAATATCCTAATACGCTCCCAGATCCTAAAAATGATAGGTACAAGATAAAGTTGCCTTCAAAGTAAAGTCTTCAAATCTCCAATTCTTCTTGTTATCTCTTGGGCTCTTTGTCTTCATTGAGTGTAATCCAAATATGATCTTCCAAAAGTACCTACACATATGAAAGAAAGAAAATAACCTCTGATGCATCGAGTTTGAAATATAAAAATAAAATGCATAAAGACAAATTTCCCCCATAAATTAAACTCATGTAATCTCCATCGTACTTTGTTCTCCCCCTTTTATTTTGTTCGAAATAGATAAGGGATAGAAACTAAACATGAAATATAGGGAACATCACCAATAATGAAAAGATATCAACACAAAAAGATATGAATAAATAATTCTGCAATGATAATCTCAATGGTTCCCTAAATTATTTTTTAAAATTTCAATTTTAAGAATTTTTTTTACAAACACAACACACCATGGAGAAACACAAAAATAACCGAATCATGCAAACGGAATATAGGGGTGTGAACACATTCTATAGGTTAATCAACAGAGACAAACATAACATTTGTGAATGAAGGAATGAGACACCACTAACGCAAGAGATCAAAGTTTACCTTAGGTGTAAAAATGGTGAACTCAAGTGAAATCGACTTATCCTAATCAACTAATCAAGACCGTGAGTAATTTTCACACCAATAATTCCCAAAATTGTGTAATTCTTTACGAGATTAACTCTCTCAAGACTCACATATTGAATTTTTTTTCTCTCAATTCTTTTTGAAGAAATCAATGTTCATGTGTAGTGAAGCATCAAGGTTCTTTGAAATTGGTCTGACACTTTCTTTTTGTTTTATGTTCTTTTAATCTTTGAGGCTCTTTTCTTTTTGCAAATGGAGACTCTTCACGCAAAGTTAACCTGTCTTTCACAACCCGATTCCATTACTTAAAATATACCAAAATTTATCGAATAAATATTTTTCTATATATTTTTTTAATCCGGGCAATGGTTATTACAAGTACTACTTTTATTATCTCATTTTTTTACATTTGGTTCATTTTAAAAGCAGGGTTGAGATGAAAACACTACAATCGACACGTGAAAGGTAAGTGCAATACTCAAATAAGTTCGTGCTCGTGTGCATTAAAGGTGACAATGAGTCAAACATAGTAAGTAGTCATCATATCACATCTTAATGACTCTACTTATAAAGCACAAAATGAATTAGTGTCACATCTCAAAACACTACAAAATAGCCACGTGGATATGGAATGAATGGATGACTCGTACATCTTTAACGTTCATCCACATATGGTGTCAAAAAAAATATAAAACACTTTTTGGATTTTTCAAAACTTTTATAGGAAATAAAATATTTTTGTCTTTTTCATTTTTACTTAAAAGGAACCGAAAATCCTTTTGTATTTTAAAAACATTTCAAGAAAACTAAAAATCTTTATGGATTTTTTGAAAAATATATTAAAATAAAAAAATATAAGTACAATGATTATATCTAATAATAAAGATGTATGATATAAACTTGAAAAACATCATATGATAGAAACAAGTCTCAACCTCAATCATTAGGTCCGGAGGAGTTCTCCAAGGAGATGACATCCTATGAAAAACCTCCATCAAATCTTGTGATGTCTTGACCAAATACTCTACTTGCTCTCCAAAACTCTTAAAATCTCTCATGTTATGTGCGAGAGCATGTAGAGTAACAAGTGTGGTAGTGCGTGCGGGAACTCGTGTAGTAGCATATCGTGGAAGATACCTATGAGACACTATCCCTAACTTAAAGAAAAATTCCTTAAGGAGACCTCTTTGATTACAATGTGAAAAAATATAAATGGGCATAGGTCCACCTCTCTCAAAACGTCTAGGACGAGCTCTCCTACGTGGATTTGAATGCGTTGGTAGGTTAGGTCGAGTGTCATATGGATCTGAGACAAATTTAAAAATCTTCTTGTGTGCTACATGGGAAGTGGACGCACCGTTATAACCTATTCCTAGCCTCTCAACATTACCTAAAGCGGGACCGAGGAGCTGAAGGTCCCTATATAGAACACACTTAGGATTAGGGCTTATTTTATGTTTAGCTATATAGACCTTCATCTAGTTGGACTTAAATTTTGACAAGATATTTTGTGTATTTATGTTTGGGTCTAGTATACCTATGCCAAGGCATCTCCTCAGTCTACTACAACTCTTAGTATTTAGCTCAAATCATTTCAAGTGAAGGTAGTCTCTCACACTTTGCAGAATTGGCTCATTAAGTATTAAATCTATGTCACATATGACACATTACATTGCATCATTTCTTATGATATGTATTTGTGTGTTTAAAAGGGATTTTTAAATATTTTTAAAACATTTTAAATTAAATTAATTCATAATTTAAATTGGTTGGTACAATTAATTTAAATTATAAAGAATAAGGGTAAAATTATAAGAATAATATTTTTGTGTGTAAAAATATTAGAAGTATTTTTTAGAAATTTTCTTATAGTTTTTAGGAATTTATTTGATTTATTTTGGGATTAAAAATGAATTTAAGCCTATTTAAGATTGTAGTTTAAACATTATTTTTATTCTGTTTTTTCTTACCTGTTATGAGCATGTTGTATTCCATTTATCTTACTTGTTTTAAATTATTTTATTAACAATTGCCAACGGTAACTACAGCTGGCTTCCACTTATTTATACACCGATTTAACTAACCAAAAATAGCACGCGATTTTTGTCATTTAAAACATCTGGTTTCCATTTCTTTTAATAATTCCATCGTTTTATACAACAGTTTTGTATGGTTGTTAATAGTTGGCTCCTCGTATCTTTGCTTTAATGCATTGTTTTGTGTTTCTTTAAGAGACACTGGACTTATTTTTTATCTACGGTTGTGTGTGTATTTTTGCAATCCATGTGCCTTTCCTTTTATCCAATCAGCTTACACTACTTATCTTATAAATAAGATCTCATGAGTTCCATTTTTTGATGAGCTGAGAAATTTTTAGAGAGCCCAAACTTTACCCAATTCGAAACTAAAGAGAGAGAAGAGAGAGAGAGAGAGAGAGAGAGAGAGAGAGTTCATACACCACACACGTGCAATGTTTAGTTTTAAGATTTTATCTCTTCTATAGATCAAATCTAACATCATGACACGAATATTGTTTTGAATAACTGTTTTGTGTGTTTGATCCTTTGAAAATTGTTTTTGAATCCTTTCAAAATATTTTCAAGAACTCTCAAAATTAGGGTGTGATTTTTCTGATATATACGTATTTTTAAAACCCTAAATATTTACTTCACTTCTGTTTTACAAGTCTAAACCGTTTGAAAGTGAAATTTATCATCAATTCTCTATATTTGTTAAGATTTGTTTTAAAAATAATTCTTTGTGTAAATTGGAGTATATTCTGTTATATCTCTTTAAAGAGATAAGATACATCACTGTCATATATTGTTGCTAATTTTCCTTCAAGATCCATGATATAACTGTTGGATGTTTAGATTTTATGTTTAGGTACACAAAAACACACAAAGTTATACACGATTCCTGCTTAGATATATTTTATTTTGTTAGATCTACCTTAGACCTTTTTCTTGTATAAATTCGAACATTATTTCACACACAAATCGCGTGTATGTGTATTATGGTTCAACTATTTGATTCTGAGTCACTATTCGTTTAAAACAGTTTGCTTTAAATCAAATCTAAGAAATTTTGGTTTAATTACGTTTAGATCTGATAAAGGTTTGGATATTTAAACCTAAACAGTTAAGGACCTAATTTGTTAAAAATTAATACTTGAATATCCTTATATACCTGCTTGACCTGCATACTTGAACTATCGTTGAACCATCTTGATTTCGGACTAAAGATTGAGAACATAAAACTGTTGGACTGATTTGAAAGAATTGTAAAGAACTCTTATGAACTCATAATATTGTGTATAATAAGGTTTTATATAAAACTAATTTGAATTTGAGTTTTAAATAGACTGAATAGGTTATTAGATTAAAGACGCTTTTAATCTAAAACTATTTTTGAAAACAGTTTTGTGTTTTGACAATGTGCTTAATATGTTTGAATATTTGTAGTCATAAACTTTTTAGTGTATATCTTAATTGTGCCTAATTTTTGTGATAGTCTTCATTGTATAATCTTGAAGTGATATTTCAGGAACTGTAATTCATTGCATATCACGTACTTAGTGTTGTTCACTCACATAACACATTGTACATTTAGGAACTTATTTTATTTGTACATATCTAGCTGGAAGGGGGTGCCCCACCAAAGATTGATTAGCCAAATTGATCTTATAGTTGGGAAATAAGGAATGAAGACAATGATCACTCGAGGGAGCCACCACGAAGACCTTCCACATATATTGCCCAAAGGACCCCTCTCGAAGGCCAAATTTATTTGAATAATGATATCTTGTAATATAGAGCAAAATGTATTTTCTTGTGTCATACATTTATTAATCAAGCTTTATTTGTAATATGGGCGAGGTTGTTCGGTATCCTCGAGGGACTATGCCTAGAAGAGCATAGGAGAGAATATATGCTATATCAAACGACATCCTCTTCGGAACCTTACAAGGACATGGTTTGGAGGATTGAGAACAAGGAAACATTGGGAATGCAATAACCAACCCTCTTGGCACACTTGGGCAAAAAACTTCATCCAGTACAAATGGTTGCTCGATCCACTTACAGCCGAGATACCACGATTCAAACCGACTTGGGGGAACCTCCTCAAGGAATACCAATTTTGTATATTTGGCCTAGAAACAACTCTTAGCCAAAAAATAACATAATAAATTATGGGAGCCACTTCCCAGCCGAGCTACCTCAAGCTATACACCATCCGCTCGATTAAAGTGATTACACGTCTAGTGGAGTCACTGTTCATCCACATTGTGACATCATATCGTTTGACTTTGGGGAAATCAAAATCCTAGCACTCAATTGAGATTACCCTTAGGATGGATGACCTAGGCCACCAAACCTAATTTCATAGCCGTTCTGAGGCAAGCCTTTGAGCAGTCATGTCACGTCCCTCATTGATGCCACCATGCTTCTAACAGGTTAAGCAGTTTCCTGCCAAAATATAATATCCCATGAATTTAATGAAGTATCTTGGATATTAATGCAATGGTACTTCGGCATTTAAGACCAATCAATCATATTCAATACAAGCAAGGTTACTCGAGTAACCTTGACTACATATAAATAGTTCAATCAAATAGTTTACAAGGATAGAAATATTGATACCGAATTGCTGTTGGATTTTCCTCATCTACGAGAGCTTCTGCGAGAAAAAAAAATCATTGTCCAAACATTATGCTTACATCCATTAATACACATATCATTGAGCATTAACTGAGTTTTGAGGTTCCTGCCTTGCCTTTATTGTGCCTGGAGTGCTTGATCTTTCTCCCTTCAACGAAGTTACTTGCTGGTCCCATTTATTTACTGTGTTACAATGCATTTATAGTGTAAATATCTTATTTAATACTGGCTTGAATATTGAATGTTGCTCTCTCTCTCTCTCTCTCTCTCTCTCTCTCTCTCCCTCACATGTATTTATCATCAATATTAAAACTGTCATGTGCATTAATATTGATCTTGATAAGGGGTTATGCCTCTCTTGATACTAACTATATTCCAAGAACCCACATCTTACATTTGGTGACTCCACCGAGGAGGTATTCTCTTTTAAAAATATGCCAAAGGATAATACCTCCCGGATCATTAATTTTAATCCCATACAGTGTGAGGAAGAGGCAAATTTGGCTACATTGCCTGAAGGAGTGAGAATGATGCAAACGGAGTCTGGCACATCTGCTACTGGTGTGACAGAGATGGCAGGCGCACAGGCTGGAATAGGCTCAGTGCAAATGGTGGGACTCATAGGGTTATTTATGGAGTTCATTAAAACCCCAACGGCCCAGGCGATGCTAGGAATTATCGGAGGAGATAACTCATTCACGATGACATCGACGGGGATTACAGCTCCCTCCGTTACGGGTGGATTTACCACTTCTTCTTTTAATAGTGTTCCCCGTACTTCTCCACCTACTTTCGATAATGCACCTCCCACCGCTCCACCTCCCTATATTCCATCTGTATCAGCAAAATTGATGACTCAAGGCTAGGGAATGGCCTTAATGGCATGTATAACTGCTGAAGGTGCCGGGAAGAGTGCACCAGCTATGCCAGCTATCATGATAACGTCGCTAATTAACTCCCCACAAACTATCATGGAAGATAATTCCTCGGTGTACTATTACTTTCGTACTCCATACCCAGAGGAATATAACAATGAACCCTACCCAGTAGGGTATATTCCACCAATATTTGAAAAGTACATGAGGAAGGTGCAAACCCTAAAGAGCATGTGAAAAGGTTCATTGAAAGCCTTGGGGCCCATTATAATGATAAAAAGTTGAGGCTAAGGTAGGCTTTGAAATATCTAATGGAGAAAGCCTCGCGTCGTACTCCCATTAGGCTCCAGGTAGTGTGGCCACTTGGGAAGAGTTGTCTGCTTTGTTTGTACAAAAGTTCTTTTTGGCTAAGGATGAGTTTACACTTACACAACTGGCATGCGAGAAGAAAAATCTAGGGAAGGATGTTATTACCTAAATTAAGAGGTTTCATGAGCGCTCCCTATATGTAAGGGAGGAAACGCGAGATGATAAGCTCTTGCGAGTATGTGCAGAAGGGATGCTGCCAAAATATATCTGCCATTTGATCAATGAAACGCGAGAGGGTGCGTTCGAGGTATTTTTGAAAGCATCAAGGAAGATTGCCTTATTGGTAAAGACAACCCTTACCTTATCAAGTTTATTACTAAGTCCATCATCCACCTCAGGGAGGGGAATACCCTCAAGGGTAAATTATGCAGACGACGGATGTAAAGGGGAAGGCAGTGGTGACCGAGGAAGAAGAGGCAGAGGCAATAAAAGAAGGTTCGAAGGCAAGGGGGATCCCCCCAAACTTCCATGTTCGATGGAGAAAGCTCTAAACCTATATGATTTTGTGGTTCGATACAAAGTTTATAGACCAATCAATGTCACTACAATGGAAATTTCTCGAGAGGACGGGGAGAAGCCGAACTATTGTGCACTTCACAATAGGGTAAATCACCAACCAAGGTATGTTTTTTGTTGAGGCGATTGATAGATTATGATGTGAGGAAGGGAGACATTGAATTTCACCAAGGCAATGTGAACAATAATCCTTTCTCGGCTCATGGTCCCCATATGGCCAGTGCTTTTGTCGAAGAGGCTAAGCATCTGTTGAAGGAGTAGTGGATCCTTAATAAAGACTTTAAGGAGTCTTTGGAAGAATGCACCTACAAGATGGCTTAATGGAGCTGGAAGATAAGTCAGACAAAGATAATGAAGTTGAAACTGACCCCATCGAAAGTCTTCGCAAACAAAGAATGGCATGTTCTCTAGAGACAGTAAGCACAATGATAGCCTATGATGAGGTTGCTTACAGAGACGTAGAAGAAGTTTATGAAATTGAAGAAGAATAAATAGATCCTTGGGTTGAATTCACATTAGTTGTGCGCTCAGAGAAGTTTAGTTGGTTATTCGATCAGGTTGGACTACCCGAGCACTCACGACTGGAGGTAACTCGAACCATCCTGGAAATTGCTAAGAAGAACATGATGCCACATTAGAATTCTTTATGTTATAACATCTACGAAAGATGTGTCTTCTCGTGTGTGTTATTGGACGGGGGAGCATCCATTAACATAATGCCCATTGGGTTGTCTAAAACAAGAATGATACCGCACTCCTTGGTAATTTTGGGGTACGACAACCAGTCATCTAAATCTGTGGGATATGTCAGTGTGGGCATTACAATGGGGAATATTACTTCCCACATTAAATTCCACATCATGGATTATGAGCTATCATACCAGCTACTAGTAGAAAGGGGTGGATGCATAACCATGGGTTGGTGCCCTCAACTTACCACTAATGTGCTAAGGAAAACATAAAGAGAAAAAAAGTGGTGATTCGAGAATCTAAGAAGCCTTTCACGAAGGAAGAAGCACACTTGGTGGACGCTGACTTTTACACCGAGTTGTTAGAGGAGGCCATGATGGTAACAAAGTATACTGGAGGAATAAGGATTTCAAGCACTCGAGAGAGGATATGGGCACCTACTCGACCAGTGGTGACATATGAAGAAGAATATGATCTGGAGCTAGTGAGAGCCTCAAGTTTATCGAGGCAGCTACGTGATCGAATGACACCACACATTGACCCAATCGAACACCAAGTCCAGACCAAGAGTGTTCTTAGTAGGCACTTTGCGAGAGTGTTAGAAGAGAACCGGCAAAAAAAGCCTCATCGGGAGGAAAGCTCTTGACAGTTCAAGAGAGTGGTGTTGCCTAACAAAAAAATTATCTATAAGTTATGAAGGTGTGAATGGGCAGCTAAGAACCTAGACGACGAGGCTGACCCAATTTTTGAATGCTTTTTAGTAGACAACTAGGGGCAATACTTGATGATTGATAACTCCAACATCCAAGAATTTATCAAAGAGGTTGAAGAAGAGACTGAGTGGATGAAAGACAGACCTAAGCCATAAATTCAATAATTAGAAAAGATAGATTTGGCTAAGGAAGGTGATGAACTTGGCCCCATATTTATCTCGATGGACCTGAAAGGAAATCCTCGAGAGGGTCTGATCAAGTTGCTATAGGAATTCAAAGACAGTTTCGCATGGAATATACCGAGATGCCTGGGGTGGATAGAGAAGTGAGATGCCATAAATTGAATGTTTTGTCATCGGCTATTCCAGTAAAGTAGGACACTCGAACATACAAGGAAGAGTTAGATCTGAAGATCAAAGAATTAGTTCAAAGGTTGCTTATAACTAGCTTTATCTTCCCCATCCAGCACTCGATTTGGCTGTCTAGTATCGTGCCCGTGTGAAAGAAAGACAAGAGTCAAATCCAAATCTGCGTAGATTTTAGGGATCTGAATCGAGCACGCCCAAAAGATGAGTTCCCATTGCCTTCCATTGATAGCCTAATCGATGCAACAGAAGGGCATGAAATGTATAACTTTATGGACGGTTATGTAAGGTATAACCAGATCAAGATGGATCCCGCTGACGTTGAGAAGACCATTTTTCGAACGCCTTTGGGCAACTTCATGTACACAGTTATGCCTTTTGGTTTAAAGAAAGTAGGAGCCACCTACCATAGGACCATAATTGCTATTTTCTATAAGATTTTCCATAAGATAGTGGAATTATACTTCGATGACTTTATAATCAAGTCCAAAAAGGAGACTTATCACTTAGATGATTTGAGGAAGGTGTTCACCCGATGCTGAAAGTACAAATTGAAGATGAACCCTCGTAAATGTACGTTCGGGGTAACAAGTGAAAAGTTACTCAGGTTTGTGGTGAATCTACAAGGTGTTGAAATGGACTTGGATAAGCAACTATTCATCCTTGATATACCAAGACCACAATCAGCGAGGGAGTTGAAGATATTCTCAATAAAGGTCTCCTATCTGAGGAGGTTTGTCCCAGGGATAGTCGAAGTGATGCATCCACTGATGGATCTTTTAAGAAAAGGTTCCAAGTTTGCATGGGAGCAGATGCACCAGGACACCATAGACAAGCTCTAAGTTCTCCTCAGATCCCCTCAAATGTTGATTCCCTCAAAAGCAGGTATCCCTTTACGTTTATATCTCACATCTACTGAATGATCTATTGGGGTGTTACTGGCCCAAGAGATGGATAGTGTGGAGAAACCTATTTATTACTTGAGTAGGATTATACATGTGCCTAAGGCCAGATACACTAGCATTGAGAGTAATTGTTTAGCCCTTATATTTGTAGGATAAAAACTCAGGCACTACTTATTATAATTCACAATCCATATTGTAACTAGGTGTAACCCTTTAAAGATTTTGCTTGATAGAATTGTACTAATAGAAAGGGCATCCCGATGGTTCTTAACCCTCTCAGAATACAATCATAAGTTCATAGTGCCTCGATTCATCAAGAGCCAAGCTTACGCAGAATTGATAGCTATCTTTTCTTTTGGTACATTCGAGCCACTAACGGAGGAACTTCCGAGTGATGATCTCCTAGCCAACTTTGTCGCAACCATCTTGGACGAATGGATCATGGATTTCGATGGTTCATCAGCTGAAAATAAGGGGGGAGCCAACATCATCTTGAGGAAAAACGAGGAAGAAAAACTATCTTTTAAGTTGGATTTCAATTGGTCGAATAATAAAGCCGAATATGAAGCGCTGGTACTGAGGTTGCTCAAGGCCCTTAGAAGGGGAATCCAAGTCCTCACGATACAAGGAGACTCCAATTTGGTGGTCAAATAGGTGATAAGGGAATTTGCCTTAAAGAGCATGAACTTGGTGCCTTTCCGAACAATTATACAATGGTTGATCAAGCAATTTGAGGTGGCGAAAATTAAAAGGCACCGTTGATGTAAAAAATTAGATCACTCTAATAATTCAATCACACATAAATAAATGAGACAAAGAATTTTAAAGTGGTTCAGCCTCATAAGAATGGCTTACGTCCACTGTTTTGATATTGCTGTTTGTATGGGAATTCTCGATTACAAGTTATCTCAAGAAATTCCGGTCTGGGGCCCTTTTACAATGAGGATTGTACAATGTATTTATAGCCCTGAGGCTGTAATGTGAAAGGGTAATACATTAAATGATATGCATATCACTACACCAAATTTGCACTATTGTCAAGGTCATTGACCCTGACAAATCACCCTTGTCAAGGTCAATGACCGTGACATTTCGAGGCGAGACAACTTTTTTTGTCACGGTCGTGTCGCGGTCAATGACCCGTGACACGTTTGTCACGGTCATTGACCGTGACACGTTTGTCACGGTCATTGACCGTGACACGTCCGTGACAACTTTGTGTCACTGACTAGTCACGATCAATGACCGTGACAATTCTGGATAGAATTTAAAAAAAAATATGCTGGGCAGTATAGCCACTGCCACTGCCCAGCAGTATATTTGTACTTATTATAGTAACGTCGTACCTGTTCCAAACATCATATATCCAAACAAACTAAAGATAATGCAAATATATATTCATGACGATATAATCCAAATATTCAAAATAGAAATAATATACATGATGATATAATCCAAATATAATTAAAATGGACAAACTTAAAAATAATGTTACTACATGTCTTGGGTAAAACTTAGGAGGTGAGTAGGCCACACAACATACGAATTGACGCACCCACTAATATACGTTGTGCCGCATTGTTCGCACAACCACAATAGGGAGTTCTCCTTCCCATGTATGACATGCGTGACGAGCACCCTGGACCCCATCTCTTAAAGCACACGTCCATGGACTATTCCACCCTCGACGATATTCGGGTCCCTGAACCCCCGCCCTATCCGCTGGCCATCAAATACGTCCAATATGAACACGTTCGGCCAACCAAGTGTCGACAATGGTCTGTTGAAGGGCGCCAAATAGGAAAGTGGATCATCGAAGTACGAACGTGTCGGTGATGAAGTAGCGAGGTCCACATCCTCGTCATCCTGCGCCTCGTCCTCTCGTACCTCCTCCTCCACCGCCTTCTCCTTCCCTTTCCCTTTCCCTCTACGGTCTCCGCCCAACGTATGCTTTATGAATGCATACATATCTTGGACCGTCGCCTCCAAACGGGACAGCTTCGCGTCGTGTGAATCCACCGTTCGAGCCAACCCGGTGTCGTTCGTCTCCAATCCGATGATCCTAGATTTGGACACCCGCGAGCTCACTCCCCTTGTCCTCCACTTACGATCAGAGCCAAGCACTTGGCTAAGTGCGTCTGTGGACAAAGATGCCTTGTCGGCATCAGACTACGACTCATGCACTTCCTTAAGCTTTGCCTGAAACGACAAAAAGCACATGATTAGTAAAATAAGTAAACTACAAAATTATAACGTAATTAACAAAAATTAAACTGTCGGATTACTTATAATCGTGGTCGTGACGCTCGGGGACACCTCCTTGTCCTTCCCCTTCTTCGTCCAAAGAGCCACATAAGTATCAAGCCTATGTGGCTTACCCCCTGGCCGACTCCCTACCCCCTGATATAAAATAAAGTAAAGTAAAATTAGTACGGCCCCGCAAAGTAAAATAATGAAGAAGAATATATTTTTGTAGTTATAGATAAATTAAATCTTACCTGCATCTTATGCTCCACCTCGGCGTAAGAGGTTCGACCGGAGTAGTGCACGTCCGTCTTTTTTGCCCGATTTTCCCTCCCCGATTGGCGAGATTCCAATTGTCGATCCTCGATCTCATTGTCAATGAACTTTTGCCATTGTGCCAATGAGATCGGCTCCTTGGGCAGGACGGATCCGCGCCATTGTATAATGGACTCTCGTGTTTTCCCAAAGTACCGTGTCCGTATATTTTTCTTCCACGTCTTGTGTTGTTCCCTCAACTTCTCCAAGACGGAATCGCGTAGCTTTGGATCCAAGTTGAATTGTTCCTGTCCAACAAATACAATGTTAGTTGCGAATAATATAAATATAAATATAAATATAAATATAAATATAAATATAAACATAAATATAAATATAAATATAAATATAAATATAAATATAAATATAAATATAAATATGAAATTGAAATTGAAATTGAAATTGAAATTGAAATTGAAATTGAAATTGAAATTGAAATTGAAATTGAAATATTCATATAAATATAAATATAATATATTACCTGTAGTGCCGCCCAAACAGCTAACTTGAGCTCATATGGCACCTCCTTCCATCTCATAAATCCCGGGCCGATGACTGTCTTTAGCAGCTCGAGGGATCTCGCTAATAGCTCCGACTTGTTCTCGACGGTAATCCCAAATTTTCCATATTTGGGGAGCCTAGGGGCGGAGGAGCCCTCGTCGCCTCCGCTACCACTGAGCCCAAACGACATCATCATAAACACCATCATCATCTTCGCCTTAATATCTGAAGGAGACATTTTTGCTGTAAAAAAATGTTATTAGTACAAATAAAAAAAATATAAAATGTACTCATACACACACCCCTACCCCTACCCCACCCCCACCACACACACGCACACGTCATGCCACTTTTAAAACTAACCATCCCAACATTTCATCAATTAAACTAACAATTAAAGTATAGAATTATTAATTTACTAATTTACAATGAGGGACAATCCTACTTTCATATGAAATTGGCACTAATTATTAATTTACTTTCATCTAAAACTATACAATTAAAATTACAATTAAAGTTATACAATTTCTTAATTAAAGATATACAATTGTTAAAATTGCCCCTCCACACCCCCCACACCCCACCCCCACCCCCACCCCACCCCTTGCCCCCCTCCCCCCGCCACGAACACACCTACGCACCAACACACACACCCCACCAATACTATCACTAACCTTGCATTCATACTAAGGTTTACATAGTTTTAACAAATTATAACAAAATATTATCATATTTTTAGTTAGAAAATTCCACCCCCACCCCCACCCCCTCCCCCCACCACACCCCACCCCCACTACCCCCCTCCCCCACCACACACAACCATACACACACATATACACATACCCCACCCCCTCCCCCCGCCACGCACACACGCACACACCTACGCACACACACCCACCCACCCCACCCCACCCCCATCATATCATAAAGGGATAAATCCAACCAAGTACAGAGATTCTACAAATTAAAGTGAGAATTAAATTTAAGACTTTCTAACAACATGCATGTGTATGGATTCTACATAGTTGGGCACGAAAGTAACTAATGATATTCCTAAAAACATAGAATTGGCAACATTTTGTGAATTTACTAAACTTTATATAATATTATCAAATTCTGTTAAAAAATTATCCAATTGGCAACATTTTTGAATGAAATATTTATTTTGAATGAAAGTATCAATTATTATCCAATTATTATCCAACTATTATCAATTATTTATTTTGAATGAAAATAAATTGTTATCCAATATTTTTGGGAGCGATTGTTTATTTTGGATTTCCTTTCATATTTAAACAATCACACCATAGGAGTCATTCTTCTCCCTCAAAATTCCAAGAAAAGTGAACCTAAAGAAATCATCCACAATCACAAAACAATATCACTTGCCTCTTAAACTCTTAGTTTATAGGGATCCTTAAGATCAATATGTACTAACTCTAAAGTCTTAGAAGAATTTATCTTATTTAGTTTCTTGTGGGGACTTTTCATTTTTTTCCTTTTTAACATATTCCACAAAACTTGGTATCTGGTTTTCCTAACTTAGGTAAAACCTCTAACTCGTTCCTTTCTAGATAATCTATCCAAATATCTATAGTTGATGTGTCCCAATCTTGTAAGACATAAGTCAATGGCTTCAATTTTTGCACTATATATATCAATGGCTTCAAATACCACATTGCAATTTTTGCACTATATATATCAATTTTTGCACTATATATATCAATTTTTGCACTATATTTATCAATGGCTTCAATTTTTGCACTATATATATCAATGGCTTCAATCTTGTAAGACATAAGTCAATGGCTTCAAATATCTATAGTTGATGTGTTCCAATATTGTAAGACATAACTTAGGTAAAACCTCTAACTCGTTCCTTTCTAGATAATCTTGTATCACACAAACTTCACATCATTTGTGAAAACATATCAATTCTTTTTGCATTATCATACACAAATTTCACATCATTAATACCACATTGCAAGTATAATTTTCTTTTCTAATTTACATATATATACACACATACACACATATATATACACACTTACACACATATATATACACACAAACATATATATATAAATGGAAGAGAGAGAGAGAAAATCGACCTGAAAGTAGAGAGAGAGAGAGAGCAGCATCGAGAGAGAGAGAGAGATAGAGAGGGAGGGAACGGCGTAAGGGAGAAAAGAAGGGGGAAAGGATTTTTGCTACAAACATTGTCACGGTCATTGATCGTGACAAGTATTTAAAGAATTGTCACGGTCATTGACCGTGACAATTCTTTGTCACGGTCGTGTCAAGGTC
Organism: Sambucus nigra; assembly: GCA_949130495.1. NCBI lineage: Eukaryota > Viridiplantae > Streptophyta > Magnoliopsida > Dipsacales > Adoxaceae > Sambucus > Sambucus nigra. Next base: position 577,275,987 of record OX422211.1, on the reverse strand, counting down.
AATGACTGTGACATAAAATGCGTGTTTTTTGTCACGGTCAATGACCTTGACTAGGGTGGCCGGCTGAAAGGTGACAATTTGACGATTTTGGTGTAGTGTGTGAAAGGGTAATACATTTAATGCCCTCTTTGTGTGCGCGTCCAAGTGATAAGCATTTAATGAATCAGATGAACTGTTGGTTATCCAGCTATTAATGATTTGTTTGAGGTGCAGCTCGGACCGCCTGAGTAGCTCGGACCACCTAAGCTTATCGATACTCAAGAGTTCCTCGGAGAGGCATTGTTCCTCGAAGCATGTGAGTTCCTCGGGTAAGTAGTGTTCCTCAGGGAACTAGTCTTCCTCGCTGTAGTCTTGTTCCTCGGAGCGTGTAGGTTCCTCGAAAGTGTTTGTAGATAGCCATGTGTCTTCATATGATTGGTCCACATCAGCATATTAAATTTGGTATCAACAGAAGCCCCCAGTGTTTCATAGTTCAAAATTTGAGGCGTATGGAACATTCTTTCTCGGAATATGGTAGCTTTAAATAGTCTTCCTGATTTTTAGGAGCATCTCCCTTGTATTTATTTCTCCTGCCCAATTTGTAGAATCATGCTTTTTTGGACTTTTCTGCGTGCTTCGATTCCTGTGTCACTTTTTGTCTTTTTAGTCGCTGTTGTTCGCTTTGATTCCCGCGCCAATATTTAATGCCCTTTTAGCCATCGGTAACGTAATCATCCTTTTTTGTAATCATTACTTCACCATTTCCCAAGGCAAGATATTTAAACTTCACATACACTCCCATCGTCTTCTACCTTTTCAAATTTTCATCTTCGAGTTTTTCATCGTCTCTTTCTACTCTCTTACGCGTTCATCTTTTCCGTCGTTCGTTGTCAGCAGATCCGTTCTTTCCCTGTAAGATATTCTTCCTTCATCTTTGTTTCTTTATTCACCATGGTTTATCCTGTTGAGTCTCTTGAGAAATTTCGTTCTGATTTTTCCATTCCCTCTTGGGTCGTCTTGGAAGAGCTTTCTGAGCCTTCTAATTATTTCAATTTGGCTGAGGGACATTGGTTCCCCAGTCTCTTTTTTGCTGAGTGTGGATTTTCTTTTCCACCGAATCCTTTGTGTCTGGAATTCTGTCAGTACTTTGATGTTGTTCCTGCACGAATAACCCCCAACACATGGAGAATAGTTAATGGGGTGCATATATTAAATCAAGTGCATGGAACTCGTATAGAAATTCTAGAAATCATGTACTTCTATAGATGGGCAGTTAATGATAATATTTATTATTTAAAAACTAGGTTTATAAATAGAGCCTTAGTAGTCAATATCCCTGATGCCAATAGGGATTATTTTGAACACGGAGTTGTCATAAAAAATTGGCAACACCCTCCATTAGCTAGAGATGAGGTTTACCAGGGTCCCAGATGCCCTCCTTATGGCAATGGGATATGTTGTTTTTATTTTATTTTATTTATTTTGAAATCATGTTTGTTTTGTGTTTGATAAAATGTGTCACTGATAACAATGTTTGTTTATTTGCAGTTGATAGCAAGAGAAGGTGCCCAAAAGAAACAAATATCAATATAAGGCATTTGGGACTTATCTGGGGTCTGCATCAAAGGGTTGCCGACGAGCACATCAGGTCGGCTTCGTATTTTCTCCAATACAAGAGCTACACATCCTCCTTCACTGCTCGTCCAGTAATTAGTGATGCAGAGCCAGTACCAGCCTCTGCAAGTTCTTCGCCTGAATCTCATATTCCTTTGAGCGAAAGGATGAAGAAGAGAAGAGCTCCTGCTTTGTTTGAGAAAACTGCCTCCAGCTCTTGGGAGGTAAAAAGGATTAGGATTGATGTCCCAAAGGAGGGGACAAAGAAGACTGATGCAGCTCCTCCAGCTGCTCCTGCTAAAGTCGCCGAGAAGCCCGCAGTGGCTCCGAGCAGCTCTACTCTTGGAGAGGTGATCGTGATATCACCGAATAAGGATTCATACCTGGTTGAATCTGTAAATGTTCCCCCGAGGAGGCTGAAGAAAAGCTCCTCGGTACATTTGGCTGACACCATTACTTAGCCCCCAGCTGCTGGGACTAGAGTTCCCACTTTTGTTCCCCTGAGCTCTGCCATGAGCTCGGTAAAGTCCTTGACCATTCTCGAGGTCCAAGGTACTGAAGATAACCTTACTCGGGACATGGTTACTTCTTTAGCTATTCGTCACCTTGCTTCAGTAGGTCTCTTTACTTTAATCTTTTCATATTTCCTTTGTTGCTTCAATTTCTAACTTGCTTTTTTTTTCTGTTCACAGTTGACGAGCTGCTTCAACATAATCCTGAAGAAGGATGAAGCGATTAAGGCTTCTTGCTCCTCGTCCAGTGTTGAGGGAGCTATGGAAGAGGCTATCAAGTCTTTGGAAGACTCTCGCCAGCAGTATGCCACTGATAAGGCTATCTGGGAGAAAAATCTTGCCTCCTCTGAGCAAGAAAAATCTCGAGTTGTTGATGCCTCTAAGGAGTTGGAGAAGAGAATAAACGTCTCAGAGAAGGTAAATAAGGAGCTTGAAGAGTAGCTCAAAGCCGCTGGAGAGTTGGAAAATAAACTCAAGGTTACCGAGGAGGATTTGGCCAAACTTCAGGAAGTAGGTCGGCAGAAGGAGGAGGCGGAAAATAAATTGAAGGCTGCTGAGAACCTGCTGTCCGAGAAGCTTTCCTTGGAGAAGACCAAGAGGAAAGCTACTGTGAAGAAGTCCTTCAGCTCTGGCTGGGACAAGGGGTGGAACAAGGGGTGTGCTGCCATGGTATCTCAAGTGGACTATGGCAGTCTAAAGTATTTAAGGGATGGATGGGTTGCTGCCCTTCAGGAAACGAAGGTCAACGAGTCACCCGAGCTCTTCCAGAGACACATCCCTGGTCCCCCTCCTACTCCAGAAGAATTAAAAGAGGACGAAGCTACCTCTGAGGAGTCTTCAATGGTGATGGGAGATCACCCCCCAGCCATCCAGTCTGCTGCCGAGCAAGTCGTTTCTTCTTCCGAGCAACAGCTGGTGCTCTCCGAACAGCCCACAGTTCCCTCTGAGCAACCTGCCTCCTCTTCCCAACCTCCCGATAAGGTTTTGGGAGAAAAGGAAAAGGTGTAGTGTTGTTCGGGCTTACTTTTTTATTTTTCTTTCTTTGTCAAATGTAATCCAACACTTGTAATTCTGAATTTTATGATCTAATAAAACTTGAATTTTCTTGCATACTGTTGTTCATCTTTCATTCATACTCGGCTTATTCTTCTTATTGATGATTGCTTTTCTTTCTCTGCTAGTTTCTGTCCAGGATGGATCTGTTATCTGCCCATGATACAAAGTTGCTGCAATAGTGCAATGAGTACTTTAAGGCTGATCACACAGACTTGAGTGCTTCATAAGTTGTCGACATCCTTGGCCAGGATGCTTCAGAACAAGCAGTGGAAGCATATCAGTACCTGAAGTGTCTGCTTGATCGAGCGATAGACAATAATGTGGCTTACTATGAAATGATCGAGGATCTCCAGTGCACCCTCGAAGACCTTCAAAATCAATACAAGGAATCAACTGTCGTGTTGCATGAGAGTTACGAGAAGAAGTATAAGCTGATCGTTGCTGACAATGGCTACGAGAAGATTTTTGCTGGTTATGATGTAAGGGAGAGAACCCTGAGAGGCGAGGTCGAGGAATGCAGACAGATTACCGAGCTGCTGGAAAAGGAAAAAAACAACTTGCAGAAAGAGCTATCACAGTTGAAGTCTGAAGCCTCTTCTTCAATAGCCCTAATCCTAGTGACTGACGAGTGATTTTCATTCCTAGAAGTGGAGAATGCCAAGTTGAGGAAAGAATTGGATACCTTGAGGAGGTCGGGCCCTTCCACGTCTCCTCGGGGACGAGGAAGAGCTCCTTGGGGATGAGCAAGAGCAGCTCGGGTTCTTGTCGAGGAATAGAGGACAACATCTGCCTTAGAGAACTAGGCCTTCCAACTAATGGCGAAAAACCAAGCTTTATCTGATATATTAAAGAAGATTAGGGACTTGGAAAAATAGCTCTCTGCGCAGAAGTCCATCTTGGAGAATAAGGAGATTTTCATCAAGAGTCTCCATGAGCAGCTAGAGAGGCTAACATATCAATTCCACAAACAGCCCAAGGAGTTCTGGATGGCTGGATACAACGAAGCACTATTCTACCTGGATGATCGTATCAAGAATGCCAACAATGAGGGCTATAAACAAGGCTGGCTGAATGCCTTAGGTGTGCTGAAGATCGAACAAGGACACTATTTGTGGGACTAACATGATCCTGGGTTGCTCGACTTGCCTATGCCACTGTACAATTTGGACATGGAATGGATCCCAACTCGTGCCATTCCTCGGAGCTTAATTTCAAAATACCTCGGTGACTACAATTTACATTCTCAAATTGAGGTATCTCATCCCGAGCATCTTTTAGATCAACCTTCTGTGATGAACGTCAAGATGCTGAAGGATTTGAACTTCATCAATTCTCCTCAGTCTTTAAATGATCCGCGCTGCTGGTGAGGAACCTGCATCAAAAACTGAGGGGAAAAGACCAGTAGAATAGAAATTTTTGATGTAATAGTTAGCATACATATTAATGTAACTTTCATTTTATCATCAATGTAATTTATTTCGAATTTAATGAAAAACTTTCATTTCTGTTTGCAAATCTTAATTGCTATTGTCTTGTAAATATCAACACTTTACATTTATGCATATCTATTAAAAATAACAATATTGTGATGTTCGTCGACCAATTCAGTAATAATTAAAAAGTTCCAAGCTTCAATAATACTGCTCGATCACTTAATAATAAAGTCACGAGCATCAACCAATCAAGGTTGTTAAATTATGCTTGTCGACCAACTACGGTTAGTGAGAGTTTATCCCCGACTAACCATACTTGGTAAATTTTTGTCTTTTTCATAAAATGTGTCCGACCAACCAAGGTCGATAATTTCTCCTCGTCGACCAACTATAGTTAGTGGGTTTTTATCCCCGACCAACCATACTTGGTACAGTTTGGAATATTTCGTTTCCTAGCCAAACAGGTTGGCATTTTTAGGAATATTTCTCCTCATCGACCAACTACAGTTAGTGGGTTTTTATCCCCGACCAACCATACTTGGTACAGTTTGGAATATTTCGTTTCCTAGCCAAACAGGTTGGCATTTTTAGGAATATTTCTCCTCGTCGACCAACTACAGTTAGTGGGTTTTTATCCCTGACCAACCATACTTGGTACAGTTTGGAATATTTCGTTTCCTAGCCAAACAGGTTGCCATTTTTAGGAATATTTCTCCTCGTCGACCAACTACAGTTAGTGGGATTTTATCCCCGACCAACCATACTTGGTAGAGTTTGGAATATTTCGTTTCCTAGCCAAACAGGTTGGCATTTTTAGGAATATTTCTCCTCGTCGACCAACTACAGTTAGTGGGTTTTTATCCCCGACCAACCATACTTGGTACAGTTTGGAATATTTCGTTTCCTAGACAAACAGGTTGGCATTTTTAGGAATATTTCTCCTTGTCGACCAACTACAGTTAGTGGGTTTTTATCCCCAACCAACCATACTTGGTACAGTTTGGAATATTTCGTTTCCTAGCCAAATAGGTTGGCATTTTTAGGAATATTTCTCCTCTTCGACCAACTACAGTTAGTGGGTTTTTATTCCCGTCCAACCATACTTGGTACAGTTTGGAATATTTTGTTGAGTAGTCTGTCGAGCTTTGCCGAGTAGTGCGTAGCATTAGTATTCCCCAAAAAATTTTCAATAAAAGGAGAGACTTTGGCAGAATATCGTCATTTTATTCATACTGATGGAACTGTGTTACATATACATCACTGATAATACTTGCGCAGATGCTCTGCGTTCCATGCATTCTTAAACTCCTCGCCTTCTGAAGTGGCTATTCGATAAGTTCCTGGTCGAACAACTTCTGTAACTCGGTTTGGTCCATGCCAGTTTGCCTCCAGTTTGTTATGCTTTTGAATTACTTTCATCAACACATAGTCTCCTTCTTTCAGGTCGCACTTCTTCACCATCTTGTTACAGAACAAAGTTGTTCGCTGCTGGTAAGCAGCATTTCTAATGACTGCTTCTTCTCTGACTTCCTCGAGCATATCTAAATCCAGTCTTCTCATTAAGTCGCTGACAGGGGAATTGAAATTCAGTACCCTGTGTGTTGGGAGGCCCAACTCGGCAGGTATGACAGCTTCACTTCCAAACGCCAGCATGTATGGTGATTCTCCAATTGCTACTCGGGGAGTAGTTCGGTAAGCCCAGAGTACTGATTGTAACTCGTTGATCCAGTTTTCTTTCGCATCATCCAATCTTTTCTTCAAACCGTTCAGCAGTGTTTTATTTGTCACTTCAGTTTGTCCATTGCTTTGAGGATGGCCTGGTGCTGAGTGGACCTTCAAAATATTTGATTGATGACAATAGGCGGTAAACTCTTCATTATCAAATTGTGTCCCATAGTCTGTGATGAAGGCATGAGGGAGACCATATCGGCAAATGATGTTCTTCCAAACAAATTGGTACACCTTCTCGTACGTCATATCAATGAGTGGCTCATCTTCTACCCACTTAGTAAAATAGTCCACTGCGATGACGAGGTACTTGAACCTTCCTCGGGTCGTTGGTAGTGGTCCAACCAAATCAATTCCCCACATGGAAAATGGACAAGGGGAAGTTATGGGTGTCAACAATGCTTGTGGAGTTCTTCGGATGGAGGAAAAGCGCTGGCATTTGTCACACTTCTTGGCATAGGCAATACAATCAGCCGTCATCGTCGGCTAGTAGTATCCCTGCGTCATCATCATTTGCAAAAGCGTCCGACCTGCTACATGTGCTCCACAAGGCCCTTCATGGATTTCTTTAATTAATTCTTTTACCTCGGAGGGATGTACACATATCTTCAAACCTACCATAATTCCTCATCTATATAAAACACCATTAGTTAATACATACCGAGCAGCTTTAAACTTCAATTTCTTGGCCGTGAGCTTGTCATTAGAAATTCTCCCTCCTCGATATGCGCCCTGATGGGATCCATCCAAGATGGACCTAAATCAAGGGTGATAAAGTTCATCGTTAGATCTTCATCTATACTCCGACCAGCTAACACTTCAATTGGGATTGTTCGTCGTAGCTCGGTGCAAGTTACTGATGCTAGTCGAGCTAGGGCTTCTGCTCTCGTATTCTCCATTCTTGGTATTCTGACCAGCTGAACAGCGGCAAATTCAGATACCAGCTCCTTTGCCTTTGCATGATATCTGATCATTAATTCTCCTCTAACTGCATATACTCCCATCATTTGGTTTACAATCAGTTGAGAGTCACTGAAGATCATAACTTGTTGCGCCTCCATAACTTTTGTCAAATTAAGCCCTGCAATCATGGCCTCATATTCAGCCTCATTGTTGGAAGCTTTGAATTGGAAACGTAAGGCGTATTCCATGTCGACCTCGTCCGGAGTGCTCAAAACTATCCCCGCGCCACATCCTTCATTGCAAGATGAGCCATCTACATATACCCTCCATATAGGTAACTCGTCTTCAAATTTTGAATCAGTCAGAGTTCCTCGGTGAAATATTTGCTGCTTCTTTTCATCCTCCTCGGATTTTTCTCGCTCCTCATCGATCATTTTTTCTTGCCTTTTTACCAACCGGAGTTGGTCTGGGCTCAAATTTAATGATTTTGTAACATCCACTTGCCCTTTTACCAACCGGAGTTGGTCTGAGCTAGTGTTTGTCGATCCTGTAACATCCACAGGTTGATCAGCAAGAAAATCTTGTTCCTCGTCCGGAGTTCTCACAACTATCTCTGCATCACATCCTGTAACATTCACACTCCCTTTTACCAATCGGAATTGGTCTGAGCTTGTGTTTGTTGACCTTGTAACATCCACAGGTTGATCAGCGAGCAACTTTTGCTCCTCGGGGGTATCAGGATAGGTGAACTCTGCTATGAAATCTGCTATAGCCTGCCCCTTTAGTGATGATCTGGGTTCATAAATTATATCATATTCACCGAGCTCTATTGCCCAGTACATCAATTTCCCTGATTTTTCTTGCTTATAAAGGGCTTGTCTCAATGGCATATCAGTATATACTACTATAGTATGAGCCTGGAAATATGGCCTCATTCTCCTACTCACCTCAATCAGCGCCAGTGTCAATTTCTCCAGCCTTGGATATCTGATTTCTGCTCCTCGGAAGGCCTTACTTGTGTAGTAAATTGGTTTTTGTACTCTATTCTCTACTCTGATCAACGCCAAGCTAACTGCATTCTCGGACACTGCAAGGTACAAGTACAATTTTTCTCCCATCACTGGCCTGGACAACAATGGGGGTGCTCCCAAGTATCTCTTCAAGTCTTGAAAAGCCTTCTCGTAGTCATCATTGCACTCAAAAGTCTTTCTGAGTGTCTTGAAGAATGGGAGACATCTATCAGTTGCTCAGTACATAAATCTGTTGAGTGACGCTACTCGTCCTGTGAGACTCTGTACTTCCTTCTTCGTCGTTGGAGATCGCAACCCTAATAGAGCTTTGATCTTTTCAGGATTTTCTTCAATGCCTCGTTGATTGACAATGTACCGGAGAAACATGCCTTCTCGTACTCCAAATATGCACTTCATCGGGTTCAGCTTCATTTGATATTTATCTAGTTGATCAAAAGTCTGGCTTAGGTCAACTAGATGATCGACAGCTTTCTTGCTTTTTGTTAACATATCGTCAACATAGACTTCCATGTTGTCACTGATTTGTTCAGCAAAGACCTTGTTCATCAGCCTCTGATATGTCTAACCTGCATTTTTCAAACCAAAAGGCATAACATTATAACAATAAGTTCCCCTAGGGGTAATAAAAGAAGTACTTTCCCTATCTTCAGGTTTCATTTTAATTTGATTGTAGCCATAATAAGCATCCATGAAGCTCATCAACTCGTGTCCCGAGGTGGCATCCACCAGTTGATCAATTCGGGGCAATGGAAAGTGATCCTTTGGGCATGCTTTGTTGAGGTCGGTGAAGTCCACACACATCCTCCACTTGTTATTCTTCTTCTTTACCATCACCACATTAGCTAACCAATCTGGATATTTAACATCTTCAATGAAACAAGCTTTCTGGAGCTTCTCGACTTCCTCCTATATAGCTTGATTCTTCTCGGGACTGAATACTCTTCTTCTCTTCTTCACAGGCTTGATCTCCTTATTCACTTTGAGCTCGTGACATAAGAAGGTTGGGTCTATCCCGGGCATATCTTCATGACTCCACGCAAAAGTTTGTCTTCTGCTTCTAAGGAAAGTTATTAATTCTTATTTTAATGAGGCTTCCAACGATGAACCTATTTGAGTAGTTCGCTCAGCGTGCTCATCGTCCAGAATGATATTTTTAATAGCTTCCACCACTTGGCCCTTCACGAGTTGCGACTCATCTCGAGGATCCAATGTTTCAATTTCTGCACCTTCATCCACTTGATAAGTAGTGGTCTTTTTCTTTGATTCTTCCAGTTTTTCTTACTCGGCTGATGAATAATAGCATTCCCGAGCTACTTTCTGATCACCTTTCACAACTCCTACTCCAAAGTTTGTTAAAAATTTTAGGCATTGATGCACTGTAGATGGCACAGCCTCAAACTTCTTCAATCCTACTCTTCCCATGATGATATTGTACGATGATTGGACATTCTTATCCATCATGAAGAAACGTATTCTTTCTGTACGACAAGCAGGCCACGTACCAATGAATATATCCAACTTAATCGTCCCAAGTGGAAATACTTTCTCTCCAGCAAAACTGATGAGTGGTCTGTGGTAAGGCTCCAGTTGGGATAACTTTAGATTCAAACTATCGAAATAAGAGTAGAGCATGATGTCTGCCGAGCTACCATTGTCGACCAGCACTCTTGAAATCATAACCTCCTTAATCCTCATTTTGATCACCAGCGGGTCATCATGAGGATATAGAAAACCTGCAAGGTTGTTCTTTGAGAACCCAATGACCAACTTCTCCTTGTTCACCTTTCTCGGGCGATCTTCCTCAGCTAAATTTATTCGCTGAATGTATGAGAAAGCTTGAGCCTCATCGAGGTAAGCTTTTCTTTCTGCAGTAAGGTCTCCTCCTCCTGCATCTCCCCCTGTAATAACATTACAATCAAATGACCAAAAGCGTATTGAAAATACCTCTCGTTCTGGCTGCCTTGGTTTCTTGGGAAGATCGGGATCATCCTCTGGATCAACTTCATGGTTTCTCTTCTTGTTCTCCTCTGCTCGACGAGGAGATCTAGACCTCTCCCTAGTTCGGTCGTTGTTTCTTCTTTCACCTCCACGATCAACATACTTTGCTAGCTTTCCTCGTCGGATGAGTGTTTCAATATCATTCTGAAGAGCTATGCAATTTTTAGTCATATGGCCATGATCCTTGTGGAACTCGCAATATTTTTCCCTATTCCTCATGTCAGGGGCTGCCTTCATTTTCTTTGGCCAGTTTAACTCTTCGGTGTTCTTAATTTCTTCCAGGACGTGGTTGATATTTACCTTCAAAGGTGTATAATTATCAAATTTCCTCAAGACCTCCCATGACGACCTATTTTTGGATTGTTTGTCACCACCATTGTTCTTATATTCTTTCTTCTTAGCTTTATCACCTTCCACCTTGGTTTCTTTGGCGTCTATACTCTTCTTTGTAGACATAGCCTCCTCGGCATTCATAATCTTGGACGCTTTTCCCATCAGGTCCGACATGGTTCGAGGTGGATCTTTGGCTAAAGTATAGTACAACTTGTTTGGCAGCAGTTCACTCATCAAAGCGATAATCGCTGTCTTCTCCTCATAGTCAATGACTTCGAGTTTCTCATTATTAAAACGAGTTATATACTCTCTGATACTCTCCCCAGCTTTTTGTCTAACAATTAACAAATGTGCTACTCATTTAAGTGGCTTTGCGCCAAAGCAGAAATTCTCAATGAATAACTCGGCCAGTTGAAGAAAAGTCAAAATCTTACCCCGAGGAAGATTATTATACCATATCTGAGCAGATCCGGTAAGTGTTCCCGAGAATGCTCTGCATCTCATCTCATCTGGGACAGCATAGATGTCGGCTGCAGCTTGGTATTGTTCTATATGAAGGACAAGGTCAGTCTTTCCATCATACTTGGGTGTCACAACAGGTGCTTTAAACTTTGATGGTGTTGGAAAATCAACAATATCCTGGACAAAAGGTGTTCCTTGAACAAAGGTTCGTTGCAGAGGATTCTTAGCCTTAGCCATTTCCCCTAATCTATCCTCCAGCCTTTGAATAGATCCTTCCCATGCATCATTTCCTTCCTCGGGCCTATTGGTTCGAGCAACTGATCATGTTAAAGTAGCTTCCTGGGATTTATCCTGACGAGCAACTGGTCGGTCATAGGATTTATCTTGACGAGCAGCTGGTCGCGACTGGACAGATCCTTCCCTTAAATCTGATGGTCGTCGAAAGCTCCTCGACGCTGCAATAAGAGGACTTTTGTTCCTCCTAGGGCCTAATCGATCGAAATGAGAGGCCCTACTTAATATTTCCAATGCGCTGGCCCTTTCTAGCGAGAGGGTGACACGTTGTTCAGTATCTATGGCTCGCACTGACGAAGTTCGTTCAGGTTGATAAGAAAAATCTTCAGATTCATCATTGCGATATGAATTAGTACCCCTAGTGCGCGAAGAAGGAGCACGGGTATTTCTTTGAATGCTTCGTGGTCCGGAATGGGATGATGCTCTGCCATGGAGGGTTTAGATGAGTTGTCACAATATTTCTTGCATGACGGTTTGGCCTTGAGCCAGATTTGCCATTATTCCAGTCAGATCTGAAACAATTGGTGGAGCCGATGGATTTGGAGGGGTTCCAGCGTTTCGATTGCTGGATTCAGGAATATCAGCCATTGGTAATGGATTATTTTTTATGAGAAAACGATTTTACCAGTCGTTTCTCACAGATGGCGCCAATCTGTTGATGTAAAAAATTAGATCACTCTAATAATTCAATCAAAGATAAATAAATGAGACAAAGAATTTTAAAGTGGTTCAGCCTTATAAGAATGGCCTACGTCCACTGTTTTGATATGGCTATTTGTATGGGAATTCTCGATTACAAGTTATCTCAAGAAATTCTGGTCTGGGGTCCTTTTACAATGAGGATTGTACAATGTATTTATAGCCCTGAGGTTGTAATGTGAAAGGGTAATACATTAAATGATATGCATATGAAAGGGTAATACATTTAATGCCCTCTTTGCGTGCACGTCCAAATGATAATCATTTAATGAATCAGCTATTAATGATTTATTCGAGGTGAAGCTCGGACCGCCTGAGCTTCTCGGTACTTAAGAGTTCCTCGAAGAGGCATTGTTCCTCGGAGCATGTGAGTTCCTCGGGTAAGCAGTGTTCCTCGGGGAACTAGTCTTCCTCGCTGTAGTCTTATTCCTCGGAGCGTGTAGTTTCCTCGAAAGTGTTTGTAGTTGCCATGTAGATAGCCACGTGTCTTCATATGGTCCACGTCAGCATATTAAATTTGGTATCAACAGGCACCATCAAATGATGAATCGACATGCGACGCTTATGCGACCATTGCCCAAAAGATTACTTTTGATGGAGAGTCAATAGTCGAATCACTAAGAGGACAACTCCCTCGACTATACTGGAAATGTTTCCCCATAGATGACAACGATGATTAGAAGGGTAAAATCAGGAAACAACTGGAGACGGGTGAGGGCCCGCTGAGTTTAGTTAATCTCGCGCAGTATTTTATCACCAGAAGTAACTTATACTACAAAAATAAAGGACGTCGGTGGTCCAGATGTGTAGACCCTGAGAAAGCCAAGAGGAGATTGATCGAAGTGCATGAAGATATTTGCGAGACCACTAAAGATCCTTTATATAGAAGGGTCCAAAGAAAGGGTCGTTTTTAGCCTTCGATGAGGTAAGACGCTATATTAGTACAAAGAAATTGCGGGAAATTTCGATTGATCTATCAGGAAACATAATGCAACTTCATCGATCAACCTCAAGACTCGAGGCAACCATATATGGATTTGTTAGTAGATAGAGTGATGTTAGACAATAAAGATAATGCTATAAAATTGAAGAGACGAGCACCCAGATATTATGTCCAAGAAGGGTACTTGTATCGATGAGGCAATCATGACAGGCCTCTGATGGGGAAGAAGTTGAGGAAGTGCTGAAATAAGCCCACGAGCTAGGACACATTGGCGGTGTCAAACTTTATGATCGACATATGACGTTGGGATATTACTGGCCTATGATGGAGAAAGACTCAAATGAATTCGTTCATAAATGCAAAGCTTGCCAACTGAATGGGAATATGATCCACGCTCCTTCGATGGACTTACATTATCTCTCCATGCCTTTATCATTTCACACTTGTGCGTTCGATCTAGTAAGGACAATAAATACCTCCTCGGGAAGAAAGATTTGGATACTCGTGGCCACTGAATTTTTTATTAAGTTGGCAGAAGCCATACTGCTGAAAAGGGCTACAGTGGGAGTAGTCGCTCAATTCATAAAAAAGTATATCATTTGTTATTTTGGCATCCCAAAGGTCTTCCTATCAGACAATGACACTCCTTTCATAAATAGTGAAGTAAGCTTGCCACTAGATAAATACGCCATCATCCACCCTAAATAAATTATGGCATACCCAAAGTCAAATGGGTAGGCAGAAGCTACTAACAAGACTTTGGTGAACATCTTGGCCAAAATGTTGGAAGATTTCATAGGCACATGGGATGATAAGATACTTCAGTTTTTGTGGTCTTATCGAACGACAAAGAGGAAACCAACGAGGTATACCCCGTTTTCCTTACTCTTCGGAACAAAAAATGTTTTATTGGTAGAAATCGATGTACCTTCTACTTGATACAACTTACGAAGTGCCATGCTTCCTCGTAGCCGACATGTACAACTCGAAGCACTAGAGGAATATAGAGACAGTGCTGCGAGGAACTTCGAGATATATAGGAAACAGTTGTCTAGATCCTATGATCAAATAATTAAGCCAAAGAATTTCAAAGAAGGAGACCTGGTCTTGAAAGTTTGCACGAGGCACATCAGGGGATTGTCATTACCTAAGTTTGAAGACAACTAGGAAGGACCCTACATCATTCGAGCAACTCATGATTCGGGCTACTACAAGATATCCAAAGTGAAAGATGATGTTACTTTCACACTAAACAATAAGTGCCTTAAAAACTACTATATTTGAATGTAGTCGATTCACAACTAACACTTCCATCTACTCCTTTATGTTTTTGTTTAATACTCATTTGGGGGAATGTTTCGTGTAAACGTTGAACTGTTTATCTAACATAGTATATAAAGTCTCTTTGTTCTAAAAAAAATATTGAGTCGTCTATTTAAATCGCTTTAATGTATTATCTCAAATAATATTTGAACAAGGAAGAAAAAGAAGAAAACTAAAGGCAAAAAAAAAGGTTTCATTCATTTAAGGATATAGTGTGATTACATTCTACATAAACTCCAATCTTAAAAAATGGAGATACAAACAAAAGAGAAACCTAAACAAAAGATGCTAGGGGGCGTCCATTATAAAATGAAGATTGGTCGAACCAAGAAGACAGTGATGATTCTGAGGAAGTATTTGCTCAAGGCTTCTTTATGTCAGAGATAAGATCAACCAAGTCTTGATGGTGGTGATCCCTTCTTTATTGCACATTACCCAGAGCCAGCTCACAGTTGAGTAACTCAATGCGTGCATTCTTCACCTTATGTTTAGCAATAACTAACTCGGTCTCAAATCTTACTAATTCCTCTGAGATGTCTACCTACGAGCGATGATAACTCTGCAATCGGTGATAAAAGGCAGGCAAGTCAGCTTTCTTAAAGTCACACAACATCTCCACCAACTAAGACAGTGAAAACCCATCATTGACAAGCACGTTCACCTTCCTTAACAAAGCCTTGATTACATTAGGGCGTAGAGACTCCAGAGGAGTGTTGATAATTTCATCCAAAATGTTGGCCAAGCCAAGAAGTCTGCAGGCCATTATCAAGGGTATGGATTGGATTCTGTGAGGAAAAATATCGAAGGAAATTGGGTTAGTAGCTGCTCAGTTAATGCATGAGGACCATCAATTAAGATGTGGGGGAAATCGAGCAAGGTTTACCTCACAACCACTTCGGGGGCCGCCTTAAGAGGGTGCACACTAAAAACACTATTGCTTATAGAGGGGCATCGCATGTGCGAAGCACTATCACTTACTTGCACTTGGGAAACAACCATCTCAGGCATCCCACTAACACTTAAGCCCATTTTTTGAACTTGCACACCATCAACCTCGCCCCATGCTACCAAACTAGCCATCATCCTTGCCTATATAATTTCATGTGCTACACCTTCAACTACTGGATCGCGAATAGCCAACTGATCAACTCAAACTTGAAATGCAAGAAATTATCAAGTCAAAAACACATACAAGATGGCTTTTAAAAAGATTTTAAGTCCAATATAACTTATCCCTCCCGACCTTTGGTTATGGGAGATTTTAAGTCTAGTATAACTTCGCCCGCCTGACCCTCGATTATGGGAGATTTTGAGTCCAATATAACTTAGCCCGCCCAACCCTCGATTATAGGAGAGTTCAAGTCCAAAATGACTTGGCCTGCCTGGCCCTCGGTTATGGGAGATTTTAAGACCAATATGACTTGACTCGTCTAACCCTCGGTTATGGGAGATTTTAAGAAAAATATGACTTGGCCACCCTGACCCTCGAATATGGGAAATTTTAAGTCCAATATAACCTGGCCCGCCTAACGCTCGATTATGAGAGATTCGAAGACAAATATGACTTGGCTCGCATGACCCTCGATTATGGGAGATTCAAAGCCCTATTTATTAGGCAATGCTAACATCTAAATATAAGTGTTACACAAAAAAATAGCATACCTCTAGCTGTGGATCATCTGTGAACTGCTTGGTGGCCATATATATCAAATATTCCTCCTCGTGCAAATCTCTAGGAGCCACCAAGAGACGTTGCTCTGAGGGAACAACAACACTACTCCCCACTTAAGTAACCTCCTCCTAATCCCTTTCTACCTGACCCACAGCAGTAACCTCACCCCCTCTGGATGGAGGATTGAAGGCCCAAGCAGAGTAACAAGGACCTGGTCATTGGAGGGGGGAAGAACTAGTGGGGAAGTTTATTTAGGAAGCAAAACCTACGAAGCACAATATAAAATAAGATAAGAACAACAAAAGAAAGACAAAAGGAGCCCATAAAATGAAAAGAAAATGCTTACCATAATTGACGGTACAATAATAGTGTGGGATTTGTCAACTGACTCAACAGCATCAGGAGCACCTGCCTCGAGACTAGCCTGCCCGCACAAGAAGGTAGAGTCAGGGGAATAGCCACTACTTTATTTTGTGGAACAAAGTTATAAGGACAAATTTCCAATCGAGTCATTTGTTATATTGGCTATATTTTGTTGGACAAAACAATTTTGGGTCATTCTGCATCAAGCATCATTCAACGTAAAGATTCAAGCATCGCATCCATAGTTCACGCATCATCAATATGCACACCATGCTAGCTATCCTAAAAAGGTATATGACCAAAATAAATTTTATGTGTTGGAATATTTTGTTTAATCAAGAAATTTTCATATAGAGAAATGTTCATACATAAGTAATTTTCATAAAGAAATTTCTTTGAAATAAATTTGAACAAATTTGTGCAAAATATGAAATCTCGTTCGAAGTTTATCCAGGTCGTTCGAACGACCTGGATCTAACGACATTCCCCAGGCTATACTGGAACTTCATTAGAAGTTCGTTAGAAATGTCGTTAGAACGATCTCGTTCGAACGAGGTTTCTAACGACCTATCTAATTCGAAACTGGAACTTCGAACGACAAGCCGGTCGAACGACCTCGTTCGAATGAGTTCTGCCAGATCTGAATTTTTAAACTTATTTTTCTAAGCAGTTTTTTTCCCACAACTATTTTGGTCCACTATTTTTCAGTTATATTATATGGAAGAAAATCAGTTTCAAAGATAAGGAAGTTTATTATTCTCTTGAGAACATTTTTTTCATAACTTCCCTCTTTTTGGTAAAAATAATCTCTAAGACTTTTATCATCTTTTAAAACAAAACCCCTTCAATCAACTTAACATTCAACAAGAAAGTTTGTGGTGGATCTCTCCATTCAAGGTTTGAGGAGACGGTGGTTTTGGGCTTCGGTGGATACCGCGTCACGAGGAGTGTCGATCAACGCGTTGGATCTTCGCGTACTACAAATTCAGAGGTCGAGGACGGCATAAGCAAGTCTTGAGTGAGTCAATATCTGTAAGTCTTTTGAGTCTCTTGTAAAACCTATTTTGTAGTGGATTTTGTCTAGGCCCAGCCGTCCGAGGTTTTTTCCATTTGGGTTATCCTTGTACATCGGAGTGTTGTGGTTGGGATTTTCGCATTTTACTTTATTAAATCACCTAGATGCATCCTTAGGATAAAATGAATAAAATTGGAATAATTTTATTTTAATTAGTCAAGTTATCAATCCCATTGCATTAATTAAAATTTGTTCTTGCGAACTTGTGAATCTTCTTTTAAATTGAAATTGAAGAATATCACTTTATAGCTAATATTTAAAATTAGATTGCGTGTGTGTATTCCACGAATTAAACTAAGAACATATAACCTTGCAACTTCAAATTGGAACTTCGTTAGATAACTCGTTCGAACGACAAGCCGTTCAAACGACCTCGTTCGAATGAGTTCTGCCAGATCTGAATTTTTAAACTTATTTTTCTAAGCAGTTTTTTTCCCACAACTATTTTGGTCCACTATTTTTCAGTTATATTATATGGAAGAAAATCAGTTTCAAAGATAAGGAAGTTTATTATTCTCTTGAGAACATTTTTTTCATAACTTCCCTCTTTTTGGTAAAAATAATCTCTAAGACTTTTATCATCTTTTAAAACAAAACCCCTTCAATCAACTTGACATTCAACAAGAAAGTTTGTGGTGGATCTCTCCATTCAAGGTTTGAGGAGACGGTGGTTTTGGGCTTCGGTGGATATCGCATCACGAGGAGTGTCGATCAACGCGTTGGAGCTTCGCGTACTACAAATTCAGAGGTCGAGGACCGCATAAGCAAGTCTTGAGTGAGTCAATATCTGTAAGTCTTTTGAGTCTCTTGTAAAACCTATTTTGTAGTGGATTTTGTCTAGGCCCAGCCGTCCGAGGTTTTTCCATTTGGGTTATCCTCGACATTGGCGTGTTGTGGTTGGAATTTTCACATTTTACATTATTAAATCACCTAGATGTATGCTTAGGATAAAATGAATAAAATTAGAATAATTTTATTTTAGTCAAGTTATCAATCCCATTACATTAATTGAAATTTGTTCTTGCGAACTTGTGAATCTGCTTTTAAATTGAAATTGAAGGATATCACTTTATAGGTAATATTTAAAATTAGATTGTGTGTGTGTATTCCACTAATTAAACTAATAACATATAACCTTGCAACTTCAAATTGGTATCAGAACTAGTTTCTAAAAGTTATTTAGATGAATCCTGGAGGTTATATGGATAGTTTTTCGTCAAATAGACTACCTTTGTTTGATGGAACTAATTATACCTTTTGGAAAGCACGTATGAAATCCTCTCTTAAATCAATTGATGAACGTGTGTGGGTAACTGTTGAAAGAGGATGGTCCCCTCCTACTATGGTTATTAATGATGAAATTATTTTGACTCCTGTTGAACAGTGGTGTGAGGAAGAACTAAAATGGTGTAACTTTAACTGTAAAGGATTAAATGCCTTATTTGGTGTCATGTCTCCCTATGAATTTCATCGTATAATGACGTGCGAAACGTCAAAGGAAACTTAGAACATTCTCCAAGTTACTCATGAGGGAACTAGTGTTGTTAAAGCGTCAAAACTTCAAAATTTAACTACACAATTTGAAACGATCACCATGAAAGAAACTGAAACATTTGATGAGTTTTATGCTCGTTTATCAGACATAGTTAACTCTTGCTTTAACTTAGGTGAAAAAATACCTGAAAATCGTGTTGTTAAGAAAATACTTAGATGTCTTCCTAAGCGATTCATTCCTAAAGTCACTGTTCTTAATTCTTTAGGAAACTTAAATACTTTAAAACTTGAAGAACTTGTTGGTGATCTACAAACTTATGAACTAGATATGTTTCCTAAAGATAACAAAGGCAAAGATAAAGGTGTTGCTTTAAAAGTTAAGAAAGTCGACGTGTCTGATTCTGACGAGTCTGACTTTGATCCTGATGATATAGCCTTATTTGCTAAAAAAATTTAAAAAATTCTCAAGTTTAAAAAACAAAACTCTAAATTTGAAAAACCTAAATTTGAGAACAAAAACAAAGGAGGAAATAAAAAATTCAATAATCAGGATCCAAAGAAGTTCATCAAAGATAACTTTAAAAAGGATGATTCGGAGAGATGCTTTGAATGTGAGGGATGTGGTCATAGAGCTTTCGAGTGCCCTACAAAACTTAAAAGACAAGGCAAAGAAAAAGTTGTTTACAATGCTACTCTAAGTGACAGTGATAATGAGTCTGAAGACTCTGATGACTCTAACCCGTCTAGAAATAACTTCACTACCTTTATGGCAATCCACACTAGTAATTCGAGTGTGTCATACTAGTAGTGATGAAAAAGAGAGTGATGTGCTATACATGAGAGTGAACTACAATCTTCTTATTCTGAACTCTATAATGAATCTCTTCAGATTCAAAAAGTTACCAAAAGATTAACCTTTAAAGTATTAACTTTAGAAAATGAGTTGAAAGGCCTGAAGGAGAAGGAGGCTTTAGTTAGTCAACTCGAGGCTATTAAGCTATCTCTTTCTGAGAAGCTTATCATGATTAGTAAAGAAAAATATGACTTAATTATCTCCTTGGAAGGTGTTAACAAAGATCTTAATGAGTCTTTAAAAATTAGAGAATCTCTAGAAGCTAAAATTGCCCAACTTGAAAAGGATCTCGAGTCCTGTCGTGAAGTTAAAGCCACACTCGAGGATAATTCAGGAAGAATGGAAAAATTATTTCTAGGCCCTGTTTTTGGATATAAGGAGAAAGGTTATCAAGAGAGAAAGGGTATAGGATATGAAGAAAGAGATTCATTGAAAGTAAAACCTGAACCAGTAGCAAAGTTTGTTACCAAATATAATATTTCTAAAACAAGTTCTACTAAGAAACCTTTAAAAGTTGGCCCAAAACAACCCTATGTGTCCATATATTGTCACAAACGTGGTCATCTTAAAGATTTTTGCTACAAGCTTGGAAAGAACTCTCAATTCACAAATTCTAAACAACCCTATAGCCCCTTTGCTAGTCTTAAGAGTCAAGTCGAGTATCTTGTCAATACTTCTAAAAGTCTAATGGAAGAGTTTCTTAGGTTTTCTAAAGCCCAAGGAAATAATTCTAATTATAAGACTAGAGACATTCAAGGAAAGAAAACAACTCAAGCTTGGGTTAAGAAAAATCATACCAAGAAAGCTTTTGTTGCTCATGTTGCACTAAAGGCTCAAAATACCTCTCAATAGTACTTTCATAGTGGTTGTTCAAGACATATGACAGGTGATAAATCTCTATTTACCACTCTTGAAAACTATAAAGATGGTAAAGTCACTTTTGGGGACAGTAGCAAGTCTCAAATCATGGGTAGAGGATCTATTGAAATCTCCGGGTTTCCCAAACTTGAAAATGTTATGTATGTTGAGGGTCTCAAGGATAATTTGATAAGTATTAGCCAACTATGTGATGAAAATCTTGATGTGAAATTTAGTCAATCAGAGTGCACCGTCTATGATCAGTCAGGTGAATCTATTTTACAAGGTGTTAGAACAAGTGACAATTGCTATGGAATTATTCCTAAATCATCATTAGTTTGAAATAATGCAAAAGCCTCATCTGTCAATCTTTCGCATCAAAGATTAGGTCATGTAAACTTTAGAGATCTTGAGAGACTAGTGAGAAAAGAGCTAGTTCGAGGCTTACCGCCACTAGGAAAGTCGACCTCCACCATTTACGAGTCGTGTCAATCAGGAAAACAAATTAAGAGTCCTCATAAGAAATTAAACTCTATAACAACATCTCGTGTCTTAGAATTGATACACATGGACCTTATGGGTCCCACTCGTACCGAGAGCATAGGAGGAAAAAGATACATCTTAGTTATGGTGGATGATTTCTCTAGGTACTCTATTGTAGGCTTTTAAGGGAAAAATCTGAAATAGTTGATTTTCTTACTGTTAAATGTAGAGCTCTTCGAAATCTACACGGTGTTACCATAAGCCGCTTTAGGTGTGATAATGGAACCGAATTTAAGGAATCCAGTGTGAATGCCTTTTGTGATGAAATAGGAATAAAACATGAATTCTTGGTCGTTCGAACACCACAACAAAATGGTATAGTTGAAAGAAAAAATTGAACGATTCAAGAAATGTCAAGATCTATGCTCCTAGGAAGAAATGTGCCCCGTAGGTTTTGGGCCGAAGCGCTTAACACTACATGTCACACAGTAAATAAAGTTTATTTGCGCCCTAACACTAACAAAACTCCTTATGAATTGTGGATGGGTAAGAAACCTAATTTGTCCTATTTTAGAGTTTGGTAGTCCATGCTATATTCTTCGAGATAGAGAACTTCTAGGCAAATTTGACTCAAGGAGTGATGAAGGTATTTTCCTAGGATATTCTCAAAATAGTAGAGACTTTAGAGTATTCAACTTAAGCAACTCTAAAGTCATGGAATCCATTAATGTTGTCATAAAAGATGATGCTCCGGCCACATCAATTGATAATGGGGAAGATTTGTCATGTGAGTGTGATGTTGTGTCAAATGTTGAAAGTATTGAATCTCAAAATGATTTGGTTGTTCCAACTACCGAGAAAAAGGATCCTACTCCTTGGGTGCGTAAAAGTCATGACACTTCAAAAATTATAGGAGATCCCGATGTAGGTGTCAAGACTAGGGCGCAATTAGAAAATGAAGTTACCTATCTATGCTATACCTCTAAAATTGAACCTAAAAACTTTAAAGAAGCATTAAAAGATGAACATTGGATTAATTCTATGCAAGAAGAACTATTTCAGTTTAACAAAAATGATGTTTGGGAATTAGTCCCTAGTCCATCTAATACAAAAGTCATTGACACCAAATGGATTTTCAAAAATAAAATGGATGAAAATGGTGTCATTGTCTAAAATAAATCTAGATTAGTTGCTCAAGGATACACCCAAATAGAAGGTGTTGAATTTGAAGAAACTTTTGCTCTTGTTGCTAGGTTAGAATCGGTTCACCTTTTACTCGCCATAGCATGACACCTTCAATTTAAATTATATCAAATGGATGTAAAAAGTGACTTTTTAAATGGTATTATTCAAGAGGAAGTCTATGTTGAACAACCAAAAGGGTTTGAGGACCCAAAACATCCTAATCATGTCTTCTTCCTAAAGAAAGCTCTATATGGCTTAAAACAAGCACCCCGTGCTTAGTATGAAAGACCCACCTCTTATCTCCTTTCTCGTGGATTTTTTAGAGGGGGAGTTGATATGACACTTTTCGTTTGCCGTGATGAAAAAGGTATTCTATTTGCTCAAGTATATGTCGACGATATAGTGTTTGGGTCTACATATGATAAACATACTCAAATTTTTTCAAAAGAAATGCACAATGAATTTGAGACGAGTATGGTAGGTGAACTTAGTTTCTTTCTAGGTCTTCAAGTTCGTCAACTCAAAAGTGGGATATTTTTGTCCCAAACTAAGTATGCTAAAGACCTCGTTAGGAAACTTAAACTCGAATCCGCTAAACATGCTCGTACTCCTATGAGTTCATCTATTAAACTTAGTAAGGATACCGACGGAAAGGATGTAGAGCATACACTTTTTAGAAGTATGATAGGTAGTTTACTTTACCAAACTGCTAGCCGTATGGATATTTCCTTTAGTGTAGGAGTTTGTGCTCGTTATCAAGTCGCTCCAAAAGAGTCTCATTTACTTGATATCAAACGTATCATCAAATATGTTAGTGGGACCATGTCTTTTCGAATTTGGTATTCTTTTGACACCAATGATTGTCTATCGTCATACTCAGACGCCGACTGGGCAGGAGATGTTGATGGATGTAAAAGTAGATCTGGCGGTTGTTTCTATTTTGGAAGTGCACTTGTCTCATGGATGAGCAAGAAACAAAATTCTATTTCCTTGTCCACGGCGGAGGCCGAATACATTGCCGCCGGGAGTTGTTTCACTCAGCTCATTTGGATAAAACAAATGCTGGAAGATTATGGTATTTCCCAAGGCACTATGACTATATATTATGACAATACTAGTGCAATTCATATTTCCCGTAATCCCGTTCAACATTATAGAACTAAGCATATTAAGATCCGTGAACATTTCATTCGTGACTTGGTTAAAGAGAAAATTGTTTCTCTAAGCTTCGTTCCTACCGATCAACAATTGACCGATATATTTACTAAACCTCTAGATTACCTTAGGTTTGAAAACCTTAGGAAATCAATTGGGGTTTGCTCCATTGATTGAGATCGAAGCGGTTTATCTAGTTTAGGTTATTTCTCTTTCATATTTTTATACCTATGAACTAGATTTCTTTTGTATATATTTTATTCAATCTCAAAAATATTTTTCTTTTATTTTCAAGGAAAACGGGAATGGTTAGAATAGCTTTCAAATTTTTGTCCATATGGCTTTGTGGTCGATGTATTCGGATCACTATCTATTTCCATATCCACGTGTCTTTCGATGAGTATCTAATTCATACCTTTTTTATATTGTGCACAATAATGCTCTTTTATGATATATAATTTTGTGATTTCCTCACATCTTTGCCTTTTGCACACACCGTACACGAAATATTGCGAATATCTTGTTCACATTGTTCTTGCAAAGTGAGATTTGGTGTTGTCTTCTCAATCCTGTCACATCCATTATAAGCAATCGAAATTGTGCATGATCATCCGTTGCCCGGATTGAAACAAAATGATTATATTCTTTTGGTTGGTTTCATTTCAAGCAATGGACCCGGGCTGCGAAAAACATAAAAGTTTTTGTGTGAAAAGCCACCATTTGCATTCTCAGTTGTGTGGCTAAAATAAAAGCATTTAAAATGATATATAATGCCAAGGCCAAAATAATAGGCTTGATTGATTCTTCAAAAAGATTAGTCTCAATCTATTATCGCTCTTGGGAGATATAAGTTGAAGATCATTGAGCATGCACATTTAATCGATTTATTGCTTTTTCATTGTTACATTATTGGCGAGAGAATCATCTATTTTGTATGCTTGTTACATTCGTGTTTAAGTGTTCAATAATATTTCCTTTTTGATACAAGGCTAATTTGAGTGAATATTGCGCGTATATATTGTTTGACATTACGCACTTGTACATTGTTGTGGCTAAAAACTCTCACTCGTATTGTTCACACCCCTACATTCTCGCTCCCACTACTTGGATATGTTTCCACAAGCTAGGATTATTAAAATCTTCATTTTCGCATCGTTCTGGCCTTCCTAATTCCTGATATTATGTTATTTTTAACCCTATTTTATGTTATTTTTATTTAAAAAATATTAATTTTCGTCAGAAATTCTCGTTCGAACGAGATTTCTAACAACATTTATAACCCTCATTCTGTCACTTCGTTCGAAATGTCGTTCGAATGACAAAATTCGTTCCAACGAACTTCTAACGAGAAATCTAACGAATCGCTACTGTGACTTCGTTCGAAATCCCTCGTTCGAATGACATAACTCGTTCGAACGACCTGCGCTTAAAACCTGCAGTTACACTTCCCAAAACTGCCGCCTCTCTCTCCACTCACCACATTTTCCCAAAACCCTCTTTCCCAGATTTTTTTTCTCCCACATCTTCCATTTTCCCACTCTCTTTCCTCTATCCCTCATTCTCCCTATCTCCCACTCTCTCCTTCTCCAACGATTTTTCCTCCTCGTCTCCTTTATTAACCTCTTTTCATTACCCATTTTCTATGTAGATTTGTGGTGTTCTCCCTCTTCATTTCAAAGTATTTTTTATTCCCTTTCTATATATATATATATATATATATATATATATATATATATATATATATATTTTCTATATCTCTATCTATATATATACTTAGATATTCATTTATATATACATATACCCATATCTATATATATGAGCTTGGGTCCTTTTTTACTCCAAATCGATTTGTGTTACCCAACATTCATATATATAAATCTGTGTATATTTTTTGGGGGGCATTTTAATTTATCTGATTATATTTCAGATTGCCCCTAGTTGAGCTCTATTCCATGATATTATAAGTTGTTTTTAAACTCAAATTTTTTAGTTTCATAGAATTTATCTTAACTAAGTTTTTTATTTTTTATTTTTTACTTAACGGAGGATGGGATTATTCTGATTGGTTGTTGGTTTGTTGGTGTGATTGGTGGATTGGTTGGAATTTGTTCATGTAGGTTCTAGTTTCCGTCATGTTTACCATGGCCTGTAACCGTCGCCAACGCCGTATCAGCGATTCCCCCGAGGACCGCTCCTCGTCTTTTGATGAGGAGACCCGTGCCAATGCAGCTATACCCGACCTTAGGTTGCGTTGAAGGACCCTCTCTGCACACACTCTCTATCACACACAAGGTTTTGCTACACGTTCTATCGTTCGGGAGAAAATTATTAATCTCCACTCTCTCCATGGCACCACTATGCATTCATGGATTTCAGATTTAGGATGGGACCCTCTCTTCTCTCTCACAGATACTATTTTTCCCAACCTTGTTCAGGAATTTTATTTTGGGATGCACGATAAGAATAATCACATTTATTCTAAGGTGCGCGGTAGGGAGATTATTGTCTCTCCCGACTCGATAGCTCAACTCATCCCCCTACCTAGGGTCACTAATCCCTCGTTCCCTTGGACGTCCGATACCCGTCCCGATCCTTCCCTTGTTATCAACACCGTTTTTAGGTTCCTCCCTCCCGGCACTGTCACAATCTTCCATAAGCATTTACATCCTGACTTTATGGTCCTTAATTGGATTGTATGTGCATGTCTTCTTCCACGTGCAAACACAACCCAAATAACCAAACAGCACGTGGACCTTATGTTTGCTATTAGCATTCGGGCTCACATCGACCTCCCCGCCTACATTTTTAATGTCATTCGGACTGTTGAGATCCTCCCCTCCGGTCCTGCTCGCCAAGCCCTCCCTTTTGCTGCCATTATTACTTGTTTTTGTCTAGCCGTTGGCTGCCCCCGCGTCTCCACCGATATCCCCTCCACTAAATATCAAACCATTGATATGTCCTCGGTTAGCCGATCTCATGATCATTTTCCCCCGGATACCCCTCACCTCACCCCCTCCACCTCTTCTCACTCCGCCGCTTCCTCTCACCCTGCCCCCAGTCGTCCCGCTCCCCCCCTCTCTATCCATTTCCCATCCCCTTCCCATATTCCCGCACCCGTCGAGTCGGAGAATTTTTTGTTTTATCGCTCTCAGGTTGAACAACTTCAGGAGGAGCGCAGTCAGAACATGGCCCTTATGCAGGAGCTTTTGGTTTCTATGCAGCAGGATCGCGAGGCCCAAGCTCGCCGGGAGGAGGCTCAGGCGTGCAGAGATGATTCCCAGGCCCGTCGGGACTCTCTACTGTTCGAGCATCTTGATGCCATTCGCCGTATGGAGATGCGCTGCGGTGCAGGCTCTTCCGGTTTCGGCTCCGGATCTCTTCTCGATGATACTCCACCTGATGCTCCTTCCCCTTGATGTACTTTGGTTTTCATTTCTATTTTCAATGTACTTGTGAGGCTGAGTGGATATTTTATTTCATGTATTGGTTCCTTTGGTTTGGATATTTGTTCATTTCTACTTAATCCGTGTATGCACTTTGACTATTTCCCCGTTTCTATTAGTTAATGAATCATCATGTTATTTCCTCTTTCATTTCATTTCTTCATTTCTATTGGTTAATTTCCTATTGTTCTCTCGCTTATTCTTTAATATGCAGGCCATTTATCCCTTTGTCTTTTCCGGACAAAAAGGGTGAGAAATATTGACTAAGGGGGAATTCATAATTGACTTTCATATTGAAATGAATTCATAATTTAGGGGGAGTTAAATTCTTAATATTGAATATTGAAATGAATTCATAAAATTTAGGGGGAGTTAAATTCTTAATATTTAATATTGAGACTTTCATTTACCCTTCACAACATATGCTAACACATAGTTTTATATATATTTCATTCTCTACTTCCCCATGCGTTTATGAATTTTTTGTTTCATGTGTATGGGATACATCTCCTACTTCTTTGCATCTCGTCAGTCTAGTCTCTGAGTCTGTCTTTTTTGGGGGGATTTGGGACGGGCCTTAGTAACGGCTTGACGGCTGGCTTAGCAAATTCTGTCCATTTATTTATTTTTTAATATTTTGTTTTGTCCCGAAGATTTGTAAGGACAAATTTCCAATCGAGTCATTTGTTATATTGGCTATATTCCGTTGGACAAAATAATTTTGGATCATTCTGCATCAAGCATCATTCAACGTAAAGATTCAAGCATCGCATCCAAAGTTCACGCGTCATCAATATGCACGCCATGTTAGCTATCCTAAAAAGGTATATGACCAAAATAATTTTATGTGTTGGAGTATTTTGTTTAATCAAGAAATTTTCATATAGAGAAATGTTCGTAAATAAGTAATTTTCATAAAGAAATTTCTTTGAAATAAATTTGAACAAATTTGTGCAAAATATTAAATCTCGTTCGAAGTTTATCCAGGTCGTTCGAACGAGTTCTGTCAGATCTGAATTTTTAAACTTATTTTTCTAAGCAGTTTTTTTCCACAACTGTTTTGGTCCATTATTTTTCAGTTATATTATATGGACGAAAATCAGTTTCAAAGATAAGGAAGTTTATTATTCTCTTGAGAACATTATTTTCATAACTTCCCTCTTTTTGGTAAAAATAATCTCTAAGACTTTTATCATCTTTTAAAACAAAACCCCTTCAATCAACTTGACATTCAACAAGCAAGTTTGTGGTGGATCTCTGCATTCAAGGTTTGAGGAGACGGTGGTTTTGGGCTTCGGTGGATACCTCGAGGAACGCGTTGGAGCTTCGGGTACTACAAATTCAGAGGTCGAGGACGGCATAAGCAAGTATTGAGTGAGTCAATATCTGTAAGTCTTTTGAGTCTCTTGTAAAACCTATTTTGTAGTGGATTTTTCTAGGCCCAGCCGTCCGAGGTTTTTTCCATTTGGGTTTTCCTCGTACATCGGCGTGTTGTGGTTGGAATTTTCGCATTTTACTTTATTAAATCACCTAGATATATGCTTAGGATAAAATGAATAAAATTGGAATAATTTTATTTTAATTAGTCAAGTTATCAATCCCATTGCATTAATTAAAATTTGTTCTTGCGAACTTGTGAATCTGCTTTTAAATTGAAATTGAAGAATATCACTTTATAGCTAATATTTAAAATTAGATTGCGTGTGTGTATTCCACAAATTAAACTAAGAACATATAACCTTGCAACTTCAAAAGTGATATAACTGCCCCTATGGGGAAATTTTTAGTTACCTATGAGGCTGTAGGGGCAGCTATCCCATTAGGTACGAATTCCTTCGAAGCAGGTGAAACCTCAGCTGTTTTCTCCAATGGGCCACTACCTTCAACATCGTCATGCATATCACCTTTAATATCAATCTAAAAAAGGAGAAAGAGGATTCAATATAACAAAGGAAAGAGGAAAAGTTATTGACTTAAAAGGGAAAATAGTAGACATACCTCTTATTCCAAAACATCCTCTAAAACTTCATAATCTTGAGGAGGTGAGGCAAGTGTAGAAGAAGAAACCATTCTCCTCAACCTACGTCTTCAAAGAAGAAGAAGAAGAGACTCCTCTTACTCCTCTTCTTCCTCAATAGATTTCTCTTATTCTCCTTCCTTATCATCATCATCATCCTCTTCATCACCTACCAACTCGTCACCAACAGTTTCTTCTTCTTCCTCAGAATGCTTCTCCTCGCTCATCTCACCCGTTTCTTCCAACACAATATTTACAGGGCTAACCAACACCCTCCTCTTACCGTCTTTAGCAGCTGGGGGACCATAAAAAACCCTCTTGAGGACATTTGGATGGACATGAGAGCTCTATCATCTTCAGAAAAGTTATCCCGATTTTATTTAATTTGGTCGAATGATAGACTGACTTATTGTGCAACTTTGGAATCAGGAGTTAAATTTTGGGGGACTTATGGGGAAACCTTAAGCTTCTTTTTGGGGGACATCCTGGTAGCCCTCACAGGTGCTCCAGTTGAAGCAACATGGGTAGTATCACCCTCTTCAACTGGCCTCGAGGGACCAGGGGCAATGGCAACTGCTTCAATTGGAAGGGAAGATTGGGTTGCTTTCTTCTTCTTCACCACATCCTGATCTATAGGAGCCAATAGAGGTAGCTCAAAGGGAACAAGACTATTATTAGTATTGAGAGAGAACAAAGAGCTCGAAGTATTGCAATTCCTCAACCCCAACTCCGTCGGAGGATACCTCTCCACATCAGGATACCGAGGTCCTTTGGGAAGATTACTTTAGAAATGACCCGGTTAATTCGGCCAAAACATTATTAGGTACATTACAGATCTTCCACCTCAATCTTCCCTACTCGAAATAACAGAGCTGGCGAGGTAGTTGGAATAAATATTCACAATGGTGGAAGTGAGAAAGTTTCTTCATGCAAAGGAAAAGTTGGTAGGTTTCTCTCGGGTGAAGTGGCTTAACATGGGATTGCCCTGATCATATCCAAATTGCATGGCTACACGTTGCGGGTTGTAAATGGAGTAAAAAAAGGACCATTCTTTATAAGAAGGCGGGTAAGAGGGAATCAATAGCAAAGGAACATTATTCGTTGGGAAATTTCTAGCCAATATTTCCTCAATAGGGGTAATGGGACGCTCCACGTCTGTAAAGAAGTGAATCAAGAAAAATTGATCAACCCCGACATAGGGTGGGGTAAAAAAATTTCAACCTTGTCAACTAATGACATGAACAGTTTCTTGGAACTCTTATGATTCCAACAATAAATGGAGAGACTTTAGTGGGATGAGAGATGGGATAGCTTCCTACTGGGGCATACTCTGGAAAGTGGGCGTATAAAAAGGCTGTCAACAGTATATAATTCGCATAAATGGATACATCAAAACTACCAATGCTCCAAGTTGAGTCATCTTGCACGTGATCTAACGAAGAGTGAGCCGAGAGTAATGGAAGCCAGGGGGAACTTGACACTGTTGGCCTTGCGAATGACCATATTGATCAGATATTTCCTAGGACAGTCATGAGGCTATTTTCGATAGCATAGCCCAAATATAACCCACAAGATAAACCTTCGAATTAAACCCTTTCCCAGCTGGTGGGTACTTGAATACTTATTTCCCTTTTGGGTTCTCCTTGGCTGCCTTGCGCGCCTTAATCACGACTTGTATTCGATGAAAAAGAAAGACATTATCACCTCTGAGAAAGTGCACTTATTGTATGTCACCATACAATCCTTTATAACCGCCTCCAACTCTGCTCGGGTAGCCTTCTCGACACTAGAGACAACCTCCTCAAAGAAGGTGTCAAAATATGCTGCCTCCAAACCTAGCAACTCGCAAACATCCTCAAGGGTAATGGTGAACTCATCCAAAAGGCAACGAAGGTGTGGGACCTGTGGCTCCAGCGAGATATAAGTAAATAGAGAGTGTTTTTGTTCTTCATAAGGGTGAGATCACCCAACCAGCTAGTAGACGTTAAACCAACCAAAGCTAATTAAACATAATACTTGGAGTGGATATAGTCTGTCCAAGGACCAAGTCCCTCATAAGTACTTAAAGTGGATTCAAACTCCACCTTAGAAAAGGGGTAATCACCTCGTTCGATACGAAATTGCGTAACGGTGGCAGTTGGGATGTAGGCAAAATCCTCAGCATTGTCACTTTGATCCATCAACAAGTTCGTAGGCTTCACCGTAAAAGATCATCAAGGAAATGTTCAATCGCGGACCGGAAGTGGTTGGACTCACCAAAGCATGGTTCACGTTGATAACTTGCCCATGGGTTTTGATACGCCTGAGTACAGGGAGAAGCGCCTCTGGCAGATTAAGTTCTTTTCACGATGGGTGCCATGGGAACAAAGAAGAAAGTGTGTGATTAGGGTTGAAGAGAAAGCAGGGGATAAACACTGGATTTTCTCTCTATAAAAAATCACGATGGCAAGTGAACCCAAAGATGAAAGTTTAGGAAGGTAAACATGCCCTTTTATAGGGGAAACACAAACCCCAAAAGGCGGGAAATGGGAGCGCTTTGGGAAACGTAGCGATGATCAAGCTGTCTCGCGTGGTTTACACGCGCGCATAGGGACAAGAATTCAAAGATCGTAATGATTATTCTTTATGAAATGACGCACTGATACTCTCATGTGAGAAAAAAAGTGCAAGCCAAAAGTCGCCACGTGCAAAGCACAGAAGTACAAGCGATTGTCTCATTAAATGAGATACGGTCAAAGAAATAAATGGGGGCATGCTTGGAGTCCTTTCAACTTGGGGGAGATGAAGAGATTTTGGGGAAATTTGAATAAAACCTCTTCACGTCCCCCAAGATAGTTGTACAAGCAATCACAAATGTCCCATCAAGAAATCGCGCTCTCAGAAAATCTTAAGGCCTTTCAAAGAAAGAAGTAGTTTGAAAAGAAGGACAAGATGAGTTCCTTGCACACACTTCTCTTTAAATAAATATCCTAATATGTATTATGATATGATTATTTGCCTATGGATATTACTTATCCTTGCAAAAAATTTGGAAGATCAACAAAGTATTTTGTATAGATATTTCTTCAATGCAATAAATAAATATCTCTACAAGGGGGAAAATGTAGGGGGTGTCCCCACCAAAGATTTATTAGCCAAATTGATCCTATACTTGGCAAAATATTGAAGGAAGACAATGATTAATTGAGGGAGCCCCCATGAGGACCTTCCACAGACATTCCTCGAAGGGCCCCTTTTGAATGCCAAAGTTATTTGAATAATGATATCTTATTATATAGAGCAGAATATACTTGATTATGTGCTACATTTATTAAGAAAGCTTTCTTGGTAATATTCGGTACCCGCGAGGGAATATTCCTGGCAAGGCATAGGAGAGCTTACATGATCTATCAAACAATCTTCTCTTGGGAACCTCGCAGGGACATGCTTTTGAGGATTGAGAGCAAGGTAACGTTGGGAATGCAATAACTAACCCCCTTGAAACACTTGGGCAAAGAACTTCATCCAGTACAAATGGTTGCTCGAGCCACTTATAGTCGAGCTACCATAATTCAAACCTACTCGGGGGAACCTCCTCGATGAACCCCAATTTTGTATCTTTGGACTAGAAACAAATCTTATCCAACAAATAACATACTAAATTCCTCGAACCACTTGTCGGTCGAGCCACTCAAGCTATACATCATCTGCCCGATTGAAATGACTACACGTCTAGTGGAATCACTATTTATCCACTTTGTGATGTCATATCATCTGACATTGAGGAACTTAAAATTGTTACACTCAATTTAGATTATCCTTAGGATGGTAGACATAGGCCATCAAACCAGATTTCATAGCCGTTCTGAGGCAAGCCTTTGAGCTATCATGTCACGTCCCTTATTAATGTCGCCATGCTTCTAATAGGTCAGGCAGTTTCCTGCCAAAATATAATATCCCATGCATTTAATGTGGTATCTTAGATAATAATGCGATGGTACTTTAGCATTTAAGACCAGTCAATCACATTCAATACAAATAAGGTTACTCGAGTAATCTTGACTTCATATAAATAGGTCAATCAAATATTTACGAGGATGACAATCTTGATACCGAAATGATATTGGATTTTCCTCATATACGAGAGGTTCTACAAGAGAACATTTATTGTCCAAACATTCTCGTTACATCCATTAATACCTATATCATTGAGCATAAACTGAGTTTTAAGGTTCCTGCCTTGCCTTTATTTTTCCTGGAGTGCTTGCTCTTTCTCCCTCCGACCAAGTTACTTCTTGGTCCCATTTATTTACCATGTTACAGTGCATTTATGGTGTAGAGATCTAATATAATACTGACTTCAGTATTGAATGTTATTCTTTCTCCTCACCTGTATTTATCATCACTATTAAATATTGTATTGTGCATTAATCCCGATCTTGATAAGGGGTTACGCCTTGCTTGATACAAAGTGTATTCCAAGAACCCACATCTTACACTTGCCAAATCTTAGTGTTATTTATTGTGAAAAGAAAGTTTTCTAAAAAAATATTTGAAGTAAAAATAGTTTGACTTAAACAAGAAGGAACATAAGATTTGTTCTTGATATCTAGGATACTATTGACTATTGCATAATCATTCGTCTGTATCATTTAAGTGTGTGTGAGTCATATTATTATAGCTCACAACACTTAACACTTCACTAAAAATAATTCATTACGCACCGAGTAAAATATGTGCTTGAAGAAGTTAAAGGGAAGAGCTAAGACGTGAAGAAACAACTTGGCCAAGAGAAAATTGAGAGTGATTTCAGAAGATCAACCAATGTAGAGAGGTTTGGTCGATGGGTAATAGACTTATGATTTAGTTTACTTCGTGTCTTGTTGCTTGTATGTAAATCGTTCCTATTTGATTTGATTTTTTGTGGAACTAGTTTAGTTTGATCCTTAGAAGGATCTGTCATTTTTACCAAGGGAAGGGTTTTTGTTACATTAAATAAATATCTGTGTGTTTTAAATTCTACTTATAAACCTCACACAAAAACATATGATTAATAATTAGGAACACACCTAATAAATTGAATCTATATTATCTATTTAATCATTCTTGCTTAAATCAAGATAATAAAAGTTGGAATGAAATTGACTAGTTGAAATTAATATTAGGTTAATAAATTAGTTAACAATTTAAGTAAAGTTTAAATTAGTCCCTCTTGAATCTGATATAGAAACTCATAGGTAACTTGGGTTTAATCAACATTATTTTACTTCCGCATTTGAAATATTAACATTTTAGCCCCTGCTTATGTGGTATCAGAGATAGATTTTTTAAAGATCTGTTTTCAAAAAAATTTGTTAAAATCTTCTTATCTTGTTTTAATGGCGGATTCAAGTCAATTAATTAGGTTATATAATTTTCGTAGACCACCCATATTTGACGGTTCTAACTTTCCCTACTGGAAAGTTTGCGTGATAGCATTTATACAAGGTACATTAGGTGATGACGTTTGGGATTTAATAGAAAATGGATACAATCACCCTTCTATACCTATTGAAGAAGGCAGTCCTACACTTAGGAAACTTAGGACCACTGAGTTAAGCATTGATAAAAAAATCAGTAATTTTAATAATAAGGGTAAGAATGTTATATTCATGAGTGTGAGTGAAAATGAACTTAAGCGTATTTGTCACTGCACAACTAGAAAAGAATCATGGGACACATAAGTAATTACACATGAAGGTGATTCTAGAGTTAAAGAATGTAAAACTCAAATTCTTGTTCAACATTATAACATGCTTGTTATGAAAGATAATGAGCCTTTTTATGATTTTTATATGCGCTTAACTGATATAATAACCCAACTGCATGCTAACGAAATTGTGTGTAAGAATAAGGAAATTTATTTAATAATCCTTAGATCCACTGCTCATAGGTTTGATCACAAATTCTATATAGTTAAAGAAATAAATGACCCTTCTGTTAAACCTAAATTACTCAGCTCTAAATTAAGGACTATGGAGTTAGAATATGACTTTAGGAAGACTTTAACCATTGTTTCTAAAAATGATTATGGTAGTTCTAAGGTTGCATTTAAATATTTTCATGCTGATAAAGATAAACATAAACATAAATATGTTCAGGTACAATTTGAGTATGATGGAGAGGTTATTGACTTCGAAAAGATTGAGAGTGAGCTTACAGTTGTGTCAACTCAATTTAAAAGTCTTTTAAAAAAGTGAAACAATCTTGCAAAAAGACATGTGCAATCTGACTATCAATCTAACCAATGATTAAGGCCTCACAATAGAAACAACAAACATACTAGTAATTATAATAATAACAACAAACCTGATAAGTCTAAAATGGCATGTCACAATTGTGAAAAGTTATGCCACTTCATAGCGGACTGTAGATCTAAACCACCGACCAAACACAACATAAATCACAAGTCCCATTTAACCAAAACTTGAGATGACTCTTCTGATTCTGAATTAGAAGATGACTAGGATAATTCTGAGTCATAATGCCTTGCATTTTTTTGTTATTGTGTATGATTGCAGTAATGATATATATCTTGTTGGCCTAACTGATTCTGATGAAGAAGAAGAATAAGAAGAAGAAGAAGAATGTGATGAGATTTTAGATTTAATTGAATGTGATGAATCATTATTAACTAGTCAACCCTATTTGAATGACTTAGCTGATTCCATTGATTCTAAACGTGTTTTGTGTGTTCATGATAATGTTTCTTATTTAAATGGAACGAGCAACACATTACACACCAAGACTGATTTAATTCGGGATGACAACTTTGTTAGTTATGATGATTATATATAAATGTATGTTAAGATTTTGAAAAATATATGAGATTTATCTAACTCAGTTAAGTCACTTAGTGAGACCATATAAAGTTAGTATAGGATAGTTATGCAAATAGAAATGGAGGTGACAAACATCAAATCAAAATTTGAAAATGAAAGAATCGATTTTGAAAAACAAAAGTCAGATTTTGAAAATGAAGTCTCATCTCTTAATGAAAAGATTTTTAGTTTTGAATAAAGATGTAAGGCCACCTTAGTTGAACTTGAAAAATCTAAAGAGATGTGTTCCAACACTTCTAAAAAGTTAAGAGAAAGAGAAAATGGAGATTTTAATTTGGACAAGCTTTTGGATTCTCAAAAATATTATTATAATACATTTGGTTTGGGTTTTAAGCAACATTTTAATAATAATTCCCGTATCAAACTTATTGTTTTTGTTAGGCATAGTACCTAAATAAAACAAATTTGTAATAATTCAAATTTGAATAAGGGAAAACAAGTTTTAAATGAAACTTTTTTGAAAAATGGAAATGATGTCAAATATCCACCTATTTTGTATACTGACTCTCCCAAGTATACTCCATTCCCCAAAAGGAATAACTTCATTCCTATACATGACTTAAGTGGTTATAAGTCTAGAAATGTAGTGCCTCATGTTAAAAACATGTTGCTATTATTATTGTAGTCTTTGTGATGTTTTTGGTCACCAAAACTGGGAATGACTTATCTATCGTAGGAAAGATATTCATTTTAGAGTTTTTAACCAAAAAGTGAAGAGATTTACAAATTTTCCTAGACACAACACCAATAATAATTGGAATCATTCCTTTAATAATCCTAGACCTCAAACTAAAAAGAAAACATTCGAAAAGGAAAAATCCCTTAGATTCCAAAAACCTTTAAAAATCATGCCTACTTGGATCAGGAGTTGTGATCTGAGACCCCAGCTGGAATTTTTTAAATTAAACTATATTATTATTTTGACAACCTTACACTATGAATTGCAAAACACTGGTTGGTACTTAGATAGTGGATATTCGCGTCATATGACCGAGGATATTACTAGACTTAAAGGTGTTATCCGCTATAATCATGGTAATGTAACCTTTGGGGATGGTAAGACTTCCCAGATCATTGGCACATGCATCCTCAATGAAGATGGATTACCTGATTTAAATGAGGTGTTATTAGTCCAAGGTTTAAGAGCTAACTTGCTCTTTATCAGTCAATTTTGTGATGGTGGTTTCCTTGTAAAACTTTCTTAAAAGTCTTATGATGAATTAACCAAGATTGCAAATGAGTATATTAAGGTCACCCTCACCATAGATAACTACTATAAAGCAAGTGGTTCTATCTCTTATAGGTTAATCGATTATAATGAATCTGACCTTTGATACCATGAGTCGGTTATCCACACAAGAGTTAGTTAGAGGCTTGTCTAGATGAAAGAAATGTCCAAATACTATTTTTAGGCCATGCCAGATTGGGAAAGTCATAAAATCCTAGCATAATAAGGTTAAGGACATTAACACCATTGCTCCCCTAGAGCTACTCCACATGGACTTGACTAGAACAATCAGTTTAAATGGTAATCTTATATTCTAGTGATTGTGGATGGCTTCAGTATATTAACGTGGGTGTCATTTATGAAAAAAAAATCGGAAACTTTTACTCATTTTCTGAAAATTATTACCCATATTTAAAATAATAAAGACACCCAAGAGAGTCGAATAATAAATGATAGTGTCCGTGAGTTTAAGCAAATCGGAGTTATCGAGTATTGTGATGCTCAGGATATTCACAACAGTTTAGTGCTCAACCCCTCCCCCCCCCCCCCCCCCCCAAAAAAAAATGAGGTAGTTAAACATAAAAATCAAACTATTCAAGAAATGGCTCGCATCCTTTTTCATGCTAAACAATTACCTTTATATTTTTGGGAAGAGGTTTGCACTATTGTTGTTCATATTGTTAACCGTGTCTACCTAAGAAATAATGCCAAAACTACGCCTTATGAATTATGATTCAATAAAAAGCCTACATTAAAATATTTTGAACCTTTGGTGCTCTCCATTTTATTTGCAATGATAGGGAAAATCTTTCAAAATTTTATGCCAAAGGGGATAAAGCCATTTTCTTAAGTTATTCTCAAAACAGTAGAGCTTATCGTGTCTTCAATATGCGTAATAAAACCATAATGGAGTCCATTAACGTTGTAGTAATTGAAAACTCAATTGAGGAAACAAGTAATGACCACCTATTGAATTTGAATCTGATTC
This sequence comes from Sambucus nigra, assembly GCA_949130495.1. NCBI lineage: Eukaryota > Viridiplantae > Streptophyta > Magnoliopsida > Dipsacales > Adoxaceae > Sambucus > Sambucus nigra. The sequence goes on along the minus strand of OX422211.1, from coordinate 577,238,005 downwards.
AAATGTTTTAAGTGAACCAATCTCAACAGAAGATGAGTCATTACATGCTTCAATCATGGTTGTACCTAACTAGTTTTTTAAAGACCATCCTTCTACAGAGATTGTGGGTGATGTCTTTGAGCCTATGCGAACTATAAATCAATTACGTCAAGTGACTCACTTGACTGCTTTGTTTCCCTTATAGAACCAAAAGCAGTTAGTGAATCACTCGATGATTCATATTGGGTTGATACGATGTAAGAGGATCTAACTCAATTCAAGGATCATGATGTGTGGTATCTAGTCCCGAGGCCCGAAGATATAAAGGTCATCGGCATGAAATGTATTTTTAAAAACAAGATTGATGGAAAGGTATATTAATTAGAAACAGAGCTAGGCTCGTTGCCCAGGGGTACTCGCAAATAGAAGGAATATACTATAATGAGACTTTTTCTCCGTTGAATCATCTCGAATCACTGAGATTACTTATGTATGTGTCTTGTCATTTACTTTTTAAACTTTTTCAGATGGATGTCAAATCTGATGTTTTAAATGGCATTCTGTCTGTGGAGGTACACATCGAACAACCCAAAGGTTTTCCGTACCCACATAAGCTTGATCATTTATATAGACATAAGTAATACCTATATGGTTTAAAACAAGCTCCTCGTGCATGGTATGAGCGATTGAAAACCTTTTTTTTTACCTCATATTGCTTGTGTTAGAGGTGGCATTGATAAGACTTTATTCATTGAGAAATACAATAAGTATATTTTAATTCCTCAAATATATGTTGATGGCATTATTTTTGGTTCTACTTCTTAACATGAAGGGGATATTTTTCTAAATCCATGAGTAGTGAGTATAAAGTGTTGCTTATGGGGGAGTTACAATAATTTCTAGGACTTCAAATTAAGCATTGTGATGATGGACTATTTATTTAACAATCTAAGTATGCTAAAGATTTGATAACTAAATTTGGAGTTGAAAATTGCTAAAATTTTATTCACACCTATGGCAATTAAGGCTAAGTTTCATGGCACTACTGTTGACCCTACTTTATATCGTAGTATTATAGGTAGTTTAATTTATTTGACTACATCTAAACCCGATATTTATTATGTTTTCTGCAATTGTGCGCTGTTTCGTTCCGACCCTAAAGAGTTTCATCTCACTGGTGCGAAAAATATTTTAAAATATTTGAAAGGTACAATTGAGTATGGACTTTGGTATTCCAATGATTCTACTTGTGAGATAATTGCATACTCATATGTTAATTGGGATGGTAGCATAGATGATTGTCGCTCCAATTTTGGTGGTTGCTTTTATTTAGGACATAAATTAGTAGGATGGTCAAGTAAAAAACAAGCTAGCGTTACTTTATCTATTGCTGAGTCTAAATATATTGTTGTTGGTGCATGTTGTGCTCAATTAGTGTGGATTAAGCAAATGTTTCACGATTATGGTATTTTTTAGTCTAAAGTTTCTTTTTTCTTGCGATAATGAGAGTGCAATTAATATTGCAATAAATCTTGTCCAGTATAGTAGAACTAAAAATATAAACATTCGTCATCAGTTTATGAGAGAGTTAGTAGAATCTAAAGAGCTAGTTATTGAACATGTTGCTACTAATTTACAACTTCTTGATTTGTTTACTAAGCCTTTAGATAAATCTCATTTTTAAAAAACTTTGACACATGATAGGAATGATTGTGCTCGATAATTAGATAAATTTTAGTCATGTCTTTATTATTTGTACAAGATCTCTGAGATTTTAGGATAAAGGTATTGAGTGGATACAATACCTCTTGAATTTAGTTTAATGTAGGAGAAGTTTATTAGACCTTTGACTAAAACTTCTCTAGTTTACTCTCATCCATTATATAGTTTAGTTAAAATAGGGGAGAGATGAGCGCATAATTTTGATAATGTGTTGATTTATATTGCATATCTTCAGCACATATTCTGACTTTAATTAAACATATGCTTCTCACTTTCTTCTTGGAAGACTGGTATTTTCTTATTTCAAGAATACTGCACATTTATCTATTTGAGTATTTTTATTTTCTAGGACAGGGTGGGTAGGTAGAAAAAATTTGTATAGGAAACTTTAGGATTATTTCTTACCTTAGTATGTCACTTGATGTACTCAAGGGTTTTGTCAAAATTAGTCCAATGGGTGAGATTTAAGGTCCCTATATAGAATACACTTAGAATTAGGATTTGTTTTGTGTTTAGTTATAAAGACCTTCATCTAGTTGGAGTTGAATTTTGACAAGATATTTTGTGCATTTATGTTTCAGTCCAGTACACCTATGACAAAGCCTCTGCTCAGTCGACTACATCTCCCAGAATTCAGCTCAAATCATTTCAAGTGAAGGTAATCTCTCACACTTTGCACAATTGGCTCATTAGGTATTAAATCTAAGTCACATAGGACATATAACATTGCATCATTTCTTGTGATACGTGTTTGTGTGTTTAAAAAGGATTTTTAAATATTTTAAAAGTATTTATAAAACATTTTAAATCAAAATAATTAATAATTTAAAATGGTTGTTGCAATTAATTTAAATTACAAAGAATAGGGTTAAAACTAGGGGTGACAATTTCGGAAACGACACGAGAACACAAAATGACACGGAACGAAATTAACACAAAATTGACACGGCTTATCGTGTGCAGGTCAGTGTTATTGGATCCGTTGTCGTGTCGTGTCTTGTTCGTGCTGAATTTTTGCCATAAAATTTACTTAATTAGACTAGTTAAAGACACGATAATGACCACGTTAAGACCCATTATGGACCCGATTAAATACCCATTATTGATCCGTGATTATCCCCACTGACACCTGTGACACCCCGCTAAATAAAATATCGGGTGATCAGTCCTATAACAAATTAAATAGGAATCTCATCGGGTTCATTCTTAGCATCACTGTTGAAAAGTTTTTAAAACATTTCTAACCACCTAATATTCAAAAAGTTGGTGTCAAAGTTTATCTTTTTAATCCAAGACAAAATAAGTGCGAAAATAAAATAAAAAACATCCAATGCTGATAGAATTAATCATCACAGAGAATAATAAAAGTCTTGCCGAATATACCACCGACTAAATCCAAAACCAACCAAACTAACAGAGAGTAATAATTCCTATACAATCTGAAAAGAAACTAAATAAAAGTGTGAGCGACATGCTCGAGATAGACTAATATGAATCCTTATACTAGGAATAGAAAAATAGATGCATCAATCCAAATCCTATAACAATCACATGTTGCAGTTGCGAATCCCTAGAATGAAGCCAAACGTGGTGTCCCTGTGGCTGGACACCTAAAATATTTTGAAAATATTTTACAAGTGTTTATCATAGTAAGATGAGTTATTGATTACATATATTAACATTGAGTACACTCTCTTGAGTCACCTAACCCCTAATCTATAGTGAACGCCTAATGCCCTATACTTAGCCCACCTAGAGGTACTACCCAAGCTAACTAAATTATGGTATTCAACTGAACTTATCTATGCTAGTAAGTCCCCATACCACCCATACAGTAGGCTACCGTAACACATCTCATATAATATATACTTAGACAATCTTTCACATCTTGGTACCTTTTGCTATAACAATTAAGTCTCACTACTTAATTTATTCTTAAGATAATCACTATCTATCAGTTAATCTTTCTAATTAAGTCTCTCCTCTTAATTTACTTTTAGATGTATGCACGTCATCTAAATTTTCTACTATCCCATACATGTAAATTATTTATATCGTATACATTTCACACACGAAATACACTTATAAAATCTTTCTTCTCAATTATGTCCATATAAAACACATTGAGGACCCATGGTTCGGAATAGTCCATCGACACCAAGTAAGAGGATTGGTTCGAAATGTCACCTCGACCTAAATTTATTTCATGTATTGGTTCGAAACTCTTTCATCACTACCCCAATTTACTATTTCCATATATTAGTTCAGAATCCTACCTCGACCCTAATATAGGCAATTATACTTTAGGTATTCTCTCCAAATAAGTATTCATATAATTCAGTAGGTATACACGCAACCTAATAATCATGTTCATACGTAATATTTCTCTCGGATATTCACCGTACCCTTTAGACTACATTATTTTCACAAACTAGTTCGGAATCCTACCTCGACCCTAGTATAATCAAATGTACTTTAGGTATTCACTCCATCTAAGTATTTATATAATTCAGTAGGTATACACGCCACCTAAGGATCATGCTTGTAAGTAATATTTCTCTCAGATAATCACTGTACTCTTTAGATTACATTATTTTCACATACTAGTTCTGAATCCTACTTCGACCCTAGTATAATCATATGTACTTTAGGTATTTACTCCACCTAAATATTTATATAATTTAGTAGGTATACACGCAACCTAATAATTATACTCGTACACAATATTTCTCTCGTATATTTATCCTACTTAATAGATTGCCATTTATCTCACAATCGAATTCATTTGAGTATTCACACAACTCTAAGAGGCCTAGTTACCCGTCCATTTATTTTAGCAGTTAAGCTATCTCTAACCTACTGGTATACTCCTTGGATTGACGTTTACTCCCTCCGTAAATAAAATCCCAAATTCCCGATGCACGACTCGATCAGGTTATCCTCGCCGTTCCATCTCTCCAAATCTTGCACTCAATGATTATAACGCCCCCCCACTATACACCTACTGGTACTCCCTAAGTCCCTACATAGGTATAATATCATCATTAAGGTTCCCCTCAGGCGTCGGAAATTGAATAGAACTCAACCAATAAAAGAACCCAAAATTAGCTTGGGTCGATCGATCGAGGAACGGGTTGATCGATCCACTACATCGATCGATCGACATTCATAGTCGATCGATCGATCGAGCAGGTGTAGGTGTAGTTTGTTTTCTTCATGCGTTTTCTCGCCATTTCCAACTATCCAACTCACATGATAATACACGAAACTCGCAACCAATGATTCCTAAGTAGTCCTACATACTCTAGGAGGATTTCCAACAATTTAAACATCATAAATCTTCACAAATTTAGCCCAGAATAATTCAAATCTTCTAATTATTCAAGAACCCTAAAATATGTTCTTCCCATATTTTAAATCATAAACCCATATTTTAATTCGTATTAATAGTCATAGTTCCTCTCATTTTTAATCCTCTACAGATATAAATCTAACCCTATGATATTTCTACTCAAACATGCCATTAATCAATTTTTTTTCTTCAAGAATATTCCTCAAAATCAATTATTCATAAATTCTATGCATGGATATTATAACTCAAAATAATTTGCAAATAACCACTTGCCTTATTCAGAGGTGATCTGATTTTGTGATTGATTGTCTTTTTCCTCCAATATTTCTTGTCAACTAGTTTGTGGTGCAATAACCCTTCGAATCCTTCACCAATTCTTACTTAAGCTTTGAGAATTGTTTCTCTCTTCTCTCTAATGGCCCCCCTTTGTGTTTTTTATTCTAACCCTAGCCTCACTTTTTAATCGACTGATATGACACTCCAAAATTCATAGGTCCCCAACCTTTCTTTTACCAAATGACCGAAATGCCCTCAATAGGTGTCGGTTTGGTCTAAATTGACTCGGGACTCAAACTATATTCTCGGGTACACTATTTTGAATATTTCGATTATTTCGAACCATCCAGATTCATGTGACCTCTGAATTATGATTCGAGTAACTAAAATATATTTCCTATCTCTCCCTAAAATTTGCCTACATGCGACTCTCGGGTGAGATTAAATAAAATACGCATATATCACTCTCTATGACTCATAACCAAAAATCATTAATTATTTACTATTAGCACTTAGTAAATATTACCATGAAATATTAATCAATATCTATCTCTCGATTAATATTCAAGAATCATAATTATTATTAAATCAAATCAAATTACTTCACTCGCGTAGTTTAAATAAAACGTATTTTTCCCAATTTATTCCTTAAATTAATTAAATCAAAATACAATGAAATACGGGGTATTAGATACTTCCCCCCTTTCAAAGGAATTTTATTCTTGAAATTAGAACCAGACCGGTACTAAAACATAGGATTTCTAAAAACACGGCATCCTCTAGTACTCAAATTCAAATCATGATGTAAGGTCACTCCAATATACACCCACTAGTGGTGCGCACCTACCAAAAGGCTTAATCACTGTAGCCCAAATATGAGCAGGCCTTCTCAATTCACTACGTACTGACATGCTCCATTAGTCTTGTGATCTCAGTACTGACTCTATCATCTCCATACTGAGAAAAGGTCGCACGTCCCTAAGTTTGTGGTTCACGACATACAAAATCCGCCCACAATAGTTTGTGGTATACTCCACTTTTTAACAACGGACTCCAAGTCATGGTCAGTCAAAAAAAATGTTTATCCCCTAATTTCTAATTAACTAGAGGGTGAATGACAAGGCTTTCCACACAAAACCTAAAAAGTTATTTGTGCATGATGAACATGTACGAGTTATTACACACAACTCTATCAATGGTAATTTCTCCCCTCAATTACCCTACAAGTCACCAAATGCACTACAAGCATTAACCCGCATAATAAACTACCTCTCGTCTAACCGTCGGTTATAGGTGATACAACAGGCCCAAAGCAAACTTCGGCCCTATCACTTCTTAATAATCCCTATCAGAGGCGGGATTTCAGGATCTCATCCTGATTCACAATAATATTGGGAGGAACCTTGCATCGGTGTAATCCTTCTTTTTAAGGAAAGAAAATATTTCTTCATCCCGATCAATTCATTCCACACACTCGAAGAAATTCTTGACCTTGTCACAACTTGGCAGCCCACCAATGAGATTTTATAGTTTGCCTACCCATTCCATCATTAGGAAACATAAACTTGTTACCAAGTTTCTAGTTTCTCATCTCAAGTCAACCTTTTTCCATCCCAGAGTGAGGTAACTATATTAATTCTCACTTTTAATATCTCACATTAAGTGGTACTATATACACCCATTCTTTCCCCGGAGTATACTAACATTTTATTAATGCGCAACCCACTCTTCAACATTCATTCGAGTAAGGCTCTGCTTTACTTTCTCACAACAATTTGGTATCCTCTTTATCAAGAGATATCTTTTAAATGGATTTCCATAGCCTTTCAACCCATCTCGGGTGTGCTAGCTCTTGTTGCACTTATATACTTTGGATTATTGTCTTTCTCATACAATGTTCAATTCATCATACCATTCTGACTTTGTTGATAACTGACCCTCAAGAATATTCTCACGCATAATTTTCACGCCCTTCTATAGCTGGCAAATTTTGAAAATCCAACTAATCTGGGCGCCCATACACCCTATAACCTATGCGTACTTGCACAAACATCGCAAACGTCCCACACATAACACACTTTTCTCATAATTAGCCTCGCATTCTCTGCTTGTTTATAGCACTTGGGTATTCTCAATCACCCATAATTCTTAATTTAATACTCCTCAAGATTATCCCACCCATCAACTCACGGTGAGAAAAAATGTCATGGGTTTTTCTAAGGACTATCGGCTCCACATGCCTTATACCGTATTATAGCTCTTTTTTCATAGTATTTTCTTTTTGAGACCATCATTTATTAATGAGAACTGATGTTCTAGAATATGTCAACGTCTCTCTACTCCCGACGTTTATCAAGGTTCATGCATGTTTGATCTGGCAGTGAAACCCAAATAAGGAACTTCCTCCCAATGCAACATCACTAGAATTGTTAGGAATCGAGTTCTATAAGCCTCAAATGCACAATCAGGACACTTAAATGCTATCCCCGACATGTAAGCATACATCTCACTCCCATATCTCTTAAGGAGTTATATATCACTAAGCCCGCACTATCACTAGTCATTAACGTTAAAGATCATAATAACGAGATCAATTTCTTCGCTTGATAATACAACTTTTATACTCTGAATCACATCAGTAAAGTCCCTATGCACCGAGATCAGCTATAATGTGACATCTATACTCTCTGAAGTCTCGCTAACCAGTCTATACCCAGGATAACATCATACTCATATAATACATCACTAGAACGAGTAATTTATATAAAGTATCACCTTTTGGTCTACACCCGCTCCCCTACAGATAAAACCAAAGATAACTCAAATACATAACATGCGAATCTCTTTAAAAAATCTCTTTTAACCAAAATACCGTAACTCCCTCGCGTCACATAAAATTTACCTCTTTCACCCGAGGATAAAACTCATATTTCTACCTTTCTCATCGCCTGGCTATTAAAATGGTTCTTGGATATAACACGCTTATTCAGAATGAACCAATAACTATTTTAATCATTGTCTCTTCTAGACAGCATGCCCTAGTTCCTTTTCTCATTTCAGGTAGAGTCAAGGCATGTGGTCTTTCTTTCCCTGAAATATCTCCCGATATAATCCTTCTATATCTGGCTGAACTGGCCATATTAAAGTTGTCCTTCTCTTGGACCTTGGTATGCTCATCTCAGATGGTTACCCTTGTTTTTCCCTTAGCTCTGATGTCTATAAGGAACACACTTCTAGCCTTAGTTGTCCCAACTGAAGCCATCGTCACCCGGCATGAATCTAGTTATATGAATTATTTAAATGAGTTCCTTACTGGGTTTCTCCATGAGGTGTCTCACTAGTACCATTGCATTCAGTCTTACTCCCTGACTGAATTCCTCAACATTCTTAACTCCCTTCTCATAGAAGCGTTAATATTATCTTGTAAAAAAATGACATTATCGCCATTTACATTAATCGTACAATTAAAATTGTTCCCATAAATGCTGGCGATGACTACTTGTCGGCCCATTATTCTACTAAGGACTCTTTTCTCCATTGTACCTACCTCATCGGGTACAAAGTTCACTAAATAATATAAATTCCTCCCCACAGTCGGCCTTTGTCCGACCCTCATGTGATAAGTTCAGAAACTCCACTCGCATCACTTTCTGAACAAAAAGAAATTAAGGAACTTTCGGTCAAATCATACCTAGGATTCCTCCAAGGGCATAACATTCCTCTTTACAAATGTGGTGACTGTTTCCTCTGCACTATTACTATGTTGCTCCCCTGAGCTAAGTAAATTTCACAAATATTCACTTACGGTTATTTCTACACTCGACCATATGCCACTGTCTATGGATGTTCTCTTTCTATTTGTCTAACACATACAACATTTTTATTTACACAAATTCCAATGGGTGGTCCTTTCCAAAGATCCCCCAGGATCTCTCCCAAGTTCTTCAATTCATTATATATATATATATATATATATATATATATATATCCTTACATAGGGCGACTAACTCGCGTCACTACAGTGCTACTCCTATGAGCAATATACTTTGGATTTCTTCCATCCATTTGTCTATCACCCATCATCTCTGTCTCATTTTCTTATAGGGGACCCTTTGGAAAGAGTTCTCCCGCTACTGTCTCTGCCTATTTACAAATTTGGGGAAGTCTGAAATTGTATCCCCATTCTCTACAATAGTGTTTGGGACACTACCATCCCCGAGTGATTAACCGGATCGTCATATACTCAAATAGTATTTATGGTGATCTTCTACTTGATTGCCATTTCCTGAATACTTCATGACTCATACCGAGCCCCTCCCTCCTACAGTCCTTCAAACGCCTTCGTTGTTCGTCTTAAAGAGTTCAATGTAGTATGTCCAATCGAACTAGTATATGAATCACATCATATACCTAATAGTAGGAGAACGTAAGGCGCGTACGTAGATGAATACAACAATAATCAGATAGGGCTCTATGTCAATCAAACGATATGCTGTAAACATAGTAAGCTATACAGATCCTATGGACACTAGAAATTTATACTCTGATACCATCTTTAACACCTCGCCTAATAACATACGGGTCATCAGTTATATACCAAATTAAATAGTAATATCACCTGGTTCATTCTTAGCATCACTATTGAATTTTTTTTAAAATATTTCTAACCATCTAGTATTCAAAAAGTTTGTGTTAAATTTTATCTTTTTAATCCAAGACAAAATAAGTGCGGCAATAAAATAAAACATCCAATGCTGATAGAATTAATCAGCACATGAAATAATAAAAGTCTTGCCGAATAAACCACCGGATAAATCCAAAACCAACCAAACTAACAGAGAGTAATAAATCCTATACAATCTGAAAAGAAACTAAATAAAACTATGAGTGATATGCTCGAGATAGACTGATATGAATCCTTATACCAGGCATAGAAAAATAGATGCGTATATCCAAATCTTGTAATATCCACATATGTTGGAGCTGCGAATCCCTGGAATGAAGTCACACCTGGCATCCCTGTGGATGGACACCTAAAAGGTTTTAAAAATATTTGATAGCAAGAGTTAGTACTCAAAATATTTTGAAAATATTTAGTAGTTTTTATCACAGTAAGATGAGTTATTGATTACACATGTTAAGATTACGTACACTCTCTTGAGTTACCTCACCCCTCATATATAGTTCACGCCTAATGCCCTATACTTATCCCACCTAGTTGTACTACCCAAGCAAACTGGACTATAGTATTCAACTGAACTTATCTACGTGATTAAGTCCCCATACCGCCCATACAGTATGTTACAGTAACACATCTCATATAATATATTCTTAGATAACTTTTCACATCTTGTTACCATTTACTTTAACAATTAAGTCTCACTACTTAATTTATTCTTAAGATAATCACTATCTATCATTTAGTCTTTCTAATTAAGTCTCTCCGCTTAATTTACTTTTAGATGTATGCATGTCATCTAAATTTTCTACTATCCCATATAAGTAAATTGTTTATATAGTATACATTTCACACACAATATATACTTATAAAATATTTCTTCACTATTATGTCCTTACAACACACATTGAGGACCCTTGGTTCAGAATAGTCCATAGACACCATGTAAGAGGATTTGTTTGGCATGTCACCTCGACCCTAAATTTATTTCATGTATTGGCTCGGAACTCCTTCATCACGACCCCAATTTACTATTTCCATATACTAGTTCGGAATACTACCTCGACCCTAATATAGGAAATTATACTTTAGGTATTCTCTCCACCTAAGTATTTATGTAATTCAGTAAGTATATACACAACCAAATAATCATGCTTATACGTAATATTTCTCTCGGATATTCACTGTACTTTTTAGATTACATTATATTCACATACTAAATCGTAATCCTACCTCGACCCTAGTATAATCAAATGTACTCTAGGTATTCACTCCACCTAAGTATTTATATAATTTAGTAGGTATACACGTAACCTAATGATCATACTCGTAGGTAATATTTCTCTCGGATATTCATCGTAGTCTTTAGATTACATTATTTTCATTACTAGTTTGGAATCCTACCTCTACCCTAGTATAATCAAATGTACTTTAGGTATTCACTCCACCTAAGTATTTATATAATTCAATAGGTATACACATAACCTAATAATCATGCTCGTACATAATATTTCTCTCGTATAAATATCCTACTTAATAGATTTCGATTTATCTCACGATTGCATTCATTTGAGTATTAACATAACTCTAAGAGCCCTAGTTACCCCTCCATTTATTTTAGTAGTTAAGCTATCTCTAACCTACTGGTATACTCCTTGGATTGACGTTTACTCTCTCCATAACTCAAATCCCAAATTCTTGATGCACTACTCGATCAATTTATCCTCGTCGTTCCATCTCTCCAAATCTTGCACTCAATGACTGTAACAGACCCCCCACTATACACCTACCGGTACTCCCTAAGTCCCTAAATAGGTATAATATCATCATTAAGGTTCCCCTCAAGCGTAGACAATTGAATAGAACTCAACCAATAAAAGAACCCAAAATTAGCTTGGGTCGATCGATCGAGGAATGGGTCGATCGACCCACTCCATTGATCGATCTACATTCATAGTCGATCGATCGATCGAGCAGGTGCAGGTGTAGTTTGTTTTCTTCATGCGTTTCTTCACCATTTCCAATTATCCAACTCACATGATAACACACCAAACTCACAACCAATGATTCCTAAATAGTCCTACATACTCTAGGAGGATTTCCAACGATTTAAACATCATAAATCTTCACAAATTTAGCCCAAAATAATTCAAATCTTCTAATTATTCAAGAACCCTAAAATATGTTTTTCCTAGATTTTAAATCATAAACCCAGATTTTAATTCATATTCATAATCATAGTTCCTTTGATTTTTAATCCTCTACAGATATTAATTTAACCCCATGCTATTTCCACCCAAACATGCCATTAATCAATTCTTTTTTTCCAAGAATATTCATCAAAATCAATTATTCATAAATCCTATGCATGGATATTATAATTCAAAATAATTTGCAAATAACCACTTGCCTTATTCATAGGTGATCTGATTTCGTGATAGATTGTCTTTCTCCTCCAATCTTCCTTCCCAACTAGTTTGTAGTGTAAGAACCCTTTGAATCCTTCACCAATTCTTCCTTAGGCTTTGAGAATTATTTCTCTCTTCTCTCTAATGGCCTCCCTTTGTGTTTTGTGATTCTAACCCTAGCCTCACTTTTTAATCGGCTAATATGACACTCCAAAATTCGAAGGTCTCCGACCCTCCTTTGACCAAATGATCAAAACTCCCTCAATGGGTGCTTATTTGGTCTAAAATTGACTCGGGACTCAAACTATATCCCCGGGTACACTATTTTGACTATTTCGACCCATCCGGAGTCATTCATGACCTCTGAATTATCATTGAGTCACTAAAAATATATTTCCTATCTCGCCCTCAAATTAGCCTGCACGCAACTCTCGGGTGAGATAAAATAAAATACGCACATATCATTTTCTATGTTGCATGACCAAAACTCATCAATTATTTACGATTAACACTTAGTAAATATTACCATGAAATATTAATCAATATCTATCTCTCGATTAATATTCAATAATTACAGTTATTATTAAATTTCATTAAATTACTTCACTCTCGTAATTTAAATAAAGCGTATTTTTCCCAATTAATTCCTCAAATTGATTAAATTAAAATACAATGAAATACGGGGTATTACAACACCCTATATAAACCCATTAAAAAATAAAAGGATTTTATTAAAAAAGAGCAATCCATAAAGCATTTCAGCTCCTTCCATTACCATAAAATAAAGCAAAAAAAAAAACCTAGGCTACCATAAAACCCTCGGTGGTTATTTTTCTTCACCCCAAAAAAATCATGTGGTTCTGTCCTCCATTTCTGGCGCTTCTATCGTCCATTTCCGACAGTTTTGTCCTTTATTTTCATTCTCCTTTTCTGATCTCAAGTTTGACAATATGTTTTTTGATCTCGTTTTTTTATCTCCATCTTTTATCTAAAAATAAAAAGAACCTTAGTCTGCATTCATCACTAATCTTAGTCTGATTTCATCACCAATCTTAAAGATTCTCATTTTTTCCTCCATTTCTTATTTTCGATCTCATTTTTTCCTCCATTTCTTATTTTCGATCTCGTTTTTTCATCACCAATCTGTCCATTACATGCGCGACTGTTCTTATTTTTTGTTCTTTACTCGTTTACTCATTTTTTGTTCTTTACTCGTGTACTCATTTTTTGTTTTGTGGGGAAAGATTAGAGTAGTTCATGTTTTTCCCCCACAAAAATAACTTTCACGAAAAATCTTTAGATAATATAAAGTCTTGTACTCGTTTTTTGTTTGTTTTGTCCTCCATTTACAGGCGAGGTTGTTCTTATTTTTTTTATATGTTAATAGGTATTTCAATTATTTTTGAGTTAATACATTCTTCTTCTTTATCTTCACCGACTAACATTTGTATTTTTTTATTTGAAAGATCTTAAAATGAACTCAAAATCAACCTTGTCTAATATTAATGAGCAAAAAAGGTAAAAATCATTTGAAGTTGGGGGGATGAAAAGGGTGAAAATTTCAGACGCTCTTGAGAATAAATTAAATGAAAATGAGCTAATTGTGTATTTTATTTTGTTAGATTTATTTTGTTTATTATTTTGAATTTGTTTATTTTTTATAGTTTGTATTAAATGGTGTTATGATTTTTTTAGGTTGATATCAGAGATGATAGTTCCTGCGAAGATGATGGTCATGACGTTGTTGAAGTTAATGTGAAACTCGAGACATAAACACAATGGGATTTAGTCAAGAAATGTTGGGAGCATTGGTCCGACGTATGGAATTTGTTTTACCTTCTTCCCGTTGGATTTTTGGCATTCAAGGTAAATTTATATTTATTTATAATTCAATTTTTTAAATAAACAATATTAACTTCTTAATAATTTTGGATTTTTGTACTAATAAGGTGATTTGGAGCTTAATTTGCTTGAGTTCACTAAAGATATCATAGTATTGGATAAGAAGGAAAGTAAGTCAACGAATACTATCAAGGTTAATACATGCTATTTTTATTTTTTATTAGTTTGACTTGTATTACTAATTTATTTTATTCTAATAATGCTTATATTTTTTCATAGAAATGATATTGTGCATGCTATGGAAGAAAGAATGATGCAAGCACTGAGGAGAGTAGTGATCTTTTAAAGACTTTATTAGTTGTCATCTTAGCTAAAAACTATTATTTGTGAATTGTAATCTCACGAACAACTTTAAGTATGTTTGAAATTTTTCGAAACTTTTGGTGGTTGAGATTAAATAAGTTTTAGTTATGCTTGCTTATTGTGATGTAATTCATAGTTGTGCATTCTTACTATATAATTTTTACATATTATGAAATTTTTGCAAATAGTTGATTTAATTTGTAATATAATAAAGATGAATTAAAAAGATATGCTACAAATTTTATCATTTCAATCGTGTCGTGTCGTGTTAATGGGTTTTAATCAGATCAAAATTTTAAACTGTGCCAATAGTGTCGTGTCGTGTTAGAAGTGGGTCGTGTTCGGGTTATAAAAAAACAACACATCATCGTTCCATGTCGTGTTCGTGTCACTAAAAACTATTTCGTGTTATATCGGGTTGGTCTTGAACCCGACCTAACAACAAGATTTTCCAGCCCTAGGTAAAATTATAAGAATAATATTTTTGTGTAAAAACATTGGAAAAGGATTTCTGAATTCTTCTTATATTTTTTAGGAATTTATCTGATTTATTTTTGGATTAAATATGAATTCAAACCTATTTAAGATTCTAGTTTTAACATTATTTTTATTCTGTTTTATTCCTTACCCATTATGCACATGTTGTATTCCATATATCTTACTTGGTTTAAAATTATTTCATTAACAATTGCCAACTGTAACTACAGATGGCTTCCACTCATCTATACACGATTTTGAGCAACCAAAAATAACATGCAGTTTTGCCATTTAAAACATCTGGTTTTCATTTCTTTTAAAAACGCCATCATTTTATACAACGATTTTGTGTGGTTGTTAATAGCTGGCTCCACGGGTCTTTATTTTAATGCACCGTTTTGTGTTTCTTTAAGGGACATTGGATTTGTTTGTTATCTACAGTTGTGTGTGCATTTTTTCAATCCACGTGTCTTTTTTTTTATCCAATCATTTTACACTACTCTTATAAATAAGACCTCATGGGTTCCATTTTTTGATAAGTTGAGAAATTTTTACAGAGCCCAAACTCTGCCCAATTGGAAACGAGAGAGAGAGAGAGAGAGAGAGAGAGAGAGAGAGAGAGAGAGAGAGAGAGAGAGAGAGTTCACACATAACACACATAGTGTTTAGTTTTAATATTTGATCTCTTCCATTGATCAGATTTAACATCAAGACAAGAATATTGTTTTGAATACCTGTTTTTTGTGCTTAATCCTTTGAGAATCATTTTTGAATCCTTTCAAAATCTTTTTGTTGTTGCAGTAATAAACAATTAAATGCAGAATTAAATTCAGGAACGAAATTACCCAATTGGAGCAAATAATTCTGGGGCAGAAAAATAATATAAGAATTCCGGAAACTGGACAGCGAAGAACACGGCTGAGTCGCGGACTAGGTCGCTCTCTTTAAGGTGTTTCGCGGCTCTGCCTCTAATTGTGCCGACAGTGTGCAGCCCCGTCACCCCCAGGATAAAACAGCCTCCAATTAAATTACGGATTGAAAGCACAAGAATTAATCCGGTCTGTATACACCCATTCTGTATTAATTGCTCGATTCTATAATTAATCTGTAATGAGATTAATTATTCTGGAAATAGTATTCTGGGAGAAAGAAATTTTTCAGAACTGTAGAGAAAATTTTCGTGTTGGAAGAAGATAACTGTGTGCCAAAACCGGAGGCAACCAGCTCTTTTATGGGGCAAAAAGAAAAGAGACGTTGGAAACAACGTGGAGAAAAAACTGGAAGAAGTGGGCAACTCGGTTGAAGAAATCAACACGGAGTAAACCACGTTCTAATTTTTTTCGGAATTAATTACCGTTAAAAAATAATTTTTAAGGCCCAAAACACGTTAATTTATTTGTCCAAAAAATTAATTCTTAATGAGCCCAAGCCCAAGACCCGGACCCGGACACGGGCACGGGCACGGGCCGGACGGACGGCGGCGGCGCGCGCGCGCGTGTGTGACTTGGCCCATTGGGTCTGCCCCACATACCCACAAAAACTTGAATGCCCAAAGGGCTGAACCTTTGTTCCCAAAAAATTGTAAATATACACAACACTTTTGAACTATCCCACCGATGTGGGACACGGAGAGAAAGCCAAATTTTAAACTTTGTTTTGCAACTTACAGCTGCCAATAAAGGCCAGCTGTTTCCAACAATCCCCCACTTGCAAAATTTGAAAACATTTTATCGAGCATTAATCTATAGAATTGTGCTTAAGCAAAGGTGTCTTTCGACTTGAACCTTTACGTAGTAAAGATGATTCAGAATATACTAGAGTAACCGGAGTTTTGAACTCTATCTCTGACAACATCCCACACACAATCCTACTTGGGTGTAAGTCTAATAGCTAGCACGTTACGGCCATGTGCTTCTATCCCAGTATAGTGAACGCTTTAGGAATTTGCCCAAAATATCCATAGGAAGCGGCCACACTTCCACATTCACATAGGTGAGTCTATCAAGAATACTCCTGTAGCTAAGTACCCCACTCAAAATAAAGCTATAGATCTCATTAAGAGTTATAATAACTCATCCTCAACTCGCTTCAGGATATCATGCTCCATAGGGATGGACTCGGAGTAAAACCCCGTTCTATATTAATTAATAATCGCATGATTCAACCCATATCACTTGTGACTTGTTATTACCCTTTGAACATATTTCTTGGGATCTCCAGTCTATATGTTGGGTTACCATCACAAATGACTCATTTATCCAAGGGCTTTAGTCCCATCCCTTTCGTGGTGTTCCACACCTTCTCCCTAGCTAGTCCTTTCGTCAAAGGATCAGCTAAGTTCTGTTCAGACCGTATATGATCCACCCTCACAGCACCCGTAGAGATAAATTCTCTAACAGTACTGTGCTTACGACGTATTTGTCATTTCTTACCGTTATAATAACGGTTCTCAACTTTTGCAATAGCCGCGGTACTATCACAATGAATCAAAACGGCTGGAATCGGTCTTTCCCATAATGGGATATCTGACAGGAGGTTTCTTAACCAACCTGCCTCTTCACTAGCAGCAGCTAGCGCTATCATCTCAGACTCCATAGTGGATTGAGCCAAAATAGTTTGTTTCTTAGATTTCCAAGAAACTGCACCACCAGCGATGCTAAATATATATCCACTAGTAGCCTTAGAATCATCAGATAGGGTGTTCCAATCTGCATCACTGAATCCTTCAAGGACAGCGGGATGCTTATTATAGTGTAATCCGAGGTTCATCGTCCTTTTAAGGTACCGCATGACCCTCTCAATAGCATGCCAATGCTCCATACTAGGTCTACTAGTAAATCTACATAGTACTCCCACAGCATAAGCTATGTCAGGTCTAGTGCAATCTGTAGCATAACGTAAGCTACCAATAATGCTTGCATAAGCATTTTGGTTTTCACTGTCGCCAGTGTTCTTAAATAACTTTACACTAGGGTCAAATGGAGTACTAGCAGGTTTACAGTCAAAGTAATTATATTTCTTTAGAACTTTCTCAATGTAATGAGATTGATCCAAAGAAAGTCCCTTTTCTGACCTAGTAATATTAATTCCTAATATTACACTAGCTTCACCCAAATCCTTCATATCAAAGTTGGCACATAATAATGATTTAACATTTTCTACAGCATGATTATTGGAACCAAAAATAAGCAAGTCATCAACATAAAGATATATGATAGTGCAAATGTTGTCAACATATTTATAATAAATGCATTTGTCACTTTCATTAATTTTAAACCCATTAGAGATGACTAAGCTATCAAATTTATCATGCCATTGTTTAGGTGCCTGTTTGAGTCCATAAAGAGATTTATCTAATTTACATACTTTATTTTCTTGACCGTGTACAATAAAACCTTCAGGTTGATCCATATAAATCTCTTCTTCTAATTCTCCATTTAAAAATGCAGTTTTAACATCCATTTGGTGTACAATTAAATCATTTAAGGCAGCTATAGCGAATAGTACACGTATAGACGTTATTCTAGTCACGGGTGAAAATGTGTCAAAAAAGTCTACATTTTCTCTTTGTCTAAAACCTTTAGCAACAAGACGTGCCTTATATTTTTCAACAGTGCCATCAGGTTTTAATTTCTTTTTAAGAATCCATTTACACCCAATTGTTTTACATCCAGGAGGAAGGTCCACTAAATGCCAAGTTTTATTTGTTTCCAAAGAATCCATTTCATCATTAATAGCCTCTTGCCATAAATCGGCATCTAAAGAAGATAAGGCTTCTTGAATAGTGTTAGGATCCTCCTCTAAGGTGTAAGCATAAAAGTCGGGACCGAAATCTTTTTCTACACGAGCCCTTTTACTTTTTCGAATTTCTAAAATGGATTCATTATTTTCTTTATTTTTATTTAAAGAAATATTAGTGGATGACTCGCCCCCACTATTCCTCAATTTAAAAGGAAATTTATCTTCATAAAAATCGGCGTCATTTGATTCAATAATTACTTGATTTTTCAAGTCATAAAATCGGTAAGCTTTGCTATTAATAGCATAGCCTATAAAAACGCACTCATATGCTCTACTTGCCAATTTAGACCTTTTAGGGTCGGGTATACGTACATAGGCTAAGCACCCCCACGTTCTAAAGTATGACACGTTGGGCTTAATATTTTTCCAAATTTCATAAGGAGATATTTTCATTTTAGTCTTAGGAATTCTATTAAGCACGTGACACACAGTCAAAATAATTTCACCCCACCAATGTGAGGCAGCCCCGGAATTTAATAAAATAGCCACTACTAATTCAGTTAATGTCCTATTTTTTCTTTCGGCTTTACCGTTCATTTCGGGCGAATAAGGGGCAGTTTTTTCGTGAATAATACCGTGGGTTTTATAAAATTCAATAAATGGTCCAGAATCATATTCGGTGCCTCTATCACTACGTAACCTTTTTATTTTCCGATTAAATTGATTTTCAATTTCATTAAGGAAAATTTTAAACATGTCAAACGCTTCACTTTTATTTTTCATTAAATACACAAATGAATAATCGGAACAATCATCAATAAAAGTTATAAAATAACGTTTGCCATTTCTAGTTGTGACACCATCCAATTCACAAATATCTGAATGAATTAAATCAAGTGGTTCAGATTCTCTAAAAACAGATTTATGTGGTGTCTTAGTGATTTTTGCTTGACTACACCATTCACATTTTTCAAAATCATTTAATGATAATTCGGGAATTAATCCTAAAGTGCTCATATTTTTAACAAGTCGTTTATTAACATGACAAAGCCTAGCATGCCAAATATTAAATGAACAAGCAATATAAGCAGAAGGAGAAATTTTATTCATTGCATCAACATTCAATTTAAACATCCCATCAGTGGCATAACCCTTGCCTACAAAAATTCCATTTTTGGTCAAAGTAAATAAATCAGCACCAATAGTTTGAGTAAAGCCAGCTTTGTTGAGAAGATAGCCCGAAACCAAATTTTTCCTTATCTCGGGAGTGTGAAGAACATCTTTAAGGATAATAGTCTTTCCCGAAGTGAACTTCAATTCCACATTTCCAGTACCAGCAACCTCGGTGGAGTGAGAATCACCCAACAACACCTTCTTATCTGCAGTCTCAGAATAAGTCTTAAATAGACTACGGTCATAACAGATATGGCGGGAAGCGCCAGTATCCAACCACCACCCTTCGGCACCGCTAACCATGTTGATTTCTGAAATCATAGCACATAGGTCCTCTTCGGTCAAATTCGCTTGTGCTTGTGGCACGTTGCGACATTTGCGAGCCATATGGCCAGGCTTGCCACACTTGAAACAGAAAAACTGTCCCGAGTTGCTAGACTGTCCATTTCCAGGGTTCTTATACTTATTCTGAGTCTGAGTCTGATTTTTAAAATTCTGGTTGTGGCTCTTTTTCTGATTTTTCATATTTTTCCCGTTTGCCTTTAAAACAACTGGAGTGTGGTTCTTTTTCTGATTTTTGTTGTTAGACACAACAAGAATTTCATCTTTATAGTCTTGTTTTCGGGATTCCTCCTCAATTCTCAATTTAGTAATTAATGACTCTAGTGAGAATTCTTTAGACTTATGCCTCAAAATATTTTTAAACTCTTTGAACAGTGGAGGCAATTTATCAATAATCACAGCCACCTGAAATTGCTCATCTAAGACCATGCCCTCGGAAATAATTTCATGGGCAATCATTTGCAAATCATGGGTTTGAGCAACAACAGATTTGTCATCCGTCATTTGAAATTTCAAATAACGGCTGACGGCATATTTTTTAGCACCCGCCTCCTCCGTGTCATATTTTTTAAAAAGTGCGTCCCAAACATCTTTCGCACTTTTATAATTGGCATAATAGTCATAAAGTTCGTCACTTAGAGCATTCAGAATATAGTTCTTGCACAAAAAATCATTTTCCTCCCAAGTTCTAATTGTTTTGCTTTCCTCAACAGTAGGTGGATTATTAACTACGGGTTTGTCAAATTGAACACATGATGCGACCTTTTTCGTAGTTAAATAAAATAGCAATTTTTTGCTCCAACGTTTAAAATGAGTGCCTTCATATTTGAAAGGCTTATTTAGGTTACTAGAGTTAATTTCGTCCATGGCAGAATTAAGGAACACCTTAAAATTGTTGTTGCAGTAATAAACAATTAAATGCAGAATTAAATTCAGGAACGAAATTACCCAATTGGAGCAAATAATTCTGGGGCAGAAAAATAATATAAGAATTCCGGAAACTGGACAGCGAAGAACACGGCTGAGTCGCGGACTAGGTCGCTCTCTTTAAGGTGTTTCGCGGCTCTGCCTCTAATTGTGCCGACAGTGTGCAGCCCCGTCACCCCCAGGATAAAACAGCCTCCAATTAAATTACCGATTGAAAGCACAAGAATTAATCCGGTCTGTATACACCCATTCTGTATTAATTGCTCGATTCTATAATTAATCTGTAATGAGATTAATTATTCTGGAAATAGTATTCTAGGAGAAAGAAATTTTCAGAACTGTAGAGAAAATTTTCGTGTTGGAAGAAGATAACTGTGTGCCAAAACCGGAGGCAACCAGCTCTTTTATGGGGCAAAAAGAAAAGAGACGTTGGAAACAACGTGGAGAAAAAACTGGAAGAAGTGGGCAACTCGGTTGAAGAAATCAACACGGAGTAAACCACGTTCTAATTTTTTTCGGAATTAATTACCGTTAAAAAATAATTTTTAAGGCCCAAAACACGTTAATTTATTTGTCCAAAAAATTAATTCTTAATGAGCCCAAGCCCAAGACCCAGGACCCGGACCCGGACACGGGCACGGGCCGGACGGACGGCGGCGGCGCGCGCGCGCGTGTGTGACTTGGCCCATTGGGTCTGCCCCACATACCCACAAAAACTTGAATGCCCAAAGGGCTGAACCTTTGTTCCCAAAAAATTGTAAATATACACAACACTTTTGAACTATCCCACCGATGTGGGACACGGAGAGAAAGCCAAATTTTAAACTTTGTTTTGCAACTTACAGCTGCCAATAAAGGCCAGCTGTTTCCAACACTTTTTAAGAACTCTCAAAATTAAGGTGTGATTTTTTTGATATATGCATATTTTTACGCCTTAAATATTTTCTTCACTTCTGTTTAACAAGTCTAAACCATTTGGAAGTGAAATTTTTCATCTCTACTCTATAGTTGTTTAGATCTATTTTTAAGATCATTCCTGGTGTAGAATAATAAATATTTTGTTATATTTGTTTATAAAGATAGGATACATCACTGTCATATATTGTTGTTGATTTCATATCAAGAACCATGATGTAACTATTGCATATTTAGATTTTGTGTTTAGGTACAAAAAATGCACACAATTATACACGATTCCTGCTTAGATCTGTTTTGTTTTGGTAGATCTTCCTTAGATCTTTTTCTTTTGTAAGTTTGAACATTATTTCACACACAAATCACGTCTGTGGGTATTCTGGTTCGTCTATGTGATTCTGAGTTACTATTCATTTAAAAGTGTTTTTTTAAAATCAAATCAAAGAAATTTTAGTTTAGTTACATTCAGATTTGATAAAGGTTTAGATATTTAAACCCGAACGGTTAAGTACCTAATTTGTTAGAAATTTATACTTGACTGTCCTTATATACCTACTTGGCCTGCATACTTAAACTATTATTGAGCCATCTTGATTTCAGACTAAGGACTGAGAACATAAATATATTGGATTGATTTGAAAGAACTGTTATGAACTTTTAATATTGTGTATAATAAGGTTTTAGATAAAAACGTAATTTGAATTTGAAATTTAAAAATACTTCATAGGTTATTAGATTACAGACGCTTTTAATCTAAAACTATTTCTGAAAATAGTTTTGTGTTTTGACTTTGTGCTTAATCTGTTTGAATATTTGTAGTTATAAACTTTTTAGTGTATATCTTGATTGTGCCTAATTTTTTTGATAATCTTTGTTTCATAACCTTGAAGTGATATTTCAGGAATTTTGATTCATTGCATATCACGAACTTAGTATTGTTCACTCATATAACACATTGTACACTTAGGCACTTATTTTCTTTGTACATATCTTGCCAAATCTGAGTGTTCTTTTGTGAAAAGAAAGTTTTCTGATCAAAATAGTTTGACTTAAACAACAAGAAACATAAGATTTGTTCTTGATATATTGGATATTATTGACTGTTGCATACTCATTCGTCTGTATCATTTAAATATGTGTGAGTTATATTAGTATAACTCACAACACTTAACACTTCACTAGAAGTAAGTCATTAGGCATCAAGCAATTCCTTCGCATGAAGAAGTTAAAGGAAAGATCTAAGACGTGAAGAAACAACTTGGATAAGAATAACTTGAGAGTGATTTATAAGATCAACCAACGGAGAGAGGCTTGGTCTATAGGTAATAGCTTTCCTATTTAGTTTACTTTGTGTCCTGTTTCTTGTGTGTAAATCATTCCTGTTTGATTTGATTTTTAGTGGAAGTAGTTTAGTTTGATCCTTAGAAGGATCTATTATTTTTCCCAGGTGAAAGGTTTTTGCGACATCAAATAAATATCTGCGTGGTATAAATTCTACTTATAAACCTCACATGGAAACGTAGGATTAATAACTATAACACACCTAATAAATTCAATCTATATTATTTTCTTAATCATTCTTGCTAAATCAAGATAATAAAAGTTGGTCTGAAATTGACGAATTGTAATTAATATTAGGTTAATGAATTATTTGACAGTTTAATTAAAGTTTAAATTGGTCCCATAGAAACTCTAGATTACTTGGGTTTAATCAACATTAGTTTACTTCCACATTAGGGATATTAGAACTTTATCCCCTATTCTAGAGCATCTTTCCAACCTTCGTATATGTGTCCTCTAAAGTGACTTTGATCTCCTGGGCACGTTCTAGATTTTTCTCGAGTTGGGATACATGGGCTTCAAGTTTCTCACGACTCTATAACAAAGACTGAAGATCTTTCGTAAGACTAACCACAGTGTTGGTCAATTCACTCTTTTCCCGGCCTAAGGCGATCAATAAAAAAATTATCCACCTTCTCGAGTCGACTTGTCAGTGCCTCACACGCCCTCAAAACTTTCACCTCTCTCAAAAAATCTAACACCCTAAGAGACAAATTTAGTTAACTTTTTAGTTTTTAACGTCTCGGTGTACAAATCACTTAAATCTTTTTGGAGATCCCCTTCTCTCTCACTCTCACTAGAATGGCTCGAAACCTCATCGAGGCTTTCATGTTTACATGTGTCCTCAACGTGGTAAGAAACACTAGAAGTACTCATGTGACTAGCTATGAACACAACGTATGGTTCATGTGGTGATTCCCCCTGAATCAACTGACTCGATGTCACTATCGCTAAGAGTGGCTTTATTCGTAATCTCCATGCCCTTTCTCTTTCGCATTATGGGATACTCATATGACTTGTTTTCTTTACCTACGCACTCCAAACACCTTATCTATTCCTATTTCTAACTTCTATTCTTGACCTCATTCTTATTTTCATTTTTCTCAAAAGTTTTTTTATTAGTAGAATTTTCTTTAGAAAATTTAAGAATTTTTTTTAGAATTTTTCGCAAATAAGACCAAGTCATCAACATCAAAATCACCCTCAGATTTAGAATTGCAAACTCTCTCCTTCGTCTTCTTCTTAGTTTGAGTCTTTAAGGATACCCCTATATCATTAGATTTAATGGTTTTAGGGAAAATATCTATCTCATAAGTCTGAAGGTCTCCTATGAGTTCTTCTAATCTAAGAGTGTCTAAAATACCTAAAGAGTTAAGCACTGTGACCTTACGAATAAAGCAGGTTGGGTGTGACCTAAAAATCTTTTTAACGACCCTAGTCTTAGGAATTTTCTCACCCAAATTAAAATTAGTGTTTACGATGTTCAACAACTTAGCATAAAATTCATCAAAACTCTCGAATTCTAACATAGTGATGGTCTCAAATTGGGTGGTCAAATTTTGAAGCGTAAACTCCTTGACACCATTGGTACCCTCATGTGTCAAATGGAGGAAATCCCATGCATCAGAATTTGTCAGGGGTGATAGCTCTAGAAATAGCACTAAGACTACATGAGTAGTAAGTTATCCACTTAAACTCATCATCAGTCCAGAAGAGAAGGGTTTAGAATTTATGACATTATCAATTGTGATCGTGGAGGAGTCCCCCCTCTTTCACTTACTAACCAAACACTCTCATATATGTCTTTTAAAGTGAATCTCATTCAGGATTTTCAATAGTCATAGTTCAATCCATCAAAAATTGGCATCCTATTATATAAATTCTTCATAAAAGATTTGTGACTTTTCAAAACAATTGAAATCACTAAAAATTTTTGTAGAATCTCGCGATAATTTTTTAAAACCTGCTCTGATACCAATTTGAGAGTGAACGATTATTTAATTGTTAACTTATTAAATTTAGATGACAACCCACACCAATTTAAATTCTTATAGCCCCAGAACATGCAACTATGTGATTCAAAACGTAGATCAAGAAAGCATGTAATCAAAACAGAGTTTTAGGAAAAAAACTTCTAGGCAAAATGTTTTATTCATTTTATAAAATTTACAAATCGCAACTTACAAATCTTATAAAAGAATATACTATGATCCTCTCAAGATTCACAAGACCGCATCCTTCCTTCAGCAATGATCCTCGCAAGAATCACAAGAACCTTAATCCTCCGTCTTCAGCTGTAAACCCCTCAGGTATCACAAATCATCCATGAAGTTTCCTTCTCCACAAAGGTTATGTGTGGAAGTATACAAACTATAGGGTTTAAACTTAATTCACTGAAATATATTTTGTGAATATGATTTGTGAATTAAAAAGGTTTTATCAAACTCAAAAGGTTTTCTCAAACTGAAAAGTTTGAAATTTTTTGCTAAAGGTGTGCATAAACAGTTCTAGTAAAAGTCTTAACGAAAATAAACACGAAATAGTTATTTATAAGATGAACACAAATTTCGAGGCGGTAGATCATTCGAACAAATTTTGAAGCTCATTTGAACAATAATGGAACATCGTTTGAATGAAACTGATCTCGTTCGAATGAATGAACCATCTCATTTGAACGAAGTTTAAACGACCTAAAATAATACACCCTCGTTCAATGTTCGATGGAAGTAAACTTCAAACGAGACTTTGAATGAAAATAGGATCTCATTTGAATGTGATTCCCATCTCGTTTGAATGAGATATGCGCAATTGAAAACTTTTTAAATAAATAAAATTGCCTCGATTTTTAAATAAAAAATCATGTTTCCAAATGTAATAAAAATAATCATCACAAAATAAATTCAAGGAATATATTCAAACTTAATAGCATGATACCTTCATAGAGAGGAGATTCTTGAGAGTTGGAGATTTTGAATCTTCAAACTTCATGATGGCTCGAATTAAATGGTTGGGAGATTTACCAAAAACTATGTTAGCCTAAGCTATGAGCAAATTATGCTATTACACTCCTAGATTGTTATTTAGATATAAGTTGTAATAACAGAAAGAAACTTAAACCTTTTTTTATCTAAATTTTATGATAAAGATCATCAAATTTTAGTGTGGTGAATTAGTTGTCTTGAGGGGACTTTCACCTCTTTGTGATTGGGTTCACCTTAGCTTTTTCTAAATTACTTCATTATTGTCAAACATACGTAGTTGTTTAAGACTCACATTTTGACTTCCTATATTTTGAAAATTATTTATGACTTTATATAAAATTAAACTTGTGAAGATCTCAAAATTGTTACTCCCTCCTTTTCATATTAATACTCCTTATTTCAATGTCAATATTTTAAGGGGAAAAAATACTCTGCAATTGTCTTACAAAAAATGAATAATGTTGTTGAATATGCAATGTAATATCGATATATTTTCTCATAAGTATGTTTCGAATTGGTAACTTTGTAATCTCATCTAGTTTTATATAGTATATTTAGAAACATGACTATTAACTCTCGATTAGGGAACCAAGATTAAAAATTTAGGGTGACCGAGAATAAATTTTGATATTTATATTTATAAGAAAGTATGAGTAATATTCACTTGCCACATTTGTCTAAAAATTTGGATACATGGAAAGGAAATTGTGGTGACAATTAAGTTCAGAACAAATTAACAAGAAAAGGAAATCACCAGAACAAATAAAGAATGTAAGCAATGACAATCACACAACACATGATTTATGTGGTTCAGCAAGAATGCCTACGTCCACAGTGGTGCTCTCAATATTATTTCTCTATACTCCGAGGAGTGTTTTACAGGAAAAATAATGCATGCCTTTGCCCAGAGCTAAGAGTTTGTTATATACATGTTCGTTCTCGGGGAGTGGGGGTGTTGGACTCCCCCACGTCATTCCATAACCCCTAGAATATCTCCTTACGAGATTTTAGGAATCTGATTGGGTCGTAACTGAATAAATTAGGGCGTGAGGCCTCTAGACTTTGGGTTGGGCTACTCGTCTGGGCCCAAGTGACAAATCGAGGTACCCATAGAATTAAATTTGAAATGTGAGATTCACAACAAAAACCTTACTTTTATTTTGAATTTTCAACTAATAAAAAAATTCAAATGCTAGAGAATTATTTTATAAAATTAGTGGGGATTCTTTTATTAAATTATCAAGGATCAATAGCTTACCCCCGGTGGCATTACAAGTGAAAGAAGAATTAATGTCTTGTATCAAGACTTATTATTGGGGTTACAGATTCTATATAATATAAATTACCAGATTTAGACTAGAATGCACAATAATAATTAAACAAACACATGATGAATGTAGTGAGTAAGGTCGGTCTTGACATTGTTTGTGGGGAAAATGGGGGAGAAGTTCTTTATCAATTACAAGGATTAGGTAATGGATACGCTAGCTCATAACCAAGCCATATAATTACAAAGTATTGTACAACTAACTTCCTCATAAAAGGGGGGTATTTTATAGTTATAAGTAGTTTCATAGCACTAGGTTTGTGCTTGGCATGATTATTTCCATCATCTCTCTCGATTAGTTATAACCATCCTTATCTGTTATTGATGAGGTATAGATTATTTAAATCACATATTAGCACGTTGTTTATATGGTTTATATTAAAATTTTTGGGATCCACATTGACATGGTCAAGGTTGGTCACTATTGTAACAACTTCCATATTTAGATATTAGGGTTCATTAAGTCCAAATATTTTAATATAAAAATTACTTAAATAAATTAAATATCATTCGTAGCATTTAAAGAATCAACGAAATATAGATATATCAAGGTAAATGGGCGACATAATAAGACCTCAAATAATAAAACATTAAACATCATCATATCCTAAGAGAATTTCCAACGCGTATGGAAAAAGATAGAGGTTGGCATGGTTAAAATACAGTATTATTAAGTAAATATTTGTAAAAGTAAAATGGTAAAAGTATATAAAAAATTATAATGTGAACATCCGATTCCTCCGGCACGAGTCAGCCCCGAAATTGGACGGGAGAGAAAATCAGAGAAATATCTCTCTCCATGCATGAGGACATTAAAGGATAAGGAATCATCTTTTCACCACTCGCGCTGATCTTCACGGGCTGCCATGGGTATTAATTGACCTTCATCAAAGGGGGAGAAAAATGTACAAATGGAGTCGTCGGCCTATTTTGCTCAAAACGGGCAATATAATGTAGTTATCCCTAGAGAACTGCATCAAAAGACATACTGATGCGTAGGAAACAAAGTTATTTGGGGGTTCGAGGATTAAGTTACAAAATGAAAAGGTGTTAGGCATCAATTCCATCCTCTAGGTATCTCATGGGATATAATATTATTCTCCTTTTCTTTAAAATGAGACATGTGTGTAGTGTGAATAACGAGAGAAAGAAATCATCCGATCCATATCATGGGAAAGATGGGGTGGAATCATTCTAAGGAGTGAGCAAAATAATAATATAAAAATATAATATGAGTGTCCATCAAATAAAAAATCACTATAAAGAAGTGAATGCGTATATCGAGAGGGAATACTAATATCTAGTAGCACGAGTATCCGCAATTTTACTAAACACGAGATGAGAAAACAGGACTCGAACCCCAAGATTAGCTCAAGCCGCCTACGTAAACAAAAGGCATTAAAGTCCACGTAGTTCGATGATGCACAAGGGTGGGGTTTAACCCATAAATCTTAAATTAAAACTTCCTTTAATTTGTTTTTGGAACTTGTGCGCAAGTGTAAAGAGTGTGGAGAATGAGAAAATTCTAACGTAGGGTTTATAGAAAAACCCTCTTTTTGGCTTTTTTAGATTTTATGAAATTAAGATTTTTGTGTACTAAATAATAAAAAGGGAGATTTGTTTTAAAGTGAAGAAATAAAATAAAAGATATATCAAAAGTGAAAACAAAATTATATAACTAATAATAACAAAATGAGTTGTAAACAAATAAAAGTAGACCTTCCAGAGGACTTTTATTCTGATTTTGTAGTAGTAGAGGCTGATTTTTACGTGGTTGGATGGTGGTGAGGTTAGAGTAAATTTTTTTATGAACGATGTAAGAGAATGATGTAAGGAAATGGAGAGAATATTTGAAAAAATGGAATTTTAACGCACCAATTTTGAGGAGAATGTTATGAATTTAGAATGGGACCCTTGGTAACAAGGTCATGGTCTCCTTAAATAGTAAAAAATTAGGGTTTCTGGGGAGTGCTCATCGGCATGGCCCCTATCTTGCCTATCAGCATACCCTTGCCTTACTGGCTAAGAAAAGTTCACCCTGCCGATAGGCAGGGGGAAAGGACCGTAAGTGTAAATCACTCCTGGTTGGGGACATTAGAAAGGGAATTCAAACTCCTAAAAGAATTTATTGTGCCACTCCGGGGTTCAAGAGTTGACTAAAGTAAAACGGCACTCGAAAGCACCCAACGACCTCTTAACGGGGGGTTTTCAGAGTAAAAAGGCTAGTATGTGCAAAGTGTGAGGCCGACTTACGCATAGTATGTACTGTTGGAAAGGGGATTCATAGCCCTATGATATTTTAATGACCTTATTTTGAGTTGGAGAGCTTATAGAGGTCAAATGGGGCTTAAAATTGCACGATGGGTTATGTATTAGGGTTCAGAGGGAAAAGGTGAGTACGCGCAAACTATGAGGCTGATTCAGACATGGTATGGACCGTTGGAAAGGATATTCAGAGCTCCATGATGTTTTTATGAGATTTTCTCATATTGAAGAGTTAACTGAGGTCAAACGGGGCTTGGAAGCCCCCGATGGCCTCCAGATCAAAGTTTAGAGTTAAAAACAGTGAGCTTACAAGATCCAAGAAAGGATTCCTTTACTGTGATAAAATACTAAAAAAAATAGAAAGTTGGTTGTAATCCCCTTCCCACTTCCACTTCTAGAAAGAAAAGAAACTTTAAATGGAAACCCTGGAAAAAAAGGAAATATAACATCTCTAAACATAAAAAAAAAATATGTTAAGAGAAGAAAAACACAATCACAACCTAAAACATGTTATAAAAAGAAGTGCAAATTCTATATATACAACGAAGAAGGTCATTATGCACCCAAATGCCCTAAAAGGGGGAAAAGTGCACGCAAAATGATCAAGTTTCTTGAAGAACAAGAACTTGAAATATCCGTTGGAGATGAACTAACAAACATCTCAGAGGATGAAGTATTATATGAATTAGAATCAGAATATTCAGATGATGATATGATTTTTATGTTCAATACTATGGAAATTAAACAGGGTGATGAAACTGAAACTCAGTCAGTCACATTAAAAGATATAATTTGGGAAGAAACAAATTTTATCAATGATCAATCACAAGAATTAGATAACCAAAGAAAAAAAAGGAAGATGCTTACAAATTATCAAAATTCAATTTCCTTTCCACACAAATTTTTGAACAGTTTGTAGGAAATACTACTACAGGATCAACAGACAATGAAACTGCAGAAATTACCATCTTTGATTTAAAAAAGATAAATAGATGGAAGAAGAATCATTCAGGCATAAGGTACATACATGTAGGTTTAATCCAAATCTGCATAACTGCCTTATTTAGACAAGGAATGGATAGACCCGTAGCCATTCTCGTACTGGATAAAAGATTCAATAACCCTTTAAATGCCATAATTGGAGGAATCCAATCCAATTTGGTAAATGGAATTATTTAGCTTAACATAAAACCAAATTTCTTCATATCTATTGATGACCCTAATATAGAAGATACTGTAAAAATCAAAATTCAAACAAAGGGGGTAGGTATGAAAGAGACATAAAAAAATTTCGCAATTCATTGGAAAACAATCCATGAATTAACAATTCTACAAAAAAATAAGTATTCAAAATTTTGATAAAAACATTATCGACATATTTGAACCAAGACCATATGAGACGGCCATCCATCCATAACTTATAAATTGGCGTGATTTGGAAATTCGAAAATAATGGATTTTACCCCAAATCACAGAAAATTCACAAGAAAGGAAACAACCTAATGTGGAATTATAAGTTTCTATAAATAATGTCTATTTTAAAAATAAAAACACACATTGGCAAACAAATTTTCCATAACAAGATTGGAGAAAATTAAAAAGAACTGCCTCTCTAAGAGAAGGGAGTAATAGTCATAGCGAAAGCCAAAAAAAGCATCTGCTATGAAAGAGCTTGAACATAATAGGACCATGAAACCAATCATACCTATTATGCCAAGAACATCATTCCTAAAAGATGAACATGTATCATCTTCAAATAGGAAATGAAGATATCATTTTTTCCCCTTGCCATGGGAAAAATAGATATACTTATGTTCTTGGATATTTTAATTTTGCAGGCTATAAACAATATAGTCTCTACACATTAATTGATACATGAGAAAAAATTCGTTCTTGTAGACCAATTGCTTTACCACCAGAAAAATGGATAGAAATGAAAAACCCCATTGTCGTTACTGAAATAAGTGGTGCACAAAGCTTTATCCAATTAAAAGCCAAAAAAGTGGCTATATGGTTTAATGATAAAAAAATCATTATACCAAAAGTCTTATGTTTTTCGAAAATGCATGGTGATTTTATTCTTGGTAATAATTTTATCTCAGAATATTTACCCAAGACTATTAATGAAGGAACCATAAATATTACATTAAGGAAAAAGTTAGTAGAAGTCCCTCTACTACAACAACATAAGTATAAATGTCGAAAGAATTTATATCATGTGAAGAAGGATATTATGGCCAAGACGTTAACAGAAACACATTGTCTATATACTATATTAAGTGATAATTTTAGTGAAAACCCACTAAAATTATGGGATAAAAGCTCTAGATATTGTAAGTTAAAACTTCAAAATCTCAACATAATCATTAGGGTAAAAGCAATGGTTTATACGCATCAGGACATAGAAGAATTTGACAAACAAACCAAGGAGCTAATTGAATTAAATATGATTAAAGACACATCAAGTCCTCATTCAAGCCCAGCATTCATTTTGAAAAAACACAATGACATCATAAGAGGAAAAGCCCGAATGGTAATCAACTATAAAAGTCTTAATGAACATCTTGAGTTCGATGGATATTTTATTCCAATAAAAAATGTTTTAATAAATCAAACTAAAGGTAAATCCATCTTTAGTAAATTTGATTGCAAATATGGATTTTGGCAATTAAAATTAATGGAGGAGTCAAAACCATTGACTGTCTTCAGTACTCCTAGAGGACATTACCAATGGAATGTAGTGCCTTTTGGATTAAACACAACACCTCAAATCTTTCAGAGATTGATGGATCAAGTATTTAAGGATCTCAAGGATTTTTGTATAGTCTATACTGATGATATACTTATCTTTTCAAAAAACATTGAAGAGCATAGGAAACATTTAAAAATATTTAGTGAGAAGATCCAAAAATATGATATTATTCTCTCACCTAAGAAAATTAATGTTGAAAAAACAAAAATCAGTTTTCTCAGAATAATCCTTAACAAAGAAGGATTACAATTACAAGATCACATCATCTCCAAAATAAGAGATCTTGATGAAAATATTTTTGATAAAAAGCAATTGCAAAGCTTTTGGGAAATTTTAAATTATGGAAGAAATATTATCCAAAATTTATCCCAAAAAGAATTGCCACTTCTTAAAAAACCAAGAAGAAAGAATCATTTGTGTGGACTAATAAAGACACTGTTATAGTTCAAAATATAAAACAATATATTAGTTCACATTACCCTAAAGTTTATTTTCCTCAACAAGGAAATAAGCTTATTCTGGAAACAGATGCTCTGATTTATGTTGGGGGTGTGTACTAAAAGCAATACCAAATTAGTATTGGGATAAACCAAGTTCTAATACTATTGGTATTCGAAATAGGAAAAAAACTATTTTAAAATCCATTTTAAAACACGAGTTAATTTCTAGTTATAACTCTAGAAAATTCAATCCAAACGAAATTAATTACATAATTTTTGAAAAAGAGTTATTAGCATTGTTGATGTAAAAAACTAGATTTGACCTAATTATTTAATCACAGATAAAAAATAAACAAGACAAAAGATTTTTAAAGTGGTTCAGCCTTGAAAGAATGACCTACGTCCACTGTTTGTGTTATTGCTGACTGTTTGTAGAATTCTCGATAATGGGTTTACCAAGAAATTTCGAGTCCCCTGCTAATGAGGAGGTTACAATGTATTTATAGCCTTGAGACGGTACAAATGAAAGAATAATACATAGCTGTCCAATAGGCGTGTACGTCTGTGTGATAATAATGAACATTTAATGCGCAGTCATCCTCTTGATTATCCGGATATGAATGCTCTGTACGATAAGCAGCTCGGACCGCCTAAGCTGCTCGGACCGCCTAAGTGGCTCGGTATTCATGAGTTGCTCAATATAATAGAGTTCGTCGGAGAACACTTGTTGCTCGGAGAGCCTGAGTTGGTCGGGGAGGTTGAGTTTCTCGGAGTCAAGGTGTTGTTCAAAAAATATTTGCGAGTGCCATGTAGATTGACACATGTCTCCTCATAATTGGTCCACATCAGCAGACTAAGTTTGGTATCAACAGAAGCCCCCAATGTTTCGTAGTTTGATGTTGAAGAAAAGTATGGAACATTCTGCTGCCTAGACTTTATGGATTTTAGACAAACTTTCATTGTTTATAACTCCTTTTTGAATGCATAGTATCAGGCTTTTAAAGTATTTTGAATTCCATAACTGCTTCGTTTTTTCGTGCCCTTTTCTTCTTTTTAGCCGCCGGATACGTAATCGTCCATCTTGGTAATCATTATTTTTCTCCATTCTCGAGGTAAACTATTTAAACGCTTCAGAAAACTCAATCGTCTTTTACTTTTTCAAATATGCATCTTATAACCTTTTCACTTCTTCTCTATCTTGTGCGTTCATTTCTTCCATTGTTCATTGTAACATGATTCACCCTTTTCCTGTAAGATCTTCTTCCTTATCTTTTGTTTTCTTTGTTCATCATGGTTTACCTTGTTGAGTCGCTTGATAAGTTTCGCTCTGATTTTTCTATTCCTTCATGGGTTACTTTGGAAGAACTTTCTAAACCTTGTGACTATTTTCGTCTGGCTGAGGGACATTGGTTCCCCAGTCTCTTTGTGGCCGAATGCGGCTTTTCTTTTCCTCCAAATCCTTTATGTTTGGAGTTATGTCAGTTTTTTGATGTTGTTCCTGCAAAAATAGCGCCAAACACTTGGAGAATAGTTAATGGAGTTCATAGGTTAAATCAAATTCATGGAACCCGTTTAGAAATTCCAGAAATTATGTTTTGTTATAGATGGGGTGTCAGCGCTAGTACTTTTTATTTAAAAACTAGGTTTTTAAATCGGGCTTTAGTTGTCAATCTCCCAGATGCAACATGGATTACTTCAAGCATGGAGTTGTTATGAAAAATTGGCAACATGCTCCATTAAATGGAGATGATGTATATCAGGGTCCTAAGTGTCCCCCTTATGGCAATGGGATAGGTTGTTTTTATTTTATTTTTGAAATTATGTTTTCTTTGTGTTTGATAAAATGCATCATTGACATTTTAATTTTTTGTTTATTTGTAGGTAATGGCAAAAGAAAATCCCGCAAAGAAACTGATGTCAATTTGAGACACTTGAAACTTACCTGGAGTTTGCACCAAACCGTTGCTGACGAACATATCAGATCAGCCTCGTACTTTTTGCAGTACAAGAGCTACACTTCATCTTTTACTGCTCGTCTAGTGGTGGGTGACATCAACCCATTACTAGCTTCTGAGAGTTCTTCCCCTAAATCACATATTCCCCTCAGTGATAGAATGAAGAGAAGAAGAGCTCCTGCCTTATTTGATAAGTCTGCCTCTACTGCTGGTGGGGAAAAGAAAAATAAACCAAATGTCCCAGAAGAAGGGACAAGAAATATTGATGCATTCGCTCCTACTACTGCTAAGCAGATTGTCGAGAAGCCCCTTGTGGCTCCGAGCAAGGTTGTAGTTGTTTCTCCTCCAAGCGAGGTTATCGTTATATCACTGACCAAGACAACATCCTTGGTTGAGAATGTTCCTGCTCCTATGAGGAGGTTAAATAAAATCTCTCTTGAGATACTAGTTGAAGAAGTCTCTCAGTCTTTAAATGTTGAAGGTGGTATTCCCACCTTTGTTCCTCCGAGCTCTGCTATGAGCTCGGTGAAGTCTTGGATTATTCCCGAGATCCAAGGTGTTGAGGACATTCTTTCTTGGGATAGGGTTACCACCTTGGCAGCTCAACATAATGCCTCAGTAAGTATTACTAATATAAACTTTCATTTTTCAATGTTATGTCCCTGCACTGACTTATAATTATTTTCTTTTTCCAGCTGGTAACATGTTTCAACACTATTCTGAAAAAGGATAAAGCTATTAAAGCTTCGAGCTCCTCGGGAGGTGTGGAGGAAAATTTTATAGGTCTGACTCAGTCCTTAAAGGACTCTTATTAGAAAAATGAAGAAGATAAAGAGGCCTGGGAGACACGACTCAAGTCCATCGAGCAAGAAAAAGACCGAGCTGTGGAGGCCTCCCGGGAGTGGGAGAGGAAAGTGAAAGAATTTGAGAAGAAGAATAATGAGCTTGAGGAGAAGCTCAAGAACACTGAAGAGCTTGAGAACATTCTTAAGAAAATAGAAGGGGAAGTTGTTAGACTTCGTGATGTTGATCGTCAAAAGCAGGAGATAGAAGGGAAGATGAAGGCTGCCGAGGAACTTCTTTCTGAGAGGATTTCCTCAGAGAAGTCAAAGAGAAAACTTGTAGTTAAAAAGTCCTTTAGCACTGGCTGGGACAAGGGATGGAACAAAGATCTAGCTGCCATGTCTTCCCAGATGGAGTTTTCTAGTGTTAAATACTTCAGAGATGGATGGGTTGCAGCTCTGCAGGAGCTAAAGGTCGCTGAGACTTCAGACCTATTCCAGCGTCATATTCACGGTACTCCTCCCTCTCCTGGAGAAGAAGAAGAGGACGAAGCTGCCTCAGAGGAATCCTCCATGATGATTGGAGATCCATCTCCTCCTATTCCAGTTGTTCAAACTTTTTTCGAGCAACTTCAGCCTGCCAGCTCTTCAGTCGAAAGCAACGTCTACCCACCAGTACCTTATCCGAGCAACTGCCCTTATCTTTCGAGCAACCATCCTCCTCATCCCAGCTTCCCGAGGAATTTTTAAAATACAAGGAGAAGGTGTAATGATGCTTGGGTTTTAATTTTATTATTCCTTTCCAGTGTAATCTTGAACTTTGTACTTACCTTTTATGATGAAATGAAAATTCAAGATTTTGATTGTCCATCTTGACTTTTTCCTCTTTTTGCTCTATTTGCATTCTTATTAATTCTTTCTATCTCTTTTCTTTACTAGTTTATGGCTAGAATGGAGCTCTTATCAGCTCACGATACTGAACTGATGAAAAATGCAATGACTACTTCAAGGCTGGCCATGCAGATCTAAACGATGCTCAAATTGTTGACATCCTCGGTCCAAATTCTTCTGAGCAAGCAGTTGAAGCATATCAGTATTTGAAATGCCTACTTGACCGAGATATTGCCAATAATGTGGCATACTATGAGATGATTGAAGATCTTCGGGGTATCATCGAGGAACTTCAACAACAATACAAGGAATCTTCTGCCCTTTTGCATCAGGGGTATGAGAAAAAGTATCAGCAACTAAATGCTGACAAAGGATATGATAAGTTCATCGCTGCTTATGATATTAAGGAGAAGACTTTGAAGACCGAGGTTGAAAAGCATAGGCAGATCGCGAAACTGCTGGAGTAGGAAAATAATAACTTACGAGGAGAGATATCCCAACTGAAATTTGCAACATCTACCTTGGGAGCCTTGGTCCTTGTTAATGACGAAGGTTTCTCTTTCTTGGAGGTCGAAAATGCCAATTTGAGAGACGAATTGAAAATTTTAAAGAGGATTGAACCCTTTACATATGCTCGCGGACGAGCAAGAGCTTATCGGGGACAAGCAAGAGCTGCTCGGGTTACTGTTAAAGAAGCTAGAACGCAGGCAACTTTGGAGAATTAAGCATCCAGTTGATGGCGAAGAATCAAGCCTTAGCTGAGATGTCCAAAAAGATTTTGAACCTCGACGAGCAACTCTCTGCACAAAGCTCTGCCTTGGAGAATAATGAACTTTTAGTGAAGAACCTCCACGAGCAATTGGAGGGGTTGACCTATCAGTTTCACAAATATCCCAAAGATTTTTGGATGGTTGGATATAATGAAGCCCTCTACCACCTTGATGATCGGATCCAGCAGTCAAACAACGAGGGGTATAAGCAAGGATGGCTGAATGCCCTGGGTGTGCTACAATTAGAACAGAGTCATTATTTTTGGGACTATTATGATCCTAGGTTGCTTGATTTTCCAGTGCCTCCATTTAAGCTTGACATGAGTTGGATTCCTTCTCGGGAAATTCCTCAGTGCCTGATCTCAAAGTATCTTGGCAACTACAGTCTTCATTTTAATTTTGAGATATCTTACCCGGAGCACTTACTTGATCGGCCATCAGTAATGAATGTCAGGATGCTTAGAGATTTGAACTTCATAAATTCTCCTTACACCTTAGATGATCCTCCTGCTGGAGTAGAGCCTATTTCAAAGGCAGAAGGGAAAAAGCCAATAGAATAGGATTTTTATGTAATGATTTCTACTTTCCACAACATATGTAATCCTTCTCGTTTTGAATGAAAAGTTTTGGTAATGAAATACATTTCTCACATCATTTGTCTTTTGTCATTAGTTTATAAAATATCTATTTTATTTTCTGATGAATGTGTATGTATGTCTTGTAAGAAAACAAAAATTTACTGTGTTATTTCAAATTTCCGACCAATTGGAGTTGGTGAAAATTTATTGTTGACCATTCTGAGTTTGTGATAATTATTCAATGATCAACTGGAGTTGGTGATATTTTGTTTCCCGACCAACTTAGAGTTGGTGGTAATTTGATATGCCATAAGTAAAGAAATTGTGTTTTATTTTTTAATTATAGTGACTAATCACTTTTTAATTATATGCCACGAAACGACTTCCATCCAATGATATTGCTTAAACAATTGTTTTCGACCAACCGGAGTTGGTTCCATCCCATGATATTGCTTAAACAATTGTTTCCGACCAACCGGAGTTGGTGAATTTTATTCCCGACCAACCGTAGTTGGTGGATTTTATTTTACCAACCAACCGTAGTTGGGAGATTTTATTTTACTGACCAACCGTAGTTGGTGGACCGACCAACCGTAGTTGGGGGTTTTTGTTTTACCGACCAACCGTAGTTGGGGGGTTTTCTTTTATCGACCAATCGTAGTTAGTGGACCGACCAACCGTAGTTTGGAGGTTTTATTTTACAGACCAACCGTAGTTGGTGGACTGACCAACCGTAGTTGGGGGTTTTATTTTACCGACCAACCGTAGTTGGGGGGTTTTATTTAATCGACCAACCGTAGTTGGGAGGTTTTATTTTACCGACTAACCAACCGTAGTTGGGAGTTTTATTTCACCGACCAACCGTAGTTGGGGGGTTTTATTTTACCGACCAATCGTATTTTGTGGAACGACCAACCGTAGTTGGCGATTTTTATTTTACCGACCAACTGTCGTTGGGGGGGTTTATTTTACCGACCAACCGTAGTTGGTGGATTTTTATTCTGAACTTGATGCGTAGTGTGTAGCACTAATACTCCGAAAAAATTTCATAAAAAAGAGAGAATTGGATAAAAACTTCAACCCTTTATTCATAATGAAGAAAACTTCATTTACATAGGAATCCCAACTACTGATAATACTTGCGTAGATGTTTTGCATTCCATGCATTCTTAAATTCTTCCCCCTCCAAGGTTTCAATCATGTAGGTTCCTGGACGAGCAACTTTTGTTACTCTGTAGGGTCCATGCCAGTTAGCTTCCAATTTATTGTTCTTTTGAATTACTTTCTTTAGCACGTAATCTCCTTCCTTCAAATCACACTTTTTTACCCTCTTGTTGTAAAACAAAGCTGTTCATTGTTGGTATGCAGTATTCCTGATTGCTGCTTCTTCTCTAACTTCCTCGAGCATATCCAAGTCTAATCTTCTCATCAAGTCACTGATAGGAGAATTGAAATTCAGCACTCTGTGTGTGGGGAGGCCCAGCTCGACAGGTATAACAGCTTCACTTCCAAATGCCAACATGTATGGAGATTCTCCTGTTGCTGCTCGTGGTGTAGTACGATAAGCCCACACTACAAAATGTAGCTCATTGATCCAATTTGCCTTTGCATCATCCAGTCTTTTCTTCAAACCATTCAGTAACGTTCTGTTTGTCACCTTAATTTGTCCATTGTTCTAGGGATGGCCTGGTGCAGAGTGGGTTTTCAATATGTTTGACTGGTGACAATATGCAACAAACTCTTCGTTGTCAAATTGGGTTCCATGATCAGTAATGAATGCATGGGGAAGACCATATCTACAAATGATATTCTTCCAAATAAATTGATATACCCTATCATAAGTCATATCATTAAGAGGTTCACCTTCTACCCATTTAGTAAAATAACCCACAGCGACAATGAGGTATTTGAACCTTCCTCTTGTCGTTGGGAGTGGCCCAACCAAGTTTATCCCCCATATGGCAAATGGCCAAGGGGATGTTATGGGTGTCAACAGTGCTTGGGGAGTTCTTCGGATAGAGGAGAAGCATTGACATTTGTCACATTTTTTTAGCATAGGTTATACAATCAGCCCTCATCGTCGGCCAATAATATCCCTGGGTCATTATTCTTTGCAAAAGCGTCCGACCTGCTACATGAGCTCCATAAGACCCTTCATGGACCTCTTCAATCAAATCTTTCACTTCAGAGGGGTGCACACATCTTTGCAGACCTGCTATAATTCCTCGTCTATATAAAATGCCATTAGTTATTACATAACGAGCAGCTTTAAACTTCAGTTTCTTGTCCACGAGCTTATTAATTGGTAAAACCCCTTCTTCAATACATGCCCTGATGGGATCCATCCAAGATAGTCCTAAATCAAGGGTAATAAAATTCATCATCAGATCTTCGTCGATGCTCCTGCTAGCCAAAATTTCTATTAGGATTGTTCTTTGTAGCTCGGTGCGTGTGGCTGAGGCTAATCGAGCTAAAGCATCTGCTCTTGCATTCTTCAATCTTGGTGTTCTAATTAACTGTACAGCGTTAAAGCTCGAAACAATCTCCACTGCTTTCGCATAATACTTTATCATCAATTCTCCCTTTGTTGCGTACACTCCCAGCATTTGATTTACGATTAACTGTGAGTCACTGAATACAATAACCTGTTGTTCCCCCATAGTTTTTGCTAAACTAAGACTTGCAATCATATCTTCATATTCAGCCTCATTATTAGAGGCTTTGAATTGAAAGCGCAGAGCATACTCCATATCGATTTCATCCGGGTTGTTTAAAATAATCCCTGCTCCACTGCCTGTAGTGCACAAAGAACCATCTACATATAAATTCCACACAGGTATCTCATTATCAAACTCTTGGTCAGACAGAGTTCCTCGATGAAATATTTGATGCTTCCTTATATCCTCCTCTAGCACTTCTTGCTGCTGGTCGACCATCTTCTCTTACTCGTCTACCGACTTAAGTTGGTCGGGGTTTAAGTTTAATGATCCTATAACATCCACAGTCTGGTCGGTATCCAACTTCTGCTCTTTGGAGGTATCCAGATAGGTGAATTCTGCAATAAAATATTCCACTGCTTGCCCCTTAAGTGACGACCTAGGCTCATAAATTATATCGTATTCACCCAACTCTATAGCCCAATACATAAATCTTCCTGATTTCTCTGGTTTATGAAGAGCTTGCCTCAATGGCATATCGGTATACACAACTATAGTATGAGCTTAGAATTATGGCCTCATTCTTCTACTCACTTCAATCAACGTTAATTCTAACTTTTCCAGTCTTGGATATCCGATCTCTGCTCCTCGGAAGGCCTTGATAGTGTAATAAATATGTTTTTGCACTCCATCCTCCACCCTTATCAACGCCGAGCTTACTGCATTTTCTGAGACTTCCAGATACAAGTATAGTCTTTCTCCCGTCACTCGTCTAGACAATAATGGAGGTGCTCCCATGTATTTATTCAACTCTTGAAAGGCCTTCTCGCATTCATCATTCCACTCGAAAGTGTTTTGGAGTGTTTTGAAGAATGGTAGACATCTGTCAGTTTCTCGTGATATAAATCTATTAAGTGTTGCAACTCGCCCTGTGAGACTTTTCACTTCCTTCTTCGTCATCGAAGATCGCAGCCCTAATAGAGCTTTGATCTTGTCAGGATTCGCTTCAATTCCTCATTGGTTAACAATATACCCGAGGAACATGCCTTCTCTTACTCCGAATATGCATTTGGTAGGGTTCAAATTCATTTGATATTTATCTAGTTGATCAAAGGACTGGCCTAAGTTAATTAGATGATCATCAGCTTTCTTGCTCTTTGTCAGCATATCGTCAACATAAACTTCCATGTTGTAACTGATTTGTTCTGCAAACACTTTGTTCATCAGCCGCTAATATGTTGCACCTGCATTTTTCAATCCAAAAGGCATAACATTATAACAATAAGTTCCCCTAGGGGTAATAAAAGAGGTACTCTCCCTGTCCTCAGGCTTCATCTTAATCTGATTGTAACCAGAGTAAGCATCCATAAAACTCAGAAATTCGTACCTTGAGGTAGCATCCACCAGTTGATCGATTCGGGGCAGAGGAAAATGATCCTTTGGGCATGCCTTATTAAGATCGATGAAGTCTACACACATCCTCTATTTGTTATTTTTCTTCTTCGCCATCACCACATTAGCTAGCCAATCAGGATATTTGACATCTTTAATAAAACAGGCTTTTTGGAGATTCTCGACTTCTTCTTGTATAGCTTGGTTCTTTTCAGGTCTAAACACTCTTCTTCTTTATTTTACTCGTTTGATCTCCTTATTCACATTAAGCCCGTGACATAGGAAATTTGGGTCTATCCCTCGCATGTCTTCGTGGCTCTATTCAAAAGTTTGTTTTCTGCTTTTTAGAAATGCTATCAGCTCTTATTTTATTGACACATCTAGTGAAGCACTAATTTGAGTTGTTCGTTCCGAATGCTCGTCGTCCAGAACAATATTTTCAGTAGCCTCCATGTACTGACCCTTAACGAGCTGAGACTCATCTCTTGGGTCTAAAGTCTCAATCTCTGCATCTTCTATCTCATCAACCTAATAAGTAGTAGTCTTCTTTCTGGATTCTTCACACTCTTCTTGCTCGATAGATGAATAGTAGCATTCCCGAGCTACTTTTTGGTCGCCCTTCACCACTCCTACTCC
Source organism: Sambucus nigra (assembly GCA_949130495.1). Lineage (NCBI taxonomy): Eukaryota > Viridiplantae > Streptophyta > Magnoliopsida > Dipsacales > Adoxaceae > Sambucus > Sambucus nigra. The sequence continues at coordinate 577,195,043 of OX422211.1, read as the reverse complement.
AAAGTTGGTTGGGAATTTTAAACATTGATGTACTGTAGATGGTACTGCCTCAAACTTTTTCAAACCTACCCTTCCCATGATGATATTGTAAGCTGATTGGACATTTTTATCCATCACGAAAAAGCGCACTCTTTCTGTTCTACAAGCAGGCCATGTACCAATGAACATATCCAACTTGATCATCCCAAGTGAAAAAACTTTCTCGCCAGTAAAACCGAGGAGGGGCCGATGATATGGCTCCAACTGGGATAGCTTTAGATTCAAACTATCAAAACATGGGTAGAACATAATATCTGTCGAGCTGCCATTATCCACCAAGACTCGCGAAATCACTACTTCATCCATCCTCATTTTGATCACCAATAGGTCATCATGAGGATATAGCACACCTGCGAGGTCATTCTTAGAGAAACCGATGACCAGTTTATCTTTGTTCACCTTCCTCGGGCGATCATCCTCAGCTAGATTTATCCTTTGAATATATGAACAATCTTGAGCCTCATTGAGGCAAGCTTTCCTATTTGTAGTAAGGTCTCCACCTCCTGCATCTCCATCTGTAATAACATTACAATCAAATGATCCAAAACGGATAGAAAATACCTCACATTCTGGTTGTTTTGGTCTTTTGGGGAGATCGAGGTCGTCTTGATCTTCATCTAGGTCTTCTTCATAATTTCTCTTTTTATCTTCTTTTATTCATCGAGGAGATCTAGATCTCCGCCTTGTTCAGTCGTTGCTCTTTCCACCATTTCGACGATCCACATACTTGTTCAATTTTCCTCGCCTGATGAGCTCTTCAATTTCATTCTGGAGAGCTATACAGCTTTTAGTCATATGACCATGATCCTTATGGAACTCATAATATTTGGATTTATCCCTCTTGTCAGGATCTGTCTTTATTTTTTCAGGCCAGTTTAACTCCTCGCTGTTCTTGATTTCTTCCAAAACGTAGTTTATGTCTACCTTCAAAGGAGTATAGTTTCCAAATTTCTTCAACTGTTCCAATGCTTACTTTTCTTTTGACTGTTTCTTACCACCATTATTCTTCTCATCCTTTTTCTCAATCTTCTCAACCTCAACTTTGGTCTCCTTAGTGTCCATGTTCTTCTTTGCAGCCATAGCTTCCTCGCCATTCATGATTTTGGCTGCTTTTGCCATTAATTCTGACATGCTCCTAGGTGGATCTTTGGCTAAAGTGTAGTACAATTTATTTGGCAATAGTCCACTCATCAAAGTAGTAATTGTTGTCTTTTCCTCGTAATCAATAACTTCGAGCTTCTCGTTATTGAAACGAGTTATGTAATCCTTGGTGCCCTCACCTGCTTTTTGTCTAACACTTAACAAATGTGCTACTCGTTTAACTGGTTTTTCTCCAAAACAGAAATTTTCAATAAAGAGCTCGGCTGGTTGAAAGAAAGTTGAAATCTTCCCCCGAGGAAGATTATTGTACCATATTTGAGCAGATCCGGTAAGAGTTCCCGAGAATGACCTGCATCTAATCTCTTTTGGCACGGCATAAATATCGGCAGCTGCTTGGTATTATTCTATATGAAGGATAGGGTCGGTTTTTCCATCATATTTAGGAGTCACAACAGGTGCTTTGAACTTTGATGGTGTGGGAAAATCCACAATTGCCTGGATAAAATGTGTCCCTTGGACAAAAGTTCTTTGTAGAGGATTCTTGGCCTTACCCATTTCCCCTAGTCTATTTTCCAACCTCTGAATAGATCCCTTCCATGCATCATTTCTCTCCTCGGGACTATTGGTCCGAGCAACTGATCGTGTTGAATTTGCCTCTTGGTATCTTTCACGACGAGCAGCTGGTCAGGATTGGACAGAACCTTCCTTTAAATCAAAGGATCGTTGAGAATTCCTCGACACCATCCTAGGGGTTTTTTTATTCCTCCTAGGACCCAAACGATCAAAGGGAGAGAATCTACTCAATATTTCAAGATCACTGATCCTTTCTGGAGATATAGTGACGTTTTGTTGAGTGTCTGTAGCTCGTACCAAGGATAATAAGAAGGATCATTGGATCTCTCAGTAGATATGAATCGGTGCGTCTAGAATGAGATTCTTCCGAGAGTGACGTTCGTCTAGCTCGCGAAGAAGGCAATCGGGTATTTCTCTGAATGCTTCGTTGTCCTGACTGAGCGGGTGCTCCACCCTGGATGGTTTGCATGAGTTGTCGCATGGTTTCTTGCATAGCGGTCTGGCCCTGAGACAAATCAGCCATTATTCCAGCTTGATCTTGGACACTTGGAGGAGTGGATGGATTTGGGGGGTTTCCAGCTTTTCGATTACTGGATTCAGGATTATTAGCCATTAGTGATGAATTATTTTAGTGAAAAACGATAATTACAGTCGTTTCCCACAGACGGCGCCAATTTGTTGATGTAAAAAACTAGATTTGACCTAATTCTTTAATCACAGATAAAAAATAAATAAGACAAAAGATTAATAAAGTGGTTCAGCCTTGAAAGAATGGCCTACGTCCACTGTTTGTGTTATTTCTGACTGTTTGCAAAATTCTCGATAATGGGTTTACCAAGAAATTTCGAGTCCCCTGCTAATGAGGAGGTTACAATGTATTTATAGCCTTGAGGCGGTACAAATGAAAGAATAATACATAGCTGTCCAATAGGCGTGTGCGTCTGTGTGATAATAATGAGCATTTAATGCGTAGTCATCCTCTTGATTAACCGGATATGAATGCTCCGTACGATATGCAGCTCTGACCGCCTAAGCTGTTCGGACCGCCTAAGTAGCTCGGTATTCAAGAGTTGCTCGGTATAATAGAGTTCCTTGGAGAACACTTGTTGCTTGGAGAGCCTGAGTTGGTCGGGGAGGTTGAGTTCCTCGGAGTCAAGGTGTTGTTCAAAAAATGTTTGCGAGTGCCATATATATTGACACATGTCTCCTCATAATTGGTCCACGTCAGCAGACTAAATTTGGTATCAACAAGCATTAAATTAGTTATAAAGAAATTCATATTTTCCTTGCACCAGAAGATATCATAATCAGAACTAATAACCAAGCGGTCCGAGATTTTTTATACAACAAGCGAAATATTTTAGAAGGATGCGGGTTAAAGTGGTTCAACCAAATTGCTATTTATACCTTTGAGGTAGAACACCTAAAAGGTACAAATAACTTCCTTGCAAACTTTTTAAGCTAGGAAGATAAAACCCACTAAACATGTGTAGAAATTTTTTGAAAAGCCCACTAAACCAGTGGTCAATATATTGTTGTAAGGACATTTTTGTCCATTATTAATGTATTATGTCGCACGTCGTTACACCGTTGAAGAAATTCAAGATTCAACGAATCCGAATATCAAAAGAAGAAGAGGAATCATAGTCTGACAGCCGGACCGATCCGCTGAAATTAAAAGAACCGATCCGACTAATCGGACCGGTACGCCTAAAGACCCAGACCGATCCGCCTAAAGACCGGGACCGATCTGCTTGATTGTCAGAAGGACAGTATACCCCGGACCGCAAGTGAACCGATGAAGCCTGGAAGCGAACCAATCCGATCATCAACGGACCGATCCGCCTCAGAATAAAAGAAACGATCCGACATATCGGACTGATTCGCCTCAGACCCGGACCGGTCCGCCTGGGAAAAACTTCAACAGATCGTGTTCAGATCGTGTTCAGATTTTTAAGGCCCGAGACTTCTTAATTAAACCCACTACGGGAAGTGGTTTTCTAAGACTTTTTAAGACGATTTTCAGAGTACTAAATACTCTAAGTCTTCACCTATTGAGCCCAAGACTCTAGGTTTTTTTATTCACACAATTTACAAATCTTTTGTGAATCTTTTGGAACCCTAGAACACAAGCTTTGCTATTGTTCAACCCTTGTGAAGAAACCGTTCTTTTCTTCATTGCTGCCCACGTGGAAAGGGAAACTTCCAGCCGCCGACATAGGAACTGACACCTGCGGGTATTTCTGTGTCACACTGTTTCTAGCCGTTTCTTTGAAGGTTTACCGAAGACACCGTGCGTCATACTTGTAGGCGATTATCAGGTTGTATGTAAGTCAATGGTCTTGTAAATTCTTTAAAGTTCTAGAAATAAAAGGTTTTGCCCTTCGGGGATTTTTCCTTAACTTTGTGTCGCATGCTTTATATTTGATGGGTTGATTTAGATGCATGTTTACGGGTTAATTTTATTTGGCATAAAAGTAGACGCTAATTAAATAAGGGTTCTTGGAAACTTGTGAAGTTAATCAATTTAAATCGATATTACACGCGTTCTCAAATTGGTATTCGGCGAATTTCGAGGGCGAAATTCCATTGTTAGTGGGGAAGTGTAATAACCCGTGTAATTTTGGGGGTATTTTCAAAATTAAGAGAAAAAATAAATTTTGAGATAAAATTATTTTTATTGCTCAAATATATTGGTTATTATTTTTAAAGGCGATAATTTCAAACGGTTTCGAAATCGGAATTAAAATGGAGCTTTAATTGAATTTTTATTACTTAGAAGAGTCCTCAAAATATAAAACACTCTAAGAGTCCTCGGAACATAAAACTCTCTAGTAAAAATAATATTTTTAGAAAACCGAGCGTCCGATCAAGCTGAATTTTTGTCAGAAGTCTTGTCTCGCCATTCGCTACAACATTTTAAAATTTTAAGCGATTCCAACGGTCCGATCGTCCGGAATAAAATTTTTAGTTTTTGTATCTGATTAGAACTCTTTTCTTAATCAAACACTTAATCATTTATATATCAACAAATTCATGGCTTGGCTTTTCAAATCACTTTTTCTTAAACTTTTCAACCAGAAGACCTCTCCAAAACTACTCCCTTTCATCTACAAACCATAGCCCCAAACCTATTCAAGATTTCAACCTTAGATTAGAAAGCTTATTTGGTGTTTTCTCGAGTTTGGGCTAGAACGAGATTTGATTATTTTTGCGAGAGGAACGTGATGGTGTGATTAGATTTTGAGGCTGAATTATGTGATGATTCATGTTTGTTCTTTTTGGTGGTTTAAGGTATGGGGTTTTACACAATATGCTCCTGAAATCTCGCGAGTGTTTATTCCGTTGAATTCTTGTTAATTGAACTCATATTTTGAATTGTTAAATTCTTGGAAATCTAGAAAAATAATTGTTGGAATTATTTTCATTCATGAGGTATTATTCGTGTTGTTTTGAGGACGCTGTCATGAGATTTCAATATGGCACTGATGTTGGGCACCCGCTAAGACTCCTTTTCCGGCTACTTGATAAAGTATGGCGCGGTATGGTGAGGCCTGGTGACTCCGGTTAATGTGTTGTTGAGAAATTTATTGATAAAATGCTATTGAGATTTGCATTATTTGATTTGAGTATTCGTAGTCGTATTGTTGTGCTTTGTTCATCGCTAACATCTTTGTTGAGCATATTCCTGTCATATTGTGTACTTCCCCATCTTTTTCTTAGTTGGCAGGTGAGCACGGATTTGAGTGCTATGGACCAATTGGGATGATTTTAGCGAGGATTATTTGGGAAGAATTTTTATTACAAGAGGAGAAGATTGTATTATTTTGATGTATAGAGCATTGGAGATTTATTTTATTTTCAAGATAGTTGGATTGTTGTAATTATTTCGAGAGATTTGTTGTATTAATTTGAAGATGAGAATAGTGGTTTCTTATTTTATTGTGGGATTTAGATGCTCTATACCTTGTTATATTGTGGATTAGATTAGTTTTATCAATAGTAGCGCTCTGTTCGATCTCCCCGGGCAGGCGGGGTGTTACAGAATGGTATCAGAGCTTAGGTATACGATCACCCTCGGGTCTTGGGTTTTAGGTCTATTGCGTTTTTGTGGAGCGTATTTTGGAGATAGAAATTTTAGAGTATCATTTCGTATTAAGCATCTAGATTAGATGTGAGGAAATTATTTTGGAGACGAGATTATTTTTGGAGATTGTTGGCCTGATTTTTGAGAGTTAGGTATTCGGCGAATTTCGAGGGCGAAATTCCATTGTTAGTGGGGAAGTGTAATAACCCGCGTAATTTTGGGGGTATTTTCGAAATTAAGAGAAAAAATAAATTTTAAGATAAAATTATTTTTATTGCTCAAATATATTGGTTATTATTTTTAAAGGCGAGAATTTCAAACGGTTTCGAAATCGAAATTAAAATGGAGCTTTAATTGTATTTTTATTATTTAGAAGAGTCCTCAAAATATAAAACTCTCTAAGAGTCCTCGGAACATGAAACTTTCTAGTAAAAATAATATTTTTAGAAAATCGAGCGTCCGATCAAGCTGAATTTTTGTCAGAAGTCCTGTCTCGCCATTCGCTACAACATATTAAAATTTTAAGCGATTCCAACTGTTTGATCGTGCAGAATAAAATTTTTAGTGTTTGTATCTGATTAGAACTCTTTTCTTAATCAAACACTTAATCATTTATATATCAACAAATTCGTGGCTTGGCTTTTCAAATCGCTTTTTCTCAAACTTTTCAACCAGAAGACCTCTCCAAAATTACTCCCTTTCAGCTACAAACCATAGCCCCAAACCTATTCAAGATTTCAACCTTAGATTAGAAAGCTTATTTGGTGTTTTCTCGAGTTTGGGCTAGAACGAGATTTGATTATTTTCACGAGAGGAACGTGATGGTGTGATTAGATTTTGAGGCTGAATTATGTGATGATTCATGTTTGTTCTTTTTGGTGGTTTAAGGTATGGGGTTTTACACAATATGCTCCTGAAATCTCGCGAGTGTTTATTCCATTGAATTCTTGTTAATTGAATTCATGAGGTATTATTCATGTTGTTTTGAGCACGCTGTCATGAGATTTTAATATGGCACTGATGTTGGGCACCCGCCAAGACTCCTTTTTCAGCTACTTGATAAAGTATGGTGCGGTATGGTGAGGCCTGGTGACTCCGGTTAATGTGTTGTTGAGAAATTTATTGATAAAATGCTATTGAGATTTGCATTATTTGATTTGAGTATTCGTAGTCGTATTGTTGTGCTTTGTTCATCGCTAACATCTTTGTTGAGCATATTCTTGTCATATTGTGTACTTCCCCATCTTTTTCTTAGTTGGCAGGTGAGCACGGATTTGAGTGCTATGGACCAATTGGGATGATTTTAGAGAGGATTATTTGGGAAGAATTTTTATTACAAGAGGAGAAGATTGTATTATTTTGATGTATAGAGCATTGGAGATTTATTTTATTTTCGAGATAGTTGGATTGTTGTAATTATTTCGAGAGATTTGTTGTATTAATTTGAAGATGAGAATAGTGGTTTCTTGTTTTATTGTGGGATTTAGATGCTCTATACCTTGTTATATTGTGGATTAGATTAGTTTTATTGATAGTAGCGCTTTGTTCGCTCTCCTCGGGCGGCCGGAGTGTTACAATGTTTCCTTTAATGCACACTTGCACAGATTTGTTTGATTATTGTGCTTGTCTTATCACATGTTGGTTGGGTGTTTTCACTTCAATCCTGTCCTTAAAATGAACCAAGCGCGATAAATTTTGATAAGGATATTGTGCATTTAAAAACCGTTTTGTGAGTTTGTGTGCTTTATTTGATAACGGGGAGGGGCTGCGAAAGGTAATCATCTATCCTTTGCGCAAAAGCCACCGTTGAAAAGGACCTAAAAAATTGAGGAATTTTATTATCCGAGGTCCAAAGAGGTTTAAAAGAGCCCGAAAAAATTGAAAGGCAATAAAAAGATATTCATGCCAAATATGGGCCATTTAGGTTTTTACACCAATTCTCCAAAGTTTTAGAATTTAGATTACCTCTAAAAGAAAATATTTATGAGGGAGTTTGGTTGGAGAATTTAAAACGGGTTTGCACGTCCTTGAAATGCTTGAAAAAATGCGCTACATAGTTTTGGACGTTATTGGGGTGGAAATCATTTTGACTTTGATTTGTTGATTTGCATAAGACGATGTCATCAAAATTCAACAAATTTTTACACCTAAGGATACCTTTGATGTTCATTCATTAGGAGTACACGTATGCATCGTGCACATATGATTGATTGAGTTGATTTACCTATCGAATGTGTTCACACCCATTCATTCCGCTTCCATAACTTGATTGTTTGGGTCTAAATCCATGGTGTGATTTTTGTATCATATTTGTTCAAATTGGTATCTTATTTTTGTATAAAAAATTTGAAAAATTCAAAAATAGTTTGTGAAGATTTGTTTGAGCATCTCCTTGCAAGAGCACGTTTACCATATTATTTGATGCCCTGTTTTGTACCGTGACACCCCGATTTTGCTTATTTGATTCATTCTTCTCATTTGTCTATTTGGGGACATCATAAAAAAGGGGGAGAAAGAATTATCATATTATGGGGGAGTTTAGAAAGTTTGAGTTTGCTCATAAATTGGTATACATGTTTATTTCATTTCAAACTCGATATGTCACTTGGTATTTTGCTTTGTCTCATGTGTGTAGGTACTACATGGATTATCATTGGATTGCACACCCTGATGAGAAAAGCGTTGAGATTCCTACAGAATTAAAGAGAAAACGCTGTAGTCTTATTCAATTGTATCTTTCCAGTTTTGGGTTCATGGAAGGGTAGATTTGTATAGGCATCATTTTTAGTTGTTTGATAATTCGGATGTTTGTTTTTATGTATGCACCGGCATAGACATAGGGGGAGATTTGTAAGGACATTTTTGTCCATTATCAATGTATTATGTCGCACGCCGTTACACCGTTGAAGAAATTCAAGATTCAAGATTCAACGGATCCGAATATCAAAAGAAGAAGAGGAATCATAGCCTGACAGCCGGACTGATTCGCTGAAATTAAAAGAACCGATCCGGCTAACCGGACCGGTTCGCCTAAAGACCTGGACCGATCCGCTTGATTGTCAGAAGGCCAGTATACCCCGGACCGCAAGCGAACCGATGAAGCCTGGAAGCAAACTGATCCGATCATCAACGGACCGATCCGCCTCAGAATAAAAGAACCGATCCGCTTCAGACCCGGACCGGTCCGCCTGGGATAAACTTCAACAAATCGTGTTCAGATCGTGTTCAGATTTTTAAGGCCCGAGACTTCTTATTTAAACCCACTACGGGAAGTGGTTTTCTAAGACTTTTTAAGACGATTTTCAGAGTACTAAATACTCTAAGTCTTCACCTATTGAGCCCAAGACTCTAGGTTTTTTGATTCACACAATTTACAAATCTTTTGTGAATCTTTTGGAACCCTAGAACACAAGCTTTGCTATTGTTCAACCCTTGTGAAGAAGCCGCTCTCTTCTTCATTGCTGCCCTCCTGGAAAGGGAAACTTCCAGCCGCCGACATAGGAACTGACACCTGCAGGTATTTCTGTGTCACACTGTTTCTAGCCGTTGCTTTGAAGGTTTACCGAAGACATCGTGCGTTACACTTGTGGGCGATTATCAGGTTGTATGTAAGTCAATGGTCTTGTAAATTCTTTAAAGTTCTAGAAATAAAAGGTTTTGCCCTTCGGGGATTTTTCCTTAACTTTGTATCGCATGCTTTATATTTGATGGGTTGATTTAGATGCATGTTTACGGGTTGATTTTATTTGGTTTAAAAGTAGACGCTAATTAAATAAGGGTTCTTGGAAACTTGCGAAGTTAATCAATTTAAATCGATATTACATGCGTTCTCAATTGTGGTGCTCCGCAAAAACATGCATGAGTACATAAATATGTGATTTTCACTAAAAATGTGAAAATGACGCTTCTTTGTGGCAGGAATGGAAGAGGATACAGGAAAAGGGAAAAAAATCCCTGGTGAGACACAAGGACCTTGGATAACAATTGCTAAAAGGGAAATTGCAAGGAACAATGTTCAAGGTACTCAGGCTAAACAGGACGATACTTTTTTTAGTACATAGCCTAAATAAGGCCCAATGTACGTTATTTTTTGTGGCAGAAGACCAGGATTTTATTATTCTTGGTTTTAATGTCAAATGCAAACTGATAGCTTTCATGGTGCTTGTTTAAAAAAATATCCAACTGAATCTGAAGCCATCACAGATTAGGAAAAATTTATGCAAAAAATTGTGCCACCCAATCTAATATATCAATTTTCTCATCTCCAAAGCAAGGAAAGAACTACTTGTACACAAATTACTGATTTTTATAACCCAGGAATTCCATTCTCAATTTAACAAAATTTAAATGCTTCTTGGAAAAACCATTTGGAGAGAAAAAATAAAGATTTTTAGGAAAACTTAAGTCTTTTGGCTAATAGTATAGCTGAATAAACAGCTGAACTGGATCAGTTAAAATCATTGTCACTTCAAAATTTAAAAACCATAAAATTTGATGATGAAGACTTTTCTCTAGAAAAAATAAACCTTTTCTTAACAACTGCAGAATTGATGGAAAATGATATTTTAGATAAAGTCTTTAACACAATCAAAATAATATGTCTCTTTGAAAAAGCAAAGCAGACATTACCAAATCATGTTTTCAGGGATGAAATCCTTCATAAAATAGAGGACCATTATCAGGTGATAAAAATTTACTTGATTAAGTATGGCGATTTCATCAACAACTTCGATGGACTTACAAAACTACACCTACATGCCGGTGATGAATGGGACACCAACATTCTAGAATGGGGACTAGAAAACAAAATAGTCTACCAGATCTACCTCAATGGAAAATTAGCTCATCTCCCCATGATGGTAAAAAAAATGATCACTCATGTAATGGATATGGAATACTGTTACAACCGACATTTCACACTGGAGATTATTAATTTCGTGGGATGAAGGATCCGAGGAAAATTCTACTCTCCCTACCAAATATACATCCTCAAAAACACTAAGCCATTTGACTGGGATGGCCTTGACCTCAAAAACCAGTATCTTATATTGGGAATACCTTATATGAGCATAAAATTATACTAGATAAAGGCATTCCTCTCAGTCACAAATAAAGCTCAAGAACGTTACAGAGATCAAGAGATAAAATTCATGGTTACAGATGGAAAAAGACTATTTGTAACAAATTTACCAAATAATTATATCCTAACCCAAAGGCATAAAATTGAGGTCAAATTTTTTTTGGATAATCTAAGGAGAAAATCCAATCTTGATGTCCCATACGATCTGTTATCCGATGCAGAAATGTATGGAGAAGACAAATTGAATCCTCTAATCCAAAGTCCAGCAAGTTTTGATTTTGATGAAATTGCAGAGGCTAACATAGCCAATGAAATGGAAGGTTGACACGTGGATCAATAAAAAGTACCCATTTGAATGACTGCAAACTCATCCAGCACACGATATAGGGGCTACATCAATTCAAGCAGTGAGGTTAGAAAAAAATTGACGGAAGCACAGACAATAAGAAGATACTAAACGGCAGACAAAGTACAATACTACTTTTGAAAAAACAAAAGTAGGTTTGTTTTATTGTACAGGTGGCTTGCCACGTATTAGGTTAGAGATATTTTTGGTAGTGCACTTTTTTCTTTCTTATCTTTTATTTCAATGTAACATAATGTATTTTGAGGTCCACCTACTATAAAAAGGGGACTCACTCCTTCATTTAGGCATCGATATAGAAATCTAGAAATCAAAAAATGTAATCTCTCTATCTCTCCTCTTATAAACTATTCCGTTATTAATAAAATATCCATTGAATATCAAAGCTTTCGTATATCAGCATCTCTCTCTTTTGTTATTGGTATCAGAGCATCTCTCTCTTTTGTTATTAATGAGCTTCGCTTGGGTTGGAGATTTACCCAAGGTTAAATGGGGATTGGGAGCATCTAATGGCCTATAGATCAGGGTTTAAAGTAAAAATGTGAGTACGCACGAACTGTGAGGCCAATTCGGGCACGGTATGGATCATTGAAAAGGGGATGTAGAGCCTTATGATGTTTTAATGAGCTTCGATTAGTTTATAGGGTTGATCGAGGTCAAATAGGGCACAAAAATTATCGGTGGCCTATATATTAAGGTTCGAAGTAGATCCTAAGGTATTTATGATAGGGGGAGACGTGATAGGGACCTAAGAAGATATTTATGGGGCATCGAAATGGGGTGTTTAAAGAGACCCTTAATGGGTGAGCTTGGAACAAGTGGAGGTCTTCGAAAAATAGACACCTCATCATGGTTTAAGGGTTGAGAACCCTGTTGGGGGTTTGAAGTTGGTTGGTTTAAAGGGTTGAGATCAATTTTGCGAACTTAATGAGTTAAGGTAACCGATTCAGAGGGTCGGGGTCGATTCGGCGGATCTAGGTCAATTCTAGGGACCTAAAGAGTTGAGAAGATCAATTTAGAGGGTCGAGATCAGTTCTGCACACCTAAGGAGTTGAGATAAAAGATTCAAAGGGTTGAGGTAGAAACTGCAGACCTAAGGATTTGATGTAAGCGATATAAAGGGTCGAGGTCGATTCTGGGGACCAAAAGAGTTGAGATGACCGATTCAGAGGGTAGAGGTCAATTTTACAGACTAGAGAGTTGAGGTTGATTCAAAGGTTTGAGGTTGATTCTGTTGTCCTAAAGAGTTGAGAGTGACGATTTAGAGGGTCGAGATCGATTCTATGGACCTGAGAAGTTTATGTGGTCGATTAAGAGGGCCGAGATCGATTAGGCATACCTAAAAAGTTAGGATAATCGATTCAGAGGGTCGAGGTCAGTTCTGCAAACATAAAGAGTCGATAATAGGGATTTTTCTTCAATTATGATTCCACGAGACACTTGGATTTTGGTTTCATTTGGGAGTAAGCATTTATAATTGTTGATATATTTTTATTCTGATCTTGCTAGGGTTTTGATGAGAAGTTTGTTAGTGGTTTGGTGCTTCTCAATTAGTTTTTTCAAATCCATGATGTAGTCGACCTTGCAGCGACTTTTTGGGGAATTTTTTGGATTTTTCTAAAATTTATGACCGAATTTAAAGGGGATTGTCGATTGGCATAACAAGGGAGGTGCCTATTGGCATATGACATGAAATCCTGGGCTTTTGGGGAGAGGGAAAAGGTCACTGTTAATCTGTTAGTCGGTATACCCTCTAGCCCGTTACAAAAATGCTATGACCCTCATTATTTGTTCACTCCTTCATTCGAGTGAATCTTTTTATTCATCTCTCTAGCAATTAGTTACGAGTCTATTTTCTCAAAAGAACTCACGAAGTGCACCTCATATAATAATTGGATGGAAACCGATGATTTGGAGGGATTGGAATGGCATGTTATTATGTTTTAGTTTTGGGGAATAAGAATGTTTATGATAACTTCGAGTCCATTCTTGATGAGAAGGTTCTTCTATGCGACCCGGCGTAACATCGCTCTGTGAGGGTGAAGAACCCTAATGGCTATGTTATAGTTCGCTCTTTGTTTATAGTTTTTTCTTTTTCATATAATACTTAGGATGTTTAAGGGTTTTCTTTATTTTTATAAAGCTTGACATAACTTCCTCTAGCATTTTCTCCTATGGGTCGACTCAAATGAAGGTAGTATGGGAACACCTTCCAATGGCTATTCATTTGTTGGTTGAAGATATTGAATTTGATGCATTGACGGGGGCTTTGGATAAGACACCATATTCCACAGCGGTATTATGTGATTTAAGTAAAAGGTAGTGGGACACGACCTACACATTTCATGTCGGTGTTGGGACATAACGGTCACTCCTATGAACATTCATCAATTTATGAGGCTGGAGTGCGAGGCAAGAAGATAATAGCGGACCATAACTTACGCATTTTCCAGGTTGAATTACGGACTGCCTTAGGTGACATAGGGAGCATTGTGTCGGGGGAGTCTATTCGCATATTGGTGCTTAAGGAGACTTTGTTATCTATGTGGATTCATGATACCGATGGGATAAAAGTGAGGCACATGGCCCACTTATTTATTTTTATTCAGTTGGGAGGGTTGATGGTGGCATTGAGAGGCGATGCGACCACCTGTGGTTTATTCTGTTCCTGAGGATCACCTCGGACGTCCACCTGTATGACTGGGGGAGATTTACGTTTGTATCCCTCTATGCTTCTTTAAATTCTTTCAGTTGGTGTTGTGGAAAGACTTTCACGGGGCACCCATATCTTTTAGAGGAAATCTGTAGATTTAATTTCCTCTTATTTTCTTGATATCTTCCATTTCCATTCCTTTGGACATATGTATTACCTTCTAAAGATGTGGTTTTATGAAATGATTGGGCATAACATAGGGTTGATATCAATTAAGGTGAGTGCGGTGAGGAATTTCTTAGGATTTATAGGTGGAGGAATTCGAACAGGAGATTGAACCAGTCCCTGTCTTTGATGGATGTGCGGGTAGTGTTGAACGCCCTAATGAGAAATCAGATTAGGCTTCTACTTTTGTCTTTCTATGATTTCAATAATTTATTTGCACTTTAGTAGATTACTGACTCTTCTTAGGGAAACTAGTTACCTTTTACCCCTGGCATTTATCTTCGTGGTATGCGAGGATCACGGGCATGCATGCCTAGATGGGGAGGCTACTCGAGCATGAGTTTGGGTACGTCTGGTACTTAGGATAGAGGGTTGTGAGGCAGGTGTTAGACGGTAAGGTGGATGTCCCACCGTTATCATCCCAGGAGTATTTGTGGCGGGTGAAAGAGATATCCGACGAGGCGAGAACGATGGAGATGGAGGTCTAGCCCAATATGCACTATACTGACATGACGGTAGGCTATGACTACCTGAACTTCACAACCAGCCAGTTGATTTTGTTATGTATTTATGACGTGGAGAATATGCCTCCACCTATAGTGGGATATATGAAGGGTACCAACATACCAGTGGCATTGACCCATAACACGGGGGGAGGTACGACGACGACAATGGAGGAGGTTACTTTCCACCGCATTTCCATCCCTTCCTATCATATTCGAGTTCATATTGGGGAGGCAGTCTGGGTATCTCATCGCCCTCATGTGGAGATAGACGGCTTCGAGAGTCTTTTTAAAGAGGCTCTGAGGAGGTATGTATGACTTTTTTTCTTCTATTGAAGTTCTGCTTTCTAATTTTTTTTATTCTCATCACTAATTTTCTTGCCTTTGGTGGTTTGGTTATTTTGCAAACTATTCGTGTATCGACGACCTAGTTGCGGAACATTCGGGGTTGGATGGCATCAGTGTTCGACTATGTAAGGAAGTCTACCAGTTCCTATGTGGTGCCACCAACTACGTCTGAAGAGAGCTCCGAGTTTGGAAGTTAGGAGTCTACCGCAAATTGACAGGAGATGCATGTTCATCAGGGCTCTTGATACGGAATTTTTTAGGGTTTTTGGAGGGTTTGGGTTGCATCTCGTTTTATCTTTTCTTTTTTTCTTCCATCTTTTCCATACCTGAAGAAATAATGTAATCATTTTTACAAGTACATGTAAAATGCTTCTTTTTGTTTGATTATCTTGATTTAGTGGCTTAATCAATCTACACATTAATTTTTCTGTCGAGGTTTCATATATTGCACATATAAGATAGAATAAAATAGAAGAAATACTCGAATAGGGCTTTTTACCAACATGTTGATTTTTTTATACATAAAAGTATTTATTTTTAGAAATGATATATATCAGCATAAAGGTCAAGTCAAAATTACTTCCTTAGATTTGACTGCACTTCTTATGTACTTATGAGTACATAGTATCAGAGGGCCTGACAATAACTCGAAATCCTTGCCTTTTATGGGTGCTTGTGGGTATAAAAATGGACTTGGATGGGAGGGTTTCATCGCCATAATTCAAACTTCTTTCTTTTGATATCTTTCTTCTTCTTCTGAAAATGGCATTTTTGATGTCTGGAACTTTCTTGGCTTATCTCGAAGGCTTAGAGTACATGTGCCTCTACAACGTTAATTATGGAGATTTCAGTTATATGACTATTATGAATTTAAATAACATAGTTTCATCTTCTCCATATAGATATTCACTCTCTCCCTCTTAGTCATCATCCTCTTCAGGCTCTGAAATCTTATCTTCCTCAAATTTTGAGGCTACTTCTTCTTGGAAAGAACCTGATTCTCAAAAAACTATTGACTTGGAGGAATGAATACTAAGGGGAGTTAGAGCATACCTCAATTTTAGATATTGACACTAGTTATACCCCTATGATCCATGATATTGAGTAAAAGGTTATTGACAACGAGGAGGTCTACACTTTAGATCTCTCATGAGCTTGCCTTTATAGAAGTGCAACCACTGGGATTAAGGCTTGTAGAATGCAACGCTTCTTGGGCATAAAATTATCTATCACTATGAGGACTCCTTGGGAAGATGAGTGAGTGTATGGGGTAAAGAATGATTTAAGGTTGCTATTTGTAAATTTATATTCCATCTAGGGTTTTGTCTCCCTTTTCACACTTGTATACGGGACATTTTATCTCACATTGGGGTTGATCCCACATAATTTGCCCTAAAATCTTGGAGGATTATACTTTGTGCCCTCATATACTAGCGATGTGTTCATGCCGAGAACATCAATGGGGAAATATTCAGGAGTGTTTACACCCTCGTATGCACTATTAAATTCCTTGGATATTACTTTCTGAGTCCTCACACCCCAAGGCGCAGACTTATAAGGGTCTCCTAAACCTCCGACCACTATTGGAAGACGTGGTTATTTTATGTAAGTGAAGGCTGGTAAAATAATATTTGGAAAAAAATGTCTATTGATGGATTTTTTTAAAATTATATATTCATGAAAATTTAAGCAGCGGAGTTATCAAGATTAAAGTTTAATTCATGAATTTGCAACTTAGACTCACAATTTTTAACTTTCCTTAATCCAATTACTAATAATAAGAATATAATAAGGAGTATATTTTTAAAGCAATTTACGAAAAGGATGAGTGAGAAAGAGAGAGATAACCCCCCTTCTATTGCCAAAATCCTACTGGACCAACTTCCTCCTTCTAAACCTCTAAGCTATAGCCACTCTTCACCCACTAAAACTGACACAGACACTGACATGATTATTCACGACCCACAGGTAACCACGTTAATCAACACAACTTCATTTGTTTCTTATAAGGACAATGTGTTGCACATGTCAGGAGATTAATATCTATCATATATTCAAAGAGACTCCCCTGAATGATAAATTAAAAATACAACATATAAGCATACGTTATTTGAATCCTGGGATAAGGAACCCTACTAGGACGATTATGATTCAAAAGATGAAACTGAGGAAGGAGACAACCTATTAGTCAACACGCTGATTTTTGAGATTGGAGCACAAGAATTATTACAAGCCTGTAAAAAATGGAAGAAATCAATCATTATTAAACTCCTGGGAAATTTTTTGATATTTCAATGACTTACACTTCGTTTAACTAGGCTTTGGAAACTGAAGGCATGCATTTTTATCACGGATATGGGTAATAATTCTTATTTGATAAACCTATCTTCGTTTGATTATTATGTCATAGTTCTTACTAGCGGTCCCTAGTTCTTAAAAAACCACTACTTATTAGTGCAAAGGTGGCGAAAGAATTTTCGACCATCCATCGCCAGTATCAAAAACCTGAGTTTATGGGTTCAAATTCATGAATTTCTTATTGAATAATATAATCATGAATTCTCCGTCACATTGCGTCAACATTGGGTAAGCCATTAAAGATTGACTTGCATACGGAATCTCTGGAAGGGGCAATGTATGCTCATATCTGCGTTGAATTTAATATCGAGAAGCCACTACCTGAAAAAATCAAAATTGGTTACATATTACGTAGCATTGTCTTTGAACTTAAAATCGATATTTGTTTTCAATGTGGCATTATTGGACACACCAAGGACATTTGCAAAAAACCGTGTCCGATAATTTTGAACAACACACTACATGGCATTCATAAAAAATGGAAGTCTTAAAGAAAGGCAAGTGGTCAAACGTCATCCTCGTCGAAACTCTCAACAAATCACTAGAAAAAATGGGGGCAAACCTCTTACACATGACGCCATGACGAACATGGGCATGGACGTTAACACATGGGTATAGGGTTGCATGAGATACATATTGCAAGAGACAACGAGGGACATTTTTAGAATTCCACATCTGGACCCACATCTCCCAAACACACTCGATGGGTTGTAAAAATAGTGGAGCCCCTTGCAGCATACGAGACCAAGCATAAGGTGGTTGTTTCTAAGAATAAAATCCCTACCATTTTTCTATCCAACCGAAGTCATCCGGGTTAGAAAGTTGTAAACAATGACAACACAAAGAAGATAGCTTCGATGGATATTATCTTAGCTAGTCAGTTATGTGGCAATGATGAAATCAACTCAGCAGCTGCTGTGCAAGTAATCGACCCATGCACGTCGGTTTTAAAATCAGATACTACGCCCTCTCTCTCACCTATATTATCAATCCCCCCCCCCCCCCCCCCCCCCACACACACACACACCTCTTCAGGCCCCTGATCCTAGTTCTCTCCACACTATATCGACCTCTGCTGACCATAATGGAAGACCACAGTTCAAGCCCGGAGCATTCACAACTATCCTTGACTCCACCGGAGTCCCCCTTTTTCGACCCATTTCTCTGCCCACCACCACTACCTATAATACCTCCCCCAATTTTCTTAAACCCGACCTACCAGTTGGCTTTGAATTTACCAGCACAAAACTTACCATTCCATCTCCGACCAATGAGCTCCACCCACATCAACATCGAAAATCTTTACCACCCCGACCTCAGACTGCATTTAGACGCGCACAGAGTAATTTAACGCAGGCCCAACGACCTCATCATCCAAGATAGCTGTTAAGATCCTCACCTCTTCCATTTTCAACTCTAATGACATGGCGTTCACATTGAAATAGGAGAACATTGCGATAGGACTCGCACAGTTCCAGCCTCGATTTTCACCTTCCACTTGCATCCGGTGCCAAACGAGGCCCAGCTACTGATCAACTCACTTCTCCCAAATGAATATGTGTATATACTCCCGGAGAGAAGTCTGGTGACATCTTATGTGACACTTCACTTAATGAGAATCTTGTTGTGGAATGCTAGGGGCGTTGGATGCCCAAACTTCCTGCCCGAGCTATTGAATTTTGTAACTCGTCACAGGCCTCACATGTTAGTCATTCTGGATACTCGCCTAGATGCCAGAAGATCTGTCATGGAAATTGATTGTCGTCCGTTTGGAAATCATATTGTCTCACCTTCTTTAGGTCGGTGTGGTGGCATCTGGGTATTATGGATGGAAGGCCAGGTTACACTTCATGAAGTAGCGATCTCTTCAAGGTTCATTCATGCAATGGTTCATCACAATCTGGATGCAGGTCCTATGGAGTTCATGGCAGTTTATGTTGGAAATTAATTATAAGTGACGAAATTAATTATTAAATTTCAATTGTATTAAATTTCAAATTTTTTATTTATGTGGTTTTAATAAATGTCAGATAATTAATTAGGAATGTGATAAATAAAGATATTAAAAGATTTTGGTAAATCTTATCCGTTAGTCACATGATGGTTAGTGGCATTAGTGGGAGACTTGAAAGAGTCCTACCTCCACTAGGACTCCGGCCTTCTTCCTCTTATAAATAGAGACATCTACACCATCTAGAGTCATCTCATAACACACTATTTCTGAGGTGGGAGAGAAATTCCGAGATTCTATTTTGAGTGTAATTTTTCTAAGAAGGGAGATTGATGGAGCAATTAATCAAGATTGATCAATGCATTTGACCAAGGTAAGTCTTATTTTATATTGTTTAGACGTATTTTGTGAAAACATGAAGATCTAAGATCCTTTTATTAAGAACAATTGTATGTTAAACTTTAATCATATTAATGTGTTCATGATTAATATTAGAGTGTTCTTAAGAATGATTTTATATGTGGTATCAGAGCTAAAGTTTAAGATCTCATGATTTTCCTTATTGATGTTTGTCTATAATAAAATATGTGTGTGGGACTTTCTGCGACATTTTTATTTATGTCATTAAATTGCATTTGTGCCTGAGAGCTTCTGCGACGTCTTATTTCTGTCATTAAATCTGCTCTTAAAGTGTGTCTGAGAGTTTCTGTGACGTTTTTTCTTCTGTCGCCAATACTCACTGGTGAGAATGAAAGGTCAAAACTTGCTCGAAATTTTACGAAACTGACATGGTTGACTGGAAACGTCGAAATAAACAAAACTCATTGTATACAATGGGCACCACCTTACTTTTGCGTTTTGACGTCGTTAAGACCCTTAAAATTGCATTTTTGTCGTTTTTGGTAATAATGTTGACGTCAATATCTCACTCCAGAAAATTAATTTTTGAATTCCGCAAATTGGTTTGAGATCCTGGAGTAATTATCTACATCTCTGTGGTGCTAACTAAAATTTTCTATTTTTGACAAAAATTACGATTTTTCCAAATATTATGTATTTTTCCACCACAGAGGTTGTTTTTTAATGTTCATGGTTGTTCTAATATTCATCTTATGTATTATTTGGTATTGATGAAAGGGTTCAATATAAAATTTTGAATATTAGATGTATGATTATGTGTTTGACAATAGCATTTCGATATATTAGGTTATTGTACATAATCTATAATTGGTAGCCCAAAGGTCCTAATGTAATTATGAATTGATGTTTCGACAATAATATTTATATGATATTGGATGGGGAAGACATGAAAGTGTCTTAATCTACAATTGTAAATATTATATTATTGTGTATGCATTTATACTTGGACCATTAATTATACATTAAGTTTTGAGTATAATATTTTTGGGGCATTGATTTTACATAAATAATGTTTATGACTTCCTGAAAAATTATTTTTGAATTCCGTCGAATATTTGAGTTTCTCGAGTAATTTTTTACAGTTCTATGATGCTAACTCATTTTTTAAGGAAAAAGTTTATGTTTTTCCATATTTCATGTATATTTTATCTAGAACTCTGATAAAACATTGCTCTAATGATCCTATTTTAGTTGAATATTCGTGCCAAACACACGCCAACATATCTCATACGGTAGGATATTAGAATTACGTTATTATTAATATTCATATTTTAAAGAGTCTCGTGCCAAACACATGTCAATGATTCATATTGTTGAATATTATGATATTCGTGTTTTAATGAGTCTCGTGCCAAACACAGGCCAACGATTCATGTGGTTGAAAATCAGAATTATTGTTTATTTTAATACTAGTACTCCCATTAAGTTGAATTAAATGCCAAACACAGGCTACTATTTATATGTGTGGATACTAGATTTATGATTTAGCTGCATGTATGCATATTTAAATGCATGACTTGCAAATTTTGAGACTCATAAGTAAGTATTCATTCAGTTTAATCAAATTCCAAATACAGGCTAAGATTACATGTGAAGATATTATACTTGTAGTCATTTTAGATTATCCTAATGTTTGTATAAGGTTAAATTGAAGCGCAACACATGCTGATATTTGAATCAAATAAACATTGGAATTTTTGCAAATGTTAAATAATTGACATCAATGTTAAAAAGTCACATTTACATATGCCACTAGTATGATAATTGTGATTATAACCGTATTGTGCATTAGTATGACCATGAATGATTTGGGTCAATATTTTTGATTTGTTACTCATACATAAGTGATGAAGCGAAAGTAAATGATTTATATCTTCCATTTACTATTATTGTGTAATATCTCATGTAAACTCTTTGTCTATTTGATTTTCACATTATGTCTAATTTTTCGTGAATTTCAAGTTAGGGAATAGACAATAATATAATTATTCATGTATTAAGGGGATTTTGAACATGTAAGCGTATCTCTAATATTTATATAATATAAGGTTTGGTGTTCATTAAAGTGCTCCATACCAGAAGATATAAATATCGGACTAATGCATTAATATCATGCATATTTTGGTTGCCTACGGGTCCATGTATTATATTGAATGCTAGGATGATGATACTTTATGATGTTCCATACATATTATTGTTTATTCATTTATTGTGATTACAATAATTGAAGAAAATGTTAGTGGTGATATATATTTTGGGAAGGAAATAATGGTCGTCAAACACAGATGCCATAGTTTCTTTCACTATCATATCACCAATTAAGTTTATGAAAACCATAAACATGAATAATTTTGTTTGTCCCTCATGCGATATTTAATGAAAATAAGTGAAAAAACTTATTAACTTGTGTATGTAAGTCTTTACGTAATGTAATATTCATATTATGAAATGTTTGGTAGTCACCACAGTGACCCAACTAGAATGGCAATGAATATTAAATTAAATATGATGGTAGTAGTAACTCATGATGCTTATAATTGTAAAGATATTAATGGGGTATATTGGGTTTATTTCTTCAAGCAAGGTTATTCCTTATAGGGAATCAATTTTGAGTGATTGAATGAACATTATAGATCACATACATTATTATAGTATGTGAAAATAAGTTGTGCACAAATTTCGTGTACAATATAATGAAATAACATTATACCCAATAAAGTAATCTACAAGCATCATATAATCGATATTTCACGGTTACTACTGACAAAACTTACGATTATGCACTCAATTTATCATGTAATCGATGTGTGTGTTGTTAAATAAAAGCATTAATGAAGTGAGCAATTTATCTCATTATCTTATCACATATTATTGTATCCCATTTTATTTCTCTAAAAATTTCATATTTAATTTGGTTAAACAAATTAAGTTTGTTCACATGTTGCACACTCGGACTAATAATGATAAAGATAATATGTATCTTTTATGACGTGAAATGAGTTTTTTTTATCTCAGTAGAGTTTTCAAGTTATACTTACTGTGTTATATAAAGTATTTACTTTTGATGCAAGGATTTCTTACAAAACAAACTAGAAATACTAATAAGATTCTTTTTATTTTGTTCTTGGGGAATCAAATCGCCATTTGTTTTCATAAACCCTCAATTTCTTTTGGAAAATGTTTGTCTAGACTTGATCATGAGGGATATGTTCTAAAGAATCTTTTGATGTATATTTTTTCAAGGGTTATGATTTTAGTTTTGATGGTTTGTACAAAATAAAGTTTGGACATAGTTCTTTAAAGATTTGTTTGATCCTGCATCATAATCGTAGCGCTTTTTTATGAAACTCTTTAAATCTTGTACCAAATTAAATCTAGACTCTTTTTCACAATTGTCGTGGACAAGATTTTTGTAATGTCTCTTACAAATTTTGATAGTCGAGTTGTGCTCTTAAGGTATTACGATGTCTAATATAAGGATGACCTATGTGGCCCAAGTGGGAGATTATGAGAAACTTCCATTAAAGTGGACCTACATAGATCATATAATTGTCATTGACACGTATTTATTGCATTAAAGTCAAATTCATTATGAAAGGTGAAATTAGTGGTAGTAGAAAATCATGAAATATGGTTATAAAGTAAGGTAGGGTACTTATCCCATTATCGATAACCTTCTTGAATCCTTGTTCTTTTAGTTGTTAGATTGTCTAAACAACAAAGAACAAATAAATGATCAACCACTAAATGATACTATTGTCACCGTGAGAGAAATGTAGATAAAATCATAAGGAATAGTATTAAGATGATCCTAAAAGGTCTACTATCCTAAATGATTATGTTGTGTATCTGCATGAACATGAATTTGGCGTATGGATAAATAATGACATGGTTTTATTTTCAAAAGTCATAAGAAGTGAAACTAATTGACTACAACTAAGTTTAAAATCTCGTTCAATTACATAATTGATGCACTAAAGTCGGGTATGAAGGGGTCATCATGACCAAACGCGACACTAACGGTAGTTAAATGAGATAAAGCTAAATTGTAGTAAAATATTTCACCATTAATGAAGAAAAGGTTATAAATTAACCTTCTCAATTATATGTAAGGATGTAGAATTCTTATGACATTAGTATCTCATTATGATTGAGAGTTACATAATGTGGACGTGAAAATTACTTTTTGTAGTCTTATGAACCATTTGTATATGTTTAGGAGATCATTTTATAAACATAAGTTTCCCACATGATGTATTTTAAGAAATAATATCATTATTTTTATTAATCGTTGTATATTTTTATACACCTTAAGATCAGTGGGAGTAAGTTTATATATTTTCTCTATATACAAGCACAGATTTAGAAAGTAGAGAATCAAAATAATTTTATGGGTTTAAAAGTTGTGTATGAAGTAATGAGATACTTAAAGGACTATATGCTCACACTTATGATGTTTGTGTTCATTTAAATATGAACAATTATTGTGACTCAGATTTACTAGTTGTGCGGATGGTACGAAGTTCACTCTTGCTTAAGTATGTTTGTTTTGGTTTATCAACCAATATAATGCAAGAGTACAACACAAACCATCCATTAACTATTGTGAAAGCTGAGTTTATAGAATGCTTGATGCTACAACTTATGTATTTTGGCAGCGTGACTTCATTTCGGAACTTGGAGTTGTCGACACTATTATCAAGTCGCTGAAATATTATGATAATGTCGCTGTAATCTTCTTTATGAAGAAATGTTAGGTATTCCTAAAGAAACTAAGCACGTTGAATGAAATACCTATCAGTTAAAGAAGAAATTCATAAACAAAAAGTGTCAATTGATCACATTAATACGAGTGATAACATAGCAGATCCTATTACGAAAGGACTATCTCCAAAAGACTTTATGGAACGTGTCAAAGAGATGGATCTCGATTAGTAAGATTATGATTGCTATTTGGCTTAGTTGTTTGACTTTATTACTTGAATTCAATAAAAGTGTTTTTTATTTCAATTATTTTTGTCCTTTGTGAATGCATGCATATAATTTTGAATTGTTGTTGACAGAAATAGTCCTTATTCAAAAGGACATTATGAGGCCATTATAATACCCAATATTAAAGGCTCAGTTGAATGAAACATTGGTGTTATGGTACATAGAAGGAACCATGATCTTGAATAGTATGGAACCTCCATGACTCGCATTCGTGAATCATTTGATTCAGCAAAATAAATTTATCAATAATTTTGCACCTTATGATACCTAATCTAATTATGCGAATTATTAAGACCAAGTGGAAGACTGTTGGAAATTAATGATAAGTGACGAAATTAATTATTAAATTTCAATTGTATTAAATTCCGAATTTCCCATTTATGTGGTTTTAATAAATGTCAGATAATTAATTAGGAATGTGATAAATAAAGATATTAAAAGATTTGGGTAAATCTTATCCGTTAGTCACATGATGGCTAGTGGCATTAGTGAGAGACTTGAAAGAGTCCCACCTCCACTAGGATTCCGGCCCTCTTCCTCTTATAAATAGAGACCTCTACACCATCTAGAGTAATCTCATAACACACCATTTCTGAGGTGGGAGAGAAATTCCGAGATTCTATTTTGAGTGTAATTTTTCCAAGAAGGGAGATTGATGGAGCAATTAATCAAGATTTATCAATGCATTTGACCAAGGTAAGTCTTATTTTATATCGTTTAGACGTATTTTGTGAAAACATGAAGATCTAAGATCCTTTTATTAAGAACAATTGTATGTTAAACTTTAATCATATTAATGTGTTCATGATTAATATTAGGGTGTTCTTAAGAATGATTTTATAGTTTATATATCCCCTCATCCCCCAACCCAATCCCGGGTATAACAAGATTTACATCATTTATCCACTATTGTTAGTAATCCCTGGGTGCTTCTCGGTAATTTTAATACTATTTTAGGACCACATGAAATGTTAGGGGGCCAGTCTTTCCTCTTAGCCCAGGCCAAAGTGCTTAAACATTTTATGATGACAAATAATATTTTTGATCTCGAATTAACTAGTCATGTGATTACCTCAAAAGCTAATATGCCTTTCGAGCACCACGTGTGAAAACGACTGGACAGGGGCTTTGCATAGAGGTAGTGGTGGGATTTATATCCCAACACATGTGTTAGTCATCGCCTGAATGCCGGATCTAATCACTGTCTGTTATTACTTGACAGTACGCCGCCCATAATTTGAATGGCACATCGTTTTATATATTGTACGGAATGGGCTGTGTATTCGTCATTTCATGATATTTTACATTCCCAATGGAATTAGCCAATGGAAGGACCACCTGCTGCATGCTTCTTCCATAAATAACATCTTTTTAATCAAATAGTTATTTCCTGGAAACAATAAGTTTTTAGCAATATGGCAAGGAACATTTCCCTCCTCTAACACCAGCTCCTGCACACTCATGAGATGATTTAACGGAAGACTGACCCAACCTTGCTCCAGCAAGAAAGTGAGGTTCAAGACCACTTAGCCTATTGTCTAGCACAAGAAGCTTTATACTGGAAAAAAATACAAACTCAAATGGAACCTTGACGGTGACAATATATAACACTAAATTTTTCACGCCCGTGTCTCTCATCGCCGATGTATTAATCATAATTATGCCATATTTGACTCGGACACTAGGTGGCACAGAACTCCTTCTTCAATTAACACCTAGTTCCAATTGTTCTATGAAACTCTTTTCCAGACCACAGAACCTCCCCCGCCTACTGAAAATTACCTGTTTGTTCGGTTAACGAAAGAGGATGAAGTTAATTTGTTAGCGCTAGTCACAGAGCTTGAAATTTAGTCTACCCTTAAAAGAATGGTCCAGAATAAAAGCCTGTGACTGATGGCCTCACGAAATAATTCTATCTCATCCATTGGTATGAGATCAGAATAACCGTGTGTTCACTTACTTTTGACTTCTTTGTATCTGAGTTGATGCCACGACAATCAAACCACACATTATTAATTTGTATTCCCAAGCGTCAGAACCCATCATAAGTTTCCCAGTCAGAACCCATCATAAGTTTCCCACTTTCGTTTGATCCGTATTTGTAATGTAATATACAAACTCATCTCCTCCATCCTAGTGGCTCGCATGAGACCTCTTCTGTAGTCCCTCAACTCACCGTATCATTCGTTTTTTGTGGCTCAGCGCCACATCCAAGATAACATCCCCATTGCGCATGAAATGCTCCATATGATGCGGAAATATAAATCTCAAAAGGGGAGTTGCGCTATTAAAATTGACTTATCTAAATAGTTTGACCAAATGGAGTGATCTTTTATTTATTGGATGATGCAGTAGCATGACTTCCCACCACCCTAGATCAACTACATTTCGTCTTGCATTTCAACACTATCATTTCAAACATTGATTAATGTCCACCTAGGCCTTTAATTTGATCTTCTCGGGGTCTTCGACAAGGAAATCCTTTGTTTCCACTTATTTTTATATTAGGCCTAGATATTCTCCTACGAAAGATAGACCATAACTTCTGTTACAAAAAGATGATGGCCCTTCGGCCTTCAATGATCGGACCTACAATCCTGAGCCTCGTTTTGGCGAATGACTGTATATTTTTTTCCAGCTAAGCTCCCTACTATCACTCACTTTAGGAAAGTCCTACAAGAATTTTCCCTCCTCTCGGGACAGGCGGTTAATCGAGACAAATCTATGATTACGTTTAGACCCTCAACCCCGAACCTAGTCATGCAGACAACATGGAGACTTTTAGGATTCTATCGCAACCCTGGCCAGAAAAAAATATCTCGGCCTCCCTCTTATCACGTGACATGTTACGTGCAACTTATTTCCTAAATTCATAGCGAACCTAGATGCCCGATTGCAGACGTGATACTATTATTTTCTCTCTTATGTTGTCCGGGATACGCTTATTAATGTTATCTGTACATCACTCTCGACCTATAGTTTGTCAGCATATCCTATACCAAGGGAATTCTCTGTACCCTCACTAAGATGATTAAAACTTTTTTTTGGAATGCCACCACTTCCTCGCATAAAACACCCACAATTATGTGTTCTACAATTACCCTTCCTAAGCAAAATGGTGGTATGGGCATTAAAAATCTTCACAATCTTAACACTGCCTTTATGCTTAAGTTCTTATAGAAGCTATTCACTGAGCTAAATAATCTATGGAATCACATTCTCAAACATAAATATTAACCGCACTCCACGTTAGAAGAGGACCACTACTTTCCCAAAGCGTCTTGGTTTTGGAATAGAGTAGTGTTGTCCATTCCTATGCTCTAGCATGGAATCAAATGGAATATTGAACCTGGCAAACGCTTGGTAACCATGTTTGAATTCTTCAAGAACCTCTCAAGGAGCGATTTCCCAACTTATCCCCTATCACTCGTAATATCCCGTTTTCCCACTTCATGACGAACCATTAATGGAATATACCGGCATTAGCTCACTATTTACCCATTGATTTCTTATTCTATATTTAGCAATTTATATATCACCCACGGAAGATTAGGATCTCCCTTACTGTAGCCTAACAACACTGGTAAATTTACAGTGAAAGATACATGTCACTGGCTGAACCAGGACGCTATTCATCAACACACCCCATCCCTGCCATGGATGTGGCTATGGCAAAGTGGACTCCCACCCAAGATGAAAAACTTCCTGCGGATTTTGGTGCACCAAGGATTACCCACTGCTGACCGCCTCCACTACTACCATAAACTCCCATAAGCTGATTCCCCGCTATATAGCCTGACGGACTCCAATACCCACATTTTTACAGATTGCCCAGCATTCTTTCAGCTACGTCTGACCATCGACAACCAGTCAGGAGGTCTAACCATTTTTTCTTCTTAGGGCCTTATGGATAGCGCGTAATGAAGCTCTCCTCCATCATAATACAATGGTCAATTCTATTCATCATACGGTGTCTGACCAGGTTGTTCAATTCCTCCTCACCTGCGCTGCTCAAAGACCCCAGTTGGAGGTTGCGAGCAGACAGTTCCAGACCGCCTAGACTCCTCACATACTGCTTTCCTTTAAATTCAATATCGACGAAGCCAAATCCCATGTCACAGGCCTTGCATCCATAGGCGAACTTATCAGAAATTCCCAGGGCCAGTTCCTATTTGGCTTTACCCGTAATATTGGTTATGTGTCATCATTTACGGTCAAGCTTTGGGCTTTAAAACCAGGATTAGACCTAGATTTTCATGCGAGAATAAATGTATTGAAATAGAAATCGATTGCCAAACTGCATTCTATATGATTACCAGGACCTCAGCCCTGGCCCAAGCTCACATGGATTTGACCCACGTCGTACATGAATCCCTTCCCAAGTTCCACCATGTCACTTCTAGCCTCTATTTTCGAGAAGCCAACACTTGTGCCAATGCCCTAGATACTATATCTGTACACAATCTGTTTTGTTTTACTGTTTTCTCATTTGTACCTCAGTTGTTAATTATTTTCTTAAACTTTGATCAGAGTCATGTTATGTCAGTTGGGTCTGTAGCTCGGAACATCACTTGTAAAATACCCTGGTTTTAAATAAATTTCAAATTTGGCAAAAAAAAATATAATAAGCAATAGTGGTGGTAGTAGTAGTGGTAGTCGTGGTAGTAGTAGTGATCGTCGTCGTCGTAGTAGTAGTAGTAGTAGTAGTGGTGGTGGTGGTGGTGGTGGTGGTGGTGGTGGTGGTGGTGGTGGTAGTAGTGGTGGTGGTGGTGGTGGTGGTGGTAGTAGTAGCAGCAGTTATATTTCCTAATTAAAGAATTTTAATTGAAAACTGAAAAAATAAACTAGAAGAATAAAAACAAATCTTTCCAAAATATGGAGAAAAATATCCCTACGAGCCCAACTCCCTCAATCTATGAATCAACGGGGAATATGTTGGGACGTATAAAAAATCCTATTGGAATCGAATTTTTTATCGAAAGTGGAGGGACCAAATTAGGTGGAGGGTTTTTATTGGTTGGTTTGTGGGGTTCACGCCAGTGAGATTAAAGAATCCACCAATAACACGCTGCTATATGTGATTTCAATCGAAATTTCAGTCGAAATTTGGGTTTCAACAGAAGAGCTCTAGAAATTATAGGATGTAGAGAGATTAGCTGATGAGGTTAGTTAGTGAGTGGGTGATGTAGTAATTAGATAAGAAAGAATGATGACAGGAAAATGAAAGTAAGGGAAAGGAAAAAATAAATAAAGAAGAAAGAGGTGGGGAGCTGACTCGTGCAGGGTGCTGGCCAATCATTTCAGTAAGTGTTTGACATATATTAATAAGATATAATTTTTTCCTTGTATGTTCGGTTATGATAATTTTCAACTTTTTTTTCTAAAAATAACATCGATTTTTTTGGTATGTTTGGTTGCTTTTGTTTTCTCGCTAATTTCAGTTTTTCCGGTAGTTTGAAACAATAATTTCAGTATTTTAGTTTGGTAATTTTTACATGCATAAGACAATCAGTTGTAAAGTTTTTCGATAATTTTTATTTAAATAATGGTACATATACTAAATAGTCCTTCAAATATTTTTTAATATACGTTTAGTCCAAGTCTTTTTATTTTGTTTCAAAAAGTTCCTCACCACATAAAAACATTCAATGTGTGCCACTAGCGCGAACTTTAAAAAATAAGAGAATATTGGTTAAATGGGTGTTTGAGACTTTTTGGAATAAAATAAAAAAATTTGGACTAAATGTGTATTAAAAAATATTTGAGCGATTCTTTTGGTAATTAATCCTTAAAGAATATTTGTATTTGGTAATAAAAGTAGCAAAAAAAAAATACATTAAAAAAAAACAGTACGATGTAGTAAAAAAGATACTCCTACAATACGTTTAGAGCGTTGATAGGGAAACCCATTTTTATTACCCCTAATTTTAAAGTATTGTACATTACTTTATCTTTTATATTGTGACGAAGTCGATACAAATAAAAATAAACTACAATACAACACTTTAAAACTAAAAATAACAAAAATAAATTCACAAAAATAAACCTTCCTAACATTACTCATATGCTTAACATGACCATATAGGCTGATGTCAAAATGATACCCCACAATATCTTCTCCCCCCGCCCCATTCTAAATTCACCTCTAGTTTTTCAAAAAAATTTACCATCTAAGATTAGTTTGAAATATTTTACGCATTTCTTAGCAGTGCCTTTAATGATTACCACTTCTAAAAAAGTAATACTTTTCAAGTCAATCTAAAATTGTGAGTCGTGTTGAAAAATATTTTAAAAATTGTGTTTTTATTTTTTATTTTTTTAGATGTCTTGAGAGAGAGAGAGAGAGAGAGAGAGAGAGAGTCGTTTTTTTTATTTGGCTCCAGCATTATCTTCTAATTTTTTTTAAAAAAAAAGTTTACAAACCAATATTCCAAAACCCTTTTTACTCAAGGCCTTACATAAATATAACTATCTGTTGTAGCATAAAATTAAAGCAAGTGAATTACTGGATTGACGAATTATAATTCACAATATGAAAAATGATCTTGGGATGATTCAGGGACAATGTCGATTTCTCTCTCTCTCTCTAGAGATAAATAATGCGAAGCATACATATCTTTTTTTTAATTAATAAAAAAATTATATTTTGACTTAATTTTTTTATATGACGTTTAAACATTTCAGGGGACTCATATAAAAAAATCAACTTAAAATAACATTTTTTGCTATTTTTAAAATATCGGTCAAAACTTTCGCACATTTTAAAGCACTTTAAATGCTACGAAAGTTTAACCGATTTTTTTAAAATAAGCAAAAAAAAATATTTTGAGCTGATTTTTTTATATGGGTCCCTTGAAATGTTTAAATATCACATAAAAAAATCAACTCAAAAATATATTTTTTTAATATTAAAAAAAATAATTTGCGCCAGCGCTATATAGACTTAATATGTAAGAGAGTCTCTCTCTCTCTCAATATATAAGAACAAATTCAGGGGAGAAATTTTTTTCAAGTTAGTTAAACGTTGACACATTTGTATTTAAGAAAAATAATCTGAATGTTGAAAAATATTTTAATGAATAGTTAATTTCGGAATTAGTGAACAAGTGGTTTAGACTTGATCTTTAATTGCTCATTTTTTTTTTCAAATTACAAACAGTTAATTTTTGTTCAAAAAATTAAATTACAATCTGCCCAAGTACAGGACCAGGATCCGAACGAAAACGGTGACATGAGCGTGTTCGCATATAAATTTTGGCCCAATAAATTTTTTTATTCAATGCATACAAAATTCTTTAAGCCAAATGATTGTCCATAAGTGACACAAAAATCATTGATATATATTAAGGCTGGCGAAAAGTAAACTGAAGAGAAAATTCTCCTTTTATGAATAATCTACTATAAAGGTTATATAAATATAATGAGTACAACTTTAAGACTTAATTGTCTTCTAAGAGCATCCACAATGGAACGGTAAAGTTTCAAAATCAAAAGTGAAAGTTATCTTTCATCAGCAGCAAAGGCTACAATGGTGAAGATGAAATAATTTGATACTAGGTTTAAGCTCCGCGCGATGCGCGGGCGCATTGTAATTTTTTTAAAGAATTTTTTTTATTCAGAAAAATTATTAGTAAAAATAAATATGTATTTTTCAAAGGATAATTTTAGAAGTAGGTAATTTTAGTTAAAAAAAAAAATATTTTTAAAAAATATTGTATATTTTTTAAAAAATATTTTTAATATAAGTTTGAATTAAAAAGTACTGTTATCCTATGCAATAAAATGGGGATTGTTGAAAACAGAAAATGGCCGATAAATGATGAGGATGAGATTGAAGATGAAAATAAACATTCACATAAAACATATAAGAGACAAAATATTTTTAAAGTGGTTCGGCTATGAATAAAGTCTATATCCACTGTTATTTTATTCCCATGAGTTTACAATAGCACAATATGGTGTAGAGAGAGAAAGAGTATGTATCTTGTGTATGGTGTTTCTTAGTTGTCCCCCCCCCCCCTTTGGCTAAGGGAATACATCTATTTATAGCCTTGAGGCTGTCAATATGAAAAGGCTATGTGTTGTCATATATTGATACAGTAGAAATGTACATTAAAGCTCATTAAATGCGTTGTTATTTTCATTAATGCACATTAAATGCATAGTTATCCTTTGATCTTTGATTAGGCATAAATTCTTCATATTTATCCCCTTAATTTCGGTATTTTTATGATCCCGTGCGGTGTAAATAGATTGAATTTGTCTCATATTTATGCTACTAACCCTTTTTGGCAAGTATTTCGTATTTTGTGTATCTCCTATGTGTTTTACAGATATTTCATGCAAGTTAGTGCCAAAGAGAACTCAAAATAGTGAAAGAAACCAAGAATCGGGGAGTTAAAGGGTATTTTCGTAATTTTTCAGCCATAGTCTGGAGGTGGGGCCAACTAGAAAGTTGAATAGCTTTCAATTACAAGAACACTGGAAAAACCGGCACCTCAATCCGAGCTACGATGAAGAAGTTATGCCCATTTGAAGTTGAGAAGAAATCTAAGAAAAAAGCTGTCAGACCCGAACCGAACCGAAGCTGAGAAAAAAGAACCAGTCTGCCCATTTGTCACGCACCAGATCCGTTACGAAATTAGTCACGCTCTAGATCCGTTACAAAATTAGTCACAGATATTGGATTTTTATTTTGTGCTTATCTTTTAGCCAAAAGAGTTTTATGTTTTGGGGACTCTTCTAAACGACCCTTAGCCTATATATTTAGTCATTAGGACTCTTTTTATGAAGATTTCATTCATGTAAAAGCTCCATAACAAGTAGGAACATATAGGAGAAGAATTTACATACTTTGCACCATTAATTCAAGAGCTTTTCGAGTTTTTCTTCAATCTTTGATTTCTTCTTGCATGTTCTTGTCCTTCAGTCGTGATAATTTTTATTTCCAGCACTTTTATTATTATTTACCATGTTAGGCTAGGTTTTTAAAGGTTGGGATACATGAACCCAACCTGATGTGTTAATTTCATGTGTATAATATTAGTCCTCTGAATTTAATGATTGATTATGTCCGTATTGCGTAGTTACACAACAATTGTAGATCTTTATATCTCGTTTGCCTCTGGGTACTCGTGATGATTTAGAGTGCAATTCGAGTGCTACTATCGCGATACTGATTTACTCATCCTCAGATTAAGTATGACGCGGGCTTGAACCTCGTATACATAATGCTTGGGAGTACTAAATTCCGGGTCAAATTAATCAGTTAAATTTACGATTAGTTTTATACCATCAATACTCTAGGGTTGGGGGATTGTGTCTCTACCTTAATTTTCCAATTAGTTTCAGTTAACTTCTTTATTTTTTCCTTTTCCCTTTCTCACTCAATCATCTTATTTTTATTTCTTTTTAGTGTCAAGTTAGGGTTAACAGTCTTACCTTTGTCGTCACGTTCACTCGTCCTAGTTCCCTGAGGATTCGATACCCAGACTCGCCACTATACTCCGCAAGAGTGTAGTTAAAGTTTAGGTTTTTTTGTATTGTGGTTGGAAGCCGACAACAACGACTAGCGTATTTACACGAACGCTCGATTTTCGACTCAATCAAAATGGCGCCGTTGCCGGGGAATTAGGTAGACTTTAGGTTAGGTTGGTTAATCCCGAATTTGATCTTTTAAAAAAAAAAATCCAAAAATATGGGTGTCACGTTTTTTAATTGCCTAATTTGAAATGTCTTACTTTAACTCCTTTGGTGGGTTTAATTGTTATGATAATAGTGAGGAGGAGGAGGCGCTCAAGATTTATAAACATTGGATCAATATCACTAAAGATGAGTATAAAAAATACAAGCCCAGTGCTAAGGCCATCCAAATTTATCAAAATGAATTGCTTGAAGAAAAAAGACTTGAAAAAGAATATCGGGAAAAAAATCGTTATTGGGAGCAAGAGTTAGATGCATTATTTGAACCCAATGAGGATTTTCCTTCCGATATTTTTGAAGTTGAAGAATGTTTTCAACCAAATGAGGAATCCGAGGTGCTAGAACCAAGGAAGGCTACTTTGGAAGAACTCATGCTTATTAGCAAAAAGCAATCCGACGACCTTGCTACTTTAGAGTTGAAAGTTAGAGCAACTTGCAAGGAGTTTAATGATTATTTGGATAGCTTAGAGAAAGTCGAGACTTGCGCTTCCCCTAACAATTTTGAGAACGAAATCATTGAGAGTGATCCAAGTAATTTTGAATCTCAACCTATTATAAATATTTCAAAACCTATTGAGGTTGAGGATCAACTGTCTCCTTGTGTCACCACTATTATCGAACCATTAAATCCATTACAAGAACTGGATGAATGTCTTGAGGATGTTGATCCGATTCTTATATGGGAATGTTTTTTTGAGATGCTTCATCTTACGGGCCATACACTTAGACGTGTCACTCCACCAGATCCAGTTGAAAATTTTGGGGGAGAAGATTTTGAGGACAAGGACTCTATGCTTAAATTGTTTTCCAAGATGGACTCTTTATGTTTGTGTGCCCCTCTCCCCATTCTACTTGAAAAATCTTTGGGAGGTGATTATATTTTTCTTGGATCTCAATTGTACTTGTCCCACCTAGCATCCAAACCCCCCATCATTCCGTTAAAATTTTTAATTGGTGATGGTTCATTTTTTCCATCTCACACATGCCTTCCGTTGTTCAAACGGAATCCTTATTTTTCGGGAGGCATGCATCCTAGTGAGGGTACACCATTAATCCCTCAAAGTCATATTGTATTTTGGGTGGACCCTCAAATTTTTCGACTTCTAGTGTATAATTTATTAGAATTTGAAAATCGTAGGTTGTACAATAGTTAGCTTATTTTTTTTTAGTATCGAGTTTTTGTTATTATTTTTGCTATGCTTGGTTCTAACATGTTTTCTAGATTCAATGGACTCGCATTCATCGGGGATCGCTCCAATTGGGTAATATCTTTATTTTCCTCTCTTTATATTGTGTTCTTGATTCGCATTGAGGACAATGCAACATTTAAGTTAGGGGGTGTGGGATATTCTTCCCATTTATTGTTTAGTTTCATTGATTTGATCACGTGTTCGTTCCAAGTATGTTTTTTTTAGAAAAAAAAAATCAAAAATTTCAAAAAAAAAAAAATCATAAAATTTTGAAAAATCCAAAAATATTTTTGTTCAAAATAAATAAAAATTGGAATTCAAATTTTTCAAAAATATCATTAAAAGTCAAATTGGAGTCTCAAATTGTAAACATTCAACATACACAAAGCCGAAATTGACCAAAGATGGAAATTGAGCGAAAATTGACGACTTAACGAATAAATGTGGAGATTAACAAACCCGGTGAGATTCGAGCCTATCACGTTTTGCGAGATTTTAAATCAATCCGAGTTAATTGTTAACTCAAAGTTCTTTTTAGCGCTTAATAAGTTGTCAATGATCTCAATCCTTTCATTTTGATCGGTTTTGAAAAATGTGTGCAATATTGCCTTGAAAAACGTGCCAAATTAGTCTCTAAACTTAAATTCATCTCGAAACGCATATGGTAACGCAATTGGCATTTTGGACAATGAAGTAGGCCCTCGTTTGTCACCCCAAAAATATTGGCCAGAAAAAATAGCGAAAAATTACTCTTTGCAACCCAAATTGAGCCAAATAATTTTCCCTTTCGTTTGACAACCCGAAAAACCCAAAATAGCCCGGAATTGCGAAAAATAAAAAAAAATTCAGAATTTAAGTCCGAAAAGTGCAACAAAAAGGGGCAAGAAAAAAAAATAGAAGAATGCTCAACAAAAATAGCAAGAAAAAAAAATAATAGAAATGAAAAAAAAATAGAAAAAGAAGAAAAAAATGAGCAATAGCCCGGAAAATGCACAAATGGACATCACGAATGACTTTTCCAATTCCAACCTTCCATACCGCCTTTATTTTACCCAATGCAACCTTTAACCCGAAAAAGTCCTAACCGAGTCCAAATTGCAAAAATTGAGTACCGCGTGGAGAGCTAATACACCAAAAGATAATATAAGAGGTTAAATGCGCGAAATAGAGGCGATGTTCCCGTTTTTAAAATCGTAATCCGTTGATGAGATCCTTTCACTATAAAAATTTCCGTCTTTCTAATTGCATGCGTGAATTTGCTTCCATTACATTTACTCTTTATATCACGCATGCCTAGAGAATAGCCATAATCCGAGAGATTCGTTTGTGAGTGCATTCCGTGAGAAATTGAAATCAAAACGAATTTTTGGATAAGTAACGTACTGATCAATCGATGGAAATTGGCGGTTATATTTCTGGCTTCGCACACACACACTACGGTTTGAGACTTGTAAATATGACTTGATGATGTATATTTTCTGGAAAGTTTGAATTACACATTTTTTGCATATTTTGAATTTTATTTGAGTCAAATTTTGTGGGTATATTCACTGCAAACCCTCACGAGACACAACTCGTCCTACTAGGGTAACCTAGAGGTTTAAAGGCTTGTTGCATGCGCTAAATGCAATCGCTTGCCCGCGAAAAAGGTATTCTATCCCAATAAAGTTTTTGAAGGGTCCTTAACTCATACTCTCATTCTTTTACATTGCTCGGGACGCGCAAAGTTCTAAGTTAGGGGGGTTTGATTAGGCATAAATTCTTCATATTTATCCCCTTAATTTCGGTATT
Source organism: Sambucus nigra (assembly GCA_949130495.1). Lineage (NCBI taxonomy): Eukaryota > Viridiplantae > Streptophyta > Magnoliopsida > Dipsacales > Adoxaceae > Sambucus > Sambucus nigra. The sequence continues at coordinate 577,157,666 of OX422211.1, read as the reverse complement.
TTTATGATCCCGTGCGGTGTAAATAGATTGGATTTGTCTCATATTTATGCTACTAACCCTTTTTGGCAATTATTTCGTATTTTGTGTATCTCCTATGTGTTTTACAGATATTTCATGCAAGTTAGTGCCAAAGAGAACTCAAAATAGTGAAAGAAACCAAGAATCGGGGAGTTAAAGGGTATTTTCGTAATTTTTCAGCCATAGTCTGGAGGTGGGGCCAACTAGAAAGTTTAATAGCTTTCAATTACAAGAACTCTGGAAAAAACGGCACCTCAATCGGAGCTACGATGAAGAAGTTATGCCCATTTGAAGTTGAGAAGAAATCAAAGAAAAAAGTTGTCAGACCCGAACCGAACCGAAGCTGAGAAAAAAGAACCAGTCTGCCCATTTGTCACGCACCAGATCCGTTACGAAATTAGTCACTCTCTAGATCCGTTACAAAATTAGTCACGCTTTCTAAGTGTGACTAATTGGCAGATACGAGATTTTTATTTTGTGCTTATCTTTTAGCCAAAAGAGTTTTATATTTTGGGGACTCTTCTAAACGACCCTTAGCCTATATATTTAGTCATTAGGACTATTTTTATGAAGATTTCATTCATGTAAAAGCTTCATAACAAGTAGGAACATCTAGGAGAAGAATTTACATACTTTGCACCATTAATTCAAGAGCTTTTCGAGTTTTTCTTCAATCTTTGATTTCTTCTTGCATGTTCTTGTCCTTCAGTTAGGGGTGGCAATTCGTGTGCATCGTGTCGTGTTCGGGTCGTGTCATGTCGGGTTCGTGTCAAGTATTAGTCAACCCTAACCCGACCCATTTAACTAATCGTGTCAGATGAGCAGACACTAACCCGACCTATTTATTATCGTGTCGTGTTCGGGTTGACCCGCATAACCCATTAAGTAAAATATAAAATAATTTTCTTCTTCTCTCTTAACCAATCATAGGCCTAAAATAACTTAAATTTAATTAATTTTAACTTCTTTCAACACATAAATAATTTATCATCAGATTATCCATGAATTTTATAGAATGCCTATCAAGATATATAAATTATCTAATATATTCTCCATAAAATACGAGTTAAGCGGGTCTATTCATGTCATTTTCGAGTTATACGTGTTTGACACTAACCCAACCCGTTTATTATTCGTGTTGGCGGGTCGTGTCATATTCGGGTTCGTGTCAAGAAATCGTCAACCCTAACCCGCTAACTTCGTGTCGAGTTCGTGTCAGGTTATCGTGTCGTGTCAAAAATTGCCACCCCTACCTTCAGTCGTGATAATTTTTATTTCCCGCACTTTTATTATTATTTACCATGTTAGGCTAGGTTTTTAAAGGTTGGGATACATGAACCCAACCTGATGTGTTAATTGCATGTGTATAATATTAGTCCTCTGAATTTAATGATTGATTATGTCCGTATTGCGTAGTTACACAACAATTGTAGATCTTTATATCTCGTTTGCCTCTGGGTACTCGTGATGATTTAGAGTGCAATTCGAGTGCTACTATCGCGATACTGATTTACTCATCCTCAGATTAAGTATGACGCGGGCTTGAACCTCGTATACATAATGCTTGGGAGTACTAAATTCCGGGTCAAATTAATCAGTTAAATTTACGATTAGTTTTATACCATCAATACTCTAGGGTTGGGGGATTGTGTCTCTACCTTAATTTTCCAATTAGTTTTAGTTAACTTCTTTATTTTTTCCTTTTCCCTTTCTCACTCAATCATCTTATTTTTATTTCTTTTTAGTGTCAAGTTAGGGTTAACAGTCTTACCTTTGTCGTCACGTTCACTCGTCCTAGTTCCCTGAGGATTCGATACCCAGACTCGCCACTATACTCCGCAAGAGTGTAGTTAAAGTTTAGGTTTTTTTTGTATTGTGGTTGGAAGCCGACAACAACGACTAGCGTATTTACACGAACGCTCGGTTTTCGACTCAATCAATCTTCCTAGTTGGTTGCTCTGCATGTTAAGTAGCTTGGTATGCTATGTATTGGTTGGTATGCCAACCAACTCTCCTCGGGTGCCGACTAACTCTCTTCGGGTGCCGACCAACTCTCCTCAAGTGGCGACTAAGTATAAATATTGCCACGTAGGATGACATGTGTCCTTTTCTGATTGGTCCTTGTAATGAAGAATTTTTGCGTCAACAGAAGCCCCCAATGCTTCATGCTTGATGGTTTAATGAAAGGATGGAGTATTTATTCTGCAGTGTTGCTCGGTGCTCATGAAATTCTTGATCTACCTTCTTAATTTGCTCAACATAAAGTGCACTATCTCCTGGATGACATATGATGCAGGCTGATTGGTGGTTGCTAATCTTTCTTTTGAGGAACTTCGTGTGCTATGTATCACCCCTGGGAATTTGGATACAGCCATGCCATAGTATGCAGCTTGTAGCTTGTAGCTTGTCATAATCTTCAAGTATGTTGGTTGGTTGACTAGCCGACCAACTACCTCCTGTGCCGAACAACTGAGTGTTAACTTCTCGTGCTTGATTTTTCTACTTTATGCTCCTCTGAATATTTTGTCGAGTAACATACTAGCTTTTGAACCCAACTCTTTAATCTGATTAGTACCAATCTAGTGGTGGACTTCGAAACATTTTCATACAACTTCTTCTTCAATATTGGTCGGGGCAGTAGTAGTAAAGATCTCAGTGTTATAGATGATGAATCTGACTCCTGAATGTGCATAATAACTCCTGAACGTCAATATCCGAACTAATTCCTGAGCAAAAGAAACAACTCCTGAATAATGATTGGTCGGGGCCCCGACCGTGTGAGTTTGTGGAGGTGAATTTGATGCTCGACTGCATGATGTTATGAATAACTAGATCTGTAATAGAAGCCCCCAAGTGTGGAATATGAACTTTGAGTGCTTTTTTGCCCTTAAAGTACGTTGGTCTTACTAGAAAAATAAGGCCGAGGAAATGTTCCCTGAAATGACTCCCTGAGATCTTCGCATGTTTGCATTTTCATTTTCCAGGAAATACTTTGTAAGATGCTTTCTTTGTTGTTTGCTGATGAATATATATGTAGAAGGACAAATTGTCCTATTTTTTATAGTCAATGAAACTTGCTCCACCTGCTGTTTAATTATAGTGACTTGTCACTCTTTGGGACCAAGCACTGGAATGATTTTCATCCCATATTCCTGCTTAGTTATAGTAATCTTACCAGGATTACCTTGTTGCCTAGATAGTGGATGCCCCGGGAGGTCATCCATCTTCTTGCCTAGTTTGGTACCAACCAACCGGAGTTGGTGGTATTGAGTTACCGACCAACAGGAGTTGGTGGTAATTAAGTTCCCGACCAACCGGAGTTGGTGGTAATTGATAATAAATGCTAGAGACTTCCTCGTATCTGACCAACAGATTGTTGGGAATAAGATATAATAAATGCAGGAGACCTCCTCAACAGATTGTTGGGAATAAGATAATGCATGTTGAAGACTTCCTTGAAGTTGAATATATATAGAGAGAAGAAATTTCAACATGACTTCCTTGAAGCTGAATATATATAGAGAGAAGAAATTTTTCGAGCTCCTTGCTGAGATAAATATAAAATATGTATAGACATAAAGAATGATAATAATAAATTATCTTGCTGGTCTGTCGAGGCAAAATTACATAATGCCTAATAAGAATAATATTTTCCACAATATAAGAATATGGCCGAGAACTTTGTTGGGCCTGGATATAAATAAGAATTACCCCGACCAACTATCTGTTGGGGGTGAAATATAATAACTATTGTAGTTCTCCTCGGAGCTGAATATGATAATAAGTATCTTGTCGAGCTCCATGATGAGATGAATATAGAATATGAATCCCAATGGATATATAGAATAATTTGTGCTTGAAAAGATATCAGAGCAATAATAAAATCAATAGTTCCTTGCTGAGGTGAAATTTCATACTGCTGAGCTATGATAATATTTTTTAGAAGTTTAAGATTGTAGCTGAGTAGCCATCTATGCTTGATCGAATATATATATCGGAGCATTAATAATATTCCCAGGCAATCATGGCCATACTTAGTCGAGACCGAAAATTGTACCTGTAAAAAGTAATAACTTGCCCTACCATATGTGTAGGCTGAATTAATTAGTTATCATGAGAATAATCTAATCAATATAATAAATACATGATATGTATATGCTTGAGAAATAAAAATGTTAATTTCAAAAAATGAAATAATATATGTTGGCTAATATGTAGAGGCAAAATTTCCTGATGTCGAGCAATAACAGTTTCAAGAAGTTTAAGATTGTGGCCGAGCTTTCGTCGAGATTAACTCATGTCCTTATGGAATTTTAATAAGTTGCTCGAACTCCTGTTGAGACTAGTTCAAATAGTTAGTCATGAGAATAATTATTTAGCCAAACTATATATGATGTTTATCAACATAAAGCAATAAAAATTTTAAAATATGAACAAATATGTTTTGTGCCAAATGTGTATCATATGAGCAAATTTTTATCAAGTACGTGCCATACGTAAGACATAATTATTTAATCTAAGTTTTTTGCAAAATTATCTGAATTCCAAGAAATACTTAATATAAGTTGGTTTCCAAAATATTTATAAGTTGGTTCACATGAGGGTGTAAATTGTAGAGAATTGGTGTAATTAACCAAAGGTTTTTTAACAAGTTTTTAATCAGCAAAGGGCTTTATTTGGATAAAATCAAAATGGGATGTGGTAAAGCTTTAATTAGCAAATGCTTATAACAGTTTGGTATGAAACCCAAGAAGTTTTGTCCTAATTTTATCCTTTGTTACCGACCAGTGACGCCGACCACCAGGTCTGATTCCCAGAAATTTTATCTATATTTTAGCCGAGGAGTATCAAGTGGTGCCGACCTGTTCCCAAAAACTTGACTCGACTAAGATTTTGTCTTAAAAGTGCGTTTTCCTCTAGGCTCAAGTGCAAGCCTGTCGCTCAAGTAATAACCCGGTAAGTCGGGATCGTATCCACAGGGATCGAGATTGCCAAATAGTAATAAGAAAAATTATTAAATCTTGAAATGATTTCTTAAAAGAAACAAAAAGAGGATTAATGATTGGGAAAATTTCTAGTGTAATAAAAATTTACTTAAGAAAAAACAAACTGAAAATTGCAAAAAAATTTAGATCTGACAAATGGGAGAAAATAGGGTAGGGTACAATCCCTCCATCCTTAACAAATTACCGTATAGAATAGTAGAATTGTAAATTAAAATTATTGACTAGATCCGGTCTTTATAAATTCTAAGCATTACATATATGAGGGATCTAGACCGCATCATATGAAATCAAAGATAGATATAAAGCGGTGAATGATAAATCATACTCGCAAAACGTTCTTAAACATCTCAAGTACCTAGGGCAAGAGAGATTAAAAGATTGACAATGTTTGTATGAGTTTCTTTCACGATTCAATCAATATTTTAATTTAACCTCTATTTTCTACATAAATAATTTGCCTTAGATTGAGTTCATGTACCTCAACCCTTGGAAATCTAGCTACTCATGATTTGGTTCAAGAATAAAAACAAATTCACACATAAAATTATGAAACTACAAGACATTGTGAAAGATTTGCAAATAATAAAGTAAAAGAGAATAGAATGATATTACTTGAATTCAGCAACAAAAATGGAATTGGGATTCAAAATTTCTTACAAACTAGGATTCATGCGAACTTTTGAGGAAATTGGAAACTTAACCCTAGAAATTTGACCTAAAATTAAACCTAGAACTCTCTCTCCACCTAACTGCACTCAAACCCTCTCAAATGAGGTAGGTAATGGCTTTTATAGCACATAATATCGAAATTGACAGCCAATAGTGCTTGTGGCACAAGTTTCATCAGTTGCACACGCCCAAAATCTGCATAATTAATGCCAGAATTTCAGCACAGTCGGACCGGTCTGGATCCATTTGGTACGGATCGGTTTAGTACCGGATCGGTTCTTTTTTTCTTATCGGACCGGTCCGGTCCCTACCGGATCGGTCCTGTTCCATCCGGATCGGTTTGGTTTCTGGTCCATTTCTCTTCAGTATCGCGCAACTTCAAAACATTGTAACTTCTTCACCGTAGCTCGGATTGAGGTGCCGTTTTTTCCAGTGTTCTTATAATTTAGAGCTCTTCAACTTTATAGTTGGCCCCACCTCCGGACTAAGGCTGGAAAATTATGAAAATGCCCTTCAACTCTCCATTTCTAGGTTTCTTTCACTGTTTTGAGTTCTCCTTTGCACTAACTTGCGTGAAATACCTGTAAAACACATGAGAAATACACAAAACACAAAATACTTGCCAAAAGGGGTTAGTAGCATAAATAAGAGACAAATCCAAGATATTTACACTACACGGGATCATAAAAATACCGAAATTAAGGGAATAAATGTGAAGAATATGTGCCTAATCACACCCCCTAACTTAGAACTTTGCGCGTCCCGAGCAATGTAAAAGAATCCTATCAAGGCTCAACTCTTGAAAATTCCTTTATTGGGATAGAATACCTTTTTCGCGGGCAAGCGATTGCATTTAGCGTATGCAATAAGCCTTTAAACCCCTAGGTTACCCTAGTAGGACGAGTTTTGTCTTGTGAGGGTTTGCAGTGAATTTACCCACAAAATTCTTTATTGACTCAAATAAATATCAAAATACTTAAAACTTTTACAATTTAAACTTTTCAAAAAATAATCACCATAAATTCATATTCAAATGTCTCAAACTATAGTGTGTGTGTGCAAAGCCAAAAATTAAACCTCAAATTTCCACTGATTGAGCATTACGTTACTTTCCGAAAATTCATTTTGATTCAAATTCTTACGGAATGCTCTCACAAACGAATCACTTGGATTGTGGCTATTTTCTCTCGGTATGCATGATATAAAGAGTAAATATAATGGACACAAATTCATGCATACAAAATTGAAAAGAAGGAAATTTATGGTGATTAGATCTCATCATCGGAATACACCTATTAGGAAATGGGAACATCACCTCTAATTCACACCATTTAATCTCTCATTTTATCTTTTTGTGTCTTAGCTCTCCACGCAATAATTAATTTCTCCATTCGGACTCAGTTAGGACTTTTTGGGTAAAAAGGTGTAAAGGATAAAATTGGGAATAGACGGAATATTCGGAATTGAAAAATGTCCTTATGATGTCCATTAGTGCTTTTCGGGCATTTGCTCATTTTTCTTTTCTTTTTTTCTTCCTTTCTTTTCTTGCTATTTTTGTTGAGCATATCTATTTTTTTTACTTCTTCCCCCTTTTTATTGCACAATTTGGACTTACTTGATGAATATTCAATTTTCACAATTCCGAACTATTTGGGTTTTTCGGGTTATCAAACGAAAGGAAATATTTATTAGGCTCAACTTGGGTTGCAAAGGGATAATTTTGTTTTTCCCAACTTTTTATGGCTAATATTTTTGGGTAACAAACGAGGGCCTAATTCATCGTCCAAATTGCTAATCACATTACCATATGCATCTCGAGATTAATTAAGTTTAGAGATATATTTAGCACGAATTTCGAGACAACATTTCACACATTTCCCATAACCGATCAAAACAAAGGATTGAGATCATCAACAACTTATTAAAACGCTGAAAAGAACTTTGAGTTAATCATAAACTCGGATTGATTTAAAAACTCATGAAAAATTGAAAGACTCGAAATCTCACCGGGTTTTATCAATCTCCACACTTATTCGTTAAGTCGTCAATTTTCTTTCAATTTCCATCTTTGGTCAATTTTGGCTTAGTGCAATTGAGATTTAACAATCTGAGACTTTAAATAGAATAAAGGCAATATTTTTGAAAAATTTAAATTCCAATTTTTATTTATTTTGAACAAAAATATTTTTGGTTTTTTCAACATTTTTCTTTTTTTTTCTATTTTTAAAACACACTTGGAAAGAACATGTGATCAAATCAATGAATCGGGAATAATATCCCACACCCCCTAACTTAAATGTTGCATTGTCCTCAATGCAAATCAAGAACACAACATAAAGAGAGGAAAAGAAAGATATTACCCAAATGGAGCGATCCCTGATGAGTGCGAGTCCATTGAATCTACAAAACATGTTAGAACCAAGCATACAAAAAAATAACAATACTTGAACTAATTACTCTAAATGCAACAAGACACTATATAACACTTATACATGACTCAAAAATACAACAAAAATCACCCCATACGCGTCGGGGGTGCGACGACCTCTTATCTCTCTCCACAAATCACCCGATCCCTTTCACTGGGTACGATGCACGCCTCGTCTCTCCAGTCTTACCATCATAAGTGAATAGCCGGAACAAATTGGGCCCATGCCCATAGATAAAGGAAAGACCGGGAGATGCATTATGATAAATCGGAAAAGGATCCGCTTGTTGCATAGCACGTGAGTTGGTCGCTAAGTCGGACGAGATTTGAGTCGTATCTTCAAGTACCTCCGAAGACTCAAATGGTATGGGTGGAGGTTTAGGAAGGAGAAATTCATCAATTCTATTGTCCCACTCGCTTTCGTCTAAATGACGAAATGAGGCCCAGAAAGATTGGACTTCATCATTTAGGCTCGCATCCACCGGTCCGAACTCGCGCTCAAACTCTGCTAGGCTCAACTCCTCTAGCTCTCTCTCTTGCTTGGTGTCCTCAACCTGCCTTTCGTGATCAATCGCCGAATGAGAGGGTGGTGTGGGTGGTTGGTAATCGAGGAGAAATGTATCGATAGTGTCCTGCCATTCACTTTCCTCTAAGTATTTCGACGAGCCTCTCTCGACACACTCTAAATCTCCTCTTTCACTCTTGTTCGTGGGCTCACTCATGCTCTCAAATGCATTAACTAAACATACATCCCCTACCTTGCTCTCGATGACACAACCTTCCCCTAATGGTTCTTCCTTGTAAGTTCTTTCTTGATCGTGTGCTTCCCCCAAAAGATCCAATCCTCGCGGTTCCCCTTCATCACCCTTTCTCTTGGAATTATTAAAGATATTTGTTTCGAGGGTCATGTTCCCGAAAGTTAATTGCATACGCCCACTTCGGGTATTGATAAGAGCATTAGCTGTAGCTAAAAATGGGCGGTCAAGAATAACGGGAACATGATTACTTGGGAGAACGGAAGGTTCTTCGTCCCAAATTAGAAAATCCACCAGGAAGTAGAAAGTGTCTATTTGGACAATCACATCCTCAACAATTCATCGAGGAAACTTCACAGAACGATCTGCGAGCTGAAGAATCATATTGGTGGGCTTAAGGGCCCCCAGTTCTAGTTGCCTATAGATGGAATAGTGCATAATGTTAACACTAGCCCCTAGATCTATTAGAACTCTCTCGATTCGGTTCTTCCCCAAGATACACGAAATAGTGGGCACACCCGGATCTTTATATTTTAATGGAAAGTCACTCGACAAGACTGCGCTGACATTTTGAGCCAAAGAGACGTTCTGGTTTACCTTTAGCTTGCGTTTCACAGTGAGCAAGTCCTTAATAAACTTGGCATACACGGGAATTCTCTGTATAGTCTCAAGAAAAGGTAAATTAATTTTTACTTGCTTAAGGACTTCCAGAACTTCATCATGGGAGGTTGTTTTTGAGTGAGAGACCAACCGTTGAGGGTATGGGGCAGCGGTGGGAGTGATGGCCTTGGGTCCACTAGTATTTTCCTCCTCCTCATTCTCAATTAAAGGGGCATCTTCGGCCTCTCTTGTGCCGGGCGAAACCTCTTTATCTTTAGATGCATTGCGTGGGTGAGGTGACAAATCAACTACTCTCCCACTACGTAGAGTGGTAATAGCGCTACATTGCTCTCGATGGTCGTGGGATGTAGTGCCAACACTGCTTTGTCCTAGGGGAGGTCGTTGTCTTTGAGCAGGAAATTTGCCCTTCTCTTGGACATTCGATGCAGTTTGCAACCTTGAGATGCTAGTATATATGTCATTGAACATTCGATAATACTTAGCACTTGTCTCCTTTTGAGATTGGATGAGGTGATTTAAGTTATCCTCAAGAGATTGCCTCGGTGGAGCAACATACGGACCAGGAGGTGGTACGTGCTAGGATTTGGCATTGGAGGAGCCACTTGCCGAAATTGAGGAGGTGGTGGTATAATCATATGTGGGTTAGGAACCATCCCACCTTGGGGTCGTCCATAATTGAACCCAGGATTCCTCCATGATTGATTATATGCATTCCCTTGCTGTGCATTATAATTTCCGCGAAACCCCCCTATTGCCTCAACCTGTTCAGTGTACATTGCCCTGTATGCAGGGATAGTAGGACATCCTTTGGTAGAATGACCCGCAACACAAATGGCACACAATTTCTCCTTCCCAGCTTGTACAGGTGCAGCTACTTCTCTCAATCGCACTTCAAGCATATCTCTGAAATTCTTCTCCAATTGGTCAAATTTTCGATCTAACAAAGTGTCCTTGTCCAAGTGATAGATACCGGACGCAGCAGGCAAGTTGGACACTTGTCGATTTCGGTTTTGACTATTGGGGTCAGAAATATCCCATGATTGCATAGTCTCTGCTACATATCTCAAATGAGCTTCAACATCGCTCGAATTTAACTCCCAAAAAGGTCTTTCACACATGGTTTGAACAAGTTGTTTAGACGCTAAAGTAAGGCCTTGATGAAAAAATGAAATCAGATGATGCTTTTCAAAACCATGATGTGGGCATGCACTAACTAACTCTTGAAATCTCTCCCAACATTTATCAAAAGCCTCATTCTCATTTTGACGAAAAGCTTGAATTTGGGCTTTAACATAATTGGTTTTGTGTTGTGGAAAATTTTTTGATATAAACTTGGATTGCATATCTCTCCAGGATAACACAGAATTTGGGGGTAGGGACCATAACCAAGTTTTAGCTTTATCCTTTAAGGAAAAAAGGGAAGAGCTTCAACCGGATTACATCTTGTGGATAGGCTTGATCACCAAACGTTTCACATGTATCTTCGAATTCTCGAATATGGAGATATGGTTTTTCATAATCCATCCCATGAAATGTAGGAAGAATTTGGATCATACCATTCCAAAAGTGGAACTGATCGGCATTATACGGGAGTAAAATGCAACCAGGGGTAACAGTTCGCTCCGAAAATAACAAATCTTTCATGGGAAGATATGGTATCTCCTCCTCTCCAGCACCAACACCGAGACTACCATGATCCGACATATCGCTACCGAAAGGTTCAGAATTCTCACTCCGGGTTTGACTCAATGAACGACTTGTGATGAAATTATTAGGTAAAGGAGGTGGAGCCCAAAAATGAGGAGACTCAGAATTTTCAGAACATGCTTCGGCAATAGGATTTTCGTGAACTTGGGTGGAAGATGAATTTTGCATATAAGCACATAAAAGATGATTTTTTTTTTTCGAAATCACTTGTAGATAAAAATAACTTTCTTGAAAATTTAACAATTTCGGTTCCCGTCAATGGCGCCAAAAACTTGACGTGACTAAGATTTTGTCTCAAAAGTGAGTTTTCCTCTAGGCTCAAGTGCAAGCCTGTCGCTCAAGTAATAACCCGGTAAGTCGGGATCGTATCCACAGGGATCGAGATTGCCAAATAGTAATAAGAAAAATCATTAAATCTTGAAATGATTTCTTAAAAGAAACAAAAAGATGATTAATGATTGGGAAAATTTCTAGTGAAATAAAAATTTACTTAAGAAAAAACAAACTGAAAATTGCAAAAAAAAATTAGATCTGACAAATGGGAGAAAATAGGGTAGGGTACAATCCCTCCATCCTTAACAAATTACCGTATAGAATACTAGAATTGTAAATTAAAATTATTGACTAGATCCGGTCTTTATAAATTCTAAGCATTACATATATGAGGGATCTAGACCGCATCATATGAAATCAAAGATAGATATAAAGAGGTGAATGATAATTCATACTCGCAAAGCATTCTTAAACATCTCAAGTACCTAGGGCAAGAGAGATTAAAAGATTGACAATGTTTGTATGAGTTTCTTTCACGATTCAATCAATATTTTAATTTAACCTCTATTTTCTACATAAATAATTTGCCTTAGATTGAGTTCATGTACCCCAACCCTTGGAAATCTAGCTAAATTAATAAAGTAAAAGAGAATAGAATGATATTACTTGAATTCAGCAACAAAAACGGAATTGGGATTCAAAATTTCTTACAAACTAGGATTCATGCAAACTTTTGAGGAAATTGGAAACTTAACCCTAGAAATTTGACCTAAAATTAAACCTAGAACTCTCTCTCCACCTAACTGCACTCAACCCCTCTCAAATGAGGTAGGGCATGGCTTTTATAGCACATAGTATCGAAATTGACAGCCAATAGTGCTTGTGGCACAAGTTTCATCAGTTGCACACATCAAAAATCTGCATAATTATGCCAGAATTTCAACACAGCCGGACGGGTCCAGATCCATTTGGTCCGGATCGGTTTGGTACAGGATCAGTTTTTTTTCTTACCGGATCGGTCCTGTTCCATCCGGATCGGTTTGGTTTCTAGTCCATTTCTCTTCAGTATCGCGCAACTTCAAAACATCGTAACTTCTTCACCGTAGCTCGGATTGAGGTGCCGTTTTTTCTAGTATTCTTGTAATTTAGAGCTCTTCAACTTTATAGTTGTCCCCACCGCCGGAATAAGGCTGGAAAATTATGAAAACGCCCTTCAACTCTCCATTTCTAGGTTTATTTCACTGTTTTGAGCTCTCATTTGCAATAACTTGCGTGAAATACCTGTAAAACACATGAGAAATACACAAAACATGAAATACTTGCCAAAAGGGGTTAGTAGCATAAATACGAGACAAATCCAAGATATTTACACTACACGGGATCATAAAAATACCGAAATTAAGGGAATAAATGTGAAGAATATGTGCCTAATCAGGTACCGACCTTCTAATTTTCCGACCAGCAATAGCTACTGCCAACCAGACAAAGGAGGTTGGGAAGCCTTTCAATCTGCATGAAACATGTATCCGATCAATAATTAATTTCGTCGACCAACATGTAGGAGATCAGGAACCCGTAATTTGTACAAATGTTGATTTAAAAGAACTCTAGTGTCGCAACCTCGTTGTCGATCAGTGCAAAACGTTATGAAAATCTGAGCCGACAATCGCCGACCATTATTTGCATTCTTTGGTCGCCGATCAAGACTGGATATGCCTCCGACCAAGAATGATTACTGCCAAGTAGGAATAAATGTCGTCGATCAAATAATAGGAGCTCGTGAACTCCTCAATATGCATAATATCTTTAACCGAGCAGCAATTGATATTTGGGTACCTGCGACTTCTGCAACTGTACCGACCAAGAAAAATGGTGAGATCAACTTGTTGATCAACACAAGATGTTCAGGTATTATAGTAGTAGACGACCAACGTATAGTAGCTTCTGACCATGAATAATTACTTCCAATCTACTCTGATCAATAATAGATCATTCTTAGGTGGTTACCGACCAACATCCCCTGTTATCCATGTGGCACTGACCAACGATAATGCGTCTGGTATGTATTTGGCACCAACCAACAACAATAGTCTGGTCGGGAAGTCTCCGACCTGGCATAGCAAATAGTGGCTACGTATTTGGTGGTCTCCGAACACCTACAATGTTTGCCGAAGGGTGCTTAATTGATTTCTAGATAGCTGGTCTAATATATATACCTTCATAAGAATTTGTAACTGATTGTGGCTAAAATCAGAAGACTTTGTGATGGGCTTGATGGAATGTATATCTGATTGCCACTTTGTGCCTGTAAAATGTTGGAATCAGAAGGATTGATTGAAATCGTATAGTTGTCTCTCACATTCTGGGTCACCGAAATTCTATGTTGAGGGTTAGTGATAGATTTATCAAACTGGTGATTTCAAAGTTAACCCCCATGTTGAGATTTCCCTGTTGGTTTTGTAAAACTATCGAAGAAATAACAGATTTTTGAACTTTGGATTCTAAACCAAATAGATTCTTTTGTTTGTAATGAATTAAATTTATGACTTCTTCAAACCAGAATTTGATGACTGATATATCATTTTTATTTACCTCCTACTATATATATATATATATATATATATATATATACTGTTCAAAATTAACAATTACGACATATATAAATCAAATGGGCGAGGACAGTTGATCTGGGTTAGAATTTTCTGGGGAGAGAAAAATTTTCTTGATTTTAACTTTTCCTATTCTCTGATTACAGATGGAAAAATATGATAGAAATTATTACCAAATTTATATAAAAAAATCAATCAATGAGACTTTATTGACATAGATGACAGATGAACCAAATTAAGTATATAGTTCATAAAAATGAATGAAAAGAGACTCAAACTTGGAGAGAGAGAAAATAGATATGGGTTATGATTTCCATGAGAAAACTTTTTCTTGACTTTAACCTTTTTCCATTTTCTGATTAAAAATATGATGGGAATTTGAATAGTCATCAAAGATCTTTCAAAATTTATTTCAAAATCAACAATGAAAATTATCAAATCTTATTATCATCGTATATACTAATAGATGTAATCATTCTAAATGTTTAATCCATGATATAAAATTTAAACTTAAGAATCAAGCCAAAATAGATGATTTAAGAAATCCACCATTTTACAGATTTCTCAATAAGAATTAATCTAACAGTTATAATTTTAAAATCATGATATGAAATATTTTGCAAATTTCATAAATAAAAATTGAACAACTAATTTATGTATATAAACATAAAAATCATGACTCAATTAAAAGATGTATGTATAATTGATTATACATAGAAAAAATAAAAACTTAGCTTTTGATGGAGAACAATGCTTGTAACACATTTCCCACAGACGGCGCCAATCTGTTGAAGACAGAAAATGGCCTTTGTCATTTTAGTGGCGTCAACCGCAGATAAATGATGAGGATGAGATTGAAGATGAAGATAAACATTCACATAAAACATATAAGAGACAAAAAGTTTTTAAAGTGGTTCGGTTATGAATAAAGCCTACGTCCATTGTTATTTTATTCCCAGGGGTTTACAATAGCACAATATGGTGTAGAGAGAGAAATAGTGTGTATCTTGTGTATGGTGTTTCTTAGTTGTCCCCCCCTTTTGGCTAAGGGAATACATGTATTTATAGCCTTGAGGCTGTCAATATGAAAAGGCTATGTGTTGTCATCTATTGATACAATAGAAATGTACATTAAGTCTCATTAAAAGCGTTGTTATCTTCATTAATGCACATTAAATGCATCGTTATCCTTTAATCTTCCTGGTTGGTTTCTCTGCACGCTAAGTAGCTTGGTATGCTATGTATTGGTTGGTATGCCGACCAACTTTCCTCGGGTGCCGACATGTGTCCTTTTCTGATTGGTCCTTGTAGATGGAGAATTTTTGCGTCAACAGGGATGGATATATGTTAGTAGGGTATTGAGTAAAGAAGCGCCAATAGGCGGGGGAAGTTATTAACTAATATGAGCATTACTTAGTGGCGGAGCCAGGAATTTAGTCTCAGTGCGGCACAATTCAATGACCACAAAAAAATTTGGATTATTTTTACGTTTTTACAAATATTTAATTATTAATTTGTATTTTTAAACAATTATAACTTAAATAAAACATTGAATACGATAACAATTCATTACTTAAAAAGAAAAAAAAATGAAAATCCCTATAAACAATAGCTCCAATCCACTAAAAGAGAAACATATTGAAAATAACTCAATAGTTCTAATTTAATCAAAGAAAACATGTCCAATGTCGAGATTCTCCACCACATATTGCAAATCTCTAAAAACAAATAAATCATAACGAATAAGCATTAATAGCAATCAACTAAAGCAAATCGAACCATAATACTTCATTGTTAAAAAGAACATCAAATTTAAGATTATAATTTGGAGAAATATAATTCTTAAGTAGCGACAACGAATAATATTCTAAAAGAGGGTGGAACTTGAGCCTTAACCTTAAAAAGAAGGGAAAGAAGATGGTTGAATCTTCAAACGAAAGGTTTGTTACATGACCATCTTCATCACCTTAGAATATTGAGTAAGATAGAAAATTACCTAATATGATGTCAAAACTGTCATCCTCAATAAAGAACCTTTGGACTTGCTCGATTCATACTCTATATTATATATTTTCCAAACTGTCATCCTCAATTAATGGTTATTAGCAAGTCATGGAAACGGTTGTCTACATATGTTTATATACACGTGATGAGAATTTGTTATAATAAAAAAAATTTGAAAACATTAAATTTTGATGACCAAATCTAAACCCAAAAGAATAGGAGCACATGGGTTGCATGCAGTAGACTGTCATTTGAAAAGTCGGGCTTTATGATTCTTCAATAGGAAACTGTAGAGGTAAAAGGAGTGAAGAATGGGAAAAGTCAAATTGTAGAAATCGTCTCAAAAAAGTGTTATTTGAGAACCCAAACTTACGTAATTAATGGAAAACAATTATGCTGCCACATGGCATAATATCTAAGAAAGACACCGTTTTTAAACTAAAAATTTCTAAAGTTTTAATTATTAAGGAACTTTTATAAATAAAATCTCCAATCAATATGAGATTTGACGAATAACAAATTGAGAAATTATGAACATAAATTAGGTAAAAAAACAATATCATAAACAAAATACAAATTAAATAAGATCAAAATACAAATAGAATTTAAAATTTTGACTTGTAGTCAATATCCACAACCATTTAAACAATGTCCATGGGAATGTTTCGCAATTTCATTAGGCCATCTAGACTAACTTCAAACATTAATAAAAATCCATATATTACAATTCATAAATATCAAAGAGGAAGATAAATTGTAAAGATTCATTTCAAGTCTATGTGATGTTCCAACACACAAAAATACAATGTCAACTGGGCCAAGAGCCTCCCAAAACAACAAAAAATTCACCCAATTCAAAAAAGGAAAATTTTCATTTCTATCATTACAAAACTTAGATCATTTAATTATAATATCTTAACACAAATCATCTAAATACCACAAATCATTTATTCTATATGATGTCAAGCAGAAAAAGAAACTTAAATCAAAACTAAATAAATAAGATTAATGTTGGACCATGTTTGAAATTTTACTTTGCTTGTCACTAATTGGATATGTCGACTCAATGAGAACTCAGATTCAATCTCGACCCAATCAAACAATGGGACATAGCATCGTTATCATCAATAAACAATCCATCTGGATTTCTTAAAACACAATGAACGACAATCAACTATTTTCATTAACCAACAATAAATCAGAAATGGAATAAAAAAAATTAACGAACAACTTAATGGTGAAGACAGCTTATTAATCTTCTATCATAAAAGATGGGTTTTAAATTCACCTCCTGTAATTTAAATTAAATGTTATCCAATACATCCATCGAAAGACCCGAAAGTGAAGAAGTACTAATGTATATAGTAATTAATGGGAGGAGAAAACGAAGGGGTTATCCACATAATCAGTTTGCTTATGTGGCTAGCTTTGTACTTGAACCTCTTATTAGAGAGTATTATAGATATTAGTATGGCATCCACGTGTCAATCTTATAATATAGACATCGTTTTTAATATATTATATTATATTTCCAACGAAGAATATTAGTTTGTAAAAAATGTTAGGAACAATTAAAGTTCGTCAGAACTCAAATATATAATAAAAAAATTATATATATTTGATACGAGCTCCTGCAAACTTCTAAAATTCGTAGGAATTCCTACGAACATCTGAAATTCGTAGGAAGTATTTGTAAATTAAGTTGTCATTCAATAAATTTAGAGAATCACTACAAATTAATCTACAACATTTGTCAACTTTAATCCACCACGATAACCATACGAATTTACAAAACAATAAATTATCTTAAAAGATAATATCACCACTAAGAATTGTCAAATTACTTAGTATATATCACTGTTCTAAAAAATCCACCTAGGCTCCGCCTAGGCTTAAGGCTTGGGAGAAATGCCTCGCCTTAAGATTTTCGCGCCTTATTCTTGGTAAAATCCTTAAGGGGCACTTTTTTTCTAAAAACAATAATGATTTAGTGAAACGATGTCGCCTTTTAAAAAATTTGTCTACAAATCGGACCATTATCTCATCCAAAATAATCAAATAGTATTTTAATTTGCATATATTCAGACATTTTTATGATATGTGCAATTTTTGTATTTTAATAGCCTTTTTATGGTTAAAAAATATTAAAATATAGTAAGAAGGCCCAAACGCCTTTTCACGCCTTTTTACGCCTAGACTCGCCTAGGCTTCTAAGGTTTAAGGTTTGACCTCTACGCCTCAATCACGCCCCGCGTTTTTTAGAACCTTGGTGTATATATACAATCGTAACGGTTTACTACATTTTTCTACTTTCCAACCCAAATGAGAATTTCTAAACGGCATTTAGTAGTTAAAAGCCTTAAAACCATTTTTTCTCATCTGTCGCTTTTTTTCCAAAGTCAACAAAAAGAATCTCTCTCTCTTTAATTAACCACCGGTTCTAACACCATCTTTGTCCCATTTTTGGTAGAGAGAAAAACAGGGCGATTTGAGAGTCAAGACGAGAGAACGGGATAGAGAAGTCTTAGGTGTCTGTGAGGCTGTGTGTAAATTGGGTGTGGACTTTTATTCCTCAAATTTGATATTCCTGGTTGCTCTCGGCTACTTGTGGGCTGCCTTGACCCAGGGAACACCCAGGGCCGGCCCTGGCCATGTGCCAGGTGGGCAATGGCACAGGGCCCATTTTACAATAAGTATCGGTATATGTGTATTTTAGGGGTTCAAAAGTATTTTATATATATTATTTTTTTTTTAAATGAGTTTAGTTTTTTAGGGGCCCATTTTTTCAACTATTCAAAAAAAAGAATGATACAACTTCCCAAAAAAATCTCACCCAACTCATTTAATATTACCATTTTTTTAGGAGCCATTTTTGAACTACCCATAAAATCTTTTTGGTTCCCTCTCTCTTTCTTTTGCACGTCGGCCCACTCTCTCCCTCTCTCCTCTCTCCTCTCTCCTTACGTCCCTCTCTCTCTTTGTCTCTTTGTGCAGTGCAAGCTTTCTTTTTTCATTTTTACAGAAGTTGGAGGTTGTCTTCTTTTTTCATTTGCAAGTTGTTGTCTTCTTTTGCAGCAAAAGGCAAGTTGTTTTCTTTTTTCATTATTTTTTTATACATATGCTAATCATTTTTATTACTATTTTTTTTAATAATCTATTTTTTTTAAATTCATCAATGTTTTACTAATTTGTTTTTTATGCAGTTTCTTTCTACATTAATCAAGTCGATGAAATTGGAGAGGAAATAAAAGGCTCAAACGAGGTGATATTTTTCCATATTTTTTATATTCAATCAATTGAGATATTTCTAGACTAAAATTGCTAGATAAACTTGATTGTAAAACTTTAATTAGTGATTTTGCAAGTCGAAATGCTAGAAGAGCAATTTTTCAATGAGTTTTTAGGTATTTAATACTTTTGTACAATATTTTTTTGGAAGGGCCCTAAATTGAGTATCGCACAGGGTACTACAAATCTCAGGACCGGCCCTGGGAACACCATGCCTACTGGCTGAAATAAATGCTACCACTTTATCTGTAAGACAATTTGCCCACAAGAGGACCAACAAGTACAAAACTATTTTGGATTTTCATAACTTCCAAATCTCGAAATAGTCAAAACTAGAAAATTTGCATCCCTTTAAAATATTTTTCCAAAAAATCCAGCCAAGTTTGAAAGGGACACCCGA
The DNA here is from genome assembly GCA_949130495.1 of Sambucus nigra. NCBI lineage: Eukaryota > Viridiplantae > Streptophyta > Magnoliopsida > Dipsacales > Adoxaceae > Sambucus > Sambucus nigra. The sequence continues at coordinate 577,137,888 of OX422211.1, read as the reverse complement.
GCAAATATTTATGACCATAAGGCTACAGTTGCGCAACTTGGGGCTACTCATAATAAATTCAACATTTTGTTCAATTTATCGTCAACTTGGAAAAAACTGAGGAGAGATCCATAAAGACGTAAATTAATCTAGTGTACAAAACTTCCCCAACAAATCTTTTTTTTTTTTGTTCTGAGGATATGCCATAGGAAATATATTCGGGCCAGTTTCGTGTTGTCATCAGTATAAAATTATTCCAGCGATCCCTCCTTTGGTGATCAAAAAATAAACCCTAGGTATGAAGACTAGAACTCCTTTTATTCAGCCATGAAAATAGCATAAATTTTCAGTGTCCACAAAAATACGAAATAGCTCCTGCTATTCCTACCTACTCAATTATTCCTTCTAAAATGGCCTCCTAAGGGGTTTACGGAGCACGCCAACTTCACCCATGTCTTAAAGAGACTTGTGCAAAATTTTGACTTGATATTTTATTCGTAATGATTATAGCCTAAAAAGATTTGGCATCGATCAAAATGTCATAACTGCATAATTATGGTCATGGCCGGCCCAACTTATGCCTAAACTTGACAATTTTTTACACGATCTGAAAATTCGATTCAAACTTGACATGATTTTTGCGAATCAGGTCATGTCTAAACAGGTCCGAGTTAAAATCGGGTTAGACTGTCTAACCCATATATTAAACATGTCATGTTTCGGGTCAACTCGTCTAACCCGCAATTGACTCACAATTGACCCAATTATTTTTCGGGTTCATTTCGGGTCACTTTCGGGTAAAAAAAAGCTATTAAACCCATTTAGACACGATTAATTTTAAACCATTGATTTTCTAATCTAACGGTCAAAAAAATGAAAAACCAAAAGGGTTAATTAAAAAACCTAACCTAACCTAACTCGTTTAGAAAAAGAAAAGAAAGAAAGTACGCACAACCCTAACGCCTAAACCTCTCTTCCACGGTGCTGACCTTCTCTTCTCTCGGGTCTTCTCTTTCTCTCTTTCCTCTCTCGGATCTTCTCCCTTCTCTCTCTCTTCTCTTATCCCTTCTCTCTCTCCTCATATCCACTCACACACAAACACACGCGCGCATAGCATAACACACACAACGACAGCACACGACACACACGCACACACAACAACACACACACGTATAGCACACAGAACACACACGCACACATAACACATACACGCACACAGAACAAAACACAGAATACACACATGAAATTGGTAAGTTTAATTTATAAACATGTTAAGTTTAAATATAAACTGTTTAATTTATAAGCATGTTAAGTTTAATTTATAAACTGTTTACCAACACACACACTTTCTTTGTATTAAGCTTAATTTTTACACCAAAAATATATTAAGTTCAACAATTGCAAAGTCCCTTTTGTTCTCCTCATGAAATTGGTAATTTGATAGTTTTGTGTTGGTAAATGTCAATTTTGCTCAATTCAGTGATAGGGGAAATTGCAAACTGTTAACCAATTTTTATGACATTAATTTCTATTTAGTTTTCTCTTGGCTTAGCATCACTATATATTTGCTAATAAATATTAAATAATGTCTTTTTTTGTAGATGGAGTCAGATAAGCTAAATGTCAGTTTGCTCAATAATTCTATTGATGTTGATGTAATGATGGAGGATGATGATGATGACGATGACGATGACGACGTTGTATTATTTGGTGAATATGATGTGAAGCCTCCTTCTTGTAGTTCGGTGCAAAACAGGTTCATTGATAGTTTAAATGATGCATCCTTTAGCATGGATACAAGAGATGTACCAAAGGTAAATTTATTTATATTAATTTGTGTTCATATAACTTGCTTTATTCATATAAATTGTTCTAAAGGTAATTGTATCTAATTTTTATTTATACAAATTGTTTAGGAGTTTGATGATTTTGAAAGTGAGGAATTTGGTTCTTGTGCTCAAAAGTCACAACTAGAGCTTTATTTGGACGAACCAAGAGTTGTTAGGAATGCGGAATAAGATGTTTTAGCTTTTTGGAAAGCAAATAAATTTAGGTATCCCCAACTTGCTGCAATGGAAAGAGATGTTTTGAGCATTCCTGTATCTATGGTAGCCTCGAAATCTGCATTTAGTATGGGTGGAAGGGTTATTGATCAATATAGAAGTTCACTCAAACCCGAGGTGGCAGAAGTGTTACTTTGCACAAAAGATTGGCTCTTCAGTGCTATTGGTAATTTGTATATTTGAATTTATTTTTATTATTTTTATATTTCTTTGTTTTGATTTTAATTTTCATTTGTGAATGCAGAATCTGCACAAGATCAACTTGTTGATCTCACGGAAAATATCTTAAACTTGGATATCAACACGAAAAATGCTCTTTCATCATCATCGGCCCAATGCTCAACTTCTTTTTCGATTTTGGGTGTGTAATTATCATATTTTAGTAAGAAAAATCATATTATAACTACATTAATAAAAAAATCTAATTGTTATTTGAACATTTGAGTTTGCAATAATTGGTTTTCATGAATTTTTTTTAAAGTTATGGTATCTTTGTAGTTTGGTTGTTTATATTTTGGATTTGGATTGTATGATGGAACTTTTAAAACCTTTTATGGATTCGTTTAAGTATCGCTTTGAACTTGTTTATGGATTTAATAAAAATTAGTATGTTGTTAATCTTATGTATAAACTTATGTTAAATAAATAGCTTAATGATTAATAATGTACTAGGTACGACTAAGGACCTATTTTATAAAATATTAAACGTATTTTATGAACATGTTATTACTATCGTGTTAACGGGTTGAAAAATAACATGTTTATTAGTTGGGTTATGGGGGGTCATGTCTGGTTTTCGAGTTAAACACGACCTGTTTATTAAACGGGTTAGCGAGTCGTGTCAAATTTTTTAGGGTCATGTACCTGTTTATTAAACGGGTTAGCGGGTCGTGTCAGGTTTTTGAGTCAAACACAACCCATTTATTAAACAGGTTATGCGGGTCGTATCGTGTAACCCGTTTTTTAAACAGATCTTGTTCGAGTTTTATTTTTTAACACGATTAATAAACGGGTCGTGTTCGGGTTGAGAGTTTTAACAGAATACATGGGTCTTGACCTGACCCACCAACATGAATTTCCAGGCCTACTTATGCTTAGGGCCCCATATTTAGAAGGGCACCCCCATTTCAAAATACATATGAATTGTTTTATACTTATCCATTTGGAAGTTTTAATTCGGGGTATAGATGTCCTTACAATAATATTAGGCTGACACAGATTTACGATACAGAGTGATTCGACTCAGTGACGTGTCGCATCGGCATTGTGTATTATCTTATGTGTGGCTCTGCGCTAGCGGCAATAGCCAATACTAGTGCGGCATGTCACTGTATCGCCGCAAATGTGTTGCAAATTTGTGTATCGCCGTAGAAGGAGTCATGTACTTATTAGTATAAGGTCATTATCTCAAGTCATGCCAAAATGATTTGTGAGTTACATGCTAAACTAACCCCATTTAACTAATTTAACCGAGTTCTAACTTCGAGCATAAGGATATATTTCATTGCCAAAATCTCATAATGTATCCTTGACTCATTACTAATACCCGAACATGGATGTTATACTTATAAATTCATGTCCCTTTGCTTACTTAATTGTTAAAATATTTTTTATTTTAGGTTAAAAAATGGAATCCCAAAATTCATATACAAGGAGTACGAGAAATACACTCATTGCTTCTGAGAGGAAGCATCAGAAGAACTATACATTGTAATGGAAAGGAAAAATGTCCCTGTGGTGCGCGAGCCTATAAATTCCATGCTAGTAGTGTATAGGAACCCAATCTTACTAATGTCTAGAAGGGGTTGATCTTTCAAATATCCTTAGGGCTGGTAGTATACATGAACCTAATCCTACTAATGTCCAAGAGGGGGTAGATCCTTCAATTTTTCGGAGCTAATTGTGATGATGGACACTCTAAAACTGAAGTGCGTCTGATAATGTCACTGAGGCAGAGCCATCAATAAAGCCAAGTCAATAGTGAAGACGCCTAAACATTACGGTGGACCCAATGATCATCGGTTGCTAAAACAAATCACTTGCCATATTTCACATACAATATGGACTGGTTCAATAATAAAACACTTGACCATATTGATACTGAGAGTATGTGTACTTAAATCCCAGATGAAGCAAACGTACCAAAATTAAAATTATTGGCATAATAGAGGCAGCCTTTTGATTATAATTATTTTTGGGCAAAAATAAGACAACCTATGTCTATGTGAAAAATATTGTATAAATTAAATTGCACAAATTTGTATCTTCAATATTAGGTAAAAGCGGGATAAGTATAACATTCCCACAACAACAATACGTACGAGGTAAAAACCCACTAACGAGAAAATTTTCTCGGGTCGAAAAGAACGATGAATGAACTATGATAGATTTTTACAAATAGAAGATAATAGTTAAAATCACACAATGTGAAAACTAACTATCCACTCTTTCACATCATATCTCCCGTAAAAGGTGCGACCAACTAGAGAATGCTATACTACATCGACTAGTAGTGGTGATGTAGGGAAGAAGAGGGTGAGGGGTAGTAGAGTGTAGTGAGGTGTAGAGTAAGGTGTGTGTGGGTGAGGGTATGATAAGAGATATGTGTGTGTGTGTCATTTGTACCAAAAAATTAAACTATATTTAAGACTCAACTAAAAACAAAAAATTAATAAAACTAAAAAAAATCTAACTAAAAATTAAAATCCTAACCTAGTAAAAATTAATATTTACAAAACAAAAATAAAATTAAAGAAAATATAAAATCTATAAAACTGGAAAATTAAAGTCTTAATCTAAAAATAAAGGACTAGAATAAAATAATACTAATAAACCTAACCTAATAAAATATTAATAAAATTAAACTAATAATAAAAAATAAAAGATTATAAAAATAAAAATAAAACTCACACCTCTTGTATAAAAAATATAACAATAGCTGACGTATAATTTCAACTCTAATATATACAACTATACGCACAAATAAATCCTAAAAACATACGCGACTCAAAATAAAATATAAAATCAATTCTAAAAATTATATACGACACAAATAAAAATCTAAAAAATAAAAAAAAAAGTGCAAACTAAACACACACGAGGCTCGGGACATGATTAGGGAAGTTTGGTCCTGGTAAAGGGACAGGGTAATAGGTACGGGGATTGATTTAGGCTCTTTTAATCGCAATATTACCACATTTGATATACTTGGCCACTTATTTATAGCAATTGCGTCAAATTAAGCTTATTTGACTCCACAAATGCATATTGACCTATAGAATAAACAAAAACAAACATAAGTCCCATTAATTGAGAATTAGCAAGTAAAATGCGTTTATTTGAGGTATAAATATAACACTTTTGGGTGCTTATCACAAGTTATACAAAAAACACATATACTACAAAAATATCTTTATAATGAAACAACATTATAGCATAAAGCAATATTAAATACTGAAAAAACACCTTAAGAGTGAAAAACAGCATATACATTAGAAAATAGCTTTTTAAAAAATAACATTATAACGTAAAAATAACATATACTAAAAAACAACTTTATAAGTTATCTTGAACATATTTTTAGTGCATCTGCTAAGCATCGTAGCATTCTTCTTCTCCTCGTCAACTTTATTACCACTATCGACCATTGAATTATGATTGTGATCGGTTAATATAAAGCCATGTGTGTACTCAGTAAAGAGAGAAAATAACTTTTCTGGCATAAGATCAGTTTGATAATTATTAATATTTTGGCCATCCTAGATGGGTTCGCCGTGAAGATGCGAAGAATGGGGTCAGGGAAGGAGTGAAAGTGTAAAAATCGATTTGTGGACTCCTACGAACATAAAGCGGTCGTCGTTAAGGAGTGAAAGTGTAAAAAATGGATTTGTCATCCTAGAAAAAGTGGAATAAAAAGACTAACTAATACTTACTAAACAAAATCGATCTCAAGTCCGGGGACTAATTTAAGAAATGGAAAGGTGTAAGGCATCCATTCCACCCTTTTGATTCTTATCGGCAACAAAGATATTATCTTCTTCCTCCAATGTATAATCGTGTGCAAAATGTGTGTAAAGTGAAAAATGTGTATATACATGGGGAGAAATCATCATGTCTGCGTCATAGAAGAGAGGGAAATGGATCATTCGAAGGAGTGAGATTAAAAGAAAGAAAGAAAGAAAGACAAAGGTGGACAAAATATGAACGATGTATCGGATTATGATTCATTATGGAAGAGTGAATATACTTGTCAACGGGACTGCTAAAAAATAAAAATGGATAAAAGTGGCCAAATTATGACTGATGCACCGAATCATGATTCACTATGAGAGAGTGAATATGGATGGCTAACGAGATCGCTAAAAGTGAAAATGGATAAAAATATATAATCATAAATATATTGTGAGTGATACACTGTATCTTGACTCACTATAAATAAGTGAGTACACATGTCAATGGGATCGCTAAAGAGTAAAAATAAAGTAAGAGGAGTAAAATACAAAAAATAAGGAAAAAGAGGACTCGAATCCCAAGATAATCCTGGGCGCTTACGTATGCAGAACCGACACCAAAGTCTACGTAGTTCGAAAAGATATAAGGGTAAGGCCTAAACTATAAATTCAAAACTAGATTTTCCTATTTTATTTTGTGAAAAAATATAAAAAACTGATAAAAATGGAGAAGAATGGAAGAAAACTCTAATTTAGGGTTCATGAGTTAATCTCTCTTTTTGGATTTTTTGAATTTTATGAAAACAATTTTCTAAGTATATTCATATTAAAAGGTGATTGGTTATGAGAAACAAAGATTGATTAAGAAATATGCTAAAAGTAATAAGATATAAGAAATAGTGTTTAATAAATGAAGTTGGATGAGTTGGATTAGAACCTTCTAAAGAATGTGGGTTCTCATTTTTGAGGTGATGTAATTTGATTTTGATAGTAGTGGAATGGTAGAAAAGTGGTGGCAAAAAGAAAGGTGTAGGTGAGGCAAGGGAATGCTGAGAGAATGTTTGGAAAATGATGTAATGAAAGTTATTGCACTGATTTTGAGGCAAATGATCATCAACAATAAGGTCAGGGTTTCATAAGATAGGTAACTCTAATAGGGAAAAAGACTGGTTTGTCCCTTGGGGTTATAACTAGCATGTCCTTTTACTTTTTAATAGGCATGCCTTCCAGACTTGGAGGCCAAGCGAAGTATCCTGTGCCTGCAGGCAGGGGGAAGGATGCCTATAGGCAGTCCAAAAATTAACTTCCTAGAAAAGATGTCATAAGATACAGATCGTAAGTCCATTTCATGCATGTCTAAGACCATGGAAAAGAGGATTCAGATCTCTATGAAAGTGTGTTAATGTAATCTCGAGTCCGAGAGTTGACAAAGTCAAATGGATCTAAAAAAAGTCCATGGACCTCCAATTTAGGGTTTCAAAGTAAAAAAGTGCAGCTAAATGTGAATCGTAAGTCCGATTTATGCATGCTAGGGACTACTGGAAACGGGATTCAGAGCCCCATAAAAGTGTGTTGAGATACTTTAGGATTCAAAAGTTGACTAAAGTCAAACGGAACACGAATGCATCCGTTGACCTTCAGTTTAGTGTTTTGTAAGGACCAAGGATTCGAGGTCTGAAGGGACTTTTTTTGGACCCTACTAGTGTGTACGAGTTATTATAATGTGGTGTTTATAAAGACTATCGATGGGTGAGCTTATCATATGCGAAGGACATCAATAAATAGACACCCTAATGAATGTTGTGAGCTTTGGGTTCCTACGTAAGAAAACTCTAGTGGGGAGATGAGTAAAGTTTGGTCATGTATGGGACAAAGGTCTGATTTTGAGGATAAGGAGGGTAAGCGACTGATTATGAGGGTCAAGCTCAATTATGAGAACCTAAGGAGTATATGCGACCAATTTAAGGGGCTAAGACTAATTCTAAGGGTTAAGGTCAATTCTGAGGCCATAAAGAGTGTATGCAACCAATTCAGAGGCTCGAGGATAATTTTGAGGGCCAAAGTTAATTATAAGTACCTAGAGCATGTATGCAACCAATTTGAAGGATCGTAGCTAATTTTCAGGGTCTAGATTAATTCTCAACACCTAAAGAGTATATGCGACCGATTCATAGGACCGGGACCAATTCTAAGGGCTTAGGTTAATTATGTGAACCTAAAGAGTGTATATGATCGATTCCGGAGATTGTAGGCTAATTCTAAGGTCCAGGACCAATTACGAGAACCTGAAGAGTCTATGCAACCGATTTAGAGGATTGCGACCTAATTCTAAGGGCCTAGGTCAATCTTGAGGACTTAAAGAGTGTATGTAACCGATTCAGAGGAACGCGACGTAATTATGAGGGTTTAGATTGATTCTAAGGACCTAAAGTGTGTACGCGACGAATTCAGAGGATCGCGACCCAATGCTAAGGGCCTAGGTAAATTATGAAAGTCTTTACAATTTTTGATGATTTTAGATGTTATTGTATTTTTTAATTTTCAGGATTTTTTTATTAGAAAACGGCTAATTTTGGCAAATTTGGAATTTTTGAGATTTTTGAAATTTTCTCTAAATTTTGGTAATTTTGCAGGGTTTTCGAGTTTAAATTTTGATGGTTGTTTAGGAAAAATTTGATTTGAGATTTTACAAGTTCTAAACTTTTTTTGGAAAACTTGGGGATTTTACTGTAATTATTGATATTTTTCCGAATTTTTTGAAGTTTTTTTATAACAAAATTTAAAGGGCTTCTTTTAGGAACTGGCTGCAGGGTGCCAATCGAGATAGCACAAAATGTCAGGGGGTTTTAAGATTTCCCGAGGGGCACTACAGGCAGGCACACCTAGGGGGTACCCAACCTCCTTATAAAAGGGTGTTGGGGGAGCTTATTCTTCACAACTCAAACGAAATATATCTCTAACAAAATCTATATCTTTTTTTCTGTAGAAAATAGTTCTGAGCGATTTTTCAAAAATTTTAAACAAATGGCCAACAACAACATCATGGAAATTGACGACTGGGCCGACATCGAGTGGTAGCGTCCGTATTGATTATGTTGTCGTTGTTTTTGGCTCCCACCACAATGCAAAAACCTAAACCTTAACTATACTCTTATAGGAGTATAATTTCTAGCCTTGATATCGAATTAACGAGGAATGAGTGCTAGACGATGATTGATCTCTTACTTATGAATAAAAGTGTAAAAGCTAATTATTTTGATTATATATTAATTTAGGCATGTATTTAAACTAAGTTGAACATACAAAAATTAATCTATAAATTGAGAATGATATCCCTCACCTCGAGTTAATTAGCATAAATGTTTACCTGGGAAGAAAATTTTTGCAAGATTAAATCTTATTTTCACAATTAATAAAACCTAGATTTGTTACCCCTAAATCATCATAACAATTTTTTTAATTTTAGCGTCAACAAATATTTCATAGATTACAAATGTAAGGTAATACTACGGTGAAAACATGATGTACACCATTAAATCTCCTAGGTGCAAATCAAGAAGTACCTAATCCATTAAAACTAGTCTAATCCATCACCAATGCAAAGCAACCAACTTATCCAAGGTGAGTTTAATCACCTCAAACTAAACTAATTAAGCTACAAATCATTGTAAAAGACATGTATTTAAAGAAAGAAAGAAAAGAAATAAATTAAAACAACTAAATAAGGAATGAAAACAACAGATTAAACAACACAAACAAATTGTATTAGAACAAAACTAGGTTAGAAAGCAAGATACTAAGATAAAAAGTTACAAAACAATGAAGAAGATGATGAATAGTAGCAATACACACAAACCCTAGGGGGGAGAGAGAGGAGCAAAGCTCCCACCAAAATATCCTTCCTAAATTAAAAACTAACCAAAAAGTAGATAAATGAAACAATATCCAACTTACATATATATATATAGTAAGTGGATTAAAAGGAAAGAGAAAACAAAACAAAAGCTAGAATTTCCAAATATCGAGGTTGATCAATTGATCGATCGATTCTCCTGAAATTTTCATACTGATCTCAATACAAGGTAAAACCTGATGTGATCATCGATTGATCGATGAATTGGAAAAATTAGCATTGGTAGAATTTCAAGGCAAAAATGAATGATTAATCGACCAAAGGGTGTCGATCGATCAATCCCTTATTTTTTGACACACTTCATCTTCATTTTAAACCCAAAAGGGATTCAGGGGAATATCTGGTGTCGGAATGACATGCCGTTTATAGCCATGCGAAGCTAACTTGATGAAATATACTTCCATAGACATCCTCTAACTGGGACATGAAGTCTGATATTATGAAATTACCCCTGAAGTTGCATTAAATGATGAACTTTCTCAAAATGTAACCAATTTCTCCGTTAAGCATTCCAATACCTATAAAACTCAAAAAAACCTTGCATAACCCCTGAAGTTGCATTAAATGATGAACTTTCTCAAAATGTAACCAACTGCTCCGTTAAGCATTTTAATACTTACAAAACTCAAATAAACCTTGCAATATATATGCATAGAAAACTAAGGTTAACCAATAAATGAGCATAAAAGTTTGATTTAATAGAAACAATTGTGCTACAATGCATAATAATAAAGGGTGCTAATATAATATTCGTGACTAATCACACCCCTAAACTTAGACATTGTTAATACCTAGTGATGAAAAAAAAACTAGACACAACCTAACAAAGAGATAAGAAAAAATAAGTATGCATAAAAGATAGAAATTCTACTTTCGTGGGAGAACAATTGCATTTAGTGTATGCAATAAGTCGTATAACCCCTATGTTACCCTAGTGGACGAGTGTTGTCTCATAAGGGTTTTCAGGGATGAAGCCTACAAACATCAAGTTTTACCAAAAAGTATTCCCAATCAATCAATAATACAAGCTCAACCCCAACAAAAAGGATTTCAACATGTTATTAGCATAGTGAATTAATTTACCTAAAAGTTCGTAATTATTATCATTAAAACAACTTCATAAAATTGAAACCTTAAAATGTGGGAGGAAAAACAAGCACATGAAAATATAGATTTGGTAAATTTTTTTATAAATAGGATAAATACTAAAGCGTCCATGATATCAATAATCTCCCATGATTATATTCAACAAATGAAATACACTCATAAACGAGGTGTAACACACACGAGATATGTGGGAATAAAGAGTAAATGTAAATGGAAATTAGGCCACATATATGTCATCAATGAAGAACACTATATATATAATAAAAAAAATTGCAATCTTAATGAAAGGATATCCTTCATCAAATGAGGTAAAATGCATTTTCACAGATTATCACAATTATTATGAGTTTTGAATCACACTCACCCTAAGATCACATATGAATCTATAGGGTTGTAATTTAGGCTTGGGGCTAAGATTATGGAACAAATATGATATTTACATACTCAAAGATTTTTGGTGGAGAAACACTTGGGATCATGGAAAATTACGGACGATTTCAAAATAAGAATATAATTTCCATAAAAAGAAATGGATATAACATTGGAGAGTAATAAAAATGATTGAAACTATGTACACCAAGAAAATATCTCTCTTTCTTTTCTTTTCTTTTTCTCTTATTTTATTTTTTCCTTTTTCTTTGCTGTCCCTTCTTAGTTTTTCTATTCGTCTCACTCTCACAAGCTTAATTGCTACCAATTAACAAGAACAACATAAAATCCTAATTATAATTCCAAACAAAGATATGAAAGGTTTATATATGGAATAAAAACTCCAATGTGGAGTTGGTCATGAGATTTTGGCTTATGAAACGAAATGTTGTATTTACTCTTAAAGGGACTGACTAGGGAAATATGTAGGGTGAGGTCAAAGTCAATATGGGAGAAATAACAAAGATGGCCTATGATCCTTTCTAAAGTTTACGCAATTCTCGAGTCAAAATAATATTGAAAATTATGCTCAAGTAACACCTTTCAAAGTGAATATAATTAATGAATTATTAAAGAAGTAATATTAAGATTACCGATGACTTTAATATTTTCAAGGAGGAAAGCGTAATGTAAAAGAACTCATAAAAGAATAAAAGCGCAGCGTCACTTGGTGTAAGTATATACAATGCAGAAAAAGATTACTAATTTATAAAAATCTTATCATATCACTTAAACAAGAAAAGTGCATATGTTCATCATTTTCAAGTTTAATTCATGAAGTTTTTCATATATCAATGATTCGAGGACTAAATTATAAAAAATTATAAAATTGAGAACATGTATCATTGAATTATCTATTTAATCAGCAATTTATTTGAAGTATATAATTGAAAACTATGGAAAAATGCCCAACAAAGGAGAAAATTAAAGTTTTTTTTTAATATTCAGTTGTTCAACAAAAAAGAATACTTGGTAAGAAAATGTAATTAATTCAATGAAACTAAACAAGAAATGAGAAGCATATCCAACCCCCTAACTTAAACCTTACATTGTCCTCATTGTGAATCAAGAACCAAGTTACAGAGAGGAAAATAGTGATATCACCCAAAATGGAGCGATATTCAGATATCACGTCCAAAGATTATATAAAATATGTTAGCACCAAGCATAACAAAAAAAGAAGAACTAAAACATTAACTGATTATACTAGACAACAAGTAAAAAAGATAAAGAAACAACATATTATGTACAACCTATAGTTTAAACTTTTAACTAACTATACAATAGAAGTTGAATTCTTTTAGGGTCCACCTAAGATACGATTTGACTCTGAGGGATAATTGGTATACCCTCATTTCAGTTCATGCCTTCCAGAAAATAAAATTTTTGTTTTAGCAACAGAAGGCATGTATAAGGCGCATTAAATGAACCATCGCCAATTAAAAGTTTTTGACGGATGATGGGGGGTTTGGATTAAAATGGATATAATTACAAGTGGGACTCAACAAAAATTGAATTTCCTCCCAAAGATTTTTCAAATGGAATGGGAGGTAGGGCACGTGTAAGGGAGAATCCCACAATGGAAAGCATTTTACAAAATCATTCCTTGACAAAAATTGGGTCAAAGTCCTCAAGAATTTCATCTAATTCTTGTGGTACTTGAAGTAGTTCGATAACGATGAACACAAATAATAAATAATGAATTCAATCTCGATAAATGACTCATCATCGCTCGTAGATTGAATTCCAAAAGAAAAAAAATCACTTTTAATGAAATGTTCTTCTAAAATTATTTGACGTGAAACACAAGTCTCCACCTCCTCTTTGTTTTCCAAGGAATACATCATTTCATTGCAAAGTGATTCAACTTCCATATCTTCACCATTTTCATTCTCCTTTATGCCTTGGGAGAAAAGAAGAATGGTTTATTCCAAAGTACGCATCGATTCCTCATTTGGTTCAAACATTCCCCCTCCTCCAGAGTTTCAAGAGAACAATCATTATTGGTTTCAAAAAGTGCATCTATATCATGCTCCTAATAATAGCCCTTCTCCCGATAGTAGTTGTCAAATTTTTCATTTTTCTAACTTTTCAAGAATTGCACCAAATGAATTTGGCCGTAAGTCAACTTCACAAAACGAAAATTTTGACAATTGTTATTGTAACTACTAATAAAATTATCAGTATAACAAGTTTGAGGGCTATTGTCATTATAGTTCTCAGAATTACTATAATAAGAGTCTTTATCATTGTTCTTGTAAGAATTTTGCAGCGTTTTGTCATGAGAATAATTTTTAAACGTCCCCATATCCGTTGTTTGATTTTTAAATACTCACTAAAAGTCATAGGCTTTTTAATTTCCTCCTTTTGAAAGTATTCACCAAAGGTCACATGCTTTGGGAAACTTTGAAAATTATTCCCATGACAAAATTGAGAAACATCACATTTACCAAGAATACTAAAATAAGACATTTTTCAAAAATTTTTGTAGATAGAAGATACACGAAGAGAGGTGTGCGGCCGCAAATTCAAGCATTTATTGGCTTTCAAATATAAAAGTCTTCAAAAAAATAAAAATAAAAATAAAAAGAAAAATTATTATGAAATCCTAACTCAATTATAATCTAAAAAAAATATTACCTGGTAACGACACCGTTTAATTGAGATGGGTAATGGGGATGTGCTTTTATTTTTACTCACTTCCTAGGGAACGACGCCATTTGATTACATTGGGAAATCAAGAATCAGTGTTGACTACGTTGTCGTTGTTTTTGGATCCCACTACAATAAAATAACCTAAACTTTAACTACACTCTTACCGGAGTATAGCGACTAGTCCGAATACTGAATTGACAGGGAATGATTGCTAGACATTATTGATTTCTTATTTCTGAATAAAAGTGTAAAAGATAATTGTTTCAATTAGATATTAACCTAGGTTTGTATTTAAACTAAGTTATATACCAAAAGATTAAAAACTATAGATTGAGAATGATAGTCCCTCACCTCGGTTTAATTACCATAAACTTTTACATGGGAAGAAAAGATTTGCAAGATTAAATCTCATTTTTGCAACTAATCAAACCTAGAATTGTGATCCCCTAAATTCTCATAAAGGCTAATTTTGTTATTGTGTCAAAAAATATATGAGAGAATACATGCGCAAGGTCGTATATACGGTGCATACATGATATATATTGTTAAATCTCCTAGACATAAAATTCGAAACAACCTAACCCACTAAGACTAATTTAATCCATCAGCAAAGAAAATCAACTAACTAATCAAAGGTGAGTAAAATAATCTCAAACTAAACTAAATTATGTACAAATCATTGTAAAAGACATGTATTTAAATAAAGAAATAAAAGAAAGCAATTAAAATAGCTAATTAAAGAATGATTACAACTAATTAAACAACATAAAAAAATTATATTATAACAAAACTAGGTTACAAAGTAAGAAACTAAGATAAAAAGTTAAAAAACAATGAAGAAAATGATGAATAGTAATAATAAACATCAAACCCTAGGGGAGAGAGGGGAGGAAAGATCTCACCAAAATATCCTTCCAAAACTAAAAACTAACCAAAAACTAGATAAATGAAATAATATTTAACTTACAGATATAGAGTAAGTGAATTAGAAGAAAAGAGAAAAGAAAACGAAAGCTGAATTTGCCAAATATCAGGATTAATCGGTAGATTAATGGATGGTCCATCAATCGATCATTCTAAAATTTTTACATATTGATATCAATACAAGGCAAAACCTAATGTGATCGATGGATCAAAGATTTCAATGATTGATAGATTAATGGGAAAATTTATCACTAGTCTTAGCTCAAGGCAAAAAATGAATGATCGATAAATCGATCGACGAAAAGGTGTCGATCGATTGTTCCCCTATTTTTTGCCACACTTTCTCTTCATTTCAAACACAAAAGGTCTTCGGGAGAACGAGCATAACTCAGCCATACTGTGTCGGAATGATGCATCTTTTATCGCCACACAAAGCTAACTAGAAGAACTATGTTTTCGTGGAGATCCGTCAATAAGAACTTGAAGTTTGGAACTATGGAATGGCCCCTTAAACGCATCAAATGAATAAATTTATCGAAATGCAACCAATTGCTCCGTTAATTGTTCCTATACTTATAAAACTCTGATAAACATTGATAAGCATACATATACAACCAAGGTTAACCAATAAATGAGCATAAAATGAAGAAATCACATATACAATTTTGCTAGAATGCATAAGAATATTGGGTGCTAGCATAAAATATTCATGACTTATCAATTGAGAATGCGTATCGTCACACCAAGGCATTGGAGGATGGGAGGATTCTTTAGTGGGATCCGAAGCTCCACCTCTCTATGAGGGTGTAGAACTCGGGGCTACGTGAGTATTTATTTTATTTTATTTTATTTTTCTGTCAGGTATTGATATATTTGTTATTTAAAATTTTCAAACGAACATCGGTCAATTGATTATTCGCTCTCGGGGTATGATGAGAGTGAAAGAGGTATGGAGACAAGATCTCTGAGGAGGTGTAACTCATGGAGGACATCGTTAGATTTGGCTTCTTAGCATGGTCTCTGGATCACGGTCGATGATGGTGCTATGTGCCCTGGGTAAGTAATGGGGGGAGACCACCCATATATTCCATCTGGGTGTGGGTGAGATGATAATTTTGTCGATAGATGTGCTCTAGCTTACATGGATTAACTATGAGGGGGAGTAGATATAGGTGGATAGATCGCTCCATCTGACTAAGGTGACGATCCGAGAGGTATTCGGGGACTTTGGGTGGATTGGTTATGGGAAGTCAGTGAAGGTGTCGGTGCTGAAGTAGGCTCTGTTATTGAGTAGGATAGATATCATGGACATCCAGTAGCTGTAGCAAGCAAATCGACTGTTAATCTTGCTTCTGCAGGGGGTGTCTTGGTTACGACGAGTGGAGATGCCATTCACTTATGGTTTTTGCCATATCTTCGGGTTATTTATGTGGTTTAAAGGTACAACTGGGGGAGTCTAATGTTTTCTTCTCTCCACGTCTCTCTTAACATCTTCATCCGGTGGTATTGATCGACTTTTACAAGGGCTACATTCCTTCTAGAGGTAACCTCTTAGTATTACTTTTAGTATTGTTACCTTTTGCATTCTTTTTAGAGATTTTTATTAAAATTATGCTTCTCTTTGAGGTGTGGTTCTATGAGGTGATAGGTCACCACACGGGGTTGATACCTTTGCTGGCGAGTGAGTACAAGGCTCAACTAAGGATTATTTAGTGGAGGAAGGCCAACATGGTATCGAAAGAGCCCTGGCTATGAAGGTGGTGAGAGTTTTTCTGACGCTCTCACGAGTTTCCATGTTAGATTTTAATCTTATTTTTTTGATTTTATGCATTTTTTTATATTTTTGGTATTTTGTTTTTTATTAGTCATTAATGATTGACTTTATTTAGGACATGTGACGTTCTACTCCTGGGGTCAAGCCTTTGGAGATATGGGGATCATGCGCCTTTATGTCCAGATGCGATGCCTACTAGCACATGAGTTCGAGTACACATGGTACCTAGGCGAGAGGGTGGTAAGGCATGTGATGGTAAGTGTTGATACAAAAATTAGTTAGCTGACATGTACCAATTATATAATGACACGTGTCATCCAACATGGCACAAGTTTAAGTACCGAGGTACTCCATGAACTGAGCTACTCAGCGTACCGAGCAACTTATTGGGAAGGCCAAACGACCAGACAGATTTAATGTTTATTGTATTACATTCATTCCTTACCATGTACAGATGTATACGCCTATTCGATAAAGGCAAACTATCTAATCACATTGACAGCCCAAGGGCTATAAATACATTGTAATACATTCTCAGCAGGGTAAGCTAACTAAGCAAACGTAATTAAGATCAAGGTAAGACACCTAGTAGTACAAAACAGTGGACGTAGGCCATTTGATTAAGGCCGAACCACTTTAAAACCCTTTTGTCTTATTTCTTTACTCATATTTATCTGTGATTAAATAGTTAAAATCTTATTTTTACATCAACAGATTGGCACTGTCTGTGAAAACGACTATACATAGCGTTTTTCACCAAAAAACTCATCATAAATGGCTGATATCCCAGAATCTAGCAATAGGAATAATGAAGGGTATCTCCTGACCCTTCTTCCCCTCCAAATGCAAATGATATCACATGAATCTTGGCAAGCTTAGCTAGGGGACAAATGGCTATGCATGAAACTATGCGACAGTTCGTTCTAACTGTTCAAAATGGAGCATATTCCCAGACAGGCCAACGAAGCATCCAAAGAATCATGCATCCACCATCTTCACGACAACCACGATCTATGTCATGATCCAGACATACAGAATTCCATTATTCTAGGAATACAAGTGATCCATCATATCATACCAGTTTGACTTCTACTATAAGAATTTTGGATTCCCAGGAAAACATCACTCTAACTCCAGAGAGACCAAGTGCTCTAGAAAGGTTGAGCAGAGCCTCTCCCTTCGATCGTTTGGGCCCTAAGGGGAATAAAAATCCTCTTCCGTTTGCATCGAGAAATTCTCAATGACCAAATGATTTGAGGGAAGGCTCAGCCAAATAAAATCCTAACCTAAGACCTGCAGCTCGAAGAGAAAGATCCCAAGAGGAAAATTCTGCGCGATTTGTTGCTCGGATGAACACAAATAAATCAGGGGCTGGAAATGATGCATGGAAAGGATCTATTCAGAGGTTGGAAGATAGGTTAGGAGAGATGGCTAAGGCCAAGAAACCTCTCCAAAGAACCTTTATTAAGGGATCTCCATTTGTGCAAGCGATTGTGAATTTTCCTACACCAACAAAGTTTAAGGCTTCTGTGGTCACACTGAAGTACGATGGAAAAACTAATCCTATTCTTCACATTGAACAGTACCAAGCTCCAGCAAATATTTATGCAGTCCTAAATGAAATGAGGTGCATGGCGTTCTCAGGCACCATTATAGGATCTGCTCAGATATGGTATAATAGCCTTCCTCCGGACAGATTGAAACCTTCCACCAATTGGAAGAGCTTTTTATAGGAAATTTATATTTCGGTGCAAAGCTAGTTAAAAGGGTAGCACATTTGTTGAGCGTTAGGCAAAAAGCGGGTGAAAGTAACAGAGATTACATCACTTATTTTAACAACGAGAAATTGGAGGTCATAGATTATGAGGAAAAGACAACCATTATAGATCTCATGAGTGGTATTTTGCCAGACAAGTTGTATTACACCTTAGCCAAGGATCCCCCAAAATCCATGGCTGAATTGATGGCAAAAGCTGTCAAAATTAGAATATCGAAGAGGCTATGGCTGCGAAGCAGAATGTTAACGCAAGGTGGAAGCTAAAGCTGAAGGAAGGACAGACAAGAAAGATCACAAGAATAATGGTGGGAATAAGAAGTCAAAAGGTAAAGAAACTTTAGATCATTTAAGGAAGTATACAAATTATACTCCCTTAAAGGTGGATATAAACCACGTTCTGAAGGAAATCAAGAACAACGAGGAACTGAATTGGCCAAAAAAGCTAAGGATAACTCCCGAGATGAGAGCTAAGTCCAAGTATTGTGAGTTCCTTAAATATCACGGTCATACGACTAAGCAATGTGTAGCTCTCTAAAATGAGATATAGGCACTCATTAGACGAGGAAAGTTGAACAAGTTTGTTGATCGTCAGAATGGTGGGAAGACCAACAACAGAGCTCTGTAGAGATCCGAATCTCCTTCCCGACCAAGAGAAGATAAGAAAAGGGACCATAAAGATGACCCTGAAGATGACCCCGATCTCCCAAAAAGGCTAAGATAAACTGAGCGTGACGTATTTTCGATTCGTTTTGGTTCATTTGATTGTAACATGATTACAGGTGGATACGCAGGAGGGGGTGATCATACCACTGAAAGAAAAGCTTACCTCAATGAGGATCAAGCTTGTTCCTATATACAACGAATAAATTTGGCAGAAGAAGATCGCCCAAGGAAGGTCAGCAAAGATAAGTTGGTCATTGGTTTTTCTAAAAATGATTTAGAAGGCATTTTGTATCCTCATGATGATCCTCTGGTGTTCAATATGAGAATGAAGGATGTATTCATTTCAAGAGTACTGGTGGATAATGGTAGCTCAAAATATATCATGTTTTACCCTTGTTTCGATCATTTGAACTTGAAACTTGGTCAGTTAGAGCCGTATCATAGGCCCCTCATTGGGTTTTCTGGAGAAAAAGTTTTTCCACTTGGAACAATCAATTTAGACATGTTGATTGGTACCTGGTCAGCTAGCAGAATAGAGAAGGTGCATTACTTTATGATGGATAAGAATTTCCAGTCAGCCTATAATATAATCATGGGGAGAGAAGGCCTTAAAAAGTTTGAAACAGTTCCATCCACTGTACATCAGTGTTTAAAGTTTTCAACCAACTTTGGGGTTAAAATTGTAAAGGGAGATCAGAAAGTATCTCGGGAATGCTACTACTCATCTGCCAAGCAAGAGGAATTGGAGGATTATAAGAAGAAGACAACCACTTATTAAGTGGATGAATCTGATGAGTCTGAGATTGAAACCTTAAACCCAATAGATGAAACGAAACTTGTTAAAGGACAAGTAATGGAAACAATAAAAATCATTATTCTGGATGATGACCAACTAGAAAGAATAACTCAGATTGGTGCTTTACTTGATCCAGTGCTGAAGCATGAGCTGGTAGTGTTTTTAAAACAAAGAAAATAGGTATTTGTGTGGAGTCATGAGGATATGCCGTAAATAAACCCAACTTTCTTATGCCACGAGCTCAGTATCAATAAGGAGATCAAACTAGTGAAGCAAAGGAGAAGAGTCTTTAGTCCGGAGAAGAACCAGGCTATTCAAGAAGAAGTGGAAAAGCTGTAAAAAGCTTCTTTCATCGAAGACGTAAAATATCAAGATTGGTTGGCCAATGTTGTGATGGTCAAAAAGAAGAAGAATAAGTGGAGAATGTGCATGAACTTCACAGATCTGAATAAAGCTTGCCCAAAAAATCATTTTCCTCTGCCCAGAATAGATCAGCTAGTGGATGCAACTTCAGGGCATGAGCTGCCAAGTTTCATGGATGCCTATTCTGGATATAATCAAATTAAAATGAAGCCAGAAAATAGGGAAAGTACCTCTTTCATTACCCCCCGAGGAACATATTGTTACAATATTATGCCTTTTGGTCTTAAAAATGCAGGTGCTACATATCAGCGGCTGGTGCACAAGGTATTTGCGGAGCAGATTGGTAAAAATATGGAGGTATATGTCGATGACATGTTGACTAAAATCAAGAAAGCTACTGACCATATAACTGATTTGAGCCAAACCTTTGATCAACTGGATTGTACCAAATGAAGATGAACCCGACCAAGTGCATTTTTGGCATTCAATAAGGCATGTTCCTCGGATATATTATGAATTAAAGAGGTATTGAAGCAAACCCTGACAAGATATAAGCTTTGCTGGAGTTATAATCTTTAACCACCAAGAAGGAAGTGCAGAGCCTTACGGGGCATGTTACAACTCTCAATAGATTCATCTCCTGAGCAACAAATAGATGTCTTCCATTTTTCAAGGTGCTCAAAAATACCTTTAAGTGGAACGACGAATGCGAGAAGGCATTCTTGGAGTTGAAGAGATACTTGGGGACACCTCCTTTATTATCCAGGCCAACAAAAGGAGAAAACCTATACTTGTACTTAACTGTCTCAGAAAGTGCAGTTAGTTCGGCCTTGATAAGAATAGAAGACGGAGTACAAAAACCAGTTTATTATACTAGTAAGGAATTTAGGGGAGCAGAATTCAGGTATCCCAAACTAGAGAAGTTGGCATTGGCATTGATTGAAGTCAGCCAGAAAATGAAACCTTATTTTTAAGCCCATACAATAGTGGTGTATACTGATATGCCACTCAGACAGGCTTTACATAAGCCAGAGAAGATTGGAAGATTAATGTATTGGGTAGTGGAGTTAGGGGAATACGACATTATCTATGGGCCATGATCCTCTCTCAAAGGATAGGCAGTGGAAGATTTCATTGCTGAGTTTACCTACCCAGATGACTCCGATCAACAAATGGTCAATACAAAGAAAATCAAGGATACTAGAGGATCAATAAAAAATATCCTCGATCAACTCCCAACAGTAGAAGTTCTAGAAAGGATGGCAACTGATCAACCAGAGTCCTCTAGTAAAGTACAATAGTTGAAAAAGAAGTATGAAGAAACGAAGGACAAGATATTCCATCAAGGGATTCTATTAAATCAAGGGTTTGATGATCATATTCCTATATGGAATTTATATATTGATGGTTCTTCATGTGAAATAGGTTGCGAAGATGGAATTATTCTCAACAGTCCGAATGGGATATACATTTAATATGCTCTGCGTGTCTAATTCCAAGCTTCCAATAATGAAGCTGTGTATGAATTCGTGATTGTGGGCCTCAACTTAGCTAAATCATTGAATGCAAAGCAAGTTATGGTGTTCAGCGATTCGCAATTAGTGGTGAATCGGATGTTAATTCTTTATGCAGCAAAAGGGGAGTTCATGTCAAGATACTTAACCAAGGCTCTGGAGATTGTAGCCAATTTGATAATTGTTAGGTGGTTAGAATACCTAGACTGGAGAATGAAAGGGTAGATGCACTTTCTCAGTTAGCCTCAACTACTTTCACTGAGCTATGAAGAACAATTCCCAATGGAGTACTTGCGAGCATGAGTATTGATCAAGACCTAATGGTGAATTTTATCGCTTTGGATATGAGACCATCTTGGATGGATCCCATCAGGGCCTATATTGAAGATGGTATTTTACGAGATGATCTACTTGCAGCCAAAAAGTTGAAGTACAAGGTTGCTAGATATGTTTTAAATAATGGAGTTCTGTACCGGAGAGGTTTGATAGCTGGTTTGCAGAGGTGTGTTTATCCAGCAGAAGTCAAGGACCTAATAGAGGAAATTCATGAAGGATCTTGTAGGGCTCATGTAGTAGTACGAATTTTACTATAGAGAATGAGTACGCAAAGATACTATTGGCTAACAATGTGGGCTAATTATACGGTTTATGCTAAAAACTGTGACAAGTGTCAACGATTTTCTACTATACGAAGAACTCCTCAGGCGCTGCTAACACCAATCAATTCACCTTGGCCATTTGCTATGTGGGGAATAGATTTAGTTGGGCCTCTACCAACTACAAGAGGATGATTCAAATATTTGGTGATCGTTGTTGATTACTTCACAAAGTGGGTGGAAGATGAACCTCTCATCGATATAGACTATAAAGCGGTCTATCAATTTATTTGGAAGAATATTATTTACAGATATGGTCTGCCTCATGCCTTTATCACTGATCACGGTACCCAATTTGACAATGATGAGTTTGTTGCGTACTGTCTACAGTCCAACATTCAAAAAGTCCATTCCGCCCCAGGTCAGCCCTAAAGTAATGGGCAAACAAAGGTGACGAACATAACTCTACTGAATGGGTTGAAGAAGAGATTAGATGATGGTAAGGGGAATTAGATCAATGAGTTGCACTCAGTATTATGGGATTATCGAATAACTCTACGAACAGCAACTAGGGAAACCCCTTGCATGTTGTCTTTTGGGAGTGAAGCAGTGATACCTGCTGAACTAGGATTACCTACTCATAGGGTGCTCAACTTTAATTATCTTGTAAGTGATTTGATGAGATGTTTGGACTTGGACATGCTTGAAGAAGTCAGAGAAAACGTAACAATCCGAAATGCAGCCTATCAGCAAAGGACTTCTATGTTCTATAATAGAAGGGTTAAGGAATGTGATCTTAAGGAAGGCGATTATGTCCTCAAGAAGGAAATTAAAAATCATAATAAACTAGAGGCCAACTGGCATGGTCCCTATCGTATCAGAATAGTTGTTCGACCTGGCACTTACATAATAGAAACTCTTAAAGGGAAAAATTCAAAAATGCTTGGAATGCAGAGCACCTCCGAAAGTACTACCGGTAATGTAACAACCAATGTACATAATTCTTTCAGTGAATGAAAATGATGATTTCCCCATTTGTTTGTTTTATTATTATTTTTTTGGAGTACTAGTGCTACACATTACACCATTTGGAAATGCATTTCAAAACAAAAACGCACAACAATCACCAACTAAATGTTGGTCGGCATCAACAACCACTAAGTAAATGTTGGTCGACATCAACATAAACACCAACAATGTTGGTAAAATAATCGAGCAAGGCAAGTTCTGCTTGATTATGGGTGACCTAAGAGGCATCTAAACTAGGCAAGAAGTTGGGTAAACTATCCACTGCCTAGGAACCAGGGCAATTATTTATTTAAATGATTGTTACAACTAAGCAGGAACATGGGATAAACATTCTATTGCTTAGGCACTTATCGGTGATAAGTCACTACAACTAGACAAACACATGGGACAAAAAGTTCCAATGTCTAGGCAATTAAATCAAAAAGGTCAAAATGTCCATTCAAATATATATATTCAATGACTGAAAAATAATCCATTATTGTTATAAGTACAATACTACTATTGTTTATCTCATGTTATGAACAAAGATTGACAGAATAAACATCATGCAATTATTTTATTTCCAAGGAAACAAAATTACAAGAAGACGATTTTTGTCATTTACAAGAACAATTACTAACAAAGTACAAATAACCTATTCTATTGGTTTCTTTCCTTCAGATTTAGATACGGGATCCATTCTAGCTGGAGGATCATCTAAAGCAAAAGAAGAATTGATAAAGTTCAAGTCCTAAAGAATTCTGGTGTTGCTCGAACTTAGTCGGTCTAGCAAATGAGGAGGTCGGGATATCTCAAATTCTTCGTGAAATCTATAATCACCAAGGTATTTGGAAATCAAACAGTGAGAAATGGAGCTAACTAGAATCCAGCTAACATTTAGCTGAAACGGTTGTACTGGCAGATTAAGAAGTCCAAGTTCATACCAATCCCATAATTCAGTACCTTGATCAACTTTAATTAAAGTTAAAGCATTGAACCATCCCTGTTTGTACCCATCATTATTTGATTGTTTCAATCTGGCATCAAGATGATATAAAGCTTCATTATATCCCTCCATCCAGAACTCTCTGGGCTACTTATGAGACTGATAAGTTAATCGTTCAACATTTTGATGAAGTCTTTTCAGCACACTTTCTTTATTCTGCAACGCAGAACTCTGATTGGATAATTGCTCTGTAAGAGTCTGAATCTTCTGAGACATCTCTTCCAGAGCTTGATTTTTTGCCTTCAATTGCACAACTTGATTCTCTAAGACTTGTTGAGTTTTAGTTTCATCAATGCTACTCCGACTAGCTCTTGTTCTACCCCGAGAAGTGGATGCAGGTCTAACTCTTCTCAAAGTTTCTAACTGTTCTCTTAATGAAGAATTTTCAGTCTCCAAAAAGGACATGCCTTCATCATTCATTGAGATTATAGATCCACGGGAAGAAGAGGATTTTAGCTGTCTCAATTCTTCTCTCAAAGCATTAGTTTCCTCCTCTAGCAATTTGGCAATGTTTTTGTTCTCCTTAATTTCAAATTTAAGCTCATTCTCTCTCTTATTATAGGCAGAAATAAACTTGTCATAATCCCGATCAGCACTTAAATGTTGATACTTCTTCTTATAACCTTCATGAAGCTGAGCAGTGGCTTTCTTATGTTGAAGTTAAAGTTCCTCAATCATTCCTTAAAGATCTTCAATCATCTCATAGTAAGAAATGTTATTCTCTACTACACGATTAAGTAAGCATTCCAAATACTGGTAAGCCTCAATTTCTCACTCAGAAGCATCAGGATTAAGAATGTCAATTATTTGTGCTTCACTAAAATATGTACGACCATCTTTGAAGTAGTTTGTACATTTCTTCATCAACTATATATCATGAGCTGACAATAGTTCCATCCTGGCAATAAACTAGCAAGGAAAAGTAAAAATAGATCAACCACAGCACAACTATATTGAATAGTAAAGGAGAAATTCAGATAAGTAACAAGTCAATTTTATTTATCACAATGGATGAGATTACCACAAGAGGCATAAAACAAAGGAAAACAGAGGAAAGAAAAAAAAATCGAACAACATTACACCTTCTCCTTATCTCCCACTACATCCTCAGCTGATTTTGAAGAAGGAGTTGGTTGCTGGAGTTGGTCAGAAGGTAGCTGATGTTGTTCGGATGAAGTTGTTGTTTGCTGGGCTTGCCCGGAAGACTGAGGGATGGTGGCAGCAGGTGTTTGTTCTATCATTAGCTTCATCATCTTCTTCTCCAATGGCAGGAGGAGGGTCGTGGACATGTTTCTGAAATAATTCAGAGTCTTCAGCAACGTTTAACTCTCTTAACACTGCAACCCATCCATCCCTGAATAATTTCAAACTTGCATACTCCGTTTGAGCAGAGGTAGCAGTTAGAGCTTTGTTCTACCCTTTGTCCCAGCCAGAACTAAATGACTTCTTCATAACAGACTTTCTTTTCGTCCTCTCCGAGGAAGCATTCTCACTAAGTAGATCTTCAACAAATTTTACTTTTTATTCAAGATCTTTCTTATGCCATCCATCCTCTTCAAGCTTGCCCTCAGCTTCCTCCATAAGGGATGAATTCAACTACATCAATCTATTTTTAAATAATTGCTAAAAATACAAAAATCCATTATAAAGGGTTGGGGTTGAATTTATTCTAGAGATCAATTTCACTACACACCTCTATATTGAGATATTTGCTAAAAATACAAATTCTCAACCTAGAGGGATGGAGAGAATTTTATCACACAAAGCATAAAAACTAATTTGGAGATCTTCTTCAAATGGTCTTCATCTCTTTAAAAAGGAGATGCATGGCACACATGGGGCTTAGGGGTATTTTTGGGAATTGGCTTGAGTGTGTATGGAAATGGTGAGAGGATCATGGGATGAGCACATGTTCATGGCAAAGGTGTGAGGTAATAAAATTTGAATTGTGTGCACATGAGGGTAGTTGGGGTTTTATTTGGAAAAGTGGACAAAAGTTAGTTGGGGGTAAAATAGAAAATGGGGGTTTTAATAAGGTATGAGGGGCATTGGATGGTATATTGGTAAAATGGGGACAAGAGGCATTTATTAAACACGTGGGTTATGTTTATTTGTTGGTCGTGGCTTGTAGCAGGTGAAACACGATTTTGCATTTGGGTAGAAAATGGGAAGAAGTGGGTTTTGGTTTGAAAATGATAAAATGGGTTTGGATTGATGGAGCTGGGTTTCATCCGGGTTGCGACTGGGTTGAAGTTGGGGATGCTGGTTTAAGAGGAATAAGGGGTCGGAGGTCGAACGGATTGTGGTTAGGAAATAGATGGGTCGAGATTTTCGATTATGAAATAGGTGGGTTCGGTTAGGAAATAGGTGGGTCACGGTTTTCAGGTTGGTTATGGTATGGCAGCGGGTTCGAGTTCATGGGTTGTTAAGGAGGTTTGGGTTAAGGCCGAAGGTGGAGATGGGTCTAGTTCTGGGCGGAGTGAACTCGGGTTTACAAGTTCGATGATCGAACCTGGGTCAGCAGGTGGTAGGGAGATCTCGAGTTAGGTGTTTAATGGTTAATGGGTATAGTAGTTGGGGGTGTTTTTGGTTATAGAGGTTTATAAGAGAGGAGAGAGAAAAGGATTTGGTGAGGTAGATGATGAAGGGGAGGGTTGTGTGTGGGAGGGTAGTGTGTGTGAAGGTGTATGGTAGTCAGGGTGTGTGAGGGTGAGTTGTTTTGGGTGATGGTGTATGTGTGTTTAATTTGGACACCTAAAAAAATAAAATAAAACTAACTAAAAAAAATAAAATTAACTAAATATAAAATCCTAATCTAAAAAAATAAAACTTAAATAAAATAAAAAGAAATAAACACTAAAAATATAATAAAAATATAAAACTAAAGCCCGAAGAAAAAGTAAAATATAAAACTAAAAATAAACTCTTAAAAACTAATCTTAATAAAATAAGACAAAATAAAATAAAATAAAAACTAATAAAAATAAAAATAAAACTACACTAAATAAAAAGAAATAGAAAAATATGCAAATAAATTCTAGAAATCCTAAATAACTCTAAAATAAATCCTAAAAATAAAATGACTCAAAATAAAAATAAAAATAAAAAATTAAAAAGGCATAAACTAAACACACACGGGCTTTCGGGTAGGTTTAGGGACTGGTTTAGGCTCGGATAAGGTTACAGGACATGGTATTAGCTCCATTCTTGACGCAATCACCTTGATTTAAGCATTTGAACTCCGCAACACACAATTAACCTACAAAATAAACATTAACGTGCACAAGACCATTTTTATTACAAAAGAGCAACTAAAATGCATCAATTCGGGGTATAAAATAGACATTTTTGGGTGCTCATCAGTAATGGCAACCTTCAATTTCTCTTTTGTCTCCGTGGAAGCATCCACAACTTTTTATCGAGCTAGATCGGCTTCCTTTGCAGCATCCACAGCTTTTTGTTGAGCTGTCTCAACAGCCTTGATTTTATTATCCCAAGAAGTTTTTTCATCTTTATATTTTTGCCGAGAGACCTCCAAAGATTTTGATAACCCAATAAGGGCATCTTCTAGTTCACTGAAAGAGGAAGAAACTTTGATAGCTTCATTCTTTTCCAAGATATTATTGAAATAAAACTACAGGACAAAGAGAAACTCAAGTCAGTGCATGAACATTGAAAGCAGAAATGAGATATCAAGGTAAAATAATAACACTTACTGATGCAAGGTGTTGGGCCGCCAAATCAGAGACTTTCCCTCGAGGAGTAGAGGTCTCAGCAGCTCTGTGATCAGGAAGAGTTCCAGATCAGATCAATTTCTTGGACAAACCAGGAGTATTGAATGTTGGAGGACCAACACTCAAGGAAGGTAATTTAATGCCAGCAGGTTGAGCAGTAACATCAATGGTCTTCTCAACAAGACCCCTTCTTAATCATTTCAAAGGTGAAGCCTCTTCAATCAAAGGTGCTGCCCCTTTTTTAACAACAGCAGCCTCTTCAATCAAAGATGTTACCTCTTTTTTAACAATAGGGGGTTTCTTTGTAACCTCCTTAATTGGGGTGATTACCCCACCAGATGGAGCAACATCCTTTTTCTTAGTCCCTCCAGATGGGACATATTTTTTGTTCTTTTTTGCCCCATCAGCACCAGGGAAAATCTTGGCAAAGAGATCAGGCATTCTTCTCTTCTTCATCATCAGATCAGCAAAGGCAGTACTTAAATCAAAAGAAGAGTCTTCAACAACTGAAGAAGATACTGGATCTTACTCAAGATCAATCACCAAAGAAGGAGGAGCAGTAGGCGGAGTAATTAAAGATGAAGTGGTGTTCATATATTTCAATAAATAGGAAGAAGCTCTCACGTGCACCCCAGTAACTGATTGATGCAAACCCCAGATAAACTTCAAATCTTTTATATTAATATCACTCTCATATGGGGACTTTCTTTTACTGTCAACTTTAAATTAAAATCATAGAAAGTAAAATTCAACGAAACATTTTATCAAATAAAAATAAAGCCAAATTTAAAAATAAAGAACAACCTATACCATTGCCATAAGGTGGGCATCTGGGAGCTTGGTACACGTTATTCCATTTAATGGGGGGTGTTGCCAATTCCTCGTCACAACCCCATGTTCAAAATAATTCCTATTAGAATCAGGGAGATTGACCACTAAGGCTCTGTTAACAAACCTAATTTTTAAATAAAAAATGGTATCACTGGTGACCCATTTATAGCAAAATATAATTTGGAGAATCCCTAAATGAGTTCCATGTATTTT
This sequence comes from Sambucus nigra, assembly GCA_949130495.1. Taxonomy (NCBI): domain Eukaryota; kingdom Viridiplantae; phylum Streptophyta; class Magnoliopsida; order Dipsacales; family Adoxaceae; genus Sambucus; species Sambucus nigra. Next base: position 577,108,593 of record OX422211.1, on the reverse strand, counting down.
ATTCAACCTATGTACGCCATTAACTACCCTTAATATATTTGAAATTACTTTTGCAGGTACAATATCGAAGTATTGGCAAAATTCCAAACACAGGGGATAAGGAGGGAAAGAAAAAACACATTCTACTATAAAAATAGAGGGAAACCAGTGTCCCTCAGCTAAAGAAAATAAATAAGAAGGACGAGAAGGTTCCTCCAAATCAACGCAAGAAGGAATCTCAAAATTGTCTCTAAACTTATCTAATGACTCGATAAGGTAAACCATGCTGGTTAAAGCAAAGAAAGAAGAAGGAAGGAAGAAATTCTTATAGAAGATTAAGGAATCAGCCAAGGAAGATAATAGAAAGAAATTTCATAAGAAGAAAAATGAGAAAACAAGGACTTTGGAAATAAGATGGCAAAAGGTAGAAGATAATCGGATTTTGCCGCGTTTATAGATACCGCCTCGAAAAATGAGAAAAGTAATTATCACAAGTGACGATGGTTGCATTATCGATGGATAATCAAAGGAAAAAGACGCAGATACCCAAGCAGTCATCAAAATTCAAAATATTTACAAATTTGCCAATTCACGCTCAAAACTATTACTCAATGTAGAAAATTTTTATAAGTGTTGAAGGTTTGTAATTAACCAAGACATGAGAAATATGCCCGAGCAACTTTTTGGGTAAAATATTCCACATTCTTGCATCCAACCTCAACTGTGAAACATTGGGGGCTTATGTTCGTACAAAAACTAGTCAGCTGACGTGGATCAATTATATAATGACACTTGCCATACAACATGGCACACGTTTAAGTACCGAGCTACTCCATGCACCGAGCTACTCAGCGTACCGAGCAACTTATTGGGAAGGCCAAACGATCAGACAGATTCAATGTTTATTGTATTACATTCATTCCTTACCATGTACAAATGTATACGCCTATTCCATAAAGTAAAACTATCTACTCACATTGACAGCCCAAGGGTTATAAATACATTGTAATACACTCTCAGCAGGGTAAGCTAACCAAGAAAACATAATTGAGATCAAGGCAAGACACCCAGTAATACAAAACAGTGGATGCAGGCCATTTCGTTAAGGATGAACCACTTTAAAAACTCTCATGTCTTATTTCTTTACTCATATTTATCTGTGATTAATTAATTAGATCAAATCTAGTTTTTTACATCAAGATTAAGTAAGGTGGAGTTCCTATCGTCGATCCCTCACTTCCATATGAGGAGGGTAGGGAAGATGTCAAATGTGGAGTAGTTGACAACAACGGAGGAGGAGCATTAAAAGCTCGACACGATAAGGTAGATGCCTATGACTATATGGACTTTGTAGGCAGTTTCTAAATCCCATTGTCGATATGTGACATGAAGGGCATGCCCCCTCCATCGGCAGAGACAGGGGTGGTAGTAGTGTGTCGGGTTCTTCGGCTCAATCATCAGGGAGCAGTCCAAATGATTTGGGGTCTCCTCCTCTTCAATATTATTCTATGTCCTCTTACTGCATTAAGCTTGGTGGGGCCTCCCCTTCTCTATGCCTCATCTTCCTCTGGTGATGATAAACAGCATCCCTCCTTTTCTAAAGGTGGATATCCAGTTAGAGGTATAATATTGTATTTTCTCTGTGACACCCCGCTTAAAATAATAGCGGGTGGCCATCCCTATACTACATTAAATTATGAATCTCAGATGGCTCATTCTCAGCATCAACAGACTATACTAAAATTGATAAGGCTAACTACTCGAAACTATCAAAGCGGATGCCAAAATATAATAAAAACATAAAATGGAATTCAAACCAACAATGAAAATGACTATTGACATGGATTAAGAATATACATGCTCGACATGAAGAAAGAACATACTCTCAATACATTATGAGTACATACAAAAATATACCCGAATAAGATGTCGGGTCACAGATAGTACAATAACCATAAGAAAGAAATATAAATAGCTATAAATAAGTCTTGGGTGTAAACCCGATGTACAACATGAATCCTATCTAGATTTACACAGGAATAGGAAGCGACTATGATCTAAATCCCGCAACAGTCTGCAACTGCCACGGCTCCCAAGACTCGGGATAGAAAAGCATCCAGTATCCATGCGGCGAGACACCTGTAGTACAATATATATATATATATATATATACATACATACATAGCCAAAGAGAGAAATAAACGGGTCATAGCTTGAGGTGTAAAAATATTTAACAAGTGTTAACCGTGCATAATAAATATAAATGCACTATTTCATAATTTAAGTGGAGTCGCACTCTCGTGAAACCCCCAAACTCACCTCTCGTCTACAGCGCGCACCTAATCGTGTCCTGGGACCTTAATTAAGTTACCCCACTCATTTTAGGACAACCTACCTGACCATACGCACAGCATATACCCTTATGACCTTCCATCCTAACATAACCCAAGAATCCTTTCCATTCTAATCACACCTAAATATATATATACACATTTATGCCTTACTAGGCTCTCGTGATTCCATTTATTAATTTAAACCAGTTATAGTCTTAATAAATCACACATTAACATTAAGCTTCAATATAAGAGTTTATTCTCTAAATAACATACATTCTAGTACTAATCCTACTAACCCCCCGATACACTACTCCTTGACAATGTTGATTGTAGGGATCCATTATCTCCACACAAATCCTACTACTACAACTACCAAATTATGGAGTACTATCTAAAAACATAATTAGAATCTTTATTAAATCCGTGGGTCGATATAATCGCAATTGTCAATAAGTACGATCCTTCGATCCCAATGAACTAGTACACCAAAATCACCCAAGATGTACATCATAGAATCTTCATATCCTCTTCACCTATAGGATATATAAATATATATTTACTCTAAATATATATAAGAAATCATTCATTCCTATAACCACGTATACATAACACACATAATGTACACTTTGCAATACACATAACATAAACGGCTATAGGATTCCAAAATACTGCACCATGCTATCATCTTCCAGGAACTACTCATTTTCTCCAGGGGCACCACCTATCGGACTATTATCACACCGCCATGCTGACAAAATCAATCATAACGTATGCGAAGCGGTAATTGTTTCTAACCGACAAGTGAGAACGACTCATACCCAAGACTTCTCACCCCCATAAATACAAAATCACACAAATAATAATGGACGACTATGACCCGGGGAATATCCACACCCTGCTCGTCAAGCCAAGGGCTCACCCTTATCGCGCAACTTCCCATGATAGCATGTGTCGGGTATGCTTCACATCATAAGTATATATATCATTCACACTATATATATATATATATATATATATATATATATATATATATATATATATATATATATATATATATATGATCACATCATATAATCAAACCATCACGGACGGTATAGATGTCCACGCCATATGTACACACATATATACATATCTACACACACACACACACACACACACACACACACACACACACATATATATATATATATATATATATATATCCACATATACACATATATACACACTATTTCTCGTCTGTATGTACAAGATTTATAAACTCGGCTATAAGCATACATAATCCTCAATATAATAGCCGTCGTTCCGAGCGTATTCACTTAATTCGTTATATAAATACGATCCCTCACTTGAAGCATATTCATCCATTACCCCTATGATATGAATAGTCTTCCAATATATCCAACATTAAGGTTATCAACCCAAAGTTTAACGCATGTATCAAACACTACACATCCCATCTATATCTGAAAGCACATCGATATATCTAGTAATAAATCCGACTATTGGTATGCACATAACTAATAGTCTACGAACCTCAAGCTCAATCCTAAATTCATTCCATGATCACATCAATTATTAGAATCCCCATTGTTAATCACACACAGATACGTAAAAACTATCCCGACTAGATTTACAACACACACTATTCTAGTTGATAGTATGACCCAATCGCTCTCAATTCCGACTACGGTTCAGTTGCTCCTATGAACCCTTAACATTACCACATTTATGATATATTCCTTGAGTTTATCATCACTAAGTATACGTGACCTCTATCTCTCATTGGTATCCAAATCATATCTTAAATAGAATCCTATCGCTATAAGGATTCGGCACAAATATCGGCCTACAATGTCACGCCATACCCTCACCACTCTCCCAAAAAGTCCTAAACCTTAAATCATATATAAACTCACTTATGACCTCTAAATAGAACTTCCATCCTCAACGAGATTCCCCACTATACCTTGAAACATTTGTTATTAATACACACATAAACACAAAGAGACTATCTCTACATTTTATAACTATTTCATGAGATCCCACCCCTATCATATTAAGAGAATCCATCAATCAATTCAGTCCCATAATCATTTTATTACTAAAAAAGTAATCCTACCCTCAAAAATTCAATTCTTACATAGGTTCGAAAGCCCCTATTCATCCTAGAGCATGTATTCCCTTAATATACTATCATAACCCTCCATACTAAGTCCATTAAGAAATCCCCTAAGAATAAAACCCAAAAGAAAAGGGATGAAAGAAAATCCCCTTCTTACGATAAAAACAGAGGACCAGTCGATCGGTCCTAGACCCCCAACCGACCGCAGGTCTACAATTATGCCCTATGAAGAATGAATTAAGCTTTTCCCTTGAGGCGCGGTCGATCGGTCCCCTGGACGTGGTCGACCGACCATACCAGATATCTTGGCCTTTTTCCACTTTTGAATAAAACCCTAACTTTCCATACACCCAATTTATCCACTATTAACTATTAATCTTCCACCCAATTAAATTCCCAACATCAAAACTCATATAGAAATCAACCCCACTCAATATACAACCTTAAATCTAAGCATAAGCATCAAATGCAAGATAAAATACCCAAAAGCTAGGTTTTGACAAATAACCCAAAATCCAATTCTTTTGCCCACAATTTATGAAATAAAATACACAAATGAATTATTTAGCAAGATTAAACAGTGGCCTCGAAATCGTAGTGGTTGAATCGTCCTCGAGATCGTGTGTTGGCCGGAGTTTCCAAGCTTTCTCCTCTCTCTTTCTTCCTTTCTTATTCTTTCTCTCTTTCTTCCTATCTCTATGCTTTTCTCTCTTTATCACAAATGAGATAAGGCTTATCCGTAACCCTCTTAAACCTATAAAACACAAGTCCCAATTTTAAATGGTAATACACACTTTAAATGACTCGTTTACTCCAATTCGAGTCAAACTAACTTAAAAATATTCGGGGAACAAAATAAAACCCAAGGACAATCATTTGACTATCTCTACCCATCCAGAACCAATGGCGCACTCAGAATTCTCATCCGAAACACTTTATAACATCCTCAATTTTTGGACCTCAATTACCAAATTTTAAAATTCTCCAATTTAAATAAATTTTATTTCTCCCGAAAATTTAATTTCTCAGTACCAAAGTCACGGGGTATTACATTCTCTTAGTTTTCTGCACTTTGATCCCTGACATTCTGATTTCTATATATATTACTCATTTGAATTCTTTGCTTGATCCTTCTCTTCTTCCAGACTATTCTTGTGTCGACGTCTTAGCTATCGGACATCTGATATTGAATGGCTTTCATGGTCGAGTGAGTGAGGATGATGACTTGATCTTGAGTTGCACCACCAAAGACTGTTGATGATCGTGAGGTGGTCTCGATCTCTAGAAGCGGTGGGTCCATTACTCGTCGTCACAACATGTGCATTTGTTAATCCCCATGAGGCTATTATTAGGGTTAGGCTAGGGTTTAGAATGTCTGAGATGAGCCCTGATAATTTTAGTCTTTTTTTTCTTCTTTTTCCTGAAAAATGTACATGGAACAATAAAAAAAATGTATATAAAATGATGCATTTTTCATTTCGCGATCATCTTGAATTAATTATATATATATATATATATATATATATATATATATATATATATATGCACTTTTAGCTTCCCACTAGGGGATTTATTTTGAAAAGTAAGAAAATGTATTTAAAACTTTAAATATGTGATTTTTTTATTATTTATAGAAAGAAATGTCCAGAACGCCCTTTTGTAAAAAGTTAAGTTTGAAAGGGGTTTATTTGTAAATAAGGAAATTAAATAACAGAAAGGGTAATATTTTTAAATAAGGGGTGCTGACCATCATACCCCTCGGCCTACCTATCACCACATCAGTACATGCATAGAGTTTCATTTAAACTTTATTGTACTTCTGGTGAACCCTCGGTACTAGGATCCCGTTGTTGTAGTTGCAGACTCGTGATATCTGTCTTTTGTGGATATTTTCAAGTATAAAAGGGAAATTAGGGTAAAGGTTTGAGACACACCATACCTTTCTTTATTTTTCTCTTTCATAGAGCTCTTATCTTTACCAAATGTTTTTTATAATGACAAATATGTTTGTTGCGTACCTAGAAGTCCTGTAAGCCATGTGCTTGTAATGTCAATTATAAGGATTTTGGTTTGCACCCTGCCACTTTGTAGCGTTACCACTCAATCATTTGGAGTTTATTGGAAGTTGATTTTCTAGTTGGGTACCTAGAGGATGATATGTTCCATTTTGAGCTGGACGAAGTATGCCCATCTTACGAAGAATTATTTTCCTTGTTGGGTGTTGATCCTCGATTATTTTCCACTTTGCTCGACTTTTTTTGTTCTCCTCGAGTGGTTAGGGATAAATTTCTAAACATCTCCCCTTATGTTGCTCGACCTATGGTGTGTGTAGGAGCTATTAACCTCAATAAAGTGCTTGATCCTCTACATTAAAGAGACTTAGTGACAATAATTCTATCGGCATAGTGGCCTTGTGCTTGACTGTTAAAATACTCTTAGTGACAGGAGATCTAACTACGGACACCCAGGTGGCTACCATAGTATTATGGATGAGTTATTATTAAAACCATGATGCTACCACACTGGCAGAGACATGGAACAGTCTTGAGGACAGAATAGAGGGTCGATTTACCTTCCTGTGAGGCAACCTCGTGATGTTGTACTTGTGGTTATCAGAGAGAATTCGTATAGTTCCACACCGTGAGTATCCTTTGACTGGAATTACATATTTCTTTTTGCAATATTTTAAGAATTTTGGTCCTTCTATAAAGAACTAGGTTGATTATTTCTTAGATAATGGAGATAGATATCTCCATTGGTTCATACCATGGTGGGGAGAATTCTAGCCCATTTTGTAGCTAGACGACTTTCGTTATGCTCGACTCGTGGATCTCCAACAAAAAAATTTACGCGTTAAGTGGGCTGGGAGAAAATTGTCTTGTCGTGAATAACCAACATTTTTCCTATGGTAACAACATAGGTCATCTACTCGTCCGACCCAATCTGAGGGGGCAGCTGGGATAATATTAAGGGATTATCCATGGTGGTTTTGAAAGGATTTTGTTATGAAGATTTATGGTGAGGAAACAGTGCATAGATGGCTTGTGATGCTTAAGGACGTATAAGATGGTGATGTGGTTTCTTCCAAGCTGTTTAAGGCATATTACCACTTTCATATCATGAGGATAAGTAACCATAATTGGGATTTCTAGGGACCTCCGCTAGATAACAACAACTACGATGATGATGGTGTGGGGCCTTCTGGTACTTGAGATGGATTCTCTATGAATCTTGTGGGTGTAGGTTTGGGTGTTTGATGGTTTGGCTTGTAGGCTTATGTATTTATGTTTGGTCGTGGATTTGGGAAGGCTATGTTATGTGGTGGGTAGGTGTGTACGTGATAGGTAGGGGTTTATACACGTATTTGTGACTTTCTTATTACTGATGCTTTGTGTAATTTCCACGTTTAAAATAAAAGATGAAATAAATAATGATTTTTACATATTTTTAGTGCCTATGGGGAAGAATTTTTTCAATTAGAATTATCTATATTGATCACTAAGTCATACATAATCCTTTTGTTCATTTAAAAATGATGAGAGAGACTAGTGCTTTTATATGGAAGAGAAGAATAGTATTTTATGAAAGAGAGAGAATTGTGACCAATGTTACTTTGTGGGCTGCCTACGTACTACTATGGGGGTAATACATTTTTTTGCATGTTTTGAAAGAATTCTAAGAGCATAAGGCCCAACATAGTTCTTACCAAGGGAGGGGAGAAGAGAGATATTTGTCTTAGAATAAAATGTATGTGAGAAGTTTGTAGTACAACGAGCGTCAGATCAAGGGTAAGATTTCTTGGGTCGTATCAAATTGACTAGATGTATAATTTATTCTCCATTAAGGTTTGTGATCATAGTGGCACCACCTGAAAGAATTTTCTTTATGAGGTACGATCCACTTTAATTGGGCTTTAATTTTCCTATTGGGTTCCAGATAGGTTCTATAATTTCCTTGAGAGGTCGCCTTCTCAAACGCCGCAATCTTTGACCTTTGTGTTAAAGGATCACGTAATGCAGTAGTGATACCCCTATATGTGGTATAAACTATTTAGTCTCTTTTCATCCAAGAGTGCGGGCTCTTCATAATGACTTTGTTTCCAATCAACTTTTACAAATTAACTTTTAAGCATGATATGTAGGGATGGAATAATAAATTCAAAAAATAAGACTGCCTCCATATTGTATACTAGGGAGTATGGGTAGCCCCAGTGGGTGTTATAAATGATGTACGGTATCCCCAAAGGACATAGGGGATTCAATCATCCCAATCCCTACAACTTTTCGTCACTTTGTTGATAATGGATTTGAGGCTTTTGTTAGCAACTTCAATAACTCTATTAGCTTACGAGTGGTAGGGAGAATTGTTTTCCTCTAAATTATATATTCTTCGACCACTTCTGTTACTTTATCTTCAAAATAAATCCTATTACCTAATATCATCTTATGAAGGACCTCATAGTGACAGATGATATTCTTTTTTACGAACTTCGAAACTTTCTTTGCATTCAATACCATATATGATTTGGATTCAAACTATTTGATAAAATAGTCAGTGGCAACAAGAACGAATTCATGCCCATTTAATGCTTTTGGGGTGACTTTCCCAATGATTTCAATGCCCCAAGTTGAGAAGGGATAGGGATAGGTCATATTATAAAACTCTCGGGGAGCTAAGTGCTAAATATTAGAGTATTGCTAGCATTTAAGGCAACTTCTAACATAAGCATCGCAGTTTTGAACCATAGTAGTCCTATAGTATCATTATTAAACAATCTTATCGGCAAGTATATGACCGTTCATGTGAGATCGACATTCTCTGCTGTGGAATTTTTTCACCACTTCTTCAATGTTATCTAATGCTATGCATTAAAAATGTGTTCCATCAAATTTCTCGTGAAAATAACCTTGTCACAAATGATGCACTGATATGTAAGTTTACGGAGGGTCATGTAGTGTCTCATATCAGTCCGTTGATGATATCAACCATTCTTGAGGAGGCACTAAATATCTTAATACCATGATCCAAACTTGTCAAAATCTCCTTCTGCAGAGATCCCTATGTTGTAACAATGAGTTGGGATGGATTTCTTCTGAAGTTGAAAGGGGGCCATTATTATTACCTCGGACATGTTGACCATGAAGTCCAAGGTTTCCAATGCATCGATAAAACTATTTCTCAAGAGAAAAAGGTAGTGGAAGGTAACATCCTAAAGTTGGAAAACAAGTTCTTTAAAGTGAGCGTGAAAGGGTAGGAGTCACTCATCTTTGACTTTCCATTTTTATAGGACTTATCCTATGATGAGGATTAAGTCTCTATAAACGTCGAGGTATCAAATTCCTTTCTCAAGAGAAATCTTAAGGCTTATTGTGCATGTTTCATATTCCATCATGTTATTGGTGCAAGGGAAGTCCATATTGATGGAGATGAGAGTGTGAGAGTCATCAGATGAGATTAAAAGTATCATAATTCCATATTTCTTCTTGTTAACAGCTTTATCAAATAACTTCCATCGGAGCTCTTCATGATAAATGCAAAGAATATCCTCATTTGAGAATTTGAAAATTCATGCATTGTCTTCCCCCATAGGATTTTCGGCTAGGTAATTAGAGATAGATCTTCTTTTAATAGCCTTTTATTTGACATAGGTGATATCGAACTCGACTAGCCATAACAACCAACGAGCTATAAAGCTTGACAGTGTGGGATTTTCTAGTAGGTACTTTATGGGATCTATTCGAGACACTAACTTGATAGGGAACACAATCATGTAGTTTCGAAGTTTCTGAGTGCCCCAAACTAGGGATTCACACGCATTGTCCAATGCAGTGTAATTTATTTCATACCCTTCTAGTTTTCGACTAGCATAGTAATTCGATATTTTCTTACGTAATTCTTTAATGCCTTGAACTAGCATATCCCAACCCTAGTGTCGATAATAGTAAGGTACAAGAGAAGGGGGATATAAATTTATGGTGGCATGAGCACCAGGGGTTAGGTAAGGTATTATTTGACTTTGTCGAAGGCCTCTTGACATGCCTCATTCAAAAATTTAATCGTGTCCTTTCGAATGAGCTTAAAGATGGCTCGCAGAAGGAAATTATGAAAACGTGACTGTGTGATAATTGATTAAATTTGCAAATTTCTAAACTAGCACACTTATTTAATTAGATTCTATTCTTAAACATCCCTCAAACAAACAACTGTGTGTGAGCGTGTGTCAAATCATAAATAAATAAAGCAAGTGACACAAATATTCAAGAAAAATCCCCGAAGGGCAAAACCTTTTATTTCTAGAACTTTGAATAATATATAAGACCATTGACTTACATACAACCTTATAATCGCCCACAAGTGTAACGCATGGTGTCTTCAACAAACTTTCAAAGCAACGGCTAGAAATATCGTCGGCTGGAATCTCCCGCAGGAACTCCAGGTGGTCAGCAATGAAAAAGAAAACGACTTCTCCACAAGGGTTAAACAAAAGCAACGCAATGTTCTTGGGTTACAAAAGATTCACAAAAGTATGTAGGAATTTTGGTGTGAATCAAATATGAGTTTTGGAAATAAAAAATATGAAGACTAGAGATAATAGAACTCTCAAAAACGTCTCTCCAAGTCTTGCAAAATAACTCCCCCCCCCCCTTCCCAAGTTGGTTTTTATAGGAAACCAAAAGGAATTTTAAGATTTTCGAACACTTGCCAGCGTTAGGTAACCCAACCCGGTTCTCTTTTACCCCGAACCGGTTCACCCCCCGAACTAATTCACAGTGCAGTTCGCGATACTTTGCTGTATTGGGGCTTAAAAACACAACATTCTCCATAAGGGATTTTCTCAGAATTTTCTCAATTTTCAAAGGTCCATAACTTCTTCACCGTAGCTCAGATTGAGGTGACGTTTCTTCTAATATCTTCGTGGCATCGAGCTCTTCAACTTTCCAGCTGACCAATCCTTCGTACGATGGCTATAAAATTACCAAAGTGCCCTTGAACTTTGCTATCTTGCCTTTTTTCACTGTTTTGATTTCTCTAGCATACCACTTGCATAAAGTCCCTAAAAACGTGGAGCGTGAAGTTTTTGAGGTAGATGTGGGACACATAATGGAGATGATGAATGCTTGATTCTCGGAATTTGATTAAAGGCCATCATGTGAGATTGTGAAGTGACGTGCCTTTTGTAGCAGCGTACGATATATACAAATGTAAGATAACGAACATGAGAAATATGTCCTTACAAATCTCCCCCTATGTCTATGCCGGTACAAAATAAAAAAATCCAAATTATCAAATATCAAATTGCCTATACAAATCTACCCTCCCTTGAACCCAAAATTGGAAAGATAAAAATGAGTAAGTCTTCATCGTTTGTTCTTCAAATCTTTAAAATCTCAAATCTTTTCTCATCAGGGTGTGCAGCATATGATCATCAATGTAGTACCTACACACATGAGATAAAGAAAATACCACATGACGTATCGAGTTTGAAATGATATAAACATTGTTAATTCTAACTCCCCCATAATAGGATAATTCGTTCTCCCCCTTTTTATTATGTCCCCAAATAGACAAAAGAGAATAAAAAAATCAAACAAGCAAAATCGGGGTGTCACGGTATTCAAAACAAGGCATCAATCCAATGGCAAACGTGCTCTTGAAAAGCGATACTAAAAAAAATCTTCACAAACTATTTTTGAATTTTTCAATTTTTTCATACAAAAATAAGATACTAAAAATCACACCATGGATTTAAACTAAAACAACCAAGTCATGGAAACGGAATGTATGGGTGTGAACACATTCGATAGGTAAATCAACTCAATCAATCATATGTGCACGATGCATACGTGTACTCCTAACGAATGAACCTAAAAAGTATCCTTAGGTGTAAAAATTGTTGAATTTAGATGACATCGTCTAATGCAAATCAACAAATCAAAGTCAAAGTGATATTACACCAATAACATCCAAAACTATGTAGCGCATTTTCAAAATTTTCAAGGACGTACAAACCCGCTTTAATTCTCCATCCGAACTCCCTCATATATATTTTCTTTTAGAGGTGTATAAACTAAATCCTAAAACTTTGGAGAATTGGTGCAAAAACCTAATTGGCCCATAATTGGCATGAATTTCTTTTTATTGCCTTTAAATTTTTTTCGGGCTCTTTTAAACCTCTTTGGACCCCGGATAATAAAATTCCTCCATTTTTTAGGTCCAATTTAACGATGGCTTAGTTTTCACAAAGGCAAAAAGAACCTTTCACAACCCTTCCCCATTTTCAAATAAAGCACACAAACACACAAAACGGTTCTTATATGCACAATTTTCTAATCAAGTTTTATCGTGCTTGGTTCGTTTTTAAAGACAAGATTGAAGTGAAAACACCCAATCAACATGTGATAAGACAAGCACAATAATCAAACAAATTCGTGTATGTGTGCAATAAAGGAAATTATGAGTCAAACAAGTAGGAAGTAAAACTTAATTACATCTTAATGACTCTAAACATTATAAAGCACATGGATGAATTGACCTATTGTCTCAAAACATTATCAAATAGTCACATGAAAAATGGAATGATGTTGTGACTCGGTCATCCTAAGTGTCCATCCATAAACGGTGCAAACAAACTACAAAAATCTTTTTGGATTTTGTAAAAAAATTTATCAAAATAAAATTTGTTTGTATTTTTCAAAAAATTTCAAAAGCAAAAATTTATACAAAAAGTACATGTCAACACACTAGCAAATAAATATCATGAAACCACAACTAGTGTATGACAAACATGTAAACACAATCATCTATATGATATGGCAACAGAAGAATCATGTGCAAGAAAATGGGAATTAACTTGTCTAAAACTAGTGACTCTAAAAGTGATTTTCTTACCGAAATAGATGTGAAACGTCATGTCGGGGATTTGGGAACCACGGGAACACTAGACATAAACTTCCTAGGAAATTTTCGAAGATCAAAATAAAAACGCCTAAGGTGACCTTTCCTACCACAATATGAATATGTGTAAACGGGTGGAACGACACCTATGGATTGATCTTTTCTAATATCCTTGAATTTTGTTGATCCTCTAAAACAAATAATGATTTTGTCTTTAGCACTAGAAGCATGAGAACAAGATGAGCCACTACCATCAATATCAAACCTACTCGAGTCTGTCAAATCATCTTTTTACTTCAAAATTTTTTACTCAATCAAAGAATTAGACTCTTCCAATTTAAGGGACTCCTTCTTCAAATTATCAATCAAACCTAGAAGGTTATCTCTCTCCCCCTAAATTAAAGAATTTTTTTTTCTAAGAGTCTCTTCACGTGCCACAAATTAATTCATTAAAATATTGTTGTCCTCTTTGGTACAAACACAAACCATCGAATTTTTAAAGTCCTCTAATTCTTCTTCTAAAAATAGGACCCTATCATCACTTCCTTCTTGGACAATTTTAAAGTAACAAAGTCACGGTCCAAGGAAATAAATTTCTCACGATAAAAATCTCTTTGATTTTGAACCGTTTGCAAAAGATCCATCGCAGATTTAAAACGAGAATTTTCTTTTTTCAAAACTTTAGTTCCGTTGAAAAGATTGAAATTCACAATTTTTAAATTTCCAGCACTGTCGTGAACTTTTTCAAAAATAGGCTCCTCATTAAATGGGCGTTCCATTGAAAAATTGCGATTTTTTCACAAAATAGATTTTTCAAAAAAAATCAATATCACACGATTTTACGGAAAATATGTATACGCGATAATTTAGCACAACCCGCTCTGATACCAATTTGACGACGTGAGAAGTCAAATTGTATCAAAATAAATAAATCCTTGAAAAAATAATTAGGATCACGCGATAAATTAGCGTAACTCGCACTGATACCAATTTATGAAAACGTGACTGTCTGATAATTCATTGAATTTGCAAATTTCTAAACTGGCACACTTATTTAATTAGAGTCTATTCTTAAACATCCCTCAAACAAACAACTGCATGTGTGCATGTGTCAAATCATAAATAAATAAAGCATGTGACACAAATATTCAGGAAAAATCCACAAAGGGCAAAACCTTTTATTTCAATAACTTTGAATAATTTACAAGACCATTGACTTACATAAAACCTGATAATTGCCCACAAGTGTAACACACGGTGTCTTCGTCAAACCTTCAAAGCAACGGCTAGAAATATCATCGGTTGGAATCTCCCGCAGGATCTCCAGGTGGTCAGCAATAAAGAAGAAAATGGCTTCTCCACAAGCGTTGAACAAAAGCAACGCAGTGTTCTTGGGTTCCAAAAGATTCACAAAAGTATGTAGGAATTTTGGTGTGAATAAAACATGAGTTTTGGGACTCAAAAATATGAAGACTAGAGCTAATAGAACTCTAAAAAACATCTCTCCAAGTCTTGCAAAATAACTCCCCTGAAGTTGGCTTTTATAGGAAACCAAAAGGAATTTTAAGATTATGGAACTCTTGCCAGCGTCAGGTACCCCGAAATGGTTCGCATGTATGCCGAACCGGTTCTCCCCCCGAACCATTTCACAGTGCGGTTCGCGATACTTTGATGGATTGGGGCTTAAAAACACATCATTCTCAATAAGGTATTTCCTCAGAATTTTCTTCATTTTCAAAGGGCCATAACTTCTTCACCGTAGCTCAGATTGAGGTGTCATTTTTTCCACTATCTTCGTGGCATCGATCTCTTAAACTTTACAATGGATCGGTCCTTTATACGGTGGCTATAAAATTACCAAAGTTCCCTTAAACTTTGATATCTTTCCTTCTTTCAGTGTTTTGACTTCTTTAGCGTACCACTTGCATAAAGTCCCTAAAAATGTGGAATGTGAAGTCGTTGAGGCAGATGTGGGACACATGATGGAGATGATGAATGCTTTATTCCCAGAATTTGGATAGATGCCATCATGTGAGATCGTGAAGTGACGTGCCTTTTGTAGCGGCGTACGACATATACAAATGTAAGATGACGGACATGAGAAATATGTCCTTACAGAAATCAATTGGTTGATAAATATGCTAATGTATTGGAGTTTGACCAAGAAACCATGAACTTCTTTTTCCATCTGAGGAGTTGGAATTTTGAGGATTACTTTGAGTTTAACAGGTCCTGCTTCAATCCCTCTTTCGTTGACCATGAAGCCAAGGATATTAACATTTGTGACATCAAAAATGAATTTTTGCTAGTCGAGGTGCATATGATACTTCCATAATTGTTCGAAGAACTTCCTTATAGAAGGAACATGACCTTCTTAAGTTTTGGATCTTATGACTATATCATCAACATGGACCTCGACCTCTTTGTGGATAAGATCATGTAGGATGGTCATAATTTCTCTTTGATATGTAGCCCCATTATTTTTAAAATCGAAAGGCGTGATAATGTAGCAAAAGGTACCACACAGGGTGGTAAAATAAGTTTTTTCTTTTGGTGGTCGAGATGCATCTTGATCTAATTATACCCCGCAAAGCCGTCGGAGAATGACTTAAGGGCATAGCTGGAAGTATTATCGATTATCATATGAATATTAAGCAAAGGGTAATCGCCATTCGTAGAAGATTTGTTTAGATCCCAATAGTAGACGAACATGCTGACTCTTCTCGCTAATTTTATCATAAGAACAATGTTAGTAAGACAAGTTGGATGCTCGACCACATAGATGAAAGCTACGTTCAATAACTTAACCAATTTATCTTTCGCTTTAAGGGACCACTCGGGTCGGAGCTTTTTTAGTTTATGTTAGATAGGCTTGTATTCGAAATAAATATGTATCTCGTGTTACACGATTTCTTGGTTAATGCTAGGCATATAACTGTTAGACCATGCGAAGACATCCACGAGTTGTTTTAGAAAATATTTGAATTGTGACGTCTTATGTGCGTTAAGGGTTATCCCTATCGCAATATCGTGTGAAGTGATACTAGATGTAGACATCCCATCCTATGACCCCATTAGAACCTCCTTAGGTCCCAAGCACTCACTCATTCGCTGCAAAGCCTAGGTCATACTTCCAATACTAATTTAGAGGCCACCAGGCTCTCCCGGGCCCCATTTGACTTCGATTAACTTTCTCATCTGAGAAAAATTTTAATAAATATTATAAGGTCTCCGAATCTCCTTTTCAACGATCTACCTCGTGCACGACTCGTCTTTATGATTTGAACAAACTGTCCATTTTACCATCAAAAACTAATCTGGAGGCCACCGAGTGCACCCAGGCCCTGTTTGACATTGATCAACTTTCTCGCCTAAGTGGAATCTTAATAAATATTTAAAGGGTCATAAATCCCCTTTCCAAAGGTCCACCCTGTGCGCAAAATGGCCTGACAATTCGGACGAACGGTTCGCTTTCCCCATAAAACTAATCTGGAGGCCATCGAGCGCTCCTGGGCCCCGTTTGACTTCAATTAACTCTCCATATTGAGTGAAGATAATGAATATTTGAAGTTCTCAGAATACCCTTTCAAACGGTCTGCCATATATGCAAATCAACCTTATATTACAGACAAATGACCCATTTTACTCCAATGGATCACCGGGTGTTTCTGGGACCCATTTGACCTCAGTCAACTCTTCGAAATGAATGAAGTTGAATGAAATATCAAAGGGCACTGAATAACCTTTCCAACAGTCTATTCCATGCATGATTCGGCCTTATGGTTCGTACAAAACAATCCATTTTCCTTTGAAATCTAGTGACTAATGGGTGCTTCTAGGCCCTGTTTGACCTCGGTCAACTCTCGGACTTAGGAGTAGCTCAATGGATTTTTAAAGGGATCTGAATATACTTTCCAACTATCCACCCCATGCGTAATTCTAACTTATGATTTGCATTTTATGATCCTTATCCAAAAAACCTGACCCAGACTGCCCAATTGCATCCTCATGGCCCTGCCTACCGGCAATGTGTCTAAGGTTTTTGACGATAGGCAGGTCTAAGACCCTACCGACTGGCGCCCCCTTTAGCCCTATAAATGGAGGCCATGACCTCACTTTGAAAGGAACCCATGAGCATCTCTCTCGGCAATTCAGAGAACATTATCTCGAATTCAGAGTTGTTCTTTTCCTAAAAATTCCATTTCCCACATTCCTTCCATCCTTTTCATACTTCATGTCGTAAATTCCCCCATCTCCTTATACCACCATCACCTCGTTGCGAGATCAGCGCATCAACAATTAAGATCCACTTCAAGTCTTCATAAGGAGATCCAATTATCCATCCTCATCTTTAAATTCTATTGTTTTAGCATTAGTTGCTTTATTTATACTGTAGTGCTTTATTTCATTACATCACATACCTTAATCTCAAACTTTTATTAGTTTTTTCACATACTTTATATTCATAAAAAAATCAAAAACAAGAAAAGAGAGTTTATCAATAAATTCTAAAAGAGGGATTATCACTACACATCCTCACACTTAAAGCACGTATATCCCTACACACATATAAGAGCAATATCTCATTCTATTTTATGGGTTAAAACCCACCCTTTGTTATCTTCGAACTACAAGGACTTTGATTCCCCTTGGCCTACATAGACATCTTGGGTAATCCTGAGTTTTGAGTCCTCACTCGTGCTCATTTGTCATATATATAATGAATGTCATATTCTTACGTGCTTATGTCTTGTCGATGTATGCATTCGTTCCTCCATAATGACTTATGATTCGGAAAATACTTACTTATATTTTGAATTATTATTTTTAGGAACACTCCTAAGGTGAATTCACTTCGTCCTTGTTCTTGACATGAGTTGAAAATTTCCGTTCTCCATCTATGTGATGCACATAAACACACACTTCACGGAGTCTAATAGAAGAATATTAACACATGCCCACAAGAGACCACAAGGCAGGATGGGTACCTAACACCTTCACATTCCATAAATTATTCCTCGGACCTTTGAACTATTTGGTTTTTCAAGCATCAGTATTGTCCTTGATGTCGTTCTCTTGAGGTGAAAACATTTCTTGTTCCTGTTTTGTGAAAAATAGGCTAACGACTCTATATCTACATATTATCCCACATTGATGACGACCGAGTGACCCAAGAAAAGGCACAATCCCACGGACACGCGAAAGAGGGGTAAGCCCTCCCAGCGCCCCTCAAGATGGCCACAGTGGAGACTCCGCTGGGGACTTTTTAATAGGACTAAACTATTTTTCTGCATGGGTATTATTCTTTCTTGCATGTGTGCATATGCACCTACATGTATGTTCATTTTCCCCTCTATTTAACTTTTGTGTATATCTGCTTTATTTCTATGTCATTTTTCACTCATTTATACACTTCAAACACTTGTATATACTCTTCATTTACACTTCACACACTTACACTTAGCTTCACTTTTACTCACATGCTTAACACTCCACTTATAATATCATTTCTTGGGCATCAATAGCACACACCCATACTTCCCACACTTGTATATATCTCTATGCTCACTTACACATATCACACACCACTTGTAGTTGATCCATGTATATGCTCACTACTACACACGCTCATTTATATATATTCCCGTGTCATTTACTCACTCACCTATATCCATTCATAGTATAGTCTTCATGCTAGATTTACCTTTCATAATACTTGTATATGCTCCCATAGTAGTGTAGTTCCCTCTTTACTCATCATGCAAATAAAAAATAATCTCTCTTTCCATAATATGTTAATTAAGACTCATGCATTTTTGCACACTACATCACTAAGAGCATGGCAATATTGACCAAAATTTTGTCCCGAGCTGGGGGGATCACTTTATGATGGGTGCTGGTCCTGCAGGGCGCAGTTAGACTAAGTGATATGTCTCTCACCTTCCATTGGCCTTGTACCTTCGACATATATCAAACAATTTCCCCACATTGTATCGTTTGGCCGAGCTAACGATGAGAGATATGTAATAGGTAACTCGTTCACATACGTCGAGTATATCAAATTCGTTCTCATATGTACTGTGACCATGAGGTATATAGTGAGGCAATTCACATACACTTAGGTATATCAAATGGCTTTCACACACGTACTGATGAATGATTGCCCTTACAGGAAAGAGGTATATTATGGAAGTCATGCCAAAGGTGGGAACCTTCCACTAACCCAACAAATGCAGAAACCTCATATAGATGTCAGACCTAAGGCAATCATATTTAGTTTGTCGATTACCATGCGAAACTCTACCAAAGTTTCAGGTCGACACACGACCCAAATTTTTGCTCTATTTTTCCTTTTTCAAAATAGGCCCCTGTCCATGAGCCTGGAAACAAGTAAAACTATGTCTTACATATTTTAAACCCTATTTTCGGAGGCTCGGGTCCTTTTAGACATTTTTTCCTGCATTTAGGCAAACCTAATAAAGTGAAAACCTAAAACTAACACAAATAATAATAATAATAATAATAATAATAATAATAATAATAATAATAATAATAATAATAATAATAATAATAATAATAATAATAATAATAATAATAATAATAATAATAATAATCATATTGAAATTCCCCTCCTTTTTTCCTCCTTTTCAAAAACTAAAAATACTACAAACATTTTTTCCTCCTTCCACAATAATAAAAAAATTCTCCTTGCTTCTTTCAAAAATAAATCCGAACGATTTCCACTCTCAGGTCTATCACATCCCTGATTTTGGCATGACTCCTCATTGGTTTCGGTCTTCCATTAAACTGCCTCAAAGATTCGTTGGTTCTTATGCCACTTCATTTGAGTTTGGGATTTACCTTCATAAGATCTTCATGGAGAACACTGACTAAGCACCAAATGTGTAGACCGATCTGATGACTGCCTTAGCCTAACTCAGTGCCAAGATTGACAACTTTCAAATTGAGGTCCGTGGAATGTAGTGAAACCCACCCCAGATTCTTGAAGAACTCGAGGTTCTCTTTCCTGGTGTCATGGGTCCACCCGATCCCTAACCTATCTGGGTCCCATAAGAGTACCAACATGCTCCCTGTGACTCACCTGTTAATGGTCCACCGCTATAGACACCCCATTCTAGCACCCCCTAACCTCTCCTTAGGTCCCTAGCACCTTCGTTCATCACTACAAACCTAAGTCATACCCCGAGTACTGACCTAGAGGCCATCGAGCACTCCCAGGTTCCTTTTGACAAAAAGTCCAACTCTTCAGCTCAATTGAGATTGAATAAATATTCAAAGGGCATTGAAACCCCTTTCAACCGGTCAGCCCCGTGCACAATTCTGACTTACGGTGAGAACGAATGACCCATTTTCCCCCGAAACTTGATCAAGAGGCCACCGGATGCTCCCGAGCTATTTTTGACCAAAGTTAACTCTTCAGCTCGATCGAAACTGAATAAATCTTCAAAGGTCATTGAACCCCCTTACCAACGGTCCTCTCCGGGCCCAATTCTGACTTACGGTACAGATGAACGATCCGTTTTACTCCGAAAGGTTATCGAACGCTTCTAGGATATGTTTGTCCAAAGTCAACTCCCTAAACTGAGTCAAACTCTTTGGAATATCGAATTTCATCTCCTAACCTTTCCAACGGCCTGCCCCATCACGATTCTGCCTTACCATGCGGTCGAACGAACCATTTGCGTCCGACGATCCCCCGTCTAAAGGACCGATGAATGCTTCCGAGCCACATTTATCCCAAAGACAACTCCCGGACTCGGGAGCAGTCCAAAGGACTTTTGAAGGTCTCTAAAGTACCTTTCTATAGGTTTGCCCCATGCACTATTCGAATCAAAGGATTTCATTTTACGACCATTTTTTTTAAAGAACCTGAAAGAGACTACCAAGCGACAGGTTCAGAATCCTGCCTATCGGTAGTGTGCCTAAAGACACCTACCGATTAGCAGGACCAGACCTATGTCGATTGGTAATTCCCTGGGCCTATAAAAAAGGAGGGTCTGACCTCATTTCAAAGGACCCAAAGATCTGAGATCCATCACTCTCAGCGAACTCAGAAAACCTCCCTCGAAGTCAGAGTGATTTCCACATCCAAATTCCTTTCCAACCTTCTTTTTTCATCATCCTTTTCATCAAACTTGGTGAATTAACTACCCTTCATCATCACCCAAGTTCAAGGGCTGCTCTTCAACATCCAAGATCAAGCTCAAGATCTATAAGAAGGTCCAACTTTCTCAACTCTCTCTTTAAATTATTCTAAAATTCGCATCAACTTGTTTTATTACTTGGCACTTTTATTCTCTTCATCTCACATATCCTAATATACTTTTTATTTAGCATTATTTCACATCTCTTATTTTCATATAAATAAAACCAAAAAAAAAGGGGGGTTTGCTCATAAATTCCAAACGGGAATTCTCACACTTTTCTCATAACTGACACGCCATTTTACACACACACACACACATAAGAGAAATCCCCGATTAGATTTATGGGATAAACCCCACCCCTCGTTTTGTATACAAACTACGTGGACTTTGATGCCTCTATAGGCTACGTAGGCGTCTCGGGGTAAAACCCGAGACTCGATTCCTACTTTTTCCCTTTTTTTATTTTTCTAAATTCTTTAAATTAATTCTCTTAGATTCTATATATTTACATATACATATATTTGTTCTTAGTGGCTTATTACTCCACATGCGTTATCGTACCATTATAATGATCAACACAAGGATAATCGCGTAAATTTTATTTTCTAATACTACTTTTAGGAACATTCTTATGGATGACTCGCTTTATCTCTTCCATGATACAACTTGATGATTCCTATCTCCACTAAATATACACATGCACACATATCACGGGGAAATAGAGGAAAATAACAAGAATCCATGAGAGACCGCAAAGGCAGAATGGGTAGATAACATCTTCCCATTTCGTAACTTATCCTTCGAACCCTACTCGAATCATTTTTGGTTTCGTATGTATCAGTATGTCTTTGGATGTTGTCCTTCATAATGGCTCCACCTTCTTTTTTCTATTTTGAGTAAAATAGACTGGCGACTCCGTCTCTCTACATTTTTCATCACACACATCATCGACGACGGCCGAAGCGCTCCCGAGAGGGATGCGCGGGACTAAGATTCTCACCACGGAGATGAAATCTCCCCTCTCTCTCTCTCTACGAGGATTGGGGATGACCACAACTACTAACTCAACTCTTGATTTTGAACCTTGCCCAACTAGGGGCTAATCTTATAATACCCATGGATTTCAAAGATGAGGAACTGAACAAGGTCAAGTAAGACCTAAAAGTAGTGTCAAAGAAGTTCGACCAATTCAAGATATCAGGGAACTAGATAGAGTACACCCATATGTTTTCCTATCCCAAAGCTAGACTGCCAAAGAAGTTCAACATGCCAGACATAGAGAAATTCAAGGGAGGCATACCCCCAATTGTTCACCTTCGAAGCTATCACCGAGCCATGACCCTCCTTGGTTCCTCTGAAGATATAATGGCCCAGATGTTTTAGCAGACCTTGAAAGAAAGTGCCCTCCGGTGGTGTAAGGACATAATTTTATAAATGTCCAGGGTGGAATCTAGGAATTTTCTGTTTTCCCCAGATCACATTTTGTATGTCCGATACCACTACATTCGGCACGTCAACACGATCATCTTGGACGGCCTTAACTCGAATTCATGCATTCACCATCTTCACACGTGCATCATGCTACATTCGATGTGCTGCTCAACCCATTCCCACTACTCCACTACGCATTATTGGTAAAATGATTTATTGGAGTTGTTTATATATTTGCATAAATATTTGGTAATTTTTTAGAAAATATTTTTTGAAGTCTGAATTATTTTTTATCAAAAGAAGAAATTTTTCTAAGTGTAGAAGTGGACTGCCTCAGTCGACAAGCTCGTTCAAACGAGTTTGCAGTGTCGTTTGAGCGAGATAAGAATCTCGCGTGATATTGTTCGAATGACACGTGTCCTTCGTTCGATTGAGATGACTATCTTGTTCGAGCGACGTTGCTGCCTCGATTTTTGTATAAATACCTATTTGCATTCTACACGATTTTCTATGTCTTTTATGCACCAGTTTCTACGTTTTCACAGCCCAGAAAATAAATTTCACCTTTTAAGGTTTTATACCTTGTTTATTCACATAATCACTCCCATATATGTATGCGAATCTTTAAACCTTCAAGAGGATCATTTACTACTCATCTGGAGCATTTTGTGGAGGAGCAGTCTTCTTCTCTACTGCTGCCCTCCTGGAGTTCTTGTGGGAGATTCTAGCAGACGACATCGAAACCGATACCCAAGGGTATTCTGTATGTCATTCTTATTTTCATTGTAATCCGTGTAACTGTTACTTTACAAATTATAGTGAAAATAAAAGGTTTTGCCCCTTTGGGGGATTTTTCCTCACTTGTGTGTTTTTGTTTGTGATTGACGGTTCTTGCATGATCATATTGATTTCAATCACACCTAGATGCATGTTTTAGTATTGAACTGGAAAAACTGAATTCAATTCAATATTCTCTTTGTTTGAACGCACGCGCACTCTTCAAATTGGTATCAGAGCCGATTACACAATTCTACCGTGTAATTTTCTGCAAAAATTTTCTAAGATATCAATTTTCTGAAAAATTAATTTTTGAAAAAGAGCGTGTTCATAATAGAGAAATTATATAATAAAATTCCTGTTTTTGGCGGGACTAATTATGCTTACTAGAAAGCCCGCATGAAATCCACTTTAAAATCCATTGATGAAAGAGTTTGGATTTTGGTTGAAAGAGGGTGGACTCCTACCTCCATCACTTTTGAGAACGTGAATAGTTTAAAATCTGTGACTTCATGGACTGAAGATGAATTTAAATGGTCATATTTTAATTCTAAAGGTTTAAGTGCTATTTCTGGATCCATCACACCTGACGAGTTCCGGCGGATAATGATGTGTACCATGTCAAAAGAGGCATGGAATGTTTTACAACTTACCCGTGAAGGACTAATGTTGTGAAAGAGTCTAAACGGCAAAATTTAACAACTCAATTTGAAACCATAACCATGCTTTAGTCTGAATGTTTTGATGAATTTTATGCTAGATTGTCTGATATTGTTAACACTAGCTTTAATCTTGGTGAACACATTCCTAATGCTAGAGTTGTTAAAAAGATTCTAAGATCACTACCTAAGCATTTTATCCCTAAAGTCACTGTGTTAAATTCTATGGGTGATTTAAACATGCTTAAATTAGAGGAATTGGTTGGAGACTTACAAACCTTTGAAATTGACATGTTTCCTAAGTTTGTCAAACCAAAAGATAAGGGAATTGAACTTAATGCCCAGGAGAGGAAGAGTGAGGGGTCGGCAAAAAAAAAGGGTAGAGTCATCTAGAAAAAAGGGAGATAAAAACGTCGAATTCTGAGTGTGACCTTGTTTTAGATGATTCGTCTTTATTTGCTAAAAATTTCCAGAAAATTCTTAATTTCAAGAAAAATGGGAATTTCAAAGATAAAAAGAATTTTGAGAAAAATAGCTTTGAAAAGAAAAATGAAAAAGATTTTAAAGACCCTCCTAAGAAAGAAAGTGAGAGATATTATGAGTGCAACGGTAAGGGTCATAGAGCTTTTGAGTGTGCAATGAGGCTGAACTGACTTGCCAAAGAAAAGGGCAAAGCTATCCTTAATGATACTCTTAGTGA
The DNA here is from genome assembly GCA_949130495.1 of Sambucus nigra. Lineage (NCBI taxonomy): Eukaryota > Viridiplantae > Streptophyta > Magnoliopsida > Dipsacales > Adoxaceae > Sambucus > Sambucus nigra. The sequence goes on along the minus strand of OX422211.1, from coordinate 577,083,526 downwards.
CGACAGTGAGGTCGAGTCGGTGGATTATGGAGATGAGTCACCGCATGAGTGTAACTTCACCGCATTCATAGCTAGTCATGTGAGTAACTCTAGTGATCCTCGCGACGATGTGGATGCTACTCCACAGGGACACCTCAACAGTGAGAACGAAGAGAGTGAGGGGGAGGATGATGCAAGTGAGAGTGAGAGTGATATCCAACGCGCCTACGCTGAGTTATATTCTGAGTCATTTAAAACTAAAAAGCGTAACAAAGCGTTAATTCTTAGGATCGCCACTTTGGAGGTAGATTTAGGAAAAGCGATAGAAAGAGACTCTTCTACCTTTACTACCTTGAGAGAGAGAAAGTCAGTTTAGAGAGAGAGAGAGATAGAGTTTGGAGAGAGACAGTTATTTTGAGAAAGAGAAAGGGGACTTGACTAAACAAGTGGCTAGTCTTACGAGTGAGCTCCATTCCTCCCTGGAGACTCGGAAGAAACTTGAAGCCCTTGTATCCCAGGTTACTCATGATCTTGAGAGAGCACGGGAAGTACATGTTCAAATCGAGGACATATCTAGAAAGATGGGAAAGATGCTCCTCGATCCTGCTTTAGGTTTTGGCGATAGGCAGGGAATAGGTTTTAATGGTGCCTCCACGTCCCAAATTTCACCTGGACCATTTCCTAAGTTTACTACTACTCCATATGGCCATCATCAAAAACCACGTAGGAGAGTTTGACCAAGAAAAGCAAACCAAGGTCCGGCTAAGAATGTGTACTTTTGTACCTATTGCAAAAAAAAAGGGCCACCTTAGGGAGTTTTGCTATAGTTTGGGTCGGACACGATGTACTACTACTCCGCCACCTTCCCCTAGCGATTTCTCGAGTCTGAGAGAGCGTGTTGAGTTTTTAGCCGCCACATCACAGAGTTTGATGGAGCAATTCCAAAGGATGTTATTATCGTCAGTGAATGTTTCCCACATCTCAGCTAAAAACAACAACAAGGGTAAACAAATGGTTACCACTTCTTGGGTACCTAAGAAAGATGAAAAGGCCCTTGTTGTTCATGTCGCTCTCAAAGCACATAATACCTCAGAGTGGTATTTTGATAGTGGGTGCTCCAGACATATGACATGTGATGTATCATTTTTTACCTACCTAGAGGATCATAAGGAAGGTAATGTCACCTTTGGAGACAGGAGCAAGTCTAGCATAGTAGGACGAGGTATAGTAGAGTTACCAAGATTTACTAAGTTAGATAATGTTTTGTACATCAAAGGTTTGAAAGCAAACCTTCTTAGCATTAGCCAGTTGTGCGACGCTGACTTTGCCGTAAAGTTTGACCGGGACACGTGCAATGTCTATTATCAAGACGATAAACTTTTAGTGCAAGGGGTGAGGAAAAAAGATAATTTCTATAAGACTGTGCCCAATTCCTCACTTGTCTGTAACAGCACCACGATCACTCCTATAGATCCGTGGCACCAACGTCTAGGTCACGTGAACTTTAGAGATTTATCACGTTTAGGTCAAAAGGACCTAGTATGTGGCTTACCATCCCTTGGAAAGCCAACTTCTGAGATTTGTGGACCTTGACAGTTGGGAAAGAAAATTCATAGTCCCCATAGGAAGTTGCATTCCATTACCACCTCCCGTGTGCTTGAGTTGATTCACATGGATCTCATGGGTCCTACTCGTACTGAGAGTCTGGGTGGTAAGAGGTATATTCTCGTGATGGTAGATTATTTCTCTAGATATTTAATTGTAGTTTTTCTGATAGAGAAATTTGATGTTGTAGAGTTTTTAACGACCAAGTACCGTGTCCTGCAAAACCAACACGGAGTCACTATTAACAGGATACGTAGTGATAACGACACGGAGTTTAAAGAAGCAAAGGTAGATCTTTACTGTGACAGCCTTGGGATTAAAGATGAGTTTTTTACTGTAAGGACTCCTCAGCAAAATGGGTTTGTTGAGAGGAAGAATCGAACGATTCATAAAATGGCTAGATCTATGCTTCTAGGTCATAAGGTTGCTAGGAGATTTGGGCAGAGGCGGTGTCTACTGTATGCCACATGATGAATAGGATTAACCTACGTCCACACACACTTAAGACGCCTTATGAATTGTTGACTGGCAAGAAACCCAACCTTGCATATTTTTGTGTCTTTGGGAGTAAATGCTACATCCTACGGGATAGAGAGAAAGTAGGAAAGTTTGACTCCCAGAGTGACGAGGGAATATTTCTTGGATATTCATCAAACAATAGAGCATACAGGGTTTTTAACCTGAATAGCTCTAAGGTTATGGAGTCAATAAACTTCACCGTTCAAGATGATGAACCTACGACGTCTGTTGACCCTAGCCTTCAGTGCGAGGATGAGAACTTTTCTGGTTGCGACTTACTTGTCCCTCACTCACACCTTGTGGACCCTACTCCTAAGATAGGGGACACACCTGCTTAGGTTCGCAAGAGTTATGACCCTTCTTCCATTGTAGGTGATCCCACTTTTGGGGTCAAGACTCGTGTTCAGCTAGAGAATGTTATTAGCCATTTTTTCTACACGTCCAAAGTCGAGCCCAAGAATCATAAAGAATCTCTCAAGGATGAACACTGGATATCCGCTATATAGGATGAGTTGCTTTTGTTTAAAAATAATAATGTCTGGGAACTCATTCTCCTACCTAGTGAAACGAATGTGATAGGTACCCGGTGGATTTTCAAGAATAAAATGGATGAACATGGTACCATAATCAGAAATAAGGATAGGTTGGTCGCTCAAGGCTACACACAGATAGAGGGTGTAGACATTGGGGGGACATTTTCTCCTGTTGCGAGGCTTGAGTCCGTTCACTTACTACTCACCATCGCATGTCATCTGCGCTTCAAGTTATATCAGATGAATGTCAAGAGTGTCTTTCTAAATGGCATTCTACAGGATAAGGTTTACGTGGAATAACCAAAAGGGTTTGAAGACCCTAAGCACCCGGAGCACGTTAATTATCTGAGGAAAGCCTTATATGGTTTAAAGAAAGCACCCCGTGCTTGGTACGAGAGGGTTACTTCCTATCTCTTAGACCGTGGCTTCAAGAGAGGGGGAGTTAATATGACGTTGTTCATCAGGAGAGATGACAGTGCTATTTTGGTTGCCCAAGTCTATGTGGATGACATACTCTTTAGACCCACGTGCTCCCAACATGCTCACCACTTTGAGGAGGAGATGAAGAGTGAGTTTGAGATGAGCATGGTAGGTCAGCTTACTTTCTTCCTTGGTCTCCAAGTTTATCAGCTAGAGGATGGTATGTTCATCTCCAGATATAAGTATGCCAGAGAACTAGTGAAGAAATTTGGTTTAGACTCCGCTAAGCATGCACGTACACCTATGAGTACCACTACCAAGCTTAGTAAGGATAGTTCAGGCAAGGACGTAGAGCAAACCTTGTATCGGAGTATGATAGGTAACCTTATCTACTTGACTGCCAGTCGTCCCGATATCACCTTTAGTGTTGGAGTCTGTGCACGATATCAGGCGTCCCCTAAAGATTCATACTTACTCGCTCTTAAACATACTATCAAATACGTGATTGGGACTCTCTCCAATGGCATTTGGTATTCCTTTGATACCATTGACCGTTTGTCCGCATACTCGAATGATGACTGGACTGGGGATGCAGATGGATGTAAGGGCACTTCTGGTGGGTGTTTCTTCTTTGGTTCTGCTCTTGTCTCTTGGTTGAGCAAGAAGAAAAACTCCATCTCTTTGTCCACTACAGAAGCTAAGTACATCACCGTCGGGATTTGTGGCAGGCAACTCTTGTGGATGAAGAAGATGCTGGAGGATTATGGGATATCACAAGACACCATGACCATCTCATGTGATAACACGAGCGCGATACACATATCCCACAATCCAGTCCAGTATTTGCGCACAAAGCACATCAGGATACGCGAGCACTTTATACGTCAGTTAGTTGAGAAGAAATTCGTATCCCTGAGTTTCGTACCCACTGACCTTCAGTTAGCCGATATTTTCACAAAACCGTTATATGCCCTTAGATTTGAGACTTTTAGGAAGTATTTGGGGATTTTCACAGTTGACTGATGGGATGGTCTGTGTCTAGGATATGATGCTTTATCATGTTCATATCATATGATTCCTATTGCTAGTTTGTATCATTTGTATTCTTATTTTTTCCTTTTAATTTCAAAAAAACAAAAAGATTTCCTTTTATATAAAAAATTCGAAAAGCACAAAAAGATTTTATTTTGATAAAATTTTGAAAAATCCAAAAAGATTTTTGTATTTTGTTTACATTTTTTTTTGGATGAGCATTTAAGATAGCCGAGTCACAACTTCACTTCCATTATCCATGTGACTGTTTGATACTGATTTGAGATGCTACATCATTGCATCCATGTGCTTTACATTGTTTGGAGTCTTTGAGATATGATTAGTGATATCTTTCTACATGTTTGTCTTCTATCTCCTTTATTGCACACGTGCACGACTTTATTTGATTATTACACTTATCTATCACATATTGGCTTGAGTGTTTCCATCTCAATTATGTCTACACAACGAACCTTAAGCAATAAAACTTGACAAGTTTGGAATGCATGTGAATCCCAGTTGGTGAGATTGTGTGATTTTTTTAACGGTAAAGGGCTATGAAAGGTTCTTATCTATCCTTTACGATTAAGCCGTCGTTTTAAACTGAACCTAAAAAATTGAGGTATTTTAATTATCCGGGGTTCAAGAGGTTAAAAGAGCCCGAAAAAATTTAAAGGCAATAAAAAGCAATATTTGCCAAATATGGGCCATTAGGTTTCACCATCCATTCTCCAATGTTTGAGAATTTAGATCACCTCTATTCAAAATATAAATCTGAGGGAGTTTGGTTGGAGAATTTATACGGGTTTGCACTTCCTTGAAAGTCCTGAAAAAGCATTAAATCGTTCTGGACGTTATTGGTGTGGAAATCACTTTGAGCTTTGATTTGCTGATATGATTGAGTCAATGTATCATATTTCCATCTTTTTACACCTAAGGAAGATGTTGAGTTTATTCGTTAGGAGTATCTGATATTCATCGTGCACATCTGTTATGTTTGTATGCATTGATTTTCCTATCGAATTTGATCACACCCCTACATTTTCGCTATCATCGACTTGGTTGTTTTTTTGTTTGTTTATGGTGTGATTCTTTGTTATCTATTATGTGTGATTTTTTTTTAAAATTCAAAAATACAATTTTGCTATCTTGTGACACTCTCCATCTGTATTTATTCGTGCTTCTCATATCTGTCTATTTGGGGACATCATAAAAAGGGGAAGAATTATGGGGGAGATTTGTTTGGTGTTTGGTTGATTTATCAATGATTTGATTAAGATGAATTGATCTTTGATTTTAGCATATTATTATATTTCAAACTGTTTCTTGTCACGGGTATTTGCTTTATCTCATGTGTGTAGGTACGAAATTGATACTTATTGGATTGCACACCCTAATGTGAAAAGCTTTGAGAGGTTCTAAAAAGTTGAAGCTTTGAAGATGTTGAAGTTTGATTGATGACATGTCAGCTAGTATTCTCAGTTTGAGAGTTTAATGGGGATATTATCTTATATGTCATTTGTTTTATGGAGATTGCATAATTCGGATTTTTTATGTATGTACCGGCATAGACATAGGGGGAGATTTGTAAGGACATAATTTTATAAATGTCTGGGGTAGAATCTAGGAATTTTCTGTTTTCCCTACATAACAGTTTGTATGTCTGATACCGCTACATTCGGCACGTCAGCACGATTATCCTGGACAGCCTTGACCCGAATCCATGCATCCACCATCTTCACACGCGCATCATGCGACGTGCCGCTAAACCCATTCCCACTACTCCACTACGCATTATTGGTAAAATGATTTATTGGAGTTGTTCATATATTTGCATAAATATTGGGAATTTTTTAGAAAATAATTTTTGAAGTCTGAATTATTTTTTATCAAAAGCAAAAAAATTTCTAAGTGTAGAAGTGAACTGCCTCAGTCGACGAGCTTGTTCAAATGAGTTTGCAATGTTGTTCGAGCAAGATAACCATCTCGTGCGATGTCGTTCGAATGACACGTGTCCTTCGTTCGAGAGAGATGCCTATCTCGTTCGAGTGACGTCGCCGCCTCAATTTTTGTATAAATACCTGTGTGCATTCTATACAATTTTCTAAGTCTTTTACGCACCAGTTTTTTCATTTTCATAGCCCAGAAAACAAACTTCACTTTTTAAGGTTTTATACCTTGTTTATTCACATAATCACTCCCATATATGTATGTGAATCTTTAAACCTTCAAGAGGATCGTTTACTACTCATCTGGAGTATTTTGTGGAGGAGCCTTCTTCTAATCTATTGATGCCCACCTGGAGTTCTTATGGGAGATTCCAACCGAGGACATCGGAACTGACACCCGAGGGTATTTCATATGTCATTCTTATTTTCATTGTAATCCGTGTAACCGTTACTTTACAAATTATAGTGAAAATAATAGGTTTTGCCCCTTTGGGGGATTTTTCCTAACTTGTGTGTTTTTGTTTGTGATTGACGGTTCTTGCATGATCATATTGATTTCAATCACACCTAGATGCATGTTTTAGGATTTAGCTGGAAAAATTGAGTTTAATTAAATAATCTCTTTGTTTGAACGTATGCGCACTCTTCAGGTGGATTTTGTCCCTTGAAGAATCCAGTATCCTTAGTTGGGAAGATGTCTCCCGAGAATTCATGTCTCAGTACGAGTATAATGAAGAGCTATAGGTTACGCATCGAGATCTAGAGCTTCTTAAGAAAAAAACTGGGTAAATAAGCATTAGCTTCATAGGAAGGTGGAGAGAAAAATATACAACCATAACCAATAGACCCTCTGAGGAGGAGCAAGTCAGTATTGTGAAGAAGCACTACTTGCCTCATATCCAATCATCCATGGGAGGACAGTATTACACACATTTTCAAGGCCTCCTAGAGACGGGTGTAAAAATTGAGGAAGGGATAACTAGAGTGGAATCTGATCCAAAGAAAGTGACCGAATAGTTTTTCCCCCCAAAGTATGAGAAGCCTACTAGTGATACAGTCTCAACCATCAATAACGTTTCCCAACCTGCTACCTCTTAGGCATCTGAAGGATGCCCTAATACTTCCAAGAAAGAATACATCAAGCTCCACGCTCCCCTATCCAAAGTCTACCAGGCTTTGTTATTTGATAATGGGTCTCAAGAATATTCGAAGGTAGAAGAGGGCAACTAACATCCAGACAATGCCCTGTGACTAGAACCGCAAAAAGGGAAGGCCTGCATAACAGGTGCATAGGGTGACATACGAATGACCCTACGAACTCCATAAATGTGAGAGGGAAGGTCAATAGAATCCTTAATACTGATATCATACATCACACTCACATGGTTCGATGAAATTTGAGTAGGATTTTCATGAGGAGGTCGGCACGCACAAATGATCCAATTAAGGATCATAAAATTAGCCTTAAGATTTCTATAATATAAAATTACAGTTCGAGATGTGTAACCTGAAAGACACTCTAAAGAATAAGGTCATATTCAGACCTCGCGTCTTTAGTCCAAGGAAAGGTAGGGTTGTCCCCTTGGGGCAGACCGGTTAGAGGGGTAATTGAGTCGGCGGTGATGATTACTTTCTTACCACGAACCTTGGAGACTAGACCTCTCTCAAACACAAGAATTGAAAAGGACGATTCTAGGATAAGGTCGGGATAAATAGGATAGTGGAGGTTGAAATGGGATCCTAACCATGAGTGACAAGCCACATAAAAATAATGGTTTCGAAAAGTGAAACTAGGTTGATAGCCTTTTCTCTAAAGATTGACCTAGTAGGGAACCCTAGTGTCTGGAAGAGGGTGTGATTACATGTGATCCCCAATGTAGTAGTAGGTTGAGAATGGTAACGTCTTCATTCGAGGAATGTTCCCCATCGGATGGAGCCGCACGTCTAGGATGCCTAGTTCTTGCCATAAGGAAAGGTCAAAAGATTTCTAGAACCTTCCCGAATAACACCAACCAATCAACCACACCATCAAAAAACCAACAACAACAACACAAATGCCTTAATCCATTATAATCACACAATATTAATATATAGCAATAACCAAAACAATGTTAAATGAAATTTCATGACTTTTTGATAGGAAATATTATGTTGAAAATAATGTTAAAAAAATTCATAAGATGTTATTTAACCGGGCTGACAAAACATTTTATAAAAGAATTTATATTGTCTAAATGATATGTATAATATAGACATATCCCCAAAGAAAAAATGTTGATTTTATATGAAATGGGTCAATCATAAAAAAAATCAACACAAAAGTCTTTCATGTTAAGAAAAGAATACCCAAAACATATATACTCAAACTAAGACAAAAATATACAAGATAAGGGGATTGTAAAATAATACCTTCAAATGAAGCTTGGAAAATCTAACACACCTCTTGGAAATATGTCGAATGACTAAAGAAAATGAGGGTTTTATATGGGTGAAGATGGAGAGGAAGGGTTGAGGATGTGGAGAGAGTGGGAGATATGGAGTGGAGAGGTGAGAGATATTAGGGGAGAGGAAAAATGCAGGTTTTGACTAGAGAGAGTGGGAAAATGAGAAAATGAAATGGCTAGAAAACATATCCCAAACGACCTAATATAAGCCTAGTCATTCGAGCGATTTAGGCATATCATTCCAACGGCATCATTATAACAACATTCGGACGAAACTTGGAACAAAATTGTACACTAGGCTTGGGGTAGGATCATTCAAATCTTGTTCGATTGAGAAATCAAATGAGAATGCAGACCCTTCAAAAATGAATAAAAAGAAATAAATGAAAAATTAAAGAGCATAAAGACCCAACAAAGTTACAAAGCCTAAAAATTTTGATTTTTCCAATTGTCCTAGGAAGTGTTGAAAATATTCGTACCATAGAAACAAAATGAATGGGTGTGAACAATGCGAGTGAGAGCATCGCCTAAGACAACACACAAGTGCAAGATGCCAAACAATATATCTACCCAATATTCACTCACATCAACCTTGTGACAAATAAGGGAATTGAATTGGAGTCTAGCCACATAAACAAAATTCCTAGAAGTTCGATGATTCTTCGACCAATAGCGTCACCTTAAAATGTAATATTATGACTTATTGTGCAAACCCATTAATCTTCAACTTATGTCTCCTTTAAAATCATATATAATTTTGGAATTTACACAATATCTTGCATACTACACATTGGCCTTGGCAATTTTATATTCTTTGTTCCATATATTCTTTTAAGATCTTTTCATTTTTCAAATGGGGACTATTCACACAAAGACAACGTGTCTTTCGCGCCGATTCAATTGCTTAAAATATACCAACTTTACTAGATAAATGATTTTCTATTTTTCTCAATCCGAGCAATGGTTCTTACATGTACAATTTTTTTATGTCTATTGCCTATAATATTAGGTGACAAAAATGATAAGACAACACCTTACTCCACCTAGCATATGTAAAGCAACATTGACATCCTCCAGATTCCATAATAGGTATGTGTATGAAAGGAAATGATACGAGGCAATCATAGAAGAATATATCATAAACAAGCATCAAAGCGTCATGTGAACGCATAAAGGGCACAAGTGAGATGAAATCTAAACACTCTACTCATCGAAGACCAGATGAACATGGATTGGTATCGTGGCCTGAAAATCTCAATCGCATATCCTATATGGACAAATTTTATAAAAGCATTTATACATAAAAAAATGAAAATATATGTGGGATTTTTGAAAGTGTATGTATAAAAATACAATCTTGTTCATAAGTAAAAGATAGACTTGAGGAACAACCTAAACTAGATAAATGACTCCGAACTCAATCAATGGAGCAAACCCCAATCGATTTTCTAAGATCCTCGAATCTAAGGTCATATAGAGGTTTGGTAAAGATGTTGGCCAATTGACGTTCGATGCTTACAAAGATTAAGCAAATGACTTTATCTTTAACTAACTCTCGGATAGGGTGATCACAACTCCTAATGTGATTTGTTCTATAATGTTGAACGGTATTTGGGGATATATGGACTACACTCATATTATCACAATAAATAATCATTGTGCCTTGTGAAATACCATAATCCTCCAATATTGTTTCATCCAAATGAGTTGAGTACAACAACTTCTGACGGCTATGTATTTGGCCTCAGTCGTGGACAAAAAAATGGAATTTTGTTTCTTGCTCATCTATAAGACAAATTCACTTCCAAAATAAAAACATCCACTAGAGGTGCTCTTATACCCATCAATGTATCCTACCCGATCGGTATCCGAATACGTCGATAAACAATCATTAGTTTCGAAAGCGTACCAAATCCCAAACGATAGGGTCCCATTAACTTATTTAATAATACATTTAATGGAAAGTAAATGAGACTCTTTTGGGGCGGCTTGATAATAGGCACAAACTTCTACACTAAAGTAAAAATATGGATGGGTAGAGGTTAAGTTGAGTAAACTACCTATCATACTCCTAAAAAGAGTGTTCTTTACATCATTTCCTTGGGTGTCTTTGCTAAGCTTAACGGATGAACCCATGGGTGTACATGCATGCTTAGTGGAGTCTAGATTGAATTTCTTCACGATATCTTTTTGCATACTTAGATTGGGACAAAAATAACCTGCTTTAAAGACCTAGAAAGTAAGTGAGATCACCAACCACACTCATTTCAAACTCACTTTGCATTTCTTTCGCAACAAGTTGAGTATGTTTGTCACATGTGGACCCAAAAACTATGTCGTCGACATACACTTGGGAAACCAAAATATCACTCTCATCCCGACAAACAAACAACGTCATATCTACTCCCCTCTCGAGAAGCCACGAGTAAGGAGGTAGAAACTAAGACTTTCATACAAAGCACGAGGTTCTTGCTTCATCCCGTATAGGTCTTTCTTCAAGTAAAAGACGTGATTCAAATGCTTAGGGTCTTTAAACCCTTTTGGTCATTCTGCATAGACTTCCACCTAAAGAATGCCATTTAGGAAGGAACTCTTGACATCCATTTGGTAAACCATGAATTTACGTTGATATGTTATGGCTAGTAAGTGGCGAACATACTATAACCTACCAATATGAGCAAATGTCTCCTCAAAATTAACTGGGTATACCCTTGGGCAACTAACCTAGCTTTCTACAAACAATGACACCATTTTCATCCATTTTATTTTTGAATATCCATTTGGTACCAATGATGTTAGTATCACTAGGCTGGGTAATCAACTCCTAAACATCATTCTTTTAAAATTAAAGCAACTCTTCTTGCATGGAATTTATCCAATGTTCATTTTTAAATGCTTCTTTGAAATTTTTAGGTTCTATTTTAGAGGTATAACACAAATAAGTAACCTCATTTTTAAGTTGCACCCTAGTCTTGACACCTAATTCGGGATTCCTAATAATTTTAGAGGGGCCATGACTTTTACGAACCGAAGGGGTTGGATCCCTTTTATTAAATGAGGGGTCCACCGAATCATTATGAGACTCACTATGATTAATATCATGGGGTGAATCAATATCATGTGAGGAATCATCCTCAATATTAACAAATGTAGCTCGTACATCATCTTTTATATTAACATTATTGATTCCATTACTTTAGAGCTAGAAAAGTAGTAAACCCTATAAGCTCTACCTTTTGGTGAATACCCTAGATATATACCTTCATCACTTCTTGAGTCAAAATTTCCTAAAATCTCTTTGTTTCGAAGGATGTAAAAAGGACTCCCAAAGACTCGAAAAAGGATATGTTGGGTTTCTTACCTATTCACAATCGATAAGTAGTTTTATTAGTATGGGCATGAAAGTATACCCCATTCATCGTATGACAAGCAGTACTCACTACTTCCACCCAAAACCTATAGGGCACTTTCCTACCAAGAAGCATGGACCTTGCCATTTCTCAGATTCTTCATTTTTTTTCTCTCAACTATACCATCTAATTGAGGAGTTCAAATGACCAAAAATTCATGCTTAATTCCAACTTCATCATAAAAAGAATTCACAACAAATTCTTTAAATTTAGTTCCATTATCACTTCTAAACTGATTTATGATGACACTAGGTTGATTTTAAAGGACTCGACATTTAATCATTAGAAACTATATTACATTGCACTTTTCCCTAAGAAATCCAATAATTGAATATCTTGAAAAGTCATCTATCAACACTAGGATATATCTCTTTCCTCCTATACCCTTGGTACAAATGGGACCCATAAGCTGCATGTGAATCAATTCTAAGACATTAGAGGAATTTGTAGAGTTCAACTTTTGATTAGGCATAAATTATTCCAAATTTATCCCCTTAATTTAGTAGCTTTTATCACCTCGAATAATATAAAACGTATTGATTTATCTCATTTATATGCTACTGACCATTCCCACATAGTGCCTCGAGTTTTTGTGTATTTTTCATGATTTTACATATTTTTTATGAAAAGTGAAGAGAGAAATCCAAAGCCGAGAAACCAACAAAGGAAGGAAAGTTAGAGGGCAAAATGGTCAATTTACATTCGAGTCCGGATGATAGACCAACATGAAAAATGAAGACTTCGCGTCCACAAGCATGTAGGAAGAAACGACATCCAAATTCGAGCATCGAGTCAGAAGATAAGAAGCCTCGAAGATGAGGAAATCAAGAAAAGAAGACCAGAACAATTACAGATCCGTACCGGATCGGGGTTAGTAAAAAATAAGTCGGTCTGAGAAGTAAAAATAATCTGTCTCAATTTAGGAATTGGACCGATCTAGATATTTCCAAAACCGAATCGATCTGGGAAGCAAGAACACACTACACCATTTTGATCACCGGAACAATCTATTTAGATAAGAAATCGAACCGATCCGGTTACTACCAGATCGAACCGAAGAAACCCGCTGGACCGATCCGATTGAGATTTACGGAGATTTTTCGTTCCTTCTTTAGAGTTTTACTTGGTTTCAACTCTTGTAAAAATTAGAAGTGTATTTATTTTATTTTATTATCAAGCATTAGGAGGTTCGAATTTCATTAGTTTTTAGAGGGCTCTTGTAAAGAAGAACCCTAGTTTTAAAGTTTTGCAATTAATTCAAGATTCAGAGTTTATTTTCTAGTTTTCTTTATTACAGATAACATTTAATTTTTTCTTTAAATTTCTTTAGTAGTTAGAGTAATTCGTGATTCTTAGTCTTCAATTCTTAATTCAAAAAATTTCGTCTCAAATTTTCCAAACTAGTCATGAATTCCTGCACTATAGAAATTATGTCCTTTTTTTTTTAATTTAATCATGTATGGCTAAGTTTTTAAGGGTTGGGGTGCATGAACCCAACCCGATGTAATTTACCCATGTAGAAAATAGGGTTTGAATTGAGTTTTAAGTGAATCGTGTTGTGTAGTACACACAACCATCGTAGATCTTTTAACCTCATTTGCCCTAGGTATCCGAGGTGTTTAAGAGTGCGATGTGCGTGTAGCTATTCAACACCACTTTGTTTTTACCTTTGATTATGTATGGTGCACACTCGTATCCTCATATATATAATGCTTAGGATTAATAAAGTCTGGGTTCAATTAAATTTCTAATTCAAAATCTATCATTCTATACAGTAAATATACTAGGGTTTGGGGGATTATAACCCGACCTATCTTTCCTTATTCATAGTTAATTCATTCAATAGATTTATTTCTTTGCACTTAGTTTAGTTATTAGTTCATTTTCATTCACTTATAGTTAATAGCTTTTCCATTCTCCCTAATCACCTTTTCTATTTCTTTTCGAGAGTCAATTTTTGGGTTAGTCACTTATTCCGCGTCGTTACGATTGATCGTCATAGTTTCATGTGGAGACGATCCCTACTTACTGGGTTTATTACTAATGCGACAGTCTTGCACTTGAGCCTATATCATAACGCACACTAGATACACATTTTTGGTCGCGTCAACTTCTTATGAGGATTCATAACTTTCTTTCCAATTTGATAAGGACAGCAAATTGAGGATGTTGGTTTTTATAAGAATGGAAAGCCTTTAACTAGGTCCCTCTTCACTAGACGATCAAGATATCTAAAATTTACATGGACTAGACATTGATGCGAAGATCTAAAGAGTAAACCTTAGCACTATTGCAAATGAATAAAGACTTTATAAGGATCCCATAACAATTATCGCTAGTACTCACACCTTGTAGAATTATCTCACTAAATTTATCATAAACCATGCACTCCGTCCAGCTAAATTTAACTTCTAGGTTTTTATCACATAATTGGCTAATGCTTATGAAATTATCTTTGAGTCTGTCAATATAAAGAATATTTTCTAGTTTTGGGAAACTAGAAACTTCAATGGTGCCTCTTCCCATAATTCCTTATTTATTCCCATCGCCAAAGGTGACTTTACCATCTTTATGGTATTCAAGAGTGGTAAAAAGAGATTTATCACATGCCATATGTCTGGAGAATCCACTATCAAAATACCATTGGGAGGTATTTTGAGCCTTAAGAGCAGCATGAACAACAAAAGCCTTCTTAGCCTTATCATTTGCAACCCAATCTTGAGTTGTGTTCTTCCCTTTATTGATTCTAGTCTATTGGTTGGAATCATTTTCGTGGGATATAGACAACCTTAGAAACGCTTCCATTAAACCCTTATGTGTATTGCCTAGGTACTCAACTTGGTTTTAAAGGATAGTTAAGGAGGCATAGTGTGGCCTAGGAGTAGTGGGATAAGAATTCTTCCTAAGCTTGTAACAGAAATATCTAAGATGACCCCTTTTGTTGCAAAAAGTACAAACATAGGGTTGATTTATAGTCACTTTTGTATGTTGCTTAGGTAGATTTCTCTTAGGTGGGTTAGGTTTAGGAGGGTTCTATTTGGTAACGAACTTGGCTAAAGGTTTGGATTTGACATTGTATGAATCACTAACTTCATATCCTATACCTTTTCTCTCTTGATATCCTTTCTCCTTATAATCTAAAACTAGATTGAGAAACAACTTTCCCATTCTCTCGAAATTATCCTCAAGTGTGACTTTCACTTCTTGAGAGGTCTTGAGATCTTTCTCAAGCTTGATAATTTTCTCTTCAAGTGTTTTCTAAATCTCCAAGGATTTGTGAATATTTTTTATAACACGAGCTAGAGAATCAGTCAAATCACATTTTTTTTAACCCCCAAAATAAACTTCTTAAAGAGATAAATCTCAATCGTCTTGAGTTGACTAACTATAGCCTCCTTCTCATTCATGCTTTTCAACTCTCTTTTTAATGTCAACACCTTAAAATTTAGCCTTTTATTAATCTTTCGAATTCGCATAGACTCCGTGTATAACTTAGAATAGGCGGACTGCAATTAACTTTCATAAACATGACTTTCACTTCCATCATCATCACTACCTTGTGAGAGATTGGATACAACTTCAAGTTCATGCTCGAAAATGTCAACACTAGGATGTGACACTCTTGAAGAGCTAGCATAACTCGTCTTAAAGGCGGTGAAGTTAAACTCATTCTCACTATCACTAAGAGTCGCATTATAAACGACTTTAACTTGCCTTGCCTCTTAAACTCAGTGGGGCACTCACACGCTCACCTCATCCCTCACACTCAAAACATCTCTCTGAATCATTCTTTTAAAGTTATCTCTTTTAGAGTTTGCATTTTCAAACTTCTTTTAATCTTAATCATTAGAACTTCTACTTGCCTTGTTTTTATTTTCCTCAAATTTAAGTTTTCAAATTTTGAGTTTTACTTTTTAAACTTGAGAATCTTTTTGAATTTTTTAAAACAATAAGGTCATATCATCGGGATCGATATCAAACTCATGGAATTCAAACTCTTCTTCCATTTTAACTTTTAGAGAAAATCCCTTCTCTTTATTTTTGTTATCTATAGAAAACATGTGTAATTCATAAGTTTGGAGATCACCTATGGGCTCTTCGAGTTTTAATGAATTTAACACTCCCAAAGAATTAAGAACATTGACTTTGGGGATGAATCGACTAGGTAAAGATATAAGAATCTTCTTGACTACATGATTTTTAGGGATCTTATCACCTAAGTTGAAATATGAGTCAACTTTATTGGAAATACGGGCATAAAACTCATTGAAAGTTTCACTCTCTTTCATGATGATAGTTTCAAATTGAGTGGTTAAATTTTGAAGTTTTGACACCTTAACCCCACTCGTTCCCTCATGAGTAACTTAAAGAATGTCCCATGCGTCCTTTGAAGTCTCATAATTCATGATGCGACAAAACTTCTTGGGAGTAACGGCACTAAACAAAGCATTTTGAACATTTAGAATTAAAATTACATAATTTCAACTCATCCTCACTCCATTCCTCTATAGGTTTTAAAATAGTTCTTCTTCAACAACAACAGTAGGAGGGGACCACCCTTTTTAATAACAAGCCAAACACGTACATCAATTGATTTTAACACGGGTCTCATACGTTATTTCTAATAGGCATAACTAGTTCCATCAAATATAGGGGGCCTATTTGACAAATAACTTTCCATATAACCTCCACATCTATTGGTCGTTCCCAAGATTATCTTCCTAAAGACACCCCTCAGCACACACCATCCCTCTCGAAATCATCCAAGTCTGTAGCCTCATCCTTTCCATCTCAGTCCAGACCTTCTACCTCTCACTATCATCCCCCTTTAGAGTTTGAGGAGTTATGGTTGATGTGTTTGCAGGTTAGACAAATGCAAGAGGAGCAGTGTTATGACCGAGCTATGATGCAGGACTGATTTGCCTCTATACAGAGATATAGGGAGAAAGGCGAGGAGGCACAGGCTCGCAGAGAGAAGACTCAAGCATATAGATATTCTCTCATGATACAACACTTTGAGGAGCTCCGTCATGATGAGATATGGTGCGATGCATGTTATTCCGGTATCGAATATGCTTTTAGTGATGATACTCCAGATGATGCACCCGATGATCCGACCCAATGATTTATTTTCAGGCAGTTTCTCTATTTTGTGTACTTGTGAGAGAGAGATTATACTTTATTTATGTTTTACTTTCATTTATACAAGATATTGGAATATCATTTTCTTTTCTAGAATTTAGATTTGGATGTTGTTTTTAGTACATCTTCGATATTATTTTAGATTCATATTGTTAATCATATTATGCTTAATCTCATCATGTATCATTGTTGTGGATGATTTATATTATTTTTTATGCTATGGTTGTTGTATAACTCATGTTAGTCTTTCATGTTATCTATATTGAGGTTTATTCCATATTCACTAACATTGCAGGTTTTGTTCTATCCCTTTGTCTTTTTCGGGAAAAAGGGGGGAGAACATGTTTAGGGGGAGTCAAAATTTGGTTATTTATATCTTGATTTTCCCCATGCATTTTATGTGTTTGTTGTTTCATATGTGTAGGCCATTTATTTATTTACCATATTCTTTCCTACAATGAACTTTAAGTAGCATCTTTGTTATTAGTCGACTCTATCCTTTTTCTTGGTTTTTGGTGATGGGTATTAGGATTGACTTAACGGCTCGACTTAGCCAATTTTGAGTCTTTTTTTATTTTTCATGTTTTGTCCCAAAATAATTAAAGGAGTAGATTTGTAAGGACAAATTTCCATTTGAGTTAATTTTTAGTATTCGCTATTTCCGTTGGACAAAATGTTTAGAGTCATTTAGTGTCGTGCTACTCTCCATGATGAAAAATTCGAGCATCCGGGATTTCACCACTCTATTCACATCATCATCTGATTGCTATTTTCCCCAAAGGTACATGATCCGTTTCTTTTATATTTTGTTGGAGACATTTTTATGTTGTTACATTTCTCCTAGTGGAATTTTTCAAAACATTTTTTGTCCTTTAAGTTAAATTTAATTTTTGAAAATTATGCAAGTCGTTCAAACGAGTACGTTTGAAAGTTCATGTTTAAACTACTTCGGACGAGTTCCCTTATGGGTCTCGATTGTAATGTCATTTGAAATCTCATTAAATAACCCTTCGATTATAGTTTCTCAAATGACTTCGGATGAGATCCTTATTAGGTCTCGACTGTATTATCATTTGAAAGTTCATTCAAATGACATTTTGGCATGTCTTTCGAACGAGGCAATTTTGCGTTCAAACGATCGGTTTAATTTTTGAAAAATTTGGTTATTCATTTAGTTTTTCCCTTAACCTCCCTTGTCCACTACTTCCTCTTTTGAAACATTATAGGGTCTCGAGAAAACTAATGAAAATAGTTTTTGAACTTGAAAAGAAAACTATATTTCTCTTTACAAAGAGTCTCCCACAATTATGTGATCTTTTGGATCATTATCCAAGAACCAAAAGACCCAAAATCATCCTCTCATACATTCATTCCTGATTGGGTGTGGCAGACCTCCACAAAAGTTAGATTGGAGACGACGTTTATCTTTTAATGGATACCGAGACAGAGGAGATGTCATGCAATATGTTGGATCTATACATACTACGGATGAAGGTGTTGAAGACGACATCAGCGGGCCTTGTTGTATCAAGTCTATGCGTCTTTTATGTCTTCTTATAAAAAGCATATTCATAATGGATTTTTTCTAGGCCTGGATCTCTGAGATTTTTCCTATTTGGGACTTCCTCGTACAACTGTGCTTTATGGTTGTGCTCTCATTTTGTGTATTTGAAATTATGCATGGTCACGTAGGACTTAGTAACTAAGATTAAAATTTGGAAAGTATCAACCTGCTGGCCTAATCGTAATTAGTACCATGTGTCATAAATTTGTATCATACAGTGTATTCCATAAATTTGAACCGAATACTTATAACCTTGCAACTTCATTAGTTGATTGTGAAGCTCAGCGGGTATCTTGTTTTGGGATTGTTTTAAGGGTCCGAAGCTGAGCAAGAAGAGACTTGTTCCCTACCATCAACCTTTGATTGGATTCAGTGGGGAGAAAGTCCACCCACTTGTATTTTATGAAATGAATTTATCCATGGCAACCTGGGTGAGATGCCTGACTAGGAATTTAATTTTCTCATGACAGAGGAACATGTCTTTTCACCGTACAACATAATTATGAGGAGAGTAGCACTTAAAGAATTTGACGTTGTGCCTTCGAGCATACACAAGATGATGAAATTACTGACTCCCTATAGATTAGGAGAACTAAATAATGACCAGGTGGAAGCACGGGAGTGCTACTTCACCTTGATGAAAGAGAGAGAATTTCACAAAAGGAAAAAAAAACATCTTATAACATAAACACCCTTGATCCAAGGGATGAGAGAAAACTCAAATAGTGAGAGCCAACGAAGGAGGTAGAATCCATCGTCCTTAATGAGGACGAATTAAAAAAAATGACCAAATAGGATCGTCCCTCAGGGCAGAGGTAAAAAAAGAATTGATTAAGTTATTGAAAGAACAACAAAGTATAGTCGCTTAGAGTAATGAAGATATGTCGAGGATTGACCCCGAAGTCATTTGTCATCACATGAACATAAACAATAATTCCAAGCCAGTGAAACAGAGATGACAAACCTTTGCTAGGGATATATATGATGTCATACAAGATGAGGTAAAGAAGATTCAGACTGAAGATTTCATTAGAGAAGTGTAATACCTATAATGGATGTATAATATCGCCATTGTGCCTAAGTAAAATGGGAAGTGAACAATTTGTGTGGACTTTACGGACCCTACCAAGGTCTGCACGAAGGAAAGTTTTTCTCCACCCCAAATTGATCAGGTGGTAGATACAATAGTAAGTCATAAGCTCATGATCTTCATGGATGCTTAGTTCGAGTATAGTCAAATTTCAATGCATAAGGATGACGCCGAGAAGACTTCCTTTTTTATAGACAAAGGAACCTACTGCTACAAAATCATGTCATTCGACCTAAAGAATGCAGCGGTAACCTCCCAAAGGTTGGTCAATAAGATGTTTAAGGACCAAATGGGGAAGAAAATGGAGGTGTATTTGGACATATGGTCACAAAGAGTTTCAAGGCCATAATACACGTGACCGATCTCGAAAGAACTTTTGATATAATAAATAGGTACATAATGAAGCTAAATACCATAAAGTGTGTATTCGGCATCAGAGCAGTGAAACTCTTAGGCTTTATTATCAATTAATGAGGAATAAAAGAAAATCCTACTAAAATTAAAGCACTAATTGACATGAATACGCTAAAGATAATTAAAGGCGTTTAAAGGTTAATAGGTGGAGTCGTTTCTCTGAGACGATTTATTTCTAGGGTCACAGATAAGCTCCAGTCTTCAAAATCCTCAAGAAAATGTTCACTTGGGACGAGGAGTGCAAAAAGGCATTTCAAGAACTAAAGACCTATCTCGGTTCCCCTATGCTCCTCTCTAGGCCAATACTGGGGGAAATTGTATCTATGTTTGGCCATCTCAAAGTCGACCATCAGTGAAACCATTGTGCGAGATGATGATGGGGTTCAAAAACCCGTTTAATTCAATAATAAATCTCTTCAAGGAGAAAAGTTAAAATATTTGAAGAAGGAAAATCTTACACATACTCTGATCCATGCTTTGAGGAAGATGAAACCCTACTTTTAAGCGCACATGATGGTAGTGCTCACTAACACTCTTCGACAAGTCATCCATAAACTCGATAAATCGGGGAGGATAATGGCTTGGTCACTAGAGTTAGGTGAGTTTGATATCATCTATTACCCAAGTAATGCAATAAAAGGGCAAGTGCTGATAGATTTTGTTATCGAGTTTACATGGGATATAGAGAATGACTCAAAAATTGCAAATATGGACGAGACACCACCGATCATCTAGAAGGATACCATGGATGAGGAGATATCGATCGAAAAAAAAGATAGTGTAGGAGAAAATATTTACTAATAAAGAATTGAACTTTTGATAAGGGTCCTTGCACTAAGGGGGGCCTGTTTGGAGTATGTTTGTTGACGGTTTGTCCTGAAAAAGTAGCAGCAGTGGAGGCCTAATACTATTGGTTCCTGATGGGACCGACATCAAATATGCCCTACGATTTAACTTCAAAACATTGAATAACGAGTCATAGTATGAAGCTCTGCTCTCAGGGAGCTCCTTTCCCAAAACATTGAATATCGACCAAATGGTTGCTCATAATATTTCTCAGTTGTTTATCAACTAATAATTGGGGATATATGAGTCCAAATATAGGAATATGGATAAGTGTTTATCCATAGTGAAGAAGATTCTATCAAACTTTGATGAGGTTAAAGTAAGGAGGATTACGAGATTAGAGAATGGAAGAGCAAATACGCTAGCAAGGCTACCCTCGGCTATTGGAATAGAAATCAGACGATAAATAAAGATGTTGATTCTGCTTAAGCCGATTATTGAAGTGGACGAGACCAAAATGAAAATTTGCTTAAATTTAAATTTGGGAGAATCCTGAATGAACCCAACTATAGACTATATCGGAGATGGAAAGTTGTTAAAAACTGAGGCCAAGAGAGGGAAAACTTGATATTATAGCAATAAAGTTCACCATTATTGGCAATATACTCTACAAGAAGGGTTTCCTACTCCCACTCCTACAGTGCGTGAATCCAACCGAGGTCATCTATATACTCAAAGATGTGCATGAAGGCCCGTGCATGAGCCATATAGGTGGACTATCCTTAACCAAAAGGATTTTCACCTAGGGATATTATTGGTTGAGTCTCGCAAAAGGCTCGACAGAGTATGTTTTGAAGTGTGATAAGTGCTAGTGATTTACAAGCATCCCTTATCAACCCCACCAGATGCTCTACATAATATTGGTTACTTGTCCCTTTGCAGTGTAAGTTATAGACCTAATCATCCATCTACCTAGAGCGAAGGAAAGTTTTATATTTTCGAGCGTAACTTTTGATTACTTCTCTAAATGGGTGGAAGCGGAGGCTATGGTAATCATCCCTAAAGAACATTATTTAAGTTTATCTAGAGAAATATTATTTGTCGCTACGGTCTCGCCAATACGCTGATATCCAATAATGAAAAATAGTTCAAGAATAAATTTCTAGAAGCCTACTGTGTAAGGGTCAGTATAAAATAGTTTTAATCTTCACCTAGACGACCACGGGCTAATAGGAAGATAGAGGTGACTCAAAGGATGATACTGGATGAAATTGAGAAACTTAAAGATTCCAAAGGGAGATGGGTTAACGAGGTGCATAGTTACCTGTGGTCATACAGGACAATGGACAGAATGCCAACAGGGGAGACACCATTCATGTTTGCTTATAGGTTCGAGGTTGTAATCCCAACGAATATTAGTTTATCAAGCCATAGGGTTCAGACCTATAACACTTAAGAAAATATAAAATAAAGCAGACTAGACTTGGATTTAGTAAAGGACAACCAATAAAGAGCTGCCAAGTTTTACAATAAGAGAGTCAAATCACATCCCATAGCTGTGGGAGACCTAACACTAAAAAAGGTCATCCAGGATTCCAACAAACTTTTATCCTAATTGGCACGGACCTTATAGGGTAATGGAAGAGGTTGTCTCAGATGTTTATCATCTTAAAAACTATGAGGGAGAACTGTTTTCCAATCCATGGAATGCGGATCATCTAAAGAGATACTACAAGTAGTTCATCCATTTCTTGTTCAATCTTTTCAGTTGTATGTAAAGAGAATGTGGTTTCATACAAAATAAAATGTTAAATACAATTAAGTATTTTCTCATCTCTTCTTTATTGATTTTATGTCCCTATTAGGTAGTAACTTAACATCATTTAGTTATGTTGAATAATTAACACTCTTTTTCGACAATATGAGAGTGCCTAAAGAGTCTCGACTTTAAGCCATCTCTCTAAATATCCTGAGATAAGGGAGGAACTTTAACATCATTTTAGTGGTGAGAACAAAAACATCATTTGAGTATGGTGAACTTAAACATCATTTAATTATGGCAAGTAATTAAAACTCTCTCCCGGTGGTATGAGAGTGTTTGAAGAGTCTTGTCTCCAAGGCATCGCTCCAAAAATCCTGAGAGGATAACATCATTTTAGTGGTGATACAAAAAACCTCATTTGAGTATGGTTAACTTAAACATCATTTAGTTATGGTGAGTAATTAAAACTCTCTCTTGATGGTATGAGAGTGCCTGAAAAATATCGGCTCCAAGGCATCACTTTAAAAATCCTAAGTGGAGGGAGGTCCTTTAACCTCATTTTAATGGTGAGAAAAAAAAATCATTTTAGTATGGTGAACTTAAACATCATTTAATTATGGTTTGTAATTAAAAATCTCTCTCCCTAATTTGAGAGTTCCTGGAGAGTCTTGGCTCTCAAGCATCATTCTAAAAATTCGAAAGAAATGAGGTCCTTTAACATCATTTTAGTGGCGAGACCAAAAATATCATTTGAGTGTGGTGAACGTAAACATCATTTAATCATAGTGAGTAATTAAAACTCTCTCTCGGCAGTGTGAGAATGCCTAAAGAGTCTCGGCTCTAAGGCACCACTCTAAAAATCCTGAGAGGAGGAAGATCCTTTAACATCATTTTTCTATGTTCAAATTATTAAACTTAACTATGATGAAATAAATTTTATAGAAAACAGTAAATGAAACACTGCATTTCATTCAGATGCTACACTTATTCATTTAGTGAAGGAAATAAGCAAATGAGTAATCACAATATGTCATAGAAGTTATATTAGAGTGATTCAAAGTCAAAATTACGAACAAAAATTGTTTAGAAATAACAAGTGTTATGGAAAAATAAGGTACGAGTACAAAAATTAGGTTTCAAAGACCATAGATGGTCGCTCACCAAAAAATCTAATCTTTGAGATCAGTTACCGAGGGCATGGTGATAGTCTACTTGATCGGATTTTCATTTTGAATTGTCTTCTTACCCTTCTTGTATCCAACCCTGTCAATGGTATCCAGTTCCAGTCGAGTTATTTTAGCCTTGGCCGTGCCAGCTTCAGCAACACCATACTTAGCCTAAATTTGTTGAAGAGCTTTAACTCTTCCAAGATCAGCGAAGCTAAAGGATTAGATAATTTTGTCCAACAGGGGGTCATTGGTAACCAGCTTTGTGCGATAGTTAGATACTCCGCGATAGACGGTCTTTGCCCGTTTCTCCATATATTGGATAACATATCCGAAGAATTCTTTCGACTCTTTAAAGTAGGCAATAAATTTCTCGGTTGCCTCCTTGATTTTCTAAGCCTCACCCTTTTCTTGATCTTGGAGTTTTTTTCTCTAATTCCTCAATCTTTGCCATGAGTTTCGACTTCATGTTTTACATTCACTGCTTATGACGGGAGCTCATATCCTAGGCCTTTGTGTCATAGTGAGCCTTAAGATCTTCAAGTTTCTGCTTTAAGTCTTCGACCTTAACTTGTGCGCCCTACGCATCCTTAACCTTCTTGTCGGCCTAAGTCACCCATAGCTATATGTTCTGGAGGGAAATGACAGACGAAAATAAAATAAAATGAGTTAGTACAGCACAATACAAGGCTTTAAGTATTATTCAAAATATCAAGAAAAACTCTTTACTTGCACTATGAAGTGCAAAGTTGAAGATCCCGGAAGGGTCTTGAGAATCAAAGTATCGGTTGTTTCACTCAGGGACAATCCAAGTAGTGGCATTTCAGGACTTTAACAAACTTTCGAGTAGAGAGATGGTATTGACACTTAGCTGCACCAAGCGCGCAGTAGTAGTGGTATTGTCTCGAATGGGAAGAAGGGGGTCGACTGCCTATCTCAGTGGGACATTTTTTTCTCTTCTTTTATTGCATGGGGGGGGGGAGGTTCCCCCAATGCCATTTTTCATTTTCTTTAACCCTTCGATAGCATGGGGTCCGGAAGTTGTGGATTTCTGCAAAGTCTGCATTGGAAGTGCAGAATTTCCCTGGAGACGAGCAAGAAAGTTATTAGAAATTGGGGTTTCCTTTTCCCAAACAAAATCAGGAACCCCTTCTGGATGATCTATAAAAATAGTACATGTTCAGTATCGGCTTACTTAAAGTTAATGCAAAAGATAAATGACAGTAAAGTTAAACAAAAAGTTAAAAATAATTGCTTATGATGTTCAGTTAGGGGGTTCAACCCATGCTAGTATATTCTAAGATATGTGGGGTCATAAAGTCCTCAAAGACCTTAAGGCCATACCCCGTAGTTCATCAATATCTATTCTCGTCTCATCATTGAGATCTGGATACATTTTTGTCCAGACCAAGTCTTTGTTCGACTACTGGGGGACTATCGTCACATCTCCAGAAGGTGACATGCCTTCGCCCAAATCCCAGTCCCCTGAGATGAAGAAGTTGAGAGATTTACTGTTGTTCTTATAGGTTTACTTAATATAGATAAACGTCGATCAGAACGACCAGTTACAATGTGGTAATAATAAATAGCAGCTCTCTTCATGACCACAGTATAATAGGCACGATAAATGTATACCAGGATATCCTCTATGAAATAAATCCTTTAACATTGGGCAACCCCAATAAGAGGCCTCTAAGCGTTCGGCGTCAGTTGGGAAGGGGCCATACCGATGGAGACAATAATTGCTTGGATAGATAAGTGAATGGGAAAATGAAAGTCGATTTTGAACATCTGTTCATATACCTCAATCTCTCCATCATTTTTGTTATCGAAGGCACGCTCATTCTCAGATAGAAACCTCATGTTGATGGTTGACTTGACCCCATAGATGTGCCTCCAACCCATCAGATTAGTCTCACGAACATCACTAGGTAAAGTCGAGGCAATACTTGTGTCTAGGACATATTGGTCCTCCTCCTCGTCCTCTTTAATAATAGGAGCTTTGCTACGAGGATATTGAGTCCTGAACTCGGCCTCAATCATAGCCGTGATGGAGATGCCATAGGAGGCACATTTCTAACCACTTCAACTTCTGGCTCATCATCAGAATTGTAATAAATCTTAAGTTCAAAGTCCCCTTTTTGCAAGCAAAAGTTCTGGCATAACCACGATTTATAGACTCGACAGTTTGTCCTTCATCCACGCGGTCGACAGGTACTTTTATGGCCACCTCAAAAGAGTCGACCTTTGACATCTCTCATCTTGTACAAGGGTCCATGGCACAAGAAGGGTTGTATCCCTTGGAAGATGAAATGGATAAAGAGTCCTTAGAGGATAAAGATGAAATTGAATCATTACTAATGGAAATGATAACTTTGGGTTCTACTACAGCTATATAAGTGATAAGTAATGTTAGGTGTTCTACATCTAGAAGGATGGTATAAGGCACCCGAGACTCGGCTTTGGCCCTAAGTTTAGATTTGGCCTCGGTCCCACGAATCTCTTGTCTTATACGCTCACGAAGGTGAGGAAACTCTTCTCCTAGCTCATAAAGTCTATGGTACAGGAAAAATAGAAATAAATATTTTTGTGTTGCTAGATAAATATCAAATAAGGAAGTTTGAAAGGTTTTTAAAAAGAACGTATCAAGAATAAAAAGAACTCCTTTGGCGAACTTCAACCGAAAAAGTCACCAGAAAACTCAAAATTTGCCTAGAAAACCCCAAAGTCAGGCATTTTCAACCCCAAATTCTCACCAATCTCCTTAAACTTACTAAAAAACCTCGATTTGCACCATAAACCACCAGGGGTGGTTGTCGAAAAAACTAAAGATGTCAGAAAATGTAAAAAAAATAAAGGAAAGGGAGAACTAAATGAGGAAATCAAAGAAAAAGTTCTCCCCTACCATTATGTGACTGCTCTAACATTGAGGTGACATCTAACCAGATAGAATCAAGATAAGACAGGATGGAAGAACTTACACCTCAGCCTCCCATTAAGATTAAAGGCTAAGGTCTAGGGGTTGATTGATATGCATAAGTCTGGTCTCGTTTCGATGACACATATCACGATAACAAGTTCCCTCATATTCACTCTCGAACTCACCATCTCACCACAACTCTTGCAATTAGTCTCTTATTAAGTAGTCTCTTCCTCTGAGATCACCTTGTTATAAGTCAACCTTCATCAATGAACAAGTACAGTTTTGACCTTGCGTTAATCTATGCGTGGTGTCGACCACTCCGAATAAACTATGTATCGGCCTCACACACTCTCATGAGGGCGAGACCTTCCCCTCAACTAAATAGGCCAATCATGGATCCAGCCTCATCTCAGCTCCATCCTCAGGATCAGTGCTCTTCTAATCTTGTCCATCCGTGACCCATAGCTTTAGATACAATATAAGCACATGGAAAACATGATAAGAGTATTATTGGAACATCCAATTAATACTGTGATGGTAAATCAACCAGCATGTGGATGGAATATTTCTTCATCGTGACTTATACCCCTCTCTCTACAAGTGTCATGCTCCCACTGGATACTAATGTCATTAGACATGAACTGCATTCTTTGGGGTGGTATTGTGCATGCCCAAGGCTATAAAAGAGACTCATTGTCTCTTTTTATAAGGATTGAATTCTTACAAATTCTATCACTACTCTGTGTATAGAGAGAGAAATAAAAAAATCTTGTAATAATCTTCAATGGATTTTAGCCATCTTATATAGTGGAATGACTTCATACTTTGTATAGTAGACGCCAAGGATGAACCATATAGATCAATGTGTCCCTTCTTTGTCTCTCATCTCCTCTATCATTTTACTGCATTATCTTATTTCCACATTTGTTGTGTAATCTTAGAAACCAGGTTTAACCCCTTTGGATGACATTTGGCATCATTAGTCACGATCGTTTACGAAATTAACCTACTCTATAATGTTGTCTTAGATGCATTAGGGTTATACTCTTACGTGATATGATGATTGAGTTACTTACTCTATTTAAGTCTCATTTATCTCAAGAAAAAAAAGATATTTCAAAGAACTAATTATTTGGAAGAGGGGAATCCAAGGAAGGAAGCTTAGGAATCAAGTAAGAAAATGATATCACACACCTTATGGCATGCATCCATGATCTTCATGAAGAGAAGTCAACCCTCCAGGGTCAGATTAACCTCCTCAACATAGGATTATAATGTTGGAGACCACGTCCTTTAGAAACATAATAAAGGATGAGGCCCCAAAAGAGAAACTTAAAATGGCAAAGAAGACATAAATAAAGGCAAAAAGGAAGCATGAGGCCCATCTTGAATTGAACTTCAAAGATTTCACTCCACTGATTTGTGATCTAGAGATTATCCTGCTCAACATCTAAGGGGAATAGTATCTTAAGTGTCCGCTTAAATTGAATTCCAAGCTGAACGAAAGAAAGGCAAATAAGTGATTAAAATTCCACTTAAACCATGACCACATCACCAACAACTACATTGGCCTAAAAAATGAAATTGAAAGGTTCATCAAGCAGAGGATGCTGAGGGGGTTCTCCAAGTCCACAACCTAAAACTAGATACTTGAAAAGATTTCAACCCAATAGAGATTTGATGGATAACTATTATAGTACATTTTTTGCAATTATTTCCATGCCACAGATAGACTAGAAGATTAATTTAATATTCCTTTAAACCTTTGAATTAATGAAAAGTTCTAGTTGCCTCCTTTCCTCTACATTTTTGTTTCCAATTCTTCATTAATCTTCCACCAATCACAAGTATCCCAAAGTAGCAATACATGTTGATAACCAATAGTGACATCAAACTACCACAACCTATTATGGTCAAGTGACATTTTAATATTGCGGATCCATTGCATATCTCATAGGCATTAAGTTTTGGTTCAAAGCCTTGGTCATGGATGCCTTAGAACACATCAGTAAGTTGTGTAATTTGACATGACATACAATACAAATATAAATACAAATACAAAAAATCATAAAAAAAAGTTGCGGGATAAGAAAAAGAAGTGCCAAGATAGAATTGTTCTATTAATAAAAAAAATTCACTACATATGAAGTCAAAGGATAAAAAAAGGAAGCATCAGAACTACAAAACCAAATCCATGGAATTTGATCAGGTAGTCGCGTCCTCTTATTCATTATCCCCATCAAGGGTAGTTTATGTCTCCTAATCCCCTTCTTAATAAGCTGTAGCCGACTCCCTCTAACGTCTCTCCTTAGTCTCCTTGAGATCAGCCTCACACTCATTGTGCTCAGGGTCATTGAATTGTCAGTTGAAGATAACATCCTTGGCTTTAGGAAAAGTCTTAACTACCCTCAGCCTCATGTTCCTATAACCACTGATATAGTCCTTATTCCGTCCTATCCATTAGTTAGTGGATATTTTAAAACTTACCACAACCTTTTATTAATCCTTCTTTAAGCTCACAACATAATTATCATTGTCCTTCATACAGGTGGTGATGTTTCTTATTTAACTTTCATCGCGTCTATGGGCTATAGAGGAAAGTTTGGCTTGGTGATCTGCTTTCTTTTGGGCCTCCTCCCCAGCCTTTTTCTCAATATTAGAGCATTTTCATAAGAAATATGGAGTGACTCTGCGGTCATTGTCAATTGTTCCTCAATAACAGACTTGGACTTTTTAGTAACTTCCACTTTAGTTGTTTCCTCTTATTTCTCATCCTTAAAGTCTTCATTAGCTGACTTCTTGCCTGCCTAACCCAAAGAAAATAATTATGATCAAAGGAAAAAATGAAATTTAAAGATAACTAGTTGAGGAGAAAAGAAACTTACCTCGAGTAGAAAATTGACTTGATGATTCTCAAGGTCCTCAACATAAAAATCCTCGAAACGTGAATTGTCTTGAGTTTTGATGGTCTATTTCACCTTGGAGATATCGGTGATTCCGTATTCTGGGGAGAGTCTAGGTTCAGGGGCTTCAGTTATGGCTTATGCCGTGACATCCCATAAATGGCCACATGACAAATAAAAATGACTAATGTGTGATTTACACAAGGGGACGATCGTGGAGAGGTCCAGATTGTCATATTGACACGCGTATAATTCCTTAGTTTGGCCTCCCTCTCTGTGATAAAAGATGATGAATTATGTTTCACCGCCCTTTTTATAGGAAGAGTGGTCGCGACATCTTCAGTCCTAGGAGTTTCCATATTTGAGCCTCCATAGGTGGCCTTAAAAGGAACCTCGACATGTTCAGTAGGTAGTCGGATTAGTTGAAGCCCTCCCCCCCCCCCCCCCCCCCCCCCTCTTCCCCTTCTGTGGGGAAACCTTCAAGGCTTGAGAAATTTCCTCCAATCTCTCAAGCTGGGAAAGTATTAGTTTCTTAGGATGGCCTATAAGGTATTATATGAATGGGATACTATCCAAGTTTCCCAAAATCTCACAAATTTGCATCAACTATAAATTCTTTCTTCTTGTTTGGAATATCGACAGCGACCTTTATACGAACTTTGTGCTATTAAATCAGGGAAGAACTGCGAAAATAAAAAGTTCAAGTCAGCAAGCAGTTGTATAATAAATAAAGGCTACTTCAATAAATAGTAAAGCTACTGTTGATACCAAATTTAGTCTGCTGACATGGCTCAATTGGG
This sequence comes from Sambucus nigra, assembly GCA_949130495.1. Lineage (NCBI taxonomy): Eukaryota > Viridiplantae > Streptophyta > Magnoliopsida > Dipsacales > Adoxaceae > Sambucus > Sambucus nigra. The sequence goes on along the minus strand of OX422211.1, from coordinate 577,053,085 downwards.
TGAAGACACGTGGAAATCTACGTGGCAACAACAAACACTTACGAACAATACCTTGACTCTGAGGAACCATAATACAATGAGGAACTCTGCTTCCCCGATCAACTCAGACGCTCCGACCTACAAGAATTCTCCGAGGAACTTTTGAGTACCGAGGAACTTTTGAGTATCGAGGACCTTAGGCGGTCCGAGATGCACCTTGAACAAAGCATTAATAGCAGGATAACCAACAGATTGACTGCGCATTAAATGCTTATTATTATCATACAGATGTATACGCTTAAGGGGCATTGAATGTATTACCCTTTCACATTACAGCCTTAGTGCTATAAATACATTGTATTATCCTCATTGTAAGGGGACCGGAATTTCTTGAGAAAACTTGTAATCGAGAATTCCTAAACAGTCAGCAATAACATAAACAGTGGACATAGGCCATTCTTATAAGGCTGAACCACTTTAAAAGTTCTTTGTCTCATTTTATTTATCTGTGATTAAATAATTAGATATAATCTAATTTTTTACATCAACAGATTGGCGCCGTCTGGGGAAACGACTGGTAATATCGTTTTTTATCAAAAATAATTCATCACAAATGGCTGATATTCCAGAACCCAGCAATCGAAACGATGGAAGCCCTCCAAATCCATCTGCTCCGCCCAATATTCAAGATCTGGCTGGAATAATGACAAATTTGGCCCAGGGCCAGACAGTCATGCAAGAAACTATGCGACAACTCATACGACCCCTCCATGGTGGTGCACCAACCCATTCAGAATCGCGAAGTATTCAAAGAAATACCCGTTTACCTTCTTCGCGTACTAGGCGTACCGATTCATATCGTACTGAGGAGTCTGAAGATTTTTCTTATCAACCTGGACGAACTTCGTCAGTACGAGCCACAGATACTGAATAATGTATCACTCTCTCTCCAGATAGGACTAGTGCGCTAGAAAGATTAAGCAGAGTATCTCCTTTTGATCGATTAGGTCCTAGGAGGAGCAAAAGCCCTCCTAGAGCCCCATCGAGGAGTTTTCGATGACCATCAGACTTAAGGGAAGGATCTGCCCAGTCGTGACCAGCTGCTCATCAAGATAGATCCCATGAAGCCACATCAACGCGATCAGTTGCTCGAACCAACAGGCCCGAGGAAGGAAACGATACGTGGAAAGGCTCTATTCAGAGGCTGGAGGATAGATTAGGGGAAATGGCTAAGGCCAAGAACCCTCTACAATGAACTTTTGTTCAAGGAACACCTTTTGTCCAGGCCATTGTAGATTTTCCAACACCATCAAAGTTCAAAGCACCTGTTGTGACCCCCAAATATGATGGAAAGACCGATCTTGTCCTTCATATAGAACAATACCAAGCTGCATCCGACATCTACGCTATTCCAGATGAGATGAGATGCCGAGCATTCTCGGGAACTCTTATCGGATCTGTTCAAATATGGTATAATAACCTTCCTCGGGGTAAGATCTCCACTTTCTTTTAACTGTCCTAGTTATTCATTGGGATTTTCTGTTTTGGGGCAAAGCCAGTTAAACGAGTAGCGCATTTATTAAGTGTTAGACAAAAAGCTGGTGAAAGTACCAGAGATTATATAACCCGTTTTAATAACGAGAAGCTCGAATTCATTGATTATGAGAAAAAGACAGCGATTACCGCCTTGATGAGTGGACTACCGCCCAACAAGTTGTACTACACTTTGGCCAAAGATCCACCTAGAACCATGTCAGATCTGATGGGAAAATTGACCAAGATCATGAATGCCGAGGAGGCTATGGCTGCGAAGAAGAATATGGATGCCAAAGAAACCAAGGTGGAAGGTGATAAAGCTAAGAAGAAGGAGCATAAGAACAATGGTAGTGACAAACACTCAAAAACAAGGTCGTCGTGGGAAGTATTGAAGAAATTTGATAATTATACTCCTTTGAAGAAAGACATCAACCACGTTCTAGAAGAAATCAAGAACAACGAGGAATTAAATTGGCCAAAGAAAATGAAGGCAGACCCTGACAGGAGAAATAAGGAAAAATATTGCGAGTTTCACAAAGATCATGGCCATATGACTAAAAATTGCATAGCTCTTCAGAATGAGATTGAAACACTCATCAAACGAGGAAAACTGGCAAAGTATGTTGATCGGAGGAATGATAGAAGAAACAACGACCGAATAAGAGAGAGGTCTAGATCTCCTCGTCGAGCAGAGGAGAACAAGAAGAGAGACCATGAAGTTGATCCAGAAGATGACCCCGATCTTCCCAAGAGACCAAGGCAGCCAGAACGTGAGGTATTTTCAATACGCTTTGGGTTATTTGACTGTAATGTTATTACAGGTGGAGATGCAGGAGGAGGAGACCTTACTACCAAGAGAAAAGCTTACCTTTGTGAGGCTCAAGCTTGCTCATACATTCAACGAATAAATCTAGCTGAGGAGGATCGCCCGAGAAAGGTGAACAAAGAGAAATTGGTCATTGTTTTCTCAAAGAACGACCTCGTAGGTGTTCTATATCCTCATTATGACCCATTGGTTATCAAAATGAGGATGAAGGAGGTAATGATTTCAAGAGTACTGGTAGACAATGGTAGCTCGGTAGACATCATGTTCTACTCGTGCTTCGATAATTTTAATCTAAAGCTATCTCAACTGGAGCCTTATCATAGACCCCTCCTCGGTTTTGCTGATGAGAAAGTATTTCCACTTGGGACGATCAAATTGGATATATTCATTGGTACGTGGCGTGCTTGTCGAATAAAAAGAATACGCTTCTTCGTGATGGATAAGAATGTTCAATCATCATACAATATCATCATGGGAAGATTAGGATTGAAGAAGTTCGAAGCTGTACCATCCACGGTACATCAATGCCTAAAATTTCTAATAAATTTTGGAGTAGGAGTTGTGAAAGATGATTAGAAAGTAGCTCGGGAATGCTATTATTCATCCACCGAGAAAGAGGAAATAGAGGAATCAAGGAAAAAGACCACCACCTATCAAGTGGATGAAGGTGCAGAAATTGAAACATTGGATCCTAGAGATGAGTCGCAACTCGTAAAGGGTCAAGTGGTGGAAGCTACTGAAAACATCAGCCTGGACGACGAGCACCCTGAACGAATTACTCAAGTAAGTTCGTCATTGGAAGCCTCACTAAAACATGAATTGAAAACTTTCCTAAGAAGCAGAAAGAAAACTTTTGCGTGGAGTCATGAGGATATGCCTGGGATAGACCCAAATTTCTTATGTCACGAACTCAATGTGAATAAGGAGATCAAGCCTGTGAAGAAGAGAAGAAGAGTATTCGGTCCCGAGAAGAATCAAGCTATACAGGAGGAAGTCGAGAAGCTCCAGAAAGCTTATTTTATTGAAGATGTTAAATATCCATACTGGTTAGAAAATGTGGTGATGGTGAAAAAGAAGAACAACAAATGGAGGATGTGTGTAGACTTCACTGACCTCAACAAAGCATGCCCAAAGGATCACTTTTCGCTGCCCCGAATTGATCAACTAGTGGATGCTACCTCGGGACATGAGCTGCTGAGCTTCATGGATGCTTATTCTGGTTACAATCAGATTAAAATGAAACCTGAAGATAGGGAGAGTACTTCTTTCATTACCCCTAGGGGAACTTATTGTTATAATGTTATGCCTTTTGGTTTGAAAAATGCAGGTGCAACATATCAGCGACTGATGAACAAAGTGTTTGCAGAACAAATTAGTTTCAATATGGAAGTCTATGTTGACGATATGCTGAGAAAGAGCAAGAAAGCTGTTGATCATCTAGTTGACTTAAGCCAGACCTTTGATCAACTAGATAAATATCAAATGAAGTTGAACCCGACGAAGTGCATATTTGGAGTACGAGAAGGCATGTTTCTCGGGTACATTGTCAATCAGCGAGGCATTGAATCTAACCCTGAAAAGATCAAAGCTCTATTAGGGCTGCGATCCCCCAACGACGAAGAAAGAGGTTCAAAGTCTTACAGGATGAGTAGCAGCACTCAACGTATTTTTATCACGAGCAACTGATCGATGTCTCCCATTCTTCAAGACGCTCCAAAAAACTTTTGAGTGGAATGATGAATGTGAGAAGGCTTTCTAAGACTTGAAGAAATATTTGGGAACACCTCCACTGTTATCCAGGCCAGTGATGGGAGAAAAATTATACTTGTATCTGGCAGTGTCCGAGAATGCAGTTAGTTAGGCATTGATAAGAGTGGAGAATGGAGTACAAAAACCAATCTACTACACAAGTAAGGCCTTCCGAGGAGCAGAGATCAGATATCCAAGGCTAGAAAAATTGTCACTAGCATTGATCGAGGCAAGTAGAAGAATGAAGCCATACTTCCAGGCTCATACCATAGTAGTATATACTGATATGCCATTGAGGCAAGCCCTTCATAAACCAGAAAAGTCAGGAAGATTGACGTGCTGGGCAATAGAACTTGGTGAATATGATATAGTTTATGAACCCAGAATATCGCTAAAAAGGCAAGCGGTAGCAGATTTTATAGCAGAGTTCACCTATCCTGATACCCCCGAGGAGCAAAAGTTGCTCGCTGATCAACCTGTGGATGTTACAGGATCATCAAATGCAAGCCCATACCAACTTAGCTTGGTAAAATGGCAAGTAGATGTTACAGGATCATCAAATTCAAGCCCAGACCAGCTTAGGTTGGTAAAAGGGCAAGAAAAGATTATTGACGAACAGCAAGAAATATTAGGAGATGGTGAAAAGGAGCAGAAAATTTTCCACCAAGGAACTCTGTCAGATCACCAATTTGAAGACGAGTTGCCTATATGGAGTCTGTATGTGGATGGTTCATCCTGCACTACATGATGTGGCACAGGGATAGTTTAGAACAGTCCGGATGAGGTCGACATAGAATACGCCCTATGTTTCCAATTCAAATCTTCGAATAATGAGGCTGAATATGAAGCCATGATTGCAGGTCTTTGTTTGGCAAAAGCCATGGGGGCAGAACAAGTTATTTTTTCAGTGACTCACAATTGGTCATAAATCAAATGATGGGATTATATGCAGACAAAGGAGAATTAATGATCAGATATCATGCAAAGGCAAAGGAATTGGTGTCGGAATTTACTGCTATTCAGCTGGTCAGAATAACAAGAATGGAGAATGCAAGAGCAGACGCCTTAGCTCGATTAGCATCAGCTACTCGTACCGAGTTGCGAAGAAAAATCCCAATTGAAGTTTTAGCTGGTCGAAGTATAGATGAAGATCTGATGATAAACTTTAATACCCTCGATTTAGGGTCATCATGGATGGATCCCATCAGGGCATATATTGAGAAAGAGGAATTACCAACTGACAAACTTGCAGCCAAGAAACTGAAGTTTAAGGTTGCTCGTTATGTACTGACTAATGGTATTCTATACAGACGGTGAATTATAGCAGGTTTGCAAAGGTGTGTGCATCTAACCAAGGTGAAAGATTTGATTGAAGAGGTCTATGAAGGGTCATGTGGAGCCCATGTAGCAGGTCGAACACTTTTGCAGAGAATGATGACTCAAGGATACTACTGGCCGACGATGAGGGATGATTGCATAGCATATGCTAAGAAATGTGACAAGTGTCAGCGCTTCTCCTCCATCCGAAGAACTCCCCAAGCGTTATTGACACCCATTACTTCCCCTTGGCCATTTTCCATATGGGGAATAGATTTGGTTGGGCCACTGCCGACGACCAAGGGAAGATTTAAGTATCTCGTGGTCGCTGTGGATTATTTTACTAAATGGGTTGAGGCTGAGCCTCTCATTGATATGACATACGACAAGGTGTACCAATTTATTTGGAAGAACATCATTTATCGATATGGTCTTCCTCATGCCTTCATCACAGACCATGGAACACAATTTGATAACGAGGAGTTCGCTGCCTATTGTCATTAGTCAAATATCTTGAAGATCCACTCGGCACCAGGCCATCCTCAAAGCAATGGACAAACTGAAGTGACAAACAGAACGCTGCTGAATGGTTTGAAAAAAAAAACTAAATGATGCGAAAGCAAACTGGATCAACGAGCTACAATCAGTGTTATGGGCTTACCGAACTACTCCCCGAGCAGCAAAAGGGGAATCTCCATATATGCTGGCATTTGGAAGTGAAGCTGTTATACCCGCCGAATTAGGTCTCCCAACACACAGAATACTGAATTTCAATTCCCCTATCAGCGATTTAATGAGAAGGTTAGACTTGGACATGCTCAAGGAGGTTAGAGAATAAGTAACCATTAGAAATGCGGCTTACTAGCAATGAACAGATTTGTTCTACAACAAGAGAGTGAAGAAGTGCGACTTGAAAGAAGGAGACTATGTGCTAAAGAAGGTAATTCAAAAGCACAACAAACTGGAAGCCAACTGGCATGGACCCTACCGAGTTAAGGAAGTTATTCGACCAAGGACATACAAAATAGAAACTTTAGAGGGGGAGGAGTTTAAGAATGCATGGAATGCAGAGCACCTGCACAAATATTATCAGTAATGTAAACTCTCATGTAATGCAGTTTCATCAGTATGAATAAAGTGACAATGTTCTTCCCAGTTCTTTCCCTTTATTGAAATTTTTTTACGGAATACTAGTGTTACACACTACTCAGCAAAACTCGGACTACTCAAATCTATTCTCGAAAATGCCAACTAATGTTGGTCGGGAAGTAAATCTATTCCTAAAAATGCCAACTTAGTTGGTTAGGAAGTAAATCTATTCCCAAAAACGCCAACTAAGGTTGGTCGGGAAGTAAATTTATTCCTAAAAATGCCAACTTGGTTGGTTAGGAAGTAAATCTATTCCTGAAAACACTAACTAAGGTTGGTCGGGAAGTAAATCTATTCCTAAAAATGCCAACTTGGTTGGTTAGGAAGTAAATCTATTCCTAAAAATGGCAACTCGGTTGGTTAGGAAGTAAATCTATTCCTAAAAATGCCAACTTGGTTGGTTAGGAAGTAAATCTATTCTCGAAAACGCCAACTAAGGTTGGTCGGGAAGTAAAACTATTTCAAAAAGTGCCAAAGATTGGTTGGTAAGAAAAACCCACTAACTGTAGTTAGTCGAGAAAAAAAATTTACCGACCTTGATTGGTCGGAAACATTTTATGAGTACGAGAAATTGATCGAGCAAAAGTGACTTTTTAAATTACTACCAAGTTGGTCGAGAAACAAAATATCATCAATTTTGGTTAGTCATCAAATGATTACCACAAATTCAAGATAGTCGACAATAAGTTTTAACAAACTCCAGTTGATCGACAAATAACACAAATGTAAAGTGTTTTATAATTACAAGACAATGGCAGTCAAGATTTGTAAATAAAATTATTTCATTAAATGTAGAACAAAATACATCAAGAATGAAATACAAATTTATTACATTAAGATTCCTATTCTATTGGTTTCTTCCCCTCTGCTTTTGAAATAAGTTCCTCACCAGCAGGTGGATCATTTAAAGCATGAGGGGAATTTAGGAAGTTAAGATATTCAAGCATCCTGATATTCATCACAGATGGTCGATCTAGTAGGTGCTCGGGAAGAGATATCTCAACATTTGAATAAAGATTGCAATCACCAAGGTATTTGGAAATCATACACCGAGGGATGGCCCGAGCAGGGATCCAACTCATATCAAGCTTGAATGGTGGCACTGGTAGGTCGAGCAGTCCAGGATTATGGTAATCCCACAGGTAATGACCCTGTTTGAGTTATAGCACACCTAAGGCATTCAACCATCCCTGTTTGTAACCCTCATTATTTGCAATTTGGATACGATCATCCAAATGGTAGAGAGCCTCGTTGTAGCCAGCCATCCAAAATTCTCTGAGCTGCTTGTGGAATTGATATATCAATCTTTCCAATTGCTCGTGGATATTTTTTATAAAGAGTTACTTATTCTCCAAGACAGACTTATGCGCAGAAAGCTGCTCGTCCAGATCCCTAATCTTCTTAGACATCTCAGCCAATGCCTGGTTCTTTGCCATCAGTTGGAAGGCCTGGTTCTCTAGAGCAGATTGAGTCCTCTGTTCCTCGACATGAATCCGAGGAGCTCTTGCTCGTCCTCGAGTAGATGTAGAAGGGCCAGACCTCTTCAAGGTTTCTAACTCATCCCTCAGGTTGGAATTTTTGACCTCCAAGAAAGAGAATCCCTCGTCGGTCACTGGGATCAAAGCATTTGAGGTGGAAGCTACAGACTTCAACTGAGACACCTCTCTTTGCAGGTTATTATTTTCTTGCTCTAATAACTCAGCTATCTGTGTGTGCTCTTCGACCTCAGCCTTCAACGTTCTCTCCCGCACATCGTAAGGAGCAAACCGTTTATCATATCCCTTATCGGCATAGATTTGCTGATACTTCTTCTCGTACCCCTCGTGCAAAAGGGCAGTGTATTCCTTATATTGTTGCTGAAGTTCTTCAAGAGTGCCTTGGAGATCCTCAATCATATCATAGTATGCTACGTTGTTAGCCACTGCACGGTCGAGTAGGAACTTCAAATACTAATAGGCTTCAATTGCTTGCTCTGAAGCACCATGACCGAGGATGTCAGTGATTTTAGTTGCACTCATGTCTGTATGACCGGCTTTAAAATATTCATTTCATTGCCTTAACAGCTTTTTATCATGAGCAGACAATAATTCCATCCTGGCCAGAAACTAGTAGAGGAAGAAAAAGCAATAATCAATAAGAGTATAAACAGAGCATGAAGAAGAGAATTAACAGTATGCATAAGCAAAAGTTCAAATTTTATTACATCACAAAGTTCAGAGTTACATGTTCAGGGTTACATTTGACAAAGAAAAATAAAATAGAGAGAAATCCGAACAACTCTACACCTTTTCCTTGTCTCCCAAAACTTTCTTGGGAGGCTGGGATGAGGAGGTAGGTTGCTCAGATAGAGCAGAGAGTTGCTCGGGAAGTGCTGGAGGTTGCTCGGAGGAAGTAGCAGGTAGTTGAAGTTCCTCGCCAGTGGGCTGGATAGCTGGGAGATGAGAAATTTGATCTCCCATCACCATGGAAGATTCCTCAGAGGCAGCTTCGTCCTCTTCTTCTTCAGGAGTTGGAGGGGGACCAGGGATGTGTCGCTGAAAGAGTTCAGAATTTTCATCAACCTTCATCTCCTCCAGAGCAGCGACCCATCCATCTCTAAAGTATTTGAGGCTGCCATATTCCACTTGCGACATCATGGCAGCCAAACCTTTGTTCCACCCTTTATCCCAGCCAGTGCTAAAAGATTTCTTCACAGCTAATTTCCTCTTTGTCTTCTCCAAGGAAAGCTTCTCGGAAAGAAGATTATCAGCAGCCTTCAGTTTATTCTCAACTTCCTCCTTCTGACGGATTACTTCCAGAAGTTGACCCAACTTCTCCTCAGCAGCCTTGAGCTTATTTTTAAGCTCCCCATCATTTTTAAGCTTCCCTTCGAGCTATTTATTCTTCTTCTCCAAATCATTCATTTTTTTCTCCAACCCCTTGGAGACCTCAATAACCTGAGCCTTCTCCTGCTCAGTCGAAGTAAGCTTTTTCTCCCAAATTGCCTTATCATCATCATATTTTAGACGAGAATCTTTTAGAGACTGCGCCAGGCCTACCAAAGCTTCCTCTACACCAGACGAGGAGCTTGAAGCTTTAATAGCTTCATCTTCCTTCAAAATTGTATTAAAACAGCTCACCAACTGTGAAAAGAAAACGAAAACAAGTTGGTGCACAGATACAAAAAGGAAAGAATGAAAATTTAAGACTATAGGACTTGTAGAAGCAATGTGACGAGCTGCTAATGTGGTAACCGTGTCCCGAGAAAGGTTTTCTTCAATACCTTGGATCTCGGGAATGATCCAAGTCTTCACCGAGCTCATAACAGAGCTCGGGGGAACAAAAGTGGGAACACCACTAGTCGGGGGCTGAGAGATGGATTCAGCCAAATTGACAGAGGAGATTTTCTTCAGCCTCCTCAGAGGAGCATCGACTTTCTAGACTAACGTTGTAGTCTTAGTCGGAGAAATGACAATCACCTCGCCTGGAGCAGCAGCCTTGCTCGGGGCCACTAGGGGCTTCTCGACCATTTTTTTACAGGAGCAGGCGAGGGAGGTGTATCAATTTTCTTTGTCCCTTCTCCTGGGACATCAAGCTTACTTCTTTTTTCCTCTCCAGCACCAGAGACAGGTTTCTCAAAAAGAGTAGGAGGTCTTCTTTTCTTCATCCTTTCACTCAAAGGAATATGTGACTCAGGTGAAGAACTTGTAGAGGCTGGTATTGGTTCTGCGTCGCTTATCACCGGACGAGCTATAAAAGAGGAGGTGTAACTCTTGTACTGAAGCAAATATGAAGCTGACCTAATATGCTCATCGACAACAGTCTAATGCAAACTCCAGATAAGTTTTAAATGCCTTATATTAACGTCTGCCTCTTTTGGAGATTTTCTTTTGCTGTCAACTGCAAATAAATCAAAATTAAAATATCAGTGGCACATTTTATCAAACACAAAGGAAGCATAATTTTGAAAATAAAATAAAAACAACCTATCCCATTGCCATAGGGAGGACATCTGGGATCCTGGTAAACATCATCTCCAGTCAATGGAGGGTGTTGCCAATTTTTCATAACAACCTCGTGCTCAAAGTAGTCCCTATTGGCACCTGGGAGATTGACCACTAAAGCTCTATTTAAAAACCTAGTTTTTAAATAAAAAGTATTATCGCCCACAACCCATCTATAACAAAACATGATTTCAGGAATTCCTATACGAGTTCCATGAATTTGATTTAATCTATAAACACCGGTAACTATTCTCCACATATTGAGAGCTATTCTTGCAGGAACCACATCAAAGTATTGACAGAATTCCAGACATAGAGGGTTTGGGGGAAAAGAAAAGCCACACTCAGCAACAAAGAGACTGGGGAACCAATGTCCCTCAGCCAAACGAAAATAGTCTGAAGGCTCAGAAAGCTCTTCCAAAATAACCCATGAGGGGATAGAGAAATCAGAGCAAAATTTATCAATCGATTCTACAGGATAAACCATGATGAAAGAAGGAAATCAAAGATAAAGAAGAAAATATTACAGGAAAGAGATGAGTCTGTTGACAACAAATGATGGAAGAGATGAACGCACAGGAGAGAGAGAGAGGCGATGGAAAACTCAAAGAGACAAATTTGAAAAAGTAGAAGACGATGAGATTTTCTGCAATGTTTAAATACTTTGCCTTGGGAAAGGGTAAAAGTAATGATTACAAAAAGAGTCGGTTACATTATCGGCCGCTAAACTGACAAAAGGGGCGCGGGAATCGAAGCGGTTAAAAAAATTCAAAAAAGGCCGATTCTACGAATTTGGAAGGAGAAATAAATTCAAAAGAAAATACTCCTAAATTTCAGGATGACCATTTAAAACCGCCATATTTCGAGAAAGAATGTTTCACACTCCTCAAATTTCAAACTATGAAACTTTGGGGGCTTCTGTTGATACCAAATTTAGTCTGTTGACATGGATCAATTGGGTGAAGACACATGGTAATCTACATGGCAATAACAAACACTTATGAACAATACCTTGACTCCGAGGAACCATACTGCAATGAGGAACTCTGCTTCCCCGATCAACTCAGACGCTCCGACCTACAAGAATTCTCCGAGGAACTTTTGAGTACTGAGGAAATTTTGAGTACCGAGGACCTTAGGCGGTCCGAGCAGCTTAGGCGGTCTGAGCTGCACCTCGGACAAAGCATTAATAACAGGATAACCAACAGATTGACTGCGCATTAAATGCTTATTATTATCATACAGATGTATACGCTTAAGGGGCATTAAATGTATTACCCTTTCACATTACAGCCTTAGGGCTATAAATACATTGTATTATCCCCATTGTAAGGGGATCGGAATTTCTTGAGAAAACTTGTAATCGAGAATTCTCAAACAGTCAGCAATAACAGAAACAGTGGACGTAGGCCATTCTTATAAGGCTGAACCACTTTAAAAGTTCTTTATCTCATTTTATTTATCTGTGATTAAATAATTAGATATAATCTATTTTTTTACATCAACAGCTACATTCCTCAGAAGGGACGTCCCCATGTCCGCAGAATTACACGTAACCTCGCAAGCTCAAAATCTTTGGGGTGTATTTAACAACTGTTCCCGGACACATAAAAACACTTCCCCTTCTTGTTCTTGGTACTTAAAGTCTTACTATTTATAATGTACCTTGAAATACTCTGCGTCCCTAAATAGTAATACCATGGATTATTCACCGTATCTAACTTTGGCTTATAAAAGTTAATATACTATGTGGGAGTAATATGTTTTTTTATTTGTTTATTCTAGACCACAAGGGAAGATAAGATATCCCTCCACTCATTCGGATCAATATGTTCCATAGGTAGTCTCACAACCTTGGTAATGGTTCCATTTTAAGGTACCGCGAATCATTACCTCTAGTACGCGACAGAAAGAGAGGGGATTATGCACTTTGGGAACTCACGGACCTTAAATAGACAGTTTAACCACTATGTAGTCATCTCAAAATTATATTTCGTCGAAAAAGGAATTATGTTGGTTTCCAAGCTATGGGATAAAGTCCCAACCATGTTAACCATAGATACCGCAGTTGTATTATGAGTATCTTCTCTAGAATCCACAGCATCTGCTCTAATGGTTGACCTCACTTGAATTTGGTTATTAGTTGAGCTTGTATCTTCCTCAACTCTATGGATTATCTCAATTGTATCCATGGTACCATGATAATAAATGACTGGATCCCTACAAGTATCAATAGGAGTCCCAAAGTAGTATTAGAATGTTGACTATTATGGTATCTAAGCGATAAGTATGATTTGATGCTTTGAAGAGGATGAAATTGTATAACTTTGGGAAGAGATCTCCCAAGATTTCCCTTATAAAATATTTCCATCTACTTGTAATACCCCGTATTTTTGGCTATATTTTATTTTGGGATTAATAAATTAAATGAGAATTAATTGGGAATTAATTCGGGTAAAATATTAGCGAGATGTGAGTTGGTATTTGACTATATTTGAGTATATATGATGTTATATGAATATTGAATTATGAAATTTTATCGTGAGATTGATATACGGCAATTTGGTCATTTATTGGGACGCGTGTGATAGTTGTGTCAGAATATAATTATTTTGATTATAAAAGTGAATTTAAATTTTATTAATCGTATGGTCGTTTTGAGTGCGCCAACGCGTCCGAAAGGGTAGAGATAGTCATAAAACACTAGCCGGGGGTTTAATTTGGGTCCCGGGATATTTTTAGGCCATACCGGCAACATAAAGGGTATTTTGGTAATTTTGTATTTTGACGAATTAAAAATGATGAAAATTAGGGGTCTTTATATGATTGGAATAGACCCACTAAACTCACTAACCAACCCTTAATGACCCAATAAGATACGGGGGTTATCAATTAGGTTTCCAAAACTTCCCCAAAGAAAACCCTAGCCACCATTGGAGTAAGCTTGGAGAGAGAGAGATAGAAGGGAATTCTGCAGAAAAGCTTTACCAAATCAACACCAAATTCAGAGACACTAGAGACAAGTGATTTAATTCCATTTACTTTCAGAGAATGTTCCTTCCATGTTAGATAATTCAAATTATGTTTGTTCTTGGAAGATAATGAAAAACCCATGAGTTTGGAAGTAGAATACTAAATTTTGATGAAAGGATTGCATGTAGAATCATAGTTAGAGGACTAATCTGATGTTGGTATATCTTGTAAGACACAAAAACGGATTTAATTGGACAAATTAAGGATCTAAAGATTTTAGGGTTCATGTTCTTGAAAAATTGGGGAAAAGTGTAGAAACTTGTGATTTAATGATGTTTAGGATGTATTAATTCCTTAAAAGATGTTAGTATATGACCTTAGTATGTTTTAGGATGATTGGAGACCTTAAAACATTGATTGGACGAATTTTGGTTGAGACTTGAGGTGTTAAAATTGGTGAAAAACGAAAGTAGAAAATTTGGGCTCGAAACTGATCGTTCGTTAGAAGACCTCCCCAGGTCGTTCGAACGAGCTCGTTCGAACGAGATTCTAACGAGTTGACCAGTCGCTTCTAATGAGAGGGGATTTCGTTCGATACCTTCATTCGAACGAGATCTCGTTAGAAGGCAGTTCGTTCGAACGAACTGAATCTCGTTCGACCAGCCTCGTTCGAACGAGACTTCGAACGAGTTGGCAGTTTAGGCCTTTTTGGCCTGTTTTGATTTTGGGAGTCCCGTAAACTTGTTCGAGGATAGAGATAACATTCCTTTGAAGGTGTATTAGTATACTTGGGACATTTGGGTTATAATGAGGAGTAAATTATATAAATGTGGATCAAATCAAATAGACATTTGAGTCAGGACGTGAGTGCCTACTACGACGTGAGAATAAATTATGGCGCGTATAAATATGGACCGGGATTATATAAGTTGTATATATAATAAGTTGGTACAATAATGCGATAAGTACTACAATTAAACTACGGGATTACTAAGATGTGTGTTTACTTAGTATTGGTATATGAACTGTGTGTATGACATACCTACCATACTTGCTATCACGGGAGGTTTGCGTTCGCTTAGGGCCCTCTAATCCTTGTGTTGCCCGAATTTAGACTAGTTACCTCGCTGAACATAGGTCAGAGAAAGACTTATTGGGATGTTAATAAGTCCGCTGATCGTGGGAGCGTAGGTATGTGCGTGACCCATGTGATGTGACTGTGTTCGCCTCCATTATTTGTGATGTTGTTATCTGTGAACTATTCCTGAGAGATTCGGAATACGTGATCCTTATGTACGTGATGTACCGGGATGGATAGCAGAGTATGTGTGCATCGCAGGTTAGTCTCGGGGTGCTTATATTGTATATTCATGTAGTGGAAAATATACGTTTGATAAACTGGGAATTTTCATATAGTATTGTGTGTATAACTATGGAATAACATAGAGGGATAATCTATAACGAGCTGTATTACTTTTGTATGAGAACCTGAATTTACGTTAAACACCAATTTAACTGAGATCGTTATAATGTTAAGGGAACCCGAGTAATAAGGGTAGGACCTATGACTGTCTAGCTAGATATGATGTCACTTAGCTAGTGGTTTGTGTCGTTTTAGATGGGTACTTACGTTAGGAGTGCACAGTTAGACGAGAGGTGAGAATATCATGTGAGTGTACGTCCTAACATATACTTTACATTTAATGTTTTAAATGTTTTTAAAGCACTTGCAGGTTTTTAAAACATCTCCACATTCGGGCTCTGACCCGTTTGCTTTCAAATCTATGTTTGTAAAACCATTTTAGGTGCCCAGCCACAAGGACACCATGCATAGGATACTCATTCAGGTGACGAGCTGTAGCGGTTTGTGGAAGCTACAGGGATTTGCTTTTAGACGCTTCTATCATTTGGATTCCAGATTCAGTATCTATCAGTTGTAGGTCATGTTGCCCATTTCTATTAGAGACATCTTTCCATTTCAGTTTTTCATACTTTCGCATGTATTAATTCAGTATTCAGTATTTCGTTACTTATTTCAGTTGTGAGATTTGTAGTGAGGAGTTTTCCTCCAGACTTTATTTACATTATGTGATGGTTATTCTATTTACTTCAGTATGGTGAATGGTGTTATTATTCTTCATTACACTTGTTGCATGTTAATCAGACTATAATTAAAATTTGGCAACTTACTTTTTAAATACTAGGTGGTTAGTAATTATTAAAATGTTTTCGACAGTGATGCTATTAACTGAACCAACTTGGCATTTTGAATTGATTTAATAAAGGAGTAGCTACCCGGTATTTAATTAGTCGGGGTGTCACAGGTGGTATCAGAGCATCAGGTTCTAGTGTCCTTTAGGATCTGTACGGCTATTATGTTTCAGCTAAGTTTCTTTGATATAGAGCCCTATATTTTAGGACTGTTGTACTCATTTTGTGTATGCTTCGTTCTTCAGCTATTTTATGTTTATAAACAGTGAACTTATAAACTTTATTCTTATTTCAGATGCCTCCACGACGTGCACGACGAGTTCCCAGGGATGCAACGCCCGAACCCCATCCCGCTCCAGTTCAGGGCATGATGAACGCCGCTGAGGTTGCAGCTATAATATCCCAAGCGATAAATGCCGCAATTTCCGTAGTCTAGCAGGCACCACCTCAGGCGCCGGTTGTCGCGCCAGTACAGGCAAATGCATTCCTGTCTTCTTGGGAACGTGTACGTGACACTTTTCATAAAGCGCATCCGCCAGAGTTTGCAGGTAGCTCAGATGTGGTAGTCTCGAGCCAGTGGAGGAAGGATATGCAGAGGCACTTAAGGATGTATGAGTGCACGGACGTTCAGAAGCAGGTTCTAGCTACTTTCAAGCTAGTTGGATCTGCACTGCAGTGGTGG
Organism: Sambucus nigra; assembly: GCA_949130495.1. Lineage (NCBI taxonomy): Eukaryota > Viridiplantae > Streptophyta > Magnoliopsida > Dipsacales > Adoxaceae > Sambucus > Sambucus nigra. The sequence goes on along the minus strand of OX422211.1, from coordinate 577,036,680 downwards.
TAGTCTATTACCAACGTGGAGGAGAGGGATACTCTCACTATTCAGGACTTTTGGGTGCGGTTTGACCGCAAGTACTTTCCGTCAGCTGTTCACACAAAAATGAGGAGGAAATTGATGAGTCTGAAGCAGGAGGGTAAGACTGTGACCGAGTATGAGGCCGAGTTCACAAATCTGTTGAATATGAGATACCAACAGAGAAGAAGAAGATTGAGAAATTCACCAACGGGTTGACATGGAGGATCCGTCAGCATCTGTTAGGGAACCTTTCGTTGGCCATGTATTCTGATGTGGTTAACGCTGCTTTGTTACACTGCCAGGACCACCGCTTTCATATGGCCGAGGGAAAGAGATCGGGAGAGTTTAGCCATCAGGGCAGGACTGGAGGACATGGTGCCGGTGGGGCATAATCGGTTCAGGGGCAGAGACAGGGTGAGCAGGGTTCCCAGCAGGGGGATCAGAAGAGGTTCCGATCAGGAAACTAAAGACAGGGACAGGGAGGTTTCCGTCAGGGCCATCAGGGTCCAAACGGCCATCAGGGCCAACAGGGGCAGAATGGGTAGCAGTTTTAGCAGGGCCAGCAGGGCCAGTGGAGGAATGGTAACGGCCACCAGGGCCGGGGGCAGCAGGGACCGAGAGGGGGAAACTTCCTGGGCAAGTGTTTTATTTGTGGCAAGACTGGCCATAAACGCCAGGACTGTCCTGATAGGGGCAGGGCCCCGCAGCAGCAGCAGGGTGCTCGACATGAGCCACAGAGGCCACTGTTTCCACCAGTCCTCCCAGCTCCAGCCCAGGTACCAGCTCTTCCAGCCATTCCAGCAGTTCCTGTGCAGCAGGGACAGTTATAGTATGGACATGTCTATAACATCCACCAGGCAGCAGCTCCGCAGGCACTGCCCGCGATTGAGGGTACGTTTCCTATCCATGGCACTATGGGTCGGGTATTGTTTGATACGGGGGCTACACATTGTTTTATAGCAACACATTTTGCGAAGGCTTTAGGGTTGTTAGCCACAGCGGAGAGCACAGTGACATGTGTCGACTCACCATTGGGGAGTGGGTCACTTATTTTCTTTATATGCCGGGGAGTGGGGGTAGAGATTGGTGGTTTGGTATTACCTGCAGACATGTTAGTATTAGATATGCATGTGCACGATGTGATTATCGGTATGGATTGGCTCGTAGCTTATAGGGCCATGATTGATTGCTTCAGCGGGAGCATTGTTTTTGCCATTTCGGGGCAAGAGATGTTTGTAGTGGCAATGCCTCGCCCAGAGGGAGGTTCGACCGCTCATCTGTATTACATAGAGGAGGATACCTTTAAGGGGGTTGTGATTCCTTTGGATTCGATCCCAGTTGTCAGGGAGTATGCGGATGTGTTTCAGGAGATACCAGGCCTAACCCCCAGTCGAGAGATAGACTTTGTTATAGATTTACTACCAGGTACGAGACCGATAGCACGTGCACCGTACCGTATGGCTCCAGCTGAGATGAGGGAGTTACGGGATCAAATCGAACAATTATTGGGTCAGGGGTTTATATGGAGGAGTACTTCACCGTGGGGTGCCCCTGTGTTGTTCATAAAGAAGAGAGATGGTTCACTGAGATTGTGTGTGAACTACCGAGAGTTTAATAAGGTCACGATACGGAATAAGTATACGTTGCCTTGAATCGATGACTTATTCTACCAGTTGAGAGGAGCTTCTTTCTTCTCGAAGATTGATTTGAGATCGGGTTACCATTAGTTGCGTATCCGGGAGGAGGATGTCTCGAAGACTGTGTTCTTGTCGAGATATGGTTCTTACGAGTTTCGGGTTATGCCTTTTGGTTTGACCAATGCTCCAGCAGTGTTTATGGACTTGATGAACAGAGTGTTCAGGGATTTCCTAGATCAGTTTGTCATTGTCTTCATTGATGATATTCTGGTTTACTCCCAGACAGAGGAGGAGCACGCCGAGCATTTGAGGCAAGTTTTGCAGACACTACGTCAGAACGAGTTGTATGCAAAATATGAGAAATGCGGGTTTTGGTTGAAGGAAGTCCAGTTTTTGGGACACATTATTTCCGACCGAGGGATATCTGTTGATCCGGGGAAAGTATCCGCGGTGAGGGAGTGGGGATAGCCCACGACACCGACTGAGATTCGTAGTTTCTTGGGCCTAGCAGGATACTACAGAAGGTTCATTCGGGGATTTTCGAAGATAGCAGGTCCTTTGACACATCTGACTCGTAAAGGTGTGCCGTTCATTTGGAGTGATGCCTGTCAGTTGGCATTTGATGAGTTAAAGGACAAGTTAACCTCAGCACCTGTGTTAGCATTGTCGAGACCGGGAGTTGAGTATTTGGTTTACACCGATGCGTCTTTGCAAGGACTTGGAGGTGTATTGCGGCAGGAGAGACAGTCCATAGTTTATGCTTCCTGTAAGCTTAAGCCTCACGAGAAGAATTACCCCACTCATGATTTGGAGTTGGCGGCAGTGGTATTTGCCCTACGGATTTGGAGGCACTATCTCTTGGGGGAGAAGTTCCAACTGTTCACGGACCACAAGTCCCTACAGTACCTGTTCACACAGAAGGAGTTGAATATGCGGCAGCGTAGGTGGCTTGAGTTTGTGAAAGACTACCAGTTCGACATCCAGTATCACCTGGGTAAGGCTAACGTGGTGGCAGACGCGTTGAGCCGTAGGCCAGCAGATGAAGTGGCAGAGGTGTGGAAGGCCAAGTGGAAGGAATTGGGACACCAGGATGCAGTGGCCCGATCTTTCATGTCTGTGATGACTGTTACACAGCAGATTGTCATGAAGGTAGTACGGGCACAGGCTAATGACACGTTCTGTCAAGAGCAGATAGTTCGATTACTAGCAGAGGGAGCCGAGTCCTATACTGTTAGCTCAGATGGGGGATTACGCTTCAATGGGAGATTGGTGGTTCCGAAAGGGGAGGAATTGCGACACGAGGTGATGGCAGAGTCACACGGCTCACGGTACATCCCGGAGGGGACAAGATGTAGCAAGACATGAGACGCCAGTATTGGTGGAGTGGTATGAAGAGAGATATCGCTGAGTTTGTTTCGAAATGCGCCACTTGTCAGCTTATAAAAGTGGATCATCAGAAACTGACAGGACTGCTACAGCCGTTGGAGGTCCCAATGTGGATGTGGGAGAGCATATCCATGGACTTTATCACGGGGTTGCCTACTTCACAGAGAGGTCACGACTCCATTTGGGTAATTGTGGACAGGTTGTCCAAAGTCGCTCACTTTTTACCCGTAAGAACTAACTACACTGCGGGATAGTATGCCCAGCTCTTCATTTCAGAGATTGTGAGACTTCACGGTGTGCCCCTAAATATCGTGTCTGATAGAGACAAGATATTTGTTTCGCGGTTTTGGGAAAGTTTCCAGGAGGCCATGGGCACGGAATTACGGTTGAGTACGGCTTATCATCCGCAGACTGATGGGAAGACAGAGCGCACAAATCAGATGTTGGAGGACATGCTACGCATGTGCATTATTGACTTTGGAGGTGGAGGGGAGCAATACCTTCCACTGGTAGAGTTTGCTTATAATAACTCCTACCAGTTAACTATTGGCATGGCTCCGTTTGAGGCATTGTACGGTAGGCCTTGTCGTTCCCCAGCATGTTGGTTAGAGGTGGGGGACAACAAACTACTTGGGCCGGAAGTGATTCAGGATACTTCGGCAAGGATTGAGTTGATTCGGAGTCGCATTCGGGTAGCTCAAGACAGGCAGAAGAGTTATGCTGATGCGAAGAGATTTTTCAGAGAGTTCCAAGTGGGGGACCAGGTTTTGCTCAGAGTATCTTCTATGAAGGGGATTATGCATTTCGGGAAGAAGGGGAAGTTGGCACCAAGGTATGTGGGGCCATTTCCTATTATTGAGCGAATCGGACCAGTTGCGTATAGACTTGGGTTACCGGAGCATTTGCATCGGATTCACGATGTGTTTCATATTTCCTCGCTAAGGAAATACCTTAGAGATAATTTGGCTCATTCTCACATTGCTGTGGAGGACATCGATCTCCATCCGGATAGCTCCTACGAGGAGGGGTCAATTGCTATTTTGGACCGAAGTGAGAGGAAGCTGCGGTCAAAGATAGTTTCGTTAGTGCGTGTTCAGTGGCGACATCACAATGTCGAGGAGTCCACATGGGAGCGCGAGGATGAGATGCGCGAACCTTATCCAGAGTTGTTCTTACCAGGTACTTTCTAGTTCCGAATTTCGGAACGAAATTCTGTTATTAGGGGGGAAGTATGTAATACCCCGTATTTTTGGCTATATTTTATTTTGGGATTAATAAATTAAATGAGAATTAATTGGGAATTAATCCGGGTAAAATACTAGCGAGATGTGAGTTGGTATTTGACTATATTTGAGTATATATGATGTTATATGTATATTGAATTATGAAATTTTGTCGCGAGATTGATATACGGCAATTTGGTCATTTATTGGGACGCCTGTGACAGTTGCGTCAGAATATAATTATTTTGATTATAAAAGTGAATTTAAATTTTATTAACCGTATGGTCATTTTGAGTGCGCCAACGCGTCCGGAAGGGTAGAGATAGTCAGAAAACACTAGCCGGGGGTTTAATTTGGGTCCCGGGATATTTTTAGGCCATACCGGCAACATAAAGGGTATTTTGGTAATTTTGTATTTTGAGGAATTAAAAATGACGAAAATTAGGAGTCTTTATCTGATTGGGAATAGACCCACTAAACCCACTAACCAACCCTTAATGACCCAATAAGCTACGGGGGTTATCAATTAGGTTTCCAAAACTTCCCCAAAGAAAACCCTAGCCACCATTGGAGATAAGCTTGGAGAGAGAGAGATAGAAGGGAATTCTGCAGAAAAGCTTTACCAAATCAACACCAAATTCAGAGACACTAGAGGCAAGTGATTTAATTCCATTTACTTTCAGAGAATGTTCCTTCCATGTTAGATAATTCAAATTATGTTTGTTCTTGGAAGATAATGAAAAACCCATGAGTTTGGAAGTAGAATACTAAATTTTGATGAAAGGATTGCATGTAGAATCATAGTTAGAGGACTAATCTGATGTTGGTATATCTTGTAAGACACAAAAACGGATTTAATTGGACACATTAAGGATCTAAATATTTTAGGGTTCATGTTCTTGAAAAATTGGGGAAAAGTGTAGAAACTTGTGATTTAATGATGTTTAGGATGTATTAATTCCTTAAAATATGTTAGTATATGACCTTAGTATGTTTTAGGATGATTGGAGACCTTAAAACATTGATTGGACGAATTTTGGTTGAGACTTGAGGTGTTAAAATTGGTGAAAAACGAAAGTAGAAAATCTGGGCTCGAAACTGATCGTTCGTTAGAAGACCTCCCCAGGTCGTTCGAACGAGCTCGTTCGAACGAGCTTCTAACGAGTTGACCAGTCGCTTCTAACGAGAGGGGATTTCGTTCGATACCTTCATTCGAACGAGATCTCGTTAGAAGGCATTTCGTTCGAACGAACTGAATCTCGTTCGAACAGCCTCGTTCGAACGAGACTTCGAACGAGTTGGCAGTTTAGGCCTTTTTGGCCTGTTTTGATTTTGGGAGTCCCGTAAACTTGTTCGAGGATAGAGATAACATTCCTTTGAAGGTGTATTAGTATACTTGGGACATTTGGGTTATAATGAGGAGTAAATTATATAAATGTGGATCAAATCAAATAGACATTTGAGTCGGGATGTGAGTGCCTATTACGACGTGAGAATAAATTATGGCGCGTATAAATATGGACCGGGATTATATAAGTTGTATATATAATAAGTTGGTACAAGAATGCGATAAGTACTACAATTAAACTACGGGATTACTAAGATGTGTGTTTACTTAGTATTGGTATATGAACTGTGTGTATCACATACCTACCATACTTGCTATCACGGGAGGTTTGCGTTCTCTTAGGGCCCTCTAATCCTTGTGTTGCCCGGATTTAGACTGGTTACCTCGATGAACATAGGTCAGAGAAAGACTTATTGGGATGTTAATAAGTCCGCTGATCGTGGGAGCGTAGGTATGTGCGTGACCCATGTGATGTGACTGTGTTCGCCTCCATTATTTGTGATGTTGTTATCTGTGAACTATTCCTGAGAGATTTGGAATATGTGATCCTTATGTACGTGATGTACCGGGATGGATAGCAGAGTATGTGTGCACCGCAGCTTAGTCTCGGGGTGCTTATATTTTATATTCATGTAGTGGAAAATATACGTTTGATAAACTGGGAATTTTCATATAGTATTGTGTGTATAACTATGGAATAACATAGAGGGCTAATCTATAACGAGTTGTATTACTTTTGTATGAGAACCTGAATTTACGTTAAACACCTATTTAACTGAGATTGTTATAATGTTAAGGGAACCGAGTAATAAGAGTAGGACCTATGACTGTCTAGCTAGATATGATGTCACTTAGCTAGTGGTTTGTGTCGTTTTAGATGGGTACTTACGTTAGGAGTGCACAGTTAGACGAGAGGTGAGAATATCATGTGAGTGTACGTCCTAACATGTACTTTACATTTAATGTTTTAAATGTTTTTAAAGCACTTGCGGGTTTTTAAAACATCTCCACATTTGGGCTCTGACCCGTTTGCTTTCAAATCTATGTTTGTAAAACCATTTTAGGTGCCCAGCCACAAGGACACCATGCATAGGATACTCATTCAGGTGACGAGCTGTAGCGGTTTGTGGAAGCTACAGGGATTTGCTTTTAGACGCTTCTATCATTTGGATTCCAGATTCAGTATCTATCAGTTGTTGGGCATGTTGCCCATTTCTATTAGAGACATATTTCCATTTCAGTTTTTCATACTTTCGCATGTATTAATTCAGTATTCAGTATTTCGTTACTTATTTCAGTTGTGAGATTTGTAGTGAGGAGTTTTCCTCCAGACTTTATTTACATTATGTGATGGTTATTCTATTTACTTCAGTATGGTGAATGGTGTTATTATTCTTCATTACACTTGTTGCATGTTAATCAGACTATAATTAAAATTTGGCAACTTACTTTTTAAATACTAGGTGGTTAGTAATTATTAAAATGTTTTCGACAGTGATGCTATTAACTGAACCAACTTGGCATTTTGAATTGATTTAATAAAGGAGTAGCTACCCGGTATTTAATTAGTCGGGGTGTCACACTACTCTCCAAAGTCCCTATTCACAAAACCAAGTGTGTAACTATAAGGCAACTAAATCGTTCTAGAAGTCGCGACATTGTTTAAAAACCAAAGCCCCGTATAGATGTCTACAAATTCCGTGGATGCTTAAATAGTAAAAGGTTGAATAAAGGCTACGACCATGTTTAAGAGTCCATGACATGATTCACAATCAATTAGACTTATTTATACATTATTCGCAAAGATTTACACTAAAAACCCTGGATCTTTGGCCAAGAACATGCCAAGAACATCAACAAGCATTCTTAGTCAAATCCAAACTGAAAATAAATTGTATTTCCCTATTATTTTACCTAGAAACCATAAAATAATATTGTAATGGATCCTTAATCCATGGACAAAAACAAAAAAGTCATATAAATTATGAAAACACAAGCATTCTACCCAAAACAGTCAATAACACGAAAAATAAACTTGCGGTTTAACAAATAACATTTTTAGAAAACAGTTCAAATGAAGCTTAAACTCACACTCGAGAAGGTGGATCTCACAGGTTTATAGTTCAAATAAGATTTAATCTTAGGTATTACATAGGATTATAGGCAAAGCTTATAAAAAGTCCCTATTTAGTGATTCGGCTCAAAAGACAGCCACAAAAGTGTAGAAACGTAAAAACCCTTAGTTTATGTTTTAAGGGAATTTTTGACACATTTGTTATAAATTAAAGAATGTAGGCAATTGGAATCATTAAATATGAATGAAAGGGACAAATAGAAGAAAGGAAAAGGAAGAAAACTGAAATGATTCATAAAAGTTCAAGGTCGTTGAAGAAATTTGTCGAAAATCTCTTAGAATCCCTGAAAATTGTCTATGTATGTGCTCTCAAAGATAGGAAATGATATATGAGACCTCAGAAGCCAAGGCCACTATATCATAGATATAAAAAGATGAAATGTTGCCCATATAAGTTACACCATCTATGAAAATTTCTCAACACTTACGTTCAGGTCGCAGACATTACTTTAATCCTAACACTAAATCAATATCCTCTTAACATAGAGGTTTAGGGGCTTTTATTGTAGCCAAAATATGTCTGCCAGTACCTAGTGGACACATTGAATATGAATATGTGCAAGTGAACATAAAATGCATTAGCCTTAGGATATGTCCTTGTCCATATAGAACATAAGTGTCAAGGAGATCACACTTCGGCCCGATATACACATGAGGGGCCATGGAGTTTTCACCATAGCCTAAGGCATGCCAGCTTTCCACCATCTCTTATTCATAAGCATACGAATAATGCACAACAGTCACCAAATGAATCCTATAAATATAAAAACCTTTTACTAATTTTGCAATCACCCTTTTAGCAACCACTCTATCTCTACACCAGAAGATAGCTCTGGTCATCCACTTCGGCGTGCTCAAAACATATGAGCCATGTCCTCCCAAAGCCAATCATTATTAGCCCTCGACCTCTATTGACTAGTAATATGTAACTGTACTATTTCATCCTAATGATCACTATTTATATTTCCTTAAGTCCTAATTATGTACATATAAACATAAATCTAGTTATAGTAAGGCACCAAAGTGGAAGTAGGCCCTTTTATTGTCGAACCATTCTAAATCTTGTGTTGTTCTCCCTCTTACTTTAACTTTATAGTCTTTTCATTCTTTTTTTTAATATAGATTAAATGGCATGAACTACAATAGTAGGTTCAGTTTTATGCATTAATGTATATCATATTGAAATGAACAATGAAATAAACATCACAATTCCTTGTTTTATATTTTTTGCCACATTTTGTCTTCAACGTCTATGGGATCTCAAGAGGTATGGACGCATTTTAGTTTGATCCTTGGATATTAATTTGGGTGTTTGTTTACAATGTTTGAGGCCATTTTTCATAAAAAGAATTTTTACAAGAAAAATTATTTTTTGTGAAAGTCGTTCGAACGAGGATTTCACCATATTCGAAAGAGTTTGAGAAAATCATTCAAACGACCTTCTATTCAAATTAGATTTTCTATTAGGAAGGGAAATATCATTTGAATCTCTTCTGACGTATGTTTAAACGAGATTCACTATGTCGTTTGAATGAGATATAGTTTCGTTTAAATGAGATTGTCTAGTTTCTTCGAACGAGTTGTCTCAAATTTTATAGCACCTTGATTTTCTTATTGTCTATATAAAGTCAAGGCCCCTTTTCTATGCGGAATATGTTTTAAGGATGACACAAACAAACTTTATTTTTGAAAAACCTTTTTTCCAATTTTTAAACTGCACCAAGTTGTGAACCAATTTTAACTTAACCAAATTTTATCTTGATTAATCATAAACATACATATAGTGATTCAAGAAAGTGAAGTAAGGAAAAGAATGATTACAACGCCGGATGTACGAGAAAACCATAAAGGAAAAAAAACCTCAGAAGGCCTAAGCCAAACAATCACTAAGATGTGGAATTACAGACACAAGTCTTACTCAATGACACGATCCCCACGAAACTTGACTCTCTTCTAATATTCAACCACTCCTCCAGAGTGTCCACGCAAATCTTTCAGTGATACCTGTCCATAGCAGTCGCCTCCAATAATGCATCGATGTCCACCGATATGGCTTGTAACGTTTACGATGTTAAACACGACTCTTCCGCTTCTTCACCGCCAAACCTAGTAAAGTTCTATGTAGAACAAACTCCAAATGGTGCCACCAAAGATCATATAGCATATAGTAATGAAAAATCGGATCTTTGAAACTCTAAGGACGTTTTGAATGTGTAAAACCTTAGAAAACTTTGTGTAGAAAATGTACTGGTTTGTAAAGTATTTTCAGACTACACACTTAGAAATTCTGAACAAACGACACCTTAAATAATTATCTTGAGAAGGCTGCTAGATCGAATGACTGTAGATGTCGCTCAAGAGAGATGCCTATATCATTCGAACGACATAATGATCTCGCTTGAATGAATGCTTATGTCGTTTGAGCGACAGAGCGAAACCGAGTTTGTATAAAATACAACTCTAAACATCTTTATCGGAATAAAACGAAGTATAAACGTTTTCAAACACTTTAAAAACATTTTAAAAATATTTTCTTAATAAAATAACATCCTTAAACAATTTAAAATAAATTCTGAGTCCCATTAAAATTATGCATTCATACCTGAGTGATCTCAGAATGCAATTTGACTTAAAGATAAAATTTGCACCATAAACCAGCATGATAAATCTTTAAAGCATTGTCGCAACGTCTTCAATAAACTTCAATACGTCATAGTTTGTGTGGGATCATGACAATAAAAAACACTATGACTCAAACATGTTTTATTCCGGGAATAAGTCAAATAAACATGCAACGGACTCAATTGGAAATTTTGTCCTTATAAATATCCTCCTTTGACTATTCCGGGACAAAACCAACAGTGAAATGCCTAAAGAAGGGTCGTCAAGCCGTATGACACCTAAATCCCATCCCAAAAACCCAAAATAAAAAATATAGGGCAAGCTAGTAAATAATGGTCTGGCAAGCATGAACTGTCTAAATGTGATGTAGACTTGAAATCTCCAATCTCTAAAGCATGCCTACACATAAAAATCAAACCAATACCCAGTGAAGTATGGAGGAACAAATGATATAAAACTTTTGAGAAAAAATATGGATACCAATTAGTAAACAACATCAAAATCGGGATAACAATTTGTGAAAACTCATTAAGATACCAATAAATAAGCATGAACGCATATGATATCAATGTGTAATGAAAAAAAATCTATGTGCTTAACAAACAAACTCTCCCACTAAATCACATACAACTCTCCCCCTTTTTATCTTAAAGAGACAGCCCGGTTAAAAGATAAACAAGTCTAGCATGAGATAATCAATGAAATGTATCTAGATAAACAAGAATCAACCAGCTAATAATAATCAACAAACGTCAAATATGTAGCAAGAAAACAATAATCACACAACATGAATCAACAATTTAATCAGGTGTGACTAAATGAACACTTTGCAGTAAAATATGATCAATGTGAACTGCATAACATAAACTCAATAACAACCCAAAAGTAACAAAAACATACAATAACCAAGAGAAGGGTACTGAAATAGTAGGAGAAAAATCCTAGAAGCTCGCTCGAACGCGACAACCTTATCATTCAAATGACATAGGCTTCTCGCTTGAAGGCTTCGCACGAGATCGATATCTTTCTCGAATGACAAAACCAAAAACTCACATCTAGTCATAAATAACATGAAGTTTCATCTAGTGAAAAAATTCCTCAAAAAGAGAACTGGAAAGAGCAGAAATTGCAAAATAGTAGCAAAACAAAGAATAAAAAAAATAAAACAATGTGAATTTCATGCTAACATAGTACCGATGTGATCAAACATGAACATGGAATGTATGGACGTGAACTACAATAAATTAATCACAATTCCAACCATTGAAACGATCATAAAGATATAATTGATAGTTATAAACTATCAAACTTTATTTTAGCCACACGTGATAATTAAAGTGTGAGCTAAATGAACTAAACAAACACCATGCACACAAATAAAATATTTTGATGATTCAACAAATAATAGAGTCATGACATGATTTTTCAACGTTAGGATTCGTGGTTTAAACCCGTTTAAATTTTCTCCAACCAAACTCCCTCATATATATTTACTTTTCTTTTGGAATGAATATAAACTAATTTGGCCCATTTTGGCATATGATTCTTTTTATTGCCTTCATTTTCTTTTGGGCTCTTTTAAATGGTGGCTTTCACAACGAGTCAATTTGGCACTCTCACAGCCCTTTCTCGTGAACACTCATCATTTTTTCAATTTCAATCCTCATGGTAAACGGTTCTTACATGCACGCCTCCTTCTTAACTATACTTACACATAGATGAAAATTTTGAGATAAGAACGTCTCACCAAACCCAAATATGCAAGAGAAGTCAAACATTCATATAAACTCGCGCATGTGTGCAAGGATGGCATATATACAAATTCGAATCAAAATGCATATCAACTTCGAAACAACCCCATAATTTAATGGTTAAGATCGTTCTATGCATCAATAATTATGACCAAATATCCTAGAAACATGGATAATGAAAGGTAGGGGATCCAAGCACACCAATATGCCACATCAAACATGTAAACTCACGGCACAAAAACAAATCAAAAATCTTTTCGATTTTTTCTAAAAATATTTTTGACCCAAAAATAAAATATTTTTGTATTTTTCAAAAACAATGCAACCAAAAATCTTTTTGTATTTTCACAAAAAATTTCTCAAATCAAAATATTTTTGTATTTTTCAAATAAGACTCAATAAAATGAAAAATATATAATACAAAAGATACAAAAGTCATAACACTACCAAGATATAAATCACGATGCAAAGACTAGAGTATGACAAACATGTTAACACAATCATCATTTAGATCTAGCATGGGAAGAATAAAGTGCAACCAAATGAGAACCGTGATGTTTAAGTCCTAAAGCCTCTAAGTCCAATTTCCTAACCCAAGTACGTGTGAAATTATGCATGGGCGTTTTGGGAATCGAAACAATTTTATTCCTTAACTTCCTAGGAGCATTCCTAGGGTCACAGAAAAAACTTCTAAGGTGACCTTTCCTAACACCATGTGTGCAAGTGTAAAGATGACGGGAATGATTACCAAAATTTTGACCTCTCATAATGTTCCTAGTGGTCTCTCTCATATCGTATCCTATACCACACCTAACGGTATTGGTTTTGGGAATGGGAACAACTCTATCATCGTAGCCTATACCAAACCTATCACTTTTGACTTGGATGGTGACTAACATCCTATCCAATTTCTCCGACCTAGATTTCAAGTCAAACTTCGCCTTACTCAATTCTTTCAACTTCTCCTCTAACTCACAAATCCTAGACTCAAGCACACACCTAGACTCCTCAAACTCTAGAATCTCCTTTGTCAACGCCTCCATCAAACCACGATGTCTATCTCTCTTTTTTTCAACGTACTCTAACTTTTCCCTTAATGTCTTCTCTCATGCCCTAAGATCCCTAATCAAAACATCGTTATTTTCTATGACACACTCATTCAACTTAGCTTGTAATTTAGAATTTGCCCCTTTCACCTTTACCTCCTCAACATATAATTCATTAAAGTCAACTTGCAACTCTTTCACACTAATTTACTCTTCCTCGCTCACTTCACCCTCACTCACTTGGGATTTAACAGCCTCAAAAATGTGATGCACATGAGAATCTTCATAAGAAGATTTATCATCGTTCCTCACATGGCATGCCAAGAAAGCAACAAATTTGCTCTCATTGGGGGAACTCTTTCCCTCTTCCAGGTCACTATCACTTAAGGAGGCATTATAAGCTATCAGTTTCTTTCCCTCTTTCTTAAGTCTAGTGAGACACTTGGCAGCTTTGTGACCATAACCCTCACACCCAAAACACCTCTCCGACTCAACCCTACGAAATTTATCACTCTTATCCTTAGGGGTGGACTCTACCTTATTGTTCTTGAATTTCTCAAACTTTTTGGCATCTTTTGATTGCTTTTGAAATTTCAGAAACCTTTTGAACTTCTTTGCTAACAAGACGGCATCCTCAAAATTAAAATTAGAAGTATCATCCAAAATGTTAGTCTCCTCTTTCCGGGCTTTCAAAGCAATACCCTTTTCTTTCTTTGGAACTTTCTTGGAGTTAAACATATCGAGTTCCTAGGTTCGTAGATCACCTACAATCTTTTCAAATTTTGACAACTCAATCATACCTAGGGAATTTAAAATGGTCACTTTTGCATCAAACCTACTTGGCAAAGATCCTAAAATTTTCTTTATCACACGGTTATCGGGTATCTTCTCTCATAAGTTAAAAGATGAGTTAACAATATTGGACATTCTAGTGTAAAACTTATCAAACGTCTCACTTTTTAACATCTTAGTTGTCTCAAACCGTGTAGTGAGGTTTTGTAACTTAGACCCCCTAACCATGCTAGTGACCTCATAAGTAAGTGCAAGTGTATCCCAAGCTTCTTTTGATGTTTCACTAGTCATGATTCTACTTTACTCTTTAGGTGTGACATGTGGGGATATAATGGGCAGACCCTTAGTGTTGTAAAGTGCAAACCTATGTTCAGCCTCAGTCCATGACTCAACGGTTTTAAAACTACTGACCTCTCCCTTTCATGTGACTGATGGTGACCAACCCTTTTCAACCTCTAACCACACATGCTCATCAATGGATTTTAAAGCACTTCTCATTCTCATCTCCCAATAAGCATAATTTGTGCCATAAAAAATAGGAGTACGAAAATTTTCAAAAACACCAAAATTCATCCTAAAAAACTCAAAGGATCAACACAATAAAAATATGTTTCTAGCTCTGATACCAATTTGAAGGCTCCGTTTCTATGCGGAATGGGTTTTAAGGATGACACAAACAAACTTTCTTTTCTAAAAACCTTTTTCCAATTTTTATACCGCACCAAGTTGTGAACCAATTTTAACTTAACCAAATTTTATCTTGATTAATCCTAAACATGAATCTAGTGATTAAAGCAAGTAAAGTAAAGAAAATAATGCTCACAATGCCGGATTTACGAGGAAACCACAAAGGGAAAAAACATTGAACGGCCCAACCCAGACAATCACTACGATGTTGAATTACAAGGAAGAGACACAAGTCTTACTTAATGACTCGATCCCCACGAGACTTGATGCTCCTCTGATATTCAACCACTCATTCAGAGTGCCCACATGAATCCTTCCGCGATACCTGTCCACAGCAGTCGCCTCCATAAATGCCTCAGCGTCCAATGATATGGCTTGTAACGTCTACGATGTTGAATACATCTCTTCCACTTCTTCACTGCAAAATCCAACCAAGTTCTATGTAGAATAAACTCCGAATGGTGCTAACAAAGATCACTATAGAATATAGTAATAAAACTCAGATCTTTTAAACTCTAAGGATGTTTTGTACTTGGAAAACCTTAGAAAACTTTGTACAGAAAATGTACTGGTTTGTAAACTGTTTTTCAGATTGCACACTTACGAAATTCTAAAGAACCTATGGCTTAAATAATTTTCTTGAGGCGACGTCTCGTTCGAACGAATATAGCTGGTTCTCGAGCAAGATGCCTATGTCCTTCGAACGACATAGTGATCTCGCTCGAATGACTTCTTATGTCGTTTGAGCGACATAGGGAAATAGAGTTTGTATAAAATACAACTCTAAACATCCTTATCAGAATAAAATGAAGTGTAAACATTTTCAAACACTTTAAAAATATTTTCTTAATAAAATAACATCCTTAAACAATTTAAAATAAATTTTAAGTCCCATTAAAATTACGTATTCATACCTGAGTGACCTCGGAACGAAATTTGACTCGAAGAGAAAATTTTCACCATAAACCGGCATGATAAATCTTTGAAGCATTGCCTCAATGTCTTTAATAAACTTTCGTACATCATAGTCTATGTGGGATCGTGATAATAAGAAATACAACCTATGACTCAAACGTGTTTTGTTCCGGGAATAAGTCAAATAAACATACAACGAACTCAATGAGAAATTTTGTCCTTACATTAAGGAGTGTTGTCAATAGCTTTTTAAGAGTTTTTGTGAAAACTATTTTCTAAGGACATATTTAGAGCCTCCAAACCTAGTTTCACCCAGTAGGTTTGAAACCCAAGTTTTAATCAAATATGCTAGTTAAGGTTTCCTATTTGGAAACAAAGTTTGTTCACTCATCATTTTTGTTGAGTATCATTGCGTATCGTGGATTCTGTGCTTGTTGTTGTTTACGTATGGTGGACTCCATTTTTGTGGAGGTTTGAAGAAGTGGAATCCGTGTTCGATCCGTTAATGGTTTACTAAGCCAAGATAAGTGGATACCAAGGTTTGTGAGGAACACATATTATGGCAGTGCGTAGGTTGACTCCTATGTATCACCTTGAAGAAGGTAAAAGGAATGAAGATGAGTCAAGGATAAAGATGCATCAAGGATTAAAAGAGCAGAGTCAGTTGTATAAGTCATAGATCATCCTTGTGTAATTCCTATACCATAGTGAATTTGCGTAGTTGGTCTGTTCGAGATTTTTCCATTGTGGACTTTCCTCATATAATAGCATGTTATGTGATATCTATATTTTATTCTTGTTATACTCACCTAGATGAATGTTCTAGGGAAAGATAAAATTTGGTAAAATTATTTACACAACAATTGTTTAATTAGTGCGTAATTATTTAGTTTAATTGGAATTTTAAAAATTGGTGTGTTTGTCAGTCCTTCATATAATCTTAAGAGCGCAATTGCACTTTTAAATTGATAGAAAAGCAGCTACACTAAGTTATTGTGTCGGTCCCTATTTTTTTATATCTAGGGTTTCGTGTTTCTCTCTCTCCCTCTCTCGTTATTTATTTGATTGTTTCTCTTAATGGGTCCTCAAAGTGA
The DNA here is from genome assembly GCA_949130495.1 of Sambucus nigra. NCBI lineage: Eukaryota > Viridiplantae > Streptophyta > Magnoliopsida > Dipsacales > Adoxaceae > Sambucus > Sambucus nigra. The sequence goes on along the minus strand of OX422211.1, from coordinate 577,020,030 downwards.
GAAGTTGTCCGATGTATTTGGGCAATGACGAAAATTTTTATATTCAAGAGTAGTTTAATAATCTTAATTGTCATGTTGAAGAGTTAACTCATTTTAATTTTAGGTTTTCAAAAAGAGTATAATTTCTTAAAAAGGAAATTTTTTGTTTAAAAGCTAAAATTGAAAAAATATCCTTCGTAAGAAACTCATGCAAATGAATCGGGATTTTTAAAATTTATAAGTGTCTAAAAAAGAGAGTGGGGATAGAGTCCCTATTTTGGAGAATGAATTAAAGGACTATAAAATGTTTGAGGCTAGGGTGATAGAAAGTGTGGTAGAAGATAATGATAAATTATTTGAGGAATTACGAGCATGTGAGAAGACTCTTAGGGCATTTTGTTATTATTTTATAAGAGGTCATAGGAAGTTTAGATCTCGTGTCTCCATGGTTCTCAAAACTCGAGGAGTTAAGTATTCATATATTTAGATTAGGAAATTGGTTTTAGGGACATTTAATATTAGACTGGTTAATTCTCACATGCTTGCACACGATTCATCACATGTTCTATCTTATGGTTGATTGTGTTTTCATGTTTTTCATACACTTGCTTTTAGGATTAATGTTATATGTTATTTCTAGCTGTGTTATGATTGATTCTTTTGAATTTTGATTTTTCACTTGTCGGGTCTTATTAAAATAAATAAAAAAATATTTCGTTTGTCTTTTGAGTCGTTTGAAAAATGTTTAAAAACTTTGAAAGACTTTTGTTTTTGTTTAGTTTGGTTTTACTCATTTTGTGTGGCATAGTGGTGTGTTTGAATCTCATTCGTTCCATGTTTCCATATGAGTAACACATTTGATTATAGTTTAAAATGCTTATGATTGTTCTTAATTTCATGCATAAAGTTATTCAAAATAGATTTTCTTAATGGATTCAATTTGCATATTCCTTTTCACACACTTGTATGAGTTTTTTTAATCATAACGACTGATTGTTAGCCTAAAAATATACCAGGGGGTGAATTGGGTATATGGGTTTAATAGAAGTTTTAAAACTTCTTTAACTTTATGTATAGATTAATAACAATATGATATATTAATTAAAGAGAAATCAATTAATCAACAATTAATATAAGTAGTTAAAAGAGAGGGATAAAAGTTGATTTTAGCGTGGTTCGGCCTTTGTTTATGTACACACTCGAGATAGTACCCGAGAACTTTACTATCTCTGGTTCACTTACAATGAAAACAGAGCCTCACATGGAACAACACTTTGCAAAATCACAACCAATAAGACGCTCGTCCTTTCCCAAATGGTACCCACGCAATAACCCAATGACTCTAAACACCTTAACGACCCACAACAACGACACTACCAGCTATGGATATACAATGAAGTTTATATGTTAGTAACAACAATGCGATTTTTAACTAAAATCTAATGCAAAGTCGATTTACTAAAACAATGATGAAGTGGATTTATTTTCTCTCTCTAAAAAGTAAACAACTAGCAAATAATATGCTCAAATGGGTTTTAGGGTATAGCTTTATCAAAAGTAGGTTTTGAGATAACAACTTTGCTAAAGAGGGTTTGGGATTGGAACTTTTGGTTCGAGTGGATTTTCTTGAAGCTTTAGAGTTTTTGGGTTGAAACCCTCAACTGGAATTTTAAGAACAATTTTTCAAATATTGCTCATAATATGCCACTTTATATTTTAGGCTAGCTTGATGTGTCTCATTACAAATCATCATGCAACGTCAAGACAAACTGAACTCAAGCATCTCCAAGATTGAAGACTTCCTGACATCCCATAAAGGAATAAAGCAATTTAGAGTTTAAATTAATTCGCATAAATTATTTTTGGGATGTTTATTTTTATCAAAAATGAACGGGGGATTTTTAGTTTTGAAAAGAAATATATTTTTTATTTTGAAACCTCGTTCAAATGATATGGAAATCTCATTCAAATGAGAAAGTGTTTTCGTTATAAGATTTCTTTGTAGTTTTATCTAACGGGCACCAATCGAGGGCGTACTGTTTTGACTTGTTTGAAATTTGTTTGAAATTGGTTCAAATAATATTGGTGTTTTATTCAAACTAGGTTGTATTTCATTTAAACAACTTGCCTTTTTCATTCGAATGATCCTTGAATTTTGTTTAAATGAGTCTGCCTCCTCGAAATTTGTGAACGCCATATAAATATATGTTTTGTGTTTAGATTTTTTTAAGACTTTTTCCATATTTATTTATGCATATCTTTTGAAAAAGCTCTTCTTTGTTTAGTGTTCTAAAATGCTTTTTAATTCACAATATAGATCCTAACAATGGTTCTTGTGAATTCGTTTAAACCCTAGAAAGTTTTGTATCCTTGTATACACCTTTGTGGAGAAGGCATCTCCATGGATGAGTTGTGAAAACCGAGGGGATCACTGCTGAAGACGACGAACTAAGGTTCTTATGATTCTTGTGAAGATCATTGCTGAAGGATGGTTGCGTCTTTTTGGTTCTTGATAGGATCATATTAGATTCATTTATAAAATATGTAAGTTACGATTTGTAAATTTTATAAAGTGAATAAAAGGTTTTCCCCTAGGGGATTTTTCCTGAAACTTTGCCTTTATTGAATACTTGATTTTCTTTATCTATTTTATCACATAGATGTATGTTTAGGATAAAAAGATAAAATTAATTAAGATAAAAATTGGAATTATTGTTTGTGACCAACTTTATTGTGCACATTTATTTTCGCATTCTCATAGTGGTACCAGTTCCTTCCATTCTCTCTAAGTGGTGTCAGAGCATATTTACCCTTTTATAAGTGGTGTCAGTGCGGGTTGCAATACGTTTTCATATTAAATCCTTGTTCAGTGTGTTTGGTTTCTTTATTTTTTCTCTTGATGGATTCCCATAATTTTTATGACTTAAATCGTTTGAATTTGAAGTTTGTTAAAAGAATTGAGATTCTTGAAAAAGAAAATTTTCGTTGTAAAGCTACTATGGATCTTTTGCAAACTCTTGAAACTCAAATAGATTTCTTTCCTGAGAAACTTGTGGACATGGATTGTTATTTTAAAATTTTAGAATTCTCCAATAAGGAGAGTGATGATAGAGTCTTGTGTTTAGAAAAAGAATTAAAGGACTTTAAAAATTCTTGGGTTCGTAATTATGCCATTGAGAATAATGATAAAATAATTAATGATTTTAAGGAATGTGAGAAGACAATTAGAGATAAGTTTTCTTTCATTGAGGGGTAGCGATATAACCTTCTAGGAATGATTGAACATATGAAGGAGTCCCTAAAATTGAAAGAGCCTAATTATTTTCTTGAGTCTAAAAATTTTAAGTTAAAAGATGATTTAAAAGACTTGGGTAATATTGGTAGTAATGGCCTTGGCTCACTTGTTTTTAGTGCTTCCAATGTCAAAGTCAAGACCATTGTTTGTTATAAAGGGTCAACCACATCCAAGGACATTAGAAAAGGTCAACCCATAGGTAACATTCCTCGTGTTTACATATGTTCACATTGTGGTAGGAAAAGTCACCTTGGAGCATATTGTTATGATCTTGGAAGAGGTCTAGGAAGTTTAAGTCTAGTGTTCCCTTAGTTTTGAAATACTGATGTGTTAAGTATACACCTATTTGGGTTAGGAAATCCGTTTTGGAGGAGCTAGATGTTAGACCTTTTTATTTCCACATGTTTGCACATGATGCTTCACATGTTATATCTTTTGGACGGTTGCTTGCATTATTTTTTCTGTCATACTCTAGTTGTGCTTCGTGATATATATTTTTTAGTGTTATGACATGCGTGTCTTTTGTAATATATTTTTCTTTTATTGAGTCATATTGAAAAAAACAAAAAGAAGCTATTTGATCAACTTTTTGAAACATACAAAAATATTTTTGGTTTTTTGAGTATTTTAGTTTTACACATTTGGTGTGGCATATTGGTGTGTTAATCCAGTTAACTCCGCAACTTCCATATGGAGAGGACATTTGGTTATGGTTAGATACTTAGATTGATCTTAACCATGTTTATGGATTTATTTCGAACTTGATTTTCTTAATGGATTTGACTTTGTATATGCCTCCGCACATGCATGTACGAGCTTTTTGAATATTTACTTCACTATGTACATTTGAGTTTGGTGAGATGTTCTCCCATCAATTTTGTCATCTACATATTTATGTGATTATGGGGGATTTGTGCATGTCAGAACCGTTGCCCGAAAGGATATTTATTTAGTATTGAAAAAATATGAGGGTACATAGGAAAGGACTACGAAAGACAAGTTGACTTTGCATGAAAGCCACCATTAAAAAGAGCCCAAGAAAAAAATAAAGGCAATAAAGATAGAAAAATTGCCAAAAAGGGGGCAAAAAAAGTTTAGTTTGATTGATTATTCAATAGAAATCACTTCAAAAGAAAAGAAAAGAAAATTATGTTTACCTTTTGAGGGAGTTTAGTTGAAGATCAACGGGTTTGCACAATGAATCATAATATGCTTATTTTTTCCTGATGCTATTGATTTATAGAATCATAAAAATTCAAGGATTATGTGTATTGTGTTTATTTTTTCATTAAGTTCAACTATATTTGTCACTTGAGGATAAAGCTTAGTTTAATAAAGTTTTGTGGTCAATTAGAACTTCTTGAACATATTTAAGAGTTTGGATTATAATTCATTTGTTTCTAGTTCACACCAATTCATTTCATCCCGCATGTTTAGACGCATCGATATTAATCTAGTGTGTAACGCTTATGTGTTTTGTTACATGTTTTATGATCGTTTATACTTATATATGGGTGCCAAATTTTCTTTAACATATCTTGCATATATTATATATGGTATTATATGTTTTTTTTGTGTTTTTTTAAATGAAATTTTCAAAAAGAGTTGGTTATGTTTGCCTTTGAGAATATCATTACAAATGCTTGATTTATATCTTTTGTGATGATATCTTATTCGTATTCGTGATGCTCTACTTTAATTTTATGTTTCTACTTATTTGCCTATTTCGAATAAAAATAAAGGAGGAGAGAAAATTAAGAAGTGATATTTGATGAGTTTGATTTATAGGGGAGAGTTTATTTATGAGTTTTATCCTATTTCAAACTCGATGTGTCACGAGGTATAGTTCTTTGTCTCATGTGTGTAGGTACTTAAAGCGAAAATGAAGACACATCGGATGAAGACAAAGTTTGCAAAAGGGAAGAACAAATTGAGGTTTGAAGACAATGTCTTATGCCATTCCATTTCTAGGGTTTTGGAAGGGTAGTAAGATTTTTGTTATATGAGATTTTTTATTTTAATTTGATTTTCGGTTATATTTTTTTGTTTTGTACCGGAATACTCAAAGGGGGAGATATTTAAGAACATTTTTCTAATATTGTTCATAATATAGGGCTTTTAATATTTTAGGCTAGTTTGGTGTATCCCATTAAAAATTGCCATGCACCGTCAAGACAAACCGAACTCGAGCATCTCCAAGATTGAAGACTTTATGACAACCCATAAATGTATAAATCAAGTTATAGTTTAATTTAATTCCCCAAAATTATTTTTGGGATGTTTATTTTTATTAAAAATGAACGAGGAATTTTTAGTCTTGAAAAGAGAAATATTTTCTATTTTAAAACCACGTTAAAACGAGATGGAAATATCGTTCGAACGAGAATGTGTTTCCATTAGAAAGGGTTGTTCGTAGTTTTATCTAATGATCATCAATCGAGGGTGTACTATTTTGACTCGTCAAAAGGTCATTTGAAGATGGTTCAAATGACATTAGTGTTTCGTTCAAACGAGATTGTATTTCGTTCAGACAACTTGCCTTTTTCATTTAAACGAGCCTTAAATTTCATTTAAGTGAGTCTGTTGCCTCGAAATTTGTAAACCCCTTACAAATACCTATTTCATGTTAAGATGTTTTAAGACTTCTACCAAATTTGTTTCTGTACTTTTTTTACAAAAGTTCTTTTTTGTTTAGTGTTCTGAAAGAGTTTTTAATTCATAGCATACATCTTGGAAATCATTCTTGTGACTTCGTTTAAACCCTAAAAAGTTTTGTATGATTTTATACACCTTTGTGGAGAAGGCATCTCCATGGCCGACTTGTGAAACCCTAGGGGATCATTACTGAAGATGAAGAACTGAGGTTCTTGTGATTCTTGTGATTCTTACGAGGATCATTACTGAAGGAAGGCTACGGCTTTGTGGTTCTTGAGAGGATCATGTAGATTCATTTATAAAATTTATAAGTTGCAATTTATAAATTTTATAAAGTGAATAAAAGGATTTACCCTAATGGGATTTTTCTTGAAACTTTTCCTTTGTTAAATGCTTGATTTGTTTTATCAGTTTTATCACATAGATGTATGTTTAGAATAAAAAGATAAAATTGATTAAAATAAAAATTGAATTTTTTGTGACGATATTTGTTGTGAACATTTGTTTTTTCACTCTCATAGTAGTATCAGTGACTTCCACTCTCTCTAAGTGATGTTAGAGCATATTTACCCTTTTATAGGATTTTCTTAATTTTTCTTTGAAACTCAAGAAAGGGTATGACAGAAACTTTGGATGATGGCAGCTATCTTGAGAGGCTTGTTGTTATAGTTCGTGTGTTTTGGCATGTAATGGGAGGTGCTTATTTATAGTTTTGGAGGAAGCCAAAAGTTGGTAAAAAGTTTGGAAAAGGTTGGGGTATTAGGATAAAAGTTTGAAAGATTTTGCAAGCACTGTTTCTGGAAAACTTGACACTTTTAGTCGACTAAAAGTCCACTTTTAGTAGACTAAAACTTATTTAGTTGGCTACTATGCGAAGGTTTAGTTAGCTGGTTTACCTTGATAAACATTTTCCTGGGACTTTTAGTCGATTAAACCTCAAGTTTAGTCAACTAAACCTTTTACGTTTTAGTCAAAATGGTGTCTAGTTTTGGTCCAAATGTTAGAGAAGCTTTAGGGAGCTCTAGGATGGGTTTAGGCGAGTAGGTTTTTAGCATATACAAGCTAAAACATCACTACAACAAAACGGGCTTATTATACGATTACTATGCGTAACATTATTATAGCGTTAGTAATAACTTATAAGTGTTACTAATACATATTTAGTATTTTAAAAATAAAATAAAAAAAACTCAAAAGAAAACCCTTTAACACCTCTATTGACAAAAGACTTTTTCATTAGGTTAGCCTCTCTCCAGTTTTTCATCTCATCTCAGCAACAATGAGAGCTCCAATGAGAGGATGAAGAGGTGATTTTAGTTCTAATTTATTTACAATCATTTGGTTATAATTCTTAATGTTTCGATTAAATCTGTGTATTTTGATTTGTTGATTTTGTAAGCCGTGGTGGTGCTGGATTTAGAGGTGGTAGAGGTAATGGGGGAAGAGGAGCTAGAGGAAGATGAGGGTTTGGTGGTAGAAGAGGTGGCGATAAAGGTAGGCCCATGAGCCATGGTGGAGAACGTGGTGGTGGAAGGGGGAGAGGAAGTGGCGGTCGTGGTGGTCGTGGTGGGTGAATGAAGGGTGGAAGTAAGGTTATAATTAACCCACATAGACATGAGGGGGTTATAATTTCTAAGGGAAAAGAAGATTATCTTGGGTTTCTATTCAGGTAACTTTATGTCACTAGTTCTTATTTGTATTTCATTTTTAATGGTGAAGTACATTGTTTTCTTTTATAGTTTTACGTGTAATGCTGGGATTTTAATCACTGCTTGATGAAGTCTTATTGTTATATTTTGTTTAGAACATGGACTTGCCTTTTTTATTTAATATTAAAGGGATAGATTTTGAAACGGAAGACATGAAGTGACTAATTTAAAAACTTGATCGTTTATGTTTGAGATGTCAGCCTTTTTACTCTGTATTAAATATCACAACACAATGTAACTCTCAATGTACTTTAAATTAATATTTTAACTTACTGATAAGTGATTTTACATTTAGGATATTATTTTTTCTTAATATACGAATGGTAGCGGATATATTCATTTGTTTTCCTTGTTGATTTAATTGTTTGTTTATTGGATCTAGGAATCTCTAATGTGTGATCAAGTATTTGTATGCCAGACTTCTATTTTTAGCTACCTAGTTCTGTTTTATGGGAAATTTTGTGTTTGAACTTACTGAAAATTGATTATTTAAATTATAAACTTTACAACTAGCATTACAATTGTATCCCCCTTAAACCATACAAAACATTTGTTTATCATATTGCCTGTATTTCGTTCTCCATTATCTGACTTAAATTTTAGTAACATTACATAATGTTATAAGCATCATTTCAAGATGTAGATTTCAAATTTTGGTGCATACACATATATTTTGGGAACTTTTGATGGTTCTGTATGATTTAAGCTTGTACGATTTTAAGAATTTACATACTTACCCTTAGTTGGTGTATATTTTTTAATTTTATTTTCACATAATGAAAATGGAAGTATGGAACCCCTTCCATTCTAAATTGGCATCTTTAATTCTTGGTGGTGTTGACAACATCTAGATTGTAAGTATAAATACTATTCTTTATGATGTTGTTTGAAAATATTATAGTCTCCATGTAAAAGATGGATTCTTACCTTCTTGTTATATTTACTGTAGAAACCTGGTGCTAAGGTCCTCTACCTCAGAGCTACTTCAAGAACCACTATATCTCATGTGTCTGATCTTATTGGTTCGGTAAGTAGTCATTCTGTAAAAATGTATATGTAGGCCTACAAATCGGGTTGGGTGAGCCAGGTTTTGGATAGCTCAGGCTCGACTTGAAATTTCTTAGTCATTTCCCAAGCCCGAGCTCAGCCCGAATTGAAATAAGAACCATAGGATCAGGCTCAGCTCACCAAATTCACGGGGTTCAGGCCCATTTTTTAACAGGCCCAATTTTAAATCTGAAAAATGTTTTAATTTAAAAAAATAGCACAATCTTAGTTTAAAAATGTTTAAAAAAATTAGCACACTTTTTTAGTTTTAAAATGTTCAAAAAATCAACACACTTTTAGTAATTCCAAGTCCAATCAGTGATACATACACACTTTTAGTTTAAATCAGTTATGGATTATGCATACATGCACAATTTCAAATTCAATCTTTAAACCAACATACTTTTTGTTTAAATCAGTGATACATACATACATAATTTAAATCAGCCCACTTTTAGTTTGCATCAGTGATGCATCATGCATACAGTTATATTAGCAACCATCCTGTGTTCAAACCAGTGGATAAAAAATGGATAAAAAATCAACAAACTATCCAGTCCTGTGTCCAAAACACAACTAAATAAGAACACTTTTAGTTTACATGCTAAAATAATCCTATGTCCAAAGCAGTGGATAAAAAAATGATAAAAATCATCACTTTAAATCAGCAAACTATCTAATCATGTGTCCAAAATACAACTAAATCAGAACACTTTTAGTTTACATGCTAAAACAGTCCGGGGTCCAAAACAGTGGATAAAAAATCAACACTTTAAATTAACAAACTATCCAGTCCTGTGTCCAAAACACAACTAAATCAGCACACTTTTAGTTTACATGCTAAGACAGTCTAGTGTCCAAAACGTGGATAAAAAGTCGATAAAAAAATGGATAAACTGTCCATCTCCTCACACCACACGAATCATTAATTAAAGATGGTCAAATCTGAAAATGGATAAAAAAGTCATTGGCAATAAATAAAGAAGAAGTTAAATCGTAACAATCAATAAAAAATAGTAATCAATTAAAAAATAAGTTGTTAAAATAAATGTATCGAATCACAAATGTACTAGAAAATGCAGAATCAACTTCCTCCTCAAATTCACTTTGCACGGGTGCATTTTGAATCCAATCTTGAGTACAAAGCAATGCTTCAATCATAGAAGGAAGTAAAGAACTACGAAGTGGGCTAAGAACACGATCCCCGGTGCTAAAGGCACTCTAGATGCAACAGAATATACGGGAATTGATAGAACATCACATGCTATACTCAATAAAATAGGAAACTTGGAAGAACAACGCTTCCACCATTGTAAAATATTAAATTCATCATTTGTATTTTTGCTAGGGTGAAGCTTTTATTTCAAATAAACATCCAACTATGACTTACTGTGTGACACATCTTCCTATTCACTAAACTTGTAAAACTCTTCCATAAAATCCATTTTTTTAAAGTGTAGATGAGGTACCCCTATTAGATGCATCGTCCCTTTCTTTGTCATTTTCATTCATCTCATCCAAATGAATGGAAGCTTCATATGAAGCCTTGTAATCATCAAAAAGATCTCTAAAAACATTATCAACATTATCTATTAAACTATCAACCGTCGAAGAACCATAAATGCTATTATAGCAAAACTTCAAATACTTATCTTTAAATCTTGGGTCAAGGATAAAAGTTATGAATAGTAAAATGTTCGGTTCTTTTTCTGCCCAATATTTCTCAAATTTTACAAGCATATTCAAATCCATTTGTTTAAGCAAGGATTTCAAATCCAAATAAGTTTCATGCAACAATATTAAAATTCTATATACCTCGCGAAAAAGAGATTTGCGGTATAGGAATTATTTGACGAAAACACTTTTGTCACAATAACTATAACACAATCCATTAGTAATATGGCGAAGCGAATGGGTGGTTCCACCCTTGCTTGGAAAAGAAAATAACTTATTAAAATAATTCCACTCACACTTTTCACGTTCATCGGGATTAGGTGAAACCTTTGTGAAATGCAACCACATTTTAGATCTTGTCTTCACTTCTCTTTTTCTCTTATCACCTATACTTGAATCAAGCGAATCGCTAGGATTGGTATTAGAATTATTTGCATCGACTTCATTGTTTGCATCCGACATCTACAAATTTAAGCATATATAACAAGATAATTAGAATTTATGCCATAAAGATTATGTAATTATAAATTAAGACAACTAACATTCAATTATATTACAAGAGTAATTCATACCTCAGAATTTCCCGTTTTGAATTCAACGAATATTGAGTTTTGCTAACAATGATTCTATCAAAATTGTTATGTAAGTTGCAAGTATAATCTGAAAAATACAAAACCATAACTATTAAAACATAATTGTTACCAATTCAAAACTATAACTATTACCAATTTAAATCAGTAAATAATTTTACTGTACACACAAATTTCAAATCAGTAATTACTTGTTAAAAAAACAAATTTGAAACATCTCTTGTTTGATAACCGAAGATAAATAAATAAAATATAAAAACCCCTTTGATAAATAAATTATATCATACAGCCTACAGGTTCCTTTGGTTACAAAAAAATTCAAACATCTCTTGTTTTCATAACCAAAAATATGATATCTAAACCCTTCTGTTTGAATGGTTTTTACCCGATGAATGGTTTTTACATGAAATCTAAACCCCTTTTGTTTGAGTGGTTTTTACAAGAGATATAAGCATAATTGTTACCGTAACTGTTACCAAAAATAAAAATAATAATACAAATGAAAATACCAGATGAAAGAAACTAAGGTTCATTTTTACCAGATGAGTGGATCAGCAGTGGCGGTTGAGAGCGAACTATGAAAGAAACTAGGGTTTATTTTTAGATCAACAGCGACGGCGAAAAAAACGGTTGAAAGAAACTAGGGTTCATTTTTTTTCTCCACATCAGAACAAGAGAGAGAGAGAGTTATGAAATGGTCTTGGTTTTGTTGGTGTAAAATGAGAGTAGAATGAGAGTCTTGTTTTCTTCCCCTTTTTTGCTTCTGTAAAATGACGAAATGGTCACCATAACTTTAATAATGTATTTTTCATAAGGGGACTATATGGTAAATATACCTAATTATATACATAATCTTAATGTATAATATAAAATAAATAAATAAATAAATATATATATATATATATATATATCACGATTCTAAAAAACCCGCCTAGGCTTGAGGCTTGGGAGAAACTCCCCGCCTTAAGCTTTTTATGCCTTATTCTTGGTGAAACCCTTAAGGCGCATTTTTTTCTAAAAGCAACAATGCTTTAGTGAAACGATATCGCCTTTTAAAGAATTTTTTTAAAACTGGACCATTATCTCATCCAAAATAATCACATAGTATTTTAATTTGCATATATTCAGACATATTTTTATGATATGTACAATTTAATATTTTAATATCCTTGTTATGGTTAAAAAATATTCAAATATATTAAGAAGGCCTAAACGCCTTTTCACGGCAAAGGCCCGCCTAGGCTTCTAAGGCTTAAAGCTTGGCTTCCACGCCTCGATCACGCCCCGTATTTTTTAGAACCTTGATATATATATATATATATTTGAGTTCGGGCTGGCCCAAATCAGGCTCACACTACTATGCTTAATCTCAGCCCGAATTATAAACAGGCTTCAAATTTTGGTTCAAGCTCGTCTGGGCTCAAACTTGCTTAAAACTCGGCCCAAATTTAGTGGGTCAAGCGGGCGGGCTTGCTCGGCTCAAACTCGCTTCGGCCTTAAAGATCGGCTTCAAAATGAGGCTTGCTCTCTTAAAGATCTCATATATTTGTATATACATGAGTTAGGTTTATAACAAAATAAACGGTTCATCGAACGGACATTCGAGTGAGAAGATATTGTCTTTTTACGAACAGGGGGTAAAGTAGTCATTTAGCCTTAAATGATATTTTGTTTTATGTAATGCCACATGTTATATTTTGATTGGACCAAGGGGGTGGCCTTATGCCGACTTAAAACCCTTGAATTAAGCTCTTCCTTCAGCATATTTCAGCCATGGAAGAGTTTTAACCTAAGGAAAGAGAGTTTTGAAGTTTAGGAAGAAAGTGTGAGGAGAAATTGAAGAAAAATTCATAGAAAAATTACGTAAAAGACCCTAAGGTATTTCCATCCATAAATCTTGTTTATTTTTTTTTGTATTACTTATTTAAATGATTACATTAATCATTTGTTTACTGAATTTCCATGTCTTGATGTGTACTTATGGATAGATGCAAGTTTAAGCAAACTTGAATGTGTAAACCCTTGAAATTATTTTGTCTAGGAACCTTGTTTATTCAAACTTCCATATATTTTTGTATACTTACTAAAATTGATTGATTCTAATTGGATATTAACCTGGACTCGTATATGTATGACATATCCTAAAATCATGGGAAAATACCAAGAAATGAGTCTTTGGTGAGAGTTTGAAGTTTGGGTATGAAATCTTCCCTAAGGGTGAAAGTATGGCCGCCATGTGTTCGATGTTTTGCTTGACATAGTAAATGAACTCTGAAAATTATGAAATTTTAATATTGTATTGTTCAATATGTTTACTGATGTTTGTTTAAATATCATATAAATTTATGATGTAGAAAAATTATGGAAATTCCTGGAAGTTGAATGAACGATAAAAGAGCCTATAGGGTAGATTTGCTATGTGGTAAAGAAATGGGCATATCTTGCTCTAGGAGACTTGAAATGATGTACCGTCCTTTGTATTGGAATACTAATAAGATAGGGATTGAATTACCAAGAATAAATGAATTTATATTTGGTCTATGATTTGGATATGTTAAATATATTAACATGGATTTGGGTGGAACTTCACTTGTGATAAATAATTTGAATGGAATCATGTGATTATTATGGATTGAATTATGTTTAAATCATTCTTTGGATTATTGATATTCTTATAATGATACTAATATTGTAAGAATGATAGGAAGGGAAGAAGAGCTGATTGAACAAATACCAGATAAAGGCAAGGGAAAAGCCAGTTAAACTGTCGAGGTGAGTGTCCTTATGATTTGTTTCATATATAAATATGAATATAGCTCTAAGAGCAGGATTTGTTTGAATACTTCGGTATTCAGGATTTATTTGGACATTAAAATATCCAGGATTTGTTTGGGTCTCAAGATCCAGGATTGGTTTGAATACTTCGGTATTCAGGATTTGTTTGGATATTAAAATATCCAGGATTTGCTTGGGTCTTATGATCCAGGATTTGTTATCGCCAATGGGCAGAATTATTTGGGTCTTATGATCCAGGATTTGTTATTGCCAAGAGGTAGAATTATTTGGATCTTATGATCTATGATTTGTTATTGCCAATGAGCAGGATTGTTCGGATTTTATATCCACATATTCGATATAGAATTGTTATTCTGGTGCAGGGAAGGAGTACCTCACTAAGCTTAATGCTTACGGTTTATATTTTAACAATTTTAGGTTCATACACTGCCATCTAGGATACCATATGACCGGTAACTTTGAGAGTTGCACCGTTGGAAAGAGCTGGGGTTTAAAAATGGGGATTTTATCGTTGTCACACTGAAGATTTTAATATACTCACACATTGTATATATTGATTTAGTATGGATTGAGTTGATCATTGTTAATCACAGTATTGTATGTCCGCTCAATTATGACTCTGATGTTGAATTTTATGGTATAAGAATAATATTATATTGATAAATGAAGTATATTTTCCAATGGGCTCGAGATTATGATCCAACTATTTTAATAACAAATTATTAGTATGGATATTGGGTTTGGGGTGTGACAATTAGTGGTATCAGAGCATGGTTGTTAATTCTGGACGTGTGTGACGGTTAGATCGCAGTATTGAATTGATTTGATATTTATGAATTGTTTATGTACTAACTAATAGTTTAGTGTTATAAACTGTTATTATTGGTTGTTAGAACTTTGTTGTATTACAGATAATTCCAGATGGAACCTGTGAATGGAAAACCTAGAGAAGAGGGAGTAGCTTCTCGTACAGACAATACTGAAGTAGAGCAAAGTGTTTCTGGAAGGGCTAGAGTGCAGGAGCAACCTACAGAGATGCAAATAATAGCAAATGCAATATTGAGGATGGTAGAACAACAGGAAAGAAATATGGCATTAATGGCAGAGCAACAGGATAGATATCTAGAATCAAAGACTGTGGCCAGGATTGAGAGAGAGGCAAGGAAGGAAATTAAGGATTCCATGCATGAGAAGTTTTTGAAGTTGAACCCTCCAGAATATTCAGGGTCAGTTGAACCTACGAAATATGAGATGTGGGTCATGGATATAGAAACTATATTTGCAATTATGAAGGTTCCAGATAACCAAAAAGTGAATCTAGCTGTGTTTAAGCTGAAAGGAGAGGCCAAATATTGGTGGGAAGCTAGCAACCATTTGGTTCCCAGGATGGAAGGTACTGATGTTATTACTTGGGATGAATTTATTAAAGCTTTGTATGTTAAGTATTTCCTTAAAGTTTATAGGAGGGAGAATCTGAGGGAATTTATAAATTTGACCCAAGGGAAAATGTCTGTGAGGGAGTATGATTCTAAATTTACTTCTTTGTCTAGATTTGCTACTAAGTATGTGCAGGATGAAGAAGATAAATGTAGTAAGTTTCAAGATGGACTGATTTGGCCTATTCAAAATAGAGTGGCCACTTATGAGTTAGAAGATTATGCTTCTTTGGTAAACAAAGCCACGATAGCAGAAAGGAAAATGAACCAAGGGGTGGGGAGTAGAGAGAGTTTTAAGAAGAGTAGATTTGACTCATCTCAATCCAAGGGAGGTGAGGGTGGAAGTGTTAAGATGGAACCTCATAAATTTCAGAAAGGTGGTGGAGATAGTGGTAGAGGTCAGGGGAGATTAGGCAGAGATACCAGGGGTGGAGGATCTTTTGGTTTAGCCAAAAAGTCCGGGAGAGGTGAGGCCCCAATAGGAGGTGTTAGATATTTCTTTTGTAAAGAGGAAGGGCATTATAAATCTGAGTGTCCTAAGCTTAAGGGAATGGAATGCTACCATTGTCATCAAGTGGTGCATGTTAAGAAGAATTGTCCGCAGTTAGCAGAGACTCCAACAGCACCTAGTGAAGCAGCAAGCAGAATGTTACCTCCAGGCAGTGGAGCAAAAAGTGTGGGTAGAGGACAAGCTAGTGGTTCCAGGCCAGGTGGACGAGTCTTTACGATGAAAGAAGCTCAGATTACTCCAGATGTGGTGACAGGTACACTTTCTGTTACTAATAGAAGTGCTTATGTTTTGATTGATCCTGGTTCCACACATTCTTTTGTGTCCTATGCTTTTGATGTATACCTGAATAGACCATGTACTCGTTTAGATGTTGGGTTGGGTATTTATATGCCTATCGGGGATATGGTTGCAGCTGAATATGCTTTTCGTGATTGTGTTTTGACTGTGGGGTCTAGAGATACAGTTATAGATTTACTTCCATTGGATATTTCTGATTTTGATATAATTCTGGGAATGGATTGGTTATCTCAATATCATGCATCTATGGATTGTTTCTGTAAGGAAGTTATTTTTAATATGCCTGGTGAGCCTGAATTTAAATTTGTGGGGGAAAGGAAAATTGTTCCCAGTTGCATCATTTCTGCTATTCACACGAGGAAATTATTGAGTAAGGGTTGTGAGGGTTTTATTGCATATGTTCTTGACACTAGGAAGGGGTATTTACAATTAGTCGATGTTCCTATTGTACGGGATTTTTTTGAAGTGTTTCCTAGTGAGTTTCCAGGGTTATCTTCAGAAAGAGAAGTTGAATTTAGTATTGAATTAGCACCGGGGACAACACCTATTTCTATGGCACCATATTGAATGGCACCTGCTGAGTTGAAAGAACTTAAGATTCAGTTACAAGATTTACTTGATAGGGGGTTCATACAGCCTAGTGTATTTCCATGGGGTGCACCAGTTTTATTTGTGAAGAAGAAAGATGGTACCATGCGTTTGTGTATTGATTATAGGCAACTGAATAAATCTACAATTAAGAACAAATACCCTTTACCTCGTATAGATGATTTTTTTGATCAGTTACAGGGTGCTAAAGTGTTTTCAAAAATAGACTTACGATCGGGTTATCATCAGTTGGGGGTCAAGGAGAGTGATATTTCTAAAACTGCTTTTCGTACTCGGTATGGTCATTTTGAATTTCTGGTGATGCCTTTTGGGGTGACTAATGCTCCAACTGTATTTATGGATCTTATGAACCGGGTACTACATCCTTTTGTTGATTCATTTGTGATAGTTTTTATTGATGACATTCTAATTTATTCACGTGATATGTTTGAACATGAAAAGCATCTCCGAACTATTTTGAATGTGTTGAAAGATAAGCAATTGGTACTAAGTTTGGAAAATGTGAATTTTGGCTATCAAAAGTTGTATTTTTAGGCCATGTTATTTCTGGAGATAGTATATGTGTTGATCCCAAGAAGGTGGAAGCTATTGTAAATTGGGAGAGGCACAATAATGTGACTGAGGTGAGGAGTTTTCTGGGTTTAGTTGGGTATTATAGAAGGTTTATTAAGGGATTTTCTTCAATAGCCTTGCCGATGACTAAATTAACCCGAAAAGATGTTAAGTTTGAATGGAATTCTGATTGCGAAAATAGTTTTGATGAATTGAAAAAGAGGTTGGTAACTGCACCTATTCTTACTATTCCACATGGTGGAGATGGTTTTGTTATTTATACTGATGCTTCACATCAGGGGTTGGGTTGTGTTTTTATGCAGCATGGTAGAGTTATTGCTTATGCTTCTAGGCAGTTGCGTACACATGAACGTAATTATCCTACACATGATTTGGAACTTGCTGCTATTGTGTTTGCTTTGAAATTATGGCGTCATTATCTATATGGTGAGGTATGTGAAATTTTTACTGACCATCAAAGCCTTAAGTATTTATTTACTCAAAAGGAGTTGAATTTGAGACAGAGGCGATGGATGGAGTTAATTAAAGACTATGATTGTACAATTCACTACCACCCAGGGAAGGCAAATGTATTTACAGATGCTCTGAGTAGAAAGGCTTCGGCAGGTTATCTTGTATTCAGTGTGCTGGAGTTTCCCACATCATGGAGTTGAGATTGATGGGAGTAGAATTGAAGCTAGCCGATGGGGACAGGTTCTTTGCTCATGTAAGCGTGAGGCCTTTGTTAGCTACCCGTATTCGTGAATTGCAAAGTCAAGATCCTTTTCTTGAGAAGAAACGACAAGATGTCCGAGATGGTAAGTCTGAAGATTTTTGTATTGTGAATGATGGCACTTTATTATATAAGCAGCGATTATGCATGCCTAATGTGTGTGGATTGAAAGAGAAAATTTTAGATGAGGCTCATAATTCCATTTATACTATGCATCCCGGTAGTACTAAAATGTATAGGTATTTAAAGGAGCATTATTGGTGGAATAATATGAAGAAGGAAATAGCTGATTTTGTTGCTAGGTGCCTTATATGTCAGCAAGTGAAAGTGGAGCATCAGAAACCTACTGGTCTGCTTCAGCCATTGCCAATACCGGAATGGAAATGGGATCATGTAACGATGGATTTTGTAGTTGGGCTTCCTCGATCTCAGAAGGGGTCAGATTCGATTTGGGTAGTGGTGGACAGATTGACCAAGTATGCTCATTTTCTAGCAGTCAAGACTACGTATACAGTTGATAGGTATGTTACACTATATATTAATGAAATTATTCGATTTCATGGAGCACCGGTATCGATTATTTCAGATAGGGACCCTACTTTTACATCTAGATTTTGGGGTAGCTTGTAGTATGCTATGGATACTAACTTGAAGTTTAGTACGGCTTTTCATCCTCAGACAGATGGGCAGTCTGAAAGGACAATACAGATTTTGGAAGATATGCTTAGAGCTTGTGTGCTTGATTTCAAAGGTAATTGGGATGAATATTTGCCTTTGATAGAATTTTCATATAACAATAGTTTTCAATCTATTATTGGTATGGCTCCATATGAAGCATTGTACGGTAGACGATGTCGTACACCAATATGTTGGGGTGAAGTTAGTGAAAGGAAGATAGAGGGTCCAGAATTGATTGAAGTCACCACTGAAAAAGTGAAGATTATTCAAGATAGAATGAGAACAACTCAAAGCAGACAAAAAAGTTATGCGGATAAGCGATAAAAATATTTGTAATTCCAGAAAGGGGATTATGTGTTTCTTCGTATATCTCCATGGAAAGGAGTTATGAGATTTGGAAAGAAAGGGAAATTAAGTCCATGCTACATTGGACCTTATGAAATCCTTGAGAAAGTCGGGATGGTTGCCTACAAGTTAGCATTACCACCAGAGTTATCTCAGTTACATGATGTTTTCCATGTTTCTATGTTAAGAAAGTATGTAGCGGATCCTTCACATGTGTTGGTGGAACAGCCTATTGAGTTAAAGGAAGACTTGAGTTATGTGGAAGAACCACTTGCTATCGTGGATAGGAAGGAACAAATATTGAGATCAAAAGTAATCCCACTTGTGAAAGTTGTGTGGAGAAGGCATTCGATGGAAGAGGCTACATGGTAGAGAGAGGATACCATGAAGATTAGTTATCCATATTTGTTTGATTCGGACAACCAAGGGATGTCAATTTCGGGGATGAAATTTCCTAACGGGGGGAGAATTGTGACAACCCGAATATAATTATAATAAATCATGTTTAAATAATGATTAGCTTATGTGATATGAATAATATGTTATTAGTATATATATAATGTAAGCAATTATGTTTAGTTTAATCCTACCTTCATAAAGCATGAAATATCGAATTAGTTACAAATGTGAAATTTTAAAGTTTTCGGTAGGAATGTTCCTGTTGGAGGCTAGTTTTGACCTTTATGACATAACAATGAACTTGATATGTAATTATATATTTGTATATATATGATTTAGGTTTATAACAAAACAAACGGTTCATCGAACGGACATCCGAGTGGGAAGATATTGTCTTTTTACGAACAGAGGGTAAAGTAGTCATTTAGCCTTAAATGATATTTTGTTTTATGTAATGCCACATGTTATATTTTGATTGGACCAAGAGGGGTTGGCCTTATGCCGACTTAAAACCCTTGAATTAAGCTCTTCCTTCAGCATATTTCAGCCATGGAAGAGTTTTAACCTAAGGAAATAGAGTTTTGAAGTTTAGGTAGAAAGTGTGAGGAGAAATTGAAGAAAAATTCATAGAAAAATTACGTAAAAGCCCCTAAGGTATTTCCATCCATAAATTTGTTTATTTTTTTTGTATTACTTATTTAAATGATTAAAATAATCATTTTTTACTGAATTTCCATGTCTTGATGTGTACTTATGGATAGATGCAAGTTTAAGCAAACTTGAATGTGTAAACCCTTGAAATTATTTTGTTTAGGAACCTTGTTTATTCAAACTTCCATATATTTTTTTATACATACTTAAATTTATTGATTCCAATTGGAGATTAACCTGGACTTATATATGTATTACATATCCAAAAATCATGGAAAAATACCAAGAAATGAGTCTTTGGTGAGAGTTTGAAGTTCGGGTATAAAATCTGCCCTAAGGGTGAAAGTATGGCCGCCATGTGTTCGATGTTTTGGTTGACATAGTAAATGAACTCTGAAAATTATGAAATTTTAATATTTTATTGTTCAATATGTTTACTTATGTTGGTTTAAATATCATATAAATTTATGATGTAGAAAAATTATGTAAATTCCTGGAAGTTGAATGAACGATAAAAGAGCCTATAGGGTAGATTTGCAATGTGGTAAAGAAATGAGCATATCTTGCTCTAGGAGACTTGAAATGATGTACCGTCCTTTGTATTGGAATAATAATAATACAAGGATTGAATTACTAGGAATAAATTAATTAATATTTGGTCTATGATTTGGATATGTTAAATATATTAACATGGATTTGGGTGGAACTTCACTTGTGATAAATGATTTGAATGGAATCATGTGATGCTTATGGATTGAATTATGTTTAAATCATTCTTTGGATTATTGATATTCTTATGATGATACTAATATTGTAATAATTATAGGAAGGGAAGAAGAGCTGATTAAACAAATACCAGATAAAGGCAAGGGAAAAGCCAGTTAAACTGTCGAGGTGAGTGTACTTATGATTTATTTCATATATAAATATGAATATAGCTCTAAGAGTAGGATTTGTTTGAATACTTTGATATTCAGGATTTGTTTGGATATTAAAATATCCAGGATTTTTTTGGGTATCATGATCCAGGATTGGTTTGAATACTTCGGTATTCAGGATTTATTTGGATATTAAAA
The DNA here is from genome assembly GCA_949130495.1 of Sambucus nigra. Taxonomy (NCBI): domain Eukaryota; kingdom Viridiplantae; phylum Streptophyta; class Magnoliopsida; order Dipsacales; family Adoxaceae; genus Sambucus; species Sambucus nigra. Next base: position 576,998,998 of record OX422211.1, on the reverse strand, counting down.
TATCCAGGATTTTTTTGGGTCTTATGATCCAGGATTTGTTATCGCCAATGGGCAGAATTATTTGGGTCTTATGATCCAGGATTTGTTATTGCCATTGGGCAAAATTATTTGGATCTTATGATCCATGATTTGTTATTGCCAATGGGCAGGATTGTTCGGATTTTATATCCACATATTCGATATAGAATTGCTATTCTGTTGCAGGGAAGGAGTACCTCACTAAGATTAATGCTTACGGTTTATATTTTAACAATTTCAAGTTCGTACACTGCCAGCTAGGATACCATATGACCGGTAACTTTGAGAGTTGCACTGTTGGAGAGAACTGGGATTTAAAAATAGGGATTTTATCGTTGTCACACTGAAGATTTTAATATACTCACACATTGTATATATTGATTTAGTATGGATTGAGTTGATCATAGTTAATCATAATATTGTATGTCCGTTTAATTATGATTCTGATATTGAATTTTATGGTATAAGAATAATATTATGTTCATTATGCACATTGTGCAAAAAAATATTGATAAATTAAGTATATTTTCCAATGGGCTCGAGATTATGATCTAATTATTTTAATAACAAATGATTAGTATGGATATTGGGTTTGGGGTGTGACAAGTTGCTCCTTATTTTCACTACATATTTTCTTCGTTTTCTTGCTTCTTTGACTTCTATCTATCTCACACACATATAATACAACTATTTTATGTACTAGGTTCATTATTATAATGTTTAAGACTGGTGCGGGTCCTCATTTCTCTCTTCATTTGATCTATTTACTAGGAATTGATATAGAGAAACACATGTTTTTATTTATTCGACCACACTGGCTACTTTCAAGGTTTGTGGTGGATTTGTCGAGGTAAAAAAGAAATTTGATTTATAATTTTAGATTGACAAATCGTGTTAATTATAATGTTTGCATTGTATTTTAATTGGATCGTTCAGTATTGGATTGGTTTTTAGGTTGTTTTGTAATGTGATTGTGAATATGTGTTGTGATTTATGTGAGTTCAAGCTTGATTAAGCCGAGTAAAGTAACTGATTTGAAATTGGATTATTCTCACATCATGGTAAGCTATAGGTAAACACAATACAAACCTAGGATCTTGATATATTATTATAAATTTGGATATGAGTTCTCATGTTGCAAAGTCCATTTTTTACCCACTCTTGGATGTATAACTTTATGAAATTTCAATCATCGGGGTAAGATCGAACTTTAATTTGAACATTCTACCCATATTTCCCATACACTTGGTATGGCTTTCTCACATTGTTTGGACATCATTTAATTTACCCTAATTCTTTTGTTATTAAGTCTCCAACAAACCACACTCGGATTGTGTTGTCCATATTTCATTTTCACTTTTTATGTTTTGAGTATAAGATCTTACGGTTACTTTATTTTTTCTTTTATTATAATTTTGATGTTTTGGATTTAAGAAATAACACAAATAGATTTCCAAAAATATTCTGAAATGATTTGTTCTCTTTTTATTTTTATTAAGAGAAAATTAGCACTTTTCAATCTGCTAATATTGAGATGGTACCACGGGTATTTTTGGTTTTGTTACTGTGAAAAAAAGCTTCACTTTCATTGGGAAAAAAGATTCATAAAACTATATTACATCCCTTAGTTTGTTTAATTTTTCCTTTCAAATAAAAATTCAGATGTTATTTTGGTTTCTGTATTTACTGCTAATATGATAATATATTGATATCATTTCCTCCCACTATTATATCTATGACATGAACTTAAGAGGGATTAAGGGTGCATTTATTGATTTTCACAGCGGCTGAAGATTGACAATTGATTTGAAGCATTCAACCTCAATGTGTCATTTTTTCTCAACTGCTTTTATCAGTTACATATATTTTATTTAATGATTATTTTTTATGACTGTAAACTTGATTATTCTCTTGGAAAACAAGGTAAGAGTACAAAAAGAGGTAAGAAACATAGACTAGGACAAGCCCCCTCCATGGAGCAAAGCAATAGCTACATCAAATCCTTGAAGGTTAGTTCTTTATAATCTCTTACATTTTATGCATTCGGCCTAACTGTTATGGTGTACTGAAATCATTTTTCTGTGGAAGTATGTTTGTTGTATTTATTACAACGTGTGTTTGGACTGTTCAATTATATTGTGAAGAATAATTACATGGAGATTTGGGTCTGTTTAATGCTCTATTTCATATTTATGTATGGTTTTCATCTCTTTGTTATAAATTGTTATTGGAAAACAGTGATATGTTCATCAAAAAGGTAATAAATTTCTGAGAGTTATTCCTTTTTTTGGCTATTTAGTGGCTTTTCTTGCTTTGAAATCTCCTTTCTTGGACTTAGATGCATCTACGAGTGATGATATGAATATTAAGATGAGGGTTTAGCTACATTTATGCAACTTTTCTTTTTCAAACATACTTTCAAAGTAAAATGACCAAAAAATGTGGTTAGTAATAGGATAATAGCTACAGTTGAGGTGTATTTCATTTAATTTTTGCAAACTTGAAAACACACTGCCCTTTTGGATTATTTGGGCTTTGCGTGGGGTGGTTTTTTCATTATTTTTTGCTCAAAGATCTTTGTAATAAATATTTGGTTAGCTTGTTAGCTATTTTTTATCGATGGAACTAAACAGAAATCTTTCATTGATTTTGGCTACAATTGATCTATTATTAGATAAGGCGCCTTTGCTACTTATAAAATATTTTTCTTGAAAGGGATATTTGGATGTTTATATGTTCCTGACTTGAAGGAATTTGGAACATGACAATGTTGTGCTCTTTTGAGATATTAAAATCATCTTTTTCTTTCACCAAATTTGTCGTTGATTTTGATTTTGCCATTTTTGATTTTTTTTTTCAAAACGTAACTTTAAGCTATTGTTGCTTTGATCAATTTTTACAAAATATTTTCTTAACAAATTGACTTCTTTCCTTATTTTATTATTTTTTATTTGAAGACACGAAGGACATTTACTTTTATTCTTCTTCAAAGTATCAAAATCCTTTTTAAGTTCATCATTTTCTAATTTTAACTTCTTGTTTTCTTTTAAAATATTTTCAATTTGAAGTTGTGTCTCCTTCTCATTTGATATTAGCATGTCATTCTCTTCTTTTAATATTTTTATTTTAATAATAAGTTTTTAATTTTCTTTATTTTATTTCTCATTTGAAAGTTGAAGATTTCTACTTTTCCTTTCTAAGGCAATGTGTTCATTAAGCAACTTTTTATATCTACTATTGGTTTGATCACAAAAAACTTATGTTTTTATTAAAGAACACACAAGATCTTTTTTAGAGAAACTTTATAGATCTAAGGATTTAGTAGATCAAGGTTTTTCCTCATAAATTCTTGATTAATGGTGTGAGCATGATAGAATTTTCTTTTCCTCTTCGGATGATGAACTAGAAGACTCTTATACTATTTCTTCTTCTTTTTCCGTTTGTATATTTTTCTCATTTGATGGACTCAATATCACTTCTTTTCGTGAAACTTCATTCAAGTATTCTTTTGAAACGGTATCCAAATATCGTTGCCTTCTGTGTAATGTGCTACTTTTCCTCTAGTAATATTATCTGAAGAAGATCGAAGAATTATCATAGCTTCATTATTTAATTAAAATATATTTCCAGGGGTTAGTATATCTAATAATGGTGATTTGTTATCACTGACTATTTTCAAAGATTGTAATCAATATATTCGATAAGCCAAGAGGTTTTTTATTTTCCATGTTTCAAAACTTTCTCTATAAAAAAATGGGGTATCATATCTTCCCAAAAATTATTGTGAAATGTTTCTCATTTGTTTTTTTTTATCTTTATACTGAAAATATAATTTTCAAAATAAGTATCTGTGAGTTAGGCTATGATACCAATTGTTGGTTCGAAAATACACCCAACAGGGGGGTGAAATGTGTATATGGGTTAGTGACAATTTTAAAACTTTCTTAACTTTATATAGAGATTAATTGCAATATGATATATCAATTAAAAAGTAATCAATTAATCAAAAATTAATATAAGCATTTAAGAGATATGGATTAATTGGAACTTTACAAATCGAGATTTTAACGTGGTTCGGCATCTACCTATTTCCACGCTCGAGACGATACTTGAGAGCTTCACTATATCTTATTCACTTATGGTGGAACCAAAACCACACGAGGAACAACACCTTGAAAAAATACAACCAATAAGATAATACCCTTGTCCTTTCCCAAGTTGTACCCATGCAATAGCCTAAGGACTTTAAGCCCCTTGACTACCCACAATAATGACGCTACCCATCGGGAAGATACAATGAAGTTTCTTCGTTAGTAACAACAGTGAGGTTTGTAACCAAAACGTCAAATTATATTTACTAAAAATAATGATGAATTGGTTTACTTTCTCTCTTTAAAAAGTAAAGCAAACAAGATTCACAAGTACTATGCTCAAATGGGTTTTCAGGTATAGGTTTATCACGAGTGGCTATTGAGATTATAACTTTGATAAAGAGGGTTTGGGATTGAAAATATTGGTTGAAGTGGATTTTCTTTGTGCGTTGGAGTCTTTAAGTTTTTAACTCTCAATTTCTTGATTTCCCTCTAAAAAACTCAAGAATGGGGAGGACATGAACTTTGGATGATGGAACTTTGCATAAGAGGATTTTTGTTGTAGTTTGTGTTTTATAATGGAATAAGACGAACTTATTTATAGTTTTGGAGGAAACCAAAATTTGGTAAAGGTTTGGAAAAGGTTGGGGTATTAGGAGAAAAGTGTGGAAGATTTTACCAAAAAAGTTTCTAGAAAATCTGACATTTTTAGTCAACTAAAACTCCTTTAATTGGGTTCTTTTCAAAGGTTTAGTTTCCTATCAAAAGTTCAGCGGGATAAACTTTTTCTTGGGACTTTTAGTCGATTAAACCATTCACGTTTGAATCAAAATATTGTTTGGTTTTTGTCCAAGTTTTAGGGAAGTTTTAGGGAGCTCTAGTGTGGATCTAGGTGAGTAGGATTTGAGCGTATACAAGGTTAAACATGTTACTTTACTTTTTTAAAATGATTCATAAATTAAAACAAAATAAAGTAATATTTTTTAGGTCATATGATCATTCTGTGACTTGATTGAGTCATTCAATGTGGGCTTGTGATATATTGTTAGTTTGTGCACGTTCATCATAGGTTGTGGGGGGGTATTATTGAGCTTGCTTATTTCATAGGTTTGATATTGATTTTGAGCTTCACTTGATGTTTGACATATGATCTTATTTTGATGTTTTGCTTGTGTGTCACAATGATGAGGTTGATTGTATACTAGGTTGATGATGAACTTCACTTGAATCTTAAGGGATGAACTATGATAGGTTTTTATTATGCTTTGAATATTTATTGTGTTGATTGGGTATGTTTGTATGGATTGTATGGTTCCTTGTAATATATCTCATAATACATTAAGTTCTTATTTTAATATCAAGTACATTAGAAAGAAGATAGTGAAGTTTGGTCATATATTAATTATGTTGTCATAATAGAAAATCTTTTATGGTTGAAACATTTGGTTTCACACCTATGTTACATGAGCTAAGTGAGTTACTCTCCTATCAAATTTGTCGTATACATATCCATTTGACTATTAGGGATTTGTTCATGTAAGAACCGTTGCCCAAGAGTTTGTTTTGTTTAAAAAATATGAGGGTGCAATGGAAAATGGCTTTGAAAGGAGTAAATATTCTTTGCGTGAAAGGCCACCATTGGCAAGAAAAGAGAGACAAATAAATGAAAATTTGCTTTAAATTTATATCTTCAATTGAATGAGAGTAAAAATGACATATGCTTATTTAAGGGTGATAAAGTTGAAGATCAATGGGTTTTCACAATGAGTCTTAGTTAAGCTTAATATTTAACCTTATTGATTTGAGAATCATCAAGATTTCTAAACTAGTTTGATAAAGTTAATGCAGTCAAATAGAACTCATTGGACATATTTTGAGGGATTGAGTCATATTTCTTTTATTTCTAGTTCACACCCCTTCACTCCATACCACATTATGTTTAGACACATTTATGCCATATGAGTGTGGAAAGTTGATGTGTTTTATGTTTTTTTGTAGTGTTTATACCTATATATATAGAGGCAGACTCCTGTGCACACTAAGTTTGCACACTAAGTTTGCACATTACCTTTTATATATAGTAAAAAAAATATTTTTGAGTTGATTTTTTTTGTGTGATATTTTAACATTTCAAGGAACCCATATAAAAAAAATCAGCTCAAAAAAACGTTTTTTGCTATTTTTAAAAAATCGGTCAAACTTTCGCAGTTTTTAAGCCCTTTAAAAACTGCGAAAGTTTGACCGATTTTTTAAAAATAGCAAAAAAAGTTTTTTTGAGCTGATTTTTTTTATGTGAGTCCGTTGAAATGTTAAAATATCACATAAAAAAATTGGTGTGCGCCAGCACTAAGTTTGCACACTTTTAAAAGGTAATGTGCAAACTTAGTGTGCACAGGAGCCTGCCTCTCTCTCTATATATATATATATATATATATATATATATATTAAAGCGCGTGATAGCTATATGTGCGGTTATATATATATGGTGTATTGTTTTAGTCTTTACATTTTCATTTAACCCATGTTTACTATATATCTTCATCTTGGATTCTAATTTATATATTACATGATCATATTGACATATTTTGTGGTTTGTTTCTTTGGTATGCTTCAATTTTCGCATCAAAATTGGTATCATTTGTTCATTGTTTGGATTATTTGTACTTGTGTTGCCGACTTTATTTGTTGTTTCCCTTTCACTTCATATCATTGTATGATATATCTTTAAAAGAGCTTGATGTCCCATATGTTTTATTTTTGTGTTTTTTCTCATAATAGCCAACGGGGGAGATTTGTAAGGACAAATTTCTAACAGAGTCAATTTATATGTATATTGGCTTAATTCCATTTGGACAGAACCATTTGAGTCATAAATTAGGACTTGAGTTGTTTATTCTTCAAGTCTATGATGTGTGATTGAAACCAAAGCAATAAATTTAAAGCGTCTACATCATCGTGTCGTGTTTCGTGCTTTGTGTCACGTTTCATCTTCAAATTCCATGGGATCTCAAGAGATATGGAAGCATCTTAGTTTTATCCCTGGATATTCCTATAGGTGCTTATTTTAAAATGCTTGAGGCCATTTTGAATAAAAATATTTTTTAAAGGAAATAAATTTTTTTTTGTGAAAAGTTGTTTGAACGAGAATTTCACCCTTTTCGAACGAGTCTGGGAAAGTCGTTCAAATGACCTTCTAGTTTTGTTCAAATGAGATATTTATGTTAAGAAGATAAATATCGTTCGAAGAATGTTTGATGTCTGTTTAAACAATACAGTATGTTTAAACGAGATTCAATATGTCATTTAAATGATATCTAATTTCGTTATTACCTACTTCGTTTGAACAATCATACTGGTTAGGAACCCAAGGAGTGGAATGCCTTTATATTTCCAGACACTTACATCTGTATATAATAAATGAGACTCTTGATATTCAACGCTAGTATCTATTGCACCCAAGTAACCTTTGTTATTCCTGATGGTTCATGTTCTTTGTGTTGGTCGACATTTTAGCCGACTAAGTGTCTCTAAAGTCGACCAAGATAGCTGAGTGGCCACATAGGAGGACATGTATCTGCTTTTCATTGGTCCACGTAAGATAATAATTTTACCTATAACAAAATTCCCCAATGCTCCATGCTTGATGATTGATTGAAAGTATGGAGTATTTGTTTAAAAAAATTCTCGGCGTAATCTCAGAGAATTTGTTGGCAGCTAACCTCCTAGACTTGTAAATTTTTTCACCAGTACTGTTAATAATGTCATTTTTGTAAATAATTTAAACTTTAGCAAACCGCCAAAGGGCATGTTGGTCTTTTTTCATTTTAGGAAGCATGTGGTCGCTGGTAGTTCAAACGTTCGTGCAGTTAATCATTTTATTTCTATTTTCGAGGCAACCTATAAAAGGATGGAGGTTTCCCTCCATTTCTCTTTACCTTAAACTTTTCTAATCTTATCCTTTCTCTTTCTTCTCAAGTTTTTCTTCTTCGCTTTCGCTGCTTGCTATTTTCTATCATTTTTCGATAATCTCTTTTTCCTTTCTTTTCTTTGATTTTTCTATCTTTGAATCATAGTGTACATCATAGATGACAATTCTTTAGAGGAATTTAATGAAAAGGGAAAATTACTAGTTAGGTAGGTTTTGAGACTGGCCCTGTTGATGTCTATTCATTGGTCGAGGGTCATTGGATTCCCACTTTATTTATTATTGAGTGTGGTATTTTCCCCCCAAACCCCCTTTTTCTTTAATTTTATCCATATTTTGATGTCGTTCTAGCAAGAGTAGCCCCAAATACATGGACGGTTATAAATGGAGTGAGAAGATTAAATGAAATCCATAGAAGCCTCATTGGTATTCCTGAACTGATGTTATGTTATAAGTGGGTAACTATTGGTGATAATACTTATTATTTGAAGACTAGGCAGGACAATAGGGCATTGGTGGTTAATTTTCTAGATTTCAATAAAGACTACTGGGATTATGATGTCGTTGTGAAGAATTGGTAATATGCCCCCTTCCTTAAGGGGTAACATACAATGGACATAGGTTCCACCAATAAGGGAGTGGCATAGGTCATACTTTTACTTTTTAATTTCTTCCCTGTTTACTAATTATTTAAAGCTTTGCCGACTAACTGACTTATTATGGTTCTGTGTAGAGGAAAGCAAAAAGAAGTTCCCAAAGGAGAGTGAAGTTAATATTGATGACCTCCTGTATTTGTGGGCTATTCATCAAAAAGTAGGAGAGGAACATCCCCGATCGGCTTCTTTCTTGCTAGATTACAAGAGTGTTGTCAACCCGTGTTCACATCTTTTACTGCTGATTCGACTGGAGTAGAGCTTGCCCAATGGGAACTTCTTCTTTCTTTGAGTCCCTTGATATCACTACCATTCCCACTTCACATACTACAGAGATGGTAAAAATAAAGATCCCCAATTTGCTGATTGGATTTGGGTCTCCTCCCCCTCCTTTTAAAAGAAGTACTACAACTAATAATAGTCCTCACACTGCTGAGAAGAGGCCTTAAGTCCTCACTACTAAGGAACCCCAAATTATTGAACCTCAATTTAAGAGGATGAGGAAAGGTTTATCACGACACCAAGAGTTGGCTAAGAATTCTTCTACTGAGCAAGGAAGAATTTAAGATACCTCTATGGCGATCAACCCAGGTTGGATAGGGGTTTGATAAAGGTCAATACTCTTTTAGCAGACATGTCGACAATATCCCCCAGGACTAGAGCCCGACTAGTTGAGAGGGCTAGTCAAAATTTATCATTAGTAAGTTCATAACTCCTCTGTTTACTTTTCACAATATTTATTTCCTTTCTTCTGTACTGATGTTACACACTTATTCTTTTGCAGTCCTTGGTAGACTGCAATCAAAAGCTAGAGAAAGATGACTAGATAAAGGCTTCATGGGTCGTTGTGGAGGAAGCTTTTGAGGGTTTGCTGAAATCCCTGTAGGCCTCTAGGAAGCTTTATAGAGAGATAAAAAAAAATTGGTAGGACAAGGTTAAGGTTGTCGAAGACATGGCTAAGATAGCAGAGGATAAATAAAAGGCGGTCTATGATAAGTTGACTTTGGCCGAGTATAAGATGACTGAAGATAATAGAAAGGCAAAGGTCACTGAAGACAATTCCTCCAACTTAACTACTGAGAACCTTGATCTGAAGGCCAAGAGCAAGAAGGACAAAGAGGAGGCTGCTAATAAAGTATGGGATAAATTATTTTCTACTGCATCCTTTCAGATAAAGTATGCCAAAAAGTTGTTCTTCAAGGAGGGTTAGTCGGAGGCTTTAAAGGAGGTCGGCACCCAAGTAGACTTTGAGTTGTTTCAATGACATGATCTATGAACTCTTCCTAACCTGGATGAGGACTTTAATGATAAGGAAGTTTCTGGGGAATCTTCCATAGTGCGTGCAGATACTATTGACCTTCCTCCTACTGACCAAGACATGGCCAAGGACAACGAGAAGGTTTAGCTCCTTTCAGCTAGTTTTTTGCTTTTTCTCGTGTATTTTTTTATTTCTTCTTATGTTACTTTGTAATAAAATGATCTATGTAACCACTGACTTATTAATGAAATGAAATGATTTTTTTCAATCTTTCTAACTTTTCTTTAATGTTGATTACTTGTTTGATCAATATTGTTTGTCTTCCTTGGTCGGGCTCATATACTTATACTTGTAAATTTCCAGATTGATGCCAAGAACTATATTATAGTTTCTATTGAATCCGAACTATTGAGGAGATGCAAGAGTCTTATGGAGGCTGGTCAAGTGACTTTAATTGAATAAGATTTAGTGGGGCTTCTCGGCTCAGATGCTTCCGACCAAGTGAAAGATGCCTATGTCTATCTTCATGGCCTTGTGGATATTGCAGTGGCGAACAATGTTGCCTATTATGAAATGATTGAAAAACTATAAGAAGACCACAAACTTTCTCTCGCGTTACTTCATTCTAATTATGAAGCTAAATACAAGGCCTTGGGCGAAGATCGGGGTTTTGATAAGAAGGTGCAAGATATTACTTCTGCTTTGAGTAAGAAGGAGATGGTGTAGAATAAAAAAGATCAAAATGCCCAAGAGATTGTTGCACTTCTGGAGAAAGAAAATAACACCTTGAGGAATGAATTAGATAGTCTTAAGAAGTCAGCCAATACTGGGCCAGATGAAGGAGTTTCCTTCTTAGAGATGAATAATGCCAGGCTATTGGAAGAGCTGAAGAAGAAGAAGAAGAAGAAGAAGAAGAAGAAGAAGAAGAAGAAGAAGAAGAAGAAGAAGAAGAAGAAGAAGAAGAAGAAGAAGAAGAAGAAGAAGAAAATCAAATTTTTCCTGTCCTCTAGGCAAGTCATGGTTGCTCAGCCAAGTATAGATGAAGAAAAAACTAGGAAAACTTTAGCCTACCAAACTTCTCTACTCTAGGACAAGGATAAGGTTAGCCTACCAAGACAAGGTGGAACGATTAACTTTCCACTTCCATAAGCAACCCAGGGTTGCCTTCATCGTCAACCATTATTGTTATAACAAAGTGTAATATCCTACTACACTGAAGGCACTACGCCCAATTCACTTAGGAAGTTTTAGATCCAAACAATCTCCTTTGCTACCTCCAAAAGGGTAACATATTTAGCTTCCATAGTCCAATCAATAATACATGATTTCTTGATAATCCTCCAACTTATGGATCTAACTCCTATGATAAACACATATCCTGAGGTTGATTTATTGGAATCCTTATCCAATTAAATGTTCAAGCCTCTATACCCTAAAGCTATTAAATTGTCTCATAAATAAACTAATCACGCACTTGAGAATGTGTTTTACTACAGTCCATTGTTCCTAAATTAGGTTAGAGTGGAATATGATGACCACAATAATAGAAAGGAAGATATCCACTGTGACACCCCATAAAATCTATAACTAGATTAATCAGGTTCAAATATAAATATTACAGGAGTATAAATAATAAGTGTCAGTCTAAGCATGAATAGAATAAAATAAAGCAATAATAAACTGACAGTAACTAAGGATATGAAATAAATGCAACTCTGATAATAATCTCAAAACCATAGTAAGATAAAATCCATCACATGAATAAATAGTTGTCTCATAAACAATATCCAACTCTAAAGAAATAAAAAAATATTCCAATATAATCGTTGAACCATAAATATGGAACATCTTATTAGCCAATCATAAGATGACATGTGTACCCATTGAGGGAAAAGAGTGAGGCCAACATGACCAGAATCTATTCTACCATAGAAAATGAAGTCGGCTCAAGTCTCAATGTATTCAGCCAGCTATAAACTTACCTGTTTTGAGCACTATTAACACAATGTTAGTTGATGGGGTTAAGTAAGACCGTTCAAGCCATCCTTTAACAAGTTTATATCACGTGACATAAGGTATACAGACAGATCATTCCCATCACACACGTGATGAAATATTTCACATTTTTTTAGTTATAACCAACTCATGATTAACCACCCCATGGCATGTCAAAAGTGTGACTGTCTGAACTATAACGGCACTCCACATATTCCCCTACCCTGTCTCTTATAAATAACACTCAATCCCATTGAATAAGGGATCCAAAATGATTCTACTGAACAATCATACACAAAACCCTATAGAGAACATTGAGAGCTTGTAATCATTCATTTCATGGCTATTTCCATTAAAATATATACAATCAACACTGCACCTATGGACGTAGACACCATATTGGGCCGAACCATATAAACCCTTGGCTTCATTATTTATCTCCCATCCTTCTCTATACCTCCCAAATTGGCATGCTGGTGGTGATAATTTCTTTATCTGTAACTTTTTTTAATACTATTATATTATAGTTTAGTCCCACAAATTCATATATCAATTTTAGACAACAACAATAATAAACTCCAAGTCTTATAATCCGACTTCGACTACTAAAGTGAAAATATTAGTACTGAAATGAAATGCGGTAAATAAAGATGAGAACTAAGGCTCGACACCTACATCTTAAGACTGGAACCTATAACTATGAATGAATGGAAAAAATAGGGTCTTTGTTGGCTACTACTGCATAGGGTCAAAAAATAGATTCCACAAACACAATTAAACTTAGCAAGTCTATAGTGAGTAAGAATTTAACTAAAGTTGGGCCATAATAATAATAATAATAATAATAATTCACCTCCCTTTCATATTTTAGTTTCTTTCAATTTATCCCAACCTAAATAAGCTATATACAGCATGCATGTCTAATATAAAACCCAATGATACATAGTTATAAATCTTCCTCAATTGATTATAATTGCAAGTTCCAACATTAATATATTGTATGCATCTCTTGTATAATATCAATAAATGAAGGAGTATCTCAAATCCAATATCCAAGTGAGTATGTCTCACTCATATACAAATAGATGGGCTATGCACAAACCTGCAAATAAAAGCACGAAAGTTATCAGTATTGCCTTTGAGAAACACTCGTGCATATCCAAATCCTATAATCTTAAAGTCACAACAAGGTAACATCACTATGACTTCTCGTTTATCGTATAGACTCCATACACAAGTCAATATGAAAAACACCCATATCTACCCTCACTTGGGCTACGGGTACATTTGCAGTAGGATCGAAGTAAAAGGACCAAGATAAACCCATCGCTATCACTGGGTACTAGCGCGGTCGACATTTTACACGTCCATCAAATCCCTCCTAGTACAATAGAATTTGTATGAAAATGACTTTTATAAATGGGCAACTCAAGGCGAAGGAAGAGAAGACTCATTAAAAAAAAATCTTTTACTCATTTAAACCTTTTTTTATTTAGTTTATAGTTTTTCTTGCATTGTTTAACCTTTCTTGTGTGAAATAGTTTGTAAAATAGAATTATTGTAACTCTATTTTATATTTATAAAAAAAATTGCCTTTACATTTGAATCATCTTCACTTTTCTTAGTGTAATTTGTTTTACATACCTCAGTGTAAACTATTTTACTTAGTGTAGTTCCACTTTAGTTTAGTGTTAAACTCTTTACTTTATTGTTTTAGTTTATTCAAGCCTCTTTTTCACCAGAAGTTCACTTTTGTTTTAACTCTCTATCAAGTTTTAGTTTATTTAGTTTACAAACTTATTTAACACTCGCTTAAAGTCTTCTTAATTGAAGCATTGAATGGTACACAATCGCTTAATTATTGCAGGCTAAGATATTTTTAGATTGTTATTTTTTAACTGTCTCGACAGTTATTTATGTTAGAATTTAATTTATTTAATGGATATGTGTGTTCAGTTTTTTATCTCAATAGTTATGTCTTTTGGTGTTTGTTTCTATTCTGAATAGACTTGCATCTGTTCAAAATAAACACATTTTCTCCTATAAAAAATTCCATTTCATCCTTGCATTTCAAGTTTTAGCAACAAAAAATTTATTCTAGCACTAAAAATTAGTTTATAGGCAAACTAATTGGAATCCTGGGAGGCAGTCATTACAGTAGCAGGGACGTAATTGCCTTATTGACATACTGTTCAACAGTAGCCTCGATCAAAATCTCAATTTGTGAATTGTTACTCCACCATTTATGTTTGTACCATTCTCTACTTGTAATACAATTGTTGATAAAAAAAACACTAATTTATTTTTCTATCAATTTACATATTAGTTTAAATAGATTTTTTAATTAAATTTGTTCACATATTCCACTAATGCCCCTTGAGTATTGAGACTCAACAAAATGAAAAGTTCAAACACTATCTAAATTCTCTTTATCTTTTCATGATAAAACCTGTTTTCTAACTATTTCTCTATGGACTTATAAACGTCAAAGGACTATTAATTCACATATTACTCTTCTTCAACACATGATTGATGTGGTGCACATATTAAATCACTCTTATCACTAAGCAACCATTTCTAATTCCAAAAACCTAGTCTTTCTCTTCTCCAATTCTTCGTTCAATATACCATTAGCATCACCATCAAAAAGTGTTGAATAATCAAGGAAAGAAATTGTCATATTTGTTAGTTGGTGTTTGTAAGGACATATTATTATAATCTCTTAGTTTTGTTTTGGCTTAATTCCAAAGACAAAATAAAAATAGGTGTACGTATTTTTTGAGTCTCAAAGTTATAATTGAAGATCTTTAAGAACAATTGAAAGTCATGTAAGCCTTTTCAGCTTTCTATCTCCTTAAGTTTAATTTCGAAGTAAGGAGTCACAATAATAAAATCATTTTTATAGAAGGAAAAGATTTGGTTTTAAGATCTGCCTTTTTAAAGAAAAGGAATTTTTTCTATACCATCACTCAAAATACATAGAACCTCATTTGAAGAATAAAATCGTACGAAAGACATTTTGCAAATAATTGCTCCTTCGAAGATATCTTCGCCAAATTTGTGACCATTTTCAAATGAAACTATTACTCATTTTGTAATGATTATTAAAGTGTCACAAGTTGCATACATAATATCTTATATATTAGTACTAATACCTCATTTAAAATCACTACTAGTATTTAATTAGCTAAAATAATAGATTAATAACAAAAAAAATCTATCTTCACCTAGATTGTACCGAGAATTTGTACAAAATAACATTAATGGTAACTTATATTTTTTATTGAAAAAATAGAAAGAAAGAGTGTGCAATTATGGAGAAGACTGGAGTATGCCAACATTCTCTTTTGCTCTTTCAATGAAAAAAAAAGCTTAAACCCTCTAACTTCCACCTTCCAGCCAATAAATCGATTTCAACTCAATTCGTTGCCCTAAATTGATATACTAGGCTCAATTTTGGCTTTAGTTGAATGAGATATCAAGTAAGTCTCATTGTATTAATATCCTTTATATTTTTAAATTGATTATGCCCTAAATTTTCAATGATTATAAAGCTTTTCTTTTTTAATTTTGGCCCCTAATAATTTAATTTATCAATACCTAACCTAATACATTTTCTTTTTGAGCTTGCTTTTTTCAATGTTATTGTCATCCATGTTTTTACGAAATTTATGTTGTGTTTTGCTTCATTTTAAAGAAATAGGAATGGATAGGGAATTTTCTCAAGATACTGGGAATAAGTAGCTTGAAGAATTTGAGGAAAATAGAGTAGAGGAAGTCGAAGGCGTGATAGACTGAGGGTAATGAGGATGTTCGAAAATATAACATAGTTGAACTTTCTACTTTTTATGTAAGAAACCTCATATCCTCCACTAATCCTCATTGTATTAGAACTTTAGATTATTATATCTTTGCACTAATATAATATCAAGGAAAATAGTCTAAAACAAAAAATTATTTGTATCTAATTAATTAATCAATAATATAAATTATTTTACATTTATCCCTTTTAACTTATATGAGTCCCATTACTCAAAATCACTGTTCTAAAAATATCCGTCTAGGGTCCTCCTAGGTTAAACGCTTGTGAGAAACACCCCGCCTTAAGTTTTTTACGCTTTAATCTTGATGAAACCCTTAAGGCGCACTTTTTTCTAAAAACAATAATGCGTTAGTAAAACGATATCAACTTTCAAAGAATTTTTTTACTAACCGAACCATTACCTCATCCAAAATAATCAAATAGTATTTTAATTTACAAATATTCAGACATATTTTTGTGATATGTACAATTTTAGTACTTTAATAATCTTGTTATGATTAAAAAAATATTAAAATGTATTAAGAAGCTCTAAACGTCTTTTCACGCCTTTTTATACTTAAGTCTCACCTAAGTTTTTAACACTTAAGACTTACCTCCACGCATCGATCCCCCAGCATTTTTTAGAACCTTGCTCAAAACACAGCCATTTGGGTGGGTCATATTACTTGGTAGTAGGGGTGGCCATAGGCCCGAGGCCCGCCAAGCCCGCCCAGCTCGCCTAATAAAAAAATAGGGCTTGGGTAAGGTGAATAGGCCCGCAGAGCGGCCCTGGCAAAATTTTATAGGCCCGATTTTTTTTCGGGCGGGCTTGGGCATGAGTTCTTAAGCCCGATGAGGCCCGGCCCGATGCCCGAATATATATATATATATGGGTGGGGGAAAACTTTTATAAATATAAAAACGTATATCAAGTCTTTTCATGTAGAGTGGAAAACTTTATATATGGACTTTGTAATACATGGAGTTTAAAACAGATTTTTAATTAAAAAAATTGGTCTTTAAATAAAAAAATAGGTATTTTAATTTTTAAAAAAATCTTTTAATTAACATAACAAGGCCCGATTGGACGGCTCTGGGTAAAAAGCTTTCAAATCTGGGCGGACTTAGAATTACATAATAAGGGCCGATCTGGACCCGAACAGACTTGGAATAGCACTTAATTTTTCAAGCCCGGCCCGAACCCGACCGGCCCTGCCCAGGCCCGACCCACAGCCACCCCTACTTGGTAGTATCAATACACTACTCAAATGTTACAATTACCGTTAAACTCTAATTCTAAAATGATAAGGGTGTGCCGTGTGCGTTTGTAAAGCAAGAATGACAAGATTGGGGGTAAAACTGTTGAACAAAAATGGGTGTGAAACAAAAATGGGAAATTCAAAATATAAAACGAAAATGTTAAGGCAATGAGTCATGATACACACAGATAAATTGTGTTTTAAAGAGCTGTGTCCTTACAGGACTCACGCCATAATACAATACTCTTAAAACACATTCGATAATACGTACATCATTTTTCTAATGCAATTTCTCATGCTTCCGTCTTTTTATCAAAGTTTTACCTCTCTTTTCAACAAGAAAATGGTAGAGCACCAAGAACAGATACCAGTAATCTATAAATTGAACAACTGAAATAATCATTCAAAATCGTTGGAAGTAGACGAATATAACATTCAATTCCACTCTTAAAAACTATTTACAAATGGGAAATTGTAGTCAGACCATTATGTGAGAATATGCTATCGCCGGATGGGGAGATAACGGCGACAAGAGGATGTTAAATAAATCGTTGGGATTTTGGTCCCAAATGGTTGACCAATTCGATGGTGATAACAAGCAACCCGCCGATGTGTTAGATTCTGATACCCTCTCCTTTTTCACCGCCATTTGCCCCACTTCTTCTTTCAACTCTCTTTGTCTTTTCCGGTCACATTCCACCCCAACCTCAAGGGGGAAATTTAGAATGGCTTTGCTACCACGCATATTGAAAGCGGCTCTGTCGTAAGCTTTGGCGGCCTCTATCGCGGTGTTAAAAGTCCCAAGCCAAACCCTAGACCCGCGCCGGTTCGGATCTCGGATCTCTGATGCGAATTTTCCCCACGGCCTTTGTCTCACACCTCTGTAGTGTTTTTTCTCCCCTTCCTCCTCTGTACTCTAAGCTTCTGACTGAGTTGACTCGGTGAACTCGAATATCTTCACACCTGGTAATTCAACTTTCAAAGACGGCTTCCGTTTAATTGAGCTTGATTTGGTAGGTCTTGGTCTTGGTGTGGTCAGATCGATTATTTCAGATTTCGATTCGAACTCGAAGAAATCACTCTCATTTTCTTTAAAATTGACATTGTTGTTAGAGGTAAAATCGAAGATACCGGTGGAGCTAATTTCTTTGGACTCGAAATAATCTGAGATTGTGATTGGGGAACCATAAGTTTCTGTTTGTTGAGATGATGAGTCGGATGTGCAATCGCTAGTATCAACAAAAGAGAACTCGTCAAGAAGGTGTTGCCTGATGAGTTGTAGGGCAGACATTTCTTCCTGTGTTGCCATCGCTAAATCCCAACCTCACTGCAGAGAGAAGATGAATATGAAAACGTTCAATACAAAGAGAAAATGTTTAAAGATGATTGATTCGATGAGAGTGGAAGAGAGAGTGGAAAATATATATATCGAGATAGAAATTTGTCGTTTCCCGTGTCCGAAAGACGACCTTCGGGGATGGTTCTATGGTAGGAGAAAGAATCATCCAAAAGAGGACAAGTTGGTCTTCTTTGAATAGCTGATCGTTAGATTATGATATGCAAGATCAAACGACTGGGATTCCACGTAACTTAAATTTGTCTAGGTTTAGTTGGTTTAATCATTTCTGTTATTTATACGAAAGGTGAGCTTCCTGGTTACTTCCAAATAGTGCACGTTTGGATGAGGTTCTATTTTATATATCAATGGTAGTTTATGTATTCGAGTACATCATAAGATTAACAATGAATCTACGTAAGTTCATTTGATATTGACTGTTAGTTTGTAATTTAAGTCATGTTTAGGTCATAGAGGCTGACAATATGCCATTGATTAGTTGAGATAGTGTTGGAAAATATTGTGTTTTTACACAAATTATTTTATGACCAAATTAATATATTGGTCAAAGTAGGATCAAGTACGTGCGCGTTCCTTGTAGCATGACGAGTCACGCGATATATTTATTTGTTTAAAACGGATAAATGATGAATAAGAAATTTGGTATCAAAGTCTCCCTTTTATGTATGAAGTTTATTGGGAAATTTTATTTGCTGGGACGGATTTTTGTAACTGTCGCTAAAGGTTGTGACTGTTCGCTATATAGTGATTGTTTTTCAGAACCGTCCCTAAAGGTCGTGACTGTTCACCATAAGTTGTGACAGTTCATGAAAAAAGGTCCCTAAAGTGACTGTTTTCTAAAAGACATGTCTTTTCATGAAAAAACACTTTGCTTTCTATAAATACATGACTTGTCTTCATTTTAAAGAAAAAAAAATGAGGAAAAATATTTTCTATACTTTCCATTCCCAATCGAGTCGGATAGAGTATCAAACATAATTGATTCGTGAGACACGCACACTGAAGTGCTTCTTGCGCGTGTCGAGACCGTTTTATCTTGGAGGCAAACGCTCATTGTTCATTGCCGTAAGCACCGTAGCGGGAGCGCATTTTGTCTTAAGGAGAGAGTGTCAAACACTTGACTCGGTCATCTTCTTCGTTTGTAAGTTTTCTAGTGGTATTAATTTATTGCATAAATATGATTTATTTCATATTTTAATTTTGATAAAACACAAAAGTATATATCTTAAATAACAATCTTAAGACAAAATAAGAAATATTTTATGTTACTTTGTGTTTTAATTTTATGAATAGTTCTCAAGTGTGAAAACATATTTGTCCATCCTTTAGTTAATGCATGAAATTAGAGCTTTCGTAATACATTGATGAGAATCTATTGATATATTAATATATTCAATAGCCTTTCATTTTGCTTCTTGTATGTTATGGGAATTTTGAAGAGGTGTATTGGAATATTTGTATGCTCATGACAATTTTGAAAAGTGTTTCATTTGATAATAATGCATTGCCTATTGAACGTGTGGTATTGTAACTTTCCATGATTTATTTCATGATTTGTCACTTTTGTACACAATTTTTATATGGCATAAAAAGTGATTAGTTTATGAATAATGCAATTTTAATGTTTAATTTGATTATTAGACATTGCATGGCGTGCGATAATTTTAGCAATAAAATTAATTATTTTTTATTAGCATTCTTTTGAATGTCTAAAATTAGAATAGTGCGTCCCAAATAAGGTGATTTTGAATACATTCATTCAAATTTGTCCAAATGAACAAAGGGACAACAAGAGTGTGTTTGATTCATATTATACTTATATAATTTATTTATTGACAGTAGAGCTAAATACCAAGTTTGGTGCGCTCTTAGATTGAAAAATAAATTAGTAAATAATGATGTGATGTCACATGTGTAATAACGTGCATTTATGTATATTATCACATGATAATCAAATATCTGATCAATCAAATGCCTGATTATGCGTTGAGATTTAGTCACATCTTTGCTAATGTCATTCACATGATGTTTAAGTGCATTTTATGCAAATTAATGTGATTATAATATATGCGATGATATTATGGTCTCTTGTATGGTTACATGTATACGTGTAACAATACAATTTTAGTGTCACCTAATTAAATTAGATTGCATGAACGGAAATGTGATATATTTAGAAACATGATTTGAGTTGCATTCCTTATAGAATGTCAATATTTAATTATTGTGATAATTCATGTAATCTTGATATTACATTTAAATTGGTTTTAATCTCCCGTGTCACGAAAAAGAGAAAAAGAAAATATAATGCATTGTCAATTATTGTTGGTATGTATGTTAAACATTGCAATGCATGCATTATATCGACTCTTAGAGATATGAATATGCACTTTTGTTTAAAATGATGTGAACCAACATGTTGAAATTTGAGAATATTAAAATTCCCGCATAATGAATTAAAAATTCCTATAGGTGAGGAATTTAATATGTTTGTATAATTGATACGATGTTGTGGCATCTGATGACCTAATGTCCTGTAATGAAAATTGAGGTGTGTAATGACATATTATTCTCACGTGTAGAAGTCTATTGGATATTTGCGGCATGATTGTATATCATTAACCATATATTTAAATAGCATATTTATAATGCGACTTTTAATTTTAGGGGTGACCTTTTCACTCTCTATTTTGTGTGAGACACTTTCATCAAAATATCATTGGAACATGCTATGTTAAACATGATGTTTCATGAAGAATTACATTTTTATGTAACATTCAATTGATGTTAACGTTGATGAAAAATAAATACAATTTGTATTGATATCGTGGTGCTCAATTTTCTATAGACTTGAAAGAGTGGATATGATTAATTTCAATATGTTACTCCCCTTCACTATTTTGAATGTTATCAAATGCGATGAAGATTGCAAAAGTTATGAGAGTCTTTATTTGATATAAAGTGATACATTCCTTTCCGTAATATATAAATTCATTTTGGAAGAATCTTATACTTCCAATTAATGCGTTTGTCGAACGTGTTCTTCAATGGAGAAAAATTAGTGTGGCGTGATTACAGATGTATTTATTGAATTTATGATTCAAAATTCAGAACCGAGCGGTTTAAAGACTGCTTTAAAGATGGTATAGAATTAATTCATAAATCCATATAAATGATTAAGGGATTCAGAACCGAGCGGTTTCACAACTGCTTTAAAGAAGGTAGAATCAAATTATGATCTCATTGGAGACTTAGGCGTAATCTCAAGACACCACAACTAGTAAACTCAAAGAAGGGCAAGTAACCAAATTGCATATTTTATATTATGATATTTTTAAAGTCCATAATCATTGAATATGTTGAAATGGTTTTGAGGCATATAAATTATGTGTGACACAACTTTAGTTTAATGCTAAGAAGTGTCACAAGTGCATTTGTAAGCCTATGGAACAATAAGGAATACACCAAATGGATGTTAAAACGGCATTTTTAAATGGTGAATTAGATGAAGAAATATATATGGAACAACCGGAAGGTTTTAGATCTCCTGGAAATGAAAGGAAAGTATGTAGTCATTATATGGGTTGAAACAAGCACCTAAACAATGGCATGAAAAATTTGACAATGTCATGAAGTCAAATGGTTTCAAAATAAATGAGTGTGACAAATGTGTTTACATCAAAAGCACTCAAGCGGGACATGTGATTGTATGTCTATATGTAGATGATATGCTAATAATTGGTAATAATAATAATGTTATCAATTCTACTAAACAAATGTTGACTAGGATTGGCTGATGTCATCCTAGGAATTAAAATTATTAGAACCCCTCAAGGAATTAGCTTATCTCAATCACATTACGTTGAAAAAATACTTCAAAAGTATAATAAATATGATCAAAGTCCAGTGAGAACACCTGTAGATCCAAGTCATCACCTCTTTAAAAATAAAGGTGAAGGTATATCTCAATTAGAGTATTCTCGTATTATTGGAAGTTTGATGTATTTATCAAACTGTACTCGACCTGATATAGCATACTCGATTAGTAAGCTCAGTCGATATACGAGTAATCCCGGGAAAGATCATTGGAAAGCCTTGATAAGAGTTCTTCGATATCTTTGATACTCTTTGGGGGATGGTTTGTACTACGAACGATATCCAGCTGTACTTGAAGGCTATAGCGATGCAAATTGGATATCTGACTCAAATGATTCAGATTCCATCGTGGATCTTGCATTACACGTTTGCTTCGAGGATTTCCAAGATACGGCTGCACCTCCAAGGGTAAAAACATATCCACTTGTGGATTTTGAATCAACTAAATTTTATTTAGAATGAAATGAATGTTTACCTTCTAGATGGACATATATGTTGGTGCAAATATACATTAATATCATTTCATTTTAAAGAAAAATAAAGCGTTTCGAGGTTGAGAATAAATGTATCAATTTTGTATAATTTCAAATTTATGTTTGAAATTGTGGGGGAAGTATTGTATTTTCTATGAGTTATATTCTCAACACATTAACCCACGAAATTTTATGGGAAAGGTTGAGAACCTTTGTATGAAATTTTATGGGAAAGGTTGAGAACCTTTGTATGAATTATGATAAATGTGGGGGTATTTATCTAAGGCCGATAATTTCTATCCAAAAATAGAAACAAAGATGATTCCTATTGAAAATAGGATAAACACTACTAAAAATGTAGTATTTGGTTGCATAAGTGCATTTAATGTACTATAGCATTTCCAATGTGCATTTGTCTAAAGAAGTGTATACTTCATGGATTGAACGATAATTAATACTTAAGTACTTTGATTATATTCCAAGGTTGGAAATGATTAAGCGTGTACACAATGGATCAAAGAGTCAAAAGTACAAATGAGTCGTTCAGTATCGATACTAAGATAAAAGTGACAAATGACATAAACATTAGGAAATTATGAATATATTTTAAACAATATATGACTTTCGAGACTTGTATTCCGAGTGATATATTAGCATGATTAGAGATGTTAATATTTGGAAATCCTCTTATGATGGAATATGAATATTATTTCCTAAAAAGCAAGGTACCCTTGACAATTTTAAAGAGGATGATTTGAGATAACAATTATAATGCATGTTCTTGCAATTGAAAATCATTGCTTGAAAAGGCATAAAGAAATTTGGCAAGTCACGACTTATTAGTCATGACATAAGACCATAAAGAAATATTTCTTTGTTAGTGATAACATTAGGCCTAATAAAATCATTGCGGATCCGCTAACAAGAGAGTAAGATACGTACATCAAGGGGAATGGGCTTACAGCCGGTTAAAACCTAAAAGAATTGCCATAATGGAAACCCAACCTAAATGACTGGAGATCCCAAGAATTAGGTTCAACGGGACAACCTATTTATGTGCGATTCAGTTAGCACTAAGAAGAAAATAAATTCTTCCTCCCATTCCTAGGATGAGTCAGTGCACTATCTGCCGCGTGTAACAGGATAAATTTGATTTTAATGATTTCTATATCTTGAACATATGGGTCAAGTGGGGTATTAGCAGGATACTCTTTATAGAAATCACCTATGTGAGTGAGAAGGGGCCACTTCTATGAGAATAACCAACGGCTACATTGTTAAATTCTCTAACACACTCATGAAACCAAGAGGTGTCCAAGGCCAAAATGGACACAAAAGTGAGAACCAAGAATGTTCGGAGAAGAACTGTGTGAATTCTATTGTCTCGGTTTACACAAAAAGGTTGATCAATTCAAGACATCGCGTTCATTGATTGGCCAGTAGACCCGATAGTCTCTCACTAGGAAAGATTCAAGGCCAAAAGCTATCTTTACCGATGCAGCTCTTTTCCACCGATACTCTGTCTAATTTGTCTTCATGTTCATTTGATTCTTCACCCAAATTTCATTCATGTGGGGGATTGTTGGAAAATATTGTGTTTTTACACAAATTATTTTATGACCAAATTAATATATTGGTCAAAGTAGGACCAAGTACGTGCGCGTTCCTTGTAGCATGACGAGTCACGCGATATATTTATTTGTTTAAAACGGATAAATGATGAATAAGAAATTTGGTATCAAAGTCCCCCTTTTATGTATGAAGTTTATTGGGAAATTTTATTTGCTGGGACGGATTTTTGTAACTGTCGCTAAAGGTTGTGACTGTTCGCTATATAGTGACTGTTTTTCAGAACCGTCCCTAAAGGTCGTGACTGTTCACCATAAGTTGTGACAGTTCATGAAAAAACGTCCCTAAAGTGACTGTTTTCTAAAAGACATGTCTTTTCATGAAAAAACACTTTGCTTTCTATAAATACATGACTTGTCTTCATTTTAAAGAAAAAAAAATGAGCAAAAATATTTTCTATACTTTCCATTCCCAATCGAGTCGGATAGAGTATCAAACATAATTGGTTCGTGAGACACGCACACTGAAGTGCTTCTTGCGCGTGTCGAGACCGTTTTATCTTGGAGGCAAACGCTCATTGTTCATTGCCGTAAGCACCGTAGCGGGAGCGCATTTTGTCTTAAGGAGAGAGTGTCAAACACTTGACTCGGTCATCTTCTTCGTTTGTAAGTTTTCTAGTGGTATTAATTTATTGCATAAATATGATTTATTTCATATTTTAATTTTGATAAAACACAAAAGTATATATCTTAAATAACAGATAGATGACAATAAAATTGGGTCAATTCAACAATATTTACTTTAGCTTCAATAGGTTTTAGTTTTTCTGTTTTGTTTTCCCCCTTTTGTTTAATGATTGATATGTGCACGTCCAAGTTTACCTTTGCTAATACGATTCTTGTTGTTACCCGTTCAGTCTCCAAATCACCTACTTGTATTTTTATACATAAAATAAATTTTCAACCCTCTCACCAAAAAGCTTATATCTTTGTGTAAAGAATTTTGGAATGGGTCCGTCAATGATTATAAAATAATAAATAGGAGTTTATAATATATATGTCTCAAAATTATGTAAGTGAGCTAGAATAAAAAAAATATTATTTATTAATGGTAGTGGCAGAATTAAAATATTAATTGCAGTGTGACACTGTTAATATAATAATAATATTAATAGTAGTAGTAATAAATTAACAGTGATGTATAAAAACGAAGAATCTCCCTATATTCTCATGTAAATAATTTTTTTGTTGAGAAGATTTTAAAAAATAAGGTTCGGCAAAGTGTAATTTTTTTCCTAATATGCACATGAAATTTTATAATGTATATGTAATTTTTTCTAATGTATTTGTGTTAGACTTGTGCATACATTAATGGGAGCTTTTAAACTGTAATATAAACTATTATTTTTAACATTTAATCACATCTCTTTTAAAGTTTTGCAGATAAAAAAAAGTATACACGATCCAAATCATTTCGTGTATTGATTACATTCAAAATAATAAAATGAAATCTTAACTTGAGATTTGGGACAGAAAGAACATTTATACATAAGTATATGTGAATATTTTATGTTAACATATACGTTATGTGTAAATAGTAAATTATTTTTGTGTCAGTGATTTTTTAACACAATCGAGTCGTGTCATTGTAAGGACATTTTTGTCCATTATCAATTTGTATGTCGTACGCCGTTACACCGTTGAAGAAACTCAAGATCGCATCTACATCAACGGATCCGAATATCAAAGCATCTTCAACATCATAGCCTCTGCGAGAATGAACTTGGTAAAATTTTGTTTTTACGTTCCTTAAAGTCCATATTTAGTATTGGGAAATTTTTATAAAATGTTTTTTATAAAAATAAGAAGTAAGTTTTTTCAAGCAAAATGAGGCTTTTAAAAGGATTTTATTTTTCTGGGAAAACCGGACCGATCCGCCTTGCTCGAGGTCCAGTATACCACGGATCGAATGCGAACCGATAAAGGCAATTTTTAAAAGAACCGATCCGAGGTCGGACTGATCCGCCTCCAAGACGGACCGGTCCGCCTGGGATAAGTTCGAACAGTTCCGTGAGTTGTTTTCCTACCAACTTATTTTTCTTATATATACCTATTCCGATGGTGTATTTTTTCAAGTCTTTGAGAAAACGTTTTTAAGAGATAAAACACAACAAGGCTTCGTTTTTTGATGTGCCAAACATCTTTTTGATTCACACACAAAAATCCCAATTACTTTTGTGAATCTTTTGGAACCCTAGAACACAATTTTGTTATTGTTCAACCTTTGTGGGGAGATCTTTGCAACCGAGGGCTGCGTGTCATTGCCGAGGGAGTCTCTACAAAGTGTTATGACTGCGTGTCATTGAGGAGAGCTGTGATTCTACCTTTGTTGATTGGGCTGCGAGTCCTTGGAGGGTGCTGCGTGTATTCTCTTGCTGAGTTGAAGACTGCGTGTCTTTGTGGGTTGGCTGCGCGTTGATCCATTGCAGATTTCTCTATGTAATTGTAAGTTGCGGCATGTATATTCATAGTGAAATAAAGGTTTTACCCGAAAGGGGTTTTTTCCTGAATTCTGGGTCTCAGCATATTTTGTGTCGCATGCTTTATATTTGATGGGTTAATTTAGATGCATGATTAGGGGCTGAAATTAAATAAGCGTGCTATATTAGAAAGTTGCGAGGTTAATCAATTATCACACATTCTCAGTCATGTTGCGCACTTGTTAAATGACGCCGATTTTTATGAAGATAAATTTTCTTTTAAATTGAGAAATAGTGGGGGCGAGTCATCCACTAATATTTTTTTAAATAAAAATAAAGAAAATAATAAATCCGTTTTAGAACTTCAAAAAAGCAAAAGGGCCCGTGTTGAAAAAGATTTTGGCCCCGACTTTTATGCTTACACTTTAGAGGAGGATCCAAAACACTATTCAAGAAGCTTTATCTTCATTAGATGTCGATTTATGGCAAGAGGCTATTAATGATGAAATGGATTCTTTGGAAACAAATAAAACTTGGCATTTAGTGAACCTTCCTCCTGGGTGTAAAACAATTGGGTGTAAATGGATTCTTAAAAAGAAATTAAAACCTGATGGCACTATTGAAAAATATAAGGCACGTCTTGTTGCCAAAGGTTTTAGACAAAGAGAAAACGTAGACTTTTTTGATACATTTTAACCCGTTACTAGAACAACGTCTATACGTGTACTATTTGCTATCGATACCTTAAATGATTTAATTGTACACCAAATGGATGTTAAAACTGCATATTTAAATGGAGAATTAGAAGAATGGATTTATATGGATCTACCTAAAGTTTTCATTGTACACGGTTAAGAAAATAAAGTATGTGAATTAGATAAATCTCTTTATGGACTCAAATAGGCACCTAAACAATGGGATGATAAATTTTATAGCTTAGTCATCTCTAATGGGTTTAAAATTAATGAAAGTAACAAATGCATTTATTATAAATATGTAGAGAACATTTGCACTATCATATGTCTGTATGTTGATGACTTGCTTATATTTGATTCTAATATTCATGCCGTAAAAAATGTTAAATCATTATCATGTGCCAATTTTGATATGAAGGATTTGGGTGAAGCTAGTATAATATTGGGAATTAATATTACTAGGTCAAAAAATGGACTTTCTTTGGATCAATCTCATTACATTGAGAAAGTTATAAAGAAATACAATTACTTTGACTGTAAACCTGCTAGTACTCCATTTGACCATAGTGTAAAGTTATTTAAGAACACTGGCGACAGTGTAAATCAAAATGCTTATGCAAGCATTATTGGTAGCTTACGTTATGCTACAGATTGCACTAGACCTGACATAGCTTATGTTGTGGGAGTACTATGTAGATTTACCAGTAGACCTAGTATGGAGCATTGGCATGCTATTGAGAGGGTCATACGGTACCTTAAAAGGACGATGAACCTCGGATTACACTATAATAAGTATCCCGCTGTCCTTGAAGGATTTAGTGATGCTGATTGAAACACCCTATCTGATGATTCTAAGGCTACTAGTGGATATATATTTAGCATCGCTGGTGGTGCAATTTCTTGGAAATCTAAGAAACAAACTATTTTGGCTCAATCCACTATGGAGTCTGAGATGATAGCAATAGCTACTGCTAGTGAAGAGGCAGGTTGGTTAAGAAACCTCCTGTTAGATATCCCGTTATGGGAAAGACCGATTCTAGCCATTTTGATTCATTGTGATAGTACCGCGGCTATTGCAAAAGTTGAGAACCATTATTATAACGGTAAGAAACGACAAATACGTCGTAAGCATAATACTGTTAGAGAACTTTTCTCTACAGGTGCTGTGAGGGTGGATCATATACGGTCAAAACAAAACTTAGTTGATCATTTGATGAAAGGACTAGCTAGGGAGAAGGTGTGGAACACCTCGAAAGGGATGGGACTAAAGCCCTTGGCTAAATGAGTCATTTGTGATGGTAACCCAACATATAAACTGGAGATCCCAAGAAATATGTTCAAAGGGTAATAACAAGTCACAAGTGATATGGGTTGAATCATGCTATTATTAATTAATATACAACGGGGTATTACTCCGAGTCCATCCCTATGGAGCATGATATCTTGAAGCGAGTTAATGATGAGTTATTATAACTCTTAATGAGATCTATAGCTTTATTTTGAGTGGGGTACTTAGCTACAAGAGTATTCTTGATAGATTCACATATGTGAATGTGGAAGTGTGGTCGCTTCCTTTGAATATTTTAGGCAAATTCCTAAAGCGTCACTATACTGGGATAGAAGCACATGGTCGTAACGTGCTGGCTATTAGAACTACACCTAAGTAGGGTTGTGTGTGGGATGTTGTTAGAGATAAAGTTCAAAACTACGGTTACTGTAGTATATTCTGAATCATGTTTACTACGTAAAGGTTCAAGTCGAAAGACACCTTTGCTTATGCACAATTCTATGAATTATTGCTCGATGAAATATTTTTAAATTTTGCAAGTGGGGGATTGTTGGTTACAGCTCATAGCTGTCAAACAGCTTAGAGCTGTTAAGTTACAAAAGTTGGAAAAATGCACTTTGCCTTTGTCCCACATCGATAAGCTCACTAAAATGAGTTGGGTATATTTACAATTTATTTGGGACTAATGGGCAAGCCCTTTGGGCATTAGATGTTTTGTGTGTATGGGTGGGGGACTTATTGGGTCAAGTCACACATGTCCGTGCCCGTGTCCAGGTCCTGGGTCTTTGGCTTGGGCTCATTAAGAAATAATTTTTTGGACAAATAAATTAACGGTTTTTTGGGCTTAAAATTAATTATTAATGATAATTTTTTCTGGAATAAAAACGTGGTTATTTACAGTTGAAAAAATCCTCCAACTCAAAAACGTTTTTCGCAATTTTCTCACCCACTTGACCCACGTTTTTGCTCATTAACGTTAATTATTTTTCGTAATAAAAGGAGGTTAACATCTCCATTTTTAAAATAGTTCTCAAAAAACAAAAAACCTCCTGCTATCCAAAAATATTTTCTCTCCACACATAGTAACGAAAATAGTTATTCTTCCATTGAATAATTATCACATCACAAAAATGATTAATGTTAACCCAGATTAATTATAGTTTCAGATTCGAGCAATATATATAACTGAATGAGTGTTGATTGAACGAGATTGGATTGTGCTACTAATTCATATTTTCTTGGAGGTTGTTTTATCCTGGGGGTGATGAGGCAAAATTAAGACTGTCAATACACTTTGGACAGAGTCACGAAACACCTTAAAGAGAGCGACATTGTCCGCGACTCAGCCATATTTCTAGACTGTCCAATTTCGGATTTCTTATATTTCTTAGCCTCGGTTTATCAGCTCCTAATTAGGTAATTTCGTTCCTTAATTTCTGCGTTTAATTTATTACTGCAACAACAATTTTAAGGTGATTCTTATTCTTCCATGGACGAAATTAACTATAGCAACCTTAGCAAGCCTTTCTAATATGAAGGCACCCATTTTAAACGTTGGAGCAAAAAATTACTATTTTATTTAAATACGAAAAAAGTCGCGTCGTGTGTTCAATTTGATAAACCTGTAGTAAATAATCAACCTACTGTTGAGGAAAGCAAAACAATTAGAACTTGGGAGGGAAATGATTTTCTGTGCAAGAACTATATTTTGAATGCTCTAAGTAACGAACTTATGATTATTACGCTAATTATAAAACTGCAAAAGATGTTTGGGATGCACTACTTAAAAAATATGACACGGAGGAGGCGGGAGCTAAAAAATATGTCGTCAGCCGTTATTTGAAATTTCAAATGACGGATGACAAATCTGTTGTTGCTCAAACCCATGATTTGCAAATGATTGCCCATGAAATTATATCAGAGGGCATGGCTTTAGATGAGCAATTTCAGGTGGCTGTAATTATTGATAAATTGCATCCACTATTTAAAGAGTTTAAAAATATTTTGAGGCATAAGTCTAAAGAATTTTCACTTGAGTCACTCATTAATAAATTGAAAATTGAGGAGGAATCCCGAAAACAGGACTATAAAGATGAAATTCTTATTATATCTAACAACAAAAATAAGAAAAAGAACCACACTCCAGTTGTTTTAAAGGCAAACGAAAAAAATATGAAAAATAAAAAAAAGAGCCACAACCAGAATTTTAAAAATCAGACTCAAACTCAGAATAAGAATAAGAACCCTGAAAATGGACAGTCTAGCAACTCGGGATAGTTTCTCTATTTCAAGTGTGGCAAGCCTGGCCATATGGCTCGCAAATGTTGCAATGTGCCAAACGCACAAGCTAATTTGACCGAAAAGGACCTATGTGCTATGATTTCCTAAATCAACATGGTTAGCGGTGCCAAAGGGTGGTGGTTGGATATTGGAGCTTACCGCCATATCTATTATGACCGTACTCTGTTTAAGACTTATTTTGAGACTATAGATAAGAAGGTGTTGTCCGGTGATTCTCACTCCACTCGGGTTACTGGTACTGGAAATGTGAAATTAAAGTTCACTTCAGGAAAGACTGTGTGACACCCCTCTCAAAATAATAATGGGTGGCCAGCCATATACTAAAATATTCAGGAATCTCAAGTGGATCATTCTCAGCATCTACTGACGATTCTAAAATAAACATGGCTAACTACCCATTACCACAAAAAGAGGGTATCAAAAACTTTCAAAACATTTTATTTATATATTCTAAAACAAACCATGCAACAACTAACTAACAACAAAACTTCTAAACATGATGAGAGATTCACACATACTCAAATGATATCTATGAGACTAATAAAGGAGTACAACACAATGTATAAATAAAATACCCGAATATACTGTCGGGTCACAAATAATATAATAATCTGGAAAAATATAAAAGTGTTACTCTACAACACTTGAGTATAAACTCGATATACAAACTAAATCCTAATCTAGATATACAAAAGATAGGAATCGACTATGTCAAAATACCGCAACAGTCCGCTACTACCACAGTTCCACGAATACACCGGATGGATAACATCAATGGCGTCCTTGCGGAGGAACACCTAAAATTATACAATATATATATACAACAGGAGAAAATATAAACGGGTCAGAGCCCGAGGTGTGAAAACATTTTATAGTAAGTGCATTAAAATGCATAATAATTATAAATGCATTGTGATATGATTAAAGTGGAGTTGCACTCTCCATAACATTTATCTCACCTCTCATCTAAAGCGTGCATCTTAACGTATGCATATGATCTCCAAATAATTACCCAAATCTATCTAGGGGCCAAGTTATCTAACTTACTCCCAATTTTTATACTCAATCAAAGTCCATATAAATTAGCTCTCAACATCAAATATTACCACTCTCGACTATTCTCCCACTTTCTAAACATATAAAATATACATAAACATTCTCTTTTACTAGAAGTTCTCATATTCTAGTTAAGGACATATATATAAATATATATGAGTTATTAGCATCTAGGTGCCAAGGACTAAACTTCTCTCAATTCTCAATACTGCACTGCATTTCGTGTGTGGAACGTCTCACAAGCGAAATCCAAACAAGGAACCCCCCGATACACTACTCCTGGCAGTATTGATTATCAAGATTCATTATTCCCTCAATGCATGACGTGTATGACAAAAATTTATTTTATACTATAACAGATTAATTATTCTCAATTCTCAACAGTGCACGGTGTTTCGTGCGTGGGACGTCTCGCAAGAAAAATCCAAACAAGGACCCCCCCGATACACTACTCCTGGCACTGTCGATCGTCGAGATATACTAATATAATAACTATGAGCATTAAGGAATAACTTCTTCTAACTCCTAACATTGCACTGCGTTTCGTGCGTGGGGGGTCTCGCAAGAGAAATCCAAACAAGGAACCCCCCAATACACTACTCCTTGGCAATGTTGATCGTTGAGGCCCATTATGCCCTCGATACCCAAAGTACTATATATACTCATATAATTAACTATTCTTCATTTTCTCATAATTGATTCATCACAATTTAAGTCCGGATAAAATATCTCGGAATGAGATTCAAGCAATCTTCTTATGTCTCTTTACTCTAGAGACAAATACGATGTCACATAATCATATACAATTAATATACTATTCACACAAGTATAATAATAACCATCACAACGAGCTATAACTCGAGGATGCAGGTTCTCAATGCTACCATCTAACAGGGAATCACTCACATATCATCCTGGGTACCAAAGGTCGGAATCTCACACCGCCTTGGCAAAAACCATAACACAACGTACGGGAAACAGTCATAGTTCCTCCCTAGAAATGATACGAAACATACCTGCCAAGTCTCACCCCTAATAAAAAATGGACGCTATGACCTGGGGACTATACGCGCCCTGCTCCTCAAGCTGGGGGCCTCACCCACATTGCACAACTTCCCATGATAGCATAGAGGGGGTATGCTTCACACACACACACACACACACACACACACATATATATATATATATATATATATATATCATTCACACTAGATATAAATACATCATCACATCATATAAATGTATACCATCACACAAGGTGTATATATCACACTATTTACATACTCTTATTACGCTTTTAGGCATAAATGAAATAATGTCATTATTTAGTATATTTTACTCTCGATATACTATTCGTTAACAACTCACGTAACTTCTCCACTTAGTATACACTATACTATTTCTCACTTGAAATTCACACATCACTTCTATTTGTATGAATCGTCTCTCGATTCCATTTACATCAAGTGAGAAATAGCATTTATCATTTATGTGAAATTCACACGTCACTTCTATTTGTATGAATCTATATCATGATGCACCTCGATTAGTATTTATCATTTATGTGAAACATCTCCCAATTCAATTTACGTTAAGGATATTTCTATATCCGTATGCACATCAATCAACATCTATTGTTCTCAATCCATAATATGGTTCAATCAATCATATGAACCTTTAAACTTATCCCATTTGGGATTTAATTCTAAAATCCATTATCAATAAGCGTATCCTAACTCTCTCTCTTATATAGTCATAATTATCTCCAAGTATAATTCTAAATGATAGTGGGCTTCCCCACTACTCGATGCGATACTCTCCAATCGATATTTTATCGAATTGAGTCAATATGATTATGTGACACCCCGACTAATTAAATACCGGGTAGCTACTCCTTTATTAAATTAATACGAAATGCCAAGTTGGTTCAGTTCATAGCATCACTGTCGAAAACATTTTAATATTTACTAACCACCTAGTATTTAAAAAGTGAGTTGTCCATTTTAATTAAATCCGATTAACATGCAAAAATGAATTATGAGAGATTAACATAACGAAAAAAATATATAGTCACAATAGAATAACCATCCAATACTAATGAGTCTAGAGGAAAACTCCTCACAACAAACCAAATTCCAAAATAAATAAATACAAAGTTTGCATCACTAAAATTAATTACAACCCAAAGTTTAAAATAACTGAATAAGTAAAAGTCTCTAAAAGGAATGGGCGACATGACCAACAGATGATAAAAACAGATAATGGAGTCAAGATCATAAATGGAGGCGTAAACTGTCAAGGTCCTGTAACTTCCACAGCAGCTACATAACGTCACCTGAATAGAACTCCTATGCATGGTGTCCTTGTGGCTGGGCACCTAAAAAGGTTTTTACAAAAATGGATTTGAAAGCAAACGGGTCAGAGCCCGAATGTGAAAATAATTTAAAAATATGCAAGTGTTTAATATTATTAAACAGTTAATATAAAGTACATGATAGTGTGTACACTCACATGAGTTCCTCACCTCTCAACTAATTGTGCACTCCTATCGTACCCGTACCCATTCTAACTCCCATATATACATAGTCCAAAGCTAAATCTAACATTTCTATATAATAACCAATTCAAATTCCAACATCTTCTATTTAATAGAGTATTGTACCTTATTACACAGTTTCCCCACTTTAGCACTAAAATTTATTAGAAATATTACATTTTCACTTTACAAACCGTTGCTATTATTTATACTCACAATTATTCATGACAATTCATTTCAACTAACAGTATATTATTCTCACCAAAAATATACAATGCTAGCACTCCGGGACTAAGCTGCGGTGCAAACATACTCTGCTATCAAATCTCGGTACATCACGTACATGAGGACCACGTATTCCGAATCTCTCAGGAAGCGTTTCATTAACAACAATAACAAACAATTGAGGCGAACATAGTTCAAATCACATGGGTCACGCACATACCTACGCTCCCATGATCAGCAGACTTATTAACTTCTCAATAAGCCCTTCTCTGACCTATGTCCTCGAGGTACCAATCTAAATCCCCCCCGTAGGCACACAAAGATTAGATGGCCCTAACTAACGCCAACCTCCCATGATAACAAGTACGGTAGGTATGTCATACACAGATAACTACATATACTGAGCATTCTCACATCTTAGATATTACAATATTTATTAGTGGTATACTTCTCGTCCTTATACCAACTCTTAGTATTATACAAATCACAAGTCCCCGGTTTATATATATTTACGTCATCAATTATCCTCACTTCGTGATTAGTCACTCGTGTCCTACTTCCATAAGTGTCATCCGGTTCAAGGCACTATTCTAAATTTTACTCCTCAATATACCCCAAATCTCCCAAATATACCCACTAGTTAATAAGGAAAAGTCATGTCACCGTTTAAATAAGACCAAGGGATACTAGAAATCAAATCAGGCCAAAAAAGCCATTATGTCAACACGTTAGAAGTCTCGTTCGAACGAGTTCGTTCGAATGAAGGGCTTCGAATGAAATACCAACTCGTTAGAAGTCATACTTTAATCTCGTTAGAAGTTCGTTCGAACGAGGTCGTTCGAACGACCTGGGCAGGTCTTTTAACGAGATGGCAGTTTCAGTCCAGAAAATCCCAATTCCGTTTTTCTCAATTCTTTTCTCCTCTAAATCCACCATAATACCATCCAAATTATGTTTTAACGTATATAAATCATTTCTAATCACCCTAGATCATTCCTTAACACATTTAAGGGGTCAAATCTTACAAATTACCATGGAATTAATATGAATCTTCAAATATTTCTCCAAACCCTATGAACATGAACTCCTAATTTTCTTATGCCTTATTACTCATCATAAATCCGTTTTTAAATCATCATATGTAAATATTCAAGTATTAAATCAGTTCATTATCATACTACATGCAAATCCTAACCCAAATTCAAAGTTTCTCTAACAAATTTCATGGGTTTTCTTTCAAAAAAGTTCAATAAAAGATAATTCCTACACTAAGCATGGAAGACATATTCAATGCATTAAAAATACTAAATCACTTGCCTTAGATTGTTCTTCAGAATTTGATGTTAAAGGTTGAAGGTTGATCTCTCCCCTTTCTCTACAGATTTTCTCCCAAGGTTGAAGATGGTGGTTATGGGTTTTCTTTTGGGAACCTCTTCCAACTCTTCCTATAACTCCCGTAACCCTCTAACTTGCCAAATGATAATAATGGGCTTAGTGGGTTAATAAATAATGTATAATTAACTCCTAAAATTCGTAGGCTTTGATCCCCAAAATTTCAAAATTACCAAAATACCCTTTTAAGTTGCCGGTATGGCCCAAAAATGCCCCGGGACCCAAAGTAAACCCCCGGCTAGTGTTTTTTGACTATTTCGACCCTTACGGACTCGCTGGCACACTCAAAATGACCATTCAGTTGATAAAAATAAAATTCACTTTTTAATTCAAATAATTTCATTTCTGACGCGACTGACACGCGCGTCCCAACTAAATTTTCCAAATTGTCGTATTTCAGTCTCGCGATAATTTAATAATTTCAATATTCATATATTGCCATATATGCACATCATAATAAAATAACAACTCACATATCGTTAGTATTTATATCCGGATTAATTTTCAATTAATTCACATTTAATTTAATTAATCCCTTAAATAAATATCGATAAAAATACGGGGTATTACATACTTCCCCCCTAATAACAGAATTTCATCCCGAAATTTGGAACTAAAAAGTACCTGGTAAAAACCACTCTGGATAACGTTCGCGCTTTTCATCCTCGCGCTCCCATGTGGACTCCTCGGCATTATGATGCCGCCACTGAACACGTACTAACGGTACTATCTTTGACCTCAGTTTCCGCTCGCTTCGGTCCAAAATAGCAATCGGCCCCTCCTCGTAGGAACTATCAGGCTGGAGATCGATGTCTTCCAAAGAAATGTGAGTATGGGCCAAATCATCCCTAAGATATTTCCTTAGCGAGGAAATATGGAACACATCATGAACCTATGCAAGTGCTCCGGTAACCCAAGTCTATACGTAACTGACCCAATCCGCTCGATGATAGGAAATGGCCCCACATATCTCGGTGCCAGTTTCTCCTTCTTCCCAAAACGCATAATCCCTTTCATAGGAGATACTCTGAGTAAAACCTGTTCCCCCAATTTGAATTCTCTGAAGAACCTCTTCGCATCAGCATAGCTCTTCTGTCGATCCTGAGCTACCCGAATGCGACTCCGTATCAATTTTATCCTTGCCGAAGTATACTGTATCACCTCCGGCCCAAGTAATTTGTTGTCCCCCAGTTCTAACCAACATGCTGGGGAACGAAAAGGTCTACCATACAACGCCTCAAATGGAGCCATGACAATGGTGAACTGGTAGGAGTTATTATAAGCAAACTCCACCAGTAAAAGGTATAGCTCCCATCCACCCCCAAAGTCTATGATGCACATACGCAACATGTCCTCCAACATCTGATTTGTACGCTCGGTCTGCCCATCGGTCTGCGGATGATAAGCCGTACTCAATCGCAATTCAGTGCCCATGGCCTCCTGGAAACTCTCCCAAAAGCGTGAAACAAATATCTTGTCTCGGTCAGACACGATATTTAGGGGCACACCGTGAAGTCTCACTATTTCCGCAATGAAAATCTGGGCATACTATCCCGTAGTGTAGTTTGTCCTCACGGGTAGGAAATGAGTAACTTTGGTCAACCGGTCCACAATTACCCAAATGGAGTCGTGACCCCTCTGTGACGTAGGTAACCCCGTGATAAAGTCCATGGATATGCTCTCCCATATCCACGTCGGAACCTCTAATGGCTGTAGAAGTCCTGCCGATCTCTGATGATCCACTTTTACCAACTGACAAGTGGCACATTTAGAAACAAACATGGCAATATATCTCTTCATCCCACTCCACCAATACTGACATCTCATGTCTTGGTACATTTTGTCCCCACCCGGGTGTACCACAAACCGTGAGCCGTGTCACTCTGCCATAACCTCGTGTCGCAATTCTTCCCCCTCCGGAACAACTAGTCTCCCATTGAAGAGTAATACCCCATCTGAGCTAACAGAATAGGACTCGGCTCCCTCTGCTAGTAATCGAACTATCTGCTCTTGACAGAACGAGTCATTTGCCTGGACCTTGACCACTCTCGTAACAATCTGCGGTGTAACAGTCATCACAGACATAAACGATCGGGCCACTACATCCTGGTGTCCTAACTCCTTCCACTTTGCTTTCCACACCGCGACCACCTCATTTACTGGCCTATGGCTCAACGTGTCTGCTACCACGTTAGCCTTCCCCGGGTGATAGTGGATATTAAACTGATAATCCTTCACAAACTCAAGCCACCGTCTTTGACGCATATTCAACTCATTTTGCGTGAAGAGATACTGTAGAGACTTGTGGTCCGTGAATAACCGAAACTTCTCCCCCAGGAGATAATGGCTCCAAATCCGAAGGGCAAATACAACTGTCACTAACTCCAAATCAAGGGTGGGGTAATTTCTCTCATGAGGCTTAAGCTTACGGGAAGCATAAGCTATGGCCTGACTCTCCTACTGCAGCACACCTCCGAATCCTTGTAAGGGCACATCGGTGTAGACTAGATACTCAACTCCAGGTCTCGGTAATGCTAACACAGGTGCTGAGGTTAACTTGTCGTTCAACTCATCGAATACCAACTGACAGGCATCGCTCCAGATGAATGGCACACCCTTACGAGTCAGATGTGTCAAAGGGCCCTCTATCTTTGAGAAACTCCGAATAAACCTCCTGTAGTATCTTGCTAGGCCCAAGAAACTACGGGTCTCAATCGGTGTCGTGGGCTGTCCCCACTCCCTCACCGCGGATACCTTCCCCGGATCTACCGATATCCCCCGGTCTGAAATGATATGCCCCAAAAACTGTACTTCCTTTAACCAAAACCCACACTTCTCATACTTTGCATACAGCTCGTTCTGACGTAGTGTCTGTAAAACATGTCTCAAATGCTCGGCGTGCTCCTCTTCTATCTGGGAGTAAACCAGAATGTCATCAATAAAGACAATGATGAACCGGTCTAGGAAATCTCTGAATACCCTATTCATTAAGTCCATAAACACGGCTGGAGCATTGGTCAAGCCAAAAGGCATAACTCGAAACTCGTAGGAACCATATCTCGTCAAGAAAGTAGTCTTCGAGACATCCTGTTCCCTGATACGCAACTGATGGTATCCTGATCGGAAATCAATCTTTGAGAAGAAATAAGCTCCTCTCAACTGGTCGAATAAGTCATCAATTCGGGGCAACGGATACTTATTCCGTATTGTGACCTTATTCAACTCTCGGTAATCTACACACAACCTCAACGATCCATCCCTCTTCTTTACAAACAACATAGGGGCACCCCACGATGAAGTACTCCTCCGAATAAACCCCTGACCCAACAACTGCTCAATCTGATCCCGTAACTCTCTCATCTCTGCTGGAGCTATACGGTAAGGTGCGCGGGCAATAGGCCGAGTGCCCGGCGTCAAATCGATCACAAAATTTATCTCCCTACTCGGAGGTAGTCCAGGTATATCCTGAAATACATCAGCAAACTCCCTCACAACTGGAATTGCATCAAGTGGTATCACCACTTCCTTAGAGGTCTCCTCCTCTATATAGTACAAGTAAGTGGACGATCCTCCCTCGGGGCGAGGCATCTCTACTAAAAACATCTCTTGTCCGGGAATGGCAAAGATAATACTCCTACTAAAACAGTCAATCATGGCTCGGTAAGCAACTAGCCAATCCATACCAATAATGGAATCATACTCAGTCATCTCTAATATTAACATATCTGCAGGTAAAGTAAACCTCCCGATCTCTATACCCACACCTCTACAAATAAGAGAAATCACAAAACCTCTACTCAACGGTGAATCTACACAAGTAACCGTGTTCTCGACGGTGCCTAATAACCCAATAGTGCGTAAAAATCTCATGGAAATAAAATAATGTGTGGCCCCCGTATCAAATAAAATACACCCCATAGTCCCCTGAATAGAGAACATACCCTCAATGGCCGGTGGATCCTGTGGGGCTGCGGCATGCTGGAGCTGATACACTCTCCCATACTGAAGCTGTCCTTGCTGGACTGGGACCGCTGGAATGGGTGGTAGTGCTGCCATCTGTGATGGTGCTGGGAGGGCGGCAGGAAACATAGGCGCCTGAGGCTCGTGTCGGGCACCCTGTTGCTGCTACTATGGGGCCCTACCCCTGTCAGGACAATCCTGGCGTTTGTGGCTAGTCTTGCCACAAACAAAACACTTCCTCGGGAAGTTTCCCCCTCGCTGTCCCTGCTGTCCTCGGCCCTGGTGGCCGTTACCATTCCTCCCCTGGCCATGATGGCCCTGCTGAAACTGCTGCTGCTGACCATTTTGACGCTGCTGGCCCTGATGGCCGTTCTGACCCTGATGGCCCTGTCTGAAACCTCCCTGTCCACTTCTGAAACCCCCAGATCTGAATCTCTTATGATCCCCTTGTTGGAAACCTTGGTCACCCTTCCTGTGCTGTCCCTGAGCAGATTGTGCCCCGCTGGCACCATTTCCCCCGGTCCTTCCCTGATGGCTGGACTCTCCTGATCTCTTACTCTCAGTCATGTGAAAGCGGTGATCCTGGCAGTGAAGTAATACAGCGTTAACCACATCAGAATAAGTGGCTAATGAGAGATTCCCCAATAAGTGTTGACGAATCCTCCAAGTCAATCCATCCGTGAACTTCTGAATCTTCTTCTCCTCAGTCGGTATCTCATTCCGAATAATGTTCAAGAGATTGGTAAGCTCAACCTCATACTCGGCTACGGTCATCCCCTCCTGCTTGAGGTTCATCAATTTCCTCCTCATCTCTGTGTGAACAGCTGACGGAAAATATTTGCGGTCGAACCGCACCCAGAACTCCTGTATAGTGAGGGTGTCCCTCTCCTCTGTGGTGGAAATGGACTCCCACCACTGTAATGCAGATCCTACTAGCTTGAAAGTAGTTAGTATCTGCTTCTGAACATCTGTGCACTCGTACATCCTTTAGTGCCTTTGAATATCCTTCCTCCACTGACTGGATACCACAACATCGGAGCTACTTGTAAACTCCGAAGGGTGTGCTTTTTGAAAAGCATCACGAATGTGTTCCCAAGCAGACGGGAATGCATGAGCCTGAACTGGCACAACTACCGGCGTCTGGGGTGGTGCTTGCTGTACAACGGCTAGGGCGGCATTTACCGCTTGGGCTACAATAGCTGCAACCTCTCCGCCATTCATAGTGCCCTGAACTGGTGCAGGCTGTGGCTCTGGTTGTGCATCCCTAAGAACTCGCTGCGCACGTCGTGGAGGCATCTGAAATGAGAGTAAAGTCTTATAAGTTCCCAGTTATTAACTCAAAATAGCTGAAGAGCGAAGCATACACAAAATAATACAACAGTCCTAAAATATAGGGCTCTACATCAAAGAAAGCTCAGCGGAAACATAACAAGCCGTACAAAACCTAAGGACACTAGAACCCGATTCTCTGATACCACCTGTGACACCCCGACTAATTAAATACCGGGTAGCTACTCCTTTATTAAATTAATACAAAATGCCAAGTTGGTTCAGTTCATAGCATCACTGTCGAAAATATTTTAATATTTACTAACCACCTAGTATTTAAAAAGGGAGTTGTCCATTTTAATTAAATCCGATTAACATGCAAAAATGAATTATGAGAGATTAAAATAACCAAAATAATATATAGTCACAATAGAATAACCATACAATACTAATGAGTCTGGAGGAAAACTCCTCACAACAAACCAAATTCCAAAATAAATAAATACAAAGTCTGCATCACTAAAATTAATTACAACCCAAAGTTTAAAAAACTGAATAAGTAAAAGTCTCTAAAATGAATGGGCGACATGCCCAACAGATGATAAAAACTGATAATGGAGTCAAGATCAGAAATGGAGGCGTCTACTGTCAAGGTCCTGTAACTTCCACAGCAGCTACAACACGTCACCTGAATAGAACTCCTATGCATGGTGTCCTTGTGGCTGGGCACCTAAAAAGGTTTTTACAAAAATGAATTTGAAAGCTAACGGGTCAAAGCTCGAATGTGAAAATAATTTAAAAATATGCAAGTGTTTAATATTATTAAACAGTGAATATAAAGTACATGATAGTGTGTACACTCACATGAGTTCCTCACCTCTCAACTAATTGTTCACTCCTATCGTACCCGTACCCATTCTAACTCCCATATATCCATTGCCCAAAGATAAATCTAACATTTCTATATAATAACCAATTCAAATTCCAACATCTTCTATTTAATAGAGTATTGTACCTTATTACACAGTTTCCCCACTTTAGCACTACAATTGATTAGAAATATTACATTTTCACTTTACAAACCGTTGCTATTATTTATACTCACAATTATTCACGACAATTCATTTCAACCAACAGTATATTATTCTCACAAAAAATATACAATGCTAGCACTCCGAGACTGAGCTGCGGTGCACACATACTCTGCTATCAAATCTTGGTACATCACGTACATGAGAACCACGTATTCCGAATCTCTCAGAAAACGTTTCATAAACAACAATCACAAACAATGGAGGCGAACATAGTTCAAATCACATGGGTCACGCACATACCTACGATCCCATGATCAGCAGACTTATTAACTTCTCAATAAGCCCTTCTCTCACCTATGTCCTCGAGGTACCAATCTAAATCCCCCCCATAGGCACACTATAAGGACATTTTTTTCATGTCCGTTATCTTACTGTTTTGTATGTCGTACGCCGTTACATTTGGCTCGTCTCTACACGATCACATATGACGGACCCAATCCGAATTCCGGGAATCAAGCACTTAACATCTCCATCATGTGTTCCACATCGGCCTCAACGACTTCACGTTCCATGTTTTAGGGACTATTTGCTAATGGTATGCAAGAGAAGTCAAATCAATGAAAGAAGTCACGATATGGAAGTTCAAGGGCAATTTGATAATTTTACATCCACCGTCCAGAGGATAGGTCAACTAGAAAGTTGAAGAGCTTGCCACAACAAAGATACTGGAAGAAACGGCATCTCATTCCGAGCTACGGTGAAGAAGATATGGCCCTTTGAAGATGGAGAGATTTCCTCGAAGGAATCTGGTTCCTGAGGACCGGACCGGTCCGGCCAAAATAAAAGAACCGATCCGGTCATCCGGACCGATCTGGTCACAAACGGACCGATCCATTATGCTGAAGGCCAGTATACCCCAGACCGATGGCAAACCGATGAAGCTGAAAGCCGAACCGATCCGATGTCATCCGAACCGATCCGCCTTCAATAAAAGAACCGATCCGATGTCAACCGGACCGATTCGCCTCAGACCCGGACCGGTCCGCCGGAGATAACTTCAA
Organism: Sambucus nigra; assembly: GCA_949130495.1. Taxonomy (NCBI): domain Eukaryota; kingdom Viridiplantae; phylum Streptophyta; class Magnoliopsida; order Dipsacales; family Adoxaceae; genus Sambucus; species Sambucus nigra. The sequence continues at coordinate 576,955,426 of OX422211.1, read as the reverse complement.
ACAGATCGTGTTCAGATCGTGTTCCGAATTTCATGGCTCAAGTCCTCTTATTTATACCAACTTCGGGAGAGTTATTTTTTAAGACTTTTCAACGATTTTCAGAGCATATCAATCCTAAAGTCTTCACCTATTGAGTCCTATGATTCTAGGTTTTTAGATTCACACATCTTCCATATCTATGTGAATCAAGTTTGGTAACCCAAGAACACCATTGTTGTTGTTTAACCCTTTGTGAAGTGGACCGTTCCTTCCTCTTCATTGCAGCCCTACTGGACATGGATAGTTCCAGCCGCCAACCCTACTGGAAAGGGATATTCCAGCCGCGACTACAGAATCCGATGCCTGCGGGTAATTCTTAGTCAAAAAGTTGTATTTCAGTGTAATCCGATTGTAAGTCGCTTCTCTTACAAATTATAGTGAATATACAAATGGTTTTGCCCCCTGTGGGGGATTTTTCCTTAAACTTTGTGTGTTGAATAATTCTTGCATGATTTCATATTGTTTCAATCACACCTAGTTGCATGTTTAGGGTTAATTTGGGTTAAAAGGTGTTTATTATATTATTTCTTAATTGAACGCAAGAGCCAACTCTTTCAAATTGGTATCAGAGCAGGTTACGCTAATTTATCGCGTATTCCTTTTTCCGCAAAATTTTTCTAAGATATCAATTTTCTGAAAAAATTGATTTTTGAAAAAGTGCGTGTTCAAATGGAGAAGTTATATAATAATGTGCCTATTTTTGAAAAAGTTCACGACCATGCTGAAAATTTAAAAACTTTGAATTTGAAACTTTGCAAAAGAATTAAAGTTTTGGAAAAAGAAAATTCTCGTTTTAAATCCGCAATGGATCTTTTGCAAACGGTTCAAAATCAAAGAGATTTTTATCGTGAAAAATTTGTTTCCTTGGACCATGACTTTTTTTCTTTAAAATTGTCCAAGAAGGAGTGTGATGATAGGGTCCAAGTTTTAGAAAACGAATTAGAGGACCTTAAAAATTCGATGGTTTGTGTCTGTGCCAAAGATGATAAAAATATTTTAGTCAATGAGTTTGTGGCACGTGAAGAGACTCTTAGGAAAAAGTTTGCTTTAATTGAGGGGGAGCGAGATAAGCTTCTAGGTTTGATTGATAATTTGAAAAAGAAATCCCTCAATTTGGAAGAGTCTAATTCTTTGCTTGAGTAAAAAATTTTGAAGTTAAAAAATGATTTGACAGACTCAAGTAGGTTTGATAGTGATGGTAATGGCTCATCGTGTTCTCATGCATCTAATGCTAAAGCCAGAACCATTATTTGTTTTAGAGTGTCAACTAATTCCGAAGACGCTAGAAAAGATCACACTTTAGGTGTCATCCCACCCGTTTACACATGCTCATATTGTGGTAGGAATGGTCACCTTAGGCGATTTTGTTATGATCTTGGAAGAGGTCCTAGGAATTCGAAGTCTAGTGTTTTGTTGGTTCCCAAAACCCCTTGTCGACGTGTTTCATCCATTTGGGTTAGGAAATCACTTTTGGATACACTAGATTTTATAATAGTTGATTCCCGTTTGCTTGCACATGATTCTTCTCTTGCCATATCATATAGATGATTGTGTTTGCATGTTTGTCATACGCTAGTTTTCGTTTCATGATCTTTATGTTTGCTAGCGTTGTGACATGTACTTTTTGTATATATTTTTTTTAAAATTTTGAAAAATCCAAAAAGATTTTTGTTTTTTTGTTTACACCGTTTATGGATGAACACTTAGGATGACCGAGTCACAACATCATTCCATTTTTTTTCATGTGACTGTTTGATAGTGTTTTGAGACAATAGGTCAATTCATCCTTGTGCTTTATAATGTTTGGAGTCATTAAGATGTAATTAAGTGTTATTTCCTACATGTTTGACTCGTGTTTCCTTTATTGCACACATGCACGAATTTATTTGATTATTGTGCTTGTCTTATCACATGTTAGTTGGGTGTTTTCACTTCAATCCTGTCCTTAAAACAAACCAAGCGCGATAAAATTTTGATAAGGATATTGTGCATTTCAAGAACCGTTTTGAATGTTTGTCTGTTTTAATTGAAAACGGGGAGGGGTTACGAAAGTTGATTATTTATCCTTTGCGCAAAAGCCACCGTTTAAAAGGACCTAAAAATGGAGGAATATTAATATCCGAGGTCCTAAGAGGTTAAAAGAGCCCGAAAAAATTTAAAGGCAATAAAAATAAATTCATGCCATATTATGGGCCATTTAGTTTTTTACCCAATTCTCCAAAGTTTGAGAATTTAGATTACCTCTAAAAGATAATATATTTGAGGGAGTTTGGTTGGAGAATTTAAAACGGGTTTGCACGTCCTTGATATGCTTGAAAATGCGCTACATAGTTTTGGACGTTATTGGTGTGGAAATCATTTGACTTTGATTTGTTGATTTGTATAAGACGATGTCATCTAAATTCAACAAATTTTTACACCTAAGGATACCTTTGATGTTCATTCGTTAGGAGTACACGTATGCATCGTGCACATATGATTGATTAAGTTGATTTACCTATCGAATGTGTTCACACCCATTCATTCCATTTCCATGACTTGATTGTTTGAGTCTAAATCCATGGTGTGATTTTTGTATCATATTTGTTCAAATTGGTATCTTATCTTTGTATGAAAAATTTGAAAAAATCAAAAATAGTTTGTATTTTTTTGTATACCGTGACATCCTGATTTTGCTTGTTTGATTCATTCTTCTTATTTGTCTATTTGGGGACATCATAAAAAGGGGAAGAAAGAATTATCTTATTATGAGGGAGATTTGAAATTTTGAGCTTTGTTCATAAATTGGTATCTAGATTTATCTCATTTTAAACTCGATATGAAACTTGGTATTTTGCTTTATCTCATGTGTGTAGGTACTACTTTGATGATCACTGAATTGCACACCCTGATGAGAAAAGCGTTGTGATTCCTGAAAATTTGAAGATCAAACGATGCAGTCTTATTCACTTGTACTCTTTCAGTTTTGGGTTCATGGAAGGGTAGATTTGTATAGGCATTTTTCTTTTACGATTGATAATTAGGGTTTTTTATGTATGTACCGGCATAGATATAGGGGGAGATTTGTAAGGACATTTTTTTCATGTCCGTTATCTTACTGTTTTGTATGTCGTACGCCGTTACATTTGGCTCGTCTCTACACGATCACATATGACGGCCCCAATCCAAATTTCGGGAATCAAGCACTTAACATCTCCATCATGTGTTCCACATCGGCCTCAACGACTTCACGTTCCATGCTTTTAGGGACTATTTGCTAATGGTATGCAAGAGAAGTCAAATCAATGAAAGAAGTCACGATATGGAAGTTCAAGGGCAATTTGGTAATTGTACATCCACCGTCCGGAGGATAGGTCAACTGGAAAGTTGAAGAGCTTGCCGCAACAAAGATACTGGAAGAAACGACATCTCATTCCGAGCTACGGTGAAGAAGATATGGCCCTTTGAAGATGGAGAGATTTCCTCGAAGGAATCTGGTTCCTGAGGACCGGACCGGTCCGGCCAAAATAAAAGAACCGATCCGGTCATCCAAACCGATCTGGTCACAAATGGACCGATCCGTTATGCTGAAGGCCAGTATACCCCAGACCGATGGCAAACCGATGAAGCTGAAAGCCGAACCGATCCGATGTCATCCGAACCGATCCGCCTTCAATAAAAGAACCGATCCGATGTCAACCGGACCGATTCGCCTCAGACCCGGACCGGTCTGCCGGAGATAACTTCAAACAGATCGTGTTCAGATCGTGTTCCGAATTTCATGGCTCAAGTCCTCTTATTTATACCAACTTCGGGAGAGTTATTTTTTAAGACTTTTCAACGATTTTCAGAGCATATCAATCCTAAAATCTTCACCTATTGAGTCCTATGATTCTAGGTTTTTAGATTCACACATCTTCCATATCTATGTGAATCAAGTTTGGTAACCCAAGAACACCATTGTTGTTGTTCAACCCTTTGTGAAGTGGATCGTTCCTTCCTCTTCATTGCAGCCCTACTGGACATGGATAGTTCCAGCCGCCAACCCTACTGGAAAGGGATATTCCAGCCGCGACTACAGAATCCGATGCCTGCGGGTAATTCTTAGTCAAAAAGTTGTATTTCAGTGTAATCCGATTGTAAGCCGCTTCTCTTACAAATTATAGTGAATATACAAATGGTTTTGCCCCCTGTGGGGGATTTTTCCTTAAACTTTGTGTGTTGAATAATTCTTGCATGATTTCATATTGTTTCAATCACACCTAGTTGCATGTTTAGGGTTAATTTGGGTTAAAAGGTGTTTATTATATTATTTCTTAATTGAACGCAAGCGCCAACTCTTTCAAATTGGTATCAGAGCAGGTTACGCTAATTTATCGCGTATTCCTTTTTCCGCAAAATTTTTCTAAGATATCAATTTTCTGAAAAAATTGATTTTTGAAAAAGTGCGTGTTCAAATGGAGAAGTTATATAATAATGTGCCTATTTTTGAAAAAGTTCACGACCATGCTGAAAATTTAAAAACTTTGAATTTGAAACTTTGCAAAAGAATTAAAGTTTTGGAAAAAGAAAATTCTTGTTTTAAATCCGCAATGGATCTTTTGCAAACGGTTCAAAATCAAAGAGATTTTTATCGTGAAAAATTTGTTTCCTTGGACCATGACTTTTTTTCTTTAAAATTGTCCAAGAAGGAGTGTGATGATAGGGTCCAAGTTTTAGAAAACGAATTAGAGGACCTTAAAAATTCGATGGTTTGTGTCTGTGCCAAAGATGATAAAAATATTTTAGTCAATGAGTTTGTGGCACGTGAAGAGACTCTTAGGAAAAAGTTTGCTTTAATTGAGGGGGAGCAAGATAAGCTTCTAGGTTTGATTGATAATTTGAAAAAGAAATCCCTCAATTTGGAAGAGTCTAATTCTTTGCTTGAGTAAAAAATTTTGAAGTTAAAAAATGATTTGACAGACTCAAGTAGGTTTGATAGTGATGGTAATGGCTCATCGTGTTCTCATGCATCTAATGCTAAAGCCAGAACCATTATTTGTTTTAGAGTGTCAACTAATTCCGAAGACGCTAGAAAAGATCACACTTTAGGTGTCATCCCACCCGTTTACACATGCTCATATTATGGTAGGAATGGTCACCTTAGGCGATTTTGTTATGATCTTGGAAGAGGTCCTAGGAATTCGAAGTCTAGTGTTTTGTTGGTTCCCAAAACCCCTTGTCGACGTGTTTCATCCATTTGGGTTAGGAAATCACTTTTGGATACACTAGATTTTATAATAGTTGATTCCCGTTTGCTTGCACATGATTCTTCTCTTGCCATATCATATAGATGATTGTGTTTGCATGTTTGTCATACGCTAGTTTTCGTTTCATGATCTTTATGTTTGCTAGCGTTGTGACATGTACTTTTTGTATATATTTTTTTTAAAATTTTGAAAAATCCAAAAAGATTTTTGTTTTTTTGTTTACACCGTTTATGGATGAACACTTAGGATGACCGAGTCACAACATCATTCCATTTTTTTTCATGTGACTGTTTGATAGTGTTTTGAGACAATAGGTCAATTCATCCTTGTGCTTTATAATGTTTGGAGTCATTAAGATGTAATTAAGTGTTATTTCCTACATGTTTGACTCGTGTTTCCTTTATTGCACACATGCATGAATTTATTTGATTATTGTGCTTGTCTTATCACATGTTAGTTGGGTGTTTTCACTTCAATCCTGTCCTTAAAACAAACCAAGCGCGATAAAATTTTGATAAGGATATTGTGCATTTCAAGAACCGTTTTGAATGTTTGTGTGTTTTAATTGAAAACGGGGAGGGGTTACGAAAGTTGATTATTTATCCTTTGCGCAAAAGCCACCGTTTAAAAGGACCTAAAAATGGAGGAATATTAATATCCGAGGTCCTAAGAGGTTAAAAGAGCCCGAAAAAATTTAAAGGCAATAAAAATAAATTCATGCCATATTATGGGCCATTTAGTTTTTTACCCAATTCTCCAAAGTTTGAGAATTTAGATTACCTCTAAAAGATAATATATTTGAGGGAGTTTGGTTGGAGAATTTAAAACGGGTTTGCACGTCCTTGATATGCTTGAAAATGCGCTACATAGTTTTGGACGTTATTGGTGTGGAAATCATTTGACTTTGATTTGTTGATTTGTATAAGACGATGTCATCTAAATTCAACAAATTTTTACACCTAAGGATACCTTTGATGTTCATTCGTTAGGAGTACACGTATGCATCGTGCACATATGATTGATTAAGTTGATTTACCTATCGAATGTGTTCACACCCATTCATTCCATTTCCATGACTTGATTGTTTGAGTCTAAATCCATGGTGTGATTTTTGTATCATATTTGTTCAAATTGGTATCTTATCTTTGTATGAAAAATTTGAAAAAATCAAAAATAGTTTGTATTTTTTTGTATACCGTGACATCCTGATTTTGCTTGTTTGATTCATTCTTCTTATTTGTCTATTTGGGGACATCATAAAAAGGGGAAGAAAGAATTATCTTATTATGAGGGAGATTTGAAATTTTGAGCTTTGTTCATAAATTGGTATCTAGATTTATCTCATTTTAAACTCGATATGAAACTTGGTATTTTGCTTTATCTCATGTGTGTAGGTACTACTTTGATGATCACTGAATTGCACACCCTGATGAGAAAAGCGTTGTGATTCCTGAAAATTTGAAGATCAAACGATGCAGTCTTATTCACTTGTACTCTTTCAGTTTTGGGTTCATGGAAGGGTAGATTTGTATAGGCATTTTTCTTTTACGATTGATAATTCGGGTTTTTTATGTATGTACCGGCATAGACATAGGGGGAGATTTGTAAGGACATTTTTTTCATGTCCGTTATCTTACTGTTTTGTATGTCGTACGCCGTTACATTTGGCTCGTCTCTACACGATCACATATGACGGCCCCAATCCAAATTTCGGGAATCAAGCACTTAACATCTCCATCATGTGTTCCACATCGGCCTCAACGACTTCACGTTCCATGCTTTTAGGGACTATTTGCTAATGGTATGCAAGAGAAGTCAAATCAATGAAAGAAGTCACGATATGGAAGTTCAAGGGCAATTTGGTAATTGTACATCCACCGTCCAGAGGATAGGTCAACTGGAAAGTTGAAGAGCTTACCGCAACAAAGACACTGGAAGAAACGGCATCTCATTCCGAGCTACGGTGAAGAAGATATGGCCCTTTGAAGATGGAGAGATTTCCTCGAAGGAATCTGGTTCCTGAGGACCGGACCGGTCCGACCAAAATAAAAGAACCGATCCGGTCATCCAAACTGATCTGGTCACAAACGGACCGATCCGTTATGCTGAAGGCCAGTATACCCCAGACCGATGGCAAACCGATGAAGCTGAAAGCCGAACCGATCCGATGTCATCCGAACCGATCCGCCTTCAATAAAAGAACCGATCCGATGTCAACAGGACCGATTCGCCTCAGAACCGGACCGGTCCGCCGGAGATAACTTCAAACAGATCGTGTTCCGAATTTCATGGCTCAAGTCCTCTTATTTATACCAACTTCGGGAGAGTTATTTTTTAAGACTTTTCAACGATTTTCAAAGCATATCAATCCTAAAGTCTTCACCTATTGAGTCTTATGATTCTAGGTTTTTAGATTCACATATCTTCCATATCTATGTGAATCAAGTTTGGTAACCCAAGAACACCATTGTTGTTGTTCAACCCTTTGTGAAGTGGACTGTTCCTTCCTCTTCATTGCAGCCCTACTGGACAGGGATAGTTCCAGCCGCCAACCCTACTGGAAAGGGATATTCCAGCCGCGACTACAAAATTCGATGCCTGCGGGTAATTCTTAGTCAAAAACTTGTATTTCAGTGTAATCCGATTGTAAGCCGCTTCTCTTACAAATTATAGTGAATATACAAATGGTTTTGCCCCCTGTGGGGAATTTTTCCTTAAACTTTGTGTGTTGAATAATTCTTGCATGATTTCATATTGTTTCAATCACACCTAGTTGCATGTTTAGGGTTAATTTGGGTTAAAATGTGTTTATTATATTATTTCTTAATTGAACGCAAGCACCAACTCTTTCACACACAAAGATTAGATGGCCCTAACGAACGCCAACCTCCCATGATAGCAAGTACGGTAGGTATGTCATACACAGATAACTACATATACTGAGCATTCTCGCATCTTAGATATTATAATATTTATTAGTGGTATACATCTCGTCCTTATACCAACTCTTAGTATTATACAAATCACAAGTCCCCGGTTTATATATATTTACGTCATCAATTCTCCTCACTTCGTGATTAGTCACTCGCGTCCTACTTCCACAAGTGTCATCCGGTTCAAGGAACTATTCTAAATTTTACTCCTCAATATACCCCAAATCTCCCAAATATACCCACTAGTTAATAAGGGAAAGTCATCTCACCGTTTAAATAAGACTAAGGGATACTAGAAATCAAATCAGGCCAAAAAGGCCATTCTGTCAACTCGTTAGAAGTCTCGTTCGAACGAGGTCGTTCGAACGAGTTCGTTCGAACGAAGGGCTTCGAATGAAATACCAACTCGTTAGAAGTCATACTTTCATCTCGTTAGAAGTTCGTTCGAACGAGGTCGTTCGAACGACCTGGGTAGGTCTTCTAACGAGATGGCAGTTTCAGCCCAGAAAATCCCAATTCCGTTTTTCTCAATTCTTTTCTCCTCTAAATCCACCCTAAGACCATCCAAATTATGTTTTAACGTATATAAATAATTTCTAATCACCCTAGATCATTACTTAACACATTTAAGGGGTCAAATCTTACAAATTACCATGGAATTAATATGAATCTTCAAATATTTCTCCAAACCCTATGAACATGAACTTCTAATTTTCGTATGCCTTATTACTCATCATAAATCCATTTTTAAATCATCATATGTAACTATTCAAGTATTAAATCAGTCCATTATCATACTACATGAAAATCCTAACCCAAATTCAAAGTTTCTCCAACAAATTTCATGGGTTTTCTTCAAAAAAAGTTCAATAAAAGATAATTCCTACACTAAGCATGGAAGACATATTCAATGCATTAAAAATACTAAATCACTTGCCTTAGACTGTTCTTCATAATTTGATGTTGAAGGTTGAAGGTTGAAGGTTGATCTCTCCCCTTTATCTACAGATTTTCTCCCAAGGTTGAAGATGGTGGTTATGGGTTTTCTTTTGGGAACCTCTTCCAACTCTTCCTATAACTCTCGTAGACCTCTAACTTGCCAAATGCTGATAATGGGCTTAGTGGGTTACTAAATAATATATAATTAACTCCTAAAATTCGTAGGCTTTGATCCCCAAAATTTCAAAATTACCAAAATACCCTTTTAAGTTGCCGGTATGGCCCAAAAATGCCCCGGGACCCAAACTAAACCCCTGGCTAGTGTTTTTTGACTATTTCGACCCTTCCGGACTCGTTGGTGCACTCAAAATGACCATTCGGTTGATAAAAATAAAATTTACTTTTTAATTCAAATAATTTAAATTCTGACGTGACTGACACGCGCGTCCCAACTAAATTTCTCAAATTGTCGTATTTCAGTCTCGCGACAATTTAATATTTTAAATATTCATATATTTCCATATATACACATCATAATCAAATACCAACTCACATCTCGTTAGTATTTATATCCGGATTAATTTTCAATTAATTCACATTTAATTTAATTAATCCCTTAAATAATTATCGATAAAAATACGGGGTAAGATTCCAATAATTTCTCATAAGGGAAACTCCCCAAAAGTCTCCAAAACACGCTTCTCATAACTCATATAGAGAGTCCCAATCAATAAACTCGAATGATCCCGGATAAAACTCACTCCAGAAGAACTCCCCTAAAATAGCCTTGTTTCCGAATCGATTCGAGCCAAATCCAAATCGATTCGGCCCAGCGAATCGATTCGCCCCTCATGAGAATCTATTCAGTCCAAAGGACCTGGGATTCTATCTCAGGCCGAATCGATTCGGGTTGGAGCCGAATTGATTCGGTCACTCAGACCCGGGCACCTTCAACTTTCTGAATCGATTCGGTGTATCAGAAGCTACGAAAATGGCTATTTTTTCTCAAAAGCTAAAATCCCAAAAATCATATATCCCAACTTATCTCCATTTCTCTTCAAACCAAACATATATATCTCATCAAAATTCATTATATAACTCAACCCAACTATTTTATATCCTCAAATCCATTATATACACAACAAATCTAAGATTTTACCCAAAATCTAGGTTTTAACATTTTAAACCCAAAATCCATAATTTTGTCCATAAATTATGAAATAAATGGTACACAACAATTATTTATCAAGTTTAATCACTTGCCTCGAATTTGTAGAGTCTTATTCGTCCTCGAAATCACGGATTGGCCGAAAAACCCAACTTTCTCTCTTTCTCTTCTTATTTTCTTCTCTCTATTTCTCTCTTTCTTTCTCTTTCTCTATAAGGAGATTTCTATCTCCCGCAAGCTTTTAAGCCTTGTCTCCCAAAATACATAACTTTAAATGATAATACACACTTTAAATGACTCGGTCACTCTAATTCGAGCCAAATGGACTTAAAATATTTCGGAACCCAAATAGACCCCAAGTACAGTCATTTCGACTTTCTCGACCCTTCCGAAAATAATGGTACATCAGAATCGTCATTCAAATCACTTTATAACATCTTCAAATTTTGACCTCAAATGCCAATTTAATTATTCTCCAATTAAAATAATATATATTTCTCCCAAAAATAAATAAATTATTGTCCCAAAAATCTCGGGGTATTACAGACTATTATCCTCAAAGATGTTCTTCACACTCCCGAGATAAGGAAAAATTTGGTTTCGGGTCATCTTCTCAACAAAGCTGTCTTTACTCAAATAATTGGTGCTAATTTATTTACTTTGACCAAAAATAGAATTTTTGTAGGCAAGGGTTATTCCACTAATGGGATGTTTAAGTTGAATGCTGATGCTGATGCTAATAAAATTTCTCCTTCTGCTTATATTGCTTGTTCATCTAATGTTTGGCATGCTAGACTGTCATGTTAATAAACGACTCGTTAAAAATATGAGCACTTTAGGATTAATTCCAGAATTATCATTAAATAATTTTGAAAAATGTGAATGGTGTAGTCGAGCAAAAATCACTAAGACACCACATAAAGCTGTTCTTAGAGAATCTGAACCACTTGATTTAATTCATTCGAATATTTGTGAATTGGATGATGTCACAACTAAAAATGGCAAATGTTATTTTATAACTTTTATTGATGATTGTTCTGATTATTCATTTGTGTATTTAATGAAAAATAAAAGTGAACCGTTTGACATGTTTAAAATTTTCCAAAATGAAATTAAAAATCAATTTAATCGTAAAATAAAAAGGTTATGTAGTGATAGAGGCACCGAATACGATTCTGCACCATTTATTGAATTTTATAAATTCCACGGTATTATTCAAGAAAAAACTGCCCCTTATTCGCCCGAAATGAATGGTAAAGCCGAAAGAAAAAATAGGACATTAACTGAATTAGGTGTTGCTATTTTATTAAATTCAGGGGCTGCCTCATATTGGTGGGGTGAAATTATTTTGGCTATGTGTCACGTACTTAATAGAATTCCTAAGACTAAAATGAAAATATATCCTTATGAAATTTGGAAAAATATTAAGCCCAACGTGTCATACTTTAGAACGTGAGGGTGTTTAGCCTATGTACGTATACCAGATCCTAAAAGGTCTAAATTGGTAAGTAGAGCATATGAGTGCGTTTTTATAGGCTATGCTATTAGTAGCAAAGCATATCATTTTTATGACTTGAAAAATCAAGTAATTACTGAATCAAATGACACCGATTTTTATGTAGATAAATTTCCTTTTAAATTGAGAAATAGTGAGGGCGAGTCATCAACTAATATGTTTTAAATAAAAAAAATAATGAATCCGTTTTAGAACTTCGAAAAAGCAAAAGGGCCCGTGTTGAAAAATATTTTGGCCCCGACTTTTATGCTTACACTTTAGAGGAGGATCCAAAACACTATTCAAGAAGCTTTATCTTCATTAGATGCCGATTTATGGCAAGAGGCTATTAACGATGAAATGGATTCTTTGGAAACAAATAAAACTTGGCATTTAGTGGACCTTCCTCCTGGGTGTAAAACAATTGGGTGTAAAACAATTCGTAAAGAGAAATTAAAACCTGATGGCACTATTGAAAAATATAAGGCACGTCTTGTTGCCAAAGGTTTTAGATAAAGAGAAAACGTAGACTTTTTGATACATTTTCACCCGTGACTAAAATAACGTCTATACATGTACTATTTTCTATAGCTGCCTTAAATGATTTAATTGTACACCAAATGGATGTTAAAACTGGATTTTTAAATGGAGAATTTGAAGAAGAGATTTATATGGATCAACCTGGAGGTTTTATTATACACGGTCAAGAAAATAAAGTATGTAAATTAGATAAATCTCTTTATAGACTCAAACAGGCACCTAAACAATGGCATGATAAATTTGATAGCTTAGTCATCTCCAATGGGTTTAAAATTAATGAAAGTGACAAATGCATTTATTATAAATATGTAGAGAACATTTGCACTATCATATGTCTTTATGTTGATGACTTGATTATATTTGGTTCTAATATTCATGTCGTAGAAAATGTTAAATCATTATTATGTGCCAATTTTTATATGAAGGATTTGGGTGAAGCTAGTGTAATATTAGGAATTAATAATACTAGGTCAGAAAAGGGACTTTCTTTGGATCAATCTCATTACACTGAGAAAGTTCTAAAGAAATATAATTACTTTGACAGTAAACCTTCTAGTACTCCATTTGACTCTAGTGTAAAGTTATTTAAGAACAGTGACAACAGTGTAAATCAAAATGCTTATGCAAGCATTATTGGTAGCTTACATTATGCTATAAATTGCACTAGACCTGACATAGCTTATGTTGTGGGAGTACTATGTAGATTTACGAGTATACCTAGTATGGAGCATTGGCATGCTATTGAGAGGGTCATGCGGTACCTTAAAAGGACGATGAACCTCGAATTACACTGTAATAAGCATCCCGCTGTCCTTGAAGGATTTAGTGATGTTTACTGAAACACCCTATTGTAATACCCCGTATTTTTATGCTTTATTAATTTGGGGATTTATTAAATTTAATGTGAGTTATTAATTTATTATAAATCCGGAAATTACTTAATTTATAATTATTAACGTGATGTGAGTTATTAATTATGAAAAACTTGTTGAATATTACTAATGAGTAGAGTAATATATAATATTGGTTCTATTAAATGTCAACAGTGAATAAAATGACAATTTTGGAAATTTGAGTCAGGACGCGCCGGTGTCACGTCGGGACTAAATATTCATTAATAAAAGTGAATAAATTATAAGTTGCTCGTATGGTCATTTTGAGTGTGCCAAAGTATCCGGAAGGGTCGAGATAGTCAGAAAAATGTACGCGGGGGTTTAGTTTGGGTCTCGGGGCGTTTTTAGGCTTATTTAGCGCCCCGGGAGGGCATTTTGGACATTTTGTAATTTTGGGAAACTAAACCCACGAATTTTCAGGGGTTATATCAGATGTCTAAGGTTTCCTTCTAGGGTTAACACAACCAAAGACAAGTGACGGCCATAGGAGAGAGAAGGAGAGAGCTTGCCAAGGTGTTCTAGGCCGAAAATTCATCCGGTTGCACCGCCGCCACCACCAATGCGTAGATCACGCGACGAAAAACGCAACCACCCCAAATTCGTCCACAAATCAGAACTCTGAAATTCTCAGGAAAGTGTTTATCTTGATTATTTTCGTTAATGCATCATTCATGTTAGTCTAGGGTTGATTAGGATGAGTTTCATGGAAGAAAACCCATGTTGGAGATAGGAAATTGCATGTAGTAATGATATAAATGGAAATCTGGAAATCCCCTTCATATGTAGAGGTTGTACTACGGATTTATGATGTTTTAGAAGAAGAAATTCTGTAAAAAGACTGACAAGAACAAAGTTAAAGAAATTTATAGGGTTCATGAGGTTTATACAAGTTTTGCCCCTTTTAATCCGTGGTTATTGATGAAAATTCAAATTCTTTACGTAGAAGATTGTTAGTTTGGGTTTATAATGTTTGTAGTACGAATTTCTGGGAGTTTGAGTGTTAAAAATATAAATTTGGTTGACGTTGGATGATAGAACCCGTAACTGTTAATCTGCAGAATTCGCCATACCTGTTTGATCGATCGATCGAACCAGGAGTGTCGATCGATCGACGCATCGATCGATCGACGCATCGATCGATCGAGCTCCTGCCATCGATCGATCGACCCCTTCTGGCAGACTCATATTTCCATTTTTAAATTAGTTTAATTCAATTTAAATGAGTAATAATCCTTGGACATCCTTATTAAAATATTTTGGGAGATAAAGAAGACCAATATGACTTATTAATAATTATGAGACCTCTAATGTAAGGCGAGATTTACATTTTTGGGATGTTTACACATAAGGGACGATGGGGTTGTGTATTAAAGGGAGAGACGCGTAATATAGTTACATTGGAAAAATATATGAGTACCTACTGAATTCTACACTTGTGAGGATAGAGTCCATTAATGTTACGTAGTAAGTTGGATTAATCCCTCAATTAAAGTAAGAGACGAACCGTTATACGTAATAACTAAAGATTGAGAAATAAGGGTAAATGTTATAATTATGGGTGATAAAAGGTACCTAAAGTGATATGGTAATAGTAGTATATTTATATGACTGTGTTTTGCATATACTATATACGTGTGAAAATCATGCTCGCGCTACTTGCTATCCCTGAGGTTACCGCGCTGGGACAGTCTTATCTCGATGTGCCTTTATGGGGGATATTGACTCGTACCCTAGAAGATAGATATCCTTGGTACAAGCTATCTGATCGATGGTCAGACGGTCCTAAGAGACGTGAGGGTATGTACTGACTTCTTAGAGACTTGGAATCTATGCTTCGCCTCAATATGGTTTATGTATGTGTTAATATAGTTCGAGAGTGTTTCCGAACTTGTATTTCCTTTAGTACTAGTGAGATGGGGATTAGATAGAAGAGTATGCCCGCACCATAATTATTATGTGGGGTGCCGTTAAAATATATATATTATGTGAGTATTTAATATATATATATATATATATATATATATATATATATATATATATATATATATATTAAATTATGGAAATTTGGGAACTACCTACTGTGTTTATGGTAAGTAAGAAAATGAATTATTATTTTCGATTAGGGAACATGTGTTTGAAAAGTATAATATGATACTTAGTAACTTTATGAGTAAATAAGGTTTAAATGAGAACTTTGTTGTTAAAAGAAAGTAACCTCTTAAACAATTGAATTTATCAGTATTAAATCTTACGAGCGACCTAAGATAAGATAAGTTATACCGTTGGGAAGATTAGTGCGATAGGCGTGCACATTAGCAGAGAGGTGAGAATTTCTCAAGGGAGTGTCGCACTAATATGTTGTTGCATTGGCCAGTAAACATTTTAAATACTTGCTAAGAAAATTTTAAATCATTTTCATAATCGGCTTCTGACCCGTTTCCATTTTCTTTTCTATCTTGTATATATATGTATATGTTACAGGTGCCCAGCCACAGGGGCGTCTTGCATAGAATCCTTTGGAAGGAACGCGCTGCAGCTTAGGTGGGAGTTGCAGGCCTCTTGCTTAGACGACCCCATTCATTTGATTATAATCTTAGCATTATTTATTCCAGTTGGGCATGTGTCGCCCTTTCCATTATTCAGTTGTTTTATTGGATATTGTAATCCATTTATTTCCAGTATTTGCACTTTGGGATTTATTATTGCTAGGATGTTTTCATTTACATTATTAAGTTTTGGATTATATTAATTGAATGTTTGGTTATTTGGATTTATATATTCCAGTATAGTTGTTGTGTGATCCTGTATCTATGAATGATGTCCAGTTTTAAATGTTGGTTTATATAAAATAAAAATTTGGAAAGTAATGTCTAAAATGGTTTTGACACTTAGCTTAATTATTTAGGGTGTTTAAATTGCAAAATTATTTTCGATAGTGATGCTAAGAATGAACCAACTGTTCACCTTGATTTTAATTTAATAAATGAGTGATCGACCGGTATTTAATTAGGCGGGGTGTCACAGGTGGTATCATAGCATCAGGTTCTAGTGTCCTTAGGATCTGTAAGGCTTATTTCTCTTTCAGCTTAGCATTTTTATTATAGAGCCATATTTTAGGATTGTTGTATTCTTGCTTTTACGATTACGTCTTCATCTATTTGAGATTTGATGATAACTGTAAAATAATAAATTTCTTCACGTTTCAGATGCCTCCGAGACGTGCACCAAAGGATAGGCGTGCCCAAGCCGAGCAGCCAGCAGCTCCAGCTCAGGGAACGATGAATGCTAATGAGGTAGATGCTATTGTTGCTCAGGCGGTGAATGCCGTGTTAGCAGTAGTACAGAAGGCTCCACCCCAGATTCAGGCAGTGGCGCCAGTACCTGCACAGCTTCCATCTTCATGGGAGCGGGTTAGGGATGCCTTTCAGAAGGCGCATCCCCCTGAGTTCTCAGGTAGTTCAGATATCATCATTGTCAGCCAATGGAAGAAAGATATCTAGCGGCATCTTCGTATGTATGAGTGCACAAACGTAAAAAAATAGTTGTTGGCTTTCTTTAAGCTAGTGGGGGCCACTTTGTAGTGGTGGGAGTCCACCAACACCTTGGAGGAGAGGGATACGATCCCGATTCAGTCATTCTGGGAGCGGTTTGACCGCAAGTATTTTCCACCCGCCGTGCAAACTGAGATGAGTCAAAAGTTACTAAACTTGAAACAGGAAAATTCTACTGTTGTTGAGTATGAAGAGGAGTTCACAAGACTTCTCACCATAGTGCCAGATGAGGCACCTACTGAGGGTAAGAAGATACTGTTGTTTATGGACGGGTTAGCTTGGAGGATCCGTCAGCACCTTATAGGGAATCTATCTTTGAGTACCTTCACAGATGTACTCAATGCTGCTTTACTACGTTGCCAGGATCACCGCTTCCATCTGCAGGGAAGCAAGCGAGCAGGAGAGTCCGGCCAACAGGGCAGGACAGGGGGTAGTGGCGCTGGTGGAGCACCGACTTCCCAGGGACAGACTCGTCAGCATAAGTAGAGTTCCCATCAGGGGGACCATGCCAACCGCTTTTGATCAGGTGATTCCAGGCAGGGATTTGGGGGTTATTGGCAGGGTCAGCAGGGTCAGCCTAATCAGCAGGGCCAGCAAGGCCAACACCGTCAGCAACAGGGTCAGCAGCAGGGTCAATAGGTCCAACCACGATTTCACCAGGGCCAACAGGTTCAGTGGAGGGGTGGTAACGGCCAACAGGGTCCTGGTCAACAGGGTCAGAGGGGAGGAAATTTCAAGGGCCGATGTTTCGGGTGCGACAAGAATGGCCATAGGCGCCAGGATTGTCTAGAGGGAGAGAGGGCCCCACAGCAGCAGGGTGACTGTAATGAGCCACAGAGGCCACTTTTTCCAGCATCCCTCCTAGTACCAGCTCAGGTACCAGCCCTACCAGCCATTCCATCAGCTCCAGTGCAACAGGGGCAGTTACAGTATGGACGTGTCTATAACGTCCACCAGGCACCAGCTCCACAGGCACCACCCGCGATTGAGGGTATGTTTTCAATCCATGGTACTATGGGTCGGGTTTTATTTGATACTGGGGCGACGCATTGTTTTATAGCTACTCATTTTGCGAAGGCGTTAGGGTTATTAGCCATAGCAGAGAGCACTGTAACGTGTGTAGACTCACCACTGGGGAGTGGATCGCTAATTTTCTTTATATGCCAGGGAGTGGGGGTAGAAATTGGTAGTTTGGTATTACCAGCAGACATGTTAGTTTTAGATATGCATGAGAACGATGTTATTATCGGTATGGATTGGCTCGCATCTTACAGAGCCATGATAGATTGTTTTGGTGGGAGTATTGTTTTTGCCATTCCGGGGTAAGAGATGTTTGTAGTGGTGATGCCTCACCCGGAGGGAGGCTCGACCGCTCATTTGTATTATATAGAGGAGGATACCTCTAAGGAGGTTGTGATTCCCTTAGACTCGATCCCAGTTGTTTGTGAGTATTCCGATGTATTTCAGGAGATACCAGGCCTACCCCCCAGTCGAGAGATAGACTTTGTCATAGATTTATTATCGGATACTCGACCTATAGCACGAGCTCCATACCGTATGGCTCTGGCAGAGATGCGAGAGTTACGAGATTAGATAGAGCAGCTGTTAGGTCAGGGCTTCATTCGAAGGAGTACCTCACCTTGGGGCGCTCCAGTTTTGTTTGTGAAGAAGAGAGATGGTTCACTAAGGCTATGTGTGGACTACCGGGAGTTGAACAAGATCACGATTCAGAACAAGTATTCATTACCTCGAATCGATGATCTGTTCGACCAGCTGAGGGGAGCAACTTTCTTTTCGAAGATAAATCTGAGGTTGGGGCACCATCAGCTACATATTAGGGAGCAGGATGTTTCAAAGACTGATTTCTTGACGAGATATGGGTCCTATGAGCTCAGAGTGATGCCATTTGGCCTAAAAAATGCTCCCGCCGTATTCATGGACTTAATGAACTGGGTGTTCAGAGAGTTCTTGGATCAGTTTTTCATCGTCTTTATAGATGACATTTTGATATATTCACACTCCGAGGAGGAGCATGACGAGCACTTGAGGCAGGTTCTTCAGACTCTACGAGAGCATTAGCTATATGCTAAGTACGAGAAATGCGAATTCTGGTTGCGTGAAGTACAGTTCTTGGGACATGTCATTTCTGAACAGGGGATAGAAGTTAACCCGAGTAAAGTGTCAGCGGTGTGGGAGTGGGGACAACCCACTACACCGACGAAAGTGCGTAGTTTCTTGGGATTAGCCGGATACTACAGGAGATTCATTCGGGGATTCTCCAAAATAGCGGGTCCATTGACGAACCTGACTCGCAAAGGGGTACCATATGTTTGGGATGATGCTTGTCAATTGGCTTTCGACGAGCTGAAAAACAAGCTTACTTCAGCACCAATCCTTGCCTTACCTAAGACGGTTGTGGAGTACCTGGTTTACACTGATGCCTCTTTATGGGGACTTTGGGGAGTACTTCAGCAGGAGGAGAAGGCTATAGCTTTTGCCTCCCGCAACCTTAAGCCACATGAGAAGAATTACCCCACCCATGACCTAGAGTTAGCAACGGTCGTTTTTGCATTGAGGATATGGAGGCACTATTTATTGGGGGAGAAATTTCTCTTATTCACAGACCACAAGTCACTGCAGTACCTATTCACTCAGCGAGAGCTGAATATGCGTCAGCGCAGATGGTTAGAGTTTGTGAAGGACTATCAGTTCGATATACAATACCATCCGGGGAAGGCCAACGTAGTTGCTGATGCGTTGAGCCGTAGACCGGTAGACGATGTAGCAGACATCTGGAAAGCAAAATGGAAAGAGTTGGGTCACCAGGATGCAGTAGCCCGTTCTTTCGTATCTGTCATGACAGTGACACCCAAAATTGTTACGAGGGTTATACAGGCACAGACCGCAGACCCGTTTTGCCAGGAGCAGATTGTACAACTTTTAGCTGAGGGTGCTGAGTCCTATTCTGTTAGTTCTGATGGGGGTTTAAGGTTTAATAGGAGCTTGGTGGTCCCAGATGATCAAAATTACGTAATGCAGTGATGACTCAATCTCACGGGTCCCAATTTGCGGTACATCCTAGAGGAGATAACATGTACCAGGATATGAGGCGACAATACTGGTGGAGTGGGATGAAGAAGGAAATTTCTGAGTTCGTGTACAAGTGTTCTACCTGCCAGGTAGTAAAGGTGGACCATCAGATACCATCAGGGTTACTTCAGCCATTGGAAATACCCGTGTGGAAGTGGGAGAGTATTTCCATGGACTTTATTACAGGGTTGCCTACATCACAGCGGGACCACGACTCTATCTGGGGATTGTAGACCATTTGACCAAGGTGGCTCATTTTCTGTCGGTGCGGACAGACTATACCATGGGTCAGTATGCTCAGTTGTTCATTGCTGAGATTGTCAGATTACATGGGGTGCCCCTGAATATTGTGTTAGATAGGGACAAGATTTTCGTGTCGCATTTTTGGGATAGCTTTCAGGAGGCTATGGGTACAGAGTTGAGGTTGAGTTCAGCTTATCACCCACAGACAGATGGATAGACAGAGCGTACTAATCAGATGTTAGAGGATATTCTACGCATGTGTGTTCTTGATTTTGGAGGAGGTTGGGAGCCACATCTTCCACTGGTAGAGTTCGCTTATAATAACTCTTATCAGTTCACGATTGGCATGGCTCCATTCGAGGCTTTGTATGGCAGGCCTTGTCATTCCCCAACTTGTTGGCTAGAGGTGAGGGATAACAAGTTGCTCGGACCAGAGGTGATTCAGGAAACCTCCGCTAGGATTGAGATGATCAGGATTCACATTCGAGTAGCCCAGGACAAGCAGAAAAGCTACGCCGATGCGAAACGGTTCTTCTGGGAGTTTAATGTGGGGGACCAAGTGTTACTACGCGTATCTCCTATGAAAGGAGTGATGAGGTTCGAGAAGAAAGGGAAATTGGCCCCGAGGTATGTGGGACCATTTCCCATTGTCGAGAGGGTTGGGCCGGTGGCATACAGGTTGGGATTGCCAGAGCATTTACATCGCATACACGATGTATTCCACATCTCGTCGTTGAGACAATATCTTCGAGATGACATGGCTCACACCCACATCGCGATAGAGGAGATAGACTTACATCCTGACAGCTCTTACGAGGAGAGACAAGTGGCTATCCTAGACCATAGCGAGAGGAGATTGAGGTCGAAGGTAGTTCCACTTGTACGGGTCCAGTGGGAGCATCATAATGTGGAGGAATCCACTTGGAAACGCGAGGCAGATATGCGCGAGAAATACCCAGATTTATTCTTACCAGGTATGCCTTATTTTCTGAATTTCGGGACAAAATTCAGTTATTAGGGGGGAAGTATGTAATACCCTGTAGTTTTATGCTTTATTAATTCGGGGATTTATTAAATTTAATGTGAGTTATTAATTTAATATAAATCCGGAAATTAATTAATTTATAATTATTAACCTGATGTGAGTTAGTAATTATGGGAAACTTGTTGAATATTACTAATGAGTACAGTAATATATAATATTGGTTCTATTAAATGTCAAGAGTGAATAAAATGATAATTTTGGAAATTTGAGTCGGGACGCGCTTGTGTCGCGTCGGGACTAAATATTGATTAATAAAAGTGAATAAATTATAAGTTGCTCGTATGATCGTTTTGAGTGCGCCAAAGTGTCCGGAAGGGTCGAGATAGTCAGAAAAGTGTACCCGGGGATTTAGTTTGGGTCTCGGGGCGTTTTTAGGCTTATTTAGCGCCCTGGGAGGGCATTTTGGACATTTTGTAATTTTGGGCAATTAAACCCACGAATTTTCAAGGGTTATATCAAATGTCTAAGGTTGACTTCTAGGGTTAACACAACCAAAGACAAGTGACGGCCATAGGAGGGGGAAGGAGAGAGCTTGCCAAGGTGTTCTAGGCCGAAAATTCATCCGGTTGCACCGCCACCACCACCACCACCAACGCATAGATCGCGTGACGGGGAACGTAACCACACCAAATTCGTCCACAAATCAGAACTCTGAAATTCCCACGCAAGTTTTTATCTTGCTTATTTTCGTTAATGCATCACTTATGTTAGTCTAGGATTGATTAGGATGAGTTTCATGGAAGAAAACCCATGTTGGAGATAGGAAATTACATGTAGTAATGATATAAATGGAAATCTGGAAATCCCCTTCATATGTAGAGGTTGAACCACGGATTTATGATGTTTTAGAAGAAGAAATTCTAGAAAAATACTGATGAGAACAAAGTTAAAGAAATTTTTAGGGTTCATGAGGTTTATACAAGTTTTGCCCCTTTTAATCCGTGGTTATTGATGAAAATTCACATGCTTTACGTAGAAGATTGTTAGTTTGGGTTTATAATGTTTGTAGTACGAATTTCTGGGAGTTTGGGTGTTAAAAATCTAAATCTGGTTGAGGTTGGATGATAGAATCCGTAACTGTTAATCTGCAGAATTCGCCATACCTATTTGATCGATCGATCGAACCAGGAGTGTCGATCGATCGACGCATCGATCGATCGAGCTCCTGCCATCGATCGATCGACCCCTTCTGGAAGACTATATTTACCTTTTTAAATTAGTTGAATTCAATTTAAATGAGTAATAATCCTTGGACATCCTTATTAAAATATTTTGGGAGATAAAGAAAACCAGTAGGACTTATTAATAATTATGAGACCTCTAATATAAGGCGAGATTTACATTTTTGGGATGTTTACACATAAGGGATGATGGGGTTGTGTATTAAAGGGAGATACGCGTAATATAGTTACATTAGAAAAATAGATGAGTACCTACTGAATTATACACTTGTTTGGATAGAGTCCATGAGTGTTACGTAGTAAGTTGGATTAATCCCTCAATTAAAGTAAGAGATGAACCGTTATACGTGATAACTAAAGATTGAGAAATAAGGGTAAATGTTATAATTATGGGTGATGAAAGGTACCTAAAGACATATGGTAATAGTAGTATATTTATATGACTGTGTTTTGCATATACTATATACGTGTGAAAATTATGCCCGCGCTACTTGCTATCCCTGAGGTTACCGGGCTGGGACAGTCTTATCTCGATGTGCCTTTATGGGGGATATTGACTCGTACCCTAGAAGATAGATATCCTTGGTACAGGCTATCTGATCGATGGTCAGACGGTCCTAAGAGACGTGAGGGTATGTACTGACCTCTTAGAGACTTGGAATCTATGCTTCGCCTCAATATGGTTTATGTATGTGTTAATACAATTCGAGAGTGTTTCCGAACTTGTATTTCCTTTAGTACGAGTGAGACGGGGATTGGATAGCAGAGTATGCCCGCACCATAATTATTATGTGGGGTGCCGTTAAGATATATATATTATGTGAGTATTTAATATATATATATATATATATATATATATTAAATTATGGAAATTTGGGAACTACCTACTGTGTTTATGGTAAGTAAGAAAATGAATTATTATTTTCGATTAGGGAACATGTGTTTGAAAAGTATAATATGATACTTAGTAACTTTATGAGTAAATAAGGTTTAAATGAGAACTTTGTTGTTAAAAGAAAGTAACCTCTTAAACAATTGAATTTATCAGTATTAAATCTTACGAGCGACCTAAGATAAGATAAGTTATACCGTTGGGAAGGTTAGTGCGATAGGCGTGCACATTAGCAGAGAGGTGAGAATTTCTCAAGGGAGTGTCGCACTAATATGTTGTTGCATTAGCCAGTAAACATTTTAAATACTTGCTAAACAAATTTTAAATCATTTTCACAATCGGGCTCTGACCCGTTTCCATTTTCTTTTCTCTCTTGTATATATATGTATATGTTACAGGTGCCCAGCCACAGGGGCATCTTGCATAGAATCCTTTGGAAGGAACGCGTTGCAGCTTAGGTGGGAGTTGCAGGCCTCTTTCTTAGACGACCTCATTCATTTGATTCTACTCTTAGCATTATTTATTCCAGTTGGGCATGTGTCGCCCTTTCCATTATTCAGTTGTTTTATTGGATATTGTAATCCATTTATTTCCAGTATTTGCACTTTGGGATTTATTATTGCCAGGATGTTTTCATTTAGAGTATTAAATGTTGGATTCAATTAATTGAATGTTTGGTTATTTGGATTTATATATTCCAGTATAGATGTTGTGTGATCCTGTATCTATGAATGATGTCCAGTTTTAAATGTTGGTTTATATAAAATAAAAATTTGGAAAGTAATGTCTAAAATGGTTTTGACACTTAGCTTAATTATTTAGGGTTTTTAAATTGGAAAAGTATTTTCGACAGTGATGCTAAGAATGAACCAACTGCTCACCTTGATTTTAATTTAATAAATGAACCAACTGTTCACCTTGATTTTAATTTAATAAATGAGTGATCGCCCGGTATTTAATTAGGCGGGGTGTCACGCCTATCTGATGATTCTAAGGCTACTAGTGGATATATATGTAGCATCGCTGGTGGTGCATTTTCTTAAAATTATAAGAAACAAACTATTTTGGCCCAATCCACTGTGGAGTCTGTGATGATAGCGCTAGCTACTGCTAGTGAAGAGGCAGGTTGGTTAAGAAACCTCCTGTCAGATATTTCGTTATGGGAAAGGCCAATACCAGCTGTTTTAATTCATTGTGATAGTACCACGGCTATTGAAAAAGTTGAGAACCGTTATTATAATAGTAAGAAATGACAAATACGTCATAAGCATAGTATTGTTAGAGAACTTATCTCTACGGGTGCTGTGAGGGTGGATCATATATGGTCTGACAAAACTTAGCTGATCCTTTAACGAAAGGACTAGCTAGGGAAAAGGTGTGGAACACCTCGAAAGGGATGAGACTAAATCCCTTAGATAAATGAGTCAATTATTATGGTAACCCAACATATAGAGCGGAGATCCCAAGAAATATGTTCAAAGGGTAATAACAAGTCACAAATGATATGGGTTGAATAATGCTATTATTAATTAATATACAACGGGGTATTACTTCGAGTCCATACCTATGGAGCATGATATCCTGAAACGAGTTAAGGATGAGTTATTATAACTCTTAATGAGATCTATAGCTCTATTTTGAGTGGGGTACTTAGCTACAAGATTATTCTTGATAGACTCACCTATGTGAATGTGGAAGTGTGGCCGCTTGCTATGGATATTTTGGACAAATTCCTAAAGCGTTCACTATACTGGGATAAAAGCACATGGCCGTAACGTACTGGTTATTAGAACTACACCCAAGTAGGGTTGTGTGTGGGATGTTGTTAGAGATAGAGTTCAAAACTACGGTTACTCTAATATATTCTGAATCATCTTTACTACGTAAATGTTCAAGTCGAAAGACACCTTTGCTTATGTACAATGCTATGAATTATTGCTCGATAAAATATTTTCAAATTTTGCAAGTGGGGATTGTTGGTTACAGCTCATAGCTGTCAAACAAATTATAGCTGTTAAGTTACAAAAGTTGGAAAAATGCACTTTGCCTTTGTCCCACATCGGTAAGCTCACTAAAATGAGTTGGGTATATTTATAATTTATTTGGGACTAATGGGCAAGCCCTTTGAGAATTACATGTTTTGTGTGTATGGGTGGAGGACTTATTAGGCCAAGTCACACATGCCCGTGCCCGTGTACGGGTCCTGGGTCTTGGGCTTGGGATCATTAAGAAATAATTTTTTGGACAAATAAATTGACGATCTTTTGGGCTTAAAATTAATTATTAACGGTAATTTTTTTCTGGAATAAAAACGTGGTTATTTACAGTTGAAAAATTCCTCCAACTCAAAAACGTTTTCTTTAATTTTCTCACCCACTTGACCCACGTTTTTTTTCATTAACGTTAATAATTTTTCGCAATAAAAGGAGGTTAACACCTCCGTTTTTAAAATAGTTCTCAAAAAACAAAAACCCTCCTTCTATCCAAAAATATTTTCTCTCCACACACAGAAACGAAAATATTCTTCCATTGAATAATTATTACGTCACAGAAATGATTAATCGTACCCCAGATTAATTATAGTTTCAAATTCGAGGAATATATATAACTGAATGGGTGTTGATTGAACGATATTGGATTGTGCTACCAATTCGTATTTTCTTAGAGGCTGTTTTATCCTGGGGTGACGAGGAAAAATTAAGATTGCCAGCACACTTTGGGTAGAGCCGCAAAACACCTTAAAAAGAGGGACATTATACGTGACTCAGTCATATTTCTAGACTGTCCAGTTCTGGATTTATTATATTTCTTGGTCTCGGTTTATCAGCTCCTAATTGGGTAATTTTGTTCCTTAATTTATGCGTTTAATTTATTACTCCAACAACAACTTTTAAACTATAATATAAAATATTATTTTCAACATTTAATTACATCTCTTTTAAATTTTTGCAGACAAAAAAAAGTATACACGATCCAAATCATTTCATGTATTGATTACATTCAAAATAATAAAATGAAATATTAATTTGGGATATCCCCTAAAAAAAGTAAGGATAATTAATTTGGGGCAAAAAGAACATTTATACATATGTATATGTGAATATTTTTTGTTAACATGTACGTTATGTGTAAATAGTAAATTGTTTTTGTGTCAGTGATTTTTTAACGCAATCGAGTCGTGTCATGTTGTGCTCTTGTTAAAATTATGACACTTGTTCAATTATGACTCTGTCGTGTAGTGTTCGTGCTAAAATTATAATTCATGTCAAGTCATGCACCTATTAAAATTATGACTCGCGTAGTCCGTGCTTGTTCTAAATTTATGACTCTTGTTGCGTCATGCATATGTTAAAATTATGACGTGTGTCGTGTCCCGTGCATATTATAATTTTAACAAAAGCACAACATAATTTTTATTTTATTTTAATTTGTTTGGAGGTAATCAACTCACAGAATGATGGGTTTTGTATACTTTTTTTGTTGGCAAAACATTAAAAGCAATGCGATTAAATGTTAGAAATAATAGTTTATGTTAAAGTTTCAAGCTCCTCTTAGTGTATACACAAACCTAATACAAATATGTTAGAAAAATTCACATATGCATTATAAAATTTCATGTGCATGTTAGGAAAAAAATTATGTTTTGCTAAACCTTATTTTTTAAATCTTCTCAACAAAAAAATTATTTGCGAGCGAGTAAAGCCAGATTCTTCGATTTTATAAACCAGTGTTAATTTATTACTATTATATTAACAGTGCCACACCGCAACCAATATTTTGATTCTGCTACTGTCCTCGATAAATTATTTTTTTGCTCTATTTTACTTACACAATTTTGGGACACACACATTACAAACTTCTATTTATACAATCCTGAAATTGGGTATACATTAATTGTGTTCTTAACCCTAAAAAATTATAGATTAGGGATTAGAGACCAAAAAATCCGATTATTAAAAACTATGAGCATATACCGAATATTCCCTCGAATATTTTTTAGTACACTTTTTGTCCAAGCCTTTTTATTTTGTTTCAAAATGTAGCTCACAACATAAAAACACTCAAAACAAGGACACATACAAACTCATTTATCCACCTCCCTCCACCCCCAATCCCCTGCCCACCCCACCCCACTGTCGGAGCTTTGGCAAACCTCGCTAGAGCTCCGATGAGGGTTGTCGGAGCTCCGACAATGGTTTTTTTTTTTTTTTTTTTTTTTGGGGGGGGGGGGGGGGGAGGTGAGGAAAAGGTGTCGTTATCGCATACATTTAAAAATAAGAGAATATTGAGTAAATGGGTGTTTGATGGACAAAATGGATTAAACTAGAAATAGGTGTCTTTTGTGTTTTTATGCAGAGAGAAACTTTTTGGAACAAAATAAAAAGGCTTGGACTAAACGTGTATTAAAAAAAACATTCGAGGGACTTTTTGATTATTGATCCTAAAAACTATCTCACATTTATAAAAAAAAAAATCAACTAAAACCACATGAGAAACCAAGAAAAGAGAGAAAAGGTAATGTAGCTTCCTGTACTAACTCGGGGTTAACATTCGAGTAGTCCAGCATTACTCTTAAATTAAAAACTAAAGACACTGACATCTTTCGGGTTTATAACTATTTTTTTAGTCATTTAACTTTGCAGTATCAATACACTACTGAAATGTTAACATTGTAAATCAAATGTTAAGACTGTTAAGCACCCTTTAAACTCAAATTCTAAAATGTTGAGGATGTGCGTTTGAAAAGCAAGAATGACAAGGATGTGAAGCAAAAATGCAGTAAAACCGTTGATTAAAAATGGGTGTGAAACAAAAATGTGAAACTACAAATATAAAACAAAAATGCTAAGGCAAGTAAAGTTACCAAATTGGCCAATTTCTCATGCTTAAGTCTTTGGATAATCTTCCCAAATAGTTTTCATGGCTTGGATTACGATGAAACCCTAGCATGGCCCAAGTAGCACGCATGGTCAAGTGAGGAGTTGATTTTTTCCGTTTGCCTCGATGTGGTGGAAAAATCTTCTAGGACGGTCGTAAATCGGTTAATAGTACTAGCGCGTTGTTGTAGAAAAAAGATGCAGTCATCTGCAAATGCAAGCCCGGGAATAAAAGGTCATTTTGGAGAGGGTCTGAGGGTAGTCATATTTTTTGGAACATTTGCAAAATAAATTTATGAAATAAGAGTTGAAAATAAAAATGTTGCAAATCAAGTTTAACATAAACGTAGAATCGGATCGGATCCGAATCCGTTTAACATAAATGGATAAGGATTTGGATTTTTCCTGATCCGGTCCGAATCCAATCGGTTTACAGGCCTAGGTGCAACGGAGTTGTTGATCCAAGTGATAATTTTCGAGTTGGTTGCCTCCCAAACATACAACAACTCTGCATATTTTTCAACATTCGTCTTATCGTTAGGATTACTCAAATCACCATTAATGTCACCCCAAAGATTCTTCCCTTTCAAAAACTTCTTCATAACATAACTCCAATACGTATAATTTTTTTCATCTAATCTGACACTAATTGATTGCACCGAATCATCTCTTTCACCAGCCATTGCGAATATAAATAATCAAACAGTACCCAAACGGAATTAAATCGAACGAACTATACAATTAATCGAACAAACAGGAGGAAAACGACCATAATTGCCTTCAAAATAGTTGGATCCGCGAACTCTGTTGATGAGATTAAGCTTTGATCCCGCTCTCATACCATGATAACATATCAGAGATCTACCATCAAATGGAAAATAGAAAAAGAGAGACTGGGGTTTCATATTGACATAAACTAGTAAAATAATCCAATGAAGGGAAGGAAAAAGAATATATGTCCTACTAGAACCACCTAATAATAAAATAAAAGGAAAAATACTAAAGTACCCTTAATGCTAAATAAAACTCTTATAAAAGAATCATTCAAAAGAGGTTTATTTATTTGTAGAGAGCAAGTTGGTCTCTTTGAATTGCTGATCGTTAGATTGTGATATGTAAGATCAAAGAGTCTGATCAAACTACTGGGATTCCACGTAACTTAAATTTGTCTAGTTATGCTTTATGGTTTAGTTGGTTTAATAATTTATGTTATACGAAAGGTGACTTAATTTAGTTAGTTTGGATAAGGTTTTATTTAATATATCAACGATAGTTTTTGCATTCGAGTGCAAGATATAAGATCAACAGTGAATCTACATAAGTTCATTTGTTACTGACTATTAGTTTGTAAATTAAGTCATGTTTAGGTCCTAGAGAATGATAATATGCCATTGATTAGTTGAGATAGATGGCAATAAAATCTGATCAATTCAACAAGCTTTAGCTTCAATAGGTTTTAGTTTTTCTGTTTAGTTTTTCCCCTTTAATGATTGGTATGTGCACGTCCAAGTAAATTTTTGCTAATGAAATTCTTGTTGTTACCTGTTCTTTGTCCAAATCTCATACTTTTATTTTTATACATAAAATAAATTTTAAACCCTCTCAACAAAAGCTTATATCTGTGTAAAGAATTTTGGAATGGTTCCGTCAATGATTGTAAAATAATAAATAGGAGTGCATAATATATATGTTCCTGTGTAAGTGAACTAGAATAAAAAAATATTATTTATTGAGGATAGTAGTGGAACTAAAATATTAATTGCGGTGTAGCACTTTTAATATAATAATAGTAAATTAACAGTGGTTTATAAAAACGGAGAATCTCCCTATACTCTCTTGTAAATAATTTTTGTTGAGAAGATTTTAAAAAATAAGGTTTCGCAAAACGTAATATTTTTCCAAATATGCACATGAAATTTTGTAATGTATATGCAAATTTTTCTAATGTATTTGTGTTAGACTTGTGTATACATTAAGGGGAGCATTTCAACTATAATATAAACTATTGTTTTTAACATTTAATCACATCTCTTTTAATGTTTTGCCAACAAAAAAAAGTACACACGATCCAAATCATTTCATGAATTGATTACATGCAAAACAATAAAATGAGATCTTAACTTGGGATATCCCCTAAAAAAAGGTAAGGACAATTAATTCAGGATAAAAAGAACATATATACATATGTATATGCAAATATTTTATGTTAACTTATACGCTATGAGTAAATAGTTCATTGTTTTTGTGTCAATGATTTTTTAATGCAATCGAGTCGTGTCATGTTGTGCTCCCGTTAAAATTATGACCCGTGTTCAATTATGACTCTTGTCGTCTAATATTCGTGCTAAAATTATAACTCATATCAAGTCATGCACCTGTTAAAATTATGACCTGCATTGTGTGCTGCTTATTCTTAATTTATGACTCTTGTTCCGCAATGCACATGTTAAAATTATGACTTGTGTCATGTCCCGCGCATGTTAAAATTTTAACACAAACACAACACAACACAAAAAACTTTTTATTTTAATTTGTTTGGAGGTAATCAACTCACTCAATGATTTGGGTCGTGTATACTTTTTTTTGTTGGCAAAACTTTAAAAAGCGATGTGATTAAATATTAAAAATAATAGTTTATATTAACGTTTCAAGCTTACTTTGGTGTATACACAAACCTAATACAAATATAATAGAAAAATTCACGTATACATTATAAAATTTGATGTGCATGTTAGGAAATACTTTATAAAATTTGATGTGCATGTCAGGAAAAAAATACGTTTTGCTGAACCTTATTTTTTAAATCTTCTTAACAAAAAAACTATGT
This sequence comes from Sambucus nigra, assembly GCA_949130495.1. Lineage (NCBI taxonomy): Eukaryota > Viridiplantae > Streptophyta > Magnoliopsida > Dipsacales > Adoxaceae > Sambucus > Sambucus nigra. Next base: position 576,924,485 of record OX422211.1, on the reverse strand, counting down.
GCGAGCGAGTAAAGTCAGATTCTCCGATATTTCATAAACCAGTGTTAAGTTATCACTATTATAATAACAGTGCCTCACCGCAACCAATATTTTGGTTTCGCTACTGTCCTTAATAAAAAAAAATTGCTTTTTTTACTTGCACAATTTTGGGACACCCACATTACAAACTCCTATTTATACAATCTCGAAATAGGGTATACATTAATTGTGTTCTTAATCCTTAAAAATAGCGATTAAGGATTAAAGCCCAAAAATTCCTATTATTAAAAACTAGAGGAATATATCGAATAGTCACTCGCATATTTTTTAATACACGTTTAGTTCAAGTCTTGTTATTTTTTTTCAAAAAATCCTCCACCACATAAAAACATTTAAAGCAAGAACACACATAAACTCATTTACCCACCCCCACCCCACCCCTTACCGTCGAAGCTCTGACAGACCTTGTCCAAAAAGTCCCTAACCACGTAAAAATACTCAAAACAAGAACACACATAAACTCATTACCCACCTCCCTCCACCTCTACCCCTCCCTCCACCCCACCCCACATGTCGAAGCTCTGGTAGACGTCGCCAGAGCTCCGATGAGGGTCATGGGGTTGGGGAGAGGGGAGGAGACGGTGCCATTAGCGTGGACATTTAAAAATAAAAGAATATTGTGTAAACGAGTCTTCTAGGAACTAAATTAGTTAAACTAGAAGGAAAATGATAACTTGTACCCTTAGGGAATATGTTTTTGTAAGGACATAATTTTATAAATGTCCATAACAATTTAGTATGTCGTATACCGATACACCGTCAAAGAATGTTCATGACCATATTCGATTTAAAGACGGATTCGGGGATGCCTTCAAGTTTCTGGACGAAATTGAGCAACGATTCGTACCGGGTATCCCAGGGGATCCGGACCACCTAAAGGCAAACTTTCTGGATGGATTTAGGCTCTGATTCGGACCGGACTCCCAGGGGCCATCCAGGCCACCTCCGCAGATAGACCTAGATCTGCCAGATTTGTTTTTACCGACTCAAACTCTCTTTATAAGGGTTATTTCAGAGCTGTTTATTTCAAGTCTTTGGGAAAACGTTTTGAAGAGTTCAAACACAACCAGACTTCAAGTTTTAATGTCCCAAACACCTTTTTGATTCACAAACTTCTCCCAAGCATTTATGTGAATCTCTAAACCTTCAACGGATCGTTCCACTCATCTGGAGTAACCTTGTGGAGAAGACAGATCGTTTCCATTACTGACTTTCTGGAGCTCTTGCGAGACTTTCCAGTTGACGACATCGGAACCGAAACCTGCGAGTATTTCGTATGTCACCACTTGTATTTTTCATTGTAATCCGTGTAAACCCTCATTTACAAATTATAGTGAAAAATAAAAGGTTTTGCCCCTGGAAGGAATTTTTCCTCATAATGTGATTGTGTTGCATGCTTGGTTTGTTTTGTTCTTCCATCCCAATTAATTGCAAGAGTTAGGTTTTATGGAAAAAAAATGGAATTTAATTAAACAAGATTATTTATTGATTACAAGTGCACTCTCAATTTTGACCTTTAAAATAGTAAGTATTAAAGTTGTACATAAATATATGTTCCCTATTAAATGTATGTCAGAATTCTATCCCTATAATTTTTAAAATCTAAATGTGTGCGCTTAGAACACATGTGATCATGACTCAAACTAAAAATAAATGTCTTTTGTAATTTTATGCTACTAAATACTTTTTTAAAAAAAATAAAAAAATTTAAATCAAATATATATTAAAAAATATCCGAATGACATTTTGATAATCCGTCCTCAAAACTATCTCACATCTTAAAAAAATCAACAAAAACCACGTGAGAAACCAAGAAAAGAGAGGAATATGACAACCGGAATAATCTTTCAAAATCGTTGGTAGCAGAGGAATATGACACTCAATTCAACTCTTGAAAACTATTTACAAATGGGAAATTGTAGTCAGACCATTAGTTGAGAATATGCTATCGTTGGGTGGGGAGATAACGGCGACAAGAGGATGTTAAATAAATCGTTGGGATTTTGGTCCGAAATGGCTGACCAATTCGACGGTGATGAGAAACAATCCGCCGATGTGTTAATTTCTGGTACCCTCTCCTTTTTCACCGCCATTTGCTCCGCTTCCTGTTCAAACTCTCTCTGCCTTTTCCGGCCACATTCCACCCCAGCCTCAAGAGGGAAGTTTAGAATGGCTTTGCTACCACGCATATTGAAAGCCGCTATGTCATAAGCTTTGGCGGCCTCTATGGCAGTGTTATATGTCCCAAGCCAAACCCTAGACCCGCGCCGGTTCGGATCTCGGATCTCGGATGCGAATTTGCCCCACGGCCTTTGTCTCACACCTCTGTAGTGTTTTTTCTCCCCCTCCTCCTCTGTACTCGAAGCTTCTGACTGAGTTGACTGGGTGAACTCGAATTTCTTCACACCTGGTAATTCAACTTTCAAAGACGGCTTTCGTTTAATTGAGCTTGATTTGGTAGTCCTTGGTGTGGTCAGATCGATTATTTCAGATTTCGACTCGAATTCCAAGAAATCACTTTGATTTGTATTAAAATTGACATTGTTGTTAGAGGTAAAATCGAAGATACCGGTGGGGCTAATTTCATTGGACTCGAAATAATCTGATATTGTAATTGGGGAACCATAAGCTTCTGTTTGTTGAGTTGATGAGTCGGATGTGCAATCGCTAGTATCAACAAAAGAGAACTCGTCAAGAAGGTGTTGCCTGATGAGTTGTAGAGCAGACATTTCTTCCTGTGTTGCCATCACTAAATCCCAACCAACCTCACTACAGAGAGAAGAAGAATATGTTCAAAGATGATTGACTTTTGGGATTGGATAAGATGAGTGTGGAAAATGTTTATATAGAGATACAAATTTGTCGTTTTCCGTGTCCAAAAAGCGACCTTCGGGGATGGTTCTATGATATGAGAACGAATCATCCAAAAGAGGACAAGTTGGTCTTCTTTGAATTGCTGATCGTTAGATTATGACATGCAAGATCAAAGAGTCTGATCAAACGACTGGGATTCCACGTAACTTAAATTTGTCTAGGTTTAGTTAGTTTAATCATTTCTGTTATTTATACGAAAGGTGAGCTTCCTGGTTACTTCCAAATAGTGCACGTTTGGATAAAGTTTTATTTTATATATCAATGGTAGTTTATGTATTCGAGTACATCATAAGATTAACAATGAATCTACGTAAGTTCATTTCATATTGACAATTACTTAGTTTGTAAATTAAGTCATGTTTAGGTCATAGAGGCTGACAATATGCCATTGATTAGTTGAGTGATTACAATAAATTCTGATCAATTCAACAATCTATAATTTCAATAGGTTTTAATTTTTCTCTTTTGTTTTCCCCCCTTTTGTTTAATGATTGATATGTGCAAGTCCAAGTCAATTTTTGCTAATACGATTCTTGTGACCTGTTCTTTCTCCAAATCTCCTACTTCTATTTTTATACAAACATAAATCTTCAACCCTCTCAACAGAAGCTTATATCTTTGTGTAAAGAATTTTGGAATGGTTCCGTCAATGATTGTAAAATAATAAAGAGTCTTCGGTCTTGCACCGGTATGTCTTAAACAGTTTGATTTTTTTATTTTTATAATCATGACGGATTTCATATTAACAAAGAATGATTAAAGAAACCTAGCTGAAAGCATTTGTTAAAATAAAATGAAAGCAACGTGCCAACTTATAGTGTCTTCAGCTTCAGAGTCCAAGTTCAATGGAATGGCTTTGTCTTTACTATAAACTATAGCTAATACAGCCCGTGAATACTAGAGCAATTATATACTCACTAGTTATTTTATACCATTTCATTGTCAGAGTGATACAGCATTTGTGCATTATTTGTTGCGTGGAATCTAAGAAAATAATTACAGTCTTAACAAACTAACAAAATGTCACAACCCTCTAAAACAAAACTTATGCGAGATTGAACGGATTATTAATTAGGCCTCGTAACACGTAGATATCATAAGTTTAAGGAAAAGAGTGTATCTATATTAATCGCATATCCACATGTCAGCTCATTGAAACTACTGAATTACAAAGGGGGATGCACAACACATATAATCAAGCCTATTTCTTTTTATCTCTCCCACTAGAAACCTGTTATCACTTTATTCTTAAGAAACTTGTTGGGAAAAATCAGACGCCGCTAATTTCTTAATAGGATCTTGGAATACAAATGACAAAAGAATATTGGCACAATCAAAATTATTTGGGTCAACAAAATACACCAATCACACAACACAGAGAATTACGTGGTTTCGGCAAATTGCTACTAGTCCACGGAGCACACCAAATATTTCACTATATCAAGGGGAGTGATTTACAAGCGCACACTGTGTATCTCTCAAACACTCGGAAAAATAAGACACTGCAAAGCTCTCAACTAGACCCTTTACTTCTAATTTTTCTATCACCCTCTAAATATTTTCACTCTGCAAAATTTCTCACTGACTATTTTTCACTGTCAGAAATTGCTCTCTCCTCTCTTTTCCCTTGTTATGTTCTCTACTCACACACATATTTTTACTCTCTCCGGCTACCATATATATACATATGAGAAAAGGAGAAAAGTGACATAAAGCAAAGGTGGGAGACAAGGCTTGCTTATTTTGCTCCTTAAAACAAGGTGACTTGTTTTGTGGATTGGGTGGTCCACTTCCTTTTTTTTCTTCCATATTTTAAGGCTCCTGTTTTGTGGCAAGATTTGTGGAGATAGGCTCCACCTACTTTCCCAACAATCTCCCACTTGGAGACTAATGCAACAAAACTTCCATCCTGCATCACCCTGCAGTTCATCCTCATAGTGAATATCTGGTGTGACTCGTCTCTTATTCTTCATTCTTGAAGACAGACAGAAATTGAACACGACTTCAGTTTCTCCGTCGTGACTGTCTTGGTTAACATGTCGGCTGGATTCTTGCTACCTTGGATCTTCTCAAGTGTCAATACCCCATTATCTAGGAGTGATCTGACGAAATGATACCGAAGTCCTATATGCTTGGTTCTCGAATAAAATGCCGAATTCTTTGCTAGATGTATAGCACTCTGACTGTCGCAATACAAAACATTCTTCACCTGTTTAAAACCCGACTCTGCCAACAATCCCTATAACCAAATCATTTCTTTGCTCGCCTCGGTCATGGCCACATACTCTGCCTCTGTGGTGGATAAGGCAACTATCTTCTGTAGTTGTGAAACCCAACTGGCTGCAGTAGTACCCACAGTAAAAACATAACCGGTAGTACTCCTTCTGTGATCCACTTCAGCAGCAAAATCTGAATCTATAAACCCTTGAAGTCTCATCTCCCCTCTGTCGAAACATAGGAATTTGTCAGTGGTACCCCGTAGATATCTCAATATCCACTTGACTGCTTTCCAGTGTAGCTTGCCAGGATTTGTCATGAACCTGCTAACAGCTCCCACTGCATGGGGAATATCTGGTCTCGTGCAAACCATGGCATACATTAGACTTCCAATGGCTGAGGCATACGGTACCTTAGCCATGAAGCTTTCTTCTTCATCACTCTTAGGGGACTGGTCCTTGGATAGTCGAAAGTGACTAGCGAGGGGTGTGCTAACTGGCTTAGCATCACTCATGCTGAACCTCTTTAGAACACGCTCAATATACTCAGCTTGAGACAACTGCAAGATGCCCCTTTGCTTATCTCTTTTAATCCTCATCCCAAGAATCTGCTTTGTTGTACCCAAATCTTTCATGTCAAACTCACTCGACAATTGCTTTTTCAACCTCCTGATTTCATTCATATCTGAGCCAGCTACTAGCATGTCGTTAACATAAAGTAGCAAAATAATATAACCGGACTGAAACCTTTTAAAGTAACAACAATGGTCAACGTTGCACTTGTAGTAGCCGTTCATTTGCATAAACCCATCAAACTTCTTGTACCACTGTCTTGGAGCTTGTTTTAGGCCATACAAGCTCTTCTGCAATTTGCAAACAAGTTTCTCTTTTCCCTTCACTGAGAAACCCTCTGGCTGCTGTATGTATGTTTCCTCATCTAGATCACCATAGAGGAAGGCAATTTTCACATCTAACTGCTCAAGGTGTAAGTCTTCCGCTGCAACAATACTCAAAACTGACCGAATGGTAGTCAATTTTACAACTGGTGAGAAGATGTCGGTGTAGTCAATTCCATCTTTCTGCTGAAAGCCTTTGACCACCAACCTTGCCTTATACCTCTTCAAACCATTTTGCTCCTCTTTCACTCGATACACCCATATGTTGTGTAGAGCCTTCTTCCCTGCTGGTAGCTCAGTTAGCTCCCATGTCTTATTAGAGATGAGGGACTTCATCTCGTCCTTCATTGCAAGCTCCCACTTGATCGCATCCTGTACCTGACATGCTTCATCATAACATTCAGGTTCACCTCCATCAGTGAGTAACAAGTAATTCAAGTATCTCTTGTTCGGTACATGAGGCCGGGAAGATCGCCTTGGTACAGGAGACTCTAGTGCCTCCGTCTATTATGTACTGCTCTGCGGTGTTGGATCCTATGCCTAAGAACTTTCTTCTGTCTGTTCTGTCTGGCCACTTTCGGGAATATCACCTATATCAGCATACACTGTATCACGCTGCACTGAATTACTTGAATCAGCCGTGTCTCTGCCTTTGTACATCAGCTTCTCGTTGAATATGACATCTTTGCTTCTGACGATTTTTCTGTTCTGGTCATCCCATAATCTGTAACCAAAATCATCTTCTCCATATCCAAGAAAAGAACATTTATGTGATTTCGGATCCAGCTTGCTCCTAGCTTGATCACTGATATGTACATATGCGACACAACCAAAAACTTTCAGATGTGAAATTTTTATCTCTTTTCCACTCCATACCTCTTGTGGTATTCTGTGCTCCAACGGCACTGATGGTCCCCGGGTGATTAAGTAGGCTGCTGTACTGACTGCCTCTGCCCGAAATTGCTTAGGTAAGACTGCATGTAGACGCATGCTTCTGGCTCTCTCCGTTAGTGTTCGGTTCATCCGTTCTGCTACGCCATTCTGTTGCGGTGTCTCTGGAACTGTCCTTTTTGGCTTGATTCCATTATGGTAACAAAACCTTTTGAACTCGCCGTATTCATATTCTCCGCCATTGTCGGATCTCATCTTCTTGATTCTCAAGCCTGTTTCATTTTCTACCATGACTTTCCACTTCTTGAACACCTCAAACACCTCAGATTTTTGTCTCAAGAAATAAACCCACACCTTCCTGGAATGGTCATCAATGAAAGTCACAAAGTATGACTTCCCGCTAATAGATGAAACTGGGGCTGGCCCCCACACATTTGTGTGCACTAGCTCTAGCTTCTCTTGCTTTAGAGTTTTGCCACCTGTATTGAAGCTGACTCTTTTCTGTTTTCCATAAATGCAACTCTCACATAAGTCAATATTGGTTGACTGGATCCCTTCTAGCTTCTCCTTCCTGTGCATGACCTTGAGTCCCTTTTCACTCATGTGACCAAGTCTCCGGTGCCATAATTTTGGATCTTCTGTGCTTGCTGCAACTGCAATTGACCCACAAGCTTTGTTGTCATGTAGAGAGTGCCTATCATACTGCCACGTGCAATTGTCATTGCACCTTTAGAAACCTTCCACGTATCACACTTGAAGGTTGTGACATAACCTTCATTTGCCAAGTGACCCACCGAGATCAAATTCTTCCTCAAGTCAGAGATGTGACGAACATCCTTTAACTTCCACACAGACCCGTTCAACTTGATCTGTACTTCTCATTTGCCGACCACGTCGCATGGCTGATCATCACCAAGATACACCTTTCTATGGTTACCTGGTGCGTAAGTCGTAAAGAGTTCTCTACTTGAGGTGGCGTGAAATGATGCTCCGGAATCTAACACCCATAACTCCGCCTTGCTCTCCATAGAGCATATCAGTGCATCATTTTGCTGTTCTGCTACAACGTTTGCTTCAGTCTTGTTCTCCTGATCTTTTTCTGGTGCCCGACACTGATTTTTATAGTGTCCAATTTTTCCACAATTCCAACACTCAATAACCTTTTGTTTATTCTGGTTCTGAGAGTTGTTAAAATTCTTAGGATTTCTCGACTTTGATCTGTCGTCCTCAATTTTCTTCTGCCGCGTTCATAACCTCTTATTGAATTTCTGCCTCTTGCTTCAACATATAAGGCTGAGCCGAAGTTGGAGGGTTCACCAGAATCTTTTCGTTGAATCTCCTCGTTCAGAATCAGATCTCTGATATCAGCATATTTGAGCTTGTCTTTCCCGGCGGAGTTGCTCACTGTCATTCTCATGGCCTCCCAGCTATTTGGTAGCGAAGCCAAAACATTCAAATCTCAAACCTCATCGTCAAAATTAATTTCGACGGCAGACAACTGGCTGATTGTGGTGTTGAAATTATTTAAATGTTCCGCCACTGTAGAATTTTCTGACATCTTCAGATTAAATAGTTTCTTCATTAAATGGACTTTGTTGTTTGCAGATGGTTTTTCGTACATGCCAGATAACACTGACATAATGCCAACAGTGGTTTTTTCATTAACCACGTTAAACGCCACGCTTCTTGACAGCGACAAACGGATGACACCTAAGACTTGTCTGTCAAGTAGTGTCCAATGTTCACCTGTCATCGCTTATGGTTTTGAGCCAAGTAAGGGAAGATGCATCTTCTTCCCATACAAATAAGGGAAGATGCATCTTCTTCCCATACAAATAATCTTCGATTTGCATTCTCCAGAATCCGAAGTCTTTGCCATCGAACTTATCGATTCCTTTATTTTCTTCTAACATTGCTCCCACTAGAACCTGAAGCTCTGATACCAGTTGTTAGGAAAAATCAGACGCCGCTAATTTCTTAATAGGATCTTGGAATACATATGACAAAAGAATATTGTCACAATCAAAATTATTTGGGGCAACAAAATACACCAATCGCACAACACAGAGAATTACGTGGTTTCGACAAATTGCCACTAGTCCATGGAGCACACCAAATATTTCACTATATCAAGGGGAGTGATTTACAAGACAGGTCAGCAGACCTATACACGCACACTGTGTATCTCTCAAACACTCAGAAAAATAAGACACTGCAAAGCTCTCAACTAGACCCTTTGCTTCTAATTTTTCTCTCACCCTCTAAATATTTTCACTCTGCAAAATTTTCTCACTAACTATTTTTCACTGTCAGAAATTGCTCTCTCCTCTCTTTTCCCTTGTTTTGTTCTCTACTCACACACATATTTTTACTCTCTCCGGCTACCATATATATACATATGAGAAAAGGAGAAAAGTGACATAAAGCAAAGGTGGGAGACAAGGCTTGCTTATTTTGCTCCTTAAAACAAGGTGGCTTGTTTTGTGGATTGGGTGGTCCACTTCCTTTTTTTTCTTCCATATTTTAAGGCTCCTGTTTTGTGGCAAGATTTGTGGAGATAGGCTCCACCTACTTTCCCAACAAAACTACGTAAAACAAATTTGGCATTTAAAGTCCCGAACTTTGCTATGAGTTCTTTTAAAGTCTCAAACTACTTGTGTGAGGGTCTCAAATTTATTATGGGCAATTTTTAGTTCGCCCAAGAAAAAATAAAGGCGTTAATTGGTTGAGTTAAAGAATCGGTGTAAGTCAAAATGAGAAGGACCCTAGGAATATGTGCTTTAGAGAAAGACAATCTTTTTAAAATTTTCTCAATTTTATCATGCACTAAATATGTGAACCAATTTAATTAATTCAAATTTATCTTCTTAATCCTAAACATGTATCTAGTGAGATTAAGCTAATAAAGTAAAGCAAGTTCACAATGTCGATGTACGAGGAAACCACTAAGAAAAAAAACCTCGGACGGCCCATGCAGACAATCACTATGATACTGAAATTACAAAGGGACAATTTAGTCTTACACGACTCGACTCCACAAGCCTTGTCGCCTCTTCTTCTCTTCTACCGCTCATCCATAGTGCAACGTAAGAGTCCACCTTCGCCACGTCCATAACACACGAGTCCACATATGCCTTAGTATCCACCGATACAGCCGCAACAACTGTTTATGATTAGGAATACGGAGCCCAACGTTTCTTCACCGTAATCTGCACACATGGAGTCCACCGTACAAAAACAGTTCTTCTAATGATGGAAGAATCAAACCAGTGGTGCAAACCAAGATCTCTATGACATAAGGACTACGTAAACTCGGATATTGAAACCAGAAGAATGTTTATGTTTTAGCTTTGGAAAACCTTTGTAAAAATTTTGCAGAAATCGTATATCTTTCTTTTCTGTTCTACCCACATTTTTCTGAGTCAAAGAAACCCTTAAATAATAAAAACACATTTTTAAGGCTGCGCATCGTTCAAACAAGAAACACATGTCGTTCGAACAAAATAAATATCTGGTTAGAATAAAAAATAAATGTCATTTGAACGAGTGTACAAACTCCTTTGAACGATGTTTAAATTCGTTTGAACACACAAAATGTAATCATTTGTTCATACAACTTTAAACTCGATTTAACTCACAAAAGATTTTTAAAAATTATATTAAAAAAAGTTTTAATAAAAGATAACATCCTTACAAAAATTCCGAGAACCATAAACCATTATGCATTCATACCTGAGAGAATATCGAAATCGTGTGAAGATTGAAACGTGCTCTTAAAATGCGGTATGATCTATCTTTGAAGCTTGGTTGTTACGTCTTCATCACAATGTCATAGCTTAATGGAATCGTGGCACATAAAGACTATCCTATGACTTAAAGTGGTTTTTGTCAGGAATAATGCCAAAACATACAAATTGACACTATTTGGATATTTTTCTTTACAAATCTCCTTCTTTAGCTATTCCGGGATATAACCAAAAACATTGAAATGCTAAGTTGGGTCGTCAAGCCGAATGACCTATGTCCCATCTTATAAACCCAAAAATAAAAATACACACAGGCTAGAATATGTTGTACCAACAAGCATTAGCTGTCTGAACATGATGTCGCCAAAAATATGAATCTCTGAAAGTATCTACACACACGAAACAAACAAATATATACCACAAGTGAAGTATGGAGGAACATAAAAATATATAAACCATGAATAATACTCCCCCTACATTACATATCTCTACCCATTTTTGCCTGGAATAAAAAAATCGCGGGACAGAATACAAATGAATAATATATCTAGCCTTAATGAAGTAACTCACGATAAGCATGAGTAGATAAAATCAGCAGCATTCGCAGAGTGAAATCATATGACAATAGATGTCAAAGATAACAACGACAATACATATGAAGCATATAAAGAATAAATGAGTGACACTGGATACACCAATATAAATCATATGCCATAACAGAATGAAATAACTACATAAGCTGATAATAAAAAATATACATGTCCAACAGGGAAAAATGCTAATATACAACCCAGAAAGAGATAAATCAAAAGTGTATCAATAAGTTCATCATATCTGAAGACATATAGAATAAATACATTATGTTCTCAGAATAAAATGCATCAATAACAGAGTCTCCGCAATCAAAATCCTCCTCCTCCTCCTCCTCCTCCTCCTCCTCCTCCTCATCATCATCATCAATGGCAGTGCCATCGTCTCGACATCTCCTGGAAGAACCTCCACCACGGCTTTGCTCGTGGCGGCGCATCTCATTAAAGTATGCGGACATCTTGAGACTAATAAAGAACTCTATCTTGAGACTTCTCATCAAAACGGGCCATCATCTATGCTGTTAACCTCTTATGATCCTTAAGTTATGCCAATATAAATAGCCTATCAATGCGCAATAGCAGTGTGTGTGCTATCTCTAGTGTCGGTAGAGGGGGGCTCAAAAGGAGAGAGATCGGTGGGATGTGACGTGAAACCATCACCTGAGGAAGACCCAACAGCAGCAGAGGCCAAATGAGGTGCCTTAAAAAGACGACTCTTAGATCAACGAATGGTGTTTGCATTTATAGGCAAAATAGTTGTCTGCTCAACCTCATCCTCGAGAGGAGGGACTAAGGTTGCCTGGCAGATGCGTGTAACCAGAACAACCATATGGTAAAGCAGAACGAACAAGAGTATGACCAATGAGAGGAACATATGACATAACCTGTAATAAAATGGCTGGAAAATCGATATCCCATCTATGACTAGCGGCGTACATGGAGTAAACAATATCAAAGGAAATATGAGTGCGATTAATCCTAGGATATATAGCAGATTAGACAAACCAATTAAGAAGGCAAAAATCAGGATGAAGATGCTAATGAAACATAATAGCTGATTGGTGGGGAACCTCATGAAAGTAGTGATGGAGGGCCTCATTAACAGTAGGACCATCAAAGATAAGGCCTGAAAAAATCGCGTCGAGAATGCGAGAGCTGGGCAATAAGATCAGCGGTGACGATGATAATGGTACTGCTTACAGTGGTCTGAAGCCCTGCAGACTTGTGAATATCACACAAATAAAACTCTCGGGCAATATTAGGATAGATAAGTCTGTATAGATCAATCATGGGCTCCCAACCCCTATCTACAAGCCACTCAAGTACATGATATAACCTGAACTCAGCCACTCGGAAGACTCTCTCTCTCGAATGACATCTCATATATGCAAACTAAGCACACATTAGTGCTCATACTCGATATGGGTAACCCACATATCCTTAGATTAGTGAGGATGGTTGGCTTGAGAGGCCCGAGACAGAGCCGAGGCTGACTGCTCATCTAAGTGTCCAGAGTGGACACCTCAACGACTCTGACCTCTCCCCATGGATAAAAATTAAACAGAGAAAGAAAGGGTAACGAGTAGGAAACAAGCTAGCCCTAACCCAAACTGCACACACGTGCTAAGAACCTATCTCCGTACAAAATCCAACCGAACCATCGTAAAAACCAGAAAACACCAACCAACAACAATAAACTAGAAATATATAATCAGGATAAGTCTGACAATACGACATGCGCAAAAAAAATATGTGACAAACTAGGGTGCGTGTATCTCAAAATATATATATATATATATATATAAATAAACTTTTCTGAAAAAAATATGTTTTTTAAAATAATTGTGATACACACAGGGGAAAAAAAGAAATAAAAAATAAAAACGACAAAAGCTCTAACAACCACACAAACAAAATTTGATTTTTGATCCCAAAACTCAAATGATAAACTTCGTACATACACAGGAAAACAACACTGTAAAAATGAATGTGTATGAAGAGATATAGACATTCAATTTTTTAAATCACAAACAAAAAAAAAATAAAAACCAAGAAGCATGGATCCATCCATCTTTTGTATCATTCGGTTCTTCCTCTCAACCATCCCATTTTGTTGAGGAGTACAAATGGTTGAGAACTCATGTTTAATGACCACTCCACTATAGTAGATATCCTCTTTAGCTTCTTTAAATTCAGTGTCATTGTCACTACGCATCCAATTAATAGTGACAGTGTGTTATTTTTACAGGACACAATGGTTGGTCGTTAGTAACCTAACGACATTGGACTTTTCTCTAAGAATCCCACTATAGAAAATCTGAAAAGTCATTGACCATAAAGAGAATGTATCTCTTACTACCTAAGGTCTCCGAGCGAGTAGGACCCATAAGATCCATATGAATCAAATCCAAAAAATGGGTGGTGGTAAGGTATTCAACTTCTGATGGGGACTTCAAATTTGCTTTCCTTATTGGCAAGGTCCAGAAATTGAGGAAGTTAGTTTCCCAAGAAATGGTAAGCTATGGACTTGGTCCATTTTCACTAATCTCTCAAGATCTCTAAAGTTCACATGACCTAGTTGTTGATACCAAAGGTCCATAGAGGAGACCGTGGCACTGTTACACACAAAGGAGGGCTTGGGAATGATCCCATAACAATTATCTTCGGTCCTCATTCCTTGTAGTAAAATTTCATCGGATTGATCATACATGTTACATTTAGACCGGTCAAACTTTACCACAAAGTTTGCGTCGCTAATTAAGTTTGATTTTAACCCTTTTACATACAAAATATTGTCTAGTTTAGGAAATTCGGGTATCTCAACACATCCACATCCTAAAATTCTAGACCTAATCCCATATCTAAAAGTGACTTTACCTTCCTTATGATCCTTAAAGTGGGTAAAACGTGATATGTCACTAGTCATGTGCCTAGAGTACCCACTATCAAAATACCATTGGGAAGTACTTTGAATTTTGAGAGCAATGTGAACAAAAAGGGCTTTGCCGTCTTGCTTAGGTACCCAAGTGGAGGTAACTTTTTGTTTGTCCTTATCGTTGTTGGCTCTAGTTGGAGCGTTGGCAGTGTTATCTGTGTTAGAAGTGTTCTCAAATGGCATAAACATCCGTTGAAATTCTTGCATTAAGCTTTGCGAAGTAGCGACTAGAAACTTAACTTGCTCTCTAAGACTATCAAAGTCACTAGGGCGATGCACGGGAGTATGTATACGTTCACTTTAACCTAACTTGTAAGGTGACTTCTCCTTTTGCAAAAAGTGCAAACATAGACTTTTTTGGGTGTCCCTTGGTTCTCTTTCTTAGGTTGACCTCTCTTTTGTGGCTTAGGTTGATGTCGATAAGGATTTACCACAAATTTAGGAATCGGTTTGAGTAATATCCCCAAACCTAAACTTTGCTAGTCCTCGAGAAAAACTAAAAAATAAAATCTAACTCACTTTCGTAGGAATCACGATTGCACTTAGCATGTGCAACAAGCCGTTAAACCCCTAGGTTACCCTAGTGGACGAGTTTTTTCTCGTGAGGGTTTGCAATGAATATACCCACAAAATTCAAAAGCTTGACTCAATACAAAAGACTCAAACATAATATAACCAAGTTTGAATGCGAACTTCATAAATATAGTATAACTTCACTTTTCAATCTCAACTTATCATGCGTGTATGTGTGTGCATAGCCAATATAACCGTCCATTTCAAAAGATTTGATCGTTACATTTCTTATCCGAAAGTTTGTCTTGATTTCAAAATCTCACGTGATGCACTCTCAATCGAACACTCGAAAATGGGTTATTTTCTCTCGATATATGTGAATAAAAGAGTAAGTTTAGATGAACAAATATCACATATACATGATTAAAAAAATGAAATTATTTATAATGGATGAATATGATCTCATGAATGAAAAATCGATTACTTTTTGAAAACATTGAATCACACCATATATCATATTCATCTTCTCTCCACACTATAACTAACCTCACTTGAGATCGATTAGGACTTTCTTTGGTTGTATTGTAGGCTCGGATTTTGGCTAGAAAGAATGGCTTTTGGAGTTCAAAATTTCTGAGAATACAGAGGTTTTTCGGTATTTTGACTTTTAGGAACTTTTTCTTCTAACTTCCATTTTTCTTTTCTCTTCCCTTTTTCTTTTCAACTCACTTTTTTTCATATTTTTTTCATCTTTCTTTCTTCCCCCTTTTTTTTCTCTTTCTTCACACATTGTTTTTGCAACCTCCTTTTCTTTTGGCCTTTTTCCTACCGTAATTTTACCCTACTATTCTCAGAAAATGGGTATGACTTAGTTTTGTGGGATTTAAACTCACAGTTGGAGTTGGGTAGGACAATGATTTTTCAACAAAAAGGCTTATTTTCTTTTTGGCTCAAATGGGCTTGCAATGGAATAATGTAAAAAGGTCGGTTTAGGCCTAATTTTTGGGCTTTCAAACGATGGCCTAATCTCATTTCTCAAGTTTGATTAAGTTGATTTGTGTCTCAAGACGACTTACTAAGACTTCTAGTGCTTAAGATTCACATTTTGACTTTTTGTTTTCAATAATCGAACAAAATAAAGAATTTGAGATCATCAACGAATTTATCACTGAAAGAAAGTTTGAGCTGTTTTAACTCGGACTGATTTAAATCTCTCTAAAATGATGAATGTCATAATATCTCACTGAGCTAAAATCTTCACATTTATTCATGAAGCATATTAACTTTCGCCTCAATATCCATTTTCGATCATATTATTCAGCTAATGTGTAAAAATTTCATAAGTTGAGAGATCCATGAATCAATTCTATATTAAGAAATTGTTTTAAAACTCAATTATATTGAAAATCTTTTTCAAAATTTTGAATTTGTTTTTTTAAAAATATCATCCGTACCCCCAAACCTAAATTTTACGTTGTCCTAAATGTATGATCAAATAAAAATATGGACAAAAAAAGTAAATTAAAGCAGTAAAATGATGATACATGTTAACTAAAACAAATAAAAAAGGGGAAAAAAACTACCCTAATAATATACAAACCGTTGACAATTACCATCATCACCATAAATTAATAATCGAAATAGTTGTGGGTCATTCCAATTAATAAACTTTGTAGCACTTAGTGCCAAAACATCATAAATTTGAGAGCATGACCGCACAACACAAATTTCAATCTTAAATCCATGGTCATAATGGTGCGCACCGACATCATTAATAATAAATAAATTTGAATCGCATGAATTATATGTCGATGCATCACATGGAGGTAATAAATTGCAATAAGGATCCATATATTTACTATCCCGTTTTCGAAAATAGTCACGTAAAATTGGGGATGCATACTCCACTCCTAAATGTGAGATTTTATGAAAAACGAGGGAAGAAAATGTATTACGGGGCGATACACTTTCTTCATCAAAAATAGGAGGACCGTCATAAATACTTGAAGTATCACTAAAATCGGATGACGAATCCTCAAAAAAAAATTTCCACATATAAGGAGAATCAGCATTCGCAATTAAATTCGGAGAAAAATATCGACAAACATCCAAATCTTCGTAAGTATTACACGTGTCAAGATTGTTAATTTTTTTCTCCTCACAAAATTGATTATCCCCAATTAATTCATGGAAATAGCATCATTATACCGTTTGTTCACCTCTCTCTAATTGATACACTTTGGTGGACCAATAGTAATTACAGGGGTTGGAGTCTCATCCATACCTTCTTTAATTTTTAAAATGACTACTGACCCATCTGAATTAAATTAAAATACATAGTCATCTAGATTTTCAGTATTTTGTAAAAATACGTCCACATGATAAATTGAGGAATATGAGAAAGACTACTGGATAACAATATGAGGATCACCCATTACAATTTACAACAGATGAATTTATTTATTTTGGATATCTACCACTCTTTGACAAGGGAGAATTTAAAAGACGACCAACTACGGTTGTCTCCTCAAATTCTGATTTCACCTCCAGGTAGGTGGTTGGTACAAAGACTCATTAAAAACTACCAATCCTAGACAAGGTGAAACGGAATCGATTTGACTAGTTCGCGTTGGAGTAGCTTTTAATTCTAGCCTCGTTAAGAGTTTTTTTTTCTTTTTATATCTTATGAAATTTTTACTAAAAAAATGCAAAAAGTAAAACAAACTAGTCCGAAAGTCACAACTTCTTTTAAAAAAAAATTGTCAAATCCCCGGCAACGGCGCCAAAAACTTATTGTCAATTTATAAAATACCGCAAGTGCACGGGCTATTATAGAATAGCGAGTCTAAGTACGGGTCGAATCCACAGAGATTTGTCAATTTTTTATTGAAATTAATTGTGACTGTCCAACTAGACTAAATGGGATAGATAATGATTATGAACTACACTAAATAAAAGAAACTACGATAAATGAGGGTAACACAAGATATTTGTAAACAATTAGGAAATAATTAGGATTCGAGGTCCATTTATCACGATTGCACACTAATTTAATGTTGTCATTCCCTTTTTATAACTCAAATTAAACCAACTCTCGTCGCGTTTAATTCGAAAAATATGACGGTTATGATCAAAATATTTTTAACGTCTCTAATATACAGCTAAAATCCCTATTCCCTTATAAAATACAAGTTTTAAAATTCGCAAATATATTTAAGCATGGACTATCAAAACAATCAAAGTGCAAGCATAATCCATAAAAAATACTATTTTTAAATCTCAAAACTTGATTTGACAAAACAATCTTGAAGGTTCTAAAACACACTCTCGTGTCGCTTTAAAATGAATACCGAATCTTTAATAATAATTGAAACAAGTAGGGAATAGACAACGATAAAATTAACGTGACAATATTAGCTAACTATGATAAACTTCACCCTACTCCTAATATAAGAATTAAGCTACCATAATGAAAGAGAAATTGCAAGAATGAGTAGAGATCTTCATTATTAAACTAAACTTACAAATAGTTCTCTCACAACAATCTTCAATCCTCTAAAAAAATGATAAAAACTTGGCCCTCAAATTGATTACAATCACTCAAAGTTTCTCCCCGAAATCCTCCACGAAATTCCTTTCTAATTGTCTACGAAATTATGAGCCCAAGGGTCCTTTTTATAGGACAAGTGATGTGGTATTTGAGTTGTGGTTGGACTCTTTTTGATTGGACGAATGGTGTTGGTACCTATCTCTCCACCTCTTTAATCTTTGGATCATGATAAGGGACAGAATTTCCCCCCACTCGAAAACTCTTATCTTTTCTTACTAAACACGCATGCCGAGTTTCGTCCAAATCGGAGAACAAAAATTTTCGACTTTAATAACTTTTTTCGAACGACCGTAAAAATCAACTTTTTCGCTCCTTTTTTGAATTGATCATCAATTTGCACCAATTCCATCATTATCTACAAAAATTACACTAGGCAACTTTTTTCACAAATTAGCACAAGAATATTATAAAATTATCGAAGTGCCCATTTTTGACTTAAAATTGCCATTTTCAATATGAATTCAATCATTTTCGCATTTTTTCCTCTTTTTAATAAAATAGTCCTAAGAACTTATTAAATACACTAAAATGGGACTAACAAAGTATAAATTTGGGTACAAAATATACAAAATAATGAACTCATCAAGTGCAGTATGGGAAGTGAATGCACCGTTGTAACCTATTCCCCGCCTCTCACAAAAACCTAAAGCGGGACCGAGGAGCATCTTTATAAACCTTCTTTAATGTATCCTCCTAGGAACGTTTGAGATCTTTATCGAGTTGGGATACAAGGGCTTCAAGTTTCTCACGAGTCTCCATGGATGTTTGAAGATGTCTCGTAAGACTAGCCACTTTGTTGGTCAAGTTACCATTTTCCACCTGCTGGGGACTTAGTCATATTTTGAGCCTTTTGCGGTACTAATTGATGTTCTGTTCTGCGAGATTACTTCAGCTGGTGGATTATTTGTTTGCGAAGTCTGAAGGACTTCCATTTTATTTTTGGTGTTATTGGACATAATTTTTGCCATTTTCTCATGCCTAATTTTCCAGAACATGATTATTAGTTGTAGAATGCTTGAAGCTGCAATTTGAGCATTGAATGCAAAATATTTTTTGATTTATTACCAATGGAGTATTTTCTTCGGATATCACTTTATCATCCTTAGGTTATTGGAGGATCGGTTTCAGTATTTATGAAGGTAAGGTCTCTCGTTGAATGCCCTCTTAACTAAAATGACTCTTCTCCCAAAGAAATTCTCACGGAGGACTCACTCTCTCTCGCCTCTTTCATCTCCTTCCTTAAAGATAAAAATATAAATCACTAAACCTTTGTTTTGTTTCTTCATTTTAAAGGACTCAACGTAAATCTTGGCGTAAGCGCGTTGAAGGCCACTCTCGCTCTCACTTAAAACATCATCTCCCTCATTCTCTCCAGAATGACAAGACTTACTGTCGAGGTCATCATGTTTAGTATATTCCTTATCAGTGTGAGGTGCATTAAATGTACTAACATAACTAGCCATGAATGCAGTGAAGTTACGTCCATGCAGTGATTCGTCCCCAAAATCCACCAATTCAACATCGCTCTTGCTAAGCGTGGCATTGAAGGAAACTTTTCCTCTTCCTTGTCCATTTAATCTCATCGAAAAATCGTGAGCTTTGTGAGCCTTGCCATCACACCCATAGCACCTCCCTTCATTTCTTTGGGTAATATTTCCTTTTCTTTTCAAAAATTATCTTGCCCGATGTATATTTTTTTTATCTTTCTCAAGACTTTTCTTTTCTTTGGAAGTATTTTCTTTTATAAGTTTGAGAAACTTTTTGATTTTTTTTGCAAAAAGGGTTAAATCATCCAAGTAAAAATCATACTCAGAGTTAGACGACAATTTTTTTTAGATTGTACTTTCAAGGTAATTCCCATTTCCTCAGCTTTAAAATTTTTGGGAAACATATCTATCTCATACATTTGAAGGTCTCCTATGAGTTATTCTAACCAAAGAGTATCTAATATCCTTAACGAATTAGGCACAGTAACCTTAGGAATAAAATGGGCCGAAAGAAATCTCAAAATCTTCTTAACTATACGCGTCTTAGGAATTTTCTCACCTAAATTAAAATTATAGTTTACGATGTCAGACAATCATGTAAAAAAATATCAAAAGATTCAGTCTCTAATATGGTGATAGTTTCAAATTATGTGGTGAGATTTTGTAGCTTAGAAGCTTTCACAGCATTGGTACCTTCATGAGTGAGCTGAAGGTATCCCAAGCTTCTTTAGACATGGTGCACATCATGATGCGGTGGAACTCTTCGGGGTGATGGCTCCGAAAATAGCACTTAAATCGCAAGAGTTATGGGTACTATATTTAAATTCATCCTCCAAAAATAGCACTTAAGCCGCAAGAGTTATGAGTACTCCATTTAAAAATAACATTTAAGACTTTCGACGTTGTTATTGGTCACAGTGGGTGGTGTCGGCCCTCTTTCAAATACAAGCCAGACCCTTTCAATATTTTCTTTTAAAGCAGATCTCATCTAGCTTTTTAATACGCATAATTTGACCCATCAAAAACAGGAAGCCTGTTATACAAATTATCCATACAATCCAAAATTTTAAAGATTACTAATTTAAAATTTTGATATAAAAAAATTTGTAAAATGGATCACACAATGCTTTATGTAATTGGCTCATATACGGATTTAAGAATGTCTATGGAATGATTTGTATATTAGTCAATCAAGCACAAATTTAATTTTACTAAATTTTATCTTTGATTTAAGTAGGTGTGCATACAAAGATGAGGTCCAAATTTAAATTCATCAAACCAAGCATGCAAATACACCTTTATTCAACACTATACAAGATCTAATAGACACGGTCGAATTTCAAATTACTTAGAAAAACTAAGTACGGTGTGCGGTTCTTTAAATCTTCTACAGCAACGACATAGTCCAACACTGCCTATAAGAAGAAATCTTTCCTTGGTATTCACCGATCAACCTTCTTCTTCTTCTTCTTCTTCTTCTTCTTCTTCAGTAATAGAGCCTCAACTCCACAAATCAGCAGTAAAGATTAATCTCTACAAGAGTGTTTGAACTAGAAAGGTTCTTCATGATTTGATAAAGTGATCTTTAAGTTTCCAAGGGGTTTAGAATAATATTGGAAGAGTTTGATCATAAATATAACTCAAAAAGGGTGTGAAAATCTTTCAAAAAGAGTTCTTAGAGACTCTAATCCCATATCTCTATTTATAAAGAAAGTAGTTACAAAAGAATAAATACTAGAGATTTGGATCATATTTAATTTAAAAAACAAAATCTCACATGTTCGTTTGAACGACATGTACCTCATTTGAACGACACACCCATTTTCGTTCGATTAGGCTTTTAACGATACATCGAACGATATTCCAAAGCTTGATGAAAAACCACCTTGTTCGATGTTAAAAGTCTCGTTCTAACTACCTACCTATTTTCATTGGAATGACTTCTAACGAGGCTGCTAATGAGATTCCAGAACTTGATCAAAGGCGACGATATGGATTTTGTTAGATTAAGAGAATCATTCTAACGACAATCCATATCCCACTCAAACGATAAGCCATTCTCATTCTAACAAGTTAGCGAGTTTTAAAATTTTTTCTTAAAAAATATTTTGAAATACAAACTCTTATAAATTCAAAAACACCTGGAAAAATAAAGCTTTACCAAATGCATCCATAACTTCTTCAAAATGATGTTGAGACATACGATTCTTTAATCTTCCAAAAGTCTTTAACTTAGTCTTAAAATTCGTAGAAGTAGTCATGAAGGGTGCAGTGTAGATATAATAGGATAAGCCAAAATAAAAGTAAACTGAGAAATTATAAAACTAGCTCTTACACATTTGTGCTCTTCTGACCTCATTTATAGTGAAGAAGACTCTAAAGCTTCCTCCTACTTTAAAGGAGTTGGTCACCACCTGCACAACCAATCCCATAGAATTCAAGAAGCTGTTATCCATCTATAAGTTCATCGATTGGGTAATGTTTCCTCCAGGTGATCCCCTCAGAGACGAGTAGATTGACTTAGCTACAGAAAGGGAGGTTCATGAAAAATTCCTTTAAGATAAGATCAAAGAAAGTATAATGTTGAAATCATGGTCGTCTTTAATGAGCTCTTTTACTTGATAGTCTGACTCAGTGTGATTTCTTCTTACTATGTATCTTCTTCCTTTAGCTTGTTCAGCTCAGTAAATTTAATTATGCCTCCAATTTTTGATTGCGTGGAAATAGGGATTTCTAGGGAAAGGAAGTTAGATACAGAGGCTAAGAAGAGAAGGGATGCCACTATTGCTAAAGCTAGGGAGGTGGAGGAGGAGAAGAGGGCTACTGCAGAGGCTAGAAAAAATGTTGAGTATGTAGCTAAGAGATAGGCTATTGTTGAGGCTGCTATTGTCACTAAGGCCAAAGGTAAGAGCAAGGTCATCTCTTCAGGTGACGAGCTATATTTTCTCTAAAAAAAAGTCCAGTGGAAAACCCCCTTCCTTATCCTAGCCATAAGAAACAAAGGACCAACACTAGGGTACAAAGAGTTACAATTGAGGGAGATCCTACTCGGCGATGGGTCCAGGGTGTGGGTCTTCCAGTCCTAATAGAGAGGTGGATCCCTGTACCTGGGACCATAAGAAACCAATCATTAAGGAGAAGCTCAGGGTTGAAAAGGCTCCTTCCTCTGCGATGGGGATAACGCCACCGAAGTTCTAGGGTACCATGGTTATGCCCGTGACTTCCAATATCTTAGGAAATTCAATGCCGATGAGCTTCAGAACATAACAATGCATAACATGATGGTGGTAAGCTCTAAGACATACTTACATTTTTGAATATATATATGTTGCATCTCATATCACACTGATCTCTTTATTTTAGGGTACTATGGGTGCTACCATTTTATGGGAACATGTGGCCTCATACTAGGATACGTATAATGAGATGAAGGAAGATCACAACAATCTCCTTAGTAACTATGATACCTTATCTAGGGAGATGAAGACTACTAAGTACGACCATGACAAGGTTTGTTTTGAGCTAAAAAAATAAATGATTAGCTAATATCCAATGTGACTGCTTTGAGCCACAGATAGGAGAAGATCAATAAGTTATAGGAGAAGGCTCAGACCGACACAATTAAGATCAAGTCTTCAAACGAGGTGAATGCAAAGGGGCAGAAGATTTGAGGAAGGTTATGGACGCTGTGGAGAAGCCTAAAAAACCTTCAGTTATGGTCGGATCTCGTTGTCCACAAGAGTGCACTAGATTTCCCACATTTGGAGGGACTTTTTGTTCGTAATTTATCCTAAGACGAGAACGCACATGAAGTTAAACTTATTGATTATGACCTTTCTAGGGATGTGGCATACATTAAGTGTTTGGATAGGCCTGCTGGTAGTCTAGGTTTACAATTATGTGGTTTTGTCAACCTAATCGTCCTTACCATCTACTAGTTTTTGACGAACCTGAGTTATCGTGACCTAGGTTTTGCTAATGTTTATGGATTACTGGTCATATGAACCAATCTTATCATCTTGACCATGTGTCAGCATAAGTTATCAGAGTCGACTAAGTTTACTAAAATCTATCCTTGGATTAGTCAGGTATGGTCGAATCTTGTCATCCACAAGGATGAACTGGATTTTCCAGACTTGAAGAAAACTTATTGTTTATAATTAATCCCAAAACAAGATCATACATAAAGTTGAACTTCTGATTTTGACTTTTGATGTCCAACTCTAAGGCGTCTTCAGCCCGACTTTCTTTAATATTGACGAAATGATCTTTTAAATAATGCATAAAATCTTGAAATAACTACATATGTAGAAAATGATGTTCTTATTATTAATCACGAGTTTATATTTGATTTTCTCCACAATCTAGCCTATCTTATCACCTTTACTGGGAGTATTTTTTTATCAAATGCTCGAATTTCCAAGGATATTTGAACTGCTCACCATCTAGAGTCTCAATTATATAGGTTCCTAGTCATACGATAGCAAATAATCTGTATGGACCTCGCCTGTTGCGTTCTAGTTTATTCGGTTTCTGAATAACCTTTTTCAACATTTAGTCTCCTTCCTTTAAAATGCTTGATTTTACTTATTTGTTATAAAATCAAGGAATCCTTTATTGATAAGCGGAAACCCATAGATCAGTGGATTCCCTAACGTCTTCAACCAGGATTATATCAAGTCTTCTCATGAAATCGCTTTTCGATGAGTCAAAGTTGAGCACTTAGTAGCTAGGTAGGCCTATTTCAATGGGCACCACTGCTTCGGTGTTAAATTCCAGCATGAATGAGGTTTCACCTTTCGCCGTTCTTGGTGTTATTATGTATGCTCGTAGTACGCTCTGTAGTTTATTGATCTGATTCCCTTTAATATCATCTAGTATTTTATTTATTCCATTAGGTAAGGTTCTATTTATTATCTCTGTCTTCCCGTTTCAATATGAGTAACCGGGTGCTGAATGTAATTTTTGGATCTTTAAATGTATGCAATAGTATTCAAACTCTTTGTTGTCAAATTGAGTGCCATGATCTGTGATGAAGGCATATGGAATTTCATAGCGATAGAAAATGTTCTTCCATATAAATGGGGAAGACTTTTTTATACAGTATCTCTACTAAGGGCTCAACTTCAACCTAATAAGTTAAGTAATCCACTACTATAACCAGATCTTTGAACCTACCCATTATCTTTGGTACTGGGCCGACCAAATCGATCCCTCATATGGATAATGACCAAGGGGATATGATAGGTGCCATTGATACTCCTGCGCTTTTATGGATCACGGCTAACATTTAGCACTTGTCGCACTCTTTCTATAGTTTACACAATCTTCTTTCATGGTTAACCAGTAATACCCTTAAGTAGCCACTCGTTTCACCAATGACTTGCCTGCTGAGCCTTCATGCACTCCCTTAATCAAATCATTTACATTGGCTGGATGAACACATCTAAGTATTGGTATTATGAATTCTCTTTTAAATGAGATTTCTCCTTCGATCACGGACCTGACCACCCTATACCAAAACCTTCTTGCCTCATTTGGATCTATAAGAATTGTTTTGAACTCCAAAATATGCTCGAATAGGATCCATCTATGAAGGCCCCAAGTCCAACCATATTGCCAATACACTTTCCTCATTTGTACTACAATGCATTAAGACTTCTACAGGCACTATTCTCGATTTTAATGGTTGATGCTAGGTAAGCAATTGCATCTGCTCAAGCATTCTTGGTTCTTGGTATTCTGACCATTTGAATAGTCGAGAATTTTGACCATAATTATTTCGCTTTTGCCAAGTATTTCATCATTGATTCTTCCCTTACCTCATAGATTTCAAGGACTTAATTAAGTATAGTCTAGGAGTCACTGTGAGCTAACAACTGCTCTACACTAAGTGATGATCATATCTATTCTCGATATAATGGCTTCATACTTTGCCTCATTATTAGAGGCCTTAATATGGAATCTGAGGGCGTATTCCACATCACCTCTATCTGGCGTTGTGAAAATTAGGCCTGCTCCACTACCGTTGGCATATGACGAGTCATCTACAAATAGTTGCCAAACTGCTGGTTCCTTTTCAAATCCCCCTTCTACTAAATTCCCATTTTTAAATAGTTTTCTCATTTGCTCGAGATGAAAAGATCTCTCTTCTTGTTGAGATGGTGATTATGGTATTTTCACAACTTGGTCGACTACATGGGTTACCGAACTGTCTCTCGTTAAAGTCTACTCAACATGTTCAATATTTTAGCCTCTTCGAGGGAAGTCTGTTTAGTTTGCTACTTAGCCGAGATATATTTTGTATAAGTTTTCTTGATTTGATTCTGAGTTGATCCCTCTTCCTTAGAAGTATACTCCTTCAATCTCTCTACTGATCTCTCTTCCAGAGAAGTCTTCCCGGCTTGCTTCTAGGCGAGCTATCTTCCTTAAAAGTTTGCTTTACTAGTATTTCTTTATAAGTGAACTTCTCTATGATATCGGCCACTTCCTAGCCTTTAATTTCTATCTTGGGTTAGTATCGAATGTCATACTCTCCTTGTTCTACTGCCAAAGCCATCAATCTACTTGATTTCTTAGGTTTATGAACGACTTAGCGTAGGGTAAGGTTTGTATAAATGATAATGGTATGAACCTAAAAGTACTATTTTATTCTTTTGGAGGCCTCAATCAAAACTAAGGCTAAATTTGTGCTCTATGGTACACCTTGCTAGTATAGTAAAGTGATTTTTTCACTCTGACTTCTTGTCGAACCAGTATCGAGCTGACGGAGAGTATAGGTAGAGTTTTTCTCCTTGGATTGGCCTAGACAACAATGGTGCAGATCCTAGGTATTTCTTTAATTCTAGAAAGGTTATCTCCTATTCATTATTCCATTTTAAGGACTTTTTTAGCACTTTGAAGAATGATAGACATATGTTTGGGGCCCTAAACACAAATCTATTCAGTGCATCTACCCGTCCTACCAATCTTTGGATATCTTTCTTACTCACGATAGATTGCATGTTTATCAGTTATTAGATATCCTTGAGATTTGCTTCTATACCTCTTTGGTTGACTATGACACCAAGAATTTTCCCTTTCTTTGACCCTTAAAACACACTTTTTCGGGTTGGGCTTCATTTGATATTTTTTAATCGGTCGAAAGTTCTCCCATGATCGCTAATGTGGTTGGCAACATTCTTTCTTTTTGTCATCATGTCATCTATATATACCTCCATGATTTTACCGATTTGATCTTCGAAGACCTCATTCACCAGCTATTGATATGCTGCTCTAGTCTTTTTGAGCCCAAAAGGCATAATGTTGTAATAATATGTACCTCTGTTGGTGACAAATGAGGTTTTCTCCTGATCATTTGGCTTTATCTTTATCTAGTTGTACCTAGAATAGGTATACACAAAATTGAGGAGCTCGAGCACCGTTGTGGTATTAACTAACTGCTCTATCTTGGGAAGCGGGTAATGATATTTTGGACAGGCTTTGTTAAGGTCAATGAAGTCTACACACATATGCCAATTGTCATTCTTCTTCCAAACCATCACAGTATTCGAGATCCTTTATGAATATTTCACATATTTGATGAATTCTGCCTCTGCAATTTGTCTACTTCATTCTGGATTGCCATGTTCTTCTCTTAGATGATCACATGCCATTTTTATTTTATTATTTTTACATTCTTCATTATGTTGAGCTCATGGGTAATGAATTCCGAATCTATGCCTGGTATGTCTTCATGGCTCCAAGTGAACACATTATTTCTTCTTCTCAGGAACCTAGTTAGTTTCTTATTGAGAGTAGGATATCGTGATGAGCCGATGTGATCTATCATCTTTAGTTGTTCATCATCTAATATTAACTTTTCTATTTCCTAAATTACTTATTCCTTGACTATCTTATCTTCATCTCGAGGATCCAGTGCTTCGATGTGATAAGCGGTAGTCAATTTATTTTACTCTTTTTGTTTCGCCGATTTGTAGTAGCATTCATAAGTACTTGATTAACCTTCACTACACTAACTGCATAATTAGTGGGAAACTTCAAGCATTGGTGAACAATGGATGGGACAACTTTTAACTTTTTCAATCTTACCCGTTTGAGAATGATGTTATAGGTCGAGTGCATGTTCTCATCCATTATGAAGAAATGGATCTTTTTTGCTCGGTAAGTTGGCCAATCACCGGCCACAACTTCCAATTCTATGGTCCCCAAGGGGAATAACTTCTCCCCTAAAAATCCTATAAGAGGTATGTTGTATGCTTCCAATTTCCTGTCTTTCAGTTTCAGATTCTAAAAAATAGTTGTAGAAGAGGACATTGGCTGAGCTGCAATTATCAACTAGGATCCTTGCAACCCTACTCTCATCTAGCATTATAGTGATGACTAGAGGGTTGTCATTTGGATAGAGCACTTTAGATAAATCATCTTTAGAAAAATTGACTATACGACGATCCCAATCATAGTTCTAATTAACGATATCGAGTAACGTAATGGTTGTAGTATCGGTGTAACGGTATTGGGAGTATCGGACGTAATGTAACGGGAATCGGTTACCGCAAGAATAATTTTTTTTTACCATTCGCAGATGCCATAAAATAAAGTGATAATTTTATTTTGACTATATAATGTTGAATATAACTAATATGTGGGTTCATTACATAGTATTAAAGCACATAAAAGCATTTTATTAGTTAATCAAATACTAAAAACACATCATAAAAGCATTTTATTACTTAATCAAATACTAAAAACACATAACTTAATAAAAACTTGTAACATGCTTAAATTTAACAACTAATAAAATACTTAAATTCATTGCACAATTGTGAATCACTACCACTATACCACTAAACAGATATGATAATAAGAAAAATTACATATATTACAAATGATTCCACGTTTTCACCACCAAAAAAATGTCATGGGGGGGTCTCTTAGGGCCTGTTTGGTTTGCAATTATAATTTTATTTTCTGTGTTAAAATACAATTCTAATAAAACTCTGCGTTTGCCAACCTGTTTTTAAACACTGAATTCTAATATTTTTGTGTTATAATCAAGTTTTTCAGAAAACAAGTTGAGGGTATTAATAACTTATGTTTTTTATTTTTTAACTCAGAATTATTCATTCTTAATATTTTAATGCATTCATACCTTAATATATAATATACATACATAATAAATTAATATGTGTGTAATTCTTATAAATAAAAAATATATATGTACATGTATATAAAATTACGTATGGAATACTATAAAGTTAAATAATATTATTTATAGATACATGATATTTATATATATTTTTATACATGTATTGTATGGAATAATATAAAATATACATATAGTACATATGTATTAAAAAATATTATCAATTCATGTATGTATATAATTTTATAGTGAATTATACATGTAATATCATTATATAGACATATATATATGTATGTTCATTTATATGTGTATGTACATTTACATTTGTATTTTATATATATATATATATATATATATATCAAGGTTCTAAAAAACGCGGGGAGTGATCAAGGCGTGGAGGCCAAGCCTTAAGCCTTAGAAGCCTAGGCGTGCCTTAGGCGTGAAAAGGCGTTTAGGCCTTCTTAATATATTTTAATATTTTTTAACCATAACAAGGATATTAAAATACTAAAATTATACATATAATAAAAGTATGTCTGAATATATGCAAATTAAAATACTTTTTGATTATTTTGGATGAGATAATAGTCCAGTTTGTAAAAAAAATCTTTAAAAGGCGATATCGTTTCACTAAAGCATTGTTGTTTTTAGAAAAACGTGTGCCTTAAGGGTTTTAACAAGAATAAAACGTAAAAATCTTAAGGCGGGACATTTCTCCCAAGCCTCAAGCCTAGGCGGTTTTTTTAGAACAGTGATATATATATATATATATATATATATATATGGTTAAACTCCCCAACATATCTCATTAAATATACATAAAAATACGTGATATTAAATGTACATATATATAATTTATGATGTATGTATGTATGCATGTATGTATATATGTATACATTCATGTATCATATATGTATGAATATATATAAAAATACATGATATTAAATTTACATATATAATTTATAATGTATGTATGTATGCATGTATGTATATATGTATAATTTCATGTATCACGTATGTATGAAAGTTTCATGTATGTGTTTATAATATAAATATACATGTTTGCCAATTTTGTTAAAATTTTTAAAAAGTTGTATTTAAAAACAAATTTACCAAATGCACATCAGTAATTACAAAAACAAAAACCTGATTTTAAAACTGTATTTTAAAACAGCGTTTAAATCGAGTTTTCTAAATACAGAACCAAACGAGACCTTAGAATCTCCATGTCATCATAATTATTAGCCCATTCATGTGGTTAATATCCAAAGTAATTAGAACGTGAAGTGTAATACCCCTTACTTTCGAGTAATTATTTTTATATTAAATTGCCATGTGGGTTAGTTATATAAAATAAAAGAAATGGAAGTAAATATTAATTTAAGTAATTTAATAGTTAATATTTAAGAGTATTGCATATTTACCATTACGCGAATGTAAATAGTGTAATATTATGTTACGTTGAGCCGCTGGACTTTAAAGCGATGGTTATGATTTTTATTCCATTCGGGTTATTATAAGAATGTTAATATGACATTGGAATAGAAATTAATGAACAATATCCTGGATGTTAGTTTAAAGGGAACTGTTAATCCAGCAATGGTTGAGATGGTAAAAAATAAGTGCCAGGTGTTTTTTGGGTTCCGGGGTACTTTTGGCTAGTTATGACTTAGATATGATGTTACGAGTCATTTTAAGTAGGTAGTAGCATTTAATGTTAGACTTAATGCATTTGGGAATTTAGGTCTTGCAAGAGCATTTATATCTCGTTTGTGCATTTCTAAACCTAGAGAGTTAGAGAGAAGTGAGAGCTTGAGAGAAAGAAGATAAAATAGGAGATTTGCCATTTCGAGCCTAGAATCGTTTCAACGAAGAAGAATCCATGACTACAATCTTCAGGCAAGTTATTAAACTTGTATAAAAATATGATTATGTTGAATAAATTGCATTTATGGTTTGTGTTCTTGAGTTTGAACAAAAAATGGTTATAGATGAGTTTGGTGTTTAAACCCTTAGGTATTTGATTTCGACATGATTAGAGTTGGATATATTGGTGGGTTATTGTGTAAGAATGATTTCGTGAAGTTATTAATGGATGACATTGGATGTAGTGGAAGAAGAGAGATTTAGGGGATTTAGGGTTTATATCATCCCATAGCCCCAACTGGGCATCTCGATCAGGGTGAATCAATTCGCCCTCCTTAGTGAATCAATTCGCTAAAATGGACGCTACTGGTCTGGGGAACCAAATAGATTCTGGTTAAGGCCAAAACGATTCAGTCTTAGATAGAAGTTTGGTTTCATCAGCCGAATCGATTCTCTTTTTATACGAATCAATTCGCTTTCAGGGGCAAAGCGAATCGATTCGGCCCTAGGCGAATCGATTCGAAAATCCTGCTATTTTATGAAAATTTTCTAACTTGGTTTCTACTCCCTTTATTTTGGTGTTAAGGCTTAGTAACCTTTTCTTAGGATGCATTAAGAAATATTATGACTTCATATAAGGAGAGTGGTACTCTAGGATGGTAAGGGAGTGTTCGGGCTCATTTCGGGTACCAGTTATAGGAGTATAATGCCTCTTTTCATCTAATAAACAAGAGTAGGGTTAGTATAGGGTCGAGTAGCATTGGGTTGGACCTTTGGGGGCTAGTATGATAACAATTATCTCCTGTAGCCAAATTTTGTATGTACATACGGTTTCAGATATAAGGGTCGTATGTTTAAATTAATATAGTTTGTGACTATGGCACATTTACACATACCTCTCTAAATGCTATCATAAGGTAAGTATGTGATAGAGGTTAATCCCCTGGCTAATAATGCAGGGAGAGTATAGTCCTCAGGCCACGATACCGGTTGTTACATTGTGTGATTGTATGGTTCGAAGTGACGTAATTTCGACTATGGTTATGACTCACTATCGAAGGTATATGGACACTTACTAGGCGTTGCGATTTAGGATACCCAGGTGGTCTTGGTTATAGGTCCTAGAAGATGATAGTATTTAGGGGAGCATCCAGTGGAGTGACTCCCGAAAGGATGGTCTTAGAACCGTTATTATACGATTGTAACTGTTCACACTAAAATGGTACTTCACACGAATGATTAATTGATTTAAGGAAACTGTGAACCAACTTTAATTGCATATGGTACCTAATTATTCTTGTTTCGTATGGTCATATTAAATCAATAGACTTGGCATGTTAAATAGAGTTAGGGTGCTCCTACTAAGTTTATGGGAAGTTTAACTTATCCTGAATTGTACGTGCTAAAATGTGCACTTAGGAGAGAGGTGAGGATGATACTTTGAATGAAGAGCAAATTTAACCTGTTTATGAAATTTTGCATTCATAACTGTTATGCACTTTATTCACATGTATATCATGTCAAATCGGTCCCTGACCCATTTATATTTCTTCTTCTTGTGGGATTCTTATATATGTTCAGGTGCTCCGCCGCATGGGCGCTCGCTTTGACTTTCCTTCCTCGTGTTAAGGAGCTACGACATTTTGTGGATGTTGTAGGATATTTGTAGTAGATGCATCATTTATTTTTGTTACTCTAGCTATGATCCATCTGTATATTCGGGCGTGTTGACAAAGTTTAGTATTCATACATACTGTCATACTTGGTGTAATCTTTTGTATTTAGTTTTTTAACCGACAACTTATTAGGTTATTCTTTCTAGAATTGCTGTTAAACTGTTATATATTTATGTATATCAACCTTTTGTTATAAACTGAATGATGGATATTGCTTTTATCCAATTTGCAAAATTTTACATGACATCCGTTTTAAAAAATATTTGGTGGTTGTCTCGTATTATTATTATGAGATCGTGGTGCTAAGAATGGACCATTTAAGATTCCTATTTTTATTGGAGTAGCGGGGTGTCACAAATGGTATCAGAGCCTCAGGTTTTATAGTCCTAAGGATCTATGCGAACTTATCACGTTCTACCGTAGTGTTCTTTGATATAGAGGCCTATTATTAGGACTGTTTTGCTTATTTGCATATTTGATTTTCTTGTAAGGATAAATTGTTTTAACTGTATAATGACTCAGTTGATTTTTATCTCAGATTCTGCCTAGACGAGGTCGCCCGATAAGGGTAAATCGAGTAGAAGATGATGTATAGCCCCCACCATCGCACAACACTATAAATGAGACGGAGGTGGCTAATATTGTGGCCCAGGCGACAAACGCTGCAATGACCACTATGGTGCAGTAATTTCCCTAAGCTGGATAACCGGTAGCACCGGTGGCTCAAGACCATACGGATCCGTCCGAATGGAAAAGAGTTAGAGAATCCTTCTTGAAGGGTCACCCTCCAGAATTTCAAGGTGGCGCTGATGTGATTGTTGCAAATCAATGGAAGAAGGATATTTAACGCCATCTTTGTATGGTGGAATGTAAAGAAGAGCGGAAATAGATTCTCGCCACTCTTAAATTTGTGGGAGTATCTCTCCAATGGTGGGAGTCGATGACCACTCCGGAACAAAGGGATATCATGATTATCTCGGCATTCTGGACTTTGTTTGATCGAAAGTACTTTCCTCCAGCAATCCATAAAGAGATGAGTAGGGTGCTACATGATGTGATAAAAGGAGAGGGAACATTGGCGAAATATGAAGAATAATTTACTCGCTTGGCAAACTTTTTGCCAGATGAGGTAAACCCAGAAGAAAGAAGGATTTTAAAATTTATTGGGGGTTTGAGTTGAAGGATAAGGCAACATCTGTTGGGGAACCCGACGTTGTAAACTTTTATCAATGTGATGAATGAAACTTTACTCCATTGCCAGGATCACCACATTCATTTGAAGGTAAGTAAGAAGATAGGAGATTCTGGTCGGTCTAGTAAATAAGGAGGGAATGGTGCTGGTGGATCACTACCATCACCACAATAGTCTGGGAATAAACAGAAAGAGCGGGACCTCCAACTGGGGGACTCGGCTAAGAAATAACATTTTGGGGATTTCAACTTTGGAGCAGGTGGTTTTAAGAACGGTCAGGGTGCTCAGCAACAACAGCAGTTGGGCCAATCGGGCCAACCAGGCAGAGGGAATAATGGGGGTCGAGGTCAGTAGGGCCAAGGTGTGGGGAAGATTCGAAACAATAATCGAGGCTGACATCTGGAGAGTTTT
This sequence comes from Sambucus nigra, assembly GCA_949130495.1. Classification (NCBI taxonomy): domain Eukaryota; kingdom Viridiplantae; phylum Streptophyta; class Magnoliopsida; order Dipsacales; family Adoxaceae; genus Sambucus; species Sambucus nigra. Next base: position 576,890,398 of record OX422211.1, on the reverse strand, counting down.
GTGGGTCGTTATTTTTAGTATGGTGAGACAGGTCACATGAAGAGAGCTTGTCCATAGTTGAACAGGGGGCAATTTCCAAGAGGCCCTCAGAATTCGCAGGCACATCCATAACCTCCAGCACCTATCCCAGCCATCCACTGCAACAGGGACAACTTCGGTTTGGGCGTATGTATAATATCCAAGACAATTTGTTTTCCCCAACACCGTTAGCACCACGAGCTATTGAGGGTAAGTTTACCATAAAGGGGTTTGTGGGTCGGGTTTTATTTGACACTGGCACCACACACTCATTTATTGCTAGGCAATTTGCTCTTTCAATGGGATTATTTAAGTCTATGGAAAGTACTTTCACTAGCGTCGAGTTTTCTATGGGTGATGGATCACTTATACTTCTTATTTGTAAAGGAGTGGGAATAGACATGGGTAGATTGCGCTTTGAGGCCGACTTACTCGTCCTGGATATGGTTGGGTATGATGTTATTTTGGTAATGGATTGGTTGGTGAAGTACTGGGCCATGGTAAATTATTATGGGAGGAATATAGTTTTTGCCATTTTAGGGCAAGAAATGTTCTTGGTGGCTATGCCTCTTCCAGAGGGATGTTCAAGAACGCACTTGTATTGTATAAAGGAGGAGACTTTACAAGAAATCTTGATTTCCTTAAACTGGATTCCCATTGTCAGGGAATTTGAAGATGTATTTCAGGAGAACCCTGACTTACCTCCAAGTCATGAGATTGAGTTCGTAATTGACTTAGCGCAGGGAACCAGGCCAATTTCGCGAGGTCCATACCGTATGGCTCCTTTAGAAATGAGGGAGTTAAGGGATCAAATTCAGCAACTGTTGGGGCAGGGGTTCATTCAGCGTAGTACGTCTCCATGGGGTGCCCCTATACTATTCGTAAGAAAGAGAGATGGTTCCCTCCGATTATGTATCGACTACCATGAAGTGAATAAGGTGACCATCAGAAATAAATACCCATTACCTAGAATCGATGACCTGTTTGATCAATTAAGAGGACCATCGTACTTATCTAAAATAGATTTGAGGATAGTATACCACCAGTTGAGAATTCGAGAGCAAGATGTGTCGAAAACCGCATTCTTGACAAGGTACGGGTCCTATGAGTTATTGGTTATGCCCTTTGGGCTAACAAATGCCCCTGTGGTATTTATGGACCTTATGAATCAAGTATTTTGGGACTTTCTAGATCAATTTCAGATCGTGTTTATTGACGACATTCTAGTCTATTGTTGGATTGGAGTCGATCATGCCGAACACTTGCAATTGTCCTGGAGACACTAAGGGATCATCAGCTTTATGCCAAGTTCGAAAAATATGAATTTTATTGCAGGAAGCCTCAATTTTTGAGGCATATCGTGATGGCTAAAGGTATTTTCGTGGACCCAAATAAGTTGCAGCAGTGAGGGAATGGGATTAACCCACGACGCCAATTGAGATTCCTAGCTTTTTGGGATTGGAGGGGTATTATTCTCGTTTCATTAAGGGATTTTCCAAAATTGCTAGCCTTTTAACGAACTTGACCCGAAAGGGAGTACCATTTGTTTGGGATGACTCCTGTCAGCTAGCTTTTGATGAGATGAAGGATGAATTAACTTGTACTCCTGTACTTATGTTACTAAGATCGGGAGTAAACTATTTGGTCTTCACAAATGCTTCTCTACAAGGATTAGGGGGTGTGCTAAACAGGAGCATAGAGCCATTGCAAATGCATCTCACAAGCTTAAGCCCCATGAAAATAATTATCCCACGCATGATTTAATGCTTGCCGCAGTGATTTTTGCCTTAAAGATATGGAGGCACTACCTCCTGGGTGAGAAATTTAGTCTTTTCACGAACCACAAGTTGTTATAATATTTTTTCTCACAAAAAGATCTAAACATGCGGCAACGACGGTGGTTAGAGTTCGTAAAGGACTATCAATTCGATATTCACTATCACTTAGGCAAGGCAAATATGGTAGCTGATGCACTGAGTCGAAGACCCATGGGGTAACTAGCGGAGGTATGGAAAGATAAGTGGAAAGAACTTGGCCAGGATGATGTTATAACCAGAGCATGCATGTCGGTGTTGACCGTTACGCCTGCTATTATGATGCGAGTCGTAAAATCACAAGGAGGGGATAAAGACTGTCAAGACCGGGTACGTAAATTATTGACCGAGGAAGAGAAGTCCTACTCTATTAGTTCTGAGGGTGGGTTACATTTCCACGAAAGACTTATAGTCCCGAACGAGGGAGACTTGAGGCGTGCTGTCATAATAGAATCTCATGGTTCAAGATTTACACTACATATAGGAGGGGATAAAATGTATCAAGATATGCGTTGTTAATATTGGTGGGCGAGAATGAAAAGGGACATTTCTAAATTTGTCTCCCAATATGCCACTTGTCAATTGGTGAAGGTGGACCACCAGCGGCCAACGGGATTGTTGCAACCGTTAGAAATATCGGTGTGGAAATGGGAGAGTATCTCAATGGATTTCATCACGGGATTACCGACGTCACAAAGTGGTTGTGATTCCATTTGGGTAATTGTTGATTATTTGACCAAATCGGTACACTTCCTACCAGTATGGACGGATTACAATACAACATGCTATATCCAGCTCTTTATTGTAGAAATTGTGAAACTTCATGGGGTGTCTATCAATATAGTGTCGGATTGAGACAAAATTTTCGTATCCCATTTTTGGAAAAATTTCCAAGAGGCGATGGGGACCGAATTATGGTTGAGTACAATATACCATCTGCAAACCGATGGGCAAACGGAGAGGGTCAACCGAATGTTGGAGGATATGCTTCGCATGTGCATACTTGATTTTAAAGGAGGGTGAGAACAATACCTTCCATTGGTCAAATTTGAATATAATAATTCGTACCAATTTTTGATAGGTATGGCACCGTATAAGGCATTGTATGGCCGATCGTGTAGATCACCTGCTTGTTGGTTGGCAGTAGGAGACAATAAGCTCCTTGGACCTAAAATGATCCAGGACACCACTTCGAAAATTAAGCTCATTCGAAATCGCATACGAATTCACAAGATCGACAGAAGAGATATGCCAATGCAAATCGAAGACATGTGGTATGGGAAGTGGGGGATCAAGTCTTAGTGCGGGTGTCCCCGATAAAAGGTGTGATGTGATTCGGGAAGAAGGCCAAACTTACGCCACACTATGTAGGTCATTTTCCCATTATTGCAAAGGTAGGCCCCGTAGCTTATCAACTTGTATTGCCAGAACACCTCTGGAAAATTCATGATATATTCCATGCCTCATCTTTAAAGAGGTATAAAATATGTAAAGGAGCCCATTGACATGTTCCGTTAGACGATATTGAGTTGCAACCCGATATTTCGTATGAGGAACAACCGATTGCCATTTTAGAACACGGTGAGCGTAGACTAAGATCGGAAGTGGTGCCTTTGGTCTGAGTCCAATGGGGACACCACAATGATGAGGAATCAACTTGGTAACGAGAGGAGGATATCCAAGAAAAGTACCCACAACTCTTTCTACCAGGTACACCTAAAATTTTGAGGGCAAATTTCCCTTGTAAGAGGGGAGTATGTAATACCCCTTACTTTTGAGTAATTATTTTTATATTAAATTTCCATGTGGGTTAGTTATATAAAATAAAGGAAATGGAAGTATATATTAATTTAAGTAATTTAATAGTTAACATTTATAAGTATTGCATATTTATCATTACGCGAATGTAAATAGTGTAATATTATGTTATGTTGAGCCGCTGGGCTTTAAAGCGACGGTTATGATTTTTATTCCATTCGGGTTATTATAAGAATGTTAATATGGCATTGGAATTGAAATTAATGAACGATATCTCGGATGTTAGTTTAAAGGGCATGGTTAGTCCGAGAATGGTTGAGATAATAAAAAATAAGTGCTAGGTGTATTTTTGGGTTCCGGGATACTTTTCGCTAGTTATGACTTAAATATGATGTTACTAGTCATTTTAAGTAGGGAATAGCATTTAATGTTAGACTTAATGCATTTTGGAATTTAATTCTTACAAGAGAATTTATATCTCAATAGTGTATTTCTAAACCTAGAGAGTTAGAGAGAAGTGAGAGCTTGAGAGAAAGAAGAGAAAATAGGAGATTTGCCATTTCGAGGCCGGAATCGTTTCAACAAAGAAGAATACAAGACTACAATCTTGAGGCAAGTTATTAAACTTGCATAAACATATGATGGTGTTGAATAAATTGCATTTATGGTTTTTGTTCTTGAGTTTGAACCAAAAATGGTTATAAATGATTTTGGTGTTTAACCCTTAGGTATTTAATTTCGACATGATTAGAGTTGGATATATTAGTGGGTTATTGTGGAGGAATGATTTGATAAATTTATTAACGGATGATATTGGATGTAGTGGAAGAAGAGAGATTTGGGAGATTTAGGATTTATATCAACCCGTAGCCCTAACTGGGCATCCTAACCAGGGAGAATCGATTCGCCTTCCTTAGTGAATCGATTCGCTAAAATGGAGGCTACATGTCAAGGGAACCTAATCGATTCGGTTTAAGGCCGAATCAATTTGGTCTTAGACAGAAGGTTGATTTCATCAACCGAATCGATTCGCTTTTTGTGAGAATCGATTTGCTTTCAGGGGCGAATCGATTCGAAAATCCTGCTGTTTTATATAAAATTTCCAACTTGGTTTCTACTCCCTTTATTTTGGCTTTAAGTGTTAGGAACCTTCTTTTAGGGTGCATTAAGAAATATTATGACTTCATATAAGGAGAGTGGTACGTTAGGATGGTAAGGGAGTGCTCAAGATCATTTGGGGGACCAGTTATAGGAGTATAACACCTTTTTTCGTCTAGTAAATAAGAGTAGGGTTAGTATAGGGTCGGGTAGCATTGGGTTGGACCTTTGGGGGCTAGTATGATAACAATTATCTCCTGTAGCCAAATTTTGTATGTACATATGGTTTCGGATATAAGGATCATTTGTTTAAATTAATATAGTTTGTGACTATGGCACATTTACACATATCTCTCTAAATGCTATCATAAGGTAAGTACGCGATAAAGGTGAATCCCCTGGCTAATAATGCAAGGAGAGTATAGTCCTTAGGCCACTATACCGGTTGTTTCATTATATGATTGTATGGTTCAAAGTGACGTAATTCCGGGTATGGTTATGACTCACTATCGAAGGTATATGGACACTTCCCAGGCGTTGCGAATTAGGATACCCAGGTGGTCTTGGTTATAGGCCCTGGAAGATGATAGTATTTAGGGGTGCATCTAGTGGGGTGTATCCCGTAAGGATGGTCTTAGAACCGTTACTATATGATTGTAACTGTTCGCGCTGAAATGGTACTTCACACGAATGATTAATTGATTTAAGGAAACTGTGAAACAACTTTAATTGCATATTGTCCCTAACGATTCTTGTTTCACATGGTCATATTAAACCGGCAGACTTAGCATGTTAAATAGAGTTAGGGTGCTCCTACTAAGTTTATTGGCAATTTAACTTATCATGAATTGTACGCGCTAGGATGTGCAATTAGGAGAGAGGTGAGGATGATACTTTGAATGAAGAGAGAATTTAACCTGTTTATGAAATTTTGCATTCATAACTGTTATGCACTTTATTCACATGTATATCATATCAAACTGGATCTTGACCCGTTTATATTTCTTCTACTTGGGGGGTTCTTATATATGTTCAGGTGCTCCGCCGCATGGGTGCCCGCTTTGACTTTTCTACCCAGTGTTAAGGAGCTAAGGCATTTTGCGGATGTTGTAGGATTTTTATAGTAGACACATCATTTCTTTTTGATACTCTAGCTATGATCCGTCTGTATATTCGGGCGTGTTACCCAAGTTTAGTATTCGTACATACTGTCATAGTTGGTGTAATCTTTTGTATTTAGTCTGTTAACCAATAATTTATTCGGTTATGCTTTCTAGAATTGTTGTTAACTATTATATATTTATATATATCAACCGTTTGTTATAAACTGAATGATGGATATTGCTTTTATCCAATTTGTAAAAATATATATGACATCCGTTTTCAAAAATATTTTGTGGTTGTCTCTTATTATTATTATTATTATTATTATTATTATTATTATTATTATTATTATTATTATTATTATTATTATTATTATTATTATTATTATTATTATTATTATTATTATTATTATTATTATTATTATTATTATTATTATTATTATTATTATTATTATTATATGACAGTGGTGCTAAGAATGGACCATTTAAGATTCCTATTTTTATTGGAGTAATGGGCTGGCCACCTCTTATTTTAATAAGCGGGGTGTCACATGAAGTAATTGAATTAGATACACCCATTCCAAAATTGCTACTTTCATTTTATGCCCATTGTTGTGGAAAATAACCTTGAGGCTCTAGTAGAACCATATATCCAAGTGGATAGGTATCAATAGATGAAACGGTATTATATGAAGGTTCGGGTGGGTGAGGAGAATAGTAATATGACTCGGTGGGTGGATAATAGTATTGTGGTGGCGGGGGATAATATGAGAATTCAAGGGGACGGGGATACGTGGGTTGTGCCTGTGGCTTTTTTCTTTCATTTTCACGAACTTCAAGATCAAGCTCAACGAAATGGTTCTCTAAAGTATCTCCAATTGGATGGCGTGTACGCCTTCTTGTCCCACCCCAAGGTTGTAGATTTTTTCTATCCTCTAAATTTTCATCATCATCTCAAATTCCATAACTTCCAAGTTCTCCTTGATACGGTGAGTAACTATCTCCTGCTCTAGTAAATGATATATTTTTGTTAGAAGTGTAGTATAAGAATAATATAATACTACAAATAAAATTTAGACTTCAATATTTATTTACCTTCACATTGCAAATATCTACCAGTAAAACCACCTCCATAACTACCACTAGCACCACCTCCATAACTACCACTACTTGGTTGACTCAAGCCAACACCACCACTACCACCGTAACTAGTTCCACTACCAGAAGGAACTAAAGTAGCATGATCATTTTGGTCATTTTCATCAACATCCAACCATTCAGAATTGTCTTTACTATCTAAAAGAGCTTCTTTCGTCTCTTCCAAGTACAAAGACAATGGGTTATCTTCGTCAAATATGTAATCCAAGTTGATAGGATTAAAAGATTCTCCAATGTCTTGTTGGCTTCTTCTTGTCGCAAATCTTATCTTTAAACTCATATTATAGTATACAAATACAAGTTTATTTAACTTTTGGGATTTTAAACGATTTTTTATCTTTGTATGTATGAGGATAAATGTACTCCAATTCCGTTCATAGTTGGAAGATGGATATGTTTGGCACAATACTCTCCCAATAATTCGTTGAAGTTTTGGAGTCGATGTGCCATAATGAATCCACCATTCATCTACACATGATGACCAAAATGATTTATTTATATTCAATACTGAGCTATAAAGTGAAATTGATAGTAAACAAATTAAGACATATTATTACCTGGATTTGATCGTGACACTGCTCTTTGAACTAATTCGGTTCCAAAAGAATCGTGTTTGTCAAGAAATATAAAAATCAATAACATTTCACTAAATATCAAATACATTAGTGAAAAACCTTAAAAAGTATAAATGTATTCATGACTTACTTGGTTAATTGCCTTTATCTTATTGTCAATATCAGGTTCCAACCTCTGAATCACTTTTTTAAGCCCTTCGATTGAGTCAGAAATGCTTGTAAAATTATCACCGTATTGAAACTAAGGATCAAGTAATACCATAATATATTGACATAAGAACAATATATTAAAAGTTAGATTCGATTAATACCCTAATTATTGAAAAAATAAAGCACAACTAATTTTTTTACTTTTATACTCACGAGCTACATGCAAGTCTTGATGTAATTGGAACTGCCACCATTTATCAATTATTTTATGAGAACCTATGTAATAGCGACAATCTCTTTGAATAGTTTTCTTTGACCTATCCATAGCTTCATAAATAAAACCCATGTTTGGTTTTAAATCTCCATCCACCAATAGAAGAACCTTCATTAAAGGCTCCTGCACCTTCTTTGCCTCCTTAATTTTTGGTTTTAAATAAAACTCATGTTTAGACCAAAAGTCCTTATTAAATATTACCTTCTTCATCTCCTTACCTTTTGGAAACTTTTACCACTTGGATTATTTCCACTCATCAGATCGAAACATTTCCTCTAAACCCTTCTTGTGCCTCACAATACCCTCCAATGTGACAAAATTTCTAGCAAAACGAGTGATGGCTGGAAGCAGTAACTTTGGTTCATTATTGAATCGCTTCATGTAATCAACAACCCAATTGTAATTGTAAATGAAGCTGGTGATGATTTGTACTTCATCCAACACTTTCGTCACACTATTCTTTCTACCAATGTCTTCAAGGATAAAGTCAATACAATGAGCTGAACATGTTGTCCAATACAAATTTGGTCCCCTTTGCGTAAGTAACTTACCACCCCCTTTCATAGCCGCTTAATTATCAGTTACTACTTGGACAACATATTTCTCTCCAATTTCATCAACCACCTTTTCAGTAGTGCAAAAGTAGTAGTCTGCTATCCTACTCGCCACGTCTGTTGCATCAATTAACTTGTGAAAACTGTTCCACGATTGCTATAAACTAAAAAATTAATTAAATGTTTCCTCGTACGTGCTGTCCAACCATCACACATAATAGTAACACCCCTCTCCTTCCAAATTGGCTTTTGAGATTCAATCCATTTTTTTAAACTAGCAAACTATATTGGCAAAAAAACTTCATTAACCTCATACGGAGTTGGAGGTTTTACTCTGTATCCAACTTCTTTAGCAACATAAACCATCCGGTCAAACCATGGACTTTCAACAATATTTGCAGAATGTTTTCCAAACAACACAAACTGACTAACTGCTCGTCCTAACTTCTTTCACAAACCCTTCATAAGTTTTGTTTATATTTTAGGTTTCTTAGGACCCTTCGATGGGGGCCCACATCCATTGCAACTAATCTATATTTAGGCGAATCTATTCCGTCTATTCCTTACGTCGCATTTTAGACATACTAAAAGATCGTTGAGGAGCTTTAGGTAAACCTGCTAAACTAGAACTTCCAGCCTCATACCCACCCTTTGATTTAAACCTTTGTGTCTGCTCCCATTACCTATATTCATTCCTACTCATATTTCTTACCATGGTCATCTCAGGATCAGAATCATCACTTGAAATAATAATCCCCTAAAATTCATAACCCCTATTGTAAGGACACAATTCTCCGATTGAGTCGTAATGTAGTTTTGGCTCAATTTTGGACAAAAACGTTTATGTCATAGGATAGTTTTTAATTGTATCCATTCAAGCCTATGACGGGGTAGTTGAAGACATAGCGGCCAAGATATTAAAGCTTCATCAAATGTCGTGTGTATTGTGCCTCGTTTCTACGTCATCAATATGGTTCCATTGCTCCTAAGGTATGAATGCATTTTAATATATATGTAGGATCTTGGAACAATATTTATATGGGTGTACCTTATTTTAAAACTATTGTTTATTTTCAAAATGTCTCATTAAAACTTTAAAATAAAGTTTCTGGGCTAAAATCGAATTTTTAAACATTCTGGAAGTTCGTTCGAAATTGTCGTTCGAACGAATTTTTTGTTAGAACGAGAATGTCGTTCGAACGAAGTTTGCCAACGACCTGCTTCTGGAACTTCGTTATAAGTATCGTTCGAACGAGTCTTCGTTCGAATGAAAATCTCGTTCGAACGAGATTTGGCGGGAACAGTTTATTTGGCAGTTTTTGACAGTTTTTCTCCTTTTCTCACTACTTTACCGCACTACCGTTTGCCAGATTGTATTAGTGCGGGAACCAACATTTTTGGATTAAATTTTTCATAACTTTCCATCTCCTAGAGAGAGTTTAGAGAGCTTCAAAATTCCAAAGAAAAAGTTCATGTTTAAGTGTTTTGTCTTCAAGAAATATCCATAAACACTTGTGTTTCACCCATATTTTTTATTCCAAGTTTCAATATATATACATCTTGCTTGGAGTGTTTGGCACCGGGTTTTTTTATCTACCGCAATGAAGAGATTGTTTGGGTTTGCTTCTAAATACCTCAAAGAAGAAGTTCGTTTGCTGTGGCTTACCCACTTGGAGAAAGGCTCCTTGTTTGGGTGATGGTGACCAGATAAAGTCTCATTGGTGGATTCCAAGATTTCGGTGGAGTTCCGAGATTGTCAACTAAGTGGGGGTCGGTACAAGAAGGAGCATCAGGGATTGAAAGGAGTCGAGTCGAGTGTTATAAGTCTTTTTTCTTGTACTTGTAAAATACCATACTTAGTGGACTTAAGGCTAGGGCCGTCCGAGGTTGTTCCCCGTTGTGGTTTTTTCTTCGTACATCGCAACGTAGTGAGTTAATTATTTATTTTATCTTTTGCAAAATCACTTAGAACGCATGCTTATTTAAAAAGATAAAATTGGTTTAAATCACTACTCATGTTTAATTTGGTGCTACATAATTATTTGGGTATATGTTAATTTAATTGAAGTCGTCGTTTAATTTGTTAAAATTGGTTTGGCCTAATTTGGTAATATTGAAAATATGACTTAGGCTAATTTCTAGAATTTGGGTTGAATTAAGTCGGTTTAAGTGAAATTAAATTTGTGTGGATTTAATCTTATTTCACTTGTTTAATTTTAATTTGAAAAGAAATTAAAATTTGGTGTTTGTGTGTGTTTAATTGAACCATCTCGCTTCCGCATATATTTAAAAGAAAATTGAAATTACTTTTTGTAGTAAAGATTTTAAAATTGGGGGCCTCGTGTTCCAACAAGTGGTATCAGAGCATTGATTCAGAAAAGCTATCGCTTTTCAAATTGGTATCAGAGCATTGATTCAGAAAAGCTATCGCTTTTTAAATTGGTATTAGAGCCGGAGCGCTAATTTATCGTGTCAAAAATCCTTTTTTCGGCTTTTATAATTTTGGTGCTCCTTGTAGTTTTAGGTGTTTCATTTTTTACTTACTCTCATTTTTGTTTTGTATCTCTCGATGGGACGTCTTAATGATAATTTATCCATTTCTAATGATAATGAAGTTTTTTCTATTCGAGAGGAATTAATGAGCTTAATAAGTTTAATGAAAAATTAAGAGAATTAAATTTGATATTTGCAAAAAGAATCAAATTTCTTGAAAAAGAAAATTCTTGTTTTAAAACTAAAGTTGAGTTTTTGCAAATCTCCCTATCTCAAAAGGATATTTTTTGTGAAAAGCTTATGAATATAAATCACAATTTTAATATTTTAGAAATGTCCAAGAAAGAGAGTGATTGTCGAGAAAAGACTCTTAGGGACAAGTTTGCTCACATTGAGGGGGAGCGTGATAACCTTCTAGGAGTTTTAGAAAATTTAAAGAAGGAGTCCCGTAATTGTGGAGTCTAATTTATTACTTGAGTCCAAAATTTTAAAAATAAAAAATGACTTACAAGACTCGAGTAGTAGTTGTAATGGTTCTATCTCATCTTGTTCAAATATTTCCGCTACTAAAGCTAAGACCATTATTTATTTTAGAGGGTCAACTTTATCCAAAGACTTTAGAAAAGGTCATACCTTAGGTATCATTCCTCGTGTTTTCACAGGCTTGCATTGTGGTAGGAAAGGTCACCTTAGGTCATTTTATTTTGATCTTAAAAGGAGTCCTTGGAAGTCTATGTCTAACATTTCTTTAGTTTCCAAATTCCATTATTTTAAATATACACCTATATGGGTTCGGAAATCATTTTTAGACGCGCTAGATATAAGATTTGTTGATTCTCATTTGCTTTCACATGAAACCAACCTTGCTAAATTTAAAGGTTGAATGTGTTAGTTTTGTTTGTATACTTTAGCTTTTGTGCTTCATATTATATATCATTGTTAGGTGTATGCAAGCTTAGTCATTTTCTAGTCATTGCTTTATTTCATATCTAATGCTAAAAATCATGACTTGTTTATCTTTTGTATTATACTTATTTCATTTTAGTTTGCATTAAATGAAAAATACAAAAAGTTTTTTGTATGTTTGTTTTACCCTTTTCGTAATTTATGATTAATGAAATATACAAATGATTTTTGTGTGTCTTTTGAGTAAATATTTTTGTTGTTTGGTTTAAAAAATTTCAAAAACTCAAAAGGATTTTGTTTTTGTGTGTGTTATTTTAGTTTGATACACTCTGTGTGGCATACACTTATGTTAGAATCCCATCTTTTTCGCTCCCATGTGGCTAGAACTTTTGGTTTAGATTGTCAATCCTTATTATGTTCTTTACCATGCTTACATGGAGTAGTTGGATTTTGTGTTGATAAAATGGATTCTATTTTTATATGCCTCAATTCACACATGCACGAGCTCTCTTGAAATTTAAATATCATATGTCTATTTGAGTTTTGTGAGATGTTCTCCTACCAATCTTGTTATCTACATACTATGACCTAGGAGGACTAGTTCATGTCAAAATCCGTTGCACGTGAGATTTGTGTGATATAAAAAATAATATGTATAAATGTTCACGGGGAAGGGCTCCGAAAGGAATTATTATCCTTTGCGAATAGTAAGCCACCGTTTGTTTGGACCTAAAAGAAATACGTGGTCCAAAGGCCTAAAAATAGAATTATGGCATTAAAAAGAAAAATAATTGCCAAGGCCTATTTTTATTGATATATTCATTCAAATAATATATGCTTATTGAGGGAGATTGGATGGTATATCAACGGTTTGCACAATGTCCGATTATCCTAGTTGTACTTTCATTGTCATGACTATATTGGTTTGTAGAATCATAAAAACTCTAGGCTTGTATGCATTGTGTATGTTTGTTCATTGAGTATTTATATTATCACATGAGGTTATGTTTAAATGTGATGAAGTTTGCAATCAATTGAGAACTCTGTGAACATGTTTTTAAGTGATTGGGTCTAAATTTAATTGTTACTCGTTCACACCCCAACACGTCCGTTTTCATATGACACATTTATGCTATAAGAGTGTGGAAGACTCAAATTATATTTTGTGTGTGTCATTTTGGTGTTTATATTTATATATGTGTACTTATGTTTATTTGGTATATATTATGTATTCATATATTTGATATTTTATTTGTCTTTGCCTTGCTTTCTAGTCCATCTATGCTTCTACTTCATGATTGGTATCTAACTTGTTGCATTCTTTGTTGATATCACATGTTTAATACTTTATGTATCATATTGATATCATTTTCTTTCATCTTTGTTAGTATCCGTTATTAATTACATGGATTAGTTTTGTTTTTGTTGCCCATATGCTTTAATGTTCTTATCACTCTAAGCTTTATCATGTTTAAATTGGTTTTTATACTTTGTCCATTCCTGAACAAAAAGGGGGAGAATGATCGGGGGAGAAATGGTATCTAATCCTATTGTAATCTTATCTTAGTTTGGGAGATTTTACTTAGAGGGAGTCGCGACCTTCTTAGGTAGATCACAGTTAATAATGGGGAGAATTAATTTAGGGGGAGCATTTAATTTATATGCATTTAATATTCCTCATATTCCCTATGCGTTTGATAGTTTTCTTAAGTGTGTAGGAAATCCTCTAAATGGAAACTTTCATCATCGGCAAAGATAGTGATCCTTGGGTCTTGAGTCAAGTATTGGGTGGGATGTTTTATGTCTAGTAGATCTTGACGGCCCTTTAGGATTTTTGTTGGTTTTTGTCCCGAAATAGCCAAAGGGGGAGATTTGTAAGGACACAATTCTCCAATTAAGTCTTAATGTAGTTTTGGATCAATTCCGGAAAAAAACATTTATGTCATAGGATAGTTTTTAATTGTATCCATTTAAGCCTATGACGGGGTAGTCGAAGACATAGCGGCCAAGATATTAAAGGTTCATCAAATGCCGTGTGTATTGTGCCTCGTTTCTACGTCATCAACATGGTTTTATTGCTCCTAAGGTATGAATGCATTTTAATATATATATATATATATATATAGTAGCTGGAACAATATTTATATGGGTGTACCTTGTTTTAAAACTGTTTTTTATTTTCAGAATGTTTCATTAAAACTTTAAAATAAAGTTTCTAGGCTAAAATCGAATTTTTAAACATTCTGGAAGTTCGTTCGAAATTTTCGTTTGAACGAGTTTTCGTTCGTACGAGAATGTCATTCGAACGAGGTTTGCCAACGACCTGCCTCTGGAACTTTGTTAGAAGTATTGTTCGAACGAGTTTTCGTTGGAACGAAAATCTCATTCGAATAAGATTTGGCGGGAACAGTTTATTTGGCAGTTTTCCCACTTTTCCCACTACTTTACCCCACTACCTTTTGCTAGATTTTATTAGTGCGGGAACCAACATTTTTGGATTAACTTTTTCATAACTTTCCATCTCGTAGAGAGAGTTTTAGAGAGCTTCAAAATTCCAAAGAAAAAGTTCATGTTTAAGTGTTTTGTCTTCAAGAAAAATCCATAAACACTTGTGTTTCACCCATATTGTTTATTCCAAGTTTCAATATATATACATCTTGCTTGGAGTGTTTGGCACCGGGTTTTTTTCTCTGCCGCATTGAAGATATTGTTTGGGTTTACTTCTAAATCCCTTAAAGAAGAAGTTCGTTTGCTGTGGCTTACCCACTTGGAGAAAGGCTCCTTGTTTGGGTGACTGTGACCAGATAAAGTCTCATTGGTGGATTCCAAGGTTCCGGTGGAGTTCCGGGATTGTCAACTAAGCGAAGGTCAGTACAAGAAGGAGCATCGAGGATTGAAAAGATTCGAGTCGAGTGTTGTAAGTCTTTTTTCTTGTACTTGTAAAATACCATACTTAGTGGACTTAAGGTTAGGGTCATCTGAGGTTGTTTCCCGTTATGGGATTTTCTCGTACATCGCGGCGTAGTGAGTTAATTATTATTTTTATCTTTTATAAAATCACTTAGAACGTATGCTTAGTTAAAAAGATAAAATATGTTTAAATCACTACTCATGTTTAATTTGGTGCTACATAATTATTTGCATATATGTTAATTTAATTCAAATCGTTGTTTAATTTGTTAAAATTGATTTGGCCTAATTTGGTAATATTGAAAATATGACTTAGGCACATTTCTAGGACTTGGGTTGAATTAAGTTGGTTTAAATGAAATTAAATTTGTGTCGATTTAATCTTATTTCACTTGTTTAATTTTAATTTGAAAAGAAATTAAAATTTGGTATTTGTGTGTGTTTAATTGAACCATCTCGCTTCCGCATATATTTAAAAGGAAAATGAAATTACTTTTTGTAGTAAAGATTTTAAAATTGGGGGCCTCGTGTTCCAACAAGTGGTATCAGAGCATTGATTCAGAAAATCTATCGCTTTTCAAATTGGTAATAGAGTATTGATTTAGAAAAGCTATCGCTTTTCACCTATACTTATTTCGAATATAATCAACGACTCCTTCATTTTCAGTCGCTTTATCTTCTTTTTTTTGCTTCTGTCCCTTGAAGATGTTTCATCACTTGATCCCTAATTTATGTTGTGACGTTAGGACACCCTCTTACTTATCCTTTTAGATGAGTAAAATGTTGTTTTAGTGTAGTTACACCACCATTTATTTCTCTTCCGCATAATTTGCAATTTTATTTCAACCTATTATTTAATACTAAAGTAGCAAACTTCCACCCAATATCCCCACTTTGGGCAATCTCCGACTCATCTTCCACGATCCCTTCACGAGGCATTTTCTTTTTTTAAACTATCATACAAAACAAATAAATAAAAAGTTCATTATTTTTATGCATTTATATAAAGGAAAAAAATAATAAGTTGACGTAATATTAAATTGAATAATAATGAATTTTTAAAACACCATAATAATTACTAAACTTTAACAAAAAAAAAATCTAAATAGTTTGGTAGAATTTTATTATTTTTGGTACTTTTATTAATTTTTTATACAATATTTTTTGGGACATAATATCATATTAAATAATAACCCATATTAAATTGAATAATAACTAATTTTTAAAGACATGATAATAATTAGGTGACTTATTTTTTTTTTAATTTTTTGGATAAATTTTTGTAATATTTTGCGTGTTTTGTTAACATTTTTTTTTGAAACATTATATTTTAAAGCATTTTTTTGGAGTAAAATATTGGACTCATCTCATCCGTTAAAAACAAGATGAGATGAGGTTTTATTTGTTGTTGATTGTTTTCTTTAAATAACACAAGAAACTCTCTCTCTCTCTCTCTCTCTCTCTCTCTCTCTCTCTCTCTCTCTCTCTTACGGCACAACTCGAATCCACACCAACCAACCACTCACTCACCTTGATCTGAGAGACTCCGGCACCGGCCCTGAGATATGCCACATGTCCTCCTTTCTTCCTGATATGTCGCCTTGCTTGTCCTGTCCTGATATGCCGCCGACCTGACTTAAGGTTTGGTTTATTTGGAATGGATTAGAAATGGTTTGGAGGGAGAGAAGAAAAAATTAGAAGGGTGTAACCGTGTAAAAGTATGGGTCTTTGTGAGTGTTATTGAGACACATAAATAATGGAAAGATGATGGGAACCTTCTTTCAAATAAATCCTAAATACAGATGCTACACCTTACCAGGTTTGTCTCTTTCTTTATTTGTCTCTTTTTCTTTCTTTTCACGAGTCTTAAAGTTGCCGAAGAAAGAAAAGTAACCCTGATGGTGTTTTTCATTTTTTTTTTAATTTTCCATACAAAAAAATTGAATAGTATCATACTGTAATGGATTGTAACGACGTTACCGTTATGTATCGGATTCTTAACGTGATACAGGTGAGAATTTGGTTCAATTCGATATATCAGTGTGACTCCAAAACTTCACTTCGAGATACCGTTATGTAACGTTCGATTTACATAATGACCGATTTTCAAAACCATGATCCTAGTTTACCTTCCTAGGGAGAGATGCAACAACGCTAACTAAATTGAGATGCGTAATATGAGAACAAGCCTTTGCCTCATTCAAATAAGCCACTATCCTCTGCTGGTCCATCTCTATCTCCAGTATCTCCTCAGGCTATAAAGTTCCTCCCAAAGGATATTATCTTTACCTCATGCACTGGATCCTTGGATTTCTTAAGCAGGTTAGGATTATCCTCATAATTATTATCACGACCTCTTTTCTTCTCATTTGCCATGCTACAAGGGGATTTTGATTATTTTTTAGGTTTCTTCCCATCCCACCTACCTAGTCAATTATCATCGTCAATGAACTTCATTAGTTTGACTTTCCTAATGAGAATCTCTATCTCGTTCTTCAAGGCCACGCAATTGTCCATGTTGTGACCATGATCTTTGTGGAACTCGTAGTATTTGGTTTAATCTCTCCTGTTAAGAGAAGATTTCAACTTTCCTGGTCACTTTAAATCATTAATTCCAAAATCTCCTCGAGGATATGGTGTACCCCACAGTCAACGAGGTATATTCATTGAACATCCTTGGTCTATCAGCCTTTTTATTCTCCCTGAACTCCTTCTTCCCTTTTAAGCTTCTACTAATATCGTCTTTAGAATAGTTGGCCTCCTCCGCCTCCATAACTTCCTCAACATTCATAATCTTTCGATCCTCCGCTCACAGCTGAGACAATGTGCTCGATGGCTCCTTGTACAACTTTCAGAACAAATTTCTAGGTCGCAGTCCACTCATGAGTATTGCACTTGCTGCCTTCACTTCGTAGTCAATGACTTCAAGCTTTTTGATGTTAAATCGAGCAATTAACTCCCTCATTGTATTGTTCACTCTATAACAAACATACAATAAATATGCAAATCATTTTTATGGTCTTGAACCAAAACATAAATTATTGATGGTGAGATCAGTCACCTATCGAAAGTTGGTAATTAGACTCCTCAGTAACCCGTTATACCAAATTTGGGCCAAATATATAATCGTTTGAGAGAATGATCAGCAACATATCTCATCAGGGAGGGAATAAATATCAATGGCAACTTGGTATTAATATATATGCAAAATAGGATCTGATGTGCCATTGTACTTGTGAGTGATGGATGGTTTGAAATTTATTGGCATTGTATAGCTCATAATTGATGACGCGAAGGAGGATTTTTGTACTACTCTCTTAATTCTCACCCATTTTCATGATATTTAAGGAAAAATGGAGTATTACAGCCCAGAAAATAGACTAATAACAAAGTAATAGTAAGAAGGGGATCTACGGGATAAAATGTGATGGAAATCAATGAAACTGTGGAAAATCTTGACTAGTTGTCCTAGGATTGAAGATAAACTTTTGGTAGAAATCAACAAAAGGTTTGCTAATTATTTTTCACATACGACGCCATTTTGTTAATGCCTAACTAGTGCATGGATTTATGCCTTAGCTAAATACACTAACCTTTGATTTATAATAGATAAAGAGATGATAATTGCTTAAATTCTTATCTATAGTAGGTATAATAGAGTAATAATAGGAGAATATTAATAGAAACCATATTTACGTGGTTCAGCCCAAGTAGGTGACTACATCCATAAGCGTAATAATGGTTGTATTAGTGTTGGAGGGCAAAATCCATAGATGTATGTTAAATTACAAGCTCTCTCATTTACTCTAGAAAAAGACAGCATAACGGAACAAGCAACATAATAGTAAATATCTTCCTCCACCATGAAGGATTATATGACGTATTTATATGTGTTGTAAGAGCAAGAGAGAGAGAGAGAGAGTAGCGGGGTAAAAAGGAATGTAACGTGACAGGTGTCATGTCTTTAAGGATTAGGTAGGTTCACGTTTACACATTTTATGGGATAATGGGATGGAAACACGTTCCCCCTTAATAGTAAATGAATAATAAACCTTAATCCTTCATTCCTGTCTGCTTAGTACTGCTGACACCAATCCTACTACCTAATGTCCACTAATCCACTGTGTTAATTAATGTTGTCAACCGCTATACACTCCCCGTGACACTGGGACCGAGCAGAATATATTGGACAACTAGGTTCTAGTATGAGATGACCTCTTTCAGGTCTTAAAAAAACTCAACTATCGCATTATAATTGGTTTTTTTTATCACACCACATTTACGGTATAATAATGCGCTTGGCAACTTGTTTTTAAAATTATTTTCCAAAAATCTGTGTTTAAAACATGTTTAAGTTGTTTTCAAACCTCTTTATAGATTTTCATTTCCATTTTTCATCATCAAGCATAACCCACCACCATCCATCACTACCTACCCCAACCATTACCATCATTCGCCCTAATGACCCACCTCCAATCGCCACCCACCATCACCACCCACCACCACCACATGCCATACCCCCCCCCCCCAACCCCAACTGCCATCCACCTCAACTTATAACGACTAACCATCACCACCACATGCCCCAACCCACCACCACCTGCCTAATCCACCATCACCCACCCCAAACCATCGTCACCTACCACCACCACCACCCACCACCACCCGCCCTAACCCGTGTATATACATATATATATATATATATATATATACATATATATTTGTGTGTTGGGTGGTTTAATTTTTTAAAACTGATTTCAAATCAAGTTAACCAGATGCTTACTAATATTTAAAATCTTCACAAAACTCGTTCATAAAAGTATTCTAAACAACAATTTTTAAAATCAATTTTCATAAACATAAATCAAATAGGCCCTTATTACCTAAACTAATGCTAAAAATAACAATACTAATAATAGTACATTTCACCACATAAATATTAAGAGTTCACCAAATAATAATTGTAAAAAAACACCAATATTAAATTTTCACCTTAATTCAAAATATATACCTCATCGTGTTGTGTTTTGTAGTGCTTGATATTTATAGTGTTTGTATTTGAAAAATATATTTTTTTGTATCATTTTTGTATTAATTTTTAACACATGGCTAGCTCAAGAATTTTTTTCCTTGTTTTCTACACAAGAAATTATTTATTTATTTTTTAGTATTTAAGATGTATTTTAATTATAATATGATTAATCAACTTAAAATATAATTACTTGTCAAAGGGAAGCGCTGAAACTGTTGGGACGTGTTCATGTTAAGGTAAACAATTATGATTAATGTTGTGACATATTTTATTTCGGATTTGTTCATGTTAGGTAAAAAGATTGAGATTTTGTGTCGTGTTATGTTTTAATGTATGTTTTTTAACGTCTCTCTCTCTCTACACACACACGCACACACACACACAAAAACATTATCATGGCCCAATGAGATGTTACTACTGACGAGCACTGAAATGTTTGTATTACGTGTGAACTTACGGCTCAAGTGTAAGCCGGTCTCTCAAGTAATAAAACCCAATAAGTTGGTGTCGAATCCTCGGGGAATAGAATACTTACAATGAGAATAAGGATGATCACTAAATTCCAAACTTTGACTCGCAAAAGTAAACAAAAGGTGGTGAAATATTGTGTGAAGTGAATTACAACAACCGAGAAAATTGAAGCTAATGAAATCCCCCGTATTCTAGGATTTCTACAATAAATGTAAAATCCTTTGAACTAACTAATTAATTTAAGGAAAAGCATCAAGTCGATTCGAAGCACCAAATATGTTTGGGCGCTAACCCGCGTAGTAATTGGTCAACAAATTGATTTGCGCAATTGATACTTTAACAGACACGTATAATGCATCCTCAAATACTCGGGTTGCCCTTCAAAAATCAAGTCAAGATATCTACACGATCAATCCCGATTAATGTATTTCATGAATTGATTAGTTAATTACTACGAATTTTACATTTGAAGCTTGAAACCCTAGGTTGGGTTCATGTTTCCCAACCTACAAAGGAAATTAGTTAGCGATGATGATTAATTGTAAACAACTTACACTAAGCATGAAGGAATTCATAATTTAAATATGAAGAAAGGAAGAGTTGAATTATAAATACCAAATGAGATGAATCCAAAGTTCATGAACAATGAAATGCCAACAAAGTAAGAATGACATAAAATTGAATGACAATGATCTTTATATTGAAATGCAAATGTTAAAATTACTAAGATAGAGTAAATACAACAATAAGAGAGTAAGTACAAGACTAATTGAAGAAGAAGTTTATTGAAAAATGATCATAAAGCCCTATCTAAAGGCCCCAAAATGGCCAAAAGGCTAGGTCAAACCACTAACCCACTAAGATACAAAATAGGAAAAGAGAGAAAAATTAATTAAAGTGGAAACGATTAAGTAAGTTAATTAGTAAAATAACATATGAACCAAAGGGAGGGAGTACTTGAGATAGAGTAGGGTGATAGAAAGATTTGTTACATGTCTAGTTAAGTGGGGTAGTATAACTAGTTGAGTTAGGAGGTAAGCTTTAGGTGTGCACAATAGTTGAGGGGTGAGTAATATCTCAAGAGAGTATAACACCAGCTTAAATATGAAAAGTGCTAATGAATATTTAATTGTTTCATATTAATTACTTGCTAAATATTTTGAAAAGTTTGGGCTCTGACCTGTGTCAAAAATATTTTTCAAAACATTTTAGGTGTCCATCCACAGCCAAGCTTGTGGACTCATTTTAGGAATGCATAGCTGCAACATTTGTGGAGGATTGCAGAATTTTATGTAGACGCTTCAGTTATTCATTCCTAAATTTTAATTTTGATTTAGTACTTCATTTGGGCATGTTTCCCCATCAGTTGATACACTTTTAGTTTCATTTATGAGATGATGTAATTAGATGCAGTTTTATTTCTGTAGAATTATGGTTTGGATTTTGTTTGGAACCGATAGTTTATTCGGTATTCATTTTTTATCTATTTATAATATGATGATTCAGACTCTTATATTTGTGTGGATGAGTTGAGATATTTCTATTTTCTGCATGCTATTTCGTTAATGAAAGATAAATTTGGCACTGACTTAATTTAACATAAGTGGTTAGGAATTTAAAAAGGTTTTCGACAGTGATGATAAGAATGAAGGAAATGAGATTTCTATTTATTTTGATAAAGGGATGATCACCCAGGATTAAAATAGGCAGGGTATCACCAATTGTATTAGAGCATTAGTTTCTATTGTCATTAGGATCTGTAATGACTTACTACATTTTTAGCGTTGTTTCTCCTTGATATACAACCCTATGCTTAGGACTGTTGATTCATATTGTGACTTACATTATCCTTATATTAAGTATAGTTTATGCGAATCATATACGAGTTCAGTCGGGCTTCATACATTGAGCAATATAGGATGGCCAATGAGGGTCGTTAAGCAGACTACAGGAGGAAAGGCTCAGCTGAAGTCATGAAGGATTATGGGAACAGTGACCGCGATAGAAGTCACCTCTATTATAATGCTAGAAATTGATGTTAGGATAACCACTATGGCACAATAGTTTTTCCCCAATACCACCATAACAAATTGTGGCACAAATTCAGACTCACCCAGTACAGTCGATAAGGGAGAGAGTCAAAGAGGTTTTTCTGAAAGGCCATTTGCAAGAGTTCAGGAAAGTGTGAAAGTTTGATTGGACAATAGAAGGGGATCATCCAAAGGAAATTACGTATGGTGGATTACAGTGACATTTATGATTAAAAATTTTAGACAAAATTTTTATCTTATAGGAGCATTATTGTAGTGATGGGAGTCAGTCACCAAATCCAAGGAGAGATACCAAGAATATTGAGGAATTTAGGGTGTAGTTTGATCATAAATCTTTTCATCAGCTATCTTAATAGAGAGGGAAAGGAAATTTTAGTACTTATTGCAAGAAGGCCAGACAGTGGCTGAACAGGAGGGAGAATTTACTTATTTAGCGAACTTTATACCAGAAGAGGGGGTCTTTAGAGGTTATTGTGGACTCATGGGTAGAATACACCATCATTCAAGGAAAAATACGGATAGGGCGATTGATGGTGACGTCGTCAATGTCATACTTTTGTACGGGAAATATAAATGCTTCCATGTGAAGGGATCTAAGAGATTGGAGAGTCTAGTAAATAGAACAAGAAGTAATGTAATTGGTGATAGTGAGTCATAACAGGGGGATACACACTAGGAACCCATTTAAATGATTCAGATAAAATAAATTCCTACTAAGTCATGCTAGATTCAGTCAGGATCATCAGGTCCATTAATTTTTTCCACAGGGCTAGTAGAGCCAAAGGAACAACATGTGTATCAATCGGGGCAAAGACTACCATGTCCAAAAGGAGGACAACCCCGACATAGACAATGGGACCATAGACAGGGGGATGACACATAGAGGTGTTCTGTGTGTGGAGAGTAAGGCCACCTAATTTTAACTTATCCGCAGCGAGGATATAAGAGGGGTGCCCAACAGGGGCAATAGTTATAAAAGTTTTTGGTTCCATTTGGACTAGAGTGTTATGTCCAGGAACCATTTGAACCGCCAGTGCTATTGGTAATTGAAAGTATGAGTTTTATCCTAGGGTGAATGGGGTCTGCTTTGTATGACACGAGGAAGTCATAGTATTTTGTTAGCACTAGAATCACACATGAGAATGCTTTAGTGGGTGTATCGTTAGTGTTACTATTGCATTTATATAGTTACCGTTGAGTAGCGAGGCTCTCTTTGGTTCCATTTGCAGGGGAGCGACTGTGGACACTAAGAGGATATATTTTAATGGGTTATATCATTTTGATAGATAAAATTCGAGTGTGATAATATCCTGGGTATGCACGGGTTAGCAATGGTTTGAGCGATGGTGGGCTGTTACAAAAAGGCTTGTAAGGACATTTTTCACATGTCCGAAATGTTTCATTTATTTATGTCGTACGCCGCTACATTTGGCACGTCTCCTCACGGTCTCACATGACGGCCTCTATCCGAATTCTGGGAATCAAGCATGCATTATCTCCACTAATATGTCCCACATCTGCCTCAATGACTTCACGTTCCAAGATTTTAGGGACTTAATGCAAGTGGTACGCAAGGGAAGTCAAAACAGTGAAAAAAGGCACAATAGGAGAGTTCAAGGGCATTTTTGTAATTTCACATCCATAGTTCGGAGGTCTGGTCAACTAGAAATTTGAAGAGCTCGCAGCAACGAAGATACTGGAAAAAACGGCACCTCAATCCGAGCTACGGTGAAGGAGTTATGACCTTTTGAAGATAGAGAAAATTCCTTAAAGAATGCTGTTTTTTTTGTACGCTGGATAGAATTTTAGAGTTTTAAGAATGTGGGACTCTTCATATTTTTTCCTATAAATACCAACTTCGGGGGAGTTGTTTTGCAAGACTTTAGGAGACGAATTTGAGAGTCCAAATACATCTAGTCTTCATATTTTTGAGTCCCAAGACTCATGGTTTGATTCACACATCCTTGCCAATCCTTTGTGAATCCTTTTGCAACCCAAGAACACAACTTTGGTTTGTTCAACCCTTGTGGAGGAGACCGTTCTTCTTCTTCATTGCAGCCCTACTGGAAAGGGATAATTCCATCCGCGACTACAGAATCCGATACCCGAGGGTAATTCTTAGTCAACTTGTATTTTCATTGTAATCCGATTGTAAGCCGTTTTCTTACAAATTATAGTGAAAATAAATGGTTTTGCCCCTGAGGGGGATTTTTCCTTAATTGCATGTGTTTGAATGTTCTTGCGTAGATTATCTATTTATTCAATCACATACTGCTGCATGTTTAGGGTTTGTTTGTGTTAAAAGGGTTTTATATATGGTTTGATCATTTGAACGCGAGCACACACGTTTCTCAAATTGGTATCAGAGCAGGTTACGCTAATCTATCGCGTATTCCTTTTTTTTTTTCGCAAAATTTTTCTAAGATATCAATTTTCTAAAAAAATTGATTTTTGAAAAAGTGCGTGTTCAAATAGAGAAGTCATATTATAAAATGCCTATTTTTGACGGGTCAAATTATGCTTATTGGAAAACCCGTATGAGGTCAGCTTTAAAAGCCATTAATGAACGTGTCTGGATTTTGGTTGAACGAGGGTGGAATCCTCCCACCGTGACTGTTGATAATGTGACCAACTTGAAACCTGACATTTCTTGGTCTGATGAAGAAATTAAATGGTCATCTTTTAATTCTAAGGGTCTAAGTGCTATTTCTGGGTCTATCACACCTGATGAGTTCAAACGCATAATGACGTGTACCACCTCAAAAGAGGCATGGGATGTTTTACAACTCACCCATGAAGGAATTAATGCTGTGAAAGAGTCTAAGTTGCAAAACTTGACAACTCAATTTGAAACAATCACCATGCATGATTCTGAATGCTTTGATGAATTTTATGCTAGACTTTCTGACATTGTGAATACTAGTTTTAATCTTGGTGAACATATTCCGAATGCTAGAGTTGTTAAAAAGATTCTTCGTTCTTTGCCTAAGCGTTTTATCCCTAAAGTCACTGTGCTAAATTCTATGGGTAATTTAAATACGCTAAAATTGGAAGAACTTGTAGGAGATTTGCAAACTTATGAAATTGATATGTTCCCTAAAAATTCTAAATCTAAAGATAAGGGAATTGCTCTTAAAGCCCAAGAGAGAAGGAGTGAGGGGTCAGCTAGAAAGAGGGTAGAGTCATCTAGAAAGAGAGAGACCGACACGTCAGATTCTGAGTGCGATTTTGACTTAGATGATTTGGCTCTTTTCGCAAAAAATTTCAAGAGGATTCTCAAATTTAAGAAAAATGGCAATTTTAAAGATAAAAAGAAATTTGAGAAAAATAAGTTTGAAAAGAAAAATGAAAAAGTTTCCAAAAATCCTTCTCTGAAAGAAAGTGAGAGATGTTTTGAGTGTGATGGTAGGGGTCATAGAGCTTTTGAGTGTGCCAATCGTCTGAATAGAGAGAAAGGGAAAGCTGTCCTTAATGCTACCCTTAGTGACGACAGTGAGGTCGAGACGGTGGATTCTGGAGATGAGTCACCGCATGAGTGTAACTTCACCGCATTCATGGCCAGCCAAGTGAGCACTCCTATTTCTCCTCACGACGATGAGGATGATGCTTTACAGGGACACCTCGACAGTGAGATCGATGTGAGTGAGGGGGAGGATGACACAAGTGAGAGCGAGAGTGATATACAACGCGCCTACGCTGAGTTATATTCTGAGTCTTTTAAAACTAAAAAGCGTAACAAAGCGTTAGTTCTTAAGATCACTTGCCTAGAGGAAGATTTAAGGAAAGCGAGAGAAAGAGAGTTCTCCACCTGCACCGCCCTGAGAGAGAGAGAATCTACCTGTGTCGAGAATGAGAATTTGTTTAGAGAGAGAGAGAGTACTCTAGAGAAAGAGAGAGGGGACTTGATCAAGCAAGTGGCTAGTCTTACGAGTCAGCTTCATTCCTCCGTGGAGACTCGGAAGAAACTTGAAGCCCTTGTTGCCCAGCTGACTCATGATCTTGAGAAAGCACGGGAAGTCAAGGTACAAATCGAGGACAGATCTGGGAAGATGGGAAAGATGCTCCTCGGCCCCGCTTTAGGTTTTGGTGATCGTCAAGGAATTGGATATGATGGTGCCTCCACGTCCCAAATTGCACCTGGAACAGTTCCTGAGTTTACTACAACTCCTTATGGTCACCGTAAAAAACCTCGAAGGAGAGTTCGACCAAGAAAAGCAAACCAAGGTCCGCCTTTGACTGAGCTCTTTTGTACTTATTGCAAAAGAAAAGGCCACCTTAGGGAAACTTGCTATAGCATGGGTCGGACACGACGTACTACTGCTCCACCACGACATACTGATGAGTTTTCTAGTCTGAGAGAGCGAGTTGAGTTCTTAGCTGCCACGACTCAGAGTTTGATGAAAGAATTCCGATGGATGTCTTCGCCGTTAGTGAATGCTTCTTACATTCCAGCTAAAACCAACAAAGGCAAACAAAAGGTCATCTCTGCTTGGGTGCCTAAGAAAGATAAAAAGGCCTTTGTTGTTCATGTTGCTCTCAAAGCACATAATACCTCACAGTGGTATTTTGATAGTGGGTGCTCCAGACACATGACAGGTGATGCCTCATTTTTTACTACTCTTGAGGATTATCAAGATGGTAGAGTCACCTTTGGAGATGGGAGTAAGTCTAGCATTATAGGACGAGGTACTATCGAGTTACCTGGTTTTCCTAAGCTAGAAAATGTTTTGTACGTCAAAGATTTGAAAGCAAACCTTCTAAGCATTAGCCAGCTGTGCGACACTGACCTTGCAGTAAAGTTTGACCGGGACGCGTGTAAAGTCTACAATCAAACCGGTAAACTATTGATGCAAGGGGTGAGGACCGAGGATAATTGCTATGGGACTGAGCCCATATCCTCACTTGTTTGCAACAGCGCCAGGATCACTCCTATGGATCTGTGGCACCAACGTCTAGGTCACGTGAACGTTAGAGATCTTAATCGTTTAGCTAAAAAGGACCTAGTACGTGGCTTAACATCTCTTGGAAAGTCAACTTCGACCGTTTATGGACCCTGTCAGTTGGGAAAACAAATTCGTAGTCCTCATAGGAAGTTGCATTCCATTACCACCTCTCGTGTTCTGGAGTTGATTCACATGGATCTTATGGGTCCCACTCGTACTGAGAGTCTAGGTGGTAAGAGGTACATCCTCGTGATGGTAGATGATTTCTCCAGATACTCCATTGTAGGTTTTCTGAGAGAGAAATCCGATGCTGTAGATTTCTTAACGACCAAGTGCCGTGTCCTGCAAAATCAACACGGTGTCACTTTTAACAGAATACGTAGTGACAACGGCACTGAATTCAAGGAAGCAAAGGTTGATTTGTACTGTGATAGCGTTGGGATCAAACATGAGTTTTCTGCTGTGAGAACTCCTCAGAAAAATGGGATTGTTGAGAGAAAGAATAGAACGATCCAAGAGATGGCTAGATCTATGCTTCTAGGTCGTAAAGTTTCTAGGAGATTTTGGGCAGAGGCAGTGTCTACTACATGCCACACGGTGAATAGGGTGTATCTGCGTCCACACACACTTCACACTCCTTATGAGTTGTGGACTGGCAAGAAGCCCAACCTGGCATATTTTCGTGTCTTTGGGAGTAAATGCTACATCCTACGGGATAAAGAGCAATTAGGAAAGTTTGACTCCCGAAGAGCATACCAAGTTTTTAACCTGAAGAGCTCTAAGATTATGGAATCAATAAACGTCACCGTGCAAGATGACGAACCTCCGACGGTTATTGATCCTAACCTTCAGTGTGAGGATGAGGATTGTTCTGACAGTGATTTACATGTTCCTCTCTCACACTCTGTGGACCCTACTCCTGTGTTAGGGGACACACCTGCTTGGGTTCGCAAGAGTCATGACCCTTCTGCCATTGTTGGTGATCCCACTCTAGGGGTCAAGACTCGTGCTCAGCTAGAGAACGTTGTTAGCCATCTTTGCTACACGTCCAAAGTCGAGCCCAGGAACCATAAAGAAGCACTCAAGGATGAACACTGGATATCTTCTATGCAGGATGAGTTGCTTTAGTTTAAAAAGAATGATGTCTGGGAACTTGTCCCCCGACCTAGTGAGATTAATGTGATAGGTACCCGGTGGAATTTTAAGAACAAAATGGATGAAAATGGTACCATAATCCGAAATAAGGCTAGGTTGGTCGCTCAAGGCTACACACAGATAGAGGGTGTAGACTTTGGGGAGACATTTGCTCCTGTTGCGAGGCTTGAGTCCGTCCGTCTTCTGCTCGCCATCGCATGTCATCTGCGCTTCAAGGTGTATCAGATGGATGTCAAGAGTGCCTTTTTGAATGGCATTCTACAGGAGGAGGTTTATGTGGAACAACCAAAAGGGTTTGAAGACCCTCAGCACCCTGAGCACGTCTACTATCTGAGGAAAGCCTTGTATGGTTTGAAGCAAGCACCCCGTGCTTGGTACGAGAGGCTTACTTCTTATCTCTTAGCTCGTGGCTTCAAGAGAGGGGGAGTAGATATGACGTTGTTTGTCAGGAGAGATGACGGTGCTATTTTGGTTGCCCAGGTCTATGTGGACGATATAGTCTTTGGATCCACATGCTCCCAGCATGCTCACCACTTTGAGGAGGAGATGAAAAGTGAGTTTGAGATGAGCATGGTTGGTGAGCTTACATTCTTCCTTGGTCTCCAGGTTCGTCAGCTAGAGGATGGGATGTTCATCTCCCAATCCAAGTATGCTAGAGACCTAGTGAAGAAATTTGGTTTAGACTCCGCTAATCATGCACGTACACCTATGAGTACCACTACCAAGCTTAGTAAGGACACTTCAGGCAAGGACGTAGAGCAAACCTTATATCGGAGTATGATAGGTAGTCTCCTCTACTTGACTGCCAGTCGTCCCGACATCGCCTTTAGTGTTGGAGTCTGTGCGCGTTATCAGGCATCCCCAAAAGAGTCACATTTACTTGCTCTAAAACGTATTATTAAATACGTAAGTGGGACTCTCTCATACGGGATTTGGTATTCCTTTGATAACGATGACCGTCTGTCCGCCTACTCGGATGCCGATTGGGCTGGGGATGTAGATGGATGTAGGAGCACTTCTGGTGGGTGTTTCTATTTTGGTTCTGCTCTTGTCTCCTGGCTGAGCAAGAAGCAAAATTCCATCTCTTTGTCCACTGCGGAGGCTGAGTACATAGCCGCCGGGAGTTGTTGCACACAACTCTTGTGGATGAAGCAAATGCTGGAGGATTATGGGATATCACAGGACACCATGACCATTTCCTGTGATAACACGAGCGCGATACACATATCCCGCAATCCAGTTCAGCATTCGCGCACAAAACACATCAGGATACGTGAGCACTTTATTCGTCAGTTAGTTGAAGAGAAAGTTGTATCCCTGAGTTTTGTTCCTACCGACCGTCAGTTAGCCGATATTTTCATGAAACCTTTAGATGCCCTTAGATTTGAGAGTCTTAGGAAATCTTTAGGGATTTGCACAATTGACTAAGGGGTTGGTCTATGTCTAGAATATGATGCTTCTTCATGTTCATATCATATGCTTCCTATTGCTAGTCTGTTTTATATGTACCATTACTTTGTTGTACAACTTTGTTTTATTCCTTCTTCTTTTTATATTTCTTTTGAAAAAAAATACAAAAAGATTTTCCTTTAAGAAAAATTTTGAGAAAAGCACAAAAAGATTTTATTTCTCTAAATTTTTGAAAAAATCCAAAAAGATTTTTGTATTTTTCTTCTTTTATGGATGAGCATGTAAGATAGCCAAGTCACAACTTCATTCCATTTATCCATGTGACTGTTTGATAGAGATTTGAGAGGCTACATCATTTCATCCATGTGCTTTACATTGATTGGAGTCTTTGAGATGTAATTAGTGATATCTTCCTACATGTTTGACTCCTATATCCTTTATTGCACACATGCACGGCTATATTTGATTATTGCACTTGTCTATCTCATGTTGGCTTGCGTGTTTTCATCTCAATCATGTCTATACAATGTACAATATGCGATAAAACTTGACAAGATTGGAATGCATGTAAAAACCGTTTTGGTGAGACTGTGTGTTTTTGTATAACGGGGAGGGGCTGTGAAAGGTAATCATCTATCCTTTGCGCAAAATCCACCGTTAAAAAGGACCTAAAAAATGGAGGAATTTTAATATCCGAGGTCCAAAGAGGTTAAAAGAGCCCGAAAAAATTTAAAGGCAATAAAAAGCAATTCATGCCAAATATGGGCCACTTAGGTTTCACCATCAATTCTCCAAAGTTTGAGAATTTAGAATGCCTCTATTCAATACAATATCTGACGGAGTTTGGTTGGAGAATATAAACGGGTTTGCACTTCCTTGAAAGTCCTGAAAAAGCATAAAATCATTTTGGACGTTATTGGTGTGAAAATCATTTTGAGCTTTGATTTGTTGATTTGATTGAGTCAATATCTTATGCTGTCACTCTTTTACACCAAAGGAAGCATTTGAGTTCATTTGCTAGGAATATCCAATATTCATCGTGCACATATGTCATGTTTGTATGCATTGATTTTCCTATCGAATTTGATCACACCACTTCATTTACGCTATCATTGACTTGGTTGCTTTCTGTTTATTCATGGTGTGTTTTTATCCTAGTGACACCCCGCACTTGCTTATTTGATTTATTTCTCTAATTTGTCCATTTGGGGACATCATAAAAAGGGGGAGAAAGAATTATCATATTATGGGGGAGTTTGAATTCTGGGGGAGTTTTTGTTGCTTATGTTTTTATCATATATTGATATCCATGTTATCTCATTTCAAACTCGATATGTCACGTGGTATTCGCTTTGTCTCATGTGTGTAGGTATGGAGATTGCAGATCTATATGTTGCACACCCTGATGAGAAAAGTTTTGAGATTCCTGAAGAATTAAAGAACAAACGATGAAGACTATTCATTTGTACCTTTTTCAGTTTTGGGTTCATGGGAGGGTAGATTTGTATAGGCAATTTCATATTTGATAATTCGGATTTTTTATGTATGTATCGGCATAGACATAGGCCTCTATCTGAATTCCGAGAATCAAGCATGCATTATCTCCACTAATATGTCCCACATCTGCCTTAATGACTTCACGTTCCAAGATTTTAGGGACTTAATGCAAGTGGTAGGCAAGGGAAGTCAAAACAGTGAAAAAAGGCACAATAGGAGAGTTCAAGGGCATTTTTGTAATTTCACATCCATAGTTCGGAGGTCTGGTCAACTAGAAATTTGAAGAGCTCGCCGCAACGAAGATACTGGAAAAAACGGCACCTCAATCCGAGCTACGGTGAAGGAGTTATGACCTTTTGAAGATAGAGAAAATTCCTTAAAGAATGCTATTTTTTTTGTACGCTGGATAGAATTTTAGAGTTTTAAGAATGTGGGACTCTTCATATTTTTTCCTATAAATACCAACTTCGGGGGAGTTGTTTTGCAAGACTTTAGGAGACGAATTTGAGAGTCCAAATACATCTAGTCTTCATATTTTTGAGTCCCAAAACTCATGGTTTGATTCACACATCCTTGCCAATCCTTTGTGAATCCTTTTGCAACCCAAGAACACAACTTTGGTTTGTTCAACCCTTGTGGAGGAGACCGTTCTTCTTCTTCATTGCAGCCCTACTGGAAAGGGATAATTCCAGCCGCGACTACAGAATCCGATACCCGAGGGTAATTCTTAGTTAACTTGTATTTTCATTGTAATCCGATTGTAAGCCGTTTTCTTACAAATTATAGTGAAAATAAATGGTTTTTCCCCTGAGGGGGATTTTTCCTTAATTGCATGTGTTTGAATGTTCTTGCGTAGATTATCTATTTATTCAATCACATACTGCTGCATGTTTAGGGTTTGTTTGTGTTAAAAGGGTTTTATATATGGTTTGATCATTTGAACGCGAGCACACACGTTTCTCAAGGCTATTGTGTTCGTTGTTCCAGTGTAAGATGTGTTTTTTGGATTATCTCACCAGAAATAGGGTCGAGTTTGCATCTATATTATATTATGAATGAGACTTCGAAGAGTATAGTTATCTCATTCTATTTGATCCCAGTGGGTAGGGACTTTAATGATGTGATTCAAGGTATATTAGGTTTTCTATTGAGCGACAAGATTTAGCTCGCTGTTGATTTAGCAATGAGTTCTTAATGATAGTGAGAGAGTCATATCATATGACTACTTTAGTGATGTGGGAGTGTACGAGTAGACTTATATGTCTGGGGACAGGATTTTGGGTATACTGGTTATATGCTTTGGTCCTAAAGAACTCGATGGCTAATTCTAAGTGATAATACGTAAGGGGTGTTCCTTATTTGAGTTTTGTTTGCGGGATGTTCTACGCATGAAGCATTACAAATTTCGATAGTGGAGAGATATTATTATATACTAGGGCAATAGTTTTGAAGGTTAATCGTCGAATGTGTAAGAAAAATACTTTGAGTTGAGAGCGCTTATACTATATACGGCCAGTGGAGTCGGTAAGTGTTGTGGAGAAATAACTAGGGAACTTTTGTACCACTAGTTAATAAGTGGGACAGTCTCGAGGAGAAATAAGTCATGACTAGTATGGAAGCTAAGTACAACCTTACTGTATAGCCATGCCCATATGTGGGGCCGAGCTTGTGATAAGAATGTTACGTATGAGATGTTAATGATGATTGTTCAAGAGTGCACGGGATATAGGGTGTATGGGTAGCCTAAATAGTTTGATTTTCATAATCATCCTAGATAAGGGGGTGTGGAAATAAATGTGTTTAATGTATGCTTATGGGGCAGTTAAAAACATAAGTGGAATGATATGATGTATTAAACACCATTTGAGAAAAAAGTTCGACTATCTGTATATCAAGGAGACTATCATAACCGATGTGAGTTAAAAGGCAGTAGAGAAATATGTGAAAGATACCTCTTGATAAGGGAGGACCCGACAAAATTTTATAAATTAGAGTGGAGTCTTACTTAGTTAAATGCCTATAGTAGTTTACGCATATATAAGATGTCGATTTCTACCAGACAAAAGAGTGCCTAGGAAGTGCATGATTTGGGAACAAACTCAAGGGCACTAATTTTTGGTATATCCTAAAAAAGGGGAGTAAGATGTTCCACGTGTTGTCAAATGTTGAGCATGAGGATTGGTTTTGAGTAAGACACAGTGAAGTTGTCTCCAGATGCACCACTCATGGATGGAAAAGGTTGGTCCGTGGTTACCTACCGACCCTGATTTTGTAATAGATTGATGATTCAAGTAATGGAATGGATACACAAACTTATAAAATTGATATCTGGGTTATCAAAATTGTGAAGAGGCCAGGATTTTCTTCAAGTTGTCGAATGGATTGACCAAAACAGAATAGTTGTTATTAATTTGGGATGAATTATACTATGGGGCAATATTCCCAGCATTTCACTAGAGAGAAGAAATGAACGGGCACAAGGTGACGCTTAATGTTATTGTGAACTAAGACAAGACTCTTGAGTCCCACCTCTGATATGGAGTGTCAGGAGGCGATGGGGGTGGAGTTGTATTTTGAGCTAGTAGTGTCACCCATAGGCCGATGGATAGGCAAGATGTGTGACTAAAATATGGGAGAATGCAATAAATGGGAGTATTAATTACAACTGATAGATCTTTATGTGATGACTCTAGAATAATGTTATTTGTAAAGTGCCTTCTGAGGCTTCATATGGTGATCTTATCATCCACCTTTGGTTAGTTAGAGGTGGGGAATAACAAGCACTTAGACCCAAAGTGATTCACAGTTCGTTAGCAAGGAGTCAATTTACATCATTTTCATATGGTCCTGGAACGTAGAGAGAATATGTCCCCACGAATCAAAATTTTGAAGTCTGACAATAAGTGGTCATGGATTTTTGCGGGCATGTACCATGAAGGGAGTTACGTGTTTGGCAATAAGGGAAATTGACACGTATAGAAGTGGGGCCTTTTCTAACACTGAGATAATAGAGCTAGTGGAGTATAGGCTCATCTTTTGAGGCGTTACTAGCTGATTCACAATAGTTTTTACGTGACATTGTATAAGCAAGACCTTAAGCTTAAGGGTATATATCGGTATGCAAGTGCTTGAATCGACTTATCGCTAATCTTTGGTTGTAGTGAGTAGGCCTTAAGTCAAAATGGTCCCATTGTCGCGTGTATAGTGGAAACACAAAATTATTATTACGAGTTAACTTTGAATACATTCAGATGAATTGAGTGTAAGGATCCAAAGTTTTTAGTAGCGGGCATATCCGAATTTTGAGGACGAAATATTTTTTAAGGGGGAGTATATGTAACACTCTGTATTTCTAAGCATTTAAATCTAATTAATTATGTTGTTTTTAAATTACATGTGTGCCGTAGTTTAATTGAATTAAATATTATGTGTCTATTAAGATATTTATCGGGAGAGATAATGATTAATATTTACGGAACAAAATTGCCAAGTGAGTAGTAAATAATTATTATACGTCATAGCGAGTGATACCGACGTGACTGTGTTATATCTCAACAGGGAGTCGCGTGTAAACTATATGAGATCGAGATATGAAATTTCTGTAGGGAGACCTAGATGGCGATTTCGAGGTCATGGTTGGTTTCGGATGGGTTGAGATAGTCAAAATAGAGTACTCGGGGGTAGTAATTGGGTCATGGGGCCTTTTTAGACATAACTAATCCCACACAGGGGTATTTAGGTCATTTAGCCTTGGCCCGTTAGCCTAATTTCAGGATTGAGATTGTAAACCTTGGTCTAAGGGTTTGAGGCATCAACAATTTATAATCTAAACCCTGAAAATTGAAAGAAAAGAGAAGAAAGAAAGAGGAGAGCTTTAGGATCCAAATTCAAAGAGGAATTAGGTGTGCTATCATCAATTCAACTTTTACAATGCGTAATTGGACCCTACAAACCTAGAAAGGCAAGTTATTAACTTGCTTTCAATTTAAATTGTAGAAAATCATGTTCATATCATGGTAGGTGTAGGACCAAAGTTGATTTAAGGAGGGTTCTCACATGAAAAAGGGAAGTTTGGGTGAAACTAGTCTCCTTTGTTTAATTGGATGAAAATTTTATGTTGTAGGAAAATTATAATTATTGAAAATCGAATCTTGTAGAGATATATTGGCTTGTTATACTCAATTTGGATTGTGGGGAATTAAATCTAGGGTTATACTTAATGGAACATAAATGCACACACATATTACGTAATGTATGTAAAAATCAATGCCCAAAAAAATATTATTTGCAAAATTGAATAGATAATCAGGCGTCCAAATATAGATGCATATACAATAATATAATATTTATACATATAGATTAAGACACTTTAATGTCTTCCTAATCAAACATCATATAAACATTAATGTCAAAACGTTAATTTATAATTATACTAGGACCTTCGGTAACCAAATATAGATCATACACAATAATTTAATTTACCAAAAATATTATTGTCAAACCCCTAATCATAATCTAATATTCAAAACTTTATATTGAACCTTTTGTCCAATACCAAACAATACATAACATGAATATTATAACAACTATTCAATGATAAAAAATATATATGTAGTGATTTATACCATAAAATAAGAAACAAATTATTTATTTATCAAAAATGAAAGATTTTGAGTTATCACTATAGTAACATAAACAATCTCTTCAGGATCACTCGCTAATTCGGGGAATCATAAACTCAATATTTAGGCGAAAGTTATTAACGTTGATATTATTACCAAATGACAAAAACACATTTTTAGGGGTCTAAACGAAGTCAAATCTCCGAGATAGGGTGGTGCCCATTGTATATAATGGGTTTTATTTTTTTGATGTTCTCAGATGACCATGTGAATTTCGTAAAATTCCGATCCAAGAAAAAAAATCTTTCGCTGATAATGTCCCACAAAAAAATCATTATATCATCATTTTTTGTCAGAATTCTTTCTATAAGAAAAATATATTAATGAACAATCATGAGATCAGAAACCTATGCTCTCATACCACATGTAAACATAATCAAAAGAACAAGTAATTAATAGTTTTATATGAATTTATAAATTTAACATAAGAATATCCAATTATATATGTTATTTGTTCTTTAATCATAGAAAACATTATGTATTATAACATTAGGATCTTAGATCAACGTGATTATCACATATATTCATTATGCAGAACATAAGAAGATATTATAACCACATACCTCCATCATGTCAAAAGATTGACAGATCAGTCGACCTCAATGATGTTCGATCGTGCTGATATTTGGATTACGGCTTTATCTTGTCTTTGACAAAACCGTGTTCCAGTTTCAACTCATTCCAAAGGTTAGATCTTCCTCTCTCGTCAAAACACTATTCCAAAATTAACTCTCATTGAGAATTTATATTTCGCTCCCTTTCCTATAATTTCATTATGTTGTCCTTTTGTGTGTCTGAATGATGAAAAATCAGTCACTCATTTATAGGTAGAGAAATGACCTAAATATCCAACAGTCACTTAATCTCAATCGCCCATCAAGGTAGATACCTAAGAGTCTTATTGACTCTTAGTATTTGGAGTACCCTTTTATTAACCAAAGTGACTCTTAGTATTAATATAATTATGGAGCAGATTATGGAGAATTATTATTTAAAATAATTCTAACACCTCAAGGAGGAAGAAAGAGAGAGGTAAGTCATTTTTGAGAGTGTGAATGTCCTGACACATTTCTGTATTGCGTGTATACTGGTACATCAAAATAAAATGGTTTTCAGTTAAAGTAGTGCGAGCTGAGGAGTGAACTAAGGAGTAAAAAGGGAATCTATTTTTGAACATTTCTTTAATTGAATCAATCCTTCAGTTCGTACTTAAACAAACTTCTTTAAGCGTGAATACATTAAAACATGAGTGCCACTGTAATATGATGTCACGTGACATCATATTTCACTACCAAACATAACCCCCCAGCTTTGAATATCAATCGATCGATAGTCGAGACAAAAAGTCCTCCCTCCTGATATATATATATATATACACTCAGTCTTTTCAACATACCTCCTAGTACTTATGAACATTCCGATTTTTTAAAATAGTAAAAAAATAATTTTGAGATGATAAGTTTTATCTGAGTTCATGATATTTCAGTGTGCATCTGTAAAAAAATCAACGAAAAATAACGTTTTTTATTATTTTTAAAAAATAGGTCAAAAAACTAAACTGTCAATTTTTTTTACCTATTTTTTAAAAATGATAAAACACATTATTTTGAGCTGAATATTTTTAGAGGGTCATACTGAAATATCATGAATCCATTGTAATACCCTGTATTCTTATGCATATTTATCTTATTATGAAATTATGGAAATTGGGATTAATTAACTTAAGGGAGAAAATTTAATTTATAACTAATCAAATTTTAAGGGTAATAATTACTAGCGTGACGAGAGTTAGTAGTTATCGAAAATAATTTTGTTGAAATCATGTTGAGTAATAACTATGTTAAACATTACGTAGTGAGTAACGTAATATCATTTCAGAAATAATAATATGGCCGGGGACGAGACAAACGACAGTTAAGATATTATTATTTGGGACGCGCATATGAGTCGCGTCACTATTATATATTTGGGAGTTAAAAAGATAAATTATTTTTATATAAATCGAATGACTATTTTGAGTGCGCCAGTGTGTCCGGAAGGGTCAAAATAGTCAGAAAATACTACTTGGGTGTTTTAATTGGAGTCCGGGACATTTTAGCCCAAAATGTCACCTCGGAGGGGTATTTTAGTCTTTTGGGATTTTTGAGTAATTAAATGGACGGAAATAGGATTAAAATAGGAGCATTGAGGGTTAGTGGTCTATCAGTTGCAACCTATGTGAGAAAGAGAGAGAAAGAGAGGGAGAACTAAGAAGGAAGGAGACCTATTGGAGAACAAAGCCAAAAGTTGGAGATTTCTCACAAATAGTTACATCAAAGTGTAGATCACGACGAGAGGATCAACTACAAATAAAATTCAATTAGAGAATCAGAAATTCATCCCAAGGCAAGTGTTTATCTTGCTTCTCTTTTAGCAAATATTGTTCCTGTTGATTTAGATTAGATGATATAAACTTGTTGCAATGAAAACTTTGGTTTAATTAGATTGATTTGTAAAGAAACCTTATGAATTGGAGATAGGTTTGCATTTAGAGGATATTCCCATCTTATACCTGTTAAAATATGTTGAAATCACGAAATTAATTGGGAGTTTTGAAGGTTAAAAATTTTGGTTTCACATTTGAGAGATTTATTAGGAATTGAAGAAATTGCTAAATTCCATTTGAGTATGAAAGGATTAGACCTTTAATTTGTATTAGAAAGTATCTTAGTATAATTTTGAATAGGTTAAGAACATTAAATTAGAGTTGGGTTGAGTTTTGGATTCATATTGAAGATTGAAAGTTGGAAAAATCGAATTTGGAAAAGAACAAGGATATGCCCGGATTTCTCGTTCGAAGTCTGCCCATGTCGTTCGAAGGAGACTTCCAACGAGAATTCCAACGACCCTTCTAACGAAATGATGGAGTTCATTCAAAGTGATAACTTCATTCGAACGAACTCGTTAGAACGACTTCGTTCGAATGAGATTCCCTTGACTTCTAACGAGATTCGAGAATGGCTTTTTAGGTCCTGTCGAGTTAAAAATCATCCTAGGATTATTCAAGTGAGTGTCATAACCTATGTGAGTATTAGGAAATGTAAGTTCCAAGTTAGTATTTAGTTGGGAGTGTGATTGCTCTCAGGATATAGAAATTTTATAGAACCTAGGAGGGAAGGTGGGTTCAACATAGGTAAAATATGAATGAATAATAGTGAGAGTAGAAATGATAATATTACCTACATACTATGGGAATTGGGTTGCATGAACGCCTATTAAGTTATATAAGTTGTGTACATGCTTATTACTTGGAATATTATATATATAACATATCTAGCTACTGGCTATCGAAAGGAGGTTAGCGCGTTGTGGACGACCATATCTTGTGCACCTTTGGGGGATTTTGAGTCATACCACTAGAGCATGGAACCTAGGTACGGTTTATCTGTGAGAATGATAATGTTGACGATCATATGGGTGTGTAGGTATGAGCGTAGCCCATCATCTTGGAACTATGTTCGCCTCCAACATGTGTATATGTTTTATTAGTTCCAGAGATATTGAACCTATTGTCCTTCATACATGAGCGTTGCAATAGGACTAGATAGTCGAGTATGCCTAGCACTAGGGGTTTCTTAACCATGGGTGTAGTATATATATATATATATACACATACATACATACATATTGACATTTTATATATGTATACGGAGTTCCTATACCGTGTTTCATGTTAGCCACTTTATTAGAGTATATACTTGTTGGGTCACCAGGTTAGAATTAAAAATGTTATGAGAATGAGTTAAAACATCTTTAAACATATTCCTAAATAATATAAATATGTTTTCTTCGAGTTATTTAGATATTGTATCTGCTATAGTGATTATATTACGTATAGTGAGGCAGAGTATCATGACTAGTATGGGTAGTTTGCCTCGTTAGGCATGCACATTAGATGAGAGTAATCATCTCAAGTGAGTTAGCTAAGTTAAGATGAATAATATTTGTGATAATTAACCAATTTAAGAACTTGCTATATTTAAACTATTTTCTACTCGGCCTCTGACCCGTTTTTCTGCAAAATTCTTTTCTTGTTCCTTTATTTTAGGTGCTCAGCCACAGGGACACCAAGCTTAGGAAATTCCATTCAATTTTCGAGCTATAGCTGTTGTGGAAGTTACATGACATTGCTAGTAGACGCTTCATAGTCTATTCTTCTTTATCTATCAGTTATTTACTTCAGTTGGACATGTCGTCCCTTTCTATTTTATATTCAGAGATTTAGATGTTTTATTCTGTTAGTAGACTTTTATTTCATGGTTTTGGATTATTTTATGGGATTTTGACTGGATGTGTTTACTCAAGTTCTTTATTTTAATTCAGCTAGCTCTTTCCTTATTTTTTGAGATAAATAGTATTAGTTAATTATTTTTTTACTTGATGATGGTTAATAACAAGATAAATTTTGACATCTACTTTTTTTAAATATTAGGTGGTTAGTTTAATTAAATAAAATTGATGATTTTCGACAGTGATGCATTATCTGAACCAACTGGATATTCTAGATTTAATTAAAAAAGGATTGACCCCTTGGTATTTAATTAGGCAAGGCATCGCGGGTGGTATCAGAGCATCAGGTTCTAGTGTCTCTAGGATCTGTACAGCATATTACGTTTTCGCGTAGCGTCCGTTGATATAGAGCCCTATGATTTAGGATTGTTGTACTCTTTATGCATTTTATGTTCTTTAGCTAATTTGAGATAATAACTATAGACTTATGAAATCTTTCTCTCCTTTCAGATGCCACCTCAATGTGAACAGAGAGTTTCCAGGGATGTTCAGCCCGAGCCTCAGCTGACACCAGCTCAGGGTATAATGAATGCCATTGAAGTTTCCGCCATTATAGCTCAGGCAGTAAATGCAGCATTTATAGTTGTGCAGCAAGCACCACCTCAGGTACCGGTGGTGGGTCCAGTTCAGACGCAGCCCTTCCCGTCTGCTTGGGAACGTGTTAGGGTTGCCTTCCAGAAGGCGCATCCTACGGAGTTTACAAGGATCTTCGATGTGGTAGCGAGCCAATGGAAGAAGGACATCCAGAGGAATTTAAGGATGCATGATTGCACGGAGGTGCAGAGTCAGATACTGGCCACATTCAAGTTAGTGGGAGCAGCATTGCAGTGGTGGGAGTCTATTACCACCGCTGAGGAGAGAGACACACTCATGATTCGAGACTTTTGGGAGTTGTTCGATCGAAAATATTTTCCCTCGACCGTACAAACGGAGATGAGACAGAATTTGGTGAACTTGAAGTAAGAGGGAAAGACCATGGCAGAATATGAGGCATAGTTTATCAATTTTGAACATTGTACCAGATGAGATCCTGGCTGAGGAAAAGAGGATTCAGCATTTATGGATGGGTTGACATGGAGTATCCTCCAGCATTTGAAAGGCAATATCTCTTTTGCCACTTATTCGAACGTGGTTAATGCAGCACTACTCTACTTCCAGGACCACCATTTTCCTCTTACAGAGGTTAAGCGAGTTGGAGAGTCCTGATTGGACAGGAAGAAATAGTGCCAGTGGGGCACACGCCATTCAGGGTCAGTATAAACACAGTGATAAGGGTTCCCAATAGGGGGATCCTAATAGGTTCAGGTCAGGATGCTTTAGACATGGGCAGGGAGGCTTTAGGCATGGCCAGAATGACCATCAGGGCCATAAGGAGGTTCAACAGAGCCAGCATAGCCAAGGGAGGGGCGAAAATGGCCATCAGGGCCGGGGACAGTAGGGGCAAAGGGGAGGAACCTTCCCAGGGAGATGTTTTACTTATGGAAACACTGGCCACAAGCGTACTGACTGCCCTCAGAAGGGTAGAGGACAACAGCAGCAACAGTAGTAGCATTAGGGTGCTCGCCAGGAGCCCCATAGACCATTATTTCTCGCGGATCTCCCAGCACCCCCACATATGCTAGCACTGCCACCCATTCCAGCTGTCCCAGTTGAGTAGGGGCAGCTTCAGTATGGACGAGTCTATAATCTTCACCAGGCTGCAGACCTGCAGGACCCACCTGTGATTGAGGGTATGTTTTCTATCTAGGGGACTTTGGGGTGCAT
This sequence comes from Sambucus nigra, assembly GCA_949130495.1. NCBI lineage: Eukaryota > Viridiplantae > Streptophyta > Magnoliopsida > Dipsacales > Adoxaceae > Sambucus > Sambucus nigra. The sequence goes on along the minus strand of OX422211.1, from coordinate 576,848,253 downwards.
TTTATTTGACACGGGGGGCACACACTATTTTATTGCCACAGGGTTTTCACGTACTATGGGATTATTTGATACAACAGAGAGTACGGTTACTTGTGTGGATTCGTCGCTGAGTAGAGGTTTTGTGATTTCTTTTATATGTCGAGGAGTGGGTATAGAGATTGGGAGGTTTATCTTACCCACTGACATGCTCTTATTGGATATGTCAGAGTAGGATCCGATTGTAGGTATAAATTAGCTTGTCAGGTATAGGACCATAATCGCTTATTTTATTAGGACTATAGTTTTTGCCATGGTGGTGATGCCTCTCCCTGAGGGAGGATCGTCCACACATTTATACTACATAGAGGAGGAGACCTCTAGGGAGGTGGTGGTACCACTTTACTCGATTCATGTTGCTCGAGAGTTCGTCGATGTGTTTTCGGACATTCCGGGGTTACCACCGAGTAGAGATTTGATCCAGTACAATACAAGTTTTTTTTTGGTTCCAAACATTTAAAAAGATTTTTTTTTTGGTATTTTAAAAAAATGAGTCAATATTTGACAATTTAAGTAATTGACTCAAACTCCTTAAAAACTATTAAACATTGACCCATTTTTTTAAAATACCAAAAAAATTATTTTGGTCAGATTTTTTTAGGGTCCCCTAAAATGTTTAGAACCTAAAAGGTTGGATACTATTTACTTGATATAAGTGGATTTCATCTCAATTAGTTTTTTATGCAAATTAAACTCCAACTGTTATATAATTATCGAATAATAGAGAATTTTGCTCATTAAAAATATTTGGATACATATTTCTATGATATTTGAATAACATGTTTCTTTTACTCTTTTTATATGAGATTTGTAAAACGCCCCATCGCGCGGATTTAAAATCTAGTCGATATTGATTTCTCCATTATTATAACTTCATTATTGGGATTTTCTCTTCTTGCCATTGATGTTATCCACTTTTATTTTAGAAATAAAATTTATTTGTGATGAATTTTACTTTTAATACTAAATTGTCTATAGCCCGTGCGATGCATGAGCATTTTATGTACTAATTTTACACTATGTAATGAAATTTTAAATAAAAAATATACATTTATAATAGATTATGAAATTTCGCAGTAGTTCACATTTTGATTGAATTTTTTACATTTAAACTATGTGAAGCACGAGAAGATGACGTTATTAGTTTAATAATGTAAAACTACAAACAAAACTAAAATGCCACCACCATTTTTGGTGCAACACTTACATTTTAAAAGTAGTTTATATGTTGATTGGATTTTCTACATTCAGACTATGTGATGCATGGAAACCTGCCATTAATGTTTTAATAATGCAAGACTATAAACGAACCAAGTAGACAATAATAGTGTGGAATCAAAACATAGTACATTTTCTGAATAACAAAAATAATATTATACACCGTGAGATGCACGGGCATTTTATGTACTAATTTTACACTATCTAATGAAATTATAACAGAAAAAATTACGTATATAATAGATTGTGAAATTTCAAAGTAGTTCATATTTTTATTGATTTTTTTTACTTTCAAACTATGTGATATATGGGTTGGTGCATTTAATAGTTTAATAGTGTAAAATTCCAAACAAACCTCAAATACAACCACCATTGTTTGGTGCAACACCAACATTTTCAAAATAATTCATATTTCGATTGAATTTTCTACATTTAAATGATATGTTGCACGAGCATTTGTCATTAATATTTTAATAATGTAAGACTATAAAAAAGCAGAACTATAAAATAATAATTTAAAATCATAGAATAGAACACTTCTTTTAATAACAAAAATAATATTATACAAGCATTTTATGCACTAATTTTACACTATCTTACAAAATTATAGCAAAAAAATTTACGTATATAATAGATTGTGAAATTTTAAAGTATTTCATATTTTGATTATTTTTTTTACTTTCAAACTATGTGATGTATGGGTTGGTGCATTTAATAGTTTAATAATGTAAAATTCCAAACGAACCTCAAATACAACCACCATTGTTTGGTGAAACACCTACATTTCAAAATAATTCTTATTTTAATTGAATTTTCTACATTCAAATTGTGTGATGCACAAGAATCTGTCATTAATATTTTAATAATGTAAGACGATAAAAAAGGCGAACTGTAAAATAATAATTTAAAATCATAGAATAGCACACTTCTTTTAATAACAAAAATAATATTATACACCTGTGCGATGCACAAGCATTTTATGTGCTAATTTTACACTATCAATTGAAATTATAAGCCAAAAAATAATACATATAATAGATTGTGAAATTTCACATTAGTTCATATTTTAATTGAATTTTACACATTCAAACTATGTGATGCACAAGAAGGTGACTTTAATAATGTAATAATGTAAAACTACAAACAAACCTACATTTTCAAAGCAATTCATATTTTCGACATTCAGGTCGTGTGATGCATGAGAGGTTGCCTTTAATATTTTAAAAATGTAAGGTTTTATTGAGTAACATAAATATACAATAAAAAATTAGAATCATGCAATAAAACACTTTTCTTAGTAACAAAAATAATAATATACACTAACATTAGGGGCGGACCCAACATAGGCCGAGGTGGAGCGGACGCCCCAACTTAAATTTTAAAATAAAAATATAGGTGTATTTTGGAAAAAATTGAAACTTAAAGGTTATCTCTTATTATTTACAAAAATGAGGGTGTAAGTGTGTAATTAATAAAAAAACACTTTGACCAAACCAAAACCCTACCTCATCTCCTCTTATCTCTTGAGAGTGCGCTTTTTGTTCAACTGGAGAAACTAATTTAATTAAATCCAATTTTTAGTTATCCAGATTTAAACACACACCAAAGTTATGCATCTAAGGGTGATTGATTAGACATTGAATATAATCACATCAAGAAAGATCAATCACACACATCAAATGAGGAAAAATCCCCCAAAGGGGCAAAACATTTATATTTCAATATGGTTTGTAATTATTTACATACATAATGAAATATTGTTTAACAGCATAAGACCCTCACACCCTGGTTCGTTGTTGTCAGCAAGAGGTCCCTCAAGATGCTCCAAGTTCAGTAGTGTAGAGACCCTTCTTCTCCACACAAGATGTTCCACGAGTCGGTATGATAGGGTTTAGGATGATTCATACATATGATTATGAGTGTTAGGTGAATCTCAAGGTGTTTGGCCCTGAAAACTATAAAGACTTGACGTATTAGGTCTATAAAATGTTCCTTCAAAGTCTTAAGCAAAACAAGTTTTGGAATTTATAGATACTTAAAAAAATCTGATGCGACGTATTTTTCTGAATCGACGGACCGGTCCGGAAAGGATCCTCGGATTGGTTCTCCATTCGGATTGGTTTGATTTTCTTCATTATCGAATCGATCCGTCAATAAGACATTTCCTGTATAAAAATACCAACTGGATCGGTTCAATTTCTTCTTAAACGGATCGGTCCAGATAGAAAGATTTTCTAGAATATGAAGACTTATGAATCCGAACAGAAGTACCACAAACACATGATGCCACGAACACACGATGTAGATACTGAGCACGATTATACTGAGAACGACGCACAATGTTGGTGATGATGGGCACATGAAACACATAATTCGAATTAAGGCCATCAAGAAGTGATCGTGCTGAGACGAGTCAACAGTAGAGGTATATGACATACATGTTGATATCTAGGATAAAATTGAAAATCCTAGATACTAATCCGAACATTTATAGAACACGTCCTTATAAATCTCCCCCTATGTCTATGCTGGTACATACATAAAAAATCCGAATTATGCTACCTCAAATTGAAAACAAAATGGCATACAATTTAATATCCCAAATAAACCCAAAAACCGAAAATACTAAATGGATGACATGTCTTCAAACAAACATCAACATCTTCAAGGCTTTTCGACAAACATCAACATCTTCAAGTATTTTCCTTTGTCCCCATCACGATGTGCAAAAATAATCCTTAATTCGATGCCTACACACATGAGGCAAGACACCAATACTCGTGATGCGCAACAGTTTAAAATATAATGATAAGAAAAAAAAAATTCAATTATGAGCAAACAAATCATTATTAGAACAAAAGAAAAACAATCCCAAAACACTCCTCCATAATTCGTTATCCCCCTTTTTATGATGTCCCCAAATAGATAAATAAGAAGAACATAAATAGGTGAACAAGGAGATTTACACAAGCAGAACCACTTTATCTTTTTGAATTTTCAAAATTTTGCTTACAAAATATACAACAAAGAATCACACTAAGAAGGAACACTAAAACAACCAAGTCGATGATTGCAAAAATGAAGAGTTGTGAATACATTCGACAGGAAAATCAATACATACAACCATAACATATGCGCATGATGAATGTTGGATATTCCTAACAAATGAACTAAACAGCTTCCTTAGGTGTAAAAATTGTGGAATTAAAAGCAGGTAACTCAATCAAATCAACAAATCAAAGCTCAAAGTGATTTCCATACCAATAACGTCCAAAACACTTGAAACGCTTTTTCATGACTTTTAAGGACTTGCAAACCCACTTTTTTTATTACTTTCCATCCAAACTCCTTAATAAATAATTATATATTATATTTTTCTTTTGAGGTGATGAAACTAAAACCTATTGGCCCATTTGATTTGTCATATTTTTCTATTTATTGCCATTTAATTTTTTCGGGATCTTTTTCAAACGGTGGCTTTCTCGACGAGTTAATTTTGAACTCTCGCAGCCCTTTCCCGTGATTCACTCATCATATTTTGATGCAATTCAATCCTCATGGTAAACGATTTTTACATGCACTATAATCTTGTCAAGTTTTATCGCATTTTGATCATTGTATGGACAGAATTGAGATGGAAACACTTAAGCCAATATGTGATAGACAAGTACAATACTCAAATAATTCTGTGCATGTGTGCAATAAAGGAGATGAGAATACAAACATGTAGAAGATATCACTAATCATATCTCAAAGACTCCAAACAGTGTAAAGTACATGGATGAAATGATGTAGCATCTCAAATCACTATCAAACAATCACGTGGAATATAAAATCAAGTTATGACTATGGCTATCTCAAATGTTCGTCCACAAATGGTATAAACAAAATACAAAACTCTTTATGTTTTTTTCAAAAAAATTAAAAGACGAAAATCTTTTTGGATTTTTCCAAAAGTTTTCAAAAATAAAATCTTTTGGGATTTTTCAATTTTTCAAAAAAATAAAAATCAAACAAATAATAATACAAATGATACAATCTAGAGATAGGAATCTGATGATATGAACATGAAAAATGAGTCCTACTCTAGACATGGTGACCATCCCTCAGTCAACGGTGTAAATTTCTAAAGACTTCCTAAGACTCTCGAATCTAAGGGTATCTAAAGGCTTTGCAAAAATATCGGGTAACTGATGGTTAGTAGATACAAAACTCAAGGATACGACCTTTTCCTCTACAAGCTCACGGATAAAGTGCTCTCGAATGCTAATGTGTTTTATGCGTGAGTGCTGGACAGGATTGCAGGATATGTGTATCGCGCACGTGTTATCACAGGAAATGATCATGATGTCATGTGATATCCCATAATCTTCCAGCATCTGCTTCATCTACATAAGTTCCTTGTAAAAACTCCCGACGACTATATGCTCAGCCTCTGCACTGGACAAAGAGATTGAGTTTTTCTTTTTTCTCAACCAAGAGACAAGAGCAGAACCAAAATAGAAACACCCACTATAGGTGATCCTATAACCATCTGCATCCCTATCCCAATCGTCATCCGTATAGGTGGACAGTCGGTCATTGGTATCAAAGGAAAACCAGATGCCGTAAGAAAGAGTCCCACTCATGTATTTGATAATACATTGGAGAGCGAGTAAGTGTGACTGTTTTGGGGATGCCTGATATCTCATACAAACTCCAACACTAAAGGTGACATCGGAATGACTAGCAGCCAGGTAGAGAAGACTGCCTATCATACTCCGATACAATGTTTTCTCAACCTCCTTGCCTAAAGTGTCCTTACTAAGCTTTGTAGATGTACTCATAGGTTTACGTGCATGCTTAGCAGAGTCTAAACCAAATTTCTTCACGAGGTCTCTAGTGTACTTAGATTGGGAGATGAACATCCCATCCACTAGCTGATGAACCTGGAGACCAAGGAAGAATGTAGGCTCACCAACCATGCTCATCTCAAACTCGCTATTTATCTCCTCCTCAAAGTTGTGAGCATGATGGGAGCACATGGATCCAAAGACTATGTTGTCCATATAGACCTGGACAACCAAAATAGCACCATCATCTCTCTTGACAAAGAGCATCTGATCAACTCCCCTTCTCTTGAAGCCATGGGCCAAGAGATAGGAAGTAAGCCTCTCGTACCACGCACGGGGTGCTTGATTCAAACTATGCAGGGCTTTTCTCAGATAATATATATGTCCTGGATACTTAGGGTCTTCAAACCCTTTTGGTTGTTCCACGTATACTTCCTCCTATAGAATACCATTCCGAAAGGCACTCTTGACATCCATCTGATATAACTTAAAACTCAGATGACATGTGATGGCGAGTAATAAGCAGACAGACTCAAGCCTCGCAATAGGAGAAAATGTCTCCTCAAAGTCTACACCCTCAATCTGTGTGTAGCCCTGAGCGACCAACCTATCCTTGTTATGGATAATCGTACCATTTTCATCCATGTTATTCTTAAAAATCCACTTTGTACCAATCATGTTTGTCTCACTAGGTCGGGGGAGAAGTTACCAAACACCATTCTTTCTAAATCGAAGCAACTCATCCTGCATAGAAGATATCCAGTGTTCATCCTTGAGTGCTCTTTTATAGGTTTTGAACTCGACTTTGGATGTGTAGAAGACTTGGCTGATAACGTTCTCAAGTTGGGCACGAGTTCAGACCCCTAAAGTGGGATTTCCTAAAATCGTACTTGGGTTATGAATATTGTTAATCCAAGTAGGTGTGTCCCCTAAGATAGGAGTATGGTCCACCTTAAGTGTGTGAGGGACAAGGGGGTCAATTCTAGAAAGGTCTTTATCTTCACACAAACAGCTTGGGTCAACTAACTTCGGAGGTTGTCATCTTTTTACGGTGACGTTAATTGACTCCATAACCTTAGAGCTTCTCAGGTTAAACACTTGGTATGCTCTACTATTCGATGAATATCCTAACAGTATTCCCTTATCTCTCTTGGGGTCGAACTTTCCTAATTTCTCTTTATCCCGTAGGATGTAGCATTTACTCCCAAAAATATGAAAATATACCAGGCTAGGCTTGCTTTTAGTCCACAATTCATAAGGCGTCTGAAGTGTGTGTGGAGGCAAGTAAACCCTATTCATTGTATGGCACGCAGTAGACACCGCCTTTGCCCAAACTCTCCTAGAAACTTTACGACTATGAAGCATAGATCTTGTCATCTCCTGAATCGTTCAATTCTTCCTCTTAACGATACCATTTTATCGAGGGGCTTTACGGCCGATAACTCATGTTTGATCCCAAGGCTATCACAGTAAAGATCTACTTTAAGCTCCGTAAATTCAGTACCATTGTTACTAAGAATTCTATTGATAGTGACACCGTGCTGGTTTTGCAGGACATAACACTTGGTCTTTAGGAACTCTACAACATCTGATTTCACCCTCAGAAAATTTACGATGGAGAATCTGGAGAAATCATCCACCATCATAAGGATATACCTCTTACCACCCAGACTTTCTGTACTAGTAGGACCCATAAGATCTATATTAATAAACTCAAGTACCCTGGAGGTGGTAATGGAATTTAACTTTCTGTGGGGGCTAAGAATTTGCTTTCCCAACTGACAGGGTCCACAAATTATGGAAGTTAATCTTGCAAGAGATGGTAAGCCACGTACTAGGTCCTTTTTTTTACTAATCGATTTAAATCTCTAAAGTTCACATAACCTAGCCATTGATGCCACAGATCCATAGGAGTGATCGTGGCGCTGTTGCAAATAATTGAGGACTTGGGCATTATCCCATAGAAATTATCTTCGGTTCTCACCCCTTACAATACAAGTTTACCTACTTAATTATAAACATTACAAGCATCCCAATCAAACTTAACTGCAAAGTCAGCATCGCATAGCTGGCTAATGATGAGAAGGTTTTCCTTTAAACCTTTGTCGTACAACATATTCTCTAGCTTAGGAAACCATGGTATCTCTATAGTACCACATCCTACAATGTTTGACCTGCTCCCATTATCAAAAGTGACTTTACCTTCCTTGTGATCCACTAAGGAGGTAAAAAATGATATGTCACCAGTCATGTGTCTATAACACCCACTGTCAAAACACCACTGTGAGGTATTCTGAGCTTTCAAAGCAACATGAGCAATAAGAGCTTTGTTGTCATTCTTAGGTACCCAAGTGGAGGTAACCTTTTTTTTGCCCTTGTTGCTGGTGGTTCTAGTCGCAAAATTGATTGTATCCATAAATGGTCCAAATAACTGTTGGAATTATACCATTAAACTCTAAGAAGTAGCGACTAATAACTCAACTTGCTCTCTCAGTCTCGTGAGATTACTCGTGGGGTTTGATGGATCATAAGTACGTCCTGTCCAACCCAAACTATAGCAAAACTCTCTCAAGTGGCCTTTCCTCTTACAATAAGTACAAAATTACACAGTTTGAGGCCTATCTCCGTTTATTTTTCTTGGTCGAATAACTTTCTTGGGTTTTGGTTGATGACCATAAGGATTCGTCATAAACTTAGGGACTGGTCCAGGTGCAATTTGTGAAGTGGATGCACCATCAAACCCAATTTCGGGCCTCTCACTAACTCCTAATGCATGGGCGAGGAGTATCTTTCCCATCTTCCAGATCTATCCTCGATTTGAACCTTGACTTCATGTTCTCGTTCAAGATTGTGAGTGAGCTAGGAAACAAGGGCTTCCAGAATCTTACGAGCCTCTTCGTATGCATAGAGGTCTCTCATCAGATTAGCCACTTACTTTCTCAAGTCCCCTTTGACATTATCAAAACACTTCTTTTTTTCTCCAAACAAACTCTTTTTATGCAAACAGACTCTCTCTCTCTATCTCTTAAAGTGGTGCAAAAAGATGACTCATCTTCTCTCATATCTCCTATCTCTTTCTTTAACACTGCAATCCTAAGAACTAAACCTTTATTATGCTTTTTGATTTTAAATGAATCAACATATAAATCAACATAAGCACAACTAAGGTCACTCTCTCTCTCACTCCCTGCATCCTCTCTTTCACTCTCAGCATCGAGGTCTCCATGCAAAGAGGCATCCTCATCGTCGTGAGGTGCATCTGAATCTCTCACGTGGCTAGCCATGAATGCGGTGAAGTTGTACTCATGCGACGATTCTTCTCCTGAATCCACCGACTCGACCTTGCTATCTTCACTCGAGGTAACATTAAGAACAACTTTGCCTTTTTCATTGGCTAGTCTATTCAGCCTTATAGCACACTCAAAATATCTATTACCCTTACCGTCACACTCATAGCATCTCTCTTCGTTTCTCTTGGGTGTGTTTCTTTTCTTTTTCAAAATTCTTGACATTTTTATTTTTCTCAAATTTATTTTTATCATTAAACTGCCCACTATTTTTTAACTTGTGAAATTTCTTAAACTTCTTCGCAAACAAAGCCAAATCATATAAATTGAAGTCAAAATCAGAATCTGACGTATTTTCCTCACTTCATTTAGACGACTCTTCCCTCCTCCTAGCTGACTCAAAATTATTTTTGGCTTGGGCTTTAAGAGCCATCCCTTTATCTTTTCCTTTAACAACTTTAGGAAACATATCTATTTCATAGGTCCGAATATCACCTACTAATTCTTCTAATTTAAGTTTGTTCAAATTTCCTGAAGAATTTAACACAGTGACTTTGGGGATAAACCTCTTAAGTAAGGAACGTAAGAGTTTCTTAACTACACGTGCATTAGGAATGTGCTCACCAAGTTTGAAACTAGTGTTAACTATATCAGACAATCGTGCATAGAATTCATCAAAATTTTCAGTGTCAAGCATAGTTATAGTCTCAAACTGTGTAGTTAGGTTCTGTAATCTAGATTCTTTAACAGTGTTCATGCCTTCATAGGTAAGTTGAAGAACATCCCATGCTTTTTTAGACGTGGTACATGTTATTATGCATCGAAACTCGTCAGGAGTGACGGATCTAGAAATGGCACTAAGACCTTTAGAATTATACATGGACCATTTAAATTCATCCTCGATCCATTGATCCATAGATTTTAAACTTGTCATGTTTTCAACAGTGACGGTGGGAGGTGTCCAGCAATTTTCAACAAGAATGTTCATCAATGGATTTAGGGGCAGATTTCATACGGGCTTTTCAGTATGCATAGTTATACCCGTCAGAAACTGGAATTTTATTAAATGATTTTTCCATTTGAACAAATGCCTTTTCAAGAAATCAATTTTTTTAAAAAAAAATCATATTCAGAAAGAAAAAAAACTTTGCGAAAAATTACACGGTGAATTGTGTAATTGGCTCTGATACCAATTTGAGAGTGTGCTTTTTGTTCAACCGGAGAAACTAATTTAATTAAATCCAATTTTTAATTATCTAGATATAAACACACACGAAAGTTATGCATCTAAAGGTGATTGATTAGACATTCAATATAATCACATCAAGAAAGGATCAATCACACAAAGAAAATGAGGAAAAATCCCCCAAAGGGGCAAAACCTTTTTTTATTTCAATATGGTTTGTAAACACTTACATACATAATGAAATATAGTTTGACAAGTGAAGAATGTCAGGCACTGATTCGTTGTCATCAGTAAGAGCTCCCTCAAGATGCTCTAACTTCAGTAGTGTAGCGACCCTTCTTCTCCACACAAGATGCTCCATGAGTGGGTATGATAAGGTTTAGGATGATTCACACATATTATAACGAGTGTTAGGTGACTCTCAAGATGTTTGGGCTTGAAAACTATGAAGACTTGACGTATTAGGCCTATAATATGTTCCCTCAAAGTCTTAAACAAAATTAGTTTCGAAGATGGAATTAATAGATACTCAAACAAATTTGATGTGCCAGATTTTTCTGAATCGACGGACCGGTCCGGAAAGGATCATCGGATCGGTTCACCATCCAAATCGGTTCAATTTTCTTCATTATTGGATCAGCCCAGCCATAAGACATTTCCTGTATAAAAATACCAACCGAATTGATTCGATTTCTTCTTTAAACGATGGATCCGGTCAGAAAGATTTTCCACAATATGAAGACATATGAATTCGAATAGTAGTACCACGAACACATGATGCCACGGACACACAATGTAGATATTGAGCACGATTATACTGATAACGATGCACGATGTTGGTGATGATGGGCACGTGAAACACATAATTCGGATTAAGTCCATCAACAAGTGATCTTGTTGAGACGAGTTAACAGTAGCGGTATATGAAATACATGCTGAGATTTTGGATGAAACTAAAAAGCCTAGATACTAACCCGGACATTTATAGAACATGTCCTTCCATCTATCACCAAGCGGATACAAACCTAAGTCTTCACTCTCACTGACCCTTTCAACCGGATCGCTCTCAACCTCACCGGACCTCACCTGAGTCTACAATTCGAAGTCTACCTCCCAGTAACCGTGCTCAACCGGACCAGGCTCTCAACCTCACTATATGCCTCTCTCAACCTCATCGAACCTATCACAATAGCCACAAGTATTTTTTTTTATCTTTTTTATCTATCAATTAACAAAATATGAAATTTGTGTTTAAATTGTGTTGAAGTTTATGTTTAAATTGTGTTGAAATTTGTGTATCCATGTGAAATTTGTGTTTAAAACTAGTCTGAAATTGTTGAAAATATAGGAAGTCATGGAGAAATAAGTAAAAACAATCCAAAAAACCAATTAGGATTCCAAATTTAGTTAATTAATACCTCAACATTTTTTGGTTAAAAATTGCAAAAAAATAAGTAAAAACACCCCCCAAAAAATTGCTTCGGGGGCTCCCATCCCCAAACCCCAAGCCTTCATCAAAAGATTTCTACCCACTTCACTCAAAATCCTGGATCCACCACTGACTAAAATAAAACTCAAAACTATAAAATTAGTTTGAAATACCGATACAATAATCAACAAAAGCATTTTGATGGCCACTAATGTAAGAAATTAAATTATTCAACCAACCAAATACCAAACACAACATTTCATTTTCATTTCCCTTTCGACTAATATTCTAAAGGATAATAAACTCAAATACACCAATTGTGAAGGAAGCTAGTTCATTAGTAGTGAAATTACACAAAATATAGCAGTCAATAAAAAAATCCTAATAACAAAGTGATCACATTCTTCGTGGCTTGTGACTCTATGTCTATTAATAATTATATATACATATATGCAACATAATATTACCCTCTTCATACCAAGAACTAAAATATAGTACTATTTCTACAAACAAAATAATGAAATGATTTTTTTACTTCGATTGGCCATTAATTTATATTTTTAGACTTTAGAACATATTGTAATTTTTTAAGACCAACATGCATTTTTTGCCTGGAATTTTGCTGCACAAGAATTACAAAAGCCTAAAATAAATTAATATCTATGTCATTATTATGAAATGTTAATACGCAACATAACATCTTCCTTTTCATACCAATAAGTGAAATACAGTTTAATTTTTACAAACTAAATATAAAAAACTAAAGGAACTGATTTTTTTTGGTGGATTATTAATTTATAGTTTTAGAGACTATATCAAATTATAATTTTTTTTTACCAAAGTGTTTTTTTTTGCCTAACTTCGTCACACAAAAATTTACAAAAGTAAAAAATGAATTATGATCTACACCAACAATTCAAAGTATAAAAATATAAGGATTTAAAATTTGTCTTATTCATTTTTTGCAATACATAATCCATAATTTTTCAACAAAAAATGAATCAATTCGGCGATTCTTGTTTTCAATTAGTAAATTGATTTATCGTTGAATAATAAAATTGATGGAAGTAAAAAGGGCGCAATCTAAGAACTTATTTTTTTTATTTTAAAATGGAGTCCTCGATTAACTTGCATTTTTTTTTTCATTTTGAAAAACAAATTGCATGGAAGACTAAATAAATAAATATAAACATGATGATTAAAAAGAATGAACTTTAACATATCATAGTAAACCAAAGAATGATCAGGAATATATCAAATACAGAATCCATACATATTTAAATCAATCAATTATATTTTTAGATCTAGTGTACCCATATGCTTTATGTTCTATAGTTCTAAAATTCCTTACCTCTAAGAATGAACAAATTAATGCTTCAATCCATGGATTTCCTAAAAAAAAAATTAACCAAGTATGGCAAAGAGAATACATATTTGATCCCTTGCATTTCCAAATGAAACAACAAGAGAAGGAAAAAAGGGTAGACGTACATATTTGTGGGTAAAGTTGTCAATACAACGATTAATGTACACACATAGAAGTGAGGAGATACAAAGACATAAGTCATGAGTAATCAAAGAGACTATCGATAATCCAAAAGGCAAAAAAGCAAAAAAAGAAATATATATCGAGAAGAGAAACGTAGTGGAGAAAAATGGGAAAAAGTTATAAATGAATGAATTAAGAAGATTAAGTATTGGAAAGAATGTAATTAAGGGCTCGTAGCATTAAAGAATGTCATGTGTCAAGCTCGCATTGCAATAGTCAATTATAGATTGATAATATATATATATAACAATTTAAAAGGCCTAGATTTTTACATTTTCTCTTCAGATCTCAATAATTTTGAGACTCTGACTCTAATTTAATGAGATTTTGCAATATTAATAAATGCCAATGTGTGTTTAATTTTGTATTTAAACTTCAAGTAATGCAACGCATTCCACAACATTCTCCAACATATCCTTAATATGCAATAAGTGCGGGTACCGTATATGGGTCCCACCTCAATGTACAAAAACTTAATTCACTTTGAATGATATTTTTGGGCATATGCGAGTAAATCTATTTGTAGCCCCAAACATAATCAAATATCAACCGTATAATTTTACATCGAATATGACCTTAACTCACTAATTACCTCATTTTCACTTGCCCAGAAAAAGAAGCGTCATGATTAATCACTCCTAGATCTAACGTCTTCCCAAAGCACATGGGGATATAGGACGCATATCTACTTCTCATTGGAGAGTAATCAACTGAACATTCCTTTTATCTGTCGCTTGACACAGTTTGACACGCGGTCATACCTAATTGGATTCAAATCTGTAGTGTGACAGCCCACCTATTTAAATAATGGTTGGCCAGCCCGCTACCAAAATAAAATGGTAGTCTCGTATGGTTAATTCTTAGCATCATTGTGGATACTAACCACCTATTAGTTTAACAAGCAGTGTCAAATTTTAATCTTTAATTAATATGCCAAAATAAGACCATTCAATCATAATCCAATGAAAATAAATCTAGATAAACAATTCACACCAAATGAGGAAGCCTAGATGCATAATATGAAACCGGGCATAGAATAAACCATCTCTTACCAAAATCCAAGCCAAATATCCGAATGAAATAGATAACTAACAATGGCTGAGTCTGGAATAAAGGGACAAAATGACCAACCGATAACTGAAATAGATCCTAGTCTAGAATTCAATAAAGGAAATGCCTACTCAAAACTCTGCAAGCCTCCACATCCGCTCCAGCTACTTATCCCTGGAAAGAGTAATCATCCATGGCATCCCTGTGGCTGGACACCTAAAAGTTTTTGAAAAATAATTTTGACACGGGTCAGAGCCCAAAATTTTTGAAAAATATTTGCAAGTAAGTAAAATGCAGTAAAACATTCCATATTTAAGCCGGTGTTCCACTCCCATGAGATACTACTCGCCTCTCAACTATAGTGCACACCAAGCATATACGTCTTAACTCGCCTGGTTACACTACCCCACCTAACTAGTCCTGTTGCAAATCTCACTAATACACCACTCTAACCCAATATTTTTTATCGTTCATTTATTAGTTACTTCTCTTATTAGCTTAATTAATTATTTCATCATTTGTCATTCTCAAAACTTTATCCCAGTTATTTATATGATTCACTCTTAAAATATTAAGCCCATATAAAATTAATCACACTATTATATATATTAAAGTGATACTACAACAAACACACATATGTCATGTATAGTCGCCATCCCCCGAGTAATGACCCATTGGATGCCATCCCCGGAGTACGAACTCATTAGATTCCTTCCCATGAGTCCTAACTCATTGGATGCCTTTATCTACAATGTCATCATCATCCAAAGCATACTCACTTCATCACAATCTCGGCCAGTTGAACTTTCACACTGACATGATAAAATTGCAAACATATTGGAGGTGGTCATAGTCCTTCGATAGTGAGTCCCAACCATACCCTAATCGTCTCACTTCAAATAATCATCACACAAGGAATAAACACGATGCTATGACATGGGGTCGATACTTAGCCTGTTGTGTTTCGCTTCGGAAGATCACCCACATCACGCAACCTCTGTTGATAGCACTGGAGGGGTATGTTTCACATAGATATCATAGACACAGATATTATTCTTATTCGTATATATATTATCTCTATACCCATATATATATATATATATATATATATATATATATATATATTTCAAAATAAGGGGTGGCCATCCCGATACTCCAATAATAAAGGGAATCATAAATGGACCATTCTCAGCATCACAATAATATAGTAAGTATTCGGGATAACCTCCCTATATTTCAGAAAAACGGGTTGCTAAAAATTTGGTTTTTATAAGTTAAAGAAAGAAATTAAACAACCCAATTTGAAAAGAAAGTGGAAACCCAAAGAACTTATATTACATAGGCATCAAATATACAATAAGGGGACCGAATATGCTGTCGGTCAACAGTCACTCACATCGTATTACAATAGGTTAATTTAGCTACATAATACATTACAATGAGAAAATACAAAAGCTTGGGCCACACACCCGAGTAAATGACCCGATCGTAACTAGAGTATAAAAATGAAGGCGTATACAACAAAATATCCCGTAATATACGCAAAGTATCACGGCCCCCCAAAACACCGAAATACAAAAGTCAGAACAGGCGTCCTTGCGGCAGAGCACCTGAGCGGATACAAGATTCATGCACAACAAGAAATATGAATAGTTCAGGGCCCGATTTTATATGATCACCAGATGAATAAAGAGTATGACAGTTATGTACAGTTAATCATGATGGACATAGATGTGAACCTACCTATACAATTTCAAAGCATAAATTAAAACAATTTAAATGATCATAAGATTTATTCAATTATGCAATAGGATATGAGTGAAAATCACTAATTAAAATCTGCATCATTTACACTTATTTCATTTCATCGTTCCGTTCCTTATCAGGAAACATAATCACAATTATACACTCTTTATGGCATTTATTATAATTCAAGTCCCACTTGAATAAGAATAGTTATATTCATATACATATGACGATTCTAAGATCGCCCGTCCGAGTTTCCCCACTGTGCACGCCCGTAAATGACTATCATCTTCCAGGGCCTATCAACCAAGACAACCTGGGTACCTAACGCAACGTCGGGAAGTGGCCATATTCCTGCGAGTGAGTCATAACCACACCCAGAATTACCTCACTAGCACAAAAAACATATAATAACCGATCATATGGCCGAGGACTATAGTCTCCCTGCATTCACTAGCCAGGGGACATCACCTCATGCGCGAACTTCCCTTATGATAGCATTTAGAGAGGTGTGTTTAAGTAAACTATTATTTACCATTTTCATTTTTCATTTTACATATGTATGCTTCATTTTGTCCAAAATCATAATCATTTACATTTTAGTAAATACATCATATTTTATCCGAAGCCATACGTAGTTCATATCATCATTACAACCTCAGTGAATGAATAAACTCTCAATTTATTCTCTAAACATTTTAGGGTTTTATAATAAACCACCAAGACTATCATACCTGGATTAAGCCTCTAAAGTCCCACAGTATATAGCTTTACAACTCCTAAACTCAAGCTAACTTATTAAGGAAAATAACCCTTTAACATCTATTTGTAAACCCCCGAAATAACCCCATCTATTCCAATTCTAATCTAGGGTAGTGACCATACCATTATAAGACTCTAGGACACTAAGTTTACTTCATACAAGAAGGTTACTAAGTCCTAAGCCTAAAAGAAAAGGATGACAATTGAGTTAAGGAAATAACTCAAAACAGCCTGATTTCGAATCGATTCGCCCCAAGCATTGAATCGATTTGCCCAAAAGCGAATCGATTCGGATGAAGAATCCATGTTTCTGCCTCAGTCGAATTGATTCGGCCTTAACCCGAATCGATTCGGGCCTGCAGAGTTGTAACATGACCCCTTAGCGAATCGATTCGCCCTAGGGCCGAATCGATTCGCCCCTGCGAATTTGCCAATAAAGGGGCTACGGGTTATGAACCCTAATTTCCTCCAAATCTCATATCTTCTCTAACCAACATCAATAATCCAACCCATCAAATAATAAATGCATCTAACTACCATCATTTACACCAATAAACATCTAAATCAACTTCTAAGGGTTTAAAACCTACAAATCCATCAAAATCCCAAAGTTGCTAAACCATAACAACTACACAACAATCAATACAATTCATTCACCTTATGGTTGTAGAAAACTTTCCTTGAGGTTGGAATTTCAGATTCTTGGAAGATGGAAGCAAGATCAATTCTCAAATCTCCAATCTTTCTCTTTTCTCCTCTTATCTCCACACTTCTCTTCCTCTCTCTCTTTCTCTCTTTCTTTCTCTAGGTTAGCAAATACACTTAAGAGAAATAAATTAAATGCAAGACTTAAATCATGGCTTTAGTCTAAATTCCAACTTAAATGGTCAATACCCCATTAAAATAACTCACAACTACACATTTATGTTAAAACCGGTCAAAAGTGCCCGAAACGTAAAAATACAACATGGCACTTATTTTGACTATCTCGCACGTTTCGGGACTAACTACGCCCTCTAAATTGGCATCCGATAATTTTATAAATCATTTCAAGTTCCGGTTTCATTTAAACCATAAATGTCATTTAAAGCATATGGCACTATAAAATGGAACATGATGATATTTACATACACATAAAGTAAATATGTAACAATCTAGTAAATATTAACTTTCAACTCATTCAATTAATATTTACTCTAGTTTTTCAACATTTTATATAATTACTTCACTCAGTAAATTAATATAAAAAAGTTCTCAAAAGCGAGGGCTGTTACATACTCCCCCTTATGAGGGAATTTTGCCCTCAAAATTCAGGCGTCCCTTGCAAGAAGAGATGTGGATACTTTTCCCGCATATCGTCCTCATGCTCCCACGTCGATTCCTTGGTGTCGTGATAACCCCATTATACTCGCACCAAGGGCACCACTCGCGATCTCAATTTACGCTCTCCATACTCCAAGATTGCAATCGGTTATTCTTTATACGAAATATCGGGTTGTAAATCGATATCCTCCAAAGGAATATGCCAAAGGGCTCATTCACACCTCTTATACTTCTTTAAAGAGGAAACATGAAACACATCATGGAGTTGTTGTAAGTGTTCTGATAAGGTAAATTGATACGCCACTAGACCTACCTTGTCAATAACGGGAAAAGGTCCCACATAGCACGGCGCAAGCTTTCCTTTCTTCCCAAAACGCTTTATACCTTTCATTGGCGAAACTCTCACTAAGACTTGATCTCCAACTTCCAACTCTACGTGCCTTCTATTCGCATCGTCATAACTCTTTTGGTGATCTTGATCTATTCGAATGAGATTTCGGATGAGTTCAATCTTGGAAGAAGTATCCTGGATCATTTCAGGTCCAAGGAATTTATTATCTCCCACCTCTAACCAACAAGTGGGCGATCTACAAGGCCAGCCATAAAGTTCTTCATAGGGTACCATCCCAATAGTAAATTGGTACAAATTATTATAAGCAAATTCGACCAAAGGGAGGTATTGTTCCCAACCACCTTTGAAATCAAGCACACCAATTCGGAGCATATCCTCCAACATTTGGTTGACTCTTTCTGTCTGGCCATCTGTTTGAGGGTGATAAGAAGTACTCAATTTCAATTCGGTTTCCATAGTTTCTTGGAAACTTTGCCAAAAGTGGGAAATAAATATCTTATCGCTGTCGGAGACTATATTTACCGGCACCCCATGGAGTCTAACAACCTGTGAAATAAATAACCGGGCATAACGAGCAGTATTGTAATCGGTGCGTACCGGTAGGAAATGTGCCGACTTAGTCAAACGATCAACGATAACCCAAATAGAATCGTGACCATTTTGCGACGTTGGCAAGCCCGTGATGAAATCCATCGATATACGTTCCCACTTCCATACCGTAATTTCCAATGGTTGCAACATACCCGTTGGTCTTTGATGATCTACTTTCACCAATTGACAAGTAGTGCATTGGAAAACGAACTCGAAGATATCTCGCTTCATGCCCTCCCACTAATACTGAAGGTGCATGTCTTAGTACATCTTGTCCCCACCAGGATGCACTAAACATTTATACCCATAAGATTATGTCATCACGGCCGGACTTAAATCCCCTTCGTCCGGGACAATGAGTCTCCCATGGAAGCGTAACCCACTCTCCGAGATTATAGAGTAGGATTCTGCTCCCTCGGTCAACAATTGGCGTATACGGTCCTAACAGCCTTTGTCCCTTCCTTGAGCTTCTACCACCCTTGCCATAATAGTAGGAGTAACAATCAACACCGACATAAACACCCTAGCAACCGCGTCCTCCTGACTAAGCTCTTTCCATTTGGCTTTCCATACCTCCGATAATTCCCCCCCGGGCTTCTGACTCAAAGCATTCGCCACCATATTCGCCTTGCCCGGGTGATAGTGGATGTCAAATTGATAGTCTTTCATGAACTCTAGCCATCGGCACTGTCGCATATTTAGATCTTTATGCGAAAACAAATATTGCAACGATCCGTGGTCCGTGAAAAGACTAAATTTCTCCCCTATGAGATAATGCCTCCAAATCTTCAAGGCAAAAACAACTGCGATAAGTTCCAAATAATGCACAGGATAATTACTTTCATGGGGCTTTAGCTTGCGAGAAGAATAAGAAATAGCCCATCTCTCTTGTTGAAGTACACCTCCCAATCCTTGTAGAGATGCGTCGGTAAAGACTAAATATTCCAATCCTGGCCTTGGTAATGCAAGGACTGGAGCAGAAGTCAACCTATCCTTGAGCTCATTAAAAGACGACTGACAAGAATCATCCCATATAAACCTCACCCCTTTCTGGGTTAAATTAATCAAAGGGCTAGCAATTTTAGAAAAACCCTTGATAAACTGGCGGTAATAACAGCCAAACCCAGAAAACTACGAATTTCGGTAGGTGTCGTGGGTTGACCCCACTCCCTCACCGCAACTAATTTACTTGGGTCTACTGAAATACCTTGGGCTGTCACAATGTAACCTAGAAACTGTACTTCCTGCAACCAAAAACCACACTTCTCAAAATTGGCATACAATTAGTGATCCCTCAACCTTTGCAGGACCAACCGTAGATGAGTAGCACGATCAACTTCTGTTTGAGAATATACTAGAATATCATCAATGAACACGATGAGAAACTGGTCCAGGAAGTCTTGAAATACCCTATTCATGAGGTCCATAAACACGACAGGAGCATTGGTTAGTCCAAAAGGCATAACAAAAAATTCATAGGACCCATATCTCGTTAGGAACGCAGTCTTGGACACATCCTGCTCTCGTATCCGCAACTGGTGATACCCCATCCTCAAATATATCTTAGAGAAGTACGACGCTCCCCTAAGTTGATAAAAAAAATCATTAATTCGAGGTAATGGGTATTTATTCCGCATGGTGACTTTATTCAATTCTCTGTAGTCAACACACAGCCGGAGAGAACCGTCCCTTTTCTTCACAAATAATACAGCAGCGCCCCACGACGATGTGCTTCGCCTAATAAACCCTTGCTCTAGCAAGTCCTGAATCTAATCCCTTAAATTCCTCATCTCAACAGGAGCCATACGATATGGAGCTTTAGAATATGGTCTTGTTCCCGGCGCTAAATCGATTACAAACTCAATCTCCCGACTCTGAGGCAAACCCGGTATTTCCCGAAAGACATCTTGGAAATATCTAACAACCGGAATAGAATCTAAGGAAACTACTACATCTCGAGAAGTATCCTCCGCGATATAATACAAATAAGTGTTAGCACCTCCTTCAGAACGAGGCATAACCACTAAAAACATTTCTTGCTCCGGAATGGCAAAAACTATACTTTTCCCATAGCAATTAACTATTGCACAATACTTCACTAGCCAATCCATACCCAAGATTACATCATACCTGACCATATCAAGGACGAGTAAATCGGACTCAAAACATAAATTACCAAGATTATTCCTATTTGTTTAAAAACAAAGAAAAATGAGTGAACCATCACCCATAGAAGACTCAACACTAGTGAAGGTACTCTCTGTAGATTTTATTAACTCTATAGACTGAGCAAAACTTCTAGAAATGAACGAGTGTGTCGCACCCGTATCAAACAATACACGACCCATGTGCCCCGGAATGAGAAACTCACCCTCAATAGCTGGCGGTGCTGGCGGGAGCCGGAGGGAGCATAGCATCCTGAATGTCATAAACACGCCCATACTGTAGTTGTCCCTATTGTGGAGGAATAATCGAATTAGGTACTTGTGGCGGTAACTGAGCCTGTGGGTACTATGGAACCTTAAGAAGCTATCCCCCAATCAACTGAGGACACGATCTCTTAAAATGGCCCGGCTCTCCGCATTAAAAGCATCGATTCATCATATTTTCCTGATTTCAGCCCTGGTTATTTCTAAACTTCCCAACTCCTTGGCCTGAATGGCCTCTACCCCCATTACCACCCCGACCTGCTTGTTGCTGTTGCAGGCCACCTTGACCATGCCTATTATTATTGCCACCAACATTGAATCCACCAAAATACTATCGTTTAGACAAGTCCCCTTGTTGGGGGTCCCTTTCTTTTTTTTCATTCCCCAAAAATTGGGACGAGGGAAATACTCCTCCTCCAATCCCATTGCCTCCAGGTTTCCCAGCTTGCCCCAAAACTGAAGCCTTCTTACTACCTTGAACATACAACCGATGTTACTGACAATGGAGTAACGCCGCATTCATCACATCTCCAAAAGTCTGCAAGGCTGGATTGCCCAAAAAATATTATCGTATCCTCCAGTGCAAACCTCTAATAAATTTAGATATTCTCCTCTCCTCTGGAGTCACCTCATCAGCTACAAAACTAGCTAACCGCGTGAATTCCTCTTCGTACTCCGCAACTGATCGTTCTTCTTGCACCACATCTTGAAGTTTCCTTCTCATCTCCCTTTGAACCGCGGGAGGGAAGTACTTCTGATCAAACAGAACCCATAAATCATTGATGGTCATAACATCTCTCTACTATGGTGTAGTCATCGACTCCCACCAATGTCTTGCGGCTCCAACGAGTTTAAAAGTAGCAAGGATTTGTTTTCTTTCATCACTACACTCCACCATGCGCAGATGGCGCTGCATATCCTTCTTCCACTGATTAGATACTATGACGTCAGAACCTCCTTGGAATTCTGGGGGATGACCCTTTAGAAAGGATTATCTAACTCTCTCCCACAGAGAAGGTCCCGTAGGATCTTGTACATCCTAGGCTCGTTGCGGTTGAGCTTGTGGTAATTGCTGAACCACGGCAGTAATTGCAGTGTTGACCGCTTGGGCCACAATATATGCTACATCAGCAGAATTTATAGTTCCTTGCTGTGGCGACGGTGGAGGACCAACATCCTCTTCTACAACTCTATTCCTTCTAGCAGGGCGACCTCTCTTAGGCGGCATCTGAGATAAAGAAACAATAGAGTTAGAATATTATTTAGAACAATCTATTTTGCAGAAGATCGTAAACGTAGGCAAAAAAATAGTCCTAACATTAAGCTCTATTTCAAAGAACTCCACGGTAGAATGTGACAAGTCCTCATAGATCCTAAAGACTCTAGAACCTGATGCTCTGATACCATCTGTGATAATCCGCTCATCAAAATAAGGGGTGGCTAGCCCGATACTCCAATAATAAAGGGAATCATAGATGGACCATTCTCAACATCACAATAATATAGTAAGTATCCGAGATAACCACCCTATATTTTAGAAAAACGGGTTGCCAAAAATTGGGTTTTTATAAGTTATGCAAAGAAATTAAACAACCCAATTTGAAAATAAAGTGTAAACCCAAAGAACTTATATTACATCCGCATCAAATATACAATAAGGGGACCGAATATGCTGTCGGTCAACTGTCACTTTCATCGTATTACAACAGGTTAATTTAGCTACATAATACATTACAATGAGCAAATAGATAAGCTTGGGCCACACACCCGAGTAAATGACACGATCGTAACTAGAGTACGAAAATGAAGGCGTCTACAACAAAACATCCCGTAATATCTGTAAAGTATTATGGCTCCCCAAAACACCGGAATATGAAAGTCAGAACAGGCATCCTTGTGGCGGAGCACTTGAGTGGATACAAGATTCATGCACAATAAGAAATATGAACGGGTCAGGGACCGGTTTTATATGATCACTAGATGAATAAAGAGTATGACAGTTATGAACAGTTAATCATGATGGATATAGATGAGAATCTACCTATACAATTTCAAAGCATAAACTAAAACAATTCTAATGATCATAAGATTTATTCAATTATGCAAGAGGATATGAGTGAATATCATTAATTAAAATCTCCATCATTTACACTTATTTCATTTCATCGTTCCGCTCCTTATCAGGAAAAATAATCACAATTATACGCGCTTCATGGCATTTATCATAATTCAAGTCCCACTTGAATAGGAATATTTATATTCATATACATATAACAATTCTAAGACCGCCCGTCCGGGTTTCCCTACTGTGCGCACCCCTAAATGACTATCATCTTCCAGGGTCTATCAACCAAGACAACTTAGGTACCTAACGTAACATCGGGAAGCGGCTATATGCCTACGAGTGAGTCATAACCACACCCAGAATTACCTCACTAGTGAAGAAAAATATATAATAATCGATCATATGGATGAGGACTATAGTCTCCCTTCATTCACTAGCCAGGGGACATCACCTCATGTGCGAACTTCCCTTATGATAGAATTTAGAGAGGTGTGTTTAAGTAAATTATCATTTACCATTTTCATTTTCAATTTTACAAATGTATGTTTCATTTTGTCCGAAACCATAATCATTTACATTTTAGTAAATACATCATATTTTATCCGGAGCCATACGCAGTTCATATCATCATTACAACCTCAATGAATGAATAAACTCTAAATTTATTATCCAAACATTTTAGGGTTTTATAATAAACCACCAAGACTATCATACCTCGTTTAAGCCTCTAAAGTCCCCCAGTATATAGCTTTACAACTCCTAAACTCAAGCTAACTTATTAAGGAAAATAACCCTTTAACATCTATTTGTAAACCCCCAAAATAACCCCATCTAATCCAATTCTAATCTAGGGTAGTGACCATACCATTATAAGACTCTAGGACACTAAGTTTACTTCATACAAGAAGGTTCCTAAGTCCTAAGCCTAAAAGAAAAGGATGAAAATTGAGTTAAAAAAATAACTCAAAACAGCCTGATTTCGAATCGATTCGCAATAGGGCCGAATCGATTCGCCCCAAGCATCGAATCGATTCGCCCAAAAGCGAATTGATTCGAATGAAGAATCTAAGTTTCTGCCTCAGCCGAATCGATTCAGGCCTGCAGACCTGTAACCTGACCCCTTAGCGAATCGATTAGCCCTAGGGCCGAATCGATTCGCCCTTGAGAATTTGCCAAGAAAGGGGCTACGGGTTATGAACCCTAATTTCCCCCAAATCTCATATCTTCTCCAACCAACATCATTAATCCAACCCATCAAATAATAAATGCATCTAACTACCATCATTTACACCAATAAACATCTAAATCAACTTCTAAGGGTTTAAAACCTACAAATCCATCAAAATCCCAAAGTTGCTAAACCATAACAACTACACAACAATATATATAATTCATTCACCTTAAACTATATATTAGCAAGTAGAAAACTTGCCTTGAGGTTGGAATTTCAGATTCTTGGAAGATGGAAGCAAGATCAATTCTCAAATCTCCAATCTTTCTCTTTTTTCCTCTTATCTCCACACTTCTCTTCCTCACTCTCTCTCTCTTTCTTTCTCTAGGTTAGCAAATACACTTAAGAGAAATAAATGAAATGAAAGACTTAAATCATGGCTTTAGTCTAAATTCCAACTTAAATGGTCAATACCACATTAAAATAACTCACAACTACACATTTATGTTAAAACCCGTCAAAAGTGTCCGAAACGTAAAAATACAATATGGCACTTATTTTGACTATCTCGCACGTTTCGGGACTAACTACACCCTCTAAATTGGCATCCGATAATTTTATAAATCATTTCAAGTTCCGGTTTCATTTAAACCATAAATGTCTTTTAAAGCATATGACACTATAAAATGCAACATGATGATATTTACATACACATACAGTAAATATGCAACAATCTAGTAAATATTAACTTTCAACTCATTCAATTAATATTTACTCCAGTTTTCCAACATTTTATATAATTACTTCACGCAGTAAATTAATATAAAACAAGTTCTCAAAAGTGAGGGTTTTTGCAATATGTATATGTATATATATATCGTAAATTCGGCTAATTTGTGCCCATCGCTCAAAGCTCTTGCCTACTTATCCCATGTTTATCCCTTGATTATTAATTTATTTAAGTTTTCATCAATTAAATAAATAAAGTAGCATCACTCCGCTAAGACACTGACTTACCTGCTTGTACATTAATTATTTCCAAATTTCTCTTTCACAATTCAATATTTAAAAATCTGTGTATATTGTTCCTCTCACAATTTCGCATCGGGGTTCAATTCCCTATCGTCCCAAATTTAAATTAAACCATTATGTATTTAGCCCAACAACATAAATAACCCAAGATAGCACAAAAATTCTGAACCGTTTTGGCCAGAATGCCATTCGGTTCACTTATGCCCAGAAAATCGAACCGATTCGGCCTGGAATGCGAACCGATTTTTCGACGTAGTTCAGTAAACCTTAACCCAAATTTCTTTTACGATTCTGAACCAAACACCTTCTACACAATAATATACATCCATTAAAATGTATAGAACATATGGATATAAGTCTTAGATGATTCTAACATCCTACAATCTCCTAACTAATCAATAAATATGGGTTTACAAGGAGAACATCACAACTAGCCCTAGTTTTGATTCCAAACTCCAATTAATAATTATTAACCTATTCATCTCTAACCATATTATATTTCCAGCAGGTGTAAGTCATTCAAAAATATTAGATATGCAATTACTCTATAAGTTATGGGATAGTCTCTCAAAAACCCATTTCTACATGTGAAAACCCTCCCCAAAATAGTGTTGTTCAACACCTGCCATGATATGAACATGATTCACCTTTATTCAATTTAAAGAAATTTAATTACTTGCCTTGGGATGATTGTAGAGTTTCATCTACGTTGCGTATGATGGTTTGATGGTAGAAATCCCATGAATTCCCTTCCAGATTAGCCTCCTCTAGCTTTATCCTTCCTTTCTCCTCTCCTCCTCCTCTTTTAAGGTTTAAAACTAACAATATGGCTGCCTCACCCACCTAACCCTT
This sequence comes from Sambucus nigra, assembly GCA_949130495.1. Classification (NCBI taxonomy): domain Eukaryota; kingdom Viridiplantae; phylum Streptophyta; class Magnoliopsida; order Dipsacales; family Adoxaceae; genus Sambucus; species Sambucus nigra. The sequence goes on along the minus strand of OX422211.1, from coordinate 576,821,343 downwards.
ATAGTTTAACCCACTAATACCGAAATTAAGTCATTTGGCTACATTAAAATGATCCAAGTACCCCTACATGAGTCCGAGCTAGTCTAAAAAACCCCCGAAACCCCCATTACGACACTTGGGACTTAATTCCGACTATTTTGACCCATTCGGGACCAATCGCGAACTCAAAATCGCCATCTGGATCACTATATACAAATTTCCTATCTCAATCTTAAAGTAATCTACTCATAAGCCTCGGTTGAGATACCGACACAATTATGTCATTCTTACTCACAACGACGTACTCATAATTTATCGTATTTTATTTATTATTCACACTCAGTAAGTCTACCACATAAATATTAATCTTAATCTCTCCCAATTAATATTTAATAAATACACAATATTCCATTTTAATTAAATTACTGCACACGTGTTATTTTTAAAAAATGTCCGAAATAATTATATTTATAGCAAGAGAACAAGGATGCAGGAAAAAGAAAGCATCTGATCCGATCAATCAAGATATAGTGGTTTGGTCAAACATTGTTTTCCTAACCTAGGATGGAGTTGGCGAGTGACGATTACACGATCTTTTAAAGAAGGTTTGCAGCTCAAGGTTGCCTTATTATTAGAGAAAGGTGAGATAAATATGGGTTTTTAACTTTGTTTCTAAATTTGTGTTTCTCTCACTCCCTTCTTTCATAAAAGAGCCAAGATCCTTTAAATTTTGTAAAATTAAATAGTAAAACAAAATCATTTCACATGTAGGCAGCAAATACCATTTTACTTCCTTTATATCTAATCTCCTTTACAAAACTTACATACTCAATACTTAGAAAATATATTCATTTGGTACTATACTCAAACATAAAATAAAATAATCAATAAAGAATTTTAATGTCTAAATTTAAAATACCCCGTATTTTTTAGGATATAGAATTTAATTAAATTGGTGATTTGGAGAATTTATTTAATTTGGTGATTTAGAATTTAAATTAATTCGGTCTATTTTAATTTCAGGCGTGCCGTATTTTGAGGTGGAAATAAGATGATAGTATTAAGTGACTCGGATGATGATTTAGACGTCACAGTTGATTCCAAAAGGGTAAAAATAGTTGAAATAGTGTACCCCAAGTGTATAGTTTGGGTCCCAAGGTAATTTTAGACCAAACCGACACCGTTTGAGGGCATTTTAGTCATTTGGTTACCAATGGTAAAGAGACCTACGAGTTTCCAAAGCCTTTATAAGCATATAGTTGGTAGATGCTAGGGTTAGAAATACATAAAACAAAGAGAGGCCATTAGATAAGAAGGAGAAGCCCTTTTTGAAGTTTAAAGAAAGAGTTCTTGAAGGATTCAACCTTGTTCTTGCACCACCATCGTCATTGGAGAGTGGATTGAAGGGGAAGACAAACAAATTCATCATTATTAAATGAAATTAGATCTGTTGGACCAAAGGCAAGTGTTTATCTTGCTTATTTTTGAAGATTTATAAAACCCATATAGTGCAGGGTCTTATATTTGATGATTTAAATTGAATTTTGAGGTTTTGATGAGTTAAACATGTTTTAGGGTAGGAATTACATGTATAGTTAATCCTTCATATGAGTAGTATGTAATAAAATGTTATGTGATGAAGAATATGAAAAAAATTCTAGGCATTCTGTTGAGAATACACGAAGAACAATGAAAACTAGGGTTTTATGAGTTCTAGAGAAAAATAATCGATTTCTGGGTAGAATTCTTGATGATTTAATGTTAGAATTATGTTGGAAATCACCCCTATACACTTATATAATGCTTAATAATGTTGGTTATAAGTTTGGTGAAGAATCGTGAAGAATTGAATGATGAATATTGAAGAAAATGTCGAATCGATTGGGCTCCTTTGCTGAATTGATTCAGCTAGCGAATCGATTCAGACCAAGGCCAAATCGATTCGGTTTGGTCAGATTGGTGAAAATTCCCCTTTTAAGTCCTTAAAATATGATTTATTACTTGGTAACCTTTTTTAGACACCCTTACAATATAATGAGGGATATATTGGATGATAGTAGGCCTTGGTAGGTTTGAGACTTTGTCATATATGCGAGAGTTTAAGGATAAGGTTAGTTGGGATAAATTGTTAAGTAATAAATTCGAGAGATTTAAAATGGATAAAGGAAAGTTCATGAGTGAGCCTAGGATGTAGACCATTAGGGAATTAGTGAATCAACAACCGAATTAATTTAAGGGGGGTAACTATGGGCCCTTCGAGTATAGAATAATAATCGAGAATATATGATAGTGAGTTAATATTGTGAATTAATAATTTTCTAAGTATTAGATAGATAAATACTATGTACATATTATATTATAGGTTGATTGTATTCCGATAGGATGATATTTATAGGTCGTGTATAGATAAATACTATGTACATAGATAAATACTATGTACATATTTTAATATAGGTTGAGTGTATACCTACGGACTTTATTTATAGGTTGGGTGTATACCTATATACGATATATGGATAGGTTGTGTGTATACCTATTATGTGATTTCTAATGTATGTGAACATACCCACGCTGCTTACTATCACGGAAGGCTCCATGTCATACACAATGTTATCCTGATGAGCCCATTGGGGTGATTTTAGGCTTGTGACACATAACATAGAACTCAGGGATTGAGCACTACTTGTGTGTGATAGTGTGACCAATCATTTGGGTGCGTTTGGTGTGTGTGTTGCCCAAAGTCTTGGAACTATGTTCGCCTCCAATATGTGTTGATTTGATTTATGGTTCACCGATGGTCCTTGATTTAATACGAGAGGTACATGGACTTTATAGCAGAGTATGCATATTTATCATCGCGGTTCTTAGCCCGGGGATGCTCTATATATATATATATATATATATATATATATATATATATATATATATATATATATATATATATATATATATGCATGTGAATTTATCCTACTTGTGTGTTATGTAGGGAGGATAGATAGTGTACATCTAAAAGTGATTTAAATATGAGATATTATACTTAGTGTGATAAAGTAGTAAATTTAGATAGTGTATATCTAAAAGTAATATAATTGTGAGATAACCTACTTAGTGGGACATAGTAGTAAACTTAGACATTGTATATCTAGTGATGATTTAAGTAGAGAAACAGAATGAAAAGGTTTGAATGATAACGTATGTGAAATGTTAACTTGGTTTTCATAATAAAATAAGGGAGATATTAATCATTAATTAGATTGATATAGTACAATATGGGTGGTACTGATAAGTTAAAGAGAAACTTAACTAAAGAGTTAGTGACAATGAAGGGTATATTGTGTCATACTGTATGGGCGGTACAAGGGAACTAAACCTGTTAGTGATTAATTAGTTATTGATGGGACTTAGTCAGGTTGGGTAGCGTAGCTTGGTAGAAGACTTTAAGTGTGAACATTAGTTGAGAGGTGAGGAACTCAAGTGAGTGTACGTTGAACTAATATGTGTAATCAATAATTATTTTTAAACTTATGATAAATACTTGCTAAATATTTTCAAACGCTTTTACTTAGGCTCTGACCCGTAAGCAGGGGCACCAAGCTTGATCATCTTTTCCAGGGATGCATAACTGCAGCACTTGTGGATGCTTGCACGATTTGGATTTAGTCTCTTCGATTACTTCATTCCAAGAGTAGGATGCAGTTCAGTTATTTCATTTGGGCATGTCGCCCCTTCAGCTATTTGTTTTAATCAGTTTATTAGACTTTGTATTTGTGGACTCAGTTTGATTTCATTAGATGTTAGTTGGATTTTTGCATTGAAAATCGATAGTTTATTCGGTACCATTTTATTTTAGTTATTTATGTGGTGTTTGGTTTAGATTATTTACTGCATGGATGGTTTGGTTATTGAAATTATTCCCTCTTGTTGTTATTGTTTAATAAAAAAATAAAATTTGGCATCGACTTTTTTAATACTAGGTGGTTAGTAAACTTTTAAAATATTTTCGTTAGTGATGCTAAGAATGAACCAGATGAGATTCCTGTTTTATTTTTATAAAGGATTGATCACCCGGTATTTAAATAGGTGGGGTGTCACAAAATTATCATTGCAAATATAAAAAAACTAAATAAATATTAAGGTTTCACAACATGATACTACTAATAAATATAAATATAAATCACCACAAAATATTAAGGTTTCACCATATATTTCAAAATATAACTTTTCATTTTATGTCGTGTCTAATTTTAGTTAAGTCATGTTCATATTAGGTAAAAAAAATAGATTTCATATCGTGTCATGTTATATTTTAACATTTTTTGGAACACGAACACAACCCAATATTAAAAATTGTGATCCGATCATTTTTTTCAATTAAAAATGCTATTTTTCTCTAAAATAAATTAATATGAATTAGTGTATTTATATGTTATATATACACACACATGTTTTATACATTAAATGTATAAATGTCAACACACACACACACACACACACACACACACACACACACACACACACACACACACATATATATATATATATATATATATATATATTTGAGTTGTTTTCACTTGCCTTGATGATTAAAGTTAATTAGGATTGGGAGCATGCCAGATAAGATTTTTGGTCTTGTCAACCAAAGATCTCTCCTTAGTTATGATATCAGGCGATTGTGTTACGTTTGATGCTTAAATTAAGAAGACTTATACTTCTTTTAGGTAAGACTTTGATGAAAGTACTAAATTGTGGTAATTAACTAATACAAAAGAAACTATTAATTGAAGGAACTGAAATACAAATGAAGTTTGGAAAAAAAAGGTGTGATAATTTAAAAGATTAAACTACGGAATGTAAAGCAAGAAATTACAGATAAAGAAATAAATTAACGATAACAAAGGTAAAGGCATGGGATTTTTAATAAACTTGAAATAAAGTTACAAATTACGTTACAATTTACTTCGAAAGAACAAAATGTAGTAAATAGCAAAAAGAAAAGAAATGAAAAGAAAAGAAAAGAAAGGTAAGGAAAAAAAGAATAAAAGTATGTAAATGCAGATTTTGGTGACGGAGTACTATCTTCCTTTGTGGGCTCATTGCTTATTATAGAGTTTATTTCCATGTAATGTAACTACATTGGTAATTGTTGGGTGGTTATTCACCCAATTGAGTTTCCACGCTTTACGTTCACTAACTCACTTATTTTATTTTGTCACCTTCCATTTTTAATACCACATCCACGTTGTAACAAATGTCACACATGCATGCTGTTAGCCCTTATTTTCTATATAATGATTCAGCTATTATTATCGATTTATAACTTATATTGTAACACCTTATTGGGTCGTGATAGTGTCGTGTAAACATACCTTCCATACTAATTAATTTTTGAAAAAAATAATTAATGGATTGTTGATTTCTACCATGCCGTTATCCCATATCTAATCATCATTTCTCTGCTTAAAGACATGACTTGTAGGTGTGAGAATATCCCTACTCTTAATTAACCATCACTCTAGTCCTTCAGTATGAGATCTTTTTCTTTTCTTTTCATTTCTTTTTTTCTTCTGCACGATAATGGCCTCTCAAAGGAATGAGAACGTTGGCTCTAAACGTTTCCGTAAATCCTCTTACATATATTATAGTATTGGTATAAAGTCTCCAACGGATGCTGATTGCTATTATAGTGATGTATCTTTTGTTAACTCTCGGGGTATACAAATATTTTATTTTAATTAATACTTTGCTCCCTTCGCTTGTGGTGGCTTCTATTTTCATCTCATTCAACAAGGCACTAAAATGTCTTGGCCTAAAGAAGAAGAAGAACACGGGGATGTTATGGACCTTTATATTAATGTCCTAGGTGGTAGGTCTAAGTATGAGTCCAACTACAAATTTTATAACTCATCTAATCGTTATGCTGAACGTCCCACCATAACTCGTCATATGCCCAAGCCATACCCTCTCAGTGGAGCTACATGGTAAGTTCTTTCAAGGAAAAATTATGATTCTTTTGGATTTCGTTATCCTCATTTCCCACTTGATCGCCATGCTCAATTGGTTTTTCTAACTCACATTGTTCATCCTCATAGTGCCTATGACTAGTAAAGACCATCTTTGGCGTATATCCCATTTGATAGGGAAAAAGTGCATATTCGAACCTCTTGGATACTTGGGATCACTCATCTCAATCTAGTCTAATATGTAAGACCAAGGATTCCCATTTTATTCGTTATAAATTTGTATATGGCAACCACTATCACTTATTAAATGACCTCTACACCTCCTTTGTCTTGGTTGGTGTCAACTTTGATACCCTTAACTTCAAAAGGAAAGTTATAGAGACTGATTTCCCCTTTATGTTCAAGTTTAGTGTTTGGAGCAAAACGTTAGATGATAACTGATCCAAATGGTTGCACAGGATGATGGTTCTCAAAGAATCATATAAGGAGAAATACGATATTTTTGACACCCTTAAACTCAATTTATTGGAAAGTAATATTGACCTATTGTGATCCCAAGTGCCATTTATTTTATGAATTTAGAATTTAGTTGCTTCTAATTCAATTTTGGGATGGCATGTCCCATTATTTTGGATATTTTTCAACTTACTATTTCCAAGTCCACGAGGGAGGAAGTTTAGCCATTTATGTCATCAGTTGAGGTTCCATGGACCTTGAAGCATGCAAATGCTCACTTAACCAATCCAATATTTATTCATGCACATATGAAAAACACTATAAGTTTAACTGATATGGAGTTTTTTTCATTCTTCTATTTTGGTTCTTACGTCATTTTTCACTATTAATTCCCAAAGAGTAATGTCAAAATACTCTTTGTTGGCTGCCAATCTCATGAAAGGTAAGGAGGTTTCTATTGATACCTATATTTTGGATTCTCTTTAGTTGTTCTTATTCTTCAAAAGTTGCTTCATGCATACTTCTTAGAAATTATCCATGTGTCAAGTATGTTTCTAGACTTAGACATTATTATTCTTATTACCACTCTAGAACTGGGAATAAAAGCTTCGATGCTTTCATCGCCATGTTCAGGAGCCTACCTATTTATAAACTAAGGATTTATTTGCATCCCCTCTTAGTTCTCATCAAGTCCCCATTTTGGTTGGTCCCAGTTATAGAGACTTCTCACACTATAACACAAGTTAATCTCCATTGGGGAAGTTTAATAATCCCCAGGGATTTGTATTATGGAATATCACCTCCCACTTCTCCCAGCTCTAAATTTTAGGGATATATACTTGCCTTCCCAATTTGCAAGGAAAATTATTTTTTACCAATATATTCATGTCCTAATAAGGAGTCAAGACAATTCTCATATGTTTTCGAGGTCATCTCAGCTTTCGAAGGCAATCATTTTACAAGGTATATCAGAGTATCATGGGGTTCGAAACACTTTTAGCATTGCACTAGTTGAGTAAGTGTAGGGTTCACCCATCTCGCGTAAAATATGCCACTTTAGAGTCTCTTTGGACATAAATTATTACCTTCTACAACATCGACTCATTTTATAACTTATCTCTCCACCGCACTCTGGGGGAGGGGCACGACTGCCCACTCTAGAAAAAACTAAACGCATTGAATGAAGATGGATGGATCGATCAAAACAGGTAAGAGAAAACCTTCATCTCTTTATGATAGTCTTTATAATTTCACAAGTCATTTTGGGTCCTATCCCGGATGCGAAAGATACAAAGCCCATTGACTCGGATCCTTTCTTGATGGAAAAATGGTCATGCCTTACCCATTGAGTCCAATCCCTTATTTGATGGTTAAAGACTTTTAAGGATTAGGGGTCTAAGTACATCCACTTTTTCTTGAGACCACTACTATCACCCATCCTTCGAAACCTTATTTTAGTAAGAATTTAGTTATATCTACTGATTATATCCTTATGTGAATTTTCCTTAATTAAACTATTTGATTTCTTGTAGTAATTCCACCTCTGAAAGACCATGAATCTTCATTAAAGAGGAAATTAACCCTTGAACAAAGAGAAGATTTAGAGGAGGACCTTTTGAGAGAAGCCTGGTAAGAATAAGAAGGGCTTTCTTTTATTAGACCAACTAGGTCAATGTCTTCCTATGAGGATGAGCTTGCTATCTAATCTACATTCATCATTCATAAGAAGAAGTATGTGAAAACAATTACAAGAAAGCATGTGAACCAAACCCCGTTGGAATGTATGCTAATGCCTTTTATCTTGAATCAATTTATCAATATTTGATCATACTAATAAATTTATCTTCGAATTATGATGAAGCAATTTATCGATTTTTGCATATCATACCAATAAATTTAATTTCTAATTTATCGATCGGCATTGATGTCATTAAACTTCGAAGTTTTAAGGAGGCGCTCAAGAAGGCCAACGATGATTTCTCCAATTCTAATCAGGAGCTTATTACGTCCAAACGGGATCTTACTAGAGTCAATCAAGAGCTCGTTAAAGAAAATGAGGCTTTGAATATGAATAAAGAGATTGTGGTTTCCAAGTTTAAAACATCTGCCAATTATAATATATAGATTGTAACCTTATTTCTTGATGGCTACGGGTAACTCAAAAAGAGGGTTATGGAACATTACCCAAAGATTACATATTGTGTAGGCAAGTGGGAGGGAGATGATAAGGAAGCCACATCATTGGCATCTTGGTAATAAATGGAGGTGGACGAGTCTGATGTAGAAGATGATGAGATTACTGAAGTCAATCATACTAGTGCTACAGAGACTACTCTTCCCATAGATCCAGAAGTTTCTCATCACACTATTATGGCTCGTACATCTACTATCACTTCTCCTCAAGTCAATCCAAAGGCTGGACAAAATCCTCAAGTTAACCTAGGTTATGAAAATGCTCTTCTGGCTTAGGAACTCCTGAATTCATGTCTTTGTGAATCTTTTTGTATTATCCCTTAAGTATTTTATAATGAACAGTTATAATTATGCTTGCTTAACTTTGGAATCAAATATGATTCAACTTTATGTTTTAATGTATGTATGCATTTTGACTTTCTTCTAGTTATTTTCCTTAGCTAATTTTTTTTCCACCATTTGTAGTTTCGTGTTTGTGCAAAAGTATTTTTGACAAGTAAATGTGGACGAGTCTTGTTGAACTCCCACATTTTTCTAAACTTATGGACTCATTGTGGTATCTTATCCCCCTATCATGTTAACTTACTAACCGTTTAATGTTTAGATAGTCATGCCAGTAGTTTAGTCTTTTGATTGTGTGGTCAGATCTTGTCGACTTGATCATGTGTCAACTTAGGATCTACTAATGCTTGTTCCAGTTTACTTGTCGTATGGATAAATCTTGTCAGTCTGACCATGTGTCAATATTGGTTTTCAGAGTCGACCAAATATACTGGGATCTATCCCTGCGTTATTCAGTTATGGTAGAATCTTGTCTTACATGTAACTACACCAGATTTCCCAAGTTTGGCTAAAATTCTTGATCATTGACGAGGACATACATGAAGTATGTTTTTTATCGTATATTTTAATATTCTCGGCTCTGAGATGTCTTTGGCCTGGGCTTCTTGCACTTCTCTCACACCGACTAAACAAACATTGAATAATGTAGAAAAACTTTAAAGAACAACCTATGTAGAGTAGGAAATTACAATTCTCATTCATCTTTTAAGAATGATTACAAGGAAATAAAAACTGTTTACATAGTATTTTGGTCTTCTGAACTGTAATATACTCTTCATCATTGTCCTTAGGTGCTCTGCATTCCACTGATTCTTGAAATGTTCACCTTTCTAATGTTTTGATCCCATAAGTTTCAGGTAGCAAGATAACATAAATTTTACATGGACCATGCCAATTTGGTTCCAACCAATTCTCCTTTTGAATAACCTTCTTGAGAACGTATATCCCTTCCTTTAATGTGCACGATTTTACTCTTTTATTGTAAATTCGAGCAATCCATAGTTGGTAATTTTATACACAAAGTGTCGCATGCTCCCTGACTTCCTCTACTAAATCCAAATCAAGTCTTCTCATTGAGTCACTCTTGGGTGACTAGAATTTGATTACTAGATAACTACATAATCGGATCTTTGTTGCGCTATAGAATCTATGCTAAACACTAATATAAATATGTCGTGGTCATTGGAGTGGTTTGGTAGACTAAAGTATTCTCTAAAGTTCTTTGATTCAGTTCCCTTGGATTCATTAAGTCTCTTATTCATTTATTCCAAAAGGGTCTTGTTAGTGACCTATGTCTTCTCGTTACACTCTGGGTGACCAAGTGGAGATTGTAGCTTCTTGATGTTCGAACATATATAATAATCCTCATACTCACCGTTTTTGAACTGCATGCCTTGGTATGTGATGTAGGCCTATGGAATATAATACCGACAAATGATGTTCTTCCATATAAATGGAAAACCTTCTCATCCAACATCTTTACCAGCGGCTCTGCTTTCACCTACTTAAAGGAAATAATCCACCGCAATGACCAGATACCTGAATATGCCCCTTGTTTTTTGCATTGGGATGACCAACTCAATTACCCACATGGAAAAGGGTCAAGGGGATATGATCACTACACCAAAATACTCCTTTAGTAGCGGTATTTTATCGTTACCAAAAAAATTAGTAACGGAATTTCTCCGTTAGAAAAAAAAGTGTTGGGCACATAATTAGTAACAAAATTTTACCGTTACTAATTCTGATTTAGTAACGGATATTTGTGTTACTATTTTAACCTTATTACACCACTTTTTATAACACTTTTGTATGATTTTGTAACAGTAAAGACCCGTTAGTAATATTAATACATATTTAAAAAAATATATTTTTAAGATCCAATATCCTGAATTTAAATAAATTCAATTATTCTTACCACACTAGTCAAATCATAAGAACATATACAAAAATAATCCATGCTTACTACACTATTCAAATGCTAAAAACATATACACTAATAGTTCACATAAACAAGGGCATTATATTCAATAATTACATTTTATATAAGCAACCACTCTTTATTTACAAAAGAAAATACAATCACCCATCCTAATACAATCATCCCGAAATGAGATGCCAACAAATGAAATATAAAAAAGAGGTCTGTCAACTCCATGTTTAAATCTTCATCAATGGATAAATACGACTCTTATATATAAAGTCACCTTAAGGGATTAGATCTCTTTAACATCTGAAAGTGGACGAACAACTAAAATACCACTCTTGTTTGCCTCATGGAATAATATGTAGAAATACGGGAGCAACATGTAATGGATATGTATGGCTTCCCTCATCAGTTCTATATTCCATCCTTGTAATCAACACTTTCAAATGCATTAACTTATGATCCATACAACACTTACAAACATATATCTTTTTGTATTGTTTATAGTCTCTTTTATGTACATGTCATTTTTATTCATTTCTCCACAGTTATAAGAAAAATAACTTACACTTACAAACACATATCTTTGACAACCTACTCAGTTATCTTTTTGTATGTGTTGATTAGATGTACATAAGTAAATTGAGGAAAAATAGCTTTGTAGGTACAAAAACATAAAATATTAAGTATCTGAGTTATATATCCAAGTTATAACATAATAAGCACAACTTGACAACTTGTTATAAATCAAATGAAGAAATATCTTAGAAGTCATACAACAGAATTGAGTATGGGCTGTAATACCCCGTATTTTTATGACTTTTAATTTTAGGGATTTATTAAATTTCATTAGAGATATTAATTTAATATTAATCAAGAGAATCATTTAAATACTTACTAGCGTGATGAGAGTTAGTAATTAGTGGAATTGTGTTGTAAATTACTTTATGGGTAAATTATGAGGTGTAATTGTATTTAGTAAAATTATCACGAGAATCTAATTTGATAATTTTGGAAATTTATCGGGACACGCTTGTGTCGTGTCGGGATTAAATTCGAACTATTAAAAGTGAATAAATTATAAGTCACCCATATGGTAATTTTGAGTGCGCCAATGTGTCCGGAAGGGTCGATATAGTCAAAATAATGTACCCGGGGGTTTAGTTTGGGTCTCGGGGAGTTTCTAGGCCTAATTAACATCCCGAGAGGGTGTTTTAGACATTTTACATTTTTGGGCATGAAAACCCACGAAATTCCTAAGAGTATATCAGATAATAGGAGTTGTCTTCTAGGGTTAGAACAACTAGAAACCTTAGACGGCCATTGGAAGGGAAGAAGAGAAGCTTTCCAAGGGGTTCAAGGCCAAGAACTCCACCGTTTGCATCGCCGTCGCCGCCAAACTTTAGATCGCGCAACGAGGATCGTAACCACACCAATCCTGTCCACTAATCTGAACTAAGAATTCCTAGGCAAGTATTTATCTTGCTCTAATTCAGTTAATGCTTCAATGATGTTAGTCTAGGATTGATTAGGACTAGTTTTCATGAAAGAAAGCATGTTTGGGAGACTTTGATTTGCATGTTGTAGAGATAAAAGATGTATTCTGGAAATATAAATCACATGTAGAGGTTGAACCATGAAATTGCAGTAAATTAGGAGTATGAAATATGAGAAAGGAATGGGATGAAAGTAAACAAAGAAAATATTAGGGTTCTTGTAATTTTTCTGGATTTCAACCCTTTTTAATTCGTTATAATTGATGAAAACTCGCATGTCTTACGTAGTATGTTCATTATTTGGGGGTATAACACTTGTGGCATAATTGGTTGGAAGTTTGGAAATCAAACATGTTGATTCAGATGATTTTTGTATAACATTCCCGTAACTGGAACTTCTGCAGATTCGCCATACCTACTTGATCGATCGATCAACGCATCGATCGATCAAGCACCTGCCATTGATCGATCGATCCCTCCTGGAAAACTCAAATTTCCCTTTTAAATAGGTGATTCCAACTTAAATGAATAAAAATTCTTGGACATTATTGTTAGAATATTTTAGGAGGAAAAGAAGACCAGTAGGACTTTATAAAAATGGAACCCTTAATGTAAGACGAGAGTAATACTTAACAGAGGTGTTTTACACTTAAGCAAAATGGGAACATGTGTTTAAAGGGTGAGACTCGTAAGAAAGTTACGTTGTAAAATAATTGAGGACCTACTGAAATTTCACTTGAGAAAATAGGAATTCACGAGTGTTACGTAGTAAGTTAAAATAATCCCATAAATAAGTAAAAGAGACAAACCGTTATACGGGATAATCTAGCAATGTGCAATGAGAATAAATATCATAAGTATGGGTCGTGGGCGTACCTAAATTAAAAATGGGAATAGTAGTATACATATATGACTGTGTTTGTGTATATACTATATACGTGTGGAAATCATGCCCGCGCTACATGCTATCACTGAGGTTATCGCGCTGGGAAAGTCTTATCTCGATGGGAGCTTTATGGGTGATATTGACTTGTACCCTAGAACATAGGAATACCTGGTACAGGCTATCGGAACGATAGTCAGACGGTCCTAAGAGACGTGAGGGTATGTGCTGACCTCTTAGTGACTTGTAACTATGATTCGCCTCAATTTGTATGTGTTTTGTGTTAATACAGTTCGAGAGTGATTCCGAACTAGTATTCACTTAGTACGGGTAATACGGGGACTTGATAGTAGAGAATGCCAACACCATAAATTTATGTGGGGTGCCGATAGTATATATATATTATATGAGTGATTAATATATATATATATATATATATATATATAAACTTGAAATTTGGAAACTATCTACTGTGACTAAAGATAGGTAAATAATGAATAATTATTTCAACTTGAATATAGGTGTTTGAAAAGTTTGAAGAAATACTGAGAAACTTTATAATTAAATGAGGTTATGTGAGAACTTTGCTTTTAAAATTAATTTCCTTAACACTAGGAATTGTCGGCATGAAACCTTATGAGTAACTTAAGATAAGCTAAACAGTTGGGATTAGTAGTGCGGTAGGTGTGCACATTAGAAGAGAGGTGAGAATTTCTCAAGAGAGTTCCACATACTAATATGATTGTTGCATTAGCCGGTAAGCATTTTAAATACTTGCTAAACTAAATATTAAATTGTTTTACAATCGAGCTCTGACCCGTTTCCCTATTTTCTTTTCTCTTGTATATATATATATATATATATATTACAGGTGCCCAGCCATAGGGGTGTCTTGCATAGGATCCTTTGGAAGGAACGCGCTGCAGCTTAGGTGGGAGTTGCAGGCCTCTTGATTAGACGACCTCATTATTGATTCCACTTCTAGTTTATTTTATCCAGTTGGGCATGTGTCGCCCTATTTCCATTATTCAGTTGGTTGTATCAGGGATTGTGATTCTCTTATTTCCAGTCAGGATGTTTTTCCTTTAAGTTTTAAATGTTGAAATTATTTAGTTGAATGCTTAAATTGCTTGGATTATATTTTTCCAGTATAGTTGTTGTGTGATTTCAAACATGGATTATGAAAGGTTCTAAATATTGGTTTTAAATTAAATTTAGGAATTGATGTCTAAAAAATGGTTTTGTCACTTATCTTAATTAATTAGGGTGTTTAATTTAAAAAGTTATTTTTGCACAACAGTGATGCTAAGAATGAATCGACCGTTCACCTTCGTTATAATTTCATAAAGGACTGATCACCCAGTATTTAATTAGGCGGGGTGTTACATGGGTTTTATGGAATTACGAAGTGAAAAACCAAACATAGTATGCATCTTGACGTATGAAGAATATCCAGCCACCTGACCTATTGTCACACTTCAAAGAACACATTAATGTGATACACATTACCTTAATTCTACCACAAAGATTAATAAAAAAGTAGCCTACTATGATTGAATCCGTAAAGAAGTAAGTTTACCTTGGTAGTTCATACCAAAGACCTCTCAACAAATTTTGAAGATGATCTGATGAACTATGAAAAGTTTATATATAAAAGGCAAAAAAAGACCTAAATTTACATACATGGAAGGGGACATAAAAAATACAGCATTGGTAGTTCATAACCAGACATAAATGGGAATGTGTAAAACAAAAATGAATTGCTTATCGTATAAACACCTTCGGATCCTATTCTTGCACAGAACAGTGATAAAATTCTTGTCCCAGTGCCTACATCAAGAACAACATTGCCCTTAAATAAAAATTAATTTGTATATATGGCCTTTTTGGTAGGTCTTAGTTCTCACTACATGCTTCAACATTTACTGCAATGTACAAAAGTTGCTATATATGGAATTTTGGCAGGTCTTTGTGGATTAAAGAAATCACCCTCAAATTTTGAGTATAGCATAAATGAGGAAAACGTTGGTATTTAATATGATCGAATATCCAGCTATGTTAATATATTTTAAAATATCCCAAATAATTAGGGACTTAGTCAAATTATTATGAAAAGAAAGAGGCATCTCAAATTTTGCAACTAACATGTAAGTAAATGGGAGGAGGTGAAGGAAATAATTATGTAATGAAGAAAGTTATCGAAAATAGTGAGTTTGCCCATTATGATGGCCATTTATCCCATGTAATCAGCTACATTTCCTAAACCGGCAGGGCCAAGAGAGTTGTAAGAAAGTGTCTGTATAAAGAACTATTCCAAAGCCTCTATCCCTTGAGACAAGGCATCCTCAGCCTGCTGACAATAGGTCCATAAGTTTTCTGACTTTTATTTAACCCTCTTGCTATTTATCTCTCTCCTCAACTGATTATGTTTTTATTACAATATATTGATATATGGATATATGAATATCTTTATCTCTAACTGTCTCTCCCCTTCAAATTTGGCTACACAAAAGAAAAACGTGTGTCTTCTGCCCACAAACAAATAAAATTGTTTGGGGACATTTTATGTAACTGATATACCCAAAAACATATAAATAAATAAAGATGTTAATCTCATACAATTAACATCTTTCATATTATCAGATAAGTAAACATAATTATACAATTATAAATGTTGAAATAATAAATAATTATAAATGATAATTGTATGTAATTGTCATTTTTACATAATATACAACCAATTACTTAATATACATCTAATTAAAACTTTACAATACAAAAAAGAAAATTGAGTAAGTTATCAAAGATAACTGATTAATTTGTCAGATCATTTGTCACATATTAATAATAACCTTGGTAATAAATACATGCGTGATGGGAAAATGACATCAACACAGTACCTGAAAATGTGAGTTATTGAGGCATCGAGCAATTTGGCGGAACAGAGGGACCATGAAACATTGAAACTCTTCACCCTAGACAGCTTACATAACTTCCTCTAACTCACCTAGGAACATCACCTCTTTAGAACTATTAGTCATAGGCCAGTACTTCAACGAACCTCAAATCATCATGTCCGCAAACTTTACATCTTTCTCCACAAATTAGGTGATGTTATATGAAAATTATTGATGATACATCGATATGCAATTGGGTATGTGAAGGGGAATCAATACAAGGACAAGGAATATCTCGTGATCTTCCTTTAAAGTCAAGGCAAACCCATTGATTATACTACCCAAGATCTCAAGAAACTTTGCAATCCCATTTGCTTCTCCGTCTCGAAAATAAACTCGTATTGCTTCTCCATTTTTCTTTAGACTAACATCAAAGATTCAAGTCAGCATTAAGCCGTACTTTTCATATTAAGCATGAAGATGAACATAAATGAAAATGATACTAGGGAGGCCCAACCGTGTTGGTAATTTTCTTACAATGTATGTATAAATGAAAATGATATTATTTTGTTAAAATGTGTTGGACGTATTCTAAAAGGGAAACATATAGATGAAGTTGCAGCGACACTATTTTAATAAAAGAGGGACGGTCCATTATGTTACTAAGAAAATATACTATTTTAGTAGTTACTTCGATTGTAGATTCAACCCATGTGACAACACACACACACACACACACACACACACACACACACACACACATATATATATACATATATATATATATATATATATATATCCCGTTTGGCCACAATTTTGTGCCTAAGTTATGGAAATTCAGTTCTTTTACAACAAATAAGAATTATACGTGTTAGTTGTGGGACCTGCATATTATTTCAATTTTAAGAAGTGTAGTGAGAACTATGCTTCTAATATTCCTCTTATTGATAGTGGTATGAAAAAATTCTTTATAGACATTTGAATTAAAAATTATCTTTACACTGCTTTTATGCGTGCGTATGTAAGAAGTTTTTAGACAATTAACATTTTGACTATCTAATATAATACACATTGGCCTCAAGTAGCTATAATAGTAAATATTATATACCTTTTCGGGACCACCGCCTTTGTCAGTGAGTCAGACTTGACAAGAAAACACTTTCCTCCATCAACCATTACTCTGTGTAAACTAACTCCAAAGCGTTCCCTTTTGCATTAAACACCTCACATATTACAAGTTCATTGTTCTTAAAGTGTTCCTCATATTTATGGCTAATCATTTTAAGTTAGATATTCCTCATATTTTTCCCTCTCTCCACACACTCGGGTGCTTGTCTTCTCGTATCCAATGTCTTTCATATGCAATCACCCATGTCCTAGATATACACACATGTGTTCGTTTAGATATATGTTGGTTAAATTGCGAAAGAAAATGTACCTATGTTAGAATAATAGGAGAATAAAGGATGATATGTTGTAATAACTAAAGATAGAGAGAAACGACTACAACTATTATTCCATAGTCATTTACCACAGTTTGTTTCATGGAGTAAACTGCGGTGCTAGGGCCCTGTTGTCAAACCAACATAAAAAATCATAATCTGAAAGAACAAATGTAGTAGAACTTTATGAAGAACATGTACATATAGGGATGAATTTAAAATGATATCACGGGAAGTTTTCAACTAAAAGTCTAAAGCAAAAGCCATGCAATTCATACTTCACAAATGTATTATCTTTCCATCCATCAAATTGACGCGAAAAGATATGTCTATCACTAAAATCCCCATAACTAAACAATGTTAAATTTATATGCATAGAGAACATGAAAATAACAATCAATCCAAATCCTAATCTCACTAATTAACAAATAATCGTACACTTGTATAAACATCACGGGATAGTAAGGAGAAAATTCGAATATAAAGATGTATCCCTCACATTACAAAAGCGTTACACCTTGCAGACGAACATCATAAATCATTAAAACTCACCATATTTATGATGTCTTGCAATATCCTCTCTTGTTCACCCTGAACACAAATAACATCGCGCTTAAATTAGCACGACATTAAACAATTAAATCAAATAATAATCTAAATGAAGGACTACAACACACCTGAGGGTTGAGACGATAGAGAAACAGAACGACAAGCACTGGCCTGGGGACCATTTCAGTAGTCCACTCTTAAAACTCACAATAATAAGATAGGTACAATCCATTCTTCATACCTGACTTGAAACCAAAATATAATACATCATGCTCATTTCCTATAATAGCATTATATAAAGAATACTAAAAAACAAAATTAGATAATTGTAAATATTGAATGACTTTATTTTTAACCTCATAACTTACCTAAGTACTCTATTCATAGATCACTTATTCAGAGTCCTACAGTAAAGAGAAGATATGCCAATCTTATATTTTGAGATATCATTTTGACTACACATATCTTCTATGGTACCCTGCACCCAATCAATTAGTCACCACATCCTTTAAACTCAACTTTATCTATTATATCAAAGCTTTTTAACATAAGATATTCATTCATTTTCATGAAAATTACAAAGAAATATATGGGTAGTATTTATCCATATGCAAGTTCATTGATACTAATGGATCGTGTGGGCCTAAATCACCGCTATAGTATAACAATAATAAGCATAAACACTAACCAACAAAAAAATCATATTTAGAATGGAACATGGCTTCACAACAGAAAAACAACATACATACTTTAGTGACTGGATACATACTAGATATCCTGTAAAAAATAAATAATGAAAACCACTGAGCAATATCTCCTAAGTTGTGTGTGTTGCCTTCAAATAGGTGGCAGTTTCAACTGTGAACCTGCAAATTCATACATTCAATTTCAATTAATTTTTAAATAAATTTCTAAAATTCCTAAATAAATTTCAATAAATGAGAAGAAAACTAACATAAAGGTTAAAATATTCATACAAATAACTGCATGTCAAATCAAAAGTTAGAATAGGAAACAAACCCTAGGTTGAATAGGTGTGTGTATATATATATATATATATATATATATATATATATATATAGAGAGAGAGAGAGAGAGAGAGAGAAATGTACCTAGTGATGCTATGAACCCTAGCGATGTGATGTGATTTGCAGGTATGAACCTTAGGTCGTGATTTGGAGAAGAACCCTAGCGATGCGATGCAATTTGCAGGTATGAACCCTAGGTCACAATTTTGAAGGTTTTAGAGAGATGAACCCTGGGTCACATTTTGGAGATGTTAGCAGGTATCAAGTTTGGGAGAGAGTCGGGGCATATTGTTTGGGCAGGGAAAAATTAACCTATTTTTTAAGAAAGATAATTACTTTTAAAATATTAAACTAATATTACTAACACTTATTTCAGATTAATAACGGTAATTTAGAGTAAGAAATAGTAATAGTATAATAATATTAGTATTATAAAAAATAGTCTGTTAATAAATGAGCCTTTTTTGTGTAGTGGATTGGTGTCAATACAGACCCAGTCTCTTATGTATCACGGCATACCTTTGGAATTTATCACAGGTTTTTTCGTAGTTGGTACAATCTTCTTCCATTATCAGCCAATTGTATCCCCATGTGGCGATATGCTTTACCAATGGCCTACCTGCTGAATAGGCTCCACATTATCCCTCATGGAATTCTATGATCAGATTATGAACTTCAGTGGGATGAACAGATCTGAATAATGACATAACAAATCCATGTCTGAACATTTTTCCTCCTTCGAGCATGTATCTTTCTACTTTGTAGTGGAGTATCCTTTCTTTATTTTGATCTCCTCGTACTGCGATGGTTTTTAAATATGCACAAATGAGATCCATCCTAGATGGACCCATGTATAACTCCATTTTCATCACATATTCTTTTTTGATTCTATGTTTGGACAATATCTTAGCTCATATTATTCTCCGAACTTCAGTTCAAATTGCTGACATCATACAAGCAAGTGCATCTATTTAAGTGTTCTCAACTCTTGGGATTATGACCATTTGTATGTCAAAGAACCTTTTTATAGTATTTTCACGTTCTCCAAATACTTTTCCATAGACTCCTCTCTGGCTTCATAAATTCCCAGGACTTAGTTGACTACCAAATTAGAGTCACTATGTGTCGACAACTACTTTGCACCCAGTGATAATATAATCCTAGTATTGTGACCAAGGATTCATACCCGACCTCATTTTTGTAGGTCATAAAGTTGAACCTAAGGGATTACTCAACATGTGCACAGTTTGGGGTGTTGATGATTAGTCTTTCTCTGTTTTCATTGTCATATGATGAACCATCTACAAATAGTTTCTATACAAGAGGTTCATTTTCAAAATTTCCTTCAACTAAACTTCTATCTTTAAATAAATCTTTCATCTTATCCAAATCATGAGTCCTTTCTTCCTGCCGAATTGATGACTTTAGTTTGTCACTGATCTGACCTATATACTTTTCTTATTATGCTTTCTTCTGTAGGAGTCTCCTCTATTGTTTTTGTTCCTGAGCTCTCTTTTATTGACGTCTGCTCGATGGTCTTCTCCTCATAGAGAAATTATACGATAAAGTCGGCCACATCCTCACCTTCAATTATTATTCTGGGTTAATAAATTATGTCATACTATCCTCGTTCTATATCCCAAGCCATTAGTCTACATGATTTTTGGGTTTGTGAATAGATTGTAATAGAATAAGGTATGTATAAATGACAATTGTAAGTTCTTGAAAATATGACTATATTCTCATAGAAGCTTGAATAAAAAAAAACGCCAACTTCTCTAACTAAGAGTACCAAATTTAGTCTCCATTATATGCCTTTATAGCGTAGCAGACGGGATTTTTCACTCCACCTTCGTGTCAGACCAACGTCGAACTAACTAATGACTCTAATACTGCTAGGTATAAGTAGAGTTTTTTTACCTAGGACTGAACTTGGCAATAAAAATGCAACCCCTAAGTACTTATTCGATTATAGGAAGGTTGATTTACATTATTCTTTCCACTAAAATGCATTTATGAGCATCTTAAATAATAGAATACATATTTAAGTGTCTCTTAAAATAAAGTAATCCAGTGTAGCTACTCATTGCATCAACCTTTGGATCTACTTTTTTCTCTTAGGAGGTGCATTTTGATAAATCTCTGTATCTTATCAAGGTCGGACTCTATGCCCCTCTGATTGACAATGAATCCTAGGTACTTCCCATCACAAACTCCAAAGACATATCTCATTAGATTTGGCTTGATTATGCACTTCTCTAACTCTACATATATTTAACCGAGATCGTTGATGTTATCAACTTCCTTCTAGATCTTTGTTAATATATCATCACATATACTTTTATTGTCTTTATGATCTGTTCTTTGAAGACTTTGTTCAATAATCACGTTCCTCTAGTGTTCTTGAGCTCGAAGGGCATAACATTGTGTAGTACATACCTCAGATAATGATGAATGATGTATTATCTCTATCTTTAGGTTCCATACCGATATGGTCATATCCAGAGTAAGCATCCATAAAACTAAGCAGCTAATGCCCATCAGTCGCATCGACTAATTGAGCAATACCATGCAAAGGATAATACGTGTTGGAGTAGGCTCTAGTAAGGTCGGTGAAGTGGAGGCACATGATCTACTTATCACTCTTCTTCGGAACCATAACAATGTTCGCAGGCCATTACTTAACATCATTTATGAAGTTTTCATTTTTTATCTTGTCTACCTCCTCTTAGATGGCCACATTTTTCTCCAAGCTAAATATATGGTGCTTCTGTTTTATAGGCTTTGCATCCTTCACTATATTGAGATCGTGGAAGAGGAACTCTAGATCTATCCCATGCATATCTTTATGGCTCAATGTAAATACACTCTTCCTTTTCTTTTAAAATCAACCAGTTTCTTCTTGAAGGTAAGATCTAATAATGAGCCAATCTGAATGTTCCTCTTCGGGTGCTTATCGTCTCAAATTACCCATTTAACCTTCTTCACAGCCTCTCTTGTGGCCATCTTATATTTATCTCGAGGATCTAAAGTCTCGATCTGATAAGTAGTGGTAAACTTCTTCTGCTCTTCCTACTATGTAGAGGTATAGTAGGATTTACGTGCTTCTTCTTAGTTACCCTTGACAACACCAACTCTATAGTGTGTAGGAAATTTTACTCATTGATGGATAATGGAGGGCACGACTTCAATCTTCTTCAGACCGACCTTGCAATATATAATATTATATTCTGAGTGAACGTTCTCATCCAAGATGAAGAAATTTATTAGTTTTGTTAAGTGGGAAGCCATGTTCCGATGACAACCTCAAGCTCGATTATTCCCAAGGGGAACACCTTCTCCTCCTAAAAACCAGTGATGGGTATGTGGTACACCTCCATGTTCCTATCCTTCAACCTCAACTTCTTAAAAAAACTATAAAATGGAACATCTACAAAACTTTTGTTGTCTACCATGATTCTCGTTACTCGCCTTGCATGCCCTATCATGGTGAAGACCAAAGGGTCATTATGGGGATAAAGTACACATGATAAGTCCTATTTTGAAAAGCCAACAATGAGACTATTTTTTTACCTTTCGAGGATAAGACTCCACGACTTCGGACAAATTAACTTCCCTGACATGAGCATTTCCTCTAGGCTAGTCCGTCTCCACCACTAGCATCATCTCCAGTTATAAAGTTCAAAATCAAAATAAATCATGCCAATATCATTCACAAACTCCTTAGGATTTTTGGAGAAATCTGGGTCATCCTCTAAAACTTCATTTCAGCCCCTTTTCTTCCCGTCTGCCTTTTTATAAGGGGACTTTAATCATCTCCTTATTTTTTTCTAATCCTGTCTATCTAATCATTCATATTTATTAACATACTTTGTCAGTTTGCACTACACAAATAACAACATTCTAGCACGGTTTTAAACCTTACCAAACCCAATCTGGCATGGCTTTAAATTGACCACAATCGATCATTATATATTTTTCGGCACAGTTTAAAACCATGCTATATTTTCATTTTTTAGAATGATTTTGACACGGTTATAAAGCGTGCCAGATTTTGTCACAAGCATACTCATATTTGACAATCTAACACGATTTTGGCACAATTTTAAACAGTGCCAGATTTTTCAATATATAGAAAATAGTATTTATTATTTATAAAAAGCCAATTACAAATCTGACAGAAAAATATTTATTATTTACAAAAATATCAAGAAAATGCACAAACTTCAAAGATTGCACATTGTTGTTGATAAACTAATATAAATATTAAACTTTAAAATATTACAAGTCTTAATAGTTCACTGATAAAAAAATTGGACAGAGTTTCCTCTGTCTTCCAAACAGACTGAAACCTATTAATATAAAACATGCTTTAATGTAAAGCCCGCATGACCATATAATTTAACAATAATATTACAAAAGCCTCTATGGTAATAAAATTAAACAATAAAACCCTAAAAGTTCGCACTACCATAACACATCAAAAACACCACTCCCGAATGTCAACAACAATAAATAAACAATCTCCCTAGTTTAAACCATTGACCTGTTCGTGCGTTCCACATGGATAAAAACTAATGCTAAAATGTTATCCTGTAAAAAATAGGAAACAAAACAGAGATGATATCAATCACAAATATTGTTTAAAAATTTGTATTCAAGAAAAAATATTGTGTTTACTTATCATCGTATTTTAGTCTAGGTATAAATATTTGAAAATTATCATTATATTCTCAAACCGAGAGTCCCATGACTACATGGTCAGTTCCTACGAGTTACATTATTCTCGTGCGAGGTTTTCATGCATCTTAAGTGGCCATTAGTGGTTGTTTTAGGGTTTCTCCTTTAGCAATATATTTTAAAGCCTAAGTATAGATATTACAATTTATCATCTTATTTTCAAACTGGAATCCCGTATCTACATGTTTAGTTCCTCGAAGTTACATTGGTCTTGTCGAGGTGTTCATGCCTCTTCCGGGGACGTTTGGAGCTATTTTGGATTTTTTTTCTTTAATGGAATATTTTTAAGCCTAAGACTAGATATTTTTAAATTATCATCATATGATTAAACTGGGAGTTTTGTGACTATGTGATCAATTCCTATGAGACATTGGTCTCGTATAAGGTGTTTGTGCCTCTTACAGGGTCGTTTATGGGTTGTTTTGGGTTTTCTCCCTCTAGCGACATGTTTTTTAGCCTAATCTAGATATTTGCATCGTATTCTCAAATTAGGAGTCATGTGACTACATAGTCAATTCCTAGGAGTTACATTGGTCCCGTGCAAGGTGTGCATTACGAGGCTTTTGGAGGTTATTTTGGATTTTCTCTCTCAAGCGTCATGTTTTTAACCCCATTGTCATGTTTTAACCCTAAGTTCAAATATTTATAAATTATCATCATATTCTTAAATTAGGGTCTCGTGATTACGCGGTCAGTTTCTACGAGTTACATTAAAAGGGCCATCTTGGAACTATTTTGGGTTTTCTCCCTTTGGTCGTATGTTTTTAAGCCTGAATCTAGATATTTTCAAATTATCTTCCTATTCTTGAACCGAGAGTCCTGTGACCGCGATCAATTCTTACGAGTTACATTTGTCCTGTGCAAGGTGTTCATGACTCTCACGGGTCCTTTTGGGGATCCATTTTGGGTTTTCTCCATCTAACGGCATATTTTTAGTCCTAAGCCTAAATATTTTCAAATTATCATCATATTATCAAATGGAGAGTCTTGTGATTATGCAGTTAATTCCTACGAGTTACATTGATCTTGTGTGAGATATTTGTGCATCTTACGAGGCCGTTTGGTGTTTTGGGTTCTCAACCTCAAACGACATATTTTCAAACCTAAGTTTATATTTTACAATTTATTATCATATTCTCAACCTATGGGCACTCTGACTATGCTGTCAGTTCCCACGAGTTATGTTGGTGCCGTGTGAGGTGTTCATGCCTCTTACGAGGGCCATTTGGGGGATGTTTGGGATTTTTTCCCTCTAACAATATCTTTTTAAGTATAAATATAGATATTTTTAAATTACCATCATATTCTCAAACCATGAGTCAATTCCTATTAGTTACATTGGTCCATTACGAGGCGTTCATGCCTCTTACTATGTTGTTTTGGGGTTTTCATCCTTTAATAGTATGTTTTAAGCCTAAGTCTAGATATTTATAAAATATCATCATATTCTCAATTTGTGAGTCCCGTGACTATGTGGTCAGTTCCTATGAGTTACATTAGTTACATTCGAGGTGTTCATGCCTCTTATGGGGTTGTTTGATGTTTTGGGTTTTTCCCTTCAACGACATGTTTTAAAGCTTAAGTCAAGATATTTCCAAATTATCATGGTATTCTCAAACCAGGACTCCCATCACTACGTGATCAGTTATTATGACTTATATTGGTCCCGTGTGTGGTGTATATGCCTCTTATGAGGATTTTTGGGAGATATTTGGGGTTTTTACCCTGTAACGGTGTGTTTTTAAGCCTAAGTCTTGAGATTTGTAAATTATCATCACATTTTAATATTGAGAGTCCCACAACTACATGGTCAGGTCATATGAGTTATCTTGGTCTCATGCGAGGTATTAGTGTCTCTTA
Source organism: Sambucus nigra (assembly GCA_949130495.1). Classification (NCBI taxonomy): domain Eukaryota; kingdom Viridiplantae; phylum Streptophyta; class Magnoliopsida; order Dipsacales; family Adoxaceae; genus Sambucus; species Sambucus nigra. The sequence goes on along the minus strand of OX422211.1, from coordinate 576,795,591 downwards.
CGGGAGTGCCTCTTACGGGGCCACATGAAGGTTATTTTAGGTTTTCGCCTTCTAATGACATGTTTTTAAGCCTAAGTCTAGATATTTGTAAATTATGGTCATATTATCAAACCGGTAGTCCCATGACTACGCTGTTAATTCCTGTGAGTTACGTTTGTCCCATGTGAGGTATTTGTGCCTCTCACGAGGCCGTTTAGGGACTATTTTGTATTTTCTTCATATAACGACATGTTTTTAATCCTAAGTTTTGAGATTTGTGAATTATTGTCATATTCTCAAGTCGAGAGTCACATGACTATGCAGTCAATTCCTACTAGTTACATTGATCCCCTGCGAGGTGTTCATGCCTCTTATGAGACCGTTTGGGATTGTTTCGAGTTTTTTTTCCCTCTAATGACATGTTCTTAAGAAAATTATTGACTGGGGTAGATTTCCATTTTTTCTAGCACAGTTCTAGTACATGTCTATGTCATACCATTCTATGGAAAATACGGTTTATCTTATGTTTGTGTCATAGAAATATTTGCAAGAGATGGTTCATTCTTTGAGGAAAAAATGTTATAAGGGAACATCATCTTTAAATTAAATATGAAGAAGGCTTATGAAAGAATTTATTGGCCTTTCTTATTCTATATGCTCAGAAGTATTAGTTTTTGTGAAGCCTTTATGGATATGGTGTGGAGATTGGTAGGTCTTAATTGGTTCTCCATAATTATTAATAGCCAAAGCTCTGATTTTTTCAACTCCTCAAGGGGATTAAGACAAGGAGACCCTCTGTCTCCTAATCTTTTCATCATGGTTACTGAAGTGTTGAGTAGAAAACTAGATTCTCTTTTTTCTTCTCTCAAATCAATTCCTTACTCTCATTCTCCAAGAAGTATATTAGTTTCTCATTTGGTCTTTGCAGATGACTTAATCATTTTTAGTAATGCAGAAAAAAGGTCCATCAAAATCATCCTCAAAGTGGTTTCAGAGTTTGAAATAGCATTGGGTCAACTCGTTCATAGATCCAAAATTTCCTTTTATATGGCCAAGAAGACCAGAAGGAATAGAACTAAAGATATTGCTGATTTCACTGGGCTTCCTCATAAAAAATTTCCCATCAAATACCTAGGCTAACACCTCATTTCTGGTAGGAGGAAGATAGGTTATTTCTCTAATCTAATTAACAAAATTAGACATTAAATGTTTTGTTGGGGATCCAAACTTATTTCTCAAAGTGGTAGAGTGTTGATTGTCAAACATGTTCTTGAATCTATTCCCATTCATATTTTATCAGTTATATGTCCCCCGAAAACAGTCTTGAGGAAAATCCAAGATCTATTTAATAAATTTCTTTGGAGTGGTTGCTCTAAAGACAAACATCATCAATGGGTTAATTGGGAGAAGATTTGTTATCCTCTAAAGGAAGGAGTTCTTAATTTCAGGAGTCTATAGGACATAATTACATATACAAGCCTCAAAATCTATTAAAAGTGGAATTTTGACAGAGGATTGTGGGAATCCTTCATGAGAAACAAAGTATAAAAACTTTAATGCTAGCTTTAATTCTTCTCAGGTTTTCAAGAGGCTTTTGTTTGTTCAAGATAAAGCAGATAATTTGATAGATAGAGAAGAGGAACTATCGCTGCCATCTTCATCAGGAGAATTTTCTCTAAAATCAGCCTTTGAGTGTTATAGGAGGATTAGACCTGCCTCTCTAAGTTAGAAGTTGTTATGGAGCATTCACTGCCTCCCGAAAATCAATTTGTTTGTTTGGAAAGTGTTGAATAAAGCTATCCTTATAGATAATGCCACTAAAAATAATGGAATTAAATTGACCTCTAGATGTAGGAACTGTAGTTTCTTTATAATAAAACAAGACCATTTACTTGTTACCTGCCCTATAGCCAAAGAAGTATGGGAGATTTTTGGTGGTAAATTGGGCATGAATATGAATTTATATTATTCCAAAGGTATGCTCATGTCTAGGGATAATAAAAAAATTGTTAACACTTCTCTGCCTAAAGTCATAATGTGGGAACTTTGGAAGGCTAGGAACCTTAACCATTTTGATAATATATCTGTAGAATCATCCTATATTATAAAAATGTTACATTTGTTATGGTTGATCAAGCTACAATCAGTGTATTTAAAGATAGGTGCATTTATGAAGATAGATATGGCATCAACTTGTTCAAGATCATTATCCAGTATCCTCAAGCCTCCATTAAGACGTGTGTGATCAAAACCTATAGAAGGAATTTTCAATCTCTACACTGATGGTGCTTTAAAAGAAATCCTAGCCCTTCTGGCATGGGGGAGTTATTAGGGATCGTAGAGATAGATTCATAGCGAGCTTTAGTTTGGCTGTGGGTGTCAAAAAATCTATTTAAGCATAGGCAGAAGCTTTACATGAACGTATTAAGTTATGTAAGAACTTAAACCTGGAAAATTTGATTATAGATTCTGATTCAATGACGATTTTAGATTTGATTCAAAAGAAGGGAAAACCCCTTTGGGCTATAAAAGGTTTGATAGACAAAATCATGAAATCCTCCCCTTTTCACATCAATCGTGTTTGGAGAGAATTTAATATAGTAACTGATAGTCTTACTTCAAAGGCAGACTCATCTCAAAATTCAGCTCACTTTAGGTTCGTTTCCTCCCTCCCCCAAGTTATTAAAGGGTCTTAAATTTGGATAGATAAGGATTTCCTCAAATTAGATGTAAATAGGTTCTTATAATGGGGCTATTTATAAAGCCCAAAATTTGCATTGTGCATTGATTTTCATGTAAATGGGGATATTCAAAAATCCCCATATTTCAAGATTTCCTAAACTAGAGCATTGAGCTCAACCTCTAGATTGCCTTGTAAAAAAAATAAGATTGTGTGGGACTACATGTAACATTAACATTAACAACATTATCCTAGCTTGTGGTCGACATAGGAGTTTTCCTGTTTTGATAGAGGTATAATTAAAATTTTCTTTATGCACAGGTCATTGAATCAATGCCATTTATTGAGGCTCTTGGATAATCCTCGTACTATAGTAGTAAGTGATGTATAGTTCATGAATACACACAAATAAACTTAATTTCTTGTTCAATTACAACTTGAAGAAAAAGGCCAAAGCAGCTTCTTTTTAATGTTACAGTATAATTAACTTATTTCCATAATTCCCCTTCTGAGGTGCTGGTAACTTTTTCTTGCTACAAGGGTTCCTTATGTCTGTTCTTAATAAAAAGAGTGAGAGATAGTGTCGGCAATGCACTATCATCTCTAGTTTAATGGCAGTCAGCGCTCACACACACACACACACAGAATGTGTACGAAGTGATTGATATGAGGGTGATACACTCAAGTTGCACTATGATGGAACTAATAATAGAAATAAAGTACACCCTGACTAATATAAATATACTAAATTACACTACTAATAAATTTAAGACATACTTGGATATATAACGGTTTGAAAAGGTTTCTCTTAATCATGTGTTACTGAAATCAAGAGAGAGAGAGAGAGATTTTCATTAAGTTTTGTATATATTTCATACCTAACTCAAAACATGGAGGCAATAATGTATACATAACCGGGGATTAGTAGTGGCAAAATGTGTCCCAAATAATAAAACAACTCATATTATCCCAATCATTTAAATATGGAGCCCATATTTAAAAGCTATGAGTTAAATATGAGGCCATATTTGAAAGCTATGAATCAAATATATAGCTCAATTTTAAAAGTTATGAGTCAAATATAAAGATCATTTTTAAAAGTTATCAATAAAATATGAGTTTTTTTACATATACTTGAAATTGTAATACTTACTTTAGTAGAAAAATAATGGATTGGTCCAACCCATATTTGGTCCAAAATCAACACAGAATATTGTTATGTGTAAGAGCAACCATATAATAAATTATCTCAGCCTCTAACAATCAATTTGAATCAACACGGAATTGTGTTTCAGTTTCTAATTTTACGCAAATTATTACAAAAAATATAAATGACACAAGAAACTAACATTTGCGCCACTCCACAAGTATATTTTAAAATCTCTAATGCTCATTATTTTGTGGGAAATGATGAGAAGTAGTGAGTAAAACTTTCAAATAGGTGGTTGGCATGCATAATAAGATTTGAGTGTTTGATAGATAAATCAAAATTAAGTGTAATAGTCAAATTCAACCATGAGAAATGAAGATAGGAGCATCATGTATTCATATCACTACAAATGTAAATGGACTATCGATAATCAAGTAACAAATGAGAATCATAATAAAAAAATGAAAAAGATAACATGAAAACCCTATAACTTGTATCAAGGAGAGCAAAAATTGATGTTGGTTTGTTTAAGAGAATGCACGGCTGGGCTATATCGAATATTTGTATCTTAGGCCAAACACACAAATTCTGTTTTTAGCAAATTTTATCTCGATTTAATTTAATGAAAATTCAATAAAATTATGAACCCAAATTCCAAACCAAATATGCACTAAAAGCAATTTGAGGAAATACCCCTAAGAGGCAAAACCTTTAATTTTAGCACTGTTTAAGAAAATACAGACACATGATGACTTACAAACTACTTAGAGATCCACTAAGTATAATGTGGAGATGTCTTCAATCCTTGAATAGAGAACGTTGCAGTCTAGCACCGCCCAGAGCAAGCAACTCTTGCCTTGGTATCCACCGATTAGCCTCAGGAATCACAATTCTTTTCTTCATCATCATTAGATCCTCGACTCTATAATTTAGTAGAAAATCTATACAAAGGTTCTTGAATTTGAAATTTATTCTTCATGATTTGGAAAAGTGATCCTTAAAATTCAAGTGGTTTGGATGAAAAAAGTATAGAGTTTGATCACAAAAGAAACTCTAAAAAGGCTTATAGAAAAGTCTAATTCCTCACCTCTATTTATAAGGAAAGTTTTTGGAAAAAGATATGGATAAAATATTCGAAAATATATGTTTTAATAAAAACAAAAGAGTTTGTGATTTTGAAAAAAAATGATTGTGTATGTTTTAAGTTGGTTGATTAATGATGTGTGCCAAAATATAGCACGGTTCCTTCACCAAGTGCTCGATTAGCATTTTAGGTGTAGTGTTGCCTCATCTGATCGAATTATTAATCTCATTCTTCAAGGTCAGGAAACTATCATTATTGTTAACATGATCCTTAGATTTCAAGATATTTACTCTTATCCCTCTAATTTTATAGAGATTTCAATTTACCCGGCCATTTCATGTCACTAGTTCCTTAGATTTCATAGAGGATGTAGTGCATATCTATGGCAAGTGGGGTATATTCACCGTACTTCTTCGGCATGTCTTTCTTCTTATTGTCCTTAGACTGTTCCTTCCTTTTTGAGCTCTTTCCAGCATCAGACTTAGCATGGCTCGACTCCTTTTCTTCCATCGCTTCTTCAGTATTCGTAATTTTTCGATCCTTAGCCAAAATCTCTGCCATCTTGCTCGGTGGTTCCTTATCCAGCGCCCAATATTACTTCCCAGGAAATAAATTTCTTATGATCTTCATGATTGTATATTTTTATCATATTCAATTACTTCAAGCTTCTTGATATTAAAGCGTGTGATAAACTCCTTAGTCATTTCATCCATTTTCTGACGAAGGCTTAACAAGTGAGCAACCTTATTTCTTGTATATGTACTAAAATAAAAATTTCTAACGAATATGTAGGGGGGCTTCAAGGTAATCCTGAGATTAGGGATAATTCCCCCATTAGCAACAGTGTTTGGGATTAAGAAATCAAGGCAGCTCAGCGTGGCAACTCAGCAAGGCAACTTAGCGTGGCAACTCATACTTTAGCTTGTTGTGTTAGTCATATTGTATCTTTGTTTATATTGACTATAAGATATAACGGTTGTAATAATGTAACGAGAATAATAATAGGTTTTAGTGTGAGGTCAAACGGTACTCGCAAGAGACCAGGCTTGGCACGGCCAGGGAGAGATTTCATGCACTATCGAATGACCTCGACGTGGAAACTTTAGAGGGACTTGGTTTGGAAGATTAATAAGTGAGGCACCATTGGGGCTTGTCCGACCATCTTAGATACACCTGGTAAAACATCGAAGAACCCTGACTGCGAAACCTCGGGGGGAGCAGCCTTGAGTGTCATCGGGCGTTGAGTTGTGAGCCAAACAACCCTCTAATTAATGCAACATCCACTTTATCTGATGTCACTAACCAGCTAGGCAATGTCATACCTACACTTGAGTAAACCACCACGGTACTTGGGGCTGTCAGACGTTAAGTGAGCCACCTCTGTGACAACAGCCCCCTGACACACAGTGGTTAGGCAAAAGCCATGTCTTGGCATTTAATTTTTATGACATGGAGACAACTAGTAAATCATGTATTTGATGTTTGTGACATAATTTATGAGGGATGTCTTTCACTGGCATTAATGGCGGAGTTGTCTCGGGGGTGGTGTGGGAGGATATTTAAGGACCCTAACCACCTCTGAGGAAAGGATGATCTTTTTAAGAGTTCAGAAGTGCTTACTAGAGAGTTATTACAAACCATAGAGTTTACTCACCCACCATTGTCATTTATTAAGAAGCTTTTAACACTTGATAGATATTCTTGAGGGTGGTTGGTGTGTTTGGCTGCCTGCCAAGGTGTATCTAGGGTGCTTATTTCTCTATCCCTCTAGCTAAGTTACTTCTAAGTTCATTACTACCTTCTGAGTCATACACGAGAGATCTGTGAGTTCAAACTGAGTCTATCTTCCTTGAGTAGTGTTTGTATGTCCCATGGTTAATCAATAGTGTCACTATTTAACTTATCATTACTATACTCAAAAAGGGGTTACGCCTCCATCTTATTTAAACTACCCTCTTACATTTGGCGACTCTGCTGCGGAGGCGTTCTTCTAAAGCAAGGAGTATGGCACAAGATAACGTTAATCGAAGGCTCAACTTTGATGATATTCAACACAATGAAGAACATGAGGAAAGAGAATTGGAGGATTTAAGGGATGGGGCCCCTCGAATAGAGGTACCTACAATTCAGGCGACGACCGGCGTTCCAGGGGTGACACAAGCTTCCACGAGTGCTATGTTGGGACTAGCTCAAGTGGCACTCCTCATGCATAGCTTCGACGGTGTTGGGAGGATTTGAAGCCAACTCCTTCGTAACACCAGGGGCAGCCCCAATGGCCCCACTAAGTGCAGGTGTAACGGGAACAATCCCAATAAGTATACCCTCTGTTGTGAATCCATCAGTGGGAACCTTGGGAGTATCAACGGATCCAGCTGTGATGATTGCTCCAGCTGCAACGGGCACTCAGCCCGTGGTCTCGGTTGTTGTTACCCCATTAGCATCACCCATGGAGGAAATGAGGAAGGATATGCAGAAAAAGATGCTGAAGTTCATGCAGGCCTCCTCGGAATCTGTTGGTGAGGTAGCTTCGACCTATGATGACTTTAGAACACCTTATCCCCAAGAATACAATGATGAGCCCTATCCAAAGGACTATATTCCTCATATTTTTGAAAAATACACAGGGAAAGGTGGAAACCCGAAGGAGCACATTAAGAGCTTCGTTGAACACTTGGGGGCACATTGTAATAATAAGAAGCTCAGGTTGAGGGAGTTTTCTAAATCCTTAACCGATAAAGCATATACCTGGTATTCTCATTTGTCTCCCAAAAGTGTTTCTACGTGGGAGGAGATGCATGTTTTGTTCGTCAAGAAGTTCTTTCTGGAGAAAGATGAGTTTACTTTGACCCAACTGGGGAGGGAGAAGCAACGACCCGGGGAAAAAGTGGTAGCATATGTTCGAAGGTTTAGGGAAAGGTCCATCGATGTGAGGGAGGAGGCCAAAGAGTCCAAGTTATTGCAGATTTGTGCGGAGGGACTGCTTTCTGAGTATATCTGTCATCTCATTAATGAAACACGTGAGGGGACTTTTTTGGCGTTCTTAAAAGGGGTAAGAAATATCTCCTTGGTGGTGCGACCTGATGTTTAGGCAGCCGATACAACCTGTAGGGGGGAGGTCTCAGCCCCCACGGGTAGGGTACACCGAGGGAGCAGATGGGGGTAAGGTGCCGAAGAAGGATAATAAGAGGAAGTTTGGAAGAGATAGGGAGGACCCACCACCATTGCCTTATACGGTGGAAGAGGCTGTCAGCTGTTACAACGTAATGGTTCAAGGAGGAACGGTCTATGAACCAAATGTCATTCCCTTGGGAGAGCCCGATGCGACGACAAGGGCGAATCCCAAATATTGTCAGATTCATCGAAAGATCCAGTATCCAACAGAGAATTGGTTCACACTGAGGAGAATAATCGATAAGTATGTAAAGGCAGGGACGTTGCAAATCCCTCCGTAGAACGTTAACAATAACCCACTCCCAGCACATGGGGCCAATCTGATGGTGGCCTATAATGAAGAGGCAGAGAGAGAAGAAAGAGAGCCAACGTCGAAGCAGGAGGAGTTCGAAGAAGCTCTGGAAGATTATACAAAGGTAATGGCTAATATGATACTGGCCTATGATGAGGAAAGCGCCAAAGACGTGGAGGACTTATACAAAATTGAAGGTGAGGAAGCAGACCAAGTCCTAGAGTACTGTGCAGTTTCAAAATCCCCAAAATTCACCTAGTTCTTCGACCAGGTGGGGCTACCGAAAGAGAGTAGTTTAGAAATAACCCAGGCAATACTTGACATTACGAGGAAGAACGCAGTCCCTTCGCTGAGATGGAAGGGATCCATGGTCAGGTTAGGGAGGAGGTTTCTGTCAGAAGTAACTTTCAGCGATGCAGATAGTGCTGTAATATTCCCTCATAACAGGTCGTTGTATGTGACCACCAGCATCGACGGAATTAGTTTCACAAGGACTCTTATGGATGGGGGAGCTTCCATTAATATTATGGCAATCAACTCCTTCCACGCAGCCAATATTCTATAAGAAAGGTTAGTCCCCATGCCTTTGGTGATTTCGGGGTATGATAACCAATCTTCCAAATCTATTAGGTACGTTAATATTAGGATTGTAATGGGAAATTTGAGTTCCCATATCAAGTTCCACGTAATAGAAAGTGAAACTTCCTATCATCTGCTAATAAGAAGGGTGTGGATGCACAACCAAGGGCTAGTTCGTTCTATCTACCACTAATGCGCTAAGGAGAACATCAAGGGAACAAAGGTGATCATTAGAGCTACGAGGAGGCCCTTCGCTGTCGAGGAAGCTCACTTAGTGGACGCAGTATTTTACATAGAGTTGGAGGAGGATGTCCGGGTCCTAACGAGAAGAATGGAGGGTTCCTGGATTCCCTCGATCAGAGAAAGGATGGGACCCTTGAACGAGCAGAATAAGGAGGTCGCAAGCAACACAAGAGTAATGGCCGAAGAAGCTCACCAGGTGGTCCCTCGGCCCCAAAACATTTTGAAACAGCTCAAAGATAGAATGCAGCCCAGAGTGGATTCGATGGAGCATGAGGTTCAAAGACAAAGTGTGCTGAGCCAATTATCAGGAAAAAGAGTGGTCGAGGCTTTTAGAGAGAAGAAGAGAAAGGAAGCTATAGCTACCAACAGACAGTGCAAGAAGGCCGTTACCGAAGAAGGAAAGGTGATATATCGATTATAATGGTGTGAACGGGTGGCTGAAGAAGCTGACCCGATATATAAGTGTTTTTTAGTGGATCAGTGAGGACAATGTATGGTGATAGACAACTGTAACATGCAGGAATTTATAAAAGAAGTCGCCAAATAACCAGAATACATGGCGACTCAATCAAAATCGCAGGCGCAAGAACTGGAGCAGTTGAACCTGACGAAAGAAGAGGAGGATCCAATGCCTATTTTTATCGCAAAAGATCTCAGTAAGGAGAAATTAGAGGCTTTGGTTATATTGATTCGAGATTTCATAGACATTTTTGCATGGAAATAAACAGAGATGGAAGGGCTGGATGAGGGAGTCAGCTGTCACAAATTGAATGTAATGCCTTCAGCCATTTCGATGAAATAAGCAACAAAAACGTATAAGATTGAGCTAGAATTAAAGATAAAGGAAGAGGTCCATCTCTTATTGAAGGTAGGGTTCATAAAACTGATACATCACTCTCTTTGGCTGTCTAGCATTGTCCCAGTGGGAAAGCAAGATAAAAACCAAATAAGGATCTGTATGGACTTCAGATATTTGAATAGATCTTGGCCCAATGATGAGTTCCCTCTGCCCTTCATTGATAGCTTGATAGATGCAATGACTGGTCATAAGATGTATAGCTTCATGGATGGGTATGTAGGGTATAACTAGATCAAGATGGACCCCACTGATGCAGAGAAAACGACATTCAGGACCCCGTTGGGAAATTTCACGTACAGAATAATATCGTTTGGACTCAAAAATGCCGGGGCTACTTACCAGAGAACAATGATGGCCATTTTCCACGACTTCTTCCACAAATTTATGGAAATCTATGTGGATGATTTGGTCATCAAATCAAGGAAGGAGGAGTCTCATATGGGCGATTTGAGGAAGATGTTAGCCCTATGCACGAAGTATAAATTGAGGATGAACCCAATGAAGTGCATCTTTAGGGTAACAAGTGGAAAATTTATAGGCTTCGTGCTTGATCGAAAAGGGGTGCAGATGGACCAGGACAAGTAGCGAGCGATCTTGGAGATGCCAAGTCCAAGAATGGTGAAGAGTTGAAGAGTTTCCTCGGTAAAGTCTCCTATATTAGGAGATTTATGCCTGGGTTAGCCGAAATGACACATCCGTTGATGAAACTGTTACAAAGGAACACGAAATTCAAGTGGGAGGAGCTTCACCAGGATTCACTCATTGGGATGAAGAAGCTGCTTTTTTCACCACAAATCATAGTTCACCCGCAGGTAGGAATACCGTTGCAACTATATCTCACATCTACCACGAGGTCCGTGGGAGATTTAATGGCACAGGAGATCGACGGGGAAGAACGACCGGTCTACTACCTCAGTAGAATCATCCATGGGCTAGAAGTCAGACATAGTATCTTGGAAAGGCATTGTTTAGCCTTAATCTTTGTAGCATAAAAACTTAGACATTATATGTTATCTTTTACAATTCATATTGTAACTAGATGTGATCCTATTAGGTATTTTCTAGCAAGAAATATATTAATTGGTAGAGCAGCTAGGTGGTTCCTCATCCTCTTTGAGTATGACTTGAAGTGTGTGGTTCCTCGCGCGATCAAAAGCCAACCGTACGCCGAGTTGTTGGCAATTTTCCCCTCGGGAACGTTTGATCCACCCAAAGAAAGTATTCCAGGTGACAATTTGCAGGCCAATCACCTAGACATAATGGATGAGGAATGGACAATGTAGTTCGATGGATCTTCGACGAAAAAGAAAGGAGGAGAAGGGGTTATTCTTTCAAAATAAATGGAGGAGATTTTCCTTTCCTACAGATTAGATTTCCCTTGTTCTAACAACGCAGCGGAATATCAAGCATTGGTGCTAGGGTTCCTAGAGGTTCTTTGAAGGGGGATTCGTTCACTTTGCATCAAAGGTGATTCAAATTTGGTGGTTCAATAAGTGAATGGAGAGTACGCATTGAAACACATGAGCCTGGCACCATACAGAACAATCATCCAGAGGCTTCTCTACCAGTTCCATCGGACCAAGATCAAGAGACAGCCCAGAATGATCAATCGTCACCTAAATGCCTATGCCACCATCGTCCAAAAGATGGTCATGAGGAGCGATACAATTACCATCGTAATCCAATGAAGAATAAATCCTTCAATAGTACAGTCAATTCTACCGATGGAGGACGATGCAGACTAGAGGGGGGAGATTAGAGGGCAATTAGAATCTAGGGAATGAGTGATGGGGCTTAAGGAATTATCCCAATACTTCACGAACCAGGGAAACCTTTACTTTAGGAACGCATGAGGATGGTTATCGAGGTGCATCGGTTCAGAAGAGGCAGAGTAGAGATTGAAGAGAACACATGAAGAGCACTGCGAGACAACTGAGATACCCATCTACCGAAGAATGCAAAGAGAGGGGTATTTTTGGCCCAGAATGAAACATGACATGATGGATCTACAATGGAAATGCGATAAATGCCAGTTATTCTTCGAAGAAGCTGAATGTCATTGTGTGGAAGCTCAGCCTGATTGGAGACAGTAGTTTATTGACTTTATCAAAAATGGAGTTGACCCAACACAAAAAATTAACGTGATGGGACTCAAGCGGAAGGCCTCGATATTCTACGTTCAGGAGGGGCAACTTTATCGAAGGGGATACTTCAACAAGCCATTGCATTGCATCATGAAGGAAGAAGCAGTAGAGGTCCTCAAATAGGCGAACGATCCAGCTCACATAGGAGGGACCAAGTTGTATAACCAATTGATGACATTAGGGTATTATTGGCCAACAATGGAGAAAGACTCTGCTGAGTTCGTTCAAAAATGCAAAGCTTGTCAACTTTATGGAAATATGATCCATGCCCCATCAATAGACCTACACTCTCAAGCGTCGTCTTATCCTTTTAACACTTGGGCATTCGACCTGGCAGGGGAAATACATCCTTCTTCGAGGGGAAGATATGGATACTAGTAGTAATGGAGTGCTTCACAAAGTGGGCTGAAGCGATACCACTGAGAAGGACAACAGCGGGGGTGGTGAGCAACTTCATTAGAGAATACATCATTTGTCATTTTGGGATCCCAAAGGTCATCCTTTCAGACAATGGAACCCCTTACATCAATTCAGAAGTAATGATGCTCACAGACAAATACTTCATTGTCCATCATACTTCGACGGTGGCATATCCAAAGGGAAACGGTCAGGCCAAAGCAACTAACAAAACTTTAGTTAATATCTTGGCTAAAATAATGGAGGATTTCCTAGGAGGGTGGGATGATAAGATACCAGTTGTATTATGGGCCCATCGAATAACTAAGAGAAAGACCACAGGGTATACTCCGTTCTCCCTTGTCTATGGGGCCGAGGCGATTCTCCCCGTGGAGTTAGAAGTTCCCTCTGCTCAATATGCTTTGTGAAGTAGCATGCACCCTCAGAATAAACATGTGCAGTTGGAAGCGTTGGATGAACACAGAGATAATGCGATGTAACACTTTTAAATGTACACGAAATATCTCTCTAGGGCATATGATAACTTAGTGAGACCAAGGAAGTTCGTGGAGGGAGACCTCGTATTGAAAGCAGCGGTGAAACACATCAGGGGGCTTCCTCCACCCAAGTTTGTAGCAAATTGGGAAGGACTTTTCATTGTAAAAGAAGCTTATGACTTAGGTTATTGCATAATTTATAGGATGGAAGAAGATAAACCATTCAAGATTGACAATAAATAGTTGAAAGTCTATCAAGTGTAAGTAATTAGGTTTGAACTACTCATGTATCTAGCTGTTGTTATGAATACACAAGTTTTTTTTATTGAATAGGAAAGTTCTTTTTATTAGAGCCCAAGTGGAAATGAAAGAATTATAGAACTTCATAATGTACGAAAGCAGTTGTAACACAAAGAAATGACATGGAAAACATATATCTTTCTTCATTCATAAACTTTGGGGCATTACAAATTGGGAGCTATTGCCCAAGAATTACACAAGAAAAAGAAAAAATATATATATATTGATGATGCTTGAAATAGCACCACCAGTCAAGGTGTTTGGAAGCTCATATCAGTGGTAGCAATGGAAGCACAGGAGAGTATATATATATGTATATATGCCGAAGGAGGTGGGGAGAAGAGGATGAACACTTGAATATAAGTGGTTCAGCCAATCTGGCCTACGTCCAGTGTGAATGTGTGTGGGTAATATCACTAAATGAAGGCTCTAATGGCCATGGATACAATCTCTCAAGATTTCTCTCTTTACTGTATAAAATGACAGAGTTTCAACTAGGGTTGTAATTTCTTTCTTCCTTTTACAAGGTAGATGATGACCTGTATATATAGTGCTTGGGGGTGTAATGTACCCCTCAAGCATACAATGAGCATGTGCATGAACATCGAGCTAATATGAGAGTGACACCTGACTGATCTCAACTAAGAAATGATGACCTCAATATTCCCTCACGTGGAGGGAATAATTCAGTTATAACAGATTTGTCCACGTGTTCCAAGTTATACAAGAACGTGTAGAAGCTTGGCTATCCTCGGGTGATACCAACCTCGATTTGGAAGAGTACGAGGTTGGTGAGGTCGGGCAACTGTTCGATCATAGGTTATCAGCGATGATCTTAGCTCAGTGGGAGAGCCTAGGTAAGGCAAGTGGAGTTATAATGTCGGCCTGGGCCGAGGTAATGGTGGAGTAGTAGGAACGTTGACTGATTCCCAGTTGAGGCTGATTATGATGATTGTGTAGTCTCTACTTCTTCGGCTTACACCCAGCCGAGGTTGACGTATGGTATAGGCGCGATGTCGGCCTGATGGATTACTATCTTCATAGATCATGAGGACCTCAGATGTTTCTTGGCTGTGAGGCAACTAGTAACGTCGGCCATGGCCGACCTTGCTCAGGATGACACCACTGGTCGCCAACCTAGGGCCTTTATAACCTTGGCCATCTCTCAGGACAAGGTTGGTGTCTCTGAGCTGTTGGGTACATATAGGGCATATCAATCACCCCTAACCCTTAGTTACCTATTTGATCTGGTGCCTAAGGGGTATGTTTGTCTGAGGTTGGATTTCTTTAGGTGCCTATATTTTCTTGACATGTGTCAGCTTCTGAAGGTGGTCGCGTGCTTGGCAAGTGCAATGATTGTGGCATTTTGGTCTCTCAAGGCAATGATGGGCCTTGGTAGTTGTTCTAACTTAGTTAAAGGTTTAAACCTCATTTATTTCTCTCTATTCTATATTTCTCTCCTTCCCGGCTTGGCTATCTCTACAACTGTCTCTTTCCCACTAGAGCTTGGCTTCTTTATTTTCGGGGATCTCTGTGTTTCTTCAAATCTCCTTCATTTCACAAGTCTTCAGGTATCGTCTCCACCTTACTTTGCCATTTTTAGACCATTTTATTCTTATCTCTTTAATTTTCGGTGAGAGTTATGAATTTTCTGGTGACTGCTTGATTTTTTCGGGGAGTTTCTTGGGTTTTCCAATAACTGTTCTTGTATGTTCTTCATTATTGGGATTTTAAAATCCCAGTTTGATCCTTAGTCAAATTGCCAATCCTGTTTATTTAGGATTTAGAGTCACAAGTGTAGTGTCTGACTCATATGCTCAGGCCCCTTTATCAACTCTTAGAGGAATTCCCCTCTCTTAGGGAGAAAACCTTGGATAAAATTAGGCAAATAGAATGAGCCTAAGAGGAAGCTCGTAGGGAAGAGGCATTCCCTCTTAGGCCTATATTTCCACCACCTCTGAAAGTGGTATATCCTGAGACATCTGTGCCTGCAGAGGTCCCAATGGAACCCATTCCTATGTCTGAGTCTGAGTCGTCAACCTCAGACCCTATGTCTATTGATTTTTTTAAAGAAGCCATGGATTACTCCGTCTGAATGGACCAAGCCCCTGATCAAGCCTAGGTTTCCAGTCGTGACTCGTCTCACAAGAGTTCTAGCACCTCGCACTCTTCCTTCGATGTTGAAATTTTAGGGCCTAGCGTGGTTGTTCCCCCAATCCTTGACGCTATTCCTCTGTCGACTGCCACAGGAGCTGAGTTTTCTCAGAGGTTCCCTGATGGATCTCCCTCCTCTGGTCCAGCCGACGTTGACCGGGATGAGGATGACGGTAGTAAAAGCGATGTTGACACCTCGAAGGTAGTCGAGATAGAGAGTACTGTCAGTGAAATCGACCTTCTAGCCTTTAGACATCTGTGCTCTATAATTTCCTCCATAAAACTTAGGAGACCTATGAGGGACGAGAGGGCCTTCGACGATCGAGATGGTGAGATCTGCTTATATGAGCAGATGTTTAAGTTAGGGTTTTGTCTTCTCATTCATCCAATAATCAGGGCTATATTGTCCTACATCAACCTGGATCCTTACCAGTTATCACCCAATGCCTAGAGGGTTATAATTCGAGCAATAGTCTTGTGAAGGGTAGTTCATCATTCAGACCTTCCCATCCAGGTCTTCACAGGGTGCTACGTCCCCTCCTCTACCAGGAATCATCCGAGTTACTACCACTTTTTAGCTCAGAAGTCCAATAAGAAGATGTTGCAGGTTACCCAAACATCGAACCATAATTAGAAACCGCGATACTTCTTCGCGTCAGGGCTATCGGAGTTTGGTCCCTGTACCCCCTCTTTATCCCTAGAGCCGAGAATACCCCTGAGATGGGAAAATGAGACAATGGCTTCTAGGGCCGACCCTGGGCTAAGCCAAAATAATCTCTAGAAGGTCAAAGACCTTCAGGATCATGGGGAGCATGGTCTGCTAGTCAAGTACGAGCATTTGATGACCCCCTATTATCTCTCTAAAACTGGCCTTGGGGGGGTCCTCTAACCGAGCTCCGTAAGTTGCTTTATTAATTCAATAAGTTATACCTCTGAATTTGTAATGTCTCTGATTTTCTAACTCAGACCTTTCTGTTTGCAGAGCGCCCAAAAGGAATTTCCTATGACCTCTGGGAGATGGAAATCCCTAGTCTCAGGAAACTTGTGAAGAAAGAAGGTCTAAATGTGCATCCTCCCCCTCCAACTACTTCAAGGGATGAGGCCTCCAAGAAGAGGAAACCTACCGACCCTGCCCCTGCGGATCAGAGGCAGAAGAAGAAAGCTTCACAAGGGGATTGTGCCATCCCTATTTCTTATGAGGATGCGTTAGTTGATCGTCTAGAGTAACTGAAGATATGCGACAGTCTTATCGGCCAAAGTCTGAAGGCCCCAGACGCTATCAGCTCGGCCATGACCGATTCTGACAAACGCTTCTGCCGTTCTTTAGACAGGCCTCTACTGAACGAGTTCACTATTCATCGATTTATTCAAGTAAGTCTTTGCTTTTATTCGAATAAGTATTACCTCATCTTTAAATTATACCAAATCTTGAACTAACATCTCTGCACATATTCTATAGGGTCTCCTCACCATGCACCCTTTTGTTGACTGGACTCTGAGGAAACTTCCTCTGATTAAGAAGGGCCAAGAGGCCGAAAAGATCGAGGCCACTCTAAATGATAAAGTGGAGCGTCTTAAGGCTTCCTTGGAGAAGTCTGAGGTTAGTGTGAAGCGGTTGGAAAAGGACATGGACAAGCTGAGGAAGGATCATAGCTCTGCCTTGAAGACTCAGGCTGACTCTCTTCAACACAAGGTCGATGTCGTTGTGAAGGCTGCCTTGGATAATGCCTCTGAGAAGATCTTGGAGGACTACAAGGTCTCTGATGAATTTGTCAGCTTCGGCTTTGAGTACCTCGAAAGGGGTGTTAAGGCCACTGGCAAATGGGTTGCAATGAAGGGGAAAGAATCAGGGACCCTGGCATCCTCTGACTTCATTGGTCTTGGATACGCCGATCCTCGATTTTCTCAGGCCTTACAAGAGGTCGAGGAGGAAGGAGGCATCACACCTATAGAGATTTCTCTTCAAGAGGATACTGGGACTGAAGAAGTTGGTGCTCAGGATGATAGGGTGGAGGTGACCAACCTCGGCCAAGGAGATGAGGACATGGAAACTAACCCTGAGACTGCAGACACTTGAATCCACTCTGTGAAGCTTTTGTTATTTTTAATTTTTGATTCAATCTGTAACCTATGATGAAAAACTCTGTTACCTTATGGCTTGTGATTCTTATCTTTATTCTACATCAACCTTTATTTTTCACATTTGATGAATGTTCTTTGAATGGTGTTATATGCCATGCAATGTGTTTATGCTAAGGCCTGAAGCCTTCATATAATGTTGGCTTCATATGCCCCATAAAATATTCACCAAATTATGATGTCTAAGGTATGAGGTCATCCAAGTATGATGTTCACCTCAGACCTTGTCACCAAATTATGATGTTTAAGGTCTGAGGCCATCAACTAAGATGTTACCCCATTAATTATTCACCAAATTAACGATGTTTACCTCAGACCTTATCACCAAATTAATGACATTTAAGGTCTGAGGTCATCAACTAAGATGTTACCCTCATTAATTATTCACCAAATTATGATGTTTAAGGTCTAAGGTCATCCAAGTATGATGTTCACCTCAGACCTTATCACCAAATTAATGATGTTTGAGGTCATCAACTAAGATGTTACCCCCATTAATTATTCACTAAATTAATGATGTTTAAGGTCTGAGGTCATCCAAGTATGATGTTCACCTCAGACCTTGTCACTAAATTATGATGTTTAAGGTCAGAGGTCATCCAAGTATGATGTTCACCCCAGACCTTGTCATCAAATTATGATGTTTAAGGTCTGAGGTCATCAACTAAGATGTTACCCCCATTAATCATTCACCAAATTAATGATGTTTAAGGTCTGAGGTCATCCAAGTATGATGTTCACTTCAGACCTTGTCACCAAATTATGATGTTTAAGGTCTGACGTCATCCAAGTATGATGTTCACCTTAGACTTTGTCACCAAATAATGATGTTTAAGGTCTGAGGTCATCCAAGTATGATGTTCACCTCAGAGCTTGTCACTAAATTATGATGTTTAAGGTCTGAGGTCATCAACTAAGATGTTACCCCCAATAATTATATCACTAGACTATAGTGAACCAAGAATTGACACTGGAACTGATCTTCTCATTAATAATCTCTTCTTGAGATAATACATTTTCATATCAACTCTTGCAACATCATATGTAATACTTTTTTAGATGATCAACATTCCAAGGATTAGAGAAAGGTTCCCCTTCAAGGTTTTCTAACCTGTAGGTCCCAGGTACAACCTCCTTGGTTACTTTGTAAGGGACATGCCAATTTAGGTAGAGCTTGTTTGCCTTTTATAATGTCTTTTTTAGCACGAGGTCTCCCACGGTTATGAGTCTTGATTTTACCCTTTGATTGTAGAACTTTACTGTTCTCTGCTGGTAAGATGCCTGTTTGATCTCTGCGTCTTCCCTTCTTTCTTCAATCAAATTTAGGTCAAGTCTTCTCTCCTCCCCATTCCTCTCAGGTTTATAAGTCTGATCCCTATGAGTAGGGAGTCCTACTTTGGTTGGTATGACGGCCTCTGAGCCATGTGCTAACATAAATGGGGTTTCCCCCGTTGGTGTCCTAGCCGTTGTTCTGTAAGCCCATAACATAACATAAACATATTCATTCCATATTCCCTTAGCTTCTTCTGACCTCTTCTTAATCCTGTCGAGGATAGTTCTGTTGGTGACTTCGGTCTGACCGTTTGCTTGAGGTCGGCCAGGGGAAGAGAAAAATTACTTTATCCTAACTCTTTCGCAGTATTTTCTAAGGAAGAATTCTTGAACTAGGTGCCATTGTCCGAGATGAGAGTATTTGGGAGACCATATCTGCATATGATGTTCTTCCAGATAAATTAGAAGGTCTTCTTCTCTGTAATCGTGATCATCGGCTCGGCCTCTACCCATTTGTAGAAGTAGTCAATGGCAACTATAAAAAACCTGTAGTTTCCCGCTGCTCTTGGTAAGGGACCCACCAAGTTGATTCCTCATACTACGAATGACCAAGGAGAACTTATTAACGTTATAGGCTAATGAAGTTGATGGGGGATAGTGGATAATCTTTTGGCATTTATCACACCTCTTCACATATGTTGCTACATCCTTAGCCAAGGTCGGCCACCAGTATCCCTGCGTGATAATCCTCTAGGCTAAAGGTCTTCCTCCTATGTGACTGGAGCAATAACCCTCATGCACCTCCTTTAAGATGCGGAGAACTTCAGTGGGATGAACACATCTGAGGAGAGGTAATAGAAATCCTTTTCTTATATAGGACGTCTCCTACTATTGAGAACTTTGCAGCTCTGTACCTTAGTTTCCTCCTTTCTAACTTTAATTCCGGTAGCTCTCCCTCTCTGATATATCTAATAAGGGTATCCATCCATTAGTCCCCTAAGTTCAAATTGAGGCAAGGGTTACTAACCTCTTCTTCTTAAATGGTCGCCTTTGGTAGGATCTCGACTGGAACTGTCCTTCTGATGTCTGTCCTTGTTGCTGAAGCCAACCTCGCTAGTGCGTCTGCGTGGCTGTTATTTTGTCGAGATATTCTCTTCATCTTTACCTCTTTGAAACCTTCTAATATCACTCTTACTCTCTTCAGGTATTTGGCCATCCATTCATCCGTGGCCTCATAAACCCCCAATACTTGGTTAACAACCAACCTTAAAGCAGTAGTCATCTTATCCTAAGGGTCTTTGCAAATGAGAGGCTTGCTATCATGGCCTCATATTTTGACTCGTTGTTTGATGCCTTGAAGTTAAACCTTGGGGAATATTCAATGTTAGTACTATTCGGGCCTGAAAGTATCATCCCCGCCCCGCTTCCGCTTTCGTAAGAAGACCCATCAACAAATAGGTTTCAGATGCCTTTATCTGATGAGAAGCCCCCTTCTAACATGATTCCCTGCTTGAAGAGGTACCGATCTTCCTCATTCTCGGCTACTATATTTTTGGCCTTCTTGGATACAACCTCTTCCAGGTCTCGTAAGACGTTGTTGTTTGACCCCTCTATAGCCTCTAGGTTATTCTCAACCTCGGTCTCTTCCCATGTGAACTCAGCAACAAAATCTGTTAGTGCTTTCCCTTTAATGGACACCCTGGGTTGATAAGTAAGGTCATACTCCCCTAACTCAATGGCCCATGCCATCAATCTACCCGACTTTTCGGGTTTGTGGAGGACCTGTCTTAGTGGGGAGTTAGTGAGGATGACCATAGAATGGGCTTAAAAGTAGGGCTTCATCTTCATAGAAGCATGTATCAAGGTGTAGGCTAACTTTTCCATACGAGGATAATTCTGTTCAGACCCTTGAAGGGCCTTATTATTGAAGTATATAGGCCTTTGGACCCCAACGTCTTCCCCTACAATGGCTGCATTTATAGCTGATTCAGAGACTGCTAGATAAACATACAACTTCTCTCCCGTTATGGGCCAGGATAAGAGCAAGGGAGATTCTAGGTAAGACTTGAGTTGAGTAAAAGCCTCATCACACTCTTTGTCCCACTCGAAGGCCTTTCTAAGAACCTTAAAGAATGGAAGGCACTTGTCCGTCGATCTGAAAACAAATCTGTTGAGTGCAGCTATTCTTCCAGTGAGCCTCTGAACGTCCTTGATGCTTCTTGGTGTCGTCATGTCGAGCAAAGATTTAATTTTCTCAAGGTTCGCCTCTATTCTTCTCTGATTGATAATGAATCCAAGGTACTTCCCAACACCTACCCCGAAGACACACTTCACAGGGTTGAGTTTCATTATGTACAAGTCCATGGTATCAAAGGTCTTTTTTAGGTCTGCCACGTGAGTGCAGGCCTTTAAGCTCTTTGTCAACATATCGTCTACGTACACCTCCATAGTCTTGCCTATTTGAGCCTCAAACATCTTATTCATAAGACGTTGATACGTTACCCCCACAGTTTTTAATCCGAAGGGCATAACCTTGTAGCAATATGTCCCTTTATCCGTGATAAAGGCTGTCTTCTCTGAGTCTTCGGCATCCATAAAGATCTGGTTGTAGCCTGAATAGGAATACACGAAGCTTATGAGCTCATGCCCTGCAGTGACATCTACCATCTGGTCGATTCGAGGTAAGGGATAGCTGTCTTTTGGGCAAGACTTATTCAGGTCGGTAAAGTATACGCACATCCTCTATTTTCCATTGGCTTTGGAAAATAACCACTCTGGATATATGACTTCCCTTATAAAATCGGCCTCTTCCAACTTTCTTACTTCTTCCCGGATGACATCGTACTTTTCCCTAGAGTAAACTCTTCGCCTTTATTTGATCGGCTTAACATCCTTAGTTACGTTGAGTTTATGGCACATAACCTCAGGGTTGATGCCAGGCATATCCGCGTGGCTCCAAGCGAAGACACTCTGCCTCTTCTTCAAAAAACTTATGTTCACTTCCTTGATCTTTGCTTTTAAGGCTTTGTCGACCTGGATGGTTTTTTTCGGTTCGTCCTCATTGAGGACGATGGATTCTACCTCTTCTGTGGCCTCTCCTTTTTTCAATTTTGTTTCATCTCTGGGGTCAAGTGTATCAATGTTATATGTGATAGTTTCTCTCTTGTGGGCCTCTCTCTCTTCAGTTAAGTTGAAGTAGCATTCCCGTGTTATGGTTTGGTCACCCTGCACTTCCCCTACCCCATAGGGGGTCGGGAATTTTAGCATCTGGTGGACCATCGATGGCACAGCCTCAAACTCCTTAAGGGCCACTCTTCCTATGATGAGGTTGTAGGCCGAGAAGACATTTTTGTCCATAAAAAAATTAATCTTCGGGTCAACCTCTTTGGCCACTCATCGCCCATTCGCACGTCCATCTCATACATGCCCAACAGATGAACCTTTTCACCGGTAAAGCCCATAAACGTATGATGATAGTGTACCAGCCTAGCTCTGCTAAGGCCAAGGATTTTGAAGCAGGGCCAAAACATCACATCTGTTGAACTTCCTCCATCTACGAGGATTCTCTGTACCTCACATCCATGCACCCTTGTTGTGATTAGTAAAGAGTCATCATGTGGAGCTAGGATGCCTTTGAAGTCGAGTCGGGAGAACCCAACTATGAGATTGTCCATATTCACCTTCTTTCTCTTCTGCTTGGTTTCGAAAGACGTCAGATTTACCACTTCTAGCTTGGCCACTAACTTGGACTCCACCGCATGAGTTTTTCGGTCAGCCACTTCAGAACCACCCCCTGCGAGTCCTCCGTATATGGTGTTAACACCAAAGGATATCATACCGACTCTCTTCATCGGGGCGCTATCATCTTTTGGTGGGAGGTCTGCATCGTCCTCATCATCACCCTCCGAGTCAACCTATCTTCTTGCTAGAGTATCGTCACAATATCTGTCGTTTCTCTTCTTTTTAGAGTTATCTCTTCCCCTTTTAGGAGCCCTGCTATCAATATACTTCCTTAACTTTCCTGATTTCAACATCTTCTCGATCTCATCTTTTAAGGAGAAGCACTTGTCTGTAACATGTCCATGGTCTTAGTGGAATTCTCACCACAAGTTCTTGTTCCTCTTATGTGGAGGATCCTTCAGCTTCTCTGGCCATCTTAGTGATCGGTCATTCTTGATCTCATTGAGGATGTGTTCGCTACTCACAGTTAGAGGGGTATAGCGTGCGAACTTATCGTCGACTGATCTCTTCTTTCCATCCTTCTTTCTTTGGAACTTCCCGCTGCTACCGCCATTCTCATCCTCGTATTTTGCATCCATGGCCTCTTCAGCGTTCATGACCCTGCCCATAGTTGCCAATAGTTCGGCCATTGACTTGGGAGGGTCTTCCATAAGTTTCCACAACAACTTCCCTTTTTGTAGACCTCCTATGAGGGCGGTCATGGATATATTCTCTTCGTAGTCTTTAACCTCAAGTTTTCCTTTGTTGAATCTAGCAATGTAGTCCTTTAGGTTCTCGTTCTTGCCTTGCTTGACATACAATAAATGGGGTTTCTTCTTTTGAGGTCTTACCCCAAAACAGAAGTTGTGAATGAATCATTTAGCCAAACCCTTAAAGTTCTCTATTGAGTTCTTCGAAAGAGAGGTAAACTAGATGTGTGCAGCTCCCATCAAAGTCCCAAAGAAGGCCCGATATTTCATCTCATCTGGTATTGAGTAAATGTCCGAAGCAGACTGGTACATCTCAATATGATGTACAGGGTTGGTGCTACAATCAAACTTGGGAGACACTGTAGGTGGATTGAACTTGGCAGGGGTAGGGAATCTCACTATCTTAGACACGGACGGAGAGCCTTCTGAGAAACCTCTTTGCAGTGGGTCTTGTCTTTTGATGAGGTCTCCTATCTTATCCTCAAGACGTTAGATGGAGTTATTCCATGGTCTTGCAACATCGGCTTGGCCGAGGTTGTCCCCAGCCACCTCCAAGGGGTGGACTAAGGGTTCCCTAGCCGCAGCACAACATCGGCTGTTGACCTCTTCCTGGTCCCTACCTCGTCCTATGTTAGGTCGGCCTTGATGAGGCCGATGTTGCCCCTCTTCCCTCTGTGACCCGACTTCACTTCTCGACCTGGATAACCTCTGTTGTAGGTCATTTACTGGGCCGAGACTCTTAAAGGCCAACCCTCTGCTTAATCGATCAAAAGCTGACCCTCTTTGTTAGGATTCTTCACCTCCTCTGCCTCTATAACCTCGGCTCTGCTAGATAGGACGTACTGTGTTATTTGAAACCTCATATGGCTCCCAACAATCTTCTGGATCATATTCTGCCTCCAAATCATTATACCTATCCTCAGGGCAAGGGTGTCCTTGCCTCCCCAGACGCAAATGTCTAGGGTCAGCAATGTCCCTCCTTCGCTGAGGTATGGGTTGGTCTTTCTGCAGGGCCTAGGGTGGTCAACATCAGGATGAGGCTGAACAATCGTCGGAGTAATCATCTCCGATGAGACCTCAGGTGGTCTCATCATATTTTGACTGAGTTGTGAAAATTGATCCTTCATTGCTTGTTGTGTTGCAGCCAACGACTTCAAGGCTGCTGCCACTTTCTCCATTTCGGACTGAGGCGGTGCCTGGCTGGACCTAGGCCCTCCAGCACCAGGTGGTGGAAGAGGTGGCGGTAATTCCAGTGTCATATGTTAACACAAAAGAGCTTGTAGAGTAAATGATCTTTGTAACTTAATGGACCTCTTTCAATGGTGTAACAGCTCCACACAAGGGGCGAGGCCTGGTTCACCACCAAAAACTCCGGTAAGGTTATGTAGAAAAAATAGGAAGAGACAGTTTCTCGCTCCTACAGACGACGCCAAAATGATGATGCTTGAAATAGCACCACCAGTCAAGGTGTTTGTAAGCTCATATCAGTGATAACAATGGAAGCACAGGAGAGTATATATATATATATATATATATATATGTATATGTATATATGCAGAAGGAGGTGGGGAGAAGAGGATGAACACTTGAATATAAGTGGTTCAGCCAATCTGGCCTACGTCCACTGTGAATGTGTGTGGGTAATATCACTGATTGAAGGCTCTAATGGACATGGATACAATCTCTCAAGCTTTATCTCTTTACTGTATAAAATAACAGAGTTTCAGCAAGGGTTGTAATTTCTTTCTTTCTTTTACAAGGTAGAGGATGACCTCTATATATAGTTCTTAGGGGGTGTAATGTACCCCTCAAGTATACAATGAGCATGTTCATGAACATCGAGCCAATATGAGAGTGACAACTGGCTGATCTCAACTAAGCAATGATGACCTCAATATTCCCTCACGTGGAGGGAATAATTCGGTTATAATAGATTTTTCCACGTGTTCCAAGTTATACAAGAACGTGTAGAAGCTTGGTTTCCCTCGGGTGATACCAACCTCGATTTGGAAGAGTACGAGGTTGGTGAGATAGGGCAACTGCTCGATCAGAGGTTATCAACGATGATCTTGGCTCAGTGGGAGAGACGAGGTAAGGCAGGTGGAGTTTTAATATTGGCCTGGGCCGAGGTAATGGTGGAGTATCAGGAACGTCGGTTGATTCCCAACCGAGGCTGATTATGATGATTGTGTAGTCTCTGCTTCCTCATCTTACACCTAGCCGAGGTTGATGTATGGTGTAGGAGCGATGTCGTCCTGATGGATTACTATCTGCATGGATCATGAGGACCTGAGTTGTTTCTTGGCTGTGAGGCAACTAGTAACGTCGGTCATAGCCGACCTTGCTTAGGATGACACCGTTGGTTGCCAACCTAGGGCCCTTCGAACCTCGGCCATATCTCAGTCCTCTGAGCTGTTGGGTACATATAGGGCATATCATATGTACAAAATTTCATTAGCCTAAGAGGAACCACAGATCTGGGGAAGAGAAAAAATCTCCAGGAAGGCCCGAAGAAGCTGCTAGGCAAGATTGTTGGGCATTCATAGAAACTTCCAGCCTCGTTTGCGCTTGTGTACGCTCGATAAGGAACTTATCTCACTTGGACTTTACGAAGCTTAAAGCTTCTTCGAGGTCCCCCACCTCTTTGTCAATGACTTTAAGAAAAGGTGCTAACTCAGCCAACTTGGCTTCCTCAGCCCGTTGATCCCCATGATGTTTCCAGAGCAGTTCCCTCTGGTTATCCAATCATTGGCTCTTCAAAGTTTTCAAATGCGTAATAAGACAATCAAGATGAAAGCCATCATGACCCAACTCCTTCAGGTGACCCAGGAATTGGTTGAGGAGGGCTCTAGTAATAGTTGAGGTTAGAGTACTGGCAATCTCAGCCACAACGGTAGCCATGCCCTGAAGCCTATAACTCATCACAAAGACGTTGGAACGCAGACAATCCACAGTAAACGTTTCTAGATGGTGGTTTGCAAGAAGCTCAACTACCAAGTGATGGTTGGAAAGCATCTAAGGAGAATGCTGGATCACCATCAGGCATAAGGAATGAGGAGACAAGTTGAGCAGAGGAAGCTCACAGCGAGATTCTCTCTCACTAGCAGCACCGGTCGTGGAACCTTGATCGTTGTGGTTGGAGTCTTCTAAAACAATGGGTTTCCGATGGGGTGAGGAGGTAGGAGAAATAACTGGTGGAGAATCCACCCGAGAAACCTGAGAACAATTAAAAGAAATAAGGAGTTTATGAAAAATCGTAACAAGTTTTTTCGTTGTTAAGTCACCGATATAGGTGGGATTTATGAAAAAAATCTTAATAAGTGTTTTCGTTGTTAAGTCACCGATATAGGTGGAGTTTATGAAAAAACCTTAACAAGTGTTTTCGTTGTTAAGTCACCGATATAGGTGGAGTTTATGAAAAAAACTTAACAAGTGTTTTCGTTGTTAAGTCACCGATATAGGTGGAGTTTATGAAAAAACCCTTAACAAGTGTTTTTGTTGTTAAGTCTCCAACATATGTGAAGTTTGAGAGACTGAGAAATGTAGAGAAATTAACAAAGTACCTCAAATGTAGCATCAACGATAATAGGAGCCACTGTGGAGGCCTCAACGGCGCCCCAAACTGAAGAAGCCTCAACGGTCGACAAAGCTTCCTTGCCAACAAACAGTACCAAGGACAACGAAGGAGTTTAGCTAAAAGAACACGAGGAACCTCCAAGAGAAGCCCCAGCATGGGAAGACACTGAAGAATCACCACGTGGGATAGCAGCATCAACTTTGGCCTCGGAAAGAAAAAAAGGCACTAAAAGCAAAGGGTGGGGTAAGGCTTGGCGAAAGCTGGTAAGGCTTGGCGAAAGCTGCAAATACAAAACAAAGTGTTAGACACAAGGAGCAAGTACAAGAAAAAGACGACAATACGTCTAAGTGTTACTTATCCCCGTTATGGCACTAAAAAGGGGAATTGCAGTCAGAGGTCTCGTCAGTGAAGTGGGAAGGAGAATGTTAGCTATCAGAGACGCCACTTCCAACCAAAACATCCCAACATATCAGAATGATAAGCAAAGCAATGGGACAAGGAAAATACGTGAGACTTGCCAAGAAATTTACCTCAGGGCCACTCTCCTCGACCACAACGATGGGCAGAGGGACCTCTTGCTCAGAAGGTAATTCAGAAGAGGCTAGAGTAGTTGCCTTTAGTGGGCCAAATATTTCAACAGATTCAATGGTAGCAGCCCCTGCAGCAGCTTCTTTGGCCCATTGGAAGGACAAACGACGAAAGTAGGTGATACCTATCATGGGGGAACGGGAAGGAGTAGTATCGTCTTGAAAGACATCGAAATGCCCCCCCCCCCCACTAAACGGCTCACGGGGGAACCAGGGGGACTGGGACTTTCTTTAACTCCCTGCACCAAAGTTATCAAAAAATAAGCAAATGCAACTTGCCTTAAGAAAAGCGGAACAAGAATAAAACATGCACATATACCTGAGATCCAGAGGGAGAACGAGAAGGATAACCACTAGTGAAGGCGGAGAGGAGGCAACAATAGAGGGACCTGAGGATGGAGGTATCTCGGATGTCCATTTCTTCTGGGACTTAGTGCCCAGAGTTTTCTTCCTTACACCCATTGCATTAGTACCCTCGACCTTTTTCTCCTCTTTACCATTGGCTCAGTGGGATCAACCACAATCGTGTGAAAGGCAGTCGAAGGAGGAATGATGACAGTGCACCGTTGAAACTCAACGTTTATTCTTTGAACCTCATCTTGAACCTACCTCATCATTAGCTCTTCACTTACCTCTGTAGACATAGGAGGGGGAATGGAGGCAATAGGGAATGCCTCCAAAGGAGTTTGTGCTTGAGATTTGGACTTAGATTTTGAGGAAACCCCACTTTTGGAATTCTTGGTCTTTTTAGCAGGTGGATGACCTTGTTACAGCTTCAGCCGAAGGGGCAGGTGGTTTGGGGGTTGTAGCGGCCTTGGGCTTGGGCATGGCAATGGGGATCATGGGGCAGTGTGGAGGAAGTTCAGTAGGAGGTACTTTGGGGGTTTAGCTTAGAGGGAACTCAATCCTAAGAACGGAACTAACCTTTAACCCCTACTCCAAGGTAAACAATAAAAGAACTGGAGGATACACGGGATCCCCCTCGATAAACTCAGAAGTATGGGCCAGTTGTCTCGGCTAGTACTTTGTTGCAAATAGAGGGGCCACGTCCCTTTGCCTGGTGATGCTAGAAATGGTGACTCGACCAGCATTTGTAGAACTCACTCCCCACATAGCAGTTGAGGAGAACAGGGAACATACCTCGCTAAAGGAGACCTTGGGGTTAGATGATTGAAAAACTGGGCGAGGAGCCCCTTGATCGGCTGCATCAGTTGGTATTGTAATGCTCGCTGGTGTATTCCCACTTGGTGTAAGAAGGAAGGTATCCTGGAAAAAATAAAAGGACCACAGCTAGTGAAGGGTCTTCAATAATGAGGTACATAGTAGTTTCCCGGACCACTCTTGCTTCATGTTTGAAAAAAAAGTGTAGAGAAAGATATCCTCTTCATAGGGCCTCATCACAAAATTTGAAAAATCATTGATAATGGAGGTCAACTCCTTCCGGCTTTATCTCTTGTTATAAGCAAATGATCGTGGGGGTAGAATTATTTCCCCCGAAGGAGGGAGGTTGGTCTTGGCTGCTACGACGAGGAAGCACACATAGAGGAAGCTTGTTAGGAGGACACAGTTGGAAAAGTTGGCCAGGTTATAACGACCTAGAGATCGTTCCATGTCGAAAAGGGTTCTATCAAGCCATGTATAGAGGGATCCCAACGCGATTGTAGCCAGAGGAAGCTTGATACCCCAGGCCAAACAGAGGGATATATTGATGAGGTCCCTTCGAGGTTCGTCATTGGGTTTCACTGTTAAAAAAATGAGAAAGAACGACAAGGATGTAGGCATGAAATTCCAGTGATGTACCTTAATTGGGGGCAGCCTCAGAGGACCTACCTTCAGAAGGATCCTTGAAGAAATAGTTGATAATAGGAGTGAAGGTATCTTTGTTTGAAGTATCGATGCACCTTTGGTATATATGATTTAACTCCAAACGGTCAGCAGTCTCTTGGGCATCCAGGGCTTCATTAGAATAGGGTTCGTGGCCTGTTGCCTCAAGGCCTAGGATCTCGCACACATCCTCCAATGTTATTATAAACTCGCCCCATGCAGAAATTAACGTATAAGTGGTAACGTTCCAGCGAGATACCAGAACGGGAAGGGCAGTATTATTCTGAGACAGGGTGAACTCACCAAACCACTTAGCCCGATGAAGCTCAATTTTGGTGAGAGTGTAAGTGTGGGAACTCTTCATATGGGAGTTCAAGGAATCAAAGTGAGCAAGAGAGCCCCCATACCCTTTGAAGTCAATGTGGGACCATGGGAAGTCCCCTCGCTCAAGATGAAATCGGAGAGTCCCCTCTGGAGGCAGAAATCTCCAGTCATCAGCACTCTCATCTTCATCACCAAGCGTCAGGGCATCATACTTGGCATTAAAAATGCAAGTCTTACAAGACCCAACAAAGTCATCACCCTTGCTGAATATGGGGGACCGGCAATAGAAGCGCAAGTGATCCTGGCGGGCAACAGTCAATGAGGCGGCAACGGAGGTGGTGACAATAGGGGTAACAAGTGGAGTACTAGTGGCAGGTGTGGTAGGATTACTTGACTAGGCCATTGCAGATAACAATGAAGTACGGAAAAAAGAAGCTCGGTAAACGAAGGGTTAGGAATGAAGATGGAGAAGAATAACCACAGGTGGTACGTAAAAGATGAGAAAAGGAAGAATCTAGGTAAGAGCTTGGTAAATAATGAAAAAAGTGGTGATGTCCCATGCCAAAGCACCAATAAGACGTAGTGCTTCAGTTCAGGTACATCGGGGAGAATTTTACTTTTTCCTGCAGATTCTAATGCGGTGGTTCTAATAAGGGAAAAGATGCCAGAATTTCTTCACACAGAGAAGGTTTATCGGATTAAGAAGTTTTCGTGCAGACATTTCTTGTTCCAACAACAAATCTCTCCACAAAGGGGAAAATGTAGGGGGCTTGAAGGTAATCCTAAGATTAGGGATAATTCCCCCATTAGCAACAGTGTTTGGGATTAAGAAACCGAGGCAGCCCAGCGTGGCAACTTAGTGTGGTAACTCAGTGAGGCAGCTTAGCGTAGCAACTAATACTTTAGTTTGCCGTGTTAGTCATATTGTATCTTTGTTTATATTAACTATAAGCTAAAACGGTTGTAATGATCTAACGATAATAATAATAATGAGTTTTTGTGAGAGGTCAAATGGTACTCGCGAGAGACCAGGCTTGGTAGGGCCTGGGAGAGCTTTCATGCGCTACCGAATGACCTCGTTGTGGGAACTTTAGAGGGAATTGGTTTGGAGGATTGATAGGTGAGTCACCATTGGGGCTTGTCTTACCATCTTAGATACACCTGGTAAAACATCGAAGAACCCTGACCATGGAACCTCGAGGGGAGCAGCCTTGATTTCCATCGGGCGTTGAGTTGTGAGCCAAACAACCCTCTACTTAATGTCACATCCACTTTATCTGATGTCACTAACTAGGTACGCAATGTCAGACCTGCACTTGAGTAAACCAGCGTGGTATTTGGGGTTGTTAGACAGTTGGTGAGCCACCTTTATGACAACAGCCCCCTGACACAGAGTGGTTTGGCAAAAGGCTTGTCTTGGAATTTAATATTTATGACGTGGATACAACTAGTGCATTAGGTATTTAATGTTTGTGACATAAAGTACGAGGGATGTCTTTCACAGACATTAATGGCGTAGTTGCCTCGGGGGTGGCGTGGGAGGCTATTTAAGGACCCCAACCACCTATGAGGAGAGGATGATCTTTTTGAGAGTTCAAAAGTGAATACTAAAGAGTTATTACAAACTAGAGAGTTTACTCACCCACCATTGTCATTTATTAAGAAGCTTTTAATACTTGATAGAGATTCTTGAGGGTGGTTGGTGTGTTTGGATGCCTGCCAAGGTGTATCTAGGGTGCTTATTTCTCTATCCCTCTAGCTAAGTTACTTTTAAGTTCATTACTACCTTCTGAGTCATACACGAGAGATCTGTGAGTTCAAACTGAGACTATCTTCCTTGAGTAGTGTTTGTATGTCACCTGGTTAAACAAAAGTGTCGCTATTTAACTTATCATTACTATACTAAAAAAGGGGTTACGCCTCCATCTTATCTAAACTACCCTCTTACATAATATATTAGTGGGCTGTAAAAAACTTGAGATTTACCATCTTGGTAAGCTGTTACACTAAATTTTAGTTTATCTCGTGATGTACTAGAAAATACCCTGCAATGCATTTCATATGGGATGGAATCAATGTCTTAAGTTGCATGTTACTATTCCACATGGAATAAATGCCATTTGAATTTTACGAGTGTTGGATAACCCATAATAGTTTTAGTGAATTATGATCCTTGAAATAACCCCTCTACAGAGGATTCTTTCTCTTTATGATCTTGTAGAGTTATCCTTAGGCATTGGATAAACCCTTTTTAGTCATGTTCCCCCTTCTCGACCTTAATCGTTAATGTTTTTTTGCTCGGCCTCAGATTTTAGGACAGAATATTTTCTAAGAAGTCTTCTCAGCTTTAGCCAACCCTCACACGCTTGGTCTTGACCTGGCTGAGCATTCATCCCTTTTCATCTCAGTTTTCCTAGATTCTTCTATATATTCCTTTGGTTCCCTCGGATCTCTATACTGGCGGGCCTCTCAGCTTTTGGGCCTAATTGATCAAGGTAAACCCTCTGCTGAGCCTTTAAAAAATGTATGGGTGTTTTGGGGAGAATTTTATTCGCTATCATATCCCCATGATTTGATGGTGGATGTTACCCCTAGGCGATAAGATTTGTCATTGCATTCTGATCCGAAATATTTCGGCCTGTTACCTTCACTTTTTAAACCTAAATTCGACCGTCCGAGATTTCCAAAATTCTTTCATTGTGTGCCTACCTCCTGTCCCTATATGGGTATAGGTGAGACATCTCTAACCTTATACTAGAGCTTTTACCCCCTACTGGGGTAAGCGGGTTCCCTTTGGACCTATTCTACCCCGCCAGAATACTCAACATAACTACTTGATGCTCTCATACATAGCCTTTTGGTCTCTGTCCAACCTATGTAATATCCCCTAAAGGCCGCCCATACTTAGAGGATTAAAATGAGTAATTCCATCAGTGGGTCGACTGCTTTATGGGTTTTCACCGATGTTCACAGAATTTGTAAAAAAGCAGAGTACTATGGTATCAAAAACAAAGTATGATAATAACGATAGCAGTAGTTACAAAAAAAGAAGATTTAAAATGGGAAAAACTAAATTCGATGGTGGATTCAGGGAATCAAAGATAATTGAAAGGAATTTGTTAATTAGTACACCCTAACCTAATAAAACATAGATGACTTGGATTGCAATTCATTATTTTCTCAAAATTGGGTATTCTCGTGTTTTAGAAATCAATAATGGCGAAAAGCGAAAAATGGCTTATCGATTACTATAAATGACACTAATATGTTAACATCTAAAATAATTATACGAATTAGTCTTATATATAATATTAGAAAAAATATTCTAGAGGAAAAAGTAGAGAAAGTTGAGAGTAAGAGAATAAAACCAGATTTACATAGTTCATACCAAAAAGGTGCCTATGTCCATAGGTTTAGGAGTCTAATGTACTAATTCAAATGGCACAACCTATGGATGAATGGAGCTTATAAGCTATTTGTGGCAATTCGGGTCAGATTCCTCAAGCGTGGGTTGGCCCTAAAATCGATACGGGAAGGGGAAAGGTCCCCCTCTCTCCCCCTTAGCCATTTGCGTGTGGGTGATTTGAGGATATGGAGATCCTTTTTCACCCCTCATGCCGACGTCTTCTTGAGCTGCCTCAGATATAAAATTGGTCATCATTTAAAGATAATAACATAAAGGAATGGAGTCGCCAACCTATTTTTCTCAAAACAAGTAAGAGAATACAACCGCCTTGAATACAAAACTAAGTGAATCGAAGGTCCGGAGACTAAGTTATGGAATGGGAAGGTGTTAGGCACTCATTCCTCCATTTCAGTCTCCCATGGACTAGTTGATCTTCTCCTTTTATCCAAAGATTGATGTGTGTACATGGATGTAATATAAATAATAGGAGAAGGGAATTATCTGACTCGCGTCATGGAATGGACTGAGTGGACTCATCCGTAGAAGTGTACCCAAAAATAATCATAAACATATGATATACGTATCTATCGAATCATGAATCACTATGGAAAAGCGAATATGCATGTCGGGAAAGACATAAATATATGGGAGTTCGTGATTGACAAAAATAAATATATAATATAATATAAAAGATATAAAAAGGGAAAGGAATGACTTAAATCTCGGGATTGGCCCGAGATGCCTATACAGCCCAAGGGGCATCAAAGCCCACGTAGTTTGAAAATGGCATACTGGTGGGGTTCAAATCACAGAGCCAAATTTAAGACGCCTCTCTGATTATTTTAAGAAAACGTGTTTAAGTGTGAAAGTGGGAGAAAATGAAGAAGTCTTACTTTGGGAATTTACAAGTAAACCCTTATTTTGTCTTATTTAGGTTTTTTATGAAAATAAGTCATGTGAAGTACTAATAATAAAAGTGGATATGACTTAATGTGAGATAATAAAATAAAACTACAAGATATCACAAAATGAGAATAAAGTGAATAAGAACACCAAATGAATAAACAAGAAAAGAGGTAGGAATTGACCTTATAGAAGACTTTTATTGTGGAATTTGGGAAGTATATAGGCTAATGTTTTTAGTGATACAAGAGTGGTATGATAAGATGAGGTAGGTGACTAAACTTGGTAGGAAAGTGAGGTGGGAGAATGTTAGAAAATAGGATTTTGGTAATGAGAATGCTCTAATTTTGAGAGAATGTTTCTTGATTGCTGAAAGGGACCTCCTTCGGGAGTGAGGTCATGTGCTCTATATATAATGAACTTTTAGGGTTATGAATGCCAATCAGCATTGCCGCTGACCTGTCTATCGGCATAGTTACTACCTTGTGAGGCAAGGAAAGTACACCCTACCGATATGCAGGGAGTCGGGGGCGCCCATAGGGAGTTTAGAATGAACTTTTTCAGAAAAAGGCATAAAATGAAAAATGTAAGTACGAATCACACACATATGGAATCGTTGGAAAGGGAATTAGGAGAACTTTAGGAATCCATTGATCCACTCTCAGGTTCAAGAGTTGACCAAAGTCAAGGGCTCGGAAATGCCTAATGGTCTCTAAACATGGTGTTTTCGGAGTAAAACGGGTCGTTTGTGCGAACCGCGAGGTCGATTCGCGCGCGACATGGACCATTGGAAAGATAATTTAGAACCCTTCAATATTTCATGAAATTCACTCAGGTTGGAGAGTTGACTGCATTCAAATGGGACCCAAAGGTTCTTGGTGGACTTTTAGAGTAAAACGGATCGTTTGTGAGCACTGTGAGGTCAATTCGTGCACTGCATGCACTATTATAAAGGGGATTCAGATCCCTTTAGGTTTTATTAAGATTCATTCAGATCGAGGATTTAACTTGAGTCAAATGGGACCCAAGATCACCCAATGGTCTCTAGATCAATACTCGGAGTAATAAGGATCGTATGTGCTAACTGTGAGGTCGATTCGTGCACGGAGAGGACCACTGGAAAGGGTATTTAGAGGCCTTCAAGGTTTTTTTAAGCTTTGCTCAGTTCAAGTAATTGACTAGGTTCAAATAAGGCTCAAAAGAACCTAGTGGCCTCCCAATCAGTACTCGGAGTATAACCTAGGGTTTACGGTGAGTGGAGGAGTCTTAGGGACCTAAGGAGGTTCTTAAGAGGGTAGTGGGATGGGGTATCGATAGAGACCTTGGATGAGAAATCTTGGAACAAGTGAAGGTCATCTAAAGATTAACACCTCATCGATATTGGAGAAGAGGATTGAGGTCAATTATGTGGACCTAAGGGACAGAGGTGACCGATTCGGAGGGTCGAGGTCAATTCTGTGAACTTAAGGAGGGTTATGGTCATTTTTATGAACCTAAAGATTGATATGACCAATTCATAGGGTCGAGGTTGATTCTCAGTACCTAAATATTTAGACGACCAATTTAGTGGGTTGAGGTCAATTCTGAGGACCGAAAGAGTGGGATGACTAATTCAGTGGGTCAAGGTCAATTATATAGACGTGAAGAGATAGTGTCTGAATTAACGAGTCAAGGCCAATTCTACGGACCTAAATATTTAGCGATCGATTCAGCAGTTCAAGGTCAATTCTGAGGATATAAAGAGTGAGGTAACCGATTCTGAGGGTCAAGGTCAATTTTGCGAACCTAAATATGTAGTGATTAATTTAGCAGGTCGAGGTCAATTCTAAGGACCTAAAGTTGTAGCGATTGATTCAACTATTCGATGTCAATTCTTCAGACCTAAAGACGAAATGACATATTTAGGGAGTTGAGATCAATTCTACGAACCTAAGGATATAGTTTATAGATGCTTTTTTGAATTATGCTTCCGCTAAGAAAAGCATAGAGTACTTTGGTGAAGGCTCACCTTGGATTTTTAGTTCCGTTGGGGGTATGTTAATGATGAGATTGGGTGTGGATGATCTTGCTGGGTATTTATAAGAGTTTATAACTTTTTTGGTTCTTTACCATGAGTTTTTCTCAAAGAAAGGACGCCTTTGATTTTACAGGGGTTTTTTGGGAGTTTTATGAATTTTTTGTGATATTTATGGATTTTTTTAGCATTTTTGTGATGAAATTTTGAGGGGACAGTCAATAGGTAGGTGTAGGGAGGTTCCTATCGCCATAAGGCACAGACTCATGGGCTTCTCCGGGAAGAGGAAAGATCACTGTCGATAGGAAGGACCAGGGAACTGTTGATCGGCATAAATTTTATAAAAATGGAGTAGTCCTTTTCATTTTTTCACACCTTCAAGTGATTGAATCTATTACTTTCTCTCACTAAAAGTCATTTTCGAGTCCATTTCTTTGTAAGGTTTAAAATAGCGGATATTTCTGGCAGAAACAGTAATGAATGGGTTTGTATCGACGATTAGGTAGTTTTGGAAGGACAGACTGCGGTGCCGTTGGCTTTGGGTAATAAAAATGTGTATAATTCTTTTGAGTCAGTGACTAATGATAGGATGTTGTTTCAAGAGCCTACGTACTTTCATTCGGTAAAGGTGAAGAACCCTAAAGGCTATGTGAGTATTTATCTTTTGGTTTTCCACCTTTCTTTTCCTTCTTATTTTGGGGATAATGAAGGGTTTTCTTAATTTCTCGCAAGTTGACATAGCTTCTTTGAGCATGTATTCCCGAGGGATGACTAGGAGGAAGGATATTTGGGACCATCTACCAAGGGGGTATTGTAGATGGTGGCATCCACCTATTTGGTAAGTTAGCGGGTGCATTGGATAAGACGACGCACTATATGATAGTGTTTTGTGCATTGGGAAAAAGGTGGTGGAATATAACCCACACATTACATCTGGGGATTGAGGATTTTACGGTTACTTCCTTGGATGTCTAACATGTGATGAGGCTGGACTGTGTTGGTCAACAGATCATAGTGAACCCCACTCTACGGGTTACGGAGGCAATACTGCGGGCTGCCTTAGTGGACATCAGAACAATCGTGCCGAGGGATTCTATAAATATATCTATGCTAAAATAGACTATGGTGTCTAGGCCGATTGATGAGACAGATGGGAAGAAGGTAAGACATGAAGCATACTTATTCATTCTTCTTTTGCTGTGGGATTTGTGGTAGCAACGAGTGGTGATGTCATCCATCTTTGGGTTTTGATGTATTTGAGGATCATTTAGGACATCAATCTGTATGATTAGGGGTACAGCATCCCTTCATGCTTCTTTGGATGCCTTCAGTCAGTGTTGCTAATAGAAGTTCATAGGACCCACGTATCTCTTGGAGGTAATCTTTAATTTTAATTTCCTCTTTATTTCTTATAGTCTTTTTGCTTTCTTTCTTTGATTCTTGGTGTTGCCTTTTATAGACATGGTTTTATGAGGTGATTGGGCAAAACGTGGGGTTAGTGTCCTTAAAGGCGAGAGATCTAAGAGACTTTCGTCGGATGTATAGGTGGAGGAAGTCAAATAGACATTCAAACCAATCTCTTTCCCTGAAGGATGTGGGGGTAGTGTTGAACGCCCAGACGAGTAGCTAAGTTAAGCTTTTGATCTTTGTCTCTTTCTGAAGTTTTTAGAGTTTTTGATTTTGTGTAGATTCGTGACTCTTTGCTAGGGATATATGTGACCTTCTACCCTTGGAGTCTACCTTCGATGGTCATGGGGGCTATGGGCATGCACGCACAGATGAGGCAGTTATTGGCACACGAGTTCGGGTATGTCTGCTACCTCAGGGATAAGTTTGTGCATTAGATCATGGACAGAGAGGTGGAGGTACCACCATCGGAGCCCTCGAAGTATATGATCTAGGGGAAGGAGATGATTTATGAGGCAAGGGCAACGATGATGAAGGGAGATCCCTATACGTATTCCACCGATATGATAACAGTCTACGAATATCTGTATTTTTTATACAATTGGTTAACGACGTCGTACATATATGCCATAGAGAATATGCTTCCACTTGCGACTGGATCGGGGAGAGGTAGTAGTTTATCGACGATGTTTGCCCACAGTTTTGAAGGAGGTGCAACTACAGTACCGGGGGAGGTTCCACTTCTTCCAATATCCACTCCCTCTTATCATTTTTGGTTGAGTAACGGGAATGTGGTGTCGGTTCCTCACCGCCCTCATGCGAAGGTGGAAAGTTTTTCGGCTCTTTATGAGGATGTCTTTAGAGTGAGGTATAATCCTTTAGTTCCTCTTTTTATTTCTTTTTCTCTGGCTTATTTTTCTTTATTGGCTTGCTCAATTTGGTGGTTTTATTTCTTTTTTCTTACAGAATGTCCGTGTGTCGACCAACTGACTGAAGGATATTAAGGATTGGATGGTGTCGGTGTCATCCTATATGAGGAACTTAGCCAGAACCTGCTTGGTGCCGTCGGCCACGTCTGATGAGAATTTTGGCATTGGGACTGGAGGGTCTACCACTCGTGCAGGGGAAAAGGTTCACTGGGGAGGTTAAAGGTTATGTTTTTGAGGTTTTAAAGGATTTGGGTTACGTCTCGATGTATCTTTTTTCCTTTTCCTTTTTTTCCTTATGTGCCTGAAAGATATGTAATGATTCCAAATATATATATAAGAAATGGATTTTATTTTTGGTGTTATCTTGGTTTAATGACTTACTATATATGCACTTTTATTTACCATTGAGGTTTCTCATTATTTACATAGATGGATATAAGAATGAATAGGGGACTCGAATTAAATCGAAAATATTTATTTAAAAAATTATGTTCAAAGGGGGAAGTAATAATATTTTAAAAAGGAACAACCCGAAGGTTTACTTTTTTCGAAGCAAGTGTTTATATTGGAAATTAATATGTATAAAAGAGGACATAAATAATTTTTTTTAAAAAAGGAGTTTATCGATCGGCATACCTCTTAGCCTGCCTATCGACATAAGGGTCAAGTCCTAATTTCTTCCCTTATCTTCGATTGCACTTTTTGCGTACTTTGGGTACTTGGGGAGCAAGGAAACAGCTAGTGCTTTGAATGAGTTATTTTCTTGTAGATTTTTTTTGTATAAAAAGGGGTTTTGGAGGTGTTTTCATCACCACATTCCATTTTCTCTTCTTTGTAGCTTTCTTCTTCTCTTCCCTGCAAATGTCTCTTCCAGTGTCTGAGCCCTTTTCTACATACATCAAGGGTTTAGAGGCAATGTGCCTCTATAACATCGACTAGAAAGCCTTTGATTTGTGCCAGATATCTTTGTGGCATAATCCTACCATAGAGTGGAACCTTTTAGAAGCAGCTGTACAATTATGGTACCCTGAAGACCATGTTTTCTGGTACAACTTAGACGAGGTGTGTCCCACTTATGAGTAGTTCTCAGTAATGCTAGGTATCAGCCCTAGTGTAGTGGCAGCTATGCCGGATTTATCCTGTTCTCCTCTAGTGTCTTTGGCGGAGTTGCACCACATTTCACCCTCAACTGCTGGTTCGTGGGGGATATATCGTCCTATCGACAGTCATGAATTCGGTGTGCCCTAGGTTTAATCACTAGGATTTTATTATTGATAGGCGACCTAACGACTCAGCCTTAGGTGGCCACGATAGTAGTGTGGTTATCATACAACTATAGTTTTGTGTCAGCTATATTAGTGGAGACTTTGAACGGTTTGGATGCCTGGACGGAAGGTCAAGCTAGATTTCTCCGGGGAGTCCTGTTATGTTGTTCAAATGTCTTTCTGAGAGAATGCGTCTGGCGACCTCTCCTTAGTACCTTATGTTGACCATTCCCTATTTCTTTACTAGGACCTTCTTCATTTATATCTTGTTAATAGAGAACTTGGTTAACTGGCTTATAGAGCATAGGGTCCGGTGCCTTCACTGGTCTATACCATGGCGGGGGGACTTGAAACCCGTTCTATAGTTGGGGGAATACTAGTATGTGCAATTGGTTAGTCTTTGACAAACTTCCTTTTATTTTCCTTCGCAGCTTTGTCACTAAGTTGGATGCATATCCAATTTATTTTTGGTGGAGGAATTGATAGAATGCTTGAAGTTTATACTAGGCCCTCTATGGAAGCATCGCCAATCGTCTACCCATATGTCATAATCCATTGGAAAGGTTGGGTTTGTACCCAGGGATTATTTAAAGTGATTATGGAAAAGAATGGTTGGAAAGATTTTAGTGGAGGATATTGGCCAAAGATGTCTTGTCACATTTGATACTATAGACGAAGATTTTATGGTTTCGTCAAAGCTTATTAAGGACTACCATTGTAAAGAGTGAATCCGAAGAAATAATCCAGAATGGGATACCTAGGGGCCTTCAAGGGCAGGTAATGATGAAGAGGCGGGACTATCTGGTAACTGAGCAGAAGGTTTTTTGAGAGACTGGTTTTGTGTTTATGGGGAATTTTTGTTTTGATAGGTGTCTGGTATGTTTTTGGATTTTTTTTGTGAAGCCCTTTTAATGGTGTGTAATTTTAGGTTGTACGAAGGTTAGGGGAGTGGTTTGTTTGACTCCCGTTGCTGATATTTTTTGTAATAACCATATTCCTGATTGTAATAAAAGAGAAGTGATTTTGACATATTTTATTGTGTCTTTTGATGAACTTCATATTCGAACTGTCTATACCAATTTATAAGGCATATATAATCCTTTTGTTCGTTTCAATAATGAGATGGACCGTTGTTCTTAGGGGAAGAAAAGAAACGCTTTTACTGTGAAAGAAAACGATCGCGCCTATGTGTGTTTTATGGTCTACCTACATACCTCAGTGGGTTTTTAAAATTTGTGAGCTTTATTTAAAAAAGGTGTTTTGAGAGGATGAGGTCCCATGTAGTTCTGAGTAGGGAAAATAAAGAGATTTATTTAGAATACAAAGGGTACGAGAAGATTTATAGCGCGACAAGAGTTTGGATTAAGGGTAAAAAAAATTTAGATGGTGCAGGTTGATTGGACGCACCATTTTTTCTCCATTGAGATATGTGAGCATATAAGCTCCACCTGATAGGATTTTCCTCATAATGTAGGGGCTACTCCAATTAGCTTTGAACTTTCCCCTAGGATCCCAGATGGGTTCTACGATTTCTTTAGGGGGAAGATCTCCTTCTAGGACACCGCGGTCCTTGACTTACCTATTGAATGATCACGTGATCCAGTGATGGTACCCTTGAGTGTGGTACAAATATTTTAGTCTATTTTCATCTAGGAATGAGACTTTGTCACAGTGGCTCTGATGCCAGTTTTCCTCACTGACCTTGCTTTCGAGGATGACATGCAAAGAAGGCACTTCTAGTTTGACTGGGAGAACCGCCTCCATATCGAATACCAGAGAATAGGGGTATCCCCAGTGGTTATAATGATATAGATACGATGTCCCCATAGGGAATATGGGATCCAACCGACCCAGTCTCCACATCTTTCAGTCATCTTGATGGTTTTGAGGCTCTTACTAGCGGCTTCGATAGTACCGTTGGTTTGGAGATAATATGGAGAAGACTTTTGCCTTCTAATTTTATACTCATCGACTAATTCTATGACCTCATCCTAGAAGTGGAGTTCATTATCTGATACCAACTCATGGGTAAATACATAGTGGTAAATGATATTTTTTATGATAAACTTAACCACTTTCATTATATTCAGTAACACGTATGACACGGCTTCGAACCATTTTATAAAGTAGTCAATGGTGACCAGGATGAAGTCGTGTCGATTTTAAGCTTTATGAATGACCTTCCCCATGATTTATATGCCCTAGGTAGATAAGGGTGAGGGAGAGGTCACGTTGTACAATTCTCGACGAGAAAAGTGACGAAAGTTGGAAAACTATTTGCATTTTAGACATCTTCGAACATAGGCAGTTCAATCTTGGATCATAGTGGTCCAATTGTACGCTTG
Organism: Sambucus nigra; assembly: GCA_949130495.1. Taxonomy (NCBI): domain Eukaryota; kingdom Viridiplantae; phylum Streptophyta; class Magnoliopsida; order Dipsacales; family Adoxaceae; genus Sambucus; species Sambucus nigra. The sequence continues at coordinate 576,753,641 of OX422211.1, read as the reverse complement.
ACGAATGATTTTCTTGGCAAGCATGTGACCACTCATCTTGGGTGTGGATCAGTATGATTAATAGTAGCCTTCCACCGCCTCCTTCTTTAGTGAACAGTTGCCTTCCATCGCATCGCTCCGATGAATAGTACCCCTTTGTCGCCTTGCTTCGACAGCATTCTCTTTTCATAAACAAACCTTACTTTATCTTTTTAGAATGAATTTTAGAGTTTCTAATGGTGTTGATAAGTGTGCTAAGGGTGGGTATTTATAGGTTCTAGTGAGGGAACCTAGGGTTTCCTCTTTTGCGAACACTTTTTTATAATTACTTATTTTAAAAAGGCTTCTTAAATTCGCTAAACTTAATCCTCAAATCATGACATAATAAGTCCACATCATCATCCTTTTTGTTACCAAGGAGACTAAGTTTCATGGCCATCACCTTAGGTCCTAGTTTTCTATAGTATGTCCGCAGCCTTTGCGTACTAAGTTGTAACATATGGGTTCCATAAGTCTGCGACACCACTGTGGATTTTCTGCATTATTTCTTTGATTCCATCCCTTGCTATGCAATGAAAATGGGTTCCATTGAAGTTTCTCTTGAAAAGCTCTTTATTGCAGATGATTTATTGGGTAGCCAGTTTGCGAAGCGTCACACGATATTTCTTATCTACATCTAAGGGATACCTACCATGTTTGATAAGGCACCAAATGTTATAGTACCATAATCATGCCATGTTTGAATCTTCTTCTATATCTAGCTCGATGTGGTAATAGTGGGTGGGTGCAAACTAGAAAAAAGGCTATTTCCCTCAAGCATGTCGACCATTAAGGCCAGGGTTGCAAGTGAGTCGGCCCTGCTATTCTTTAGGCGAGGGAGGTAACGTAAGGTGACATCTTTGAATTGGAAGGCAAACTCTTCTAGATAGGCGTGGAAGGGTAGAATCCTTTCAATTTTGATTTTTCATTTCCTGAGGATCTATTTGACAATAAAGGCACAGTCCCCATAGACGTCTATGTGCTTGATTACTTTCTTAAGGCGATCTTGAGCCCTATGGTACATGCTTCGCATTCTATCATGTTCTTGATTCAAAAGACGTCCAGCTTGATGGAAATGGGGGTGTGAGAGTCATCGAAAGCGATCAGGAGCATCCTAATGCCATACCCTTTCTTGTTGGCAGCTCCGTCGAAGAACATCTACCACCTCAGGTCCTTCGTGAGAGGTGAAAAGGATGTCTTCGTCGAGCAATATGGATACCCAAACTTTGATTCCTTCCTTGGGATGATTGGAAAGGTAATCATAGATGGCCCTCCCCTTTTTATATTTTTATGTGACGTACATAACGCCGAGCTCTAATACTAACATCATCTAGCAGGACATTCGGCGTGACAAAGCGGGTTTTTCTAGTAGGTAATTAATGGTATCCATTCGGGATATCAGTTTGATGGGGAATGCAAGCATATAGTGTCGTGAGTTCTGCGTAACCCAAACCAGGACGACACACGCTTTCTCAAAGGCAGTGTAGATGACTTCATACCCAACCAGCTTTTGACTAGCATAGTATATCGCTTTCTCCTTACGAGATTCTGTAATGTATTGGTCCAGTAAAGCCCTTATTTCAGTATCTTTGGTGGTTAAATATAGAAGGAGGGGAAGACCTACCAACGGAGGCATGTGAATCGAAGGTTGGGTGAGGTATCACTTGATCTGGTCAAATTCTTCTTGGCACGCCTCGTCCTAATCTTTGGTTCAGTCCTTTAAGAGAAGTTTGAAAATGGGTTCACAAATAGAACTCATTTGGCTGATGAATTGACTTATATATTTCAACTTGCCCAGGAATTCTCGTACTTCTTTCTCAATCTGTGGTGGCATCTCGAGTATAGCTTTTAGTTTAGTAGGGTCCTCTTCAATCCCTTTATCACTGACCATCAATCCAATGACTTTCCCTTTAGCGGTTCCAAAGATACGTTTTTATGGGTTGAGCTGCATCTGGTATTGTCGTAGTCGTTTGAAAAATTTTCTCAGGGTCGGGATATGACCTTTTCAAGACTTGGACTTGATGATCATGTCATCAACATAGAACTCGACTTCTTTGCGAATGAGGTAATGCAAGATGATTATAGCGGCCCTTTGGTAAGTAGCCCCTGGTATTTTTTAGTCCAAACGACATAACTGTGTCGTAAAAAATTTCCCATATGGTAATGAAGGCAATTTTCTCCTAGTGGTTGGGGGAGCATTTTAATCTAGTTGTAGCCAACAAATCCATTGAAAAATAAATTTAGAGTGTGGTTAGTCGCATTGTCCATGATCATGTCGATATTGGGTAGAGGGTAATCATCCTTCGGGGATTCTTTGTTTAGATACCGATAGTCGACGCACATGCGAACTTTTCCTCTCGATTTTGACATGGGGATGATATTTGCAAGCATGTAGGGTGTTCGACTACGCGAATGAAGCCCACGTTCAGCTGTTTCACCTTGGGGGACCATCACAACATACTCAGTTTTTTCTTAATAGGTTTTCTCTCTAAGAATGTGGGGATCTTGTACTGAGCTATCTCTAGATCAATGTTGGGCATATCATCATAGGACCATGAGAAGACATCCACGAACTCCTTCAGAAGCTCTTCAAATTGTGCTATCTCATTCTCATCGAGGGTAGACCTTATCCTAATCTAACGTAAAGGACTACTACAATTGAGATTAATAATAACCGTCTCATCATCATTAATTTAAACGCAATTATGTTATTTATTATTTTCCTTATTGAGAACAGTTAATAATTATTCATTTACTAAATCATCATCATCAAAAGTTTGATTAGAATCATGCAATTAATGTAAAGAACAATAAGATACTTAAAATCCTCGTTTATTTCATTTTCAGGAAATACAAAATTAAGAACTTCATCAAAAGAGGCCTCATTTACATTGATATTGGAAATAGGAGAAACAACAATAAGTTCGAGGATTTCTTAAACGGGGTGGATGGAAGAGTTTAGCTAGGCTTGAGCAGGCTTGATAGAATTGGCATGCCACTTAAGAACGGGTGCTTTAGTATTTCCAATCTTCGTAAATGGGTCAGACGGTGTAGCCTCTTTACAAATCATGCATAGACTCAGCTCTATAATGCGCGGGTCGAATGACTCCTCGGTGTCACTGCCCTCAGAGTTTTCAATATTTTCCATGGTCTCGTCGGTTAAAGGTTACACTTCATCCATCCATTCTTTCCCCCAGATGTTGTTATCTTGGAAGAACATCTCCTTCCATGAATTCATATTTTTAATAGTGGGGTCGTACCATGGTTCAAAGAATTCACAAAAGGGAAGTCCTCGTCCTCTGATTAACCATTTGAGCTTTTGAAATCATTACCCTAGCTAGTGGAAAAAATATCTTCATGCCAATAGTATTTTATGCATTCATTAACCTCCATGGATTCATTATATAAGCCTTACCACTCATCTAGGAAGTGAAGTAGTGAAGGGACCAGATGCCACTGGAGTTTTAAAGTTGTGAGTAACTCGGGGATGATGCATATCTCCCCTTTCTGGCGAAACATGTCTAACATGGTCTGCATGACATCATCCAAGTTGATTTTTCAATAGGTACCACGCATCTATCTAATTCTCCGGCCCACTTTTGGGCTTCCATAAATAGGCCATTGAACCTTTCATAGTCTATGGTCATCTTTGTGGGAAGTTTCATCCCAAACCTTTGGAGTTAATCCAGAATTATGGGTAATTCCATACCTCCCCTAATCGGGTGTGAACGATCATACATTCTCATAAGATGAGTTATAGATCTTGATCATCGAAGATATTGGTATTTAAGAGAAAGGATTGCTAGACATTGAGTATTTAGGTGAGATTATGGAGGTGTTAGATATTTTGACAGGCATAATTTGGGTAGAGAGGTCAAATTCTGGGTTATCCTATGGGAAGATGGAATTCACCTCGATCCCATGTACTGGGAGAGGGTTATGAGTGGTGTTGGATTTAGGTTTAGCTAGTGGAGCGATGATGCCCCAATCTATAAGGCCTTGGATTATGTTTTGGAGGTGAAAACACTAGTCGATGGTGTGGCATAGGATTTGGTAAAAGTCGTAGTGAGCATCATGTTTGAAGTTCTTTGGATGAGGATTTGGCAATGATCGGGGTTCCACTGGCATGATGAGGTTTGTTCTAGCAGGGCTTGGTAGACTTTTGACAAGGGATTATGGAGTTTATTATATTCTTTTCAAGCAGGGTTGAGACAACTTTCAGGTGCCTATAAAGTGGTAGGTTGGGATATGTTGTTGATTGTTGAGACTGGGATATTGGCTAGTTTATCAATACTTCTTTGGTGCAAATTATTTGTTAAACCTTCTTATTTCAGAACCCACCTTATGATTAGCAATCTCTTCTTTAATATCCACACTAACCTCCCGGATGGATAAAAAATGTAAGTAGTATTGGAACTATAGACTGATTCCCTAAGGTTCTATTTAAGTAGCTTAAAATCTCTGTGTGTAACATCCAATTCCTCATTGTACTTGTACTGTGATATGAACTCTATGGCCATATCCACCCAACTATGGATCTAGATTCCTTAAGTTATAGGAACCACCTCAAGGCACTCTCTTTCAGGGTTTGCTGAAACATTTGGGCCATTATCTCCTTTGAAGACCCAATGAGGGTCATAACTCGGTGATAGCTCCGTAGATGCAGAATCGGGGGCCTGATGCCTCTAAATTTCTCGAGGTCTGACATCTTAAACTTTTTTGGTAGTTTGGATTTAGAATAGGGAGACATGTGGGTGTATAACGCGTAGTTTTTCGAGCTCTTGACTTGGTTAAATTTCTTTAATAGTAGTTTAAGGTCTTCTTGACCTTGTTCAGTTCTTCTTCTTTAGGGTCCATATGCACTAGCGAATTAGCTCCTGGATGGGCAAGGCTTGAAATCGATAGCTGAGATGGTGGCAACCCATTTGTAGAAGGGGCTTACGGGGCATGTTGATACTCCTCTAGGACCTAAACTGGTTTAGGGGCAGGTGGACCCATGGCATGAGGAAAGAGGATTTCAGGTTCATGAGATTCGAGAGTTTGGGCCCGATGTTGCATCTCTTGGCCATCAGCCTGAAGGTTGTCAATCTTGGCACAGAGTTGGTCTAGGATGGCCATCAAACCTAGTTGAACATTTAGGTCTTGGTTTTCATTCTCCATGAATAACTTGTGGAGGTAGATCTTAAATTCGGTGGAAGCAGCAGAGGAAACATTGGAGCTTTGGGGTGGTTTGATGAAAGATCGAAGTCAATAGGGAGACAAGCCAAAAACTAGGTATATGATCAACCTGAGAGGGAAAATGATTTCGATTTATTTTTTAAAGAAAAAAGGAGTACTTTTGGTGTTTTCTTTTAAAAATTGGGGATGTATGTTTTTGGTACTTTCATTTTTGGAAAAGAGGGAAAAAGGGAGAATCCTCAGCGTGATTATTATTATTAGGTTGCACTTGTATTATGTTTTCCTAAATATAAAGTAAAATGTCGAACAAGATCTGAGCTTGGGGAAAAGATAGGGTACAAGATGAAATACATCGTTTGACTTATTTGCAGGCTCATTGATAGGGTCTTGCTTTAAAAATGGGCAAAATATCGTGAAAATTCGGGTGGAATAGCTACTCAAAATTTTGGTAGAGTTTCGCATAGTATTCGTTAAACTAGATATAAGTGTCCTAAGTTAGATGTCTATATGAGATTTATGCATTTTGTGGGTTAATGGAAGGGTTCCCCTCTTTGGCATGATTTCCACTATATACCTCTTGTCTATAAGTGAAATTATTCATCGATACGTGCGGACAAGCCATTTGATATACCTAAGTGTACGTGAGTCGCCTCAGGATATACCTCATGGGGATGGTACGGGTGAGAATGAATTCGATATACTCGACATACGTGAACGAGTTCTCTACTATATACCTCCTATCGTGAGTTCGATCAAGTGGTACGATGCGGGGAGAACTGTTTGATATATGTCGCATATACGAGGCCAATGGAAGGCGAGAATCGTAGCGCTTAGGTTAACCACGCCCCATAAGATTGGCACCCATCACGAAGTGACCCCCTAGTGAAGGACAAAATATTAGTTAATAGTGCTATGCTCAGGTGATGTAGTGTGTAAAAATGCACGAGTCTTGATTAGTATCTTATGAAGATTTTTTGTATGCTAAGTAAAGGGAGTACTACCACTAGGAGGGAGAATATACAAATAGCATGAGATAAGAGGGATAATCATGAAAAGTAAAGATACATTGGAGTGTGAATTTTATACAAAAAAATGGTAATATGGTGTGAAACATGTGAATATACAAGTGAGTGAGATATATGTGCAAAGTGAGATAGTGATATGAGAATAGTGTGATTGAAACAACATGTGAAAATATACAAGTGAAGGTATGTGCTAATAAGACTAAACATGGATAATCTACAAGTGGTGTGTGAGATGTGTAAGTGAACATGGAAATATGTGCAACTGAGAAAAAGTGAGGGTGTTTTCTAGTGAAGCTAAGCATGGACAATCTACAAGTGGTGTGTAGAGCATGTAAGTAAAGGTGATACTATATACGAGTGTGAGTGTGTGAAGTGAGCATGGTGAATATATACAAGTAAGTATTGGGTGAAATATGGTTACCATGTATAAGTGAGTGAAGAGTTATATATACATGAGAAGAGAGCATGGTAAAGATGAACATGAGATAAATATACAAGATATAAGCATAAGACTAAAGGGGAACACATAAGTGGACGCATATGTACGGATGTAAAAAAGCATGAGAGTAAAGAAGTAACACATATTTGAAAATAGAGTATAGTACTACTGAAATTACCCTACGGAGTCACCATTGTGGCCATCTGGGTCGAATTCCTTTGGTGTAGGTCGTCTAAAAATCGAGATGGGAAGGGGAAAAGGTCCCCTTCTCCCCCCCCCCTTCCCATGCACTTGCGGGTGATTCGAGGATATGTAGATCCTATTTTCGCTACTCATGTTAGTGTATTCGAGGGCTGCCTCGGATGTAAAATTGGTCATCGTCAAAAGGGGATAAAATGAAGGAATGGAGTTCCCAACCTATTTTCTCAAAATAGGCAAAATAGTGTAGTTGCATCTAGAATGGGAAGGTTTTAGATGCCCATTCTGCTATATGAAATCAAGTGATTTGAAGATCTAGGGATTAAGTTACATAATGGGAAGGTTTTAGGCACCTATTCTTCCATTTCGGTCTCTCATAGGCTATATTGATATTATCCTTTTCTTTAAATCGTGATGTGTGTGTACATACGTGTAATATAATTAACGGTAGAAGGTAATTATCCGTCTCACATCATGGAATGTAATTAACGGGAGAAGGTAATTATCCTACTCACATCATGGAATGGACGGAGTGGAATCATCCGTAGGAGTGTACCAAAAAATAATCATAAACATATGATATAAGTATCTGCTGAATTACAAATCTCTATGGAAAAGCGAATGTGCATGTCGGACGAGACATAAGTATATGGGAGTTCAAGATTCACAAAATAGATATAATAGAATATAAAAGACATGAAAATGAAAAGGGAGGAATAGAATCTCGGGATTTGCCTGAGACGCCTACGTATCCAAGGGGAATCAAAGTCCACATAGTTCAAAAATGGTGTAGGGGTGGTTCAACTCATAAGCCTAAATTTAAGACTCCTTTTGAGTGTTTTTGAGAAAAATGTGTTCAAGTGTGAAAGTGGGAGAAAATGAGGAAATCTTACTTTTGGAATTTACAAATAAACCTTATTTTTGTCTTTTTTAGATTTTTTATGAAAATAATTTGTGTGAAATACTAGTAATAAAAGTGGATATGATTTGATGTGAGATAATGAAACAAAATTAAAAGATATCAAAAATGAATATAAAGTGAATAATAACACTGTATGAATAAACTGGAAAAAATTAGGAATGGGCCTCCTAGAAGACTTTTGTTACTGAATTTGGGAAGTATGTAAGGTGATTTTCGTAGTGGTATAAGAGTAGTATGATAGGATTAGATAGGTTATTGAATGTAGTGGGAAAGTGAGGTGGGGGAATGTTGGGAAGTTGTTTTTTGGTAATTTAGAGGGAATGCTTGTTGACTACTGGAAGGGACCTCCTTTAGGAGTGAGGTCACGTGATCTATATATAATGCACATTAAGGGTTGGGGTGTCGATCGTCATGGCCCCTGGCCTACCTATCGGTATAGTGCCAGCCTTGCTAGGGAAGAAAAGTACACCCTGTCGATAGGCAAGGGGTTTGGGTACCTATAGGTCGTCCGGAATGGACATTTTCGAAGAAATGGGAATAAAATGCAAATCGTAATCCTCATGGAGGACGCGTGATCGAGGAACCTGACGAGTTTGAGGATGAATTACAGTTTGAGAACCTTAAAGAGGTGAAATTCAAAAATATATAATACAAGCAAGCAAATCATTATGTCTTCGAATCGCGAGATGAAGTCAAAGACTCGAGAGAGTGGGTATCTAATGAATTCTTCTTCTTTTATTATATGTATTTTAGATTTCATGATTTAAACTCTAAAAAATACCCATAGGAAGTACAAGAATGAAATTTCCCAAAATCAAAGGAGAAATTGCATGATAACTGATTTTAGGGCATGTGTATCAAAAGAGGTAAATTTCACATCTTATGCGTGGGGTTATTTATTCGTGTGTGATAAAAAAATGCTCTAATACAAATTCATAAATAAATGCATCTTTTAAAAAGAGGTGATGTCTCTTCTAGGCTTTCACGCCTAGCAAAAGGCCCTAGTTTTTGTGCTAAAGAGTTTAAGAAATTCCGCACCAACGGTTTTGATTTCATTTCATATCCATATGAGGAAAAACTTTTGACGCAAAATAGCGGAATATCAATTTCAGCCATGACCACCTGTATCGCTAGCAAATGCGATAAAAATCCAAAGAATACGGTTCTAACCTATTATGGGATAATCCAACAAATCCTATAACTTACTTACTTAGATTTCATAGAAATCATATTTTATTGTGATTGGGTAAAGGTGGAGTATACCACGAATGCTTGCAAAGTTGATACTAACTCCAAACTTATTATGGTAGCTTTATCAAATCTGAAGATTAAAGATCACATAGTCCACGAGCCTTTTATTTATGCCTTTCAGAACGTAAAGAAGGTATTATACTCAAAATGCATAAACGATTGCAATTGGTCTATTGTTATGCATGCACCAAAGGGTATGACTACATAAGTGGATTCATTAAAGGATCCAAAAGAGTTCTAGTTAACTCTTGATGACAACCCTAATATGAAGGATCTTTTAGTTGATTTAGAGGAATATGTATCAAAATATTATGTTATCCTTGTCAATCTTATTTGTATCCTATTGTGATATTGACACAGTACTAGCGCTTTACTTTGATGTATGAATGTTTAGTTACTGTTACTAATGTTTAATATGATTTTCTTTATTGTATGAATGTTCAGTTACTTTTGCGAATGTTTAATATGATTTATGTAATTTAACTTTTGATAATATGTTATGCTCAGTCAAATGTTGAGTTACTTTCACAAGACGCTCGATTTGAGAATAGAGTCATTTGAGTTTGTGATTGGATCAAATTGACCCAGCTCAATTTGCACTTGTTCCTGTACATATACATTTGTTGATCAGTTTCATTGATGCAGTGTTCATAAAATGAAGTTAAATTAGCTTGAATTTATGAAGATTGTATTAAAGAAATTAATCAATAAATGTACATGTAAAATAATACGTTGGGGGCTTTAGGATCAATTTGTTCTAATCACACATTCAGAAGACTCTATTTAATGGCCTTCTTGGATCGCGGGAATCAGGTACTCTTTACTTTAACTGAAGCAGTTATATAATTAATATGCATTATCTTTTAAATATTTTGGCTATTGGTTAATTATTAGTTGTTGGCTTGTTGTTGGATAGTATGTTAAAAGGATTGCGGGATAATAATTGGTCTTATTTGGTCTGGATGTGGATAATTATTGGTTGTTGTCTTGTTGTTGGATAGTATGTTAGAAGGAATACGGGATAATAATTGGTTTTGTTTGGTTTGGCTATTGGATAATTATTGGTTGTTGTCTTTGTGTTGGATAGTATGTTAGAAGGAGTATAGGATAATTATTGGTAGTTGGCTTGTTGTTGGTGTTTGTCTGTTGGATAATCACGGGAGCCCTGATTTGAGAACGCGATGTTAATTTCAAAATATCTAGACTTAGAAGCGATCGGTTCCCTTCAAGCTACGTTAGACCCGTACGTGGTGATCGTGCCCCTAAAGGGGCCGTTTGGGGGGGGGGGGTGCTTTGTGGTTTTGCCTTCTAACGACATGTTTTCAAGTCTACGGGTAGATATTTTCAAATTATCGTCATATTCTCAAACCGTGGGTCCAGTGACCACGCGATTGGTTCCTGCGAGTTACATTGGTCCTGCACGAGATGTTCTCGCGCCTTAATTACTAATTAAAAGATTTTATAAAAACAACCCCATAATTAGTATTCAATTTTTCTAATTAAGTTACTAATTATTTTTAAGAAAACATTTAATTAAGTGTTTAGGCGACACTTAAAATGCATAATACTAAAGGGAAAAAATAGAGTATTCATGCCTGTAAAGATTGTGTTGAAAATCTGATTTGAAATCTGGATTCCTCTCAAAAAATTAGCAAAAGAGTGTTCTTGAACGATCTTGATTAAACCCCAATTAAGCCTTCAAAAACTTGTGCCAAAACTTGTGAAAAAACTTGATTTTGTTGAAGGTTGATGATTATGAGTGAGAGGAAAAATATTTGGAAGTGTTCTCTGGTGAAAATTGGAGAAAAAGTGATTATGAGAAGCCCCCTACGGATTAACAAGGTTATATAGTGATTAGGAGTCCTAATCCTACACAAACTCTAAAAACAGCCTACAACCCACATTTTTTGGGAGGGTCGATCGATCTACACCGAAAAACTGACAGTTTGCTGAAAAAATGCCTATAAGGCAAAATATTATAAAATCAATATAAAATCCGTTTTAACTCCGATTTTAATTCCACTTGAAGTTTTATTCTTCTAAAATCATAACCAACATATTTATCCAATAAAAATTATTAAATTCAAAATTTTATTTTTCTCAAAAATTCCAATTAATTAATTAAAATAATAAATAAAAACACAGGGTGTTACACATGGGCCAAATTTCAGAATATCCACACTTAGTCTTGAAAACATGCCGTCAGAGGGTAAAAATACAAATCACCCCACAAACGGCCCCGTGAGAGGAACCAATACCTCCCATGGGACTAACGTAGCTCGTAGTAGTCGATCACGTGGCCACGGGACCCATGGTTTGAGAGCACGGCCAAATTTTAGAATATCCACACTTAGACCTGAAAATGTGTTGTCAGAGGGCGAAAACACAAAACACCATCCAAACGACCCATTGAGCAACGCCAACACCTCCCACAAGACCAACGTAGCTCGTAGTAATTGATTGCGTGGCCACGGGACCCACGGTTTGAGAGGATGGGCCAAAATATTATCGTGCTCACAAACTGGGGATCTCGAGACCACGCGGGCTTTTATAATTTATTGTTTAGTACTATGGCTATGCGAGGATTACATTACATAGGTTTTAGAATGTCCAGAAAATAAATAAAATACTGCCTATTTTTTTTTAAATATATTTAAAAATGTTCACGAATATAGTCCATGACCAGCCCTGTTTTTTTATTACGCATAATTGGTGTCAAGGCTCTTGGCCGTGACTAGATTAATTACATGAAAATATTGGTCACGTCCGTAGACCATGATAACCTCTGTGACCATTTTAATAATATAGGTCATAGCCTTAGACTGTGACAACGTCTGTGAACATTTTCATATACCGAAGATGGGGTCACGGATTTGAGTCGTGACCCTATTTGTGAATATTCGAGTAAATTGAACATTGGGCCACGACCTTAGGCCGTGACCAGGTACGGGATGGGGTCACGACTGGTATCCATGACGATGGTCTGTGACCTAATTAATCCGTGACTAGTACTATGGTCAAGGATATGGGTTGTGACCAGCATTTATGGTCACGCCCGATTTGGCTACGACCAAATTCGCGACCCATGTCCAATGGTCAGGGATAAAATCTGTGAACATTCGTCGAGTTTGGTGTAGTGCACGCAGAAGGATCTCAAACTTTGACAAAGAAAATGGACAAAAATTTTAGAAGATTATTGTAACAACCCAAATTTGTAAATGGGTATTTTTAAATTAATTTTAAAAAATTCGAGAAAAATAATTTTTTGGATTTAATATTTTTATTGGTTAAATATGTTGGTTATGATTTTAAAAGAATAAAACTTCAATCGAAATCGGATTTTCAATGGATTATTAATTAAGTTTTTAATTATTTTTGCCTTATAGGCATTTTGTGTGGGAACTGTCGCCAGACCTATAGGGTCAATCGATTGACTATGCCCAGATTTGCATTGGCAGATTTAGTTTTTTAAGAGTTTGAGGCTTTACAAATTCCTATCTTTTTTTCTTATAAAAATAAGTCGTGGGTGGACCTTTAAACCACTTTTTCACAAACACAAAAATGCAGAGTACATAATTTATTTCCTCTCCCTCTATATGCAAACCCTAGCCCCTATTTTATTCAATGTTCAACCTTAGATTTGGAGACCTATTTTGGGTTATATCGTGTTGGTCTAGAACGTGATTGGATTATTTTCACGAGAGCAACGTGATGGTGCGATCAGATTTAGAGGCTGAAATTATGTGGTGTTTTATGTGATGATTTTGAGGTACGGGGGACTTACACAATATGCTCCTAAATTCTCTCGAGAGTATTCCATTTTGATTTTTGTGTCAATTGCACTCATATTGAATTGTGATATTCTTTGAAATCTAAGATAATTTATGGAATCTACGTTTGATTCATTATGATATATTATATCATGATTTGAGCATCGTGTCATGATATTTTAATATGGCAAAGAGAATGGGCACCCGCCAATAGGCCAAAAACCGTTATATGGCTTTGAGATGCCTAGGGGAGGGGAGGGGAGGCCTAGTGACTCATTGATATGTTGTTGAGAAATTAGTATTGCTGTAATGCTTGAGTATTGCATTTGATTTGTCTATGCGATTCGCATTGTTGCAATTTATTCATTGTGCTAATTATTTTTTAGCACCTATTCCTGTCATATTGTGTACTTCCCCGTATTATTCTTTAGTTAGCAGGTTAGCAAGGATTGGGACGCTATGGGATAATTTGGAGATTTATTTTAGAGCATGGATTGGAAGATTTATTTTTGATGTATAAGTAGTGGGATAGTTTTAGTTGGAGAATTTTGTATTTGAGTGACCTTATTGTAATCTTTATTGTGGAAATAGTAATTGTGGATTTGCTGTATTTAAATTGTGGATATTTAGACGCTCTATACTTGTTGATTGGTGGTTTTAGTTTAGTTTTATCACTGTAGCACGCCGCGTGTCTCTTTTCGGGTGCGCGGGGTGTTACAATTATAAGTTTAACTAACTTTACCACTCCAAAAAGGTAATGTAGTCGCTAATTCCATAAGCTGCAAAACCCAGGGAAATCTCCATAGTATGATTATATTCTTAAAAACCATTAGATATTACAACATACAGCGAAGCTCCTCCAAGGCCCAAGTTGTTTTACGAAACATTGTTTCTTGTCCCATTCTATAGAAAAGAATTACTGATCTTCGAGACCAAGATTAATTTTTACATTCCAATAAGAAAAAACTTAGAAACAATTTCCCCCAAAAGGATTGGACTGTGGACCCAGAGCATGGATTAAAATTCAAAAATCGAGTATGTGTTCCTTTCAATACCTTAGTATGAGAAGAAATCTTACAATAAGCTAACCATTCTAAATTCATGATTCACCTTGGAAGCACCAAGATGTATTAAACCCTCAAGAAACATTTTTGGTGTCCTGGTATGAAGAAGGATATTGTACATTTCGTAGCAAAGTGTGTAATTTACCAGTAAGTGAAAATTGAACATCAACACCCCACTGATTTACTCCAACTAGGCCTTATCCCGTAATGGAAATGGGATTATATAACCATGGACTTTGTCAGCGGATTACCCGAACTTCTCAAGGATACAATACGATATGGGGTATCGCTGACCGTCTTATAAAATCTTCCCATTTTCTACCAACCCGATCCACCGATTCCTTCCAATTACTAAGTGAACTATACATCAATGAATTTTTTAGATTTCACAGAGTGCCTATTTCCATTATATCTTATCAAGACCCCAGATTTATTAGAAGATTTTCGCAATCTTTATAAAACTCCTTAGGAACCAAACTCTACCTAAGAACTTTTCATCCTCAAATCGACGGACAATATATTTGCGTAATTCAAACTATAGAAGATATGTTATGACCATGCACATTAGATTTTCCTAGCTCATGGAACAATCATCTTGCCTTGATTGAAATCTCTTATAAAAATAGCTATCAGACCAACATTCAAACCACTCCATTTGAAGCCCTCTATGGATGACCCTGCCGTTCTCCCTTATGCTTGAATGAACCCAGAGAAAATCACACATTTCAGCATGATATAATCATTAAAACCATAAAAAAGATATGGCTTATTAGAGAAAGATTACGTTTATCCTAGAGTCGACAAAAAGTTACGCCGACACTCGCTGAAAGCCCCTAGAATTCTAAGTAAATAATAAAGTGTTCTTACGAGTATCTATAAGATAGGGGATAATTCGATTTGAAAAATGATGAAAATTAACACCTCGCTATGTTGGTACCTTTAAAATCATCGAATGTATTGGACTATTAGCATATCATCTGTAATTACCTCTCAAATTATCCAATCTTCATGACGTGTTACATGTTTCACAGTTGCAAAGATAGATTTTTGTCCCAAGTCACATCATTACTTGGAAGAATATGACAATTGAATCCAACCAAATGATTGAAGAAATTAATATTCAGATTCTCGACCAACAAGAAAATATTTTCCGACATTAACCCATACCACTAGTCAAAGTTCTTTGGCAACACCACGAAACTGAAGAGGCAACATGGGAAATAGAGAACACTATGAGATAACAATATCTATCACTTTTTCTAGGTAATTTTGAGGACAAAATTTATTTAGGTGGAAAGAATGTATCAACCTACTATAAACGTGCCTTTAGTCCCTTGAATAGATGAAAATTCCCAATAAACCCTAGACGTTTACTAAACTGTCAAAATGCTCCTTAAGAAAAATTTAAGACAACTTACACTTTTCAATATCAATTGAACCTAACTTTCACTCAAAGTTTAATCAAATGACTTATATTTTGTAGGAATATAAAGAACCAACCCATTAGAATTGAAAAAATTGCACATAAGGCCCTAAACTTTTATAAAATAACTTGAAACCCTTAAAACTTATTTAGAAACTATCCAAGGACCTAAACCAAAACCAAAACTTATTTATATTTTCCCCTTGGTGACATGGCACCAGCTGGACAATCAGTATGGCTTGTACCATGTGGGTTAAACATGATACCCATTTTACATCTAATAAAACCTTGGCAAAAATTTGTGCAACTTTGCCTCATATCCACCTCCAATCCTGCCAATCAGCTGCTCTCCATAAACCCTATAAATAACCCCTTTTACCTTAGTATAAAACCATCCCAGCTGAGGGCTATTACAAAGTAAAAATTTGAGAGTTTATGCTTTTTAATTATTTCATGGATGATTTCTTGTTTCTTCAATTTGGTTATGTTTCTCTATATATAGAGAGTAGAATTACGAGTTTTCATGTGAATGTTAACATAGGAATTCACGAAAATGACTCAACAACTAGAAAAATCCATTAAAGCTTGATCTTCAATGGTTTATTTTGTTTCCTTGGTTTTGAACTAGTTTAAAAGCGAGGTAAGTTGAGCTTAGGATTTAAGGAACCTAGGTGCAAAGTTTAATTTGACCAGAACTTGTTTTTATACCCGAAATCAAAGCTTGAAGTTTTCATCCATGAAAATTTCATAAAACTAATTCAGGAGTTTTACTCCACCAAAATTCTTAAAACCAATATGGTTGGATTCCTCTTTAAAAATTAAGCAACTTTAATTCAGGAATCAGCTTAAAAGGATTTCTAAAACGTTTGGAATTTGAGATCAAAGTTTTTAAAACCTTAAAGTAAAATTGTCAAAGGTTGAAGACGAGTGGGTTACACGCACGTAAGTAGGAGTCAAACCAGGGCCATGATTAGTTTGACTCAATGCGTCTCTAATAAAAAAATTCTATTTTTTTTTCCAAAAATTCTATTTTTTAATTCTGAAAAAACTGGTATATGACATCACCCTCTTTGGATCCCAGGAAAGACTTTTCTCGATAAAACCACTTTTAAGTTTAAAAAAATTAAATTTAGTTTGCACATAAACACCTGGCTATTTTTCAAGTATTTCAGAATGACCTCAAACTTTTTTCACAATTTCTTTAGCTTAAATAAAATAAAATTTTCTTCTATCACTAATTTCAAATCCAACTAGAAATGTTAGAAACCTTAATTTTACAAACTTTTTAGATTATAAATTATAACCCTCCTAGTTAATTTTACACTGTAATTAATTTCAATTTGGTATCTTACTACATACATAAGCATTATATTAGAACTTTATGACCTACTTATACTCTCCTTGATTTCATACTTCCCAGTCAACCCTGTGAATTAGACCTATACTGTCGAAATTTGTAGAAATTTCAAAGTAGGTGAGTTTAATTTCAGCATTAAAATTGAGCTTATGGATTTCACAATTACTGATTGTTATATCACTCTGTGATAATGTTTAACTCATGCTTAAAATATGAACTCATTTGTGTAGTTCATGTTTATTCCGTATATTGATTCCCTCAATATTTTAGTTATTTCTGAAACTGATAAACCATTACAACTTATGACTTAGTAAAAGCCACTGAACTCTTTTGTTTACCGTTAATTGTGGTATAGCCCTGCAACCTAACATAATTCCATATTACCCTACAATTATTATCAGTGAAACCCGTAGTAGCCTACCTTATGATTCCAGGATTATACATCGGTATACCATGGTACTTCTAATTGGCCTGTAGGACTCCGATGTTGAGTGCCTAGTTTTTATTTGCTACATACATATGAGTGCCCCTCTATCTAAGTGTGACAAGCCTTATTATATTTATTATTCCCCAAATATTTTGGGATTTCCCATACAAGTATATATTATGCTTTGGACGATATTGTAATGGTATGTCTACACAATTAAAGCCCTTATAACTGATAATGTATATGTTCTCTTGTTATAGACTGGACCCTTAATTTATTACGCTCTACCATATCATTCATTTACATATCATTAAACACCAGTATACCCTAAAAATTCTATGATATTTTAGTTGCCTTCATATTTTATGTCATGAATATAAAATCCTATTAATATCTAGCAATACATTTTCTTCACTACCTTGTATAAGAATGAAAATTATCTATTTGGCATGTCAGCTTAATTATTTTCCTTCCAAATGGATGACGAACCTGAAGAAGATGAGATACCTCCTGCAAGCCAGGACTTTTATTCTATTTTACATCGAAAAATATTTTTGGTTACCTAAGTATGGGTGGTAGCTGACAAAGATGGTAGTCGTCGTTAGAATATGTACACCGCGACTTATCAACTCTTATGAGTCCTGAATGTTTTCAAGCCATTTTACCTTATGTGTTGCATGTATGAATAAATAATGTATTTCCATTTATTTCAGACCCAGTTATGTAATAAGATGCTAGGCATCTCCTTAATAAAAATCTTTTAAATTTTCCCTGCCTTTAATTAATTTGTTATATTTATTTTATATATTTTTCTTTATTCACTATTATAAATATAGAATTCACCAATGCGACAAGCTTCCACCTAGTTTCCTTTTACCATGCCTCCATTGTTCGTTGGGGATTTTAGGCATTAGTGAATAGTGGAAGGTATGTCTTCGATTTTTTTCCAATCTGATCCTACCAAAGAAGATGTTGTAATCAGAGTTGACGTTCTCATCTCGGATACAAAAAATGTATCATTTATGTTAGGAAAGTATCCCATATGCCAATTATAACTTATTATTAGATTTTTCCCAAGGGGTACATCTTCTCCCTTGAAAAATTGATAAGAGGTAAATGTTATGCCTCTCGAGATTATGCTTTTAACCTCAATTGAAGCAATTGTGGAACAATACATCTAGAAATCTGCCATTATCGACCATAATTCTTGCTACTATACTCTCATGAACCATCATAATGTCCACTAGAGGGTCATTTTGGGGATAGAAAACTACTAACAAGTTATCTTTTGAAAACTCAATAATGAGATGATTTTTATTTACCTTCCGAGGAAGAGTATCTCTAGCAGCGGCCAAATTGTTCTCTCTGATTTGAGCATAAGGTTGAGACTCGTTGAGGTAGGATTTCCTTTCATTTGGTCCACTTCCTCCACCAATTTCACCTCTAGTTGTAAAGTGACAATCGAAAGAAATCATAGTGATGTCATTTATTGGATCCTTGTAACTTTTTGGCAAATTTGGATCTTGTTCATTATTTGGGTCCCTATCTCGACCTCATTTCTTCTCATCTGACTTTTTACAAGGGTTTATCATCTGTGATCATCGCTTGGGTTTATCCTCATCCCTCATATCTGGAATACCACCTTTGTCTACATACTTCGTTAACTTACCATGTTTTCTTAAGGCTTTCATCTTTTTTTCAGGTCAAACCAATTATTGGTATTATGGTTGTGATTTGTGTGGAAGTCGCAGTACTTATCCTTACTTCTACTATTTAGTGAAACCTTTAATTTACTAGAACATTTCAGTTCTCTATTTCCCTAGAACTCTCTAAGGATGCGGTGCATGCCTACTATGAGTGGGGTGTATTAATTGAATAACCTTGGGTTATCAACTTTATTTTCCTAAGGATTTTCCTTATTATTAGAGATCTTGCTTGCCTCTAATCTGGCATGTTTGACTTCTTTTCTGACCCTGCCTCTTCAAAGTTCATAATTTTCACTCCTTATCAAGGATCTCGGCCATCGTGATTGGAACATCTTTAGATAGTTTCCAGAATAAATTTGTAGTCAATAGACAGCTCATAATAACGATGATTTTGATATTTCATCATAATCAACCATTTAAAGCTTCTTCATATTAAATTATGTGATGAACGCTCTAGTCATTTAATCCATCCTTTGACAAACGCGTACAATATGCGCCATTATTTTCCCTAACTTTATACCAAAAAAAAATTATTTACAACGAGGTCCATAACTACTGAAAATCCGAGATCTTCCCTCTTACAAAGCTATTATATTAGACTTGATCTGACCATGTGACAGTGATAGAGAGATCCTGATTAAAGCATATCTTCCGATATAGAATAAATATATGAAACATGCGATACTTCTCTACGTGCAACATCATATATGATTTCCTATCTTTCTTAGGAGTGATAACCGGGGGACTGAATCTAGCAGAGGTTATATAACCCACTACTACAACAATTAATGGTGATCCTTGAATGAAGATTATTTATAAATTATTATTTATTTTGATGATTTCCTCTATTCGGTATTCCAATTGATGAATAGACCCTTTCCAATGTTGCTATTCTTTCTTGGCCTTTAATATGTCAGTATTCTCTACTCAGCCTTCGATTTTAGCTGATCTCTCTTCCTGGAAATCTTCTCAACCTTTGACAATCCCCGCACACTTGTCCTTGACCCAACTAAGCAATTAACCCTTCTCATCGTAGACCATGTTGGCTTTTCCTTGCCTTCTTTTGGCTCTTTGTGTTGATGTTACCTTATTTCTCTTAGGAAAAACCAATCAAATGTGAAATTCCTGCTTAGTGTTCCTAGATTAGTCTAACATTACAAGGAATCTATTTGGTCATCATCATATCCCTATGATATGATAGTGGAGGTTTCCCCTAAATGATAGGATTTATCATTTCGGCTTAATTCGGATTACTTTAATCTACTCTCTTTACCTTGTGAGTCTAAATCCAATCTCTTTGGATTTTTTGTTGCTCCGTTGTAATGAGCCCAACTCCTATCCTTGTATAGGGATGGCATATACTGTCTTATATCAGAGTTCTCACCCCTATTAGGGTAATCGAGTTCAATTCGAGTTTAGTTGCCCATTCAGAAAACTCTATATCAGTTGTTTCATGCTCTCTAGTGTAGCATTCTGGCCTCTAGCGAGGCACATTAAGATTCCCTTTAGATTGCCCATACTTATAAGCATTGAAGGAGGAATTCCTTTAGTGGTCAACTTCATCTAGGTTTTCTACCGTGTTCATAATATTTCTAAAAACTGAGTACCATAATGCTAAAAACAAAGTATGCTAATTATTATAGCCAGACTGTCAAGAGAGAGATTTTTAAGGCATGAAAGAGCTACTCTGATGGAGAATTTAAGGATTAAAACAAAAATTGAGTAACGATTGGTTAAAAATATTTCTAACATCCTCAACTTTAAAAAAGTTAATAACGGTAGAAAATAATGAATGGCTTGTTGCATTCTCACAGACAATGCTAATATTTTATGGAATAAAACCGGTATACTGATGGAAAAAAGATAAATAGATGAAAATCAATTAAAAAATTATCTAGGACTCGTTATATAAATAGATGAGATAAAGGGAATGAATCTAGATTTACGTGGTTCAGCCCAAGGTGGTGCCTACGTCCACATGTCCAAGTGTAAATAGTATTGATTTAATAGAATGAGACTGTATAATCTCAGTTAGTTTTCATCTATTGCTTACTTCCTCGCCTCCTTAATTATGAACACAGGAGTATTTTTTAAGTACTATTCCAGCTATTCAACTAGAGTATTTCAGGGGTGTCATCTTTATATTAAACAAGTAACCACTTTACATGGTAATAGAGGAATAATTGTAAAGTTTAGCATGGGCACACATAGTGGTAGGGAATATTTTTTTATTTTCCATAAGTGGGTGTGTTCTTGACATCATTCCACTATCTGACTCATGCTTTTGATGGAACTATTTGACAGAGTTAACCAAAGTGCAAAATGATGAAGTTAAGTGTGTTGTCTTGGATTCTAAGGCCGAACAAAATGTGTAGGCTAACCCTGCTAGTATCTGACTGTTCTCACTATTATATGATCCGACCTCACTCTAGCATATAATAAGTTTAGGTGTCCTCTTCTTATTGGTTTAGGAATAGTACCATATCAGTGGTATAGCATTAATTAACATCTATATTAGATTCGTTATGAAAATTAACTTTTTAATCATCTAAAATCCGATTTACAACATAATTTGATTTAGATGTCAATGAATAGAGATAATCTCAACACATATGCAATCATAATCAAATTCTATACAAGATTGCCTAATCAAATTGTGGAGAGAACCAAGTCAAAATCCCAATTTCTCATCTTCTCCCCATGCTCCTTGTCTTTCTAAACTTTAGGTGCTTCTTAAATGTGCCTTGTGATAAAATGAGATCCCCAATGACCCATAAAACCCCTTTAATCCCAAAATTGGGGTTGAATCCTAAGTGGGCCTTACATAAAATATCTCGAAAACTACTTTAAATAACTTAAAACTTTAGCCAAGCCTTATACTAACTCAATAGTCCTATAATCCATCATTTAATCTAAAAATGGACATTCTACGAATGCAAGTAGCCTAATATAATATATGCCAAAATAAATAACTAACAACCCAATTATTTATTAATTAACTGGTACAATTTCAAGTAACTAATATTTAATTCATGAATTTCCTTATCTTAAATTCAAAAACAAATCCAAATTAAATAATACTTTAAAAGGTAAATAATGACATCTCTTGTCATAACAAGAATCTACAATGAATTTTTATTCGATTTAATAATTCATAAAAAATGGGGTATTAGACACCGACTCTCACAACTATAAGGTGTGTTATGCATGGTAGGGGATGACACTACCCCACCCCATCCTATATAAGCTGACTTTATCATCTTCAACTAAATATGATACAAAATACTCTTACTATTACTCTAGTAAAATATTTATTAAGATAGAAATCTCATATTTGTACAAATGAATGGTTGTTCATGCATTAATTGAATGAAACACCCCCACACCTTACACAATATACGTAGGCAAATGGCTGAGCCACTTATATGCTTGTTTTTATCTCTCCATCTCTCATATCTTCTACTGCATTACATGCTAATTAGTGGATCTTATTCATCTATGCATACCTCTCTCTCGGGGTGAATCATGTGTATGATCCGCGTATCATCATTTTGGAACCATCGATGGGAACATCTTCATCATTCCCATTTTATCTTGGATTCCTCCTCTCATCTCTGGTTGTGATTAAAATCCACCATTGTTAGATTTGAATAATAATTTAAATAATTTGGGGTGTGGAGATATCATCTTTTTTTTCTGATGCACACATTTTCTGAGTTTTTACATCTATTATTAATGTTTGCTTTCTCTCTTTAATAGGATATATCTTTCGATCCACTGTCAAACACTAGGAATGGTTCTGGCCAACGGCCCCCATAGTATGAGTTTGTTGACGTTGCGATAGCATTGGAATCTATAGTGGATAATAAGTAAGCCATGTAGAACCAGTTGATGGCATTTAACTAAGACCATATGATATGGATCCTAGATGATCTGATGGTAAACCCTTTCACGTCAGTGACCGTGAGAGGAGATGCACCACCAGGAGTTTGGGGACTACCCCTAGCTATAATAAAAGAGGTCCCATCAGACCTAAGAAGGAGAGAAATTATGGATCCCCATCATATACTCCTAGGCGATTAGGTAGAATGTTGACTTTAGGACTCTACACATGAGGATGATTAGTACTGGGACTATAACGAGCGGTATAAGATGCCAGACATGTCATACTAACCAGGTAAAACATTTACCCTTCCTCCTACTTACCAAGGCAAAAGTATCCAGTGTACCCCTAGAGTCAACACTAGATAAGTGCCATTACAAGGCTAAGTGGGTCAACATTTGATCATCTAGTCCTAACAGGATATTCTAGTCAAGGCATTGTCCCAAAAATCATATGTGGGATCACTGGTCATATGGGCCCAACCAGTTTAAAGAAGTAGTCAAGCCACATAGAAGATCAAGAGGTGACTAGTATGAAGAGGTACAGAACTCAAGGAATCATAAATAGAGTCATATTAGATGCGGATGGTTTAGAGTATAAGGATGTTACTGATAAGAAGCCCTACAACATATCATTTCAAAAGTTGTAGGATAAGATCGACAGCCTCATCAAGAATCGATACCCCAGTCAGATAGGATACATGGAAGGATCTCCTTTCATACCTAGTATTGTTGGCAATTCAACACTTGCAAAATGAAAACCACCTGGGATGATTCCAAGGTATGATGGGAGTACAAACCCATTTTACCATATGAATATGTATCAATTAGCGACCGATATTTACACCACTCCTGACAAGATGAATTGTCGAGCATTTTTTACCACTCTCACTAATGTTGCCCATGTGTGGTACACTAGTCCCCCGAGAGGGAAGATGGAAAGTTTTAAGCAGTTGGATTAAAAATTTATCCATAACTTTTGTTTTGTCATGAAACCAACAAAGAAAGGAACCCATTTGTTGAACATGAAGTAAGGAAAATGTGATTCGTTTATATCTCAGTTGAATAGGTAGAAGTTATGAGTCGATAATTATGACGAGAATATTGTTATGATATCCTTAATTAGTGGGATTCAACCTAGAAAAACTCTATTAGAACCTCTCTAAAGATCATCCAAAATAAATGACAGATATTTTAGCTAAGGCCGGTAGAATCATGAATGGGTGGAGGCCATGGAGGCTAAGAGAGGGATCCATAGGGAGTCCGATAGCAATCAATTAGGGAAGGTCCCAGAAAAGATAAAGATAAGAAGAAGACAAAAAAAGATAAGTTGAAAAAATACACCCCACTCACTGTCAACCCTGTTCTTATACTGAATGAGATGAAAGACAACAAAGAACTAAATTGGCCAGGAAAAATAGGGTCCCTAACCACAAAAAGGATAAGATAAAGTGGTGTGAGTTTGCCAGGATCATAACCATACAACATACATGTGCTATTCTCTGAAAGATGAGATTGATAAGTTGCTAAAGTAGGGAAAACTAAGAAAATATGTTGATAAATGTGGGAGCTGAGATGACAATAGGAAGAAATATTCCACGTC
Organism: Sambucus nigra; assembly: GCA_949130495.1. Classification (NCBI taxonomy): domain Eukaryota; kingdom Viridiplantae; phylum Streptophyta; class Magnoliopsida; order Dipsacales; family Adoxaceae; genus Sambucus; species Sambucus nigra. Next base: position 576,729,378 of record OX422211.1, on the reverse strand, counting down.
AAGAGATACAGGATAAAATGAAAAGAGGTTCAAGAAAATCAAAATGATGAAGAATCAGATGCTGATGGAGACGAATCATAAATCTCCTAATAATGCATGGGCAAGTCAAAGGTAATCTAAAGTAATTGGTTTTGCCATCCCACTTATGAGAGATAATGGTAACTATCCTTTCCTTATCACCGGGATCAATAATTTTTCAAAGTAGGTTGAGGCAGAGGCCTGATTGTAAGGATAAATTTCCAAATTGAGTCAATTTTTATATATTGGCATAATGTCGTGTTTGGGCAAAAGTTGTTTGAGTCATAGGTTATTAGGAATTGAGATACATTTCCTTCAAGCCTTTGATGTGTGATTGAAGACTATGCAACAAAATATAAAGAGATCTTGAGGATACATTAGATTACGTGTTGAGTCTTGTCTTTAACATCCAATGGATCTTAATGAAGGTATGAGTACATATATATGTTTGATTCCTGGATAAATTTTGGGTGTTGTTTTATAAAAACTATTTGAGACATTTTTCGTAAACTTAATTTTAATGATAAAATATTTTTTTCTTTTATTTCGTTCGAACGAAACTCCGTTTTAGTTCAAACAGTACTCTATTTTCCATTCGAATGATTTTAATTATGTGTTCAAATGAGATTTATTCTTCATTCAAACAAGTTTTGGCATCTCGTTCAAATGGGGTTTAAATGAACTTCAAGAAACGTTTCAATGTTTCAATCCTATAGTCCAGGGGATATTTGTGCCTTGGGGGAGACAACTTAGGTAAAGATTTTTAGATAAAGGGGGGTTCATATGAAAATTTATATTATGATATTATCTTTGCATTTGAAAGTATGTTTAACGGTGCTATCTTACGATGATGTGAAAACGATTTACACAAGAAGTAAAGCTACTCAAGTTAACAACTAAAATTTTTGTTAGTCAAGCATTTTAATTGTTTTCCTCTCCAAGGTTAGGAATTGAGTCTTAGTTATCTTAATGAATCAGTAGGTTTTTATTTTCAGTTTTGAACCAGAATAGGCAAAGAGGGACATTTATAAGGACAAATTTCTGAATTGGGTCAATTTGTATGTATTGGATTAATTTCGTGTTTGGACAATACTTATTTGAGTCATAAATTGTTAGGATTTTTGTTTTGTGTCCTTCAAGCTTATGATGTATGATTTAAGACCATGTTGTAAAGTTAAAGTGATAAAGAGGATACATTGGGTTACGTGTTGAGTTTTGTCTTTAACATTTGAGGTATATCAATCAAGGTATAAATATATACTTATGTTTGATTCCTAAATATTGTGTGAATGTTGTTTTATAATAAAAAAATTGAGGAATTTTTCAAAAAATGGAGTTTAAATATAAAATATTTTTTTGATTTAATTTTATTCAAATGAACTTCCACTGTCATTCAAATGAGATTATTGTTTTGTTCGATCGAGTTTCTTTCTACGCTCAAGAGCATTTAGTCACCTCGTTCAAATGAGATTCAAACAAACTTCAAAAGACATTTGACTATTCACAGAAAAATATCATTCAAAGATCGTTCGATCTCGTTCAAAGAAGAATAACATGTCATTCGTATGAAACTATTTTTGTTTCAAATGATAATTCTATTGTCGTTCGAATAAATCTTACTTCTCATTTGAACGAACTGCCTTATAAACATATCACCTCAAAAAAAGTTTTTTTATATAAATACTCAGTTTTGGAATCAGTTTTCTCAAAGGATTTTTGTGAAAACAATTTTCAAAATCATATATTGTGCCTCCTAAACCCTAATTACACCCAAGTTTGAAATCAAAGAAACCTACATCTATATATGTTTATTTTATATCTCTTATATGTTGTACTATATTGGTTTACTCTTTATATTATGAGTGTTTCGAGAAGTGGAGGCTATGTTTTATGTTGAGCGATAGTTGGACTGGACACGAGACAAGTAAGATTGGTGGGATACTGAGATATGGGAATGATCCTGATTGTATGAATATTGTACGACATCCAATAGTGATTGCGAAGAAGGTAACAAATAATGAAGAAGCGCGTTGAGGCTTGAAGACATCACGTCTATGAGTAAGTCTAGTTTGTCCTTGTAACTAGACCTTTATCTTACTGGACTTGTGTGGCTAGACCTTTCTACATTTTTCCCGTTATGGGGTTTCCTCATACATCGCCTTATTGTTGTTTAATGCTTATCTTATTCTTACTTATACTCACCTAGATGAATGTTAGGATCAAGACTAAAATTGGCAACCTGTTGAACACAAAACTTTGATTTTATTCAATGAAAAGTTTATAAAATTTGAGAAAATTAAAAATTGGTGGTGTTTTCATATGACCTTAGGGCTATACAATTTCTAACTGATCACTATCACTAACGAAAAATCATCGAAAGGGAAAATTATTTGTTGGTTCAGTCTTCCCAATACTATAGTGTCAAACCATTAATGAAAAAATGTTATTGTAAGTAATCAAAGTTATCAATGAATGAAAATGAAGTGTTTTCTCATGTTATGAAATTTTATTTCAATTTATTATAAACATGGAATCTTTCTCTCAATGGGTGAGAACACTTGGAATCTCGTCTCCTAAGTATGTCTCGTATAACCCCCAAGAGGTGGTAAACTTAACATCATTATCTTAAGGTGAAAGTTTTATGAATTTTGTCTCAACTGGAGAGAATAATTGGAGTCTCAGATCCAAGGAGTCTCTTGTATAACCCATGAGAGGTGGGAAACTTAACATCACTATCTTATGGTGAAATTTTATGAAATCTCTCTCTTGGGGGGAGAGAACACTTAGGTCGCGCCTCCTAGGCATGTGTTGTATAACCCTTGAGAGGTGGGGAAATTAACATCATAATCATATAGTGAAATTTTAATGAAATCTCTATCTCGGTGGGTGAGAAAACTTGGAGTCTCGTCTCTTAGGAAAATCTCGTATAATCCTTGAGAGGTAGGAAACTTAAAATCTTTGTCTTGTAATGAAAATTTTACGAAATCTCTCTCTCGATAAGAGAGAATACTTAGAGTCTTGGCTCTAAGGCCTGTCTCATATAACCACTGAGAGGTGGGAAACTTAACATCATTGTTTTATGGTGAAAACTCTTAAAGACATTAGGAAAAGTTCTCGAGAATTCAAAAAGTAATAATATAATATCTCTTCTCATATATCATCTGAAATAACACTAAGCCACCATGATCCCCTAATGATAATGAACTAACAAAACGAGATAAGTCTAGTAGTTAAAATCATTTTTCATGACAACTCTATGAATAATGGAGAAAAATAACACAACACATGGCAAAGAACAATTAGGAGACATATCATAATAACATTTAAATTCATAAAAGAAGAAATTAAATTAACCCCATTAAAGGGGTGATGTTAAGTGTAGAAGAATTATTAAAATCCTAAAAAATAAATGGGGTTAATGTTCTGTTACGGATAAAAAGGGCATCAGGCGACCACATATGATCGCCCACAAATGAAAAGTTTTCAAATATCAATAGTTGTATTGTTGTCTTTGGCATTGCTATTGTCCTCCCGAATATTGACTCGGCTTTAACGTATATGGCCTCTTGGTTCCCACTGTCAGGCACCTCTTCATCATTTACAAGTGTGGTGTCATCATCACCAATACTAACATATATCTCTTTATTGGCATCCTTGATGATAACTTCCGCGTCTTGAACATACTCCATGGTAATTATGGTCTCAGGCTTAGAAAAGCTCATTGAATTAAGAGTATCAGCCATTTCAGGAAATATACTAGCGAGGTCTAGAAATTAGGTGATGATCTGCCTAATGGTTGCCTTAGATCCATTATCTAGATATTGAAATGCCTAGTCACTGAACTCCTTTGAATTTTTAAATTCATCTAAAGTTGCATCATAGATATACTTTAGGTTCTCCATCTCGGATTCGACCCCATTCTATAGTACTTCCTTATGGTCGTCCTTCAAAGAAATGATGCGGCCCTTATAAAAATATCAGAGTTCGGTCTCTTGTCATCATGATTGACCTTACGATTGTCCATTTTCTTCTATATCTCGGCCATATTTTTCTCGACCAAATTGATCTTGGTCACATTTTCTTTAACCCATTTATAAAGGCATTGGGAAGCAAGGACAAACTAAAGTAAGGCAGACAGAAGAGTTAAAGTTGGTACGAGACAAGACAACACTTTGGGAAAATTATGAAAGAAAATACGCACCCAATTGGGTCATTGCAGTGAGAAGTTGGCGATCCTAGTTCTATTTTGAGCATCGAAGAAATAATTATCACATGCGGGAGTTAGAGGAGAGATTGCTTATTAGGCTTTTGAGTGTCCTCTGAGAAGAGACTCGGGATTGAGGTCGAGTTGAGCTAAGCAAGCTACCGCCAAAGCATCATCATAAATTAGGGCAACGAGGGTTCTGGGTCTTATTAGAACCTTGGTTTTGTAATTACTATTGAGTCATAGCCATAAGCTCAATAATATTCCTCTTTTTTTTTAGACCTCGACATTTGGGTTAATAATTATAGATTTGTACTTGTATGGACTGGTAGCTAGGCCACACTCTTTCCTTTCAACTGGGCGAAGATTTCTCCAGTGATCGGGGTTGTAATCTCCCAAATATGGTCTAGTGTGTTATCGGGGTGATTTGCAAAATGGACAAGATAAAAAACTATTAGTATCAGCTAAAGAATGAGATGGCAAGAAAATTTTTAAAAAAATCAACAACGAAGGTCTTACGAAGAGACTCCAATAGGGATGATCCCATTACCACTTCTCGAAGAATTTTGGGATTGAGAAAATACTTAAATATTATCAAACCCTCAGCTCCTCTAAATTGCTCAACGTTTTCTTTATTTCTCACATAACCCAAGCTGTACATTGGCTGAAATACCAATCCTATCCCACTTTTAGGGAACTTTAACTTCCCTATACTTTAATGACTCGTTATCGCTAAACTCATACAAGCCCAAGATAAATAAGTATCGATACTTCTAGTCATGATTAGAAGTCTGGTTCACATGAATGAGTTTTTGGTCAGGCTTGCGTGTGACAAAATGATAATAGCATGGGTTAAATATTGTGGTCTGGTAGAATAGAACGTTCGAAAGACATCTGGGGTAAATATATTTCACGGGTGAGTCTCCAAAGGATGAGATAGGCATTAGGGGATAACTGTGTTGGGGAAAGGCCGATACCATTAATAACAACTCTAATGCTCGGTCTAATTGGAATCTGAAATACAGTTTTGAACATCTCTCCTACATAACTAGTCATGCTTGTTTATTAAGTTGTATGCCCTCTCATCTTTAGTACACTGCACCAAAATGCTAATTTTATGACTCCCTTTTTGTGTCTATTAATGGAGGTGACAAATTTATCACTCTCGGGAGCAGTTATAAAACTATTTGTAACTCCCATTAGGGGTGATAAAATCAATGGTTAATAAAAAAATTGAGTCAATTAGTTTTTCACCGCTAATGAGAGTCACAGATGTTACCATATAATTAATTTTCGACTCCTATAAGCAGTCACAAATTTATAACTATCACAAGCTGTCATAAATTTATGAGTAGGCATAAGTTATGAATCTTACGAGTAGTCACAAAATTATAACTGCTATGAGGAGTCACAAATTTTGGACTAATACTATATTTGTGACTTTCATAGACTGTCATAAATTTTTAACTGCTTGTAGTAGTCACAAAGTTTGGCCCAAGACTTAATCTATAACTGCTACTGACAGTCATAAATTTATAACTGCTCCCAGTAGTCACAAATCTTAGCCTAAGACTTAATTTTTGACTCCTATTCGGGGTCACCAAATATTTTCCCTACTTTATTTTCCCTCTCTCTCCTCTCACAACTCCCTCCCCTCTCTCTTACATTCGTGAAGAAATTTCTTTGGATGTGAAGAACACCCGCCCGATTTTGCTATGAGTTTTAGATTTTTCATTAGTTTTGTGTTTTGTTATTTTGCGTTTTTTTAGTTTTATTTGTTAGTTTGATTTATTAGTTTGAGTTTTGGGTTAGTTTCGTTAGTTTGATATTAGAAGCTTTCGTTAGTTCCAATCGATAATAATAGTGACTCCTATTAGAAGCTTTAGTTAGTTCTTGGTTTGATATTAATTTGTATTTCTCCATTACAATAAGTAGTTTGATTTGTTAGTTCCAATCGATAATAATAGTTTTTAATCCCTAAAAACAAGGACAGTAAAATGAATATAATAAGCTCTATGGTTTTCTTGTATGCATAATTTTACTGTTATATTGCTTATATAATTTACTGTTAATATGTGAATCTTGCTTATTGGCTTGTTTTATGTTATATTGCCTTGTTTTCCTTGTTATATGAGGTTTTCATTGAGATATATGAGGTTTTCATTGAGATTTACTATTATATTCCCTATTAAAATGCATTTTCCTATATATATTGTTTTCCACTCAATACACCTATTTCCCCTCACATATCTTTTGTTATATAACAAGTGAACTTGTTATTTCACATGTTTGAGTTTTCAGTTTATTTATGTTTGATTTCGTAAATAAATGTTTTCACTAAAATACTTGCGCTAAGCATATATGTATGTATGCCATTTTTCATTGTAAAGCACATATTCATTTAGTTTTATAATTTACTGAGTTTCTATTTGTTTGTATTGCAGAATTAATGTGGTTTCCATAACATAAAGAGTGGATGGGTAAACGTTGTAGAGTGGGGCAAGTATACGTTAATGGGGTTAAAGACTTTGTGAATTATAGAATGAAGAATATCAGAACTGATATTATCACATGCCCATGCAATCGTTGTAAAAATGTTAAACGTTTGAAAGGGGTAGATGTAAAAGTACATTTGTTTCATTGGGGTGTGCAAGCTGACTACACGTTTTGGAATTTCCACAGGGAAAGGGATTGTAAGTATATTCCAGAAAAAATACTTGTCAATGAAACGGTTCACACAGATGGTGACCCTCTAGTATATGCTAGGTTAAATGATGTCATAAATGAAACGTACGAAGTGCATATATCACAAGAAAAGGAAGATGGTAGAGGAAATGATTTAGGTTGTGAGGATCATGTTGACAACACTAGTAACCAAGATAGGGATTACATACGATCAAAAGCAGCAGATGCAACACCATTATAACATAACTCACAATGTTATATGCCATGGTTGGGTTGCACAACTTAAAGAGCCAATTTGTCTTATCGGGGAGAAGTGTGACAACAATACTCCTTTGGGAAAAAGATTTGCTCCCGAAGGAAAATACATTACCAATCAATTATCAAATCGTGAAGCGTAATCTGAAGGGTTTGGGTATGAAATATAAACTAATTCATTGTTGCAAGTATGACTATGTTTTAAACTATAAGGAGCACAAGGACAAACGAGCTTGTCCTGTATGTAAGGAACCTAGATATGAACAAAAGATGATAGTACAAAATAAACTCTTGTTGAAAGTAGATACGCAAATACCCAAGAAGGTGTTAAATTATTTCCTTTTAGGTCCTCAATTGAAGATACTTTACACTATACCTTGGATAGCAGAGGAAATGGATTGGCATGGTTGAGCGAATGTGGGTGAGAATATCATGCGACATTCGATTGATTCATCTGTGTGGAAATCTGGAAATCAGCGATACCCGGACTTTGCTGAAGAATTATGAAATGTTTGCCTTCGAATATCAACCAATGGGTTTAACCCATTTGGCAAATTGAGCACAAACAACAGTATATGGTCAGTGTTCCTATGCCTTTAAATTTCCCTCGATCGTTGTGCATGAGAAAGGAGTTTTTAATTTTAACATTATTTATACCCGTTCCAAAAGCACCGGGCGATGACATTGATGTTTTATTAGCTCCACTTATTACTGAATTGAATGATTTATGGGTTGAAGGTGTGAGAGCGTTCGACTCATACAAACAGGAGGAATTCACTTTGAGAGCTATGTTAATATGGGCAATTCATGATTTTCCTGCTTATGGTACCTTATATGGGTGCAATGTACATGGTTACTTGGGTTGTCCTATTTATTGAGAATAGACTGAAGCTAACTAGCTTAAGAAAAGTAGTAAACTTTTTTATCATAGACATCAGAGATTTTTACCGAAAAGTCAAAAATTCAGGTCAATACGAAGAAATTTTCTCCCAGAAGGCACTAAGATAAGGCCACCTCCACCAAGACTTTCTGATTCAGAAATTATAGAAAGGTTAGTAAATGCTGATCAAAAGTTGAGGGGGAAACACCCCATAATTTTGGCCCAGAAGCGTAAAATAAAGGATGTTAATGTGCAGACAGCGTGGTCGAGGAGATCAATAATGTTTTATTTGTCATACTCGAAGGAACATCCCGTACGAAACATGATAGACATTATGCATGCTGAGAAGAATATTATTGAACATCTCGTAGGCACATGCATTAGTGGTTCTCATTCCAAGGATGGATAAAAAGCCCGTAAAGATTTTCATGATTTGAGGATTAGAAGATCATTACGGTTGAAAGAAGATCCGAACACTGTGAAAAAGAATATGCCAGTTGCATCTTATACTTCGAGCATTGAAGAAAGAAATATTTTCTTAGAAACATTAAAGGGCTTGAAGGTCCCTTCTAATTTTTAATCCAATTTACGCAGAATTGTCTGCGACGCAACAAAAGATTTGAAAAGTGCAAGTCTCATGATTGGCATGTGATAATGCAACTTGTCCCTTTGTTATTCGAACACTATTTTTCAGAACACAAGGATCTTCGGAGGTCCATTCTACAAATTAGCTTATGTTTCTCCCTATTATGTGAGAAAGTTGTCAACATGAAGCACATAATGGCTGCCAAAGAAACTTTGGACGATGCTACATGTGTTTTGGAGAAGTCCTTCCCTCCCTCATTCTTTGACATAAGCATCCACCTTTTAGTGCATTTATGTAATGAAGCCCTTTTATGTGGACCAATAAGGTACCGATGGATGTAACTGTTCAAATGATCAATGAAAACATTTAAAGAATATGTTAAGAATACACGGTATGTTGAGGGGTCCATTGCTAAGGAGTACATTATAGAAGAGGCTTCCTTGTATGCAAAGGAATATATGCCTAACCCAAACACTAGAGGTCGTGAATGGCTTTTTGATGAATTAGAAGAGTTTACAGATGAGGAGACTTTAGGGAATGGTAAGGTAGTGAAGCTAACAAGCACACAATATAATCAGGTGGCTCAATATGTATTCGAGATGCATGATTAGATAGATAAATGGAAAATGTGAGTTTATTAAAAAAATTATAAAATAATGTAATTTGTTCGATGTTATATTCATAAGAAGTTAATATTGATGATTTCAATCCAGACATTATAATGAGTGTAGGCGTGCCTAGAGGAGGAAGGGAGGCGTAAGTGCAGACAATGACTTTAGGCATTGGGTTGCTTTTGAGGTGACTATAGTTATACCTAAATTTTATTTACTATCTTTTCAACTTATTCACAATGCAAATACTTTCATGGTTTTAGTTATTGAAAGTTGGTGAAGTATCGACGAGGCTTGCAATTCTAGCAAATGGGCCTAGTTTTGTAGCCAAGGAGTTTGGGAAATATCGTGTCAATGGTTTTGTGTTCTTTTCAAGCACACGCGAGCTAAAACTCATTAGGAAACAAAATAGTGGCATTTCATATAAATCGTTAACTTATTTCAGGGCAACGAAAGATAAAAACTTGATAGAAGTTAAGATGATGTACTATGGGATTATAAGACAAATTGTGTTATTAGATTATATATCTTTCAGTGTACCTATATTCTACTGCGATTGGGTGAGAGTGGAGGACAAAAATGCATATATGGTCGACCCTGACACCCACATGGTGAAGGTTTATTTATCTGAGTTGAACAGTAAAGAAAATGTGAATAATGTGCCATTCATTTGTGCATTCCAAAATCTAAAGCAAGTGTTTTATGCAAATATCCCTAACAACGATCCATGGTCTGTTGTTTTACATTCCCATAAGCGCTTGACTACATCGGTAGACGACATAGCGGCACTAATCGAGATTCATTCTATTCCAGATGATAACCCAGAATTAAACAAATTATTAGACATATTAAAGGAGTAGATATTTAATTATAGCATGTGCTGTTGTTTTAAATGTTGATTTAAAAGTTATTTATAATAGCATGTTTCACTTATTTCATAGCACGTATTCATAGTGCATTTTGCTCACAAGTTATTATTACTTTTTTCAGGATGTCATATATTGTATATACATGCAACGACTTTCAAAACAGGTCTTTTATAAAGAACCCATCAATTTATCGGCATGACTATCGAAAAATTAAATAATGCAATTACTTATGAGATCACGGGTGGAACATACCTGAACCATATTTATTTCAATCAATACTAGTCACACTACCTCAAAGTTGGGACAAAGCAATTGAAAGTGTATTTATAAAACACAATCCAAGTAATGCGATGCAGTTGGTAGAATTTTTAGAACTCGAAGAAAGAAAAATCAATCATTTGTGGATATAACTGAAGAGGATAATGATGCGTTCAGACTTTACGATCAGAAAACATATGGATAACAAAGTTGACGTATATTATCATCTTAGGAAAGAAGGCATACGTCCTAAAATGTTTAGTGTCAGAAATACAATTGTCAACACACTTCCGCGGACATGGCCAATAAAAACTTTGAGCACAATGATGAAGTATGAAACTTAGGACATGATCGAATTATCAAAACTTTTTTAATATGTTGAAAAGGTATAACTTATATTATATTTTTTATATTATTTCCTTACTCTTACATTAACATAGACTAATGCATAAATATATAAATACAAAAAATGACTTTCGATAATGAAATCCCATCATCATTCAAGCCACGATGAACATTCGGCCATTGATTCTCATGCAGAGGTTTCCCTTAACCTATTTGGCTCGCCAATAGGTGGCAAGAATCCTTTGAAAGAACGAGACTTGTCTTTGTTAAAAGCGTGTATCATCTTAAAATATGAGAGTTAGGACATGGTTGAGCAAGTAAAGAAAGATGACTTGTGGAATATACTCATGAAAGATCTTAATCTTTCTGCCAACTGGAAGGAGGAGAACATAAAAGCCCTTTGTATTCAATTGAATTCGTTTAGAAGTAACCTTCGCTCGGATTATTTTAAGGGATCGGGCTATAATGGGATTAAGGCCTTGAAGGATCAAGTATCGAAAAAATATCTTATCCTCGTCCATAAGTGGAATGAATTCATCTTACGCGAAGCATCTGAGGCAAAATTGAAATAAAGACACCAAGGACGGGTGAACATGGCTAAAAAGACTGACATCTATTGTCTTAGTTGGGTGTCATATGTTGAGAAAATCGAGGAGATGGTACCTACACTTTATTATTTTAATGCGTGTATGTGTGTGTGTATATAAATATGTCTTGCTCAAATAGTTAATACAAAATTAATTTGTAGGTGCTTAAAAATAAACGACTTGTTGATTGTTCGGCAGTGTATATAGAAAGTCATAGGCAAAAAATTGGGGAGTTTCACCCAAAGGTAGTGGATAATATGGTGAGTTTCCTAACCTTAATTGTAATATTTAAATTCCTTCAAGTTTAGTCATTCAATCGTTTTAATCGATTCATTAATAATGTTGCAACAAAAATTGAGTGAGCTAAGAAGTAGCTAATGTTGATGATTTGACTGCCTTTAAAGGAAAAGACACTAGGAGGGAGACTTGTGGTGTTAAACCCGTGTCTAAAAGTAAACTTAAGGCCATTGCTCCTATAGTATGACAGTTGAATGGAGCATTATCCTCACAGTCACAAGTGAATGCGAATATAGCATTTCTCGAATCGTCTGTTACCATGATTTTAAGCGCTTTTGAAAAGAATGGTCTCAAACTACCAAATCAAATTGACCTATTATCACTGCATCCAAGTCCCCATGATTAAAATCCCATCCCACATCCAAGTTCTCAAGATTACACTCCTATCCCACATCCAAGTTCTTAATATTACACGCCTATCCCTCCGCCAACTGAGCCAAAATTTGGAGATATAAATAAGATAAACTTTGGATCTTTTGCTAATCCTCCGCATGATGCATATGTCAATTTATTAGATTTTTCAAGTCAAAGGAATATTGTAAGTAGACAAGTTATTTCTTCAGCTACTATTGGAACGATGGTTCATGGCCATCAGCTGTTGATATTTGAACGTAAGGTTTATGTTAGTAGTGTTAAGCTAGGAGAAGAGAATCATCCATTGTATCAAAAAAGTCATAGAGCGGAAAATATTAAAGCTCCTGAGAAATCTTGGGTGTTTTGGCCGTTGCTTTGTCTTTTCCCTAAGTGATCGTGGATGCAACTCAAGATGTTACTTTTCCTTTTTTTTTGCAAATTTTAGGCAAACTATTGGATTATGTAACTGTTCAGATTATATTTTGATTATGGAACTGTTTGGATTCTATTCGGATTTTGTTTGATATTATATATGCCTAAATCTTATAACTTTAAGTCATCTTATATACCATTGACAAAATAAATGGTCTCCATTTTGAATAAATGTTTTGCCTAATTCAACTGATCCAAACATGGTCTACATTGCTAGTATATAACAACCTTTCAACTTGTTTGTGATCATATCTACTGCCATTTAGCGTGTTTGTGATCATATATACTGCCATTCATCTTCTCAAGATCATTTGTTAGATCTATTTAGATAAGTTTTTTTAAGTTGATTTAAGTTCCTAAAACTTTAGGTGTGGATTGTAGCTTACTTTGGTTAATGTATACTATCCTTTGTTTGCTCGTATGACCTTCACTTTTCATCTCTCATTGTTGTTGCAGCTCTATTTGAGACTATAGCTTATTTGATAATACCATAGCCCCAAATCTCAGAGAGAAGTACACAACCAGAAGTTGTAATTTATACTAAATTATTAAGGCTCGACAGATCAGGCAAATTTTCATAGTTGTATGCTTTAAGTTATTTGGAGTGTAAGCTTTAAATTCTTTTTTATAGTTGTATGCTACATATATAGATCACTGACAGTATAGTTCTGACCTGAAACTATGGTTAATGCAGGCATTGAGTTTAATTCTAAATATGACTGTATGTAACTAACTCATCATCCCGTAATTTATTGATTTGAATTTGTCTGAACTTTTCAGTTGCTACTATTACAAAAAAATGAACTTTTCTTTTCACTGAGTTAGCTTCCATTGTCTTTTCCCCTCTGTCATAATTGGCTTTATTTTGAACTTTCTCTTTTTAATTAATTCTCTGAGTAATTATTGTGTTTTGAAATTTATTATGGTTATTGATTTCTTTATAAAATGATTTTTAAACCTAGTATTTAGTCCTTTCTTCTGCTCTAGCAACTTATTTATCAAAGTTTGTCCTCTAGCAAGAACATTCCCTTGTTTTTGTTTAGTAACATTTAAGATGTTTCTCACGTTCATTGATAATATTTCGAATGGGTATGTACTTGTATTCTGAATGGATAGTTAATGAAGTTGATTTTAGTTGTTGACATTCTGAATTTCTCGGGGATTATTGGAACTTGGTTTTGTTGGAGAGTTCATTGAGTTGTGATCAGGATTGGTGTCATTCCTCCTTTCAGTTGATTTGAACTTCATTTGTTTATAGGAGTTCCAACGAACTTCAGAAGTTCGTAGGAATTTGGAACAAATGACGTTTGTAGGAATATTTTACAAAGTTTCCAGTCATTTTTCAAATTTGGATAATGCCTATAGATTTATTTATAGGATTCGTCCACTTTTATCCAATCAGTACAACCCCTAAAATTCATAAACTTGCCATTTCCCTTGGATTTTAACATTCATTGCGAATGATCTTACTTGTATGGTTTAACCATTACACTTGTTAGGATCATTTAATCTTCTCACTTCCTAAATCAATGGGTAGTGTACGACTAGACTTAATTGGTCTGGATTTTTAGCTGTTTTAGCTATTAGTAATTTTTAGATAATAATCGTCTATATATGTTTCATCCAATAGGAAATCTTTAGAGATGTTAGATTTTTATACAAGATATTGTTAAACTTTAATTGGTTCTTGTTAGGATCTGTTAATGAGAATGTTGCTAGCTATAGGATTACTTTGTCTGTCATTTTCTATGATGTAATTCATAACTAGCATACAGTTCAAACTAGCCTACAACACTGATATGCTTTATGCACCACTGTATGAATGAACTAGCATACAATTCAAACTTGCATTTCAGTCCTAAACATCACTGATATCCTAGCATTGAAACTGTATAGTGAATTAACTAGCATACGGTTCAAACTAGCATACATGTATTTTCAACTTAACAACATAATTAGCATACAACATCGATATGCTTTTTGTTTATATCAGTGATATATGAATTTAGAAGAGCATGCATATATCGCTGATATATGCATAGAGTAGAGCATATACCAGTGATATATGCCTACAACAAGAGAGAGCAAGATATATGCATAAAGAAGAGCATATATCAATGATATATGCCTACAGCAAGAGCATATATCACTGATATATACATAAAGTAGACCATATATCAGTGATTTATACATACAAAATTTGCAATATTAAGATGGTGGCCTATTTCATCGAGTCTTATTTTTCAGGGAGGGGGCCTATTTCAGCAGTTTGTAGTCGATAATAATGTCAAGATCAAAACTCAAAGGTTAAGATAGATATGTAATCATCATTAGAGTGATAATAGATCGGAATTATATCAAAGTGAAGCATTTCAAGTGCCAAAATGCTATTCGACTTTGAAGGAGGCATGGGAAAGTAGCAGGCAAGCAATAGAGAGAAATAAGAAAGAGGTTAAAGCTTTGCAAGATGAATTGGCCTGAATTTGTAGTTGTTTTAGCTATTAGTAATTTTTATATAATAATCGTCCATATATGTTTAATCCAATAGGAAATCTTTAGAGATGTTAGATTTTTATACAAGAGATTGTTAAACTTTAATTGCTTCTTGTTAGGATCTGTTAATGAGAATGTTGCCAGCTGTAGTTTGAAATTCATAATTATTAGTTCCTTTTGGTTTTAGTGGGAGCTGTCATATTAGAGTTATGCTTATAACCTTTTAACCTTTGGATTATTATTGACTGGATTGAATTATATATATATATATATATATATATATATATATATATATATATATATATATATATATATATATATACGCGCATAGGATTAATGTTGTGCTATATAGGTCTTAGCCACATATGATCATACCTTTAGGTAGTTCTGACTGGTCTGAGCTTATGTCATTTAGGTTTTGAGGTTTGGTTACATCTTTATGAAGTCCTCACATATTATGCTATACTCTACTGAGTTTTATTGTCGAATATATAACAAACTTAAATTGAGGATTAAATGTATAAACCTATACTAGTCTGAGTTATTTCTCTATTGACGGTTATGTATGTTCATATTTATGGAGCTTGTTCATTTATCTTGAGATCATTACTCTATTTTTTATTAATTTAACTATAAGCTTTATTGAGGAAAATAATACCATTAATGTTGTTACAGCAGTATTTGAGACTCTTAAGAATCACCTGGCCCTCGGGAGCATCAAGTAGGAATTGGAAACACTTGTTCAACAGAGGTATAATTTCCATCTTAAGACACTTCTAGTGTATTTAAAAATTTCATCCCTTTACTAATTATTAGATCAGGTTATTTTATTTCCATCTTAAGACATGCAATAGTTGTTTTGATAAGGTATTGTTTATTCTGCTTATGAATTTACCTATATGCAAAGTGTTGCTTGTATGTTTACTGATTGTATCTTTTTATGGCTTTTTGGAAAATTCCAGTTGACTACCTCATCTCTCTAGTTGACAATATCCTTTTTTACTTAACTTTTGGCCTATTATTGACAATTGACTACAGTTATTTCTAGTGCAACTAACGTAGTTACATTTTATTGTTTACAGGCATACACATGACATACGTAGTATTCAAAGGCTTAAATCCAGGTGTTTACACTTCTTGGCAAGCAACACAAGAACGAGTCAATGGATATCGAGACGCCATATTAAAAAAATTTGAATCCATTGAACTTACTCAGCAGGCATACTCCGAGTATACGAGGGAGGATGTCACCACACCAATACCCTCCATGGTTGATTTACCTAGAGTTCACGAAGCCTATCCACCGCGTGGTGACCCATGGTCTAGGTTTAGAATGATTTGTTACATGTTCATGACATTTCATGTCATCGAAGTGTTGTGTCGTTATTTTTTTAATTTATTTTTTTTATTCTATGTTCATTTTGTACTTGGCACCCAAGAAGGGTTTGTTTGATGTTAAATTAAGTTTAAATAAGTTTTATGTGTACTGGATATTTGCAATCTCGGAATTATAAATGAAATGTTATTGAATCTTTTAGACTTATTACATGTTCATGATATTTATTATGCTCTCATCATTTTATCATTTTGTGAAAATATAAAGATTTTCTTAATAACTCTAATCGCATTTAACAAATACAACTTTTATAATTGTTAATAACACTCACAAATTTTAGATTCGTAACTGCTAATAGCAGTCACAAATATTAAACTTGTTATTACTGTTAATTTTTTAACTGCTGACAGCGATTATAAATATTAGATTCACAACTGCTGATAGCGGTTACAAATATTATATTCGTAATTGCTGACAACGGTTATAAATATTAGATTCTTAACAGCTAACAGCGATTACAAATTGGGATCATCGCTCATAACCCCTATAGGGATTATAAAAATTTATGACTGTTATTAGGGGTGGTAATTATTATTTTGTGACCCCTCAAATCGTGAACGCATAGAGTAGTTATAAAAGTCATTTGTAACTGGTACTAACAGTTACAAATTGCCTTTTTTAGTGCAGTGGTAGTCACTCTCATGGTGATTGCGGGATCAATGTCGTATAAGAGTATTTATATGAGTTCAGTTTCTTGGAAATCACACTTATAAGTCGAGGCTACACGTGTGTCAACCTAAAAAGCCTATTCTTCATCATTATCCACCATAGGGGCTTTCCCACGATCATCTCAAATTATATACACATCTGGTGGCCCAAACAGGACAGTATGTGGCTCAGGTATCACACCTGTGGGAATTTGATCTCCAGTCTTGTCATCCAAGATATTTCATATCTTAGACTCGCAAGCCTCAGGCATATGGGATGAGGTGCTAAGATAACCCTTCATCATCATCCACCATAGGGGCTTTCCCACAATCATCTCAAATTATATACACATCTGGTGGCCCAAACAGGACAGTAGGTGGCTCAGGTATCACACCTGTGGGAATCTGATCTCCAGTCTCGTCATCCAAGAGATTTCATATCTCAGACTCACAATCCTCAGGCATATGTGATGAGGTGCTAAGATAACCCCTAGAACTTGACTACACAAAGTCTATAGTCTTATTTGTGTCGAGACAAACAATGGTGAATCTCATGGCTTAATCAATAGAGTCAACATTCAGAGTGTCTTTAAAGTGATTTGATTAATCTAGAATGGAATGATCTGAACCCTCTTCAATAGATTAACTTAATCTCTTGACCATACTATCACTAGTTATGATAATAACACTTGGGGAATAAATTTCCAGTGAAATGTATTGGTAGGGAAACTTAGTTAGACACATGGGAGCAAGTATTAAATATAAGGGTGTGAGAGTGAGATGTGTGAGAGGAACAATCTCTCAACAAGGCCTCTCTCGACTAAATAGAGTATCGACTTCTTCTGTTTCTTAAAGAACCATTCGCAAAGTTGATATGGCTCCAGTTAAGTCTCATAGAAACTCCAGCACATTCACAAACAATTGCCGAGAAGGAACTCTAAGTGATAAAAGATCAAAAAGGGGGAAAACAAATTATTTTTTTTAAGAAAAATGAAGAACACCATAGAACAAGAACTTGCACAAAAAATGACCCACCAAAAAATCGTGAAGACAACCGAAAATGGTGAAATATCACCAAATTTAACCAAATAACCACTGAATTAATTCAAAGCTCAATTAAAAGGAAAAATAGCACCAAAAGCTACCCAACCTCCGCCGCAACAAGAGGAGTAAACACAAATATTTGTCGAAAAAAAGGAAGCAATCTAAAGTGAAGGAAATAAAGCTAGAAAATAAAGGAATTGTGATAGAAGGTGTAACTGGAAGAAGATAGTGACTAGAAAATGCTAGGAACATTATAAATTGGACAAAGAAAGACGGAAAAATGGATGTATAGAGAGAAAAAAATCTAGTTCGAAGGTTTAGTGTAAATGGTAAATGTGGAGGGAAGTTTTACTAATATGAGATTTTTCTTTTACCTAGCTAGCAGTGATGAAACACATGTCCCAAGTCATAAAGGACTGTGAAGGGCTTCACGGCTGGGATGCACATGCTTGGAGTAGTTAACCAAATACCCAAGAATCATGTAACCTCTGACGCAATTAAGGGATAGTTGATAAGTGGAAATATCTCATCAATAAAAGAATATGAAAGGATAAGGGGTGATATGATAGTTACGTCAAACGAAACAACGGTTGCATCCGAAGGATTCAGTTGAATAGCTTATGGACAGCTAAGCCTTCAAGGTCTCGTTTATAAACCCATTATCATACAAGATGAGAGACTAAACTGAAGCCAATAAAGACCATTTTTAAACCTCATCCTCCCACTGATGCAGAAGACTATGTTCTAGGGGTGATTAATATACATAAATATATTATTGTCTAAATGATACTCTCGATATCAACTAGTCTTTCTAGTTTTGTATCATAAATAAGATCATATTTTCCACTAATATTAACTATAAGATGTCGGCTCATACGACACTCAAGTTACAAGGACTAGGATATAAGAATATGGGGTAGGTGTGTCGGCCACAGACGACCATTATATCTCGTTTAATTTACCAGCAAGCACATGTGCATCAGATTACCTATTGGCCTTCGAGAGATGTCAATGTCATCTGGGATGACACTACATTATTCCACAAATATGTTCAGTTAGGCATGGAAAGCATGACAACGTAATTTCAATCATATATGGAACAAACTGTCATCGAGAATCAATAACCCACGTGAGAGAATCTACACTATGATGACCTTACTTTATGAACAAACAATTGACATTCTTTCACTAGCTCTTCTAATAATTATATGTGTGTTTCATGTTGGGAGATGACACTGTGCATCACCCATCATATATAAGCTCACTTTATCTTCTTCATTTACATCTGATATTAAATACTCTTACTGTTACTTTGCCAAAATATATGTAGATAGAGAATGGTTGTATTTGTAATCATCAATGGTTGTTCATGCCTTAATTGAATGAAACACCCTCAAACCTTGTGTAGTGAACATAGGCCAATGGTTGAACCAGTTTTATGCTTTTGTTCATCTCTTTATCTATCATCTCTTCTTCTACATTGCCTTTTAATTACTAGATCTTATTCATATATGCATAACTCTCTCCCGAGGTGAATTATGTGTATGATCCATGTATCATCAGATTAATAAAATATGTGTGTAAGGTGTGAAATCATTATACAAACTTACATATGTTTCCCACCAATGGTATTTTAATAAAACTATTATGTATTTTGATTAGTATATATAACTTAAGGTGGATGGGAATAAGTCCATATATTTTGGATTTACTTTTACAAGTAAAGACTTAGAAAGTAGATAAATAAATATTATATATGTTTTAAGCGTATCAAGTATTGAGATGCCTAAAATATCATATGTTCACACTTATGATAACTATCCATTGAAAAATGATAAGTAATTACATATTTTGTTTGATATATGAAATTCACTCTTAATTAATTACGTTTATTTGTCTTAATGGTCAATATTATGAAGGAGTGTAGAATAATCCATTAATATTTATTATGATGACCTCAGTCTATAGCATTCTATGAGGGTACATTTTATGGATTATAGTTGCAGAATTTTATTTTTGAACTTTGAGTTATAGACACTATTACAAAGTCACTGAAGTAGTATGATAATTCCTCTATAATCTTCTTTGTGAAGGATTGATAGGTATATTAAAAGAGATAGGGACATTATGATATAAAATCTATCTTTCAACAAAGAAGTTTAAAACCAACGAGTGCTAGTTGAGCACATTAACATAGCATACCTACCAATAAATGGGCTATCACCAAAAGTCATTCACGAAGCATAATTAAGATATATGTCTTGAGTGTAGTCAATTAAGTATAGGTGTTGTGGATTTCTTGTGGATATTTATTTGACATTATAATTGATATAAAAAAAATTTATTTGGCATTTTATTTGATATCGACAATAATTAGACTATAATGAGAGAAGCGCAATCACCAAGGAAAATAAAGAAGATAAAATGTCAAGCACACAACACAATATGTATGTGGTTCAACAAGAATGCCTACGTCCACGGTGGTCCAGTCTGAATTATTTCTATATACCCCAGGGAGCATTTATAGAGAATACAGTGCGTGTATTTTGTCCCAGACTTAGGATTTATTATATACATGTCTGTCTTCGGGGACTGGGGGTGTTGGAATCCCCCACATTTACCATCTTCTCTTGGATCATCTCTATACGAGAACATGGGAGGAGACTAAGTCGTAATTCTATTCAGTCAAGGGGTCCGAATTTTGGGCCATTTTTATTAGGCTACTCGTCAGGGCCCATAATGCTAAATTCGGGTACCCACAATTTCCCCTGAAGTTATTGGGCCACAAGTTGGGCTCAATAAATTTAAATGATTTGCCATAATGACACTTTTTATGAATCATGTAACTCTTCCCAAAGTCGAGAGCTGATCTAGGCGGCAGTTGCTTCGTGTCCTGTGCGTGATGATTGGGAAAATTTAAAAGCAACCTAGAACAGCTTCTTATAGTTGTCGTTTCAAATTTCTTTGCATTCATTCACCTTCTGTGAGTTTCAGATGTTGTGTCTTCTCCTCTGAACCTTCATTTTCCTCGCTTTCACTCTCTCTCGTCATCTGGGCTTGTGATCTTTCATCTCGTAAGTCTTCTTTGCTCTTTCTTTGTGCTTTTTCTATTGACTTTTCTCTGAACTTGCTATTTTTAGGGTTTATAAATGTCAGAGATAGGTAATAAGTCATTGTCTGAGTTTAGGAAGTTCTATAATATCCCAAAATGGGTAGAGATTAAGTGCGCATCTCTCCCTAAGAATGTTAGAGAGATAGAGGGTGCTCATTGGATTCATATCATGTTACTCTCTCAAGGGGGGCTTACTTTTCCTCCAAACATTTTGTTCCTTCATTTCTTTAGTTATTTCAACATTGTCCCTGCACAGTGTTCACCCAATGTATGGAAGATAATCAATGGTGTCCATAGAATAAATAAACTTTATGGCACTAAATTAGGGCTTGCTGAAGTTTGCTTTTGTTATTCCTTTTCTCGAACTAGCTCTGGTCTTCTTTACCTCAAGTCCAGGAGTCCTGACAGGGTGTTGGTAGTAAATTTACCTGATTCCCACAACGACTATTGGCAAGATGGCTTTCTTGCTAGGAATTGGAAGTTCACCCCCCACACTGAGGGGTCGAGGTCTGATAGATTCACTGTCCCCTTTTATGGGGAAGAGTACATAGGTAGTCTTTACTCTGCCCTTTCGATTTCTTCATTAATATGTGATTTTTCTGACATTGTCCTATTTTATTTTTAGCGAGGACAAAAAACTTGGAGCCTGCCCTTAGCGAGGTTCGAACTTTCAAGCTGATTAAATCTTGGAATATCAGGGAACCCTTGGCTGACGGTGAACATCCCTGGTCTGCAGCCTTTTTTCTTGAGTATAAGAACATTGGGTTCAATTTTATTGCAAGGCCTGTGGATAACATTCCCGAGTTTGATACTTCTGAAGAAGCTGCTGATGATCCTATTCAGTTGGACGAGGAAGAGTGTAGTTCTGAGAGTGATATCAGAGGAGGTATTGAAGGTGGTTCCGGCGAGGAGATCTCCAGCAGTGATAGTTCTTCTAGATCAGAAGAGGTTTATAAAGCTCAAGAACCTTCAAGTACAAATAGCAACTCTAGTGAGGAAATGATTCCCCCAAGAAAAAACTTGATCCGTGATGATAATGATGTGCTCCTTGCTCAAAGGTCGAAGACGCAGAAGTCCAGCAGTGGGGCTATTGCTACCAGTTCTCGGTCTGCTGATCAGGAGCAGGAGAAGAAGATAAAGGAAGAAGAGTAGGTGAGAAAGAGAGAGGAAGAGGGAAGAAGAGAAGAAGAAGATTGAGGAGAAGAAGAAGGTCGAGGAGAGGAGGAGGATAGAGAAGTAAAAGGAAAAGGAGGAAGAGAGGAGAAAAATGGAGGCGAGGACAAAGGATGGGCAAACCTTAGTGCCTGTATTCGCGTTGCCAGAGGGGGACTCAGTTGCCACTTCTCCTCAATTGGCCCTTGCGCTGCTCGAGAGAGCAATCCTTCCTACTAATAGCCAAAGGGTGATGGGGACTGACCAGTTTTCCTTGCAGGTGAGTCAGAGGCTAGCCTTGGTAAGTTTATTTCTCTTTTCTAATGCTCGTCAAATTCTTCCTGTTTCCTTCTTCTAATATTTTCTTCTATTCCAAGTTTGTGAATGGTTTTTCTATGCTCTATCGCTCGATCGATGAGCTGATCAATAAGAACGATGAGATAAAGAAGCAAAATGCTTCTTTGAATGTTAAGAGTGCCAAGCTCGATGCTAGATTGAAAGCTGCTAATGCTGCCCGTACGTCCTCTGACCTAGCCCTTGTCAAAGTCAATCGAGAAAGGGAGGCGATGGACAAAGAACTGAGTGAGCTGCGGCAGGCCTACGATTTGGCCTGTTCGAGCAAGCTGGCAGTCATGGAGGAGAATAAGGTATTGAACGAAAAGCTGAAGGAGAAGGAGTTCGAGGCGGCCACCGTTAAGGAAGACTCTTACAACTCCGGGTGGGCTGCCGTATATGAAGACGTCGTGGTTCAGATAGGCTACATCAGTCGTTTGAACTTCAAGAAAGGCTGGAACAAAGCCCTCTTGGCTGCTGGGGTGGATGTTGCCTCTCCCTTGTTCGATGAGCACGATCCAGGCCCAAAACTAGTTATGGATGAAACCCCTGCCCCAGCCATCAAAGGTGTTGACCCTGCCTCCCAGTCAGTTCTTGCTGATTCCCTTCCTGTTCGAGCAACATAAGTTGTCCCTTCTGAGGAAGGTGCTCCTACTATTGCTAACAAGGGGAAGCAGCCATCTTCTTCTGAGCAACCTGAGGCCTCCTGCTAATTTATCCTTAGGGTTCCTCTTTTATTTTTATTTTTAATGTTTTTTCTATTTCTCAATGTAATCTGATCCCTTTAAGTATTAATGAAATGAGAAGGTTTCTTCCCTCAGTGTACCTTTACTGCTCTTTTATAGCATGTAGTTGGTTGATGTAGATTACTATATACCAGCCACTTCTCAATTGGGAAAAATGCTTGGTCCTGATGTGAGTCTCGAAGTTCGTCATACCTTTGTGAGAATTTGGAAATCGCCGCGATTGAGGAATAAGCATTTCATAGAGCAGACTGAGCTCGTTGTTAAACTGAAAGACAGGCTTCAGGAGATGGAAGAGGTTGGAGCTTCTGTTCAAGAGGAAGTGAATACTTTGAGATCAAGACTCTATGATACTATCGATATTAACCAAGTAGAAGAAATCCTGCAAAAGGAAAATGAGTCTTTGAGGTGGGAAGTGTTGCTTCTCAGGGAGCATACGTCTAGCACTATGCCTCGTGTTCTAAGGGGTTCCTCCTCATTGTGAACTGGCGCAGGATCAAGTGACGTTCCTCTAGTGATACGAGGCTCTACCCCATCGACTGTTTTACGAACTTGTAAAAATGCAAGAAGCTCAGCTAGGGAAATGGATGAGCTTTGTGAAGATGTTCGTCGGGCTTACGTTATTACTGTTGGTCTTCAAAGGGATGTCACATGGATGATGCATCTGTTTAAGAGAGGGTCGCAGCGAGTGGGCTGATGGTTAGGACCAAGGTTGTGTGGATGCTCCGACGAGGCTGACAGAGTTTGAAGAGCTCGCTTTTATCAGGGGATGGTTGAGTGCCCTAAGGGAGCTACAAGTTCTAAGGAACTCTATACTCTGGTACCGTCATGAGATCTCCCCTTCCACTTTAAGGCTTAATCCCTTCAGGAGGGATGAACAGTGGGTCCCAATTGTTTCCATCCCTCGAAAGCTGTTAGAGTCAGATAGGAATGAGGTAGAGGAGGGACTAGTTCCTCATCCATACGACGGTCGAAGAGCCTAAGTTGCTAATTATCTTGTACAGAGTCCTCAGCCTCATTAAGATTTTTCCAGTTGTAAATCTGTACACATATGTAATGAATCAATGTAGTATTGGTGCTTTGGGCAGTTTCACCAATTATACATGGGTTGTTTATTTTTGTTGTGATGAAGTAATATAAAATTTATGTTTTGGGTGAACGTGCCGACTAAAAAAGTGTTCTATATTTCTTGCACCATTTATTCTTTGCTTAATAATCTTGGGCTTCTCTTGGCCGACTAGATTGGTAAGTTTGCATTATCGAGTAAGTGTCCTCTAGTCCAGTATGCTTATGGGATACCATTATGCCTTACTTTACCTTTTAATTCATGTCGTCACACTCCCTTAGGCCTAAGTTTGGCACTTCGAGAGGAAACACCTGGTGTTGGATGTTCTATCCGATCAGGGTTTTGCTAACCAAACATTGTTTGGCGACCAATTTGACTTGGCCGAATTGCCTAAGGATCTCCTATAGGGCTTCATATATTGCCAGGGGCAATGCTAAGAGGTTGTTCGTGTTTCATAACAACAACCTGAGGAGGGTGTTTTCCCTACTATAGCGTGCTGAGTAGTGTGCCTGTCACTTGGAAGGGTGTGCAAGTTATAAAGTTCATATATTAGTTAACTAACACCACATAGAATGCAACTGCTAAACAAATTTTATTAATCATAAGCAAATGAGCTGCCAAAATCTGGTAACAAAGCGAAAGAAAAAACTAGAAATAGAATTTCTTAAGATTTCCTGTATTCCATGCTCGGGGTATCTCTCTGCCCTCCAGCATTCTAAGTGTTAGGCTCCTTGCAGGTCATCTCTTGTTATCTTAAATGGTCCTTTCCAGTTTGGCCCTAACTTTCCATTTGATGGTTTTACTGCGTTGCCAAGGAATTTCCTTAGGACGTAGTCACTAACTCGAAATGCCCTTGGATTGACCTTCTTGTTATAGTGTTTTGCGAGATATTGCTGATAGCTCGCCAATTTTACTAAGGAAAGTTCTCTTCGTTCGTCGGCTAGGTCGAGTTCAACGAGCAATGCTGCATCATTCTGGCCCTGGTCTACAAGAGTGGACCTCATAGTTGGTAGTCCTGATTCTAATGGGATGATCGCTTCCATTCCATATGTTGGCGAGAATGGGGTTTCCCCCCATTGCTCGACGTGGGGTAGTGTGGTGAGCCCACAGAATATGTGGAAGTTCGTTTACCCATGCGCCTTTTTCTCGCTCTAATCGTTTCTTTAACCCATCAATCACTTTTTTATTGGAGTCCTCGACTTGACCGTTGCTCTGAGGATACCCCACTGAGCTAAAATAGTGTCTGATCCCATGCTCATTGAAGAAGCCATGGGGATTCCAAAATAGGTAATTATGTTTTTCCATATGAATCTCATCATATCTGCATCTCGAATGTTTGCCAATGGCTCTGCCTCGATCCATTTGGTGAAGTAATCCGTTGTGACCAACAAATACTTGTGGTTATCGGCGTTGATAGGAAGTGGTCCTACGATGCCCATTCCCCATTAGGCGAAGGGCCAGGGGCTGGTGAGTGATCTTAGGTCGCTAGCAGGTTGGTGAACCATAGGAGCATGTAGTTGGCATGTCTTGCACTTGCGAGCATACACTGCTGAATCTTTTTGCATATACGACCACAAGTAGACCTCCTTCATAGCTCGAAAATCTAGTGATCTTCCTCCAATATGTCTCCCATAGATTCCTTCATGGATCTCATATAGAATCTTCTTGACATCCCCCGGGTGAACACATTGTAGGTAAGGTCCAGAGAACGATCTCTTATACAGCTTGCCCTCGGGAGATAAGTAAAAGCGAGCAACTTTGACTCTTATCTAATGAGGGTTCTTCCCATCGCTTGGAAGTGCACCATCCCTCAAATAGTTCTTTAAAGGGCATCAGCATGGCTGTTCTGTCCTCTGGGAAATTACTGGACATTGACTTCTTCGAAGTTGTCCATTAGCCTCTTAGCCAAGGCGAGATAGGCTGCCATTCTTTCATCTCTTGCGTTATAGTCCCCACTTATCTGATTGGAGACTAATTGTGAGTCGCCAAACACTCGTAACTGCTTTTCTCCCAAAGTGTGTGCTTTCTGGAGACTGGCTATCAAAGCTTCATATTTTGCCTCGTTGTTGGAGGCTTCAAATCTAAGACTGATTCCCTGTTCAAGGGTTGTACCTTATGGAGTAACAAGCACAATGACCACTCCTGCCCCTTTTGAATTGGAGGCTCTATCAACAAATAATTTTCAAACTCCCTCTGTTGCGTGGTTTTCTCCTTACTTCACGGGTTGAAGTTGGTCTAGAAGATGCTCTCCTGTGAATTCAGCTATGAAATCATCAAGGACTTATCCCTTGATTGCATTCCTTGGTTTAAATTGGATGCCAAATCGTCCGAGCTCAACTGACCATTTAGTAAGTCTTCCCGACAGATTCGCTTTCCTCAGGATTGCTTTAAGGGTGTGCGATGTAATAATAATAGTGGTATGAGCTTCAAAATAGTGCTTCAACTTCCTTGAAGCTACTACAAGGGCAAAGGCGAGATTCTCTAGTGGTAGGTACCATTGTTTAGCCTCTAATAGAGTCTTGCTCGCGTAATAAACGGGGTGCTGAATTCTTGCTTTCTCGCATACCAGCACAGAACTCATGGCGTGGTTGGAAACGATGAGGTATAAGTACAAGGAATCTATTTCCTGAGGTATAACGAGTAGGGGTGGTGATCTAAGGTAGTTCTTGAGCTCGTTCAATGCTTGTGAGCAATATGGATTCCATTCTACTGTCTTATTTCCCTTTAAGAGCTGGAGGAATGGTTTGCATTTCTTGGAGGATTTTGAGATGAAACGGTTCCAGGCAGTGAGCATGCCTGTGAGCTTTTATACTTCTCATATTGTGCGAGGGGGCTGTACTCTATTGATTGCGTCGATCTGGTTCAGGTTAGCCTCGATTCCTCTCTTACTGACCAAGTAACCAAGAAATTTTCCTGATTGGACACCGAAAGAACACTTGCTCGCATTGAGCTTCATTCGGTATTTCCTGAGGATCTCGAAGGTACTCGATAGGTCTGAGAGGTGGTCTTCTTTGCTTCTACTTTTGACGAGCATATCATCGATATAGACCTCTAGTGTGTCCCTTATTTGTTCATTGAACATCTTGGTGACCATCCGCTGGTAGGTTGCCCCTGCATTTTTTAGCCTAAAGGGCATGACTTTGTAGCAGTATAATTTAACTGTGGTGATGAATACTATCTTATCCTGGTCCGGTGCATACGTAGGGATCTGATGATACCCCGAATATGCATCCAGAAAACTCATTATTTCGTGAGCTGCTATGGCATCCACCAATTGGTCAATTTTTTGGAGGGGGAAACTGTCCTTAGGGCAAGCACGGTTCAGGTCAGTGAAGTCGATGCAGACTCTCCATTTCTCGTTATTCTTTGGAACTACTGCTGGGTTGGATAACCATTTGGGGAATTAGGCTTCCCGTATGGATCCTGCATCCAGTAATTTTTCTACTTCTTTCTCTACAGCTTTTTCCTTCTCGGGCACAGTTCGCCGTGCCTTTTGGGTGATAGGTTTGAAGGTGGGATCGACATGCAAATGATGAAAAACCACACTAGGATCAATTCCAGTCAGCTCGTATGGTTCCCATGCAAAAATGTCTACGTTGCATCTTAATAAAATTGCCAATTCCTTTTTTTCTTGATCTGTGAGGGAAGCTCCAATCCAAAATACCCTTTCCTTTCTGCTATCACCTGCTGTAGCTTCCACCAGGTTTTCCACGACCCGCTCATAGGGGAGGAGCCTGGTCTCCTCCACTCCGGGTCTTCCATACCTTAACTGCTATTTTGAGGTTATCAGACCTTCATGTTCCTCTACCTGCTCATTGGGCTTCTCGAACTTCTTCTCTGGTCTAGGGAGGATGGCTATTATGAAGCACCTCCTTGCCATCGCTTGATCACCATGGATCTCCATTACTCCCCGCTCAGTCACATACTTGAGTTTATGATGGTAGGTTGAGGGGATTGCCTTCATCACATGTAGCCATCCTCTCCCAAGGATGGCTTGGTAGGGCGAGTCAATGTCGACTACCAGAAACTCAATCATCTTGGATATACTTCCTGCCCTTACGGGTAGCATAATCTTTCCCAGTGGGATAATCACTTTTCTAGTGAAGCCAACTAGAGGGAAAGTGGCCTCCTTCAAGTCGGTGATGCTCAACTTCAGTTTTCTGAACAGATCGAGATACATTACCTCGGATGAACTTCCTTGGTCTACGATCAACTTATCGACGTCATAGTTGGCAATCCTAAGCGTAATGATCAAGGCGTCATGGTGTGTGGTTCTTACTCCCACCATATCTTCATCTGTGAACATGATATGTTTACTATAGTCGACGTCATCTTCTCACCGATGTTTTCCTGATTGGGTCTTTGCTTGATCGATTTGGAAAGCTTGCATCACTGTTGTAAGACTTTTTACCTCCATTAGAGTTGAATTCCCCTGAATCTGCTTCACATCAGATGCCCCATGAATTACTGCAAATTCATGGCCAGCATCATCCTTGAGTACATTATCAGGTCTTGCTTCTCTATTAGCAGTGACTTTCTCTGCCTTCTTTTCCACGAATTTGTTCAGATGCCCGGACTGGGCCAGCTCTTCGAGGTGGGACTTAAGAGCTTTAAAATGATAAGTCTTATGTCCTCCTTTATGAAAAATGCATCTCAGTGCGTTGTTTCTCTTTGAGGGATCTCCTACCCTCTTTCTGGGCCACTTAATAAATGACTCATCTTTGATTTTTGCGAGAATCTTATAAATCGGTTATCTGAAGACAGTATTGGCTCCCTGAAATTCTTTTACGACATCGTTCCTACCTCCGTTCTTGGATCCATTCTTGCCCCCATTCTTTCCTCTTTTCTTCTGGTTCTCAGCTTTGTCATTGCCTTTGGCAGCGAGCTTAGTTCAACCGTTCTCCCCCGTGTTGAGGCAGGTCACATCCTCCACCTTGGCGTATTTCTCGATGCGAGCCATCCGGTCGTCGATGGTCGTGACCTCTTTCTTTGTCAGGGACTGGTATAGAAGGGAAGAGCTGGGTAGACCAATTTTAAAGGAGGCCACTGCTACCTACTTTGATCAGTCTTCAACCTCGTTGAATAACTCCCAGTACCTCTTCGCATAATCTCAAAAGGTCTCTTGAGATGTCTTCTTCATTGTTAGCAAAGCATTTATCCTTTTGGGATGGGAGATACTAGTAATGAAGCGGGCCATAAAAAGCTCAAACAGGGACTCAAAGCTCCTGATGGACTTGTAAGGGAGCCTTTCGAACCATTTCTGTGCCACGTCATGCAGGCTCGAGGGAACAATTCAGCACATCAGTGAATCTCCGTGGTTTCAGAGGGTCGTGTCTTGCCTGTTCTGCCTAACGTGATCAATAGGATCAGTTTTTCCACCATAAATCTTGAATCTTGGAATAGCGAATTTCTTAGGGGCTTCTTCTTCCTCTATTTCCCTCGAGAAAGGGATTTTATTTAGGTCTTGAGAGCTCGTCTAGCAAGATCCCTGGTCGATCTTGCACCGCGATGTGCTGGGTGTTGGTCCATCTCTCTTCGGACCAAATTTCATATGTTCTCATTGCTGTGAGCTGGGCTCCTGTAACGGTGGGCCGATCGCTGGTGCTCGAGTGAGTCATTTCTTGACTCATGTCTCTCACTCTTTTGGTATCCACGCTTAGGGCTCCTTTCTCGGCTGTAAAACTTTCTCGCCTGAGGGCTAGGAGTGCAGTATGGACGTCGCCTAGTGCTGCGATGGAGTTCTTTCTCCATCCTCTCTAATTTCCTTTTGAGGCGAGCATTCTCAGCCTTTTTCTTGCGAGAGGACTCCCTTTGCTCTTGGAGACTTGACTTATAGGCATCAATTAGACTGGATATTTACGCAAACCTCGCTGGTCCTTGGCTTTCCTCTAAGGCTGGCTTCTCTGGGCGAGCCCTCTGATCTGAAAGCCGAACTTCAGATCTGATCCTGCGAGGAGCAGGTTGTTCTTGGATATCTCCTGCCTGAGGAGCATTACTGTTGTGACTAGACATTTTGAACTTCTTTGTTGGCGTAGGATTTCTTAGGGAAGACAAACGTTCCCACAGACGACGCCAATTGTGGTGACAATTATGTTCAACACAAATAAATGAGAGAAGCGCAATCACCAAGGAAACTAAAGAAGATAAAATGCCAAGCACACAACACAATATATACGTGGTTCAACAAGAATGCCTACGTCCACGGTGGTGCAGTCAGTATTATTTCTATATACTCTAGGGAGCGTTTACAAAGAATATTGTGCGTGTCTTTTGCCCTAGACTTAGGTTTTATTATATACATGTCTGTCTTCGGGGAGTGGGGGTGTTGGACTCCACCACGTTTACCATCTTCTCTTGGATCATCTCTATACGAGAACATGGGAGGATACTAAGTCGTAATTCTATTCAGTCAAGGGGTTCTAATTTTGGGCCGTTTTTATTAGGCTATTCGTCTAGGCCCATAATTCTAAATTCGGGTACCCATAAATATTATAGTAAACAAAAGAAACCATATGGAACCATTGTGTCTCACATTAATATTTTACTTGATTAAGGTGTTTATGAAGAACCCTTCAAGGGAAACTTAAAGCTTATTTCACTCCTTACGATAATTATGGACCAAGTGGAAGACTGTTGGAATTATTTTAAATAATATTTTTTCCTTAATGAGGTCCATAATTAAAGAATTGTTCATTAAAATGTTAATCCTAATGCCAAACGAAGAGTTAATTTAGTAACTAAATCACCTAATATTGAAAATAATAATGAAAGGTCTCCTACAATTAGATACCAGGTTTATAACTCATGGGTATGTACTTTGATGGACGGCTCCGATTAAGTGGTTGTTGGAGGCTTAGGTCTTCTTCTTGCCTATAAATATATGAATGATTTTCATCATTTAAATAGACTTGAAGGAAACATTACAAAACTATAGGCTAAGGAAGAGAAATACAAAATTCCTACCGAGGGGGATAGTTGGACTGAGTTACGGGGTTAATTGTAGTGAAGAAAATAACAATGAAATATTTCAATGTGCGAAGGAATAATTTTAAGGTGCTAGGATCTAAGACAAATTCACTACTTCACCTAATTTCAAGAGCATTATTAGCATAGATCAATATAACTATTCTTGATCTTTTTGGATAGGCTAAATAATGATTTTCATGCCAATTCAAGATTCTATAATGTACAGAACATTACCATGCTCTGTTTAGATTAATTAATTGGTTAACGTTTAGATTAATTAAATTATTTTTTACAGTTTGTTTTCTTTATTAAAGTATGATTTACATTATCAAACATAACAAGACGGTGAAGCTATACAAAATGATGTCTGGAGACTTTTATTCTAATAAAACTTTATTTCCGTAATAAGTTGAGTTATAGAATTAATAATTAATTTTTAATAATTAATTTTCATCAATTTAGCAAGTCCTAGTAAATCCTTACAAATTATTCTTTTATTTGTTCTTTATCCAAATTTCCTACTTCAAATTTTTTATTTCTTAAAAACATAAATGTTCCATTATATCAACAAAAGTATGTATATATGTGAGCTAATTTTAATGGAAGTGTGCAATGGTTGTATTAATAAAGTAAGCCTTCGATTTTACATGGTTGCACCAATACGTCTTAACCACTATAACTTTTTTATAATAAGGTTTTTTTATATTAACAAAAAATGATACGAATGGAGAGCATTTCCTTAAAGGGCAATGCAAAAAAAAATGATGTATTAACATTTTTACTGTATTTACAACGCGCACAACAAATATGTTATAAAATTAGTTTCTAAAATTATTCAATACCATATATTGTCTTTTTCCATCTTAAAATACAATTGTTTATTATCTCCTTCACTTTCTTAAAATTATAGTCTAATCCCAAAAAAGACAAAAACTTTTCTTTAATAAAAATAGTCCCTATTTTATTTGTCAGTTTTTACATTTTTTTTTTGAAAAACCAAAATAATCCTTTATTTTTATTTATAAATGTAGATCCTAATTTTTTTTTTTACTTAGAATGAGGTGTTTTATTTAAAAAAATATTGAATCTGCTTTCTTTTCAAACATTGGACTAAGGATGTCACTGAACCTCATGTCACTTGCCACCTCTACTCCTCCACTAAATGCAAAATTAATTTTTCATCGTCAAATTTTAAAAAAATTACTTAATTTTTTACTTTTTAAAATGTAATACCATTGATCCATTGTCTATGTCCTTATTATCATTTCCATATTGCTAGATTACAAAATTATAAATTATTTTTCATTAAAAAATTTAATTTATATTGCTAATACAAAAAACTTATTTTGTAGTAGAATACTAAAAAATTGATTATGCAGCGTAATTATATATTTTACAAGAAGAAAAAAATTGAAAGAATGACGAAAAAAATCAAAAACTGAAAGTGCAAATTTAGTTTTGGACTTAGATAAAGGAGCGATGATGGTTGGACTCTAATGATTGAAATCCCGACGACATCCACGGTCTAATTTTTCAAAGAGACTATTGAGTTAGTATATATTTGTTTCATAAAATAGTTCAATTTAAGAAAAAATAGGAAGTAGATTTGTAAAAAAGCGATAACTCATAAGAAATGGAATTTTAAAAAGAAAAAACCTTTTTTATTAAGGAGAAAAGAAATAGGTGCCATTTTTATAAAAGAAAAGTTGACTATCCTAAAATCATAATAGGGATTAAAACATATATAAATTTTTTCGTTAAGGACAAAACAATTAAGGATCATTTCTATACGAGAAAAGTTGATTGTCTTAAAACAATAATAGGGATTTGAACTCAATTGTCTATTTTTATACAAGTGTAAAATTTGTATTTTGAAAAAATGAAATCAACCATGGGGAATGGACATATGCCTCCAATAACAATGACCATGTGGCAAGGGGTCTCCTAGATGATTCTTAAGGGACATCGGTGGAACGCCTGCCTAGTTGTAGACATATGACCGACTAAGTCAGTCATGGATGACTATAATCCCTATGGCACTACATGACTAGTTTGACAAGGTAGGGAGGACCATAGTCTAAGTGAGGATAGAAGATCGATCGTGTCACACTAGGAGTGTTCTATTTTGATGTAAACTCTAATAATAGAATCTTTATCCAATTATAACCCTAACTTCATACAAATAGGAGACCTCGTATTGTTTAAGGGAGTACAGAGGCTAGAGAACACTCTCATGTGAACTTTATATCATAGTATAATGAAAACAACTCACCGCCGCTGTGGATGTTTATCGATCTTGGCTGAACCCCATAAATCGTATTTTTCGTATTTATTTTTATGTTGTTTAGTGGGGCACACCCTTTCGAGAGATTTTATTTCCCCTATCAATAAACTGTAGATAAATCTAACACATGCATACATAGCAGTTATACACTCACCCAATATTTTAATTCAATTTTGTAGGTGGTAAAATCCTACAAAGAGTAATTCCAAACAAATGAATCCGAACAGGAAAAATAAATCACACAATCGCGCAAGATAAGATATACGTGGTTTGATAATGTGCCTACGCCCATAATGTGTTTCTTTATAATCTTATTAATCAATTATCAATAATAATTATAATAATAATAAGTACATGCCCATTTTCCTAGGGGTGAGGGTTATATTTATAGGGAACAACTGGGATTCGTAAATGTAGTTTCAACTTGATCTAACTAATCTTGGCCCCAATACTCTCGTTGACCAGAATCCTTTTTTTTTCTTATCTCAAACTATGATCATTTATCATGAGATATTGGGTAGGTGTCAATCAATCTAATTAACTAAAGTTATCATGATAATTCCCCCACAAATGCGCCCAAAGCTATACTGCCTAAGAGGAATGAAGAGGTTTGATCACTAGTGAGCATCGATTATAATCAGCAGTGATGCTTGATCATGAGTTGAGGATGAGATCGTAAGCACATCAACACTTGTAAAGTTTTTGAAGCAAAAGGTTATCTTTTTTTCCCTTTGAAAAATTAATGGATTGCAATTAATTTAACTAAGTTTCTTAAGGGTACGTTGGTAAAAAGCGCATCAAAACACTAAGGGTTGGGACGCGCATGTGTCATTTGTCAACTTACGCCTTCTTTCAAATCTCTAACCTATAACACCCCATAATTTTAGACCGTTAGTAATTTAATTTAATTCAAATTTGGAAAAAATAAAATTTTGGGGATTGAATTATTTTTAGCAATTCAATAGGTTGGATTTCATTTATAGAAAGTAGGATTTTAATCGGAATTGAAATTGGGGGGGGGGGGTCGAGATTTTATTTAACATATATAAAAATTGGGTAAACTTCCAACCTGATCCAGACTGAATCGATTCGGTCTGCAAGGCGAATTGATTTTGAATGGATCAAATCTGGCATTGTTTTGGTTTTCTTACATCTCTAATTGCACTTAAACTTCTAATCATTTTTCACTTTAAAATAAATCGGGGTTAGACCTTTCTAAACACTTTTTCATAAACTTTTCAAACAGAAGAGTTCTACATCTTTACCACCCTTAGTTAACAACCCTAGGCCCAAGTTTAATCAATATTCAACTCAAGGTTTGAAAGCTTATTTTGGTGTTATCTCAAGATTGTTCAAGAACGAGTATTTCTTAATTTTTGAAGAGGATTGCAACCATCTAATAAGAATTTTCCACTGAATTCTCATTGGGCATAAATACTTCTATTATCTCTCTTTAGTATTACGCGGTTTAAATGTCGCCTAAATATTAATTAACATGTTTTTCTTTAAAAAAAATAGCAGCCTTAATTAGGGAAAGTGAAATCTAATTTGGAACTGTTTTTGTGAAAAAAATTAATCTGAATTAAGACTCATAACCCTTGTGTGCTTAGGGTAGAGGTTTGGTTTTATTATTTTGGGGGTAGGTTTGCATGTAACAAATTATAGTTGAACTATTTAAATGAAAAAAGGACTTGTGAAATCATATGAAATTATGTAGGTATGATAAAAGTAAATTATGGTGGTGTGCTCCTTAAACTCACATGATGTTGAAATTATTATTGTTAGATAAAATAAATTGTGTTAATTATGAAAATGGATTGAATGAATTAAATTGAGTTTAATTGTGATTATATGAGAAATTGTATATTTGTTGATTTATTGTATTATTCATCTTATTGTGTTAATTATATTCATCACTGCGGGGACTATGGAATTTCAGGTAGTATGCTCTCACCTAAATCTTTGGAATATTTGCAAGGTATGGGATTAGTGGGTATGCCTTTGTTACGGTTAAAACGTTTTAGGTATGGAACTAGTTAGTTTATATTTTCATGGATGGGATATTCCGGGGTGGGGCCGATTTTGGTATTGTTCAGCTGATTTTGACAGGCTAGGCATGAGACTAGGAAGACATAAGTGGTGATAATTCATCCTACAAAATAGGATAGGATGTGTTAAAGTTTTGGCGACCTCTAGGTATGGGACTAGGGGTAGACTTGAGGTATTATGCTCTACAATAGGGTGGGGCTCGTATAAGATAATGAGAAAATGAAATGATGAGAAATTAAGAAATTGAGAATTAATACCTAAGATAATAAACGGGTATTAAAATGAATTCATGGCGCAAGTA
Organism: Sambucus nigra; assembly: GCA_949130495.1. Lineage (NCBI taxonomy): Eukaryota > Viridiplantae > Streptophyta > Magnoliopsida > Dipsacales > Adoxaceae > Sambucus > Sambucus nigra. The sequence goes on along the minus strand of OX422211.1, from coordinate 576,693,411 downwards.
TGTGTAGGGCTGATAGTTAAACTCGTAAACTGTCTATAGCGATGTCGATGTGTGTTGGCGTCACGAGTATGTGCGGGCTTATAGTTAAACGGGCCGACTAGCTATAGTGATGTCTCATGCATGGAACATCACGAGTATATGCAAAGCTAATAGAATACGAATTGATTGACTATAGTGAGGGGAATGGACGTGATGTGTAGAACTGTAAGCTTACTAAGAGTGTGTGCAAATGAAAACTCGGTTCGGCTTGCCATATTGGTGTTGCATGAGTTAAAATATTTGGTTAATTAAATTAAGGATAAGAGTAAAATTGTAAATAATAATACTAATGGGATATTTGGACTTACACTTCGGGTGGATAAGCTGTATGATAAATAGTCATTGTTTACGTTTATTCGCATGTTAATAATTATCTCGTTTAAATTAAAAATATTCTATTATCGTGTTTATTATATATAATGTTATTGTCTGGGTTCACAGACCCTAATTAGGGAGAGTAGATTGTATTCATGCGGTGGGCTATGACCCATTGCATTGGCTAACATTTCAGGTATAATATTGGAGTAGTTGCATAGGAGTATTCGAGATATTTTGAAGGTACAGTTGGTGTCTATTTGAGATGCTTAGTAGTTAGATATATTTTTTACTTTTAGTCGCACTGATTATGAGACTTTATTTATTGATTTCGTGGGTCAATCGGTTCCACGGTTGTTTACGGTTTTCTTCAGTTATTCACAGTTGGATTATTTTATTTGCATTTATAATTATTTGGAGTTGGATTTAATTTGGAGATTAGCATGGTGATGGATTTTAATTTTGCATAAATGGTTACTTACTATAGGATCAATTTAATTATTATCTTATGGAATGAAATTTTTATATGCCTCATATCCGTCACATGCTAAGAATGATATTTAATTAGTCATGCCTTGCATTGTCTTGGTGGCGACCGACGCTAAATTGCGTGGGGTGTTTACAGATGGTATCAAAGCATGGTCTTAGGTCTCATAGGTCATGAGTCCATTTAGCTTTCATGTTATCGATCTTTGATTCGCTTTGTTTTGTACTCCTTAAGATATTGAGTCTAGCATACGTGTTAGTTGTGTTTCTTAAACATATGTAGTTTTGTGTTAAGGAAGTTGCAGGCATTAAGGTTAGAACTAGTAATCTTTATGTGCGAATACTTAGAATTGATTTTGGGAGATGAGATTTATTTTGAAGATTATTAGTGCAGATGTTAGGTATCATAAGTATCAATTTGGTGATGTGAATTGATTTGAGGGCTTAAGCGTTGCGATGAATTTTGGGAGATAGAATCGAGTGGTTCTTCATAAGATGACGTGACATACCGTTATTATCATAGTTATGCGTATATATATAGTTAGGATATATACTATAATTTTGATCATGGGGAAAATGCGTATAGGATTGGGTGTATGGGTGCCAATTGTGGAATTTTATGGGTAGGCATATATGAGCCTTATTTTATTTTTCACATTTACACTTCGTCAAATTTGAAGGACAAAATTCATGTTCTAGTGAGTATGTAACACCCCAAAATTTTAAACCGTTAGCAATTTAATTTAATTCGAAATTGGGAAAAATAATTTTTTTGGCGTTAATTATTTTTAGCAATTAAATATGTTGGATTTCATTTATGGAAAGTAGGATTTTAATCGTAATTGAAATCAGAGGACAAATCAATGTTTTATTTAACATATATAAAAACTAGGCGAACTTTCAACCTGATCCATACCAAATCAATTTGGCCTGGAGGGCAAATTGATTCGGAATTGATAAGATCTAGCATTATTTTGGTTTTCTTATAGTTCTAATTGCACTTAAACTCCTAATCTTTTTTCACATTAAAATAACTTAGGGATAGACCTTTCTAAACACTTTTTCACAAACTTTGCAACCTAAGACTTCTACATCTTTACCACCTTTCATTAACAACCCTAGCCCCAAATTTAATGAAGATTCAACTCAAGTTTTAAAGGCTTAGTTGGTGTTTTCTCAAGAATGTTCAAAGACGAGTATTTCATAATTTTTCGAGAGGATTGCAACCATATAATAAGAATTTTCAACCAAATTCTTATCAGGCATGAATACTTCTATTCTCTCTCCTTACTATTATGCATTTTAAATGTTTCCTAAACATTAATTTACATGTTTTTATTAAAATAAATTAGTAACTTTAATTAGAAAAAGTGAAATACAATTTGGAACTATTTTTGTGAAAAATTTTAATCTGAATTAAGACTCATAACCCTTTTGTTCTTAGGGTAGGGATTTGATTTGGTTATTTGGGGGGTACGTCTGCATATAAAAAATCATAGTTGCGCTATTTAAATGAAAAAAAAGGACTTGTGAAATCGTATGGAATTATGTATGTACGATAAAAGTAAATTATTTTGTTGTGCTCCTTAAACTCGTATGATGTTGAAATTGTAATTTTTGGTTAAAATAAGTTGTGTTAATTATGACGATGGATTGAACGAATTAAATTGAGTCTAATTGTGAATATGAGAAATTGTATATTTGTTGATATATTAGATTCTGCAACTTATTGTGTTAATTATATTCATCACAGTGGGGACGAAGGGATTTTGGGTAGTATGCTCTCACCTAAATTTTATGAATACTTGTTAGGTATGGGACTGGTGGGTAGGCCTTAGTTACGGTTAACAATTTCTAGGTATGGGACTAGTTAGTGTAGATTTTCACGGATGGGATATTGAGCGGAGGTATTGATTTTGGTGTTTTTTCGTTGAGTTGAACAACCTAGATGTGAGACTAGGAAGAGTTAAGTAACAGAAATTCATCCTAAAAAAATAGGATAGGGCGTGTTTCTATTTTGGAGACCTCGAGATACGGGACTACGAGTAGACTTGAGGTATTATACTCTACAATAGGGTGGGGCTAATATAAGATAATGAGAAAATGAAATGATGAGAAACTAAGAAATTGAAAATTAATACCTAACATAATAAACTGGTATTAAAATGCATTTGCGGTGCGAGTATGTGTAGGGCTGACAGTTAAACGGGTCGACTAGCTATAGTGACGTCAGTGTGTGTTGGCGTCATGAGTATGTGTGGGATGATAGTTAAATGGGCCGATTGTCTATTGTGATGTGTTGTGCGTGGAACCTCACGAGTATGTGCAGAACTGACAGAATACGTATTGATTATCTATATGAGGGAAATATATGTGATGTGTAGAACTTTAAGCATTCCAAGAGTGTGTATAGGAGCAAACAAGGGTCGGCTGGCCATATTGGTGTCGCCTGAATTAAAATATTTGGTTAATTAAATTAAGTAAGGATAAGAGTAAAATTGTAAACAATAATGTTAGTGGGATTTTTTGACTTACACTTCAGGGTGGATCAGTTATATGGTAGATAGTGGTAGTTTAAGTTTATTCACACGTTAATAATTATCACGTTTAAATTAAAATATTCTATTATGGTGTTTATTATGTATGATAATATTATCTGGGTTCATGGACCCTAATTGGGGAAAGTAGCTTATATTCATTTGGTGGGCTCTGACCCAATGCATTGACTAACATTTCAGTTATTAGCGCTGGAGTAGTTGTATAGGAGTATTGAAGATATTTTGGAGGTGCAACTGGTGTTTATTTCAGATGCTTAGTAGTTAGATTTATTTTTCCTTTTCATTGCATTGATTATTAGACTTTATTTATGGATTTGGTGAGCCAATCGGCTCCACAATTGTTTACGATTTTCTTGAATTATTCATAGTTGGATTATTTTATTCGGATTTATAATTATTTGCATTTGGATTTAATTTGAAGATTAATATGGTGATGGATTTTACTTTTTTCATAAATGGTTACTTACTATTGGAATAAATTAATTATTATCTTGTGGAATGAAATTTTTTTATGTCTCATATCCATCACATGCTAAGAATAATATTTAATTTAGTAACACCCGGCGTAGTCTTAGGGGCGGGCGATGCCATAATGCACGGGGTATTTACAGATGGTATCGGAGCATAGTCTTAGGTCTCCTGGGTTGTGAGTCCGTTCAGCTTCCACATTATCGGTCATTGATTCCCTTTGTTTTGTAATCCTCAAGATATTGAGTCTAGCATACGTGTTAGTTGTGTTTCTTAGAGAGAGGGAGTTTTGTGTTAAGAAAGTTGTAGGCATTGATATTAGAACTATTAATGCTGATGTGAGAATACTTAGAAGTGATTTTTGGAGATGGGATTTATTTTGAAGATTGTTAGTATAGATGTTGGGTGTCGTAAGTATTAATTTGGTGATATGAATGTATTTGAGGGCTTAAGCATCATGATGACCTTTGGGAGATAGAATCGAGTGGTGCTTCGTTAGATAATGTTGTACAACGTTATTTCCATAGTTATGCGTATATATGTAGTTACGATATATATTGTACTTTTGATCATGTGGAAAGTGCTTGTAAGATTGGGTGTATGGGCGCCCAATTATGGCATTTTATGGGTAAGCATATGTGATCCTTATTTTATTTTGTGCATTTACACTTCGTTCAATTTTGAGGATGAAATTCCTGTTCTAGTGGGTAAGTATGTAACACCCCCATAATTTTAAACCATTAGTAGTTTAATTTAATTCAAAATTGGGAAAAATAAAATATTTGGCTTTAATTATTTTTAGCAATTAAATATGTTGGATTTCATTTATGGAAAGTAGGATTTTAATTGGAATTGAAATCGTGGGAGAAATCAAGATTTTATTTAACATATATAAAAACTAGTCGAACTTCCAGCATGATCCAGACCGAATCGATTCAGCCTGGAGGGAAAATCAATTCGGAATGGATTAGATCTGGCACTGTTTTGGTTTTCTTTCACTTCTAATTGGACTTAAACTCCTAATATTTTTTTACAATAAAATAAATCGGGGTTAAACCTTTCTAAACACTTTTTCATAAACTTTTCAACCAGAAGACTTCTACATCTTAACCACCTTTCATTAAGAACCCTATCCCCAAATTTAATCAAGATTCAACTCATGTTTTGAAGGCTTAAATGTGTTTTCTCAAGATTGTTCAACAATGAGTCTTTCTTAATATTTCGAGAGGATTGCAACCATCTAATAAGAATTTTCAAATGACCTTTCATCAGGCATGAATACTTATATTCTCTCTTTTTAGTATTATGTGTTTTAAATGTCGCCTAGACATTAATTTTCATGTTTTTCTTAAAATAAATTAGCAACCTTAATTAGGAAAAGTGAAATATAATTTGGAACTATTTTTGTGAAAAAACTTAATCTGAATTAAGACTCATAACCCTTGTGTACTTAAGGTAGAGATTTGGTTTCGTTATTTGGTGGGTTGGTTTGCATATTTAATTAAAAAAGAGACTTGTGAAATAACATGAAATTGTTTAGGTATGATCAAAGTAAATTATTGTGGTGTGCTCATTAAACTCGCATGATGTTGAAATTATAATTGTTGGATAGAATAAATTATGTTAACTACGACGATGGATTGAACGAATGAAATTGAGTTAAATTGTGATTATATGAGAAATAGTATATTTGTTAATAAATTGGCTTATGCAGCTTATTTTGTTAATTATAATCATCACCGTGGGGAAGACATGGTTTCGGGTGGTATGCTCTCACCTAAATTTTAGGAATACTTGTTAGGTATGGGATTAATGGGTATGCCTTAGTTATGGTTAACAATTTCTAGGTATCGGACTAGTTAGTGTAGGTTTTTACGGATGGAATATTCCGGGGTGGGGCTGATTTTGGTGTCGTTCCGTTGGTTTAGACAGCCTAGGCACCAGACTAGGAAGAGATAAGTGATAGAAATTAATCCTACAAGATAGGATAAGGAATGTTTGTGTTTTGGAGACCTCTAGGTATGGGACTAGGGGTAGACTTGAGGTATTATGCTCTACTATAGGGTGGGGCTTATATAAGATCATGAGAAAACGAGATGATAAAAAACTAAGAAATTGAGAATTAATACCTAAGATAATACACAGGTATTAAAATAAATTTGCAGTGCGAGTATGTGTAGCGCTGATAGTAAACGGGCCGGCGGCTATACTGTCGACGTATCGTGAGTGGAACCTTATGAATATGTGTAGAACTGACAGAATACGGGTTGACTGGATATAATTAGGGGAATGGGTTTGATGTATAGAACATTAAGCGTGCCAAGAGTGTGTGCAAGAACAAATAAGGGTCGGCTGGCCATATTGGGGTCGCATGAATCAAAATAATTTTTAAATTAAATTAATTAAGGATAAAAGTAAAATTGCAAATAATAATGCTAATCGGATACTTGGAATTACACTTCAGGGTGGATCAATTGTATGGTAGGTAGTGGTGGTTTACATTTATTTGCACGTTAATAATTATCTCGTTTAAATTAAAATATTCTGTTGTGGTGTTTATTTTGTATAAAGCTATTGTCTGGGTCCACATACCCTAATTGGGGAAATTGGCTTGTATTCATGCAGTGAGTTCTGACCCATTGCATTGACTAACATTTCAGGTATAGCAGGAGTAGATGCATAGGAGTATTGGAGATATTTTGGAGGTGCAACTGGAGTTTATTTTAGATGCTTAGTAATTAGATTTATTTTTCTTTTTTGTCGCATTGATTATGAGACTCTATTTTTTGGATTTGGTGGGCCAATCAGTTCAACAGTTGCTTACAGTTTTCTTCAGTTATTCACATTTGGATTATTTTATTCGAATTTATAATTATTTGAAGTTGGATTTAATTTGGATATTCGCATGGTGATGGATTTTAATTTTTTATATATGGTTAATTACTGATAAGCACTCAAAAGCGTATATTTTATACCCCAAATAGACGTATTTTAGTTGTAATTTGGGTCTTCTATGCGTAAATGTGTAATGTGTAGGTTTGATTGCAGTTGCGGTGTCAAAAGTATTATTTCAAGTCAAATTGCATCAAGAATGGAGCTAATAACCTGTCCTCTAACCTTACCTGAGCCTAAACCAGTTCCTAAACCTACCCTGAAGTCCGTGTGTGTTTATTTTATGCCTTTTTAATTTTTTAGATTTTTAATTTGAGTCGTTTTATTTTTAGCATTTATTTTAGATTTATTTAGAATTTTCTAAGATTTATTTTCTATTTTTATATTTCTTTTTATTTAGCATATTTTATTTTTATTAGTTTTTAGTTTTTAGTTTTATTTTATTAGGATTAGTTTTAGTAGTTTATTTTTAGTTTTACTAGATTTTATATGTTTAGGACTTTAGGTTTTATTTTTATTGGATTTATAGTTTTTATTTTTGTAAATTGAGTTTTATTTTATAGGAATTTAATTTTAATAGATTTAATTTTATTTAATTATTGATTTTATAGTTTTAGGATTTTTAGGAATTAATTGTAGTTGTTAGTGTTGTTTTATTTTGATTTTTAGTTTTTATTTTTAGGATAAGTTTTAGGAATTTATTTTTCTACTTTGATTAGTTTTTTTAGGACTTTCGTTTTAATTTTATTAGGTTTTTATTTTTATTTTGTTAGGATTTATTTCTTTTAGTTTTATTAGTGTAGTTAGATAGTTTTTTTTAGGGTACAAACAAACACACAACCATGCACCTCTGCACACTCATATACACCCAACTAATTTCCACACATTCACATACACCCTCATCACCAAATAATTCCTCACCCATCATCTTCTTCCCCATCTCCTTCCCTCTCTCTCTCCAAACTCCATAACCCATCACCATTAACACACCCATTTCCCATCTCTCTCTCCCTTAACCACCACCACCTAAACCCATAAGACCTGTCCGCAACCCCCATAGCTCCGGTGACCTCCTACTCCGGCTAGAGCATCCCCCATCGTCAGTGACCAACCCTTGCCGACCCTTGCTCTATACCCCGAGACCACCTTCCAACTCTGCTCAACCCTATTCCTCTACCCTTTAACCCCATACCAGTTTGATGCCCTTAATTCGTCCTGCTCCTAGCCCCATTTCGGACACCCATCTCCTGCCACACCAGCGTCACCCAACCCCGGAGCCCAAACCGAGTTACACCCAAACTGAGCCCAAACCGCTTCCAACTCAACCCGAATTCGGGCAGACCCAGCCGACCTCCATGAACCCGACCCCGACTCCAGTCCACTCCACCTCCTACCCATCCGACCTCCACAAGCTCGATAACCCGTCAGTGGCCAAACCCGAATCACCAACTCCTCAGACCCACTACCCAACCTGCTTAGCCCAAATCGTGTCCCTACCTACTTTTATCCAAGACTCATTAACCATAAGATCCAACTACAACAATTAACCATTTCCCAAGTCAAACATCACAACAAACCAAATAAAAAAAAGAACATGCATGTGTTTTCATCCCTTATCCCACTCTATTTCCCATTTCATGCCAAACCTTCTATTTTCAAAACCCAAGCTTCTTCCATTTTTCCAAAATAAAAATCCCATGTTTTGAACACTTTGACCCCTATTTTTTCTCAATTACTACCATCCCTAGATCCACTTACATCTTATAAAGAAGAGCTTCTCATTTACAGTAGGGATGACTTCGAAAAACAGTAGAGAGAGGAAAGTTTAGTTTTAGTTTAGGAGCTCCATTTTTTGGAGCTCATTTTTGTTTTAGTATTGTACAAAATTTTTATTTTTCTTCTTTTCTAATTTTTCTTATAGTGACTTGAGTGTGTAGCAGAAAATAGTGAGACACAAATTATGAGTTGGGTGATATTTTTGTGTATTTTAAAACTCATATTTGTGGATTATTACTATTCATTTCAAATTTGGGAAGTTAATATCAAACTCAAGGAGACTTGGTTTATTTATTTTCTTTATCACTCTATTTTATTTATTATGCCTTTTATTGTGTCATTATTACATTTTATATGTGATAATACCCAAATGAGTGGCTAAATACCCACATTCAAGGGGTGAGATGGAACCCTTAACTTAATTATTTTTATATTTAGTTTGTTTATTTACTATGCCCCTTTGAAGATTAATATTAAAATTTTACAATTTATATTTACGCCTCGAGAGAGGGCAAATTATTTTCGAGAGAAAATTGCAAATTCGGATTACAATATTTATTCACTGATTAAACTAGATATAGAAATTTTTTGAATGATATTGTAGTTTGAATTTCTCAACTCTAAAACTTACTTCTTATGATTTAAATGCTTTTAGTAAAATTTCCCTAGCGGGTGATTTAATAGAAAATGTTTAAATCTAATTTTTGTGAGTATGTGAAATTTAAATATTAATCTTCTAAAAAGGCTATATGTAAATTTACATTTGCAATGAGAGTTGATTTGTGAATTTATATATGTTTTGGGGTATTTCAAATAGACAAACTAATTAATGAAAATAAAATAGGTTAAGTGGTGAAGTTTAATCCCTTGAATTATCTCATAATTGACCTCTCCTCATATTTAACTCACTTTATCATTTTCTTTATTCATTAGTGTAATTTTAATTTTTAGGTCATAATTAGTAGTACAAATATCCCTTCATAATTGTTTTTAAAAAGCATACTGGTCTTCATCTTGCTCTTGTCCAAATTAGAGAGCGCAGATTGACCCTCCACTTGCCAATATACAGTTTTAGTGTGTTTGTAGGTACCAAAAGGGATTTTTGATTGACCATTTTTACCCCACAATGACATATGGGCAAAAGACATGTTATCAAATGGCGTCGTTGTCGGCTTTTTAAGCGTTGGACCTTTGCTCAAACTTTGGCGATTAACTTTTCACGAAGTGTCATTGCCGATTTTTCGAGTTGAGGAGAATTTGAAGGCTTTGTACATTTGTTTATTTGTATATATTCTTTATTTTTCATTAGATTGTTTGTATTAGGATTATTGAGGCCTTGTACATTGATTCGTGGTGCTTTGGACACCAGTTATTTGTAATAATTAATTAAAAAAAGTAAAAGGGGAACGAGACAAGGTAGAGAGAGAGCGCCCTTAGAGTGGAATTTTGAAGCCTCTCTACTTTGGGTCTGTAGGACTCCCGGGGATGACTGAAGTTAGGCGAACTTTCCCCCGGTCGACTCAGCTTGGTCTTCACTCTATGTGTATAAAAATCGTAGGAGGTACATTTTTTTTATCACTCGTGCCTCTCTTGTTAGAGAGTCCATTTATTGTTTGCCTATTTGCTCCTATGTGATTTTATTTTTGCATAGTCGTACTTTGAATGGTTTGGTGAATTAATGAACTTAAGACCTAAACCCGATCATTGAAACGAGAAGGGATTTCATCGCCCGACTCAATCACTTAACTCCACTTGCTTCTTAACTTGTGCCATCACTTAATTAAAATCAATCAACTAGCAAGCCAAGTAGGAGCACAATTTTGCAAAGGCGACGTATAACATTCCGTGCTTTTTGTCACCCGCGGAGTAATTAAAATTTGACTACCCATTCACCTAGTTGAAGATAACAACTGGCTACGTACTAGTTAGGATTTTCCTTTTCTTGTACATTTCTAATTCTAATCCCTTGGTAGTCGGTTTTTGTGTGCATCGTTGGTGTGTGCTTCATACCGAGTCCACTTTTATACCTTTTCAGAAATTCAAAAATATTGTTCATCCTTTTTCTTATATAACAAAAATCCAAAAATATTTACCTTCTTTTTCAAAAAAAAAATAAAAACTCAAAAAGATTTTCTTTCTTTTTCCAAAAAAAAAAATTAAAAAAGATAAAAATATTTTCTGAGAAACCTTTTTCTCCCCTATCCATCCCATCATGGCCAAAGAATGTCCCTTACAGGACTATTTTGGTCAATTCCCATTGACATACGACATGCGTGAGAGTGATCCCGAGCCGTCTCTTTATGATATCCTTAGTGATCTTATCTCTCTTACGAGTACCGTTGATATTCTTGACCCATCTTTTCACGCATCTCCTATTCTATTACCCTCGGTGTCAAGTGTCGACGTGTCTCGTACCTTGTCGTGCACCCATTGTTCAACTGCCAATCACTTGTCCCATGAGCGCCCGTACTTTTCATATCCCTACGACCCCACCCTAGAACATGTGTATCCATCTGACACTGTTTCGGAACCCACTACGACTTATTATCCTGACATATCTAATTCTGAGTGGTGTGATCAACCAAGCTATTCATGGAAGATTGATCTCCCTCCCACTCAATACGTATCCCAACCTCTTGTTGCGGACTCTCACATGTTCCAACAATCGTCATGGAAACCATGTGCACCCCATCCCGATCAGTTCCCTCACTACACACCCCATGAGTATCCACCATTTGTTCATCAAGAAGGTGATCCTTTCGTGTATGACGAACTTGACCCTTCTCCCCACACTTCTTATGAGTATTCTACGTTTAGTCATGATACTAGTGTGTTGTGTCCACCTCACCAATCCCCCATTGTCCCACCACCAACCATCACTTCCCCACCGTCATCCACCTCCGCTCTCGAGGCACTCTTGCAACAGTTCACCCTCGAGAAAGAGCAAGCAACTCAAATTCAAACTCAAGTTATTCAAAGGCTTGAACAACGCTTAAATGAATTTGAGTGTGCTATCGAGTCAGACATTACCTCATCTTCACCCATTATTGATCCCATATGGGATGATGATGTATCATCTTATACAACCAATGTTGAGTGTTACCAACCCTATCACCCAAAGAATCTCGAAGTGAAGACCATTCCATGGTCCGAGCCCCAAGTTGACTATTATGTTGACATACCCATCTTTAGTGAGACTGATCCATACCCAAAAGATCCGAAAGAACCTAACATCAAGGTTCGCCTTTCCCTACCATATCCAAAAGAACCCATATTTGAGGTTCCCCCACCGTTATATCCAAAAATACACCCGAGTTTATACTTGTAGAACCCATTGAGTGTGTCCTCGAGACGCCCATTCCTTATAAGTTAGCTCCAGCTATGAATGCTTCCCAATGAACTGAGATTTAATCAGAGTTAGTTACCACCTCCCTTTCTATGGATCCTTTCCAGTGATGTTTGGCTCACTTTGAGTCTGATATTGATGTTGATTCATATATCTCATATCTTAATGCCTCGTTAGATCCTTTCACCATTATGGATGGCGACACATAGGTGGATAAGTTAATCTCGACATCACTTGATACCACACTTCCTCCTGCGAGTGCCCTTGAGGATCACTCCGCACCTCATGAGGAGTGTGTGTCCCCTACACTTGAGTTGGACCATCTTCCCCCAACCTTTATCCCACCCAACCCACCCATAATTTCATACTCCCCACCACCTAGTTTGGACCTAGTCATTATACCACAACAATTCACATATGTTTCTCCCGGTCCTTACTTGCAACCACCATCACCCATCTATAAGAGTATTTGTGGTGCTACTCTCCACTTCCGTGACACCGAGCTTGTTCCTCCATGCACACCACTTCATTGTTGTGTTGATTTTTCTTCTCGTCCGCTCCCTGGTGTGTCACGGAGTGACCATTTTCATCGCACATTAATAAAACGATCGTGTCATTTCTATGCGGCCCACCCCATCACTATTTCAACACCCTTTCGCCTCCCAACCAACTTGAGCACCATGCTTACATGGCCCTTATTTCCCTCACCTTTTGGCTCAATAAGGCCCGTGACTGGTGCCTATTCACCCTCACCCTTACCCTAATACCCACTCGCCCATGGTCCACCAATGCTTTGCATCGTGTGATGCACTTTTCCATACAAGTGCATTAACCATTCTTAGCCCTGATCTAATAAGACTGACGCTTCAATCTTGTTTGGAGGTGATTATCATCACCCATTTTTCTGTCGCCCTACACTTTCCTAGATCTTATCTTTAGGCTGAGATCTCTTCGGTTTGGTTGAAGACATTAAACTTAGCACTACCGGGAGACAGCTCGTTGTTTCTTGTACTAGTCTCATCCTATTTGGGGGTGGTGTTTCACATCACCATATGCTTTATATGTTTATAGACTTGTACAAATTTTGTTATCTTATCATTTGTAGTTGCGGTGTCAAAAGTGTTATTTCAAGGCAAATTGCATCAAGAATGGAGCTAATAACATGTCCCGTAACCTTACCCGAGTCTAAACCAGTTCCTAAACCTACCTCGAAGCCCGTGTGTGTTTAGTTTATGGCTTTTTAATTTTTTAGATTTTTTGTTTGAGTCGTTTTATTTTTAGAATTTATTTTAGATTTATTTTGAATTTTCTAGGATTTATTTTTTATTTTTATATTTCTTTTTATTTAGCATATTTTTATTAGTTTTTAGTGTTATTTTATTATGATTAGTTTTAGTAGTTTATTTTTAGTTTTACTAGATTTTATATTTTTAGGACTTTAGGTTTTATTTTTATTGGATTTGTTGTTTTTATTTTTATTAATTGAGTTTTATTTTATAGAAATTTAATTTTAATAGATTTAATTTTATTTGATTATAGATTTTATACTTTTAGGATTTTTAGGAATTAATTGTAGTTTTTAGTGTTGTTTTATTTTGATCTTTAGTTTTATTTTTAATATAAGTTTTAGGAATTTATTTTTCTACATTGATTAGTTTATTTGTTTTAGGACTTTAGTTTTAATTTTATTAAGTTTTAATTTTTATTTTGTTAGGATTTATTTCTTTTAATTTTATTAGTGTAGTTAGATAGTTTTTTTGGGGTACAAACACACACACACAACCATACACCTCTCCACACTCAAATACACCCAACTAATTTTCACACATTCCCATACACCCTCATCACCCAATAATTCCTCACCCATCATCTTCTTCCCCATCTCCTTCTCTTTCTCTCTCCAAACTCCATAACCCATCACCATTAACACACACATTCCCCCCTTCTCTCTCTCTCTCTCTCAACCACCACCACCTAAACCCACAAGACCTGTCAATAACCTCCATAGCTCCGGCGACCTCCTACTCTAGCCGGAGTAGCCCCCATCGTCGGTGACCAACCCTTGCCAACCCTTGCTCCATACCCCGAGACCACCTTTCAACTCTGCTCAGACCTATTCCTCTACACTTTAACCCCATATCAGTTTGATCTCCTTAATTCGTCCTGCTCCTAGCCCCATTCCGGACACCTATCTCTCGCCACACTAGCGTCACCCAACCCCGGAGCCCAAATCGAGTTACACCCAAATCGCTGCCAACTCAACCCGAATCTGGGCAGACCTAGCTAACCTCCACGAACTCGATCCAGACTCCAATCCACTCCACCTCGTACCCAACCGACCTCCATGAACCTGACAACCCGTCGGCGGCCAAACCCGAACCACCAACTCCTCAGACCCACTACCCAACATGCTTAGCCCTTAACCCAATACCCTGTCAAAACCAAATTGTGCCCCTGCCTGCTTTTATCCAATACTCATTAACCCTAAAATCCAACTGCAACAATTAACCATTTCCCAAGTCAAACATCACAACAAACAGAATTAAAAAAAAAAACTGCATGTGTTTTCATCCCTTATCCCACTTTATTTCCCATTTCATGCCAAATCTTCTATTTTCAAAACCCATGCTTCTGCCATTTTCCCAAAATAAAAATCACATGTTCTGAACATTTTGACCCCTATTTTCCCACAATTATTCTCACCCCTAGACCCACTTGCATCTTATAAAGAAGACCTTCTCATTTTCAACAGGGATGACTTCGAACAACAGTAGAGAGAGTAGAGTTTAGTTTTAGTTTAGGAGCTCCATTTTTTTGGAGCTCATTTTTGGTTTAGTAGTGTACAAAAATTTTATTTTTCTTCTTTTCTAATTTTTCTTATAGTGACTTGAGTGTGAGGAAGAAAATATTGAGACACAAATTATGAATTGAGTGATATTTTTGTTTGTTGTAAAACTCGAATTTGTGGATTATTACTATTCATTTCAAGTTTGGGAAGTTAATATCAAACTAAAGGAGACTTGGTTTATTTATTTTCTTTATCACTCTATTTTATTTATTATGCCTTTTATTGTGTCATTATTACATTTTATATGTGATATTATCCAAATGAGAGGCTAAATACCCCCATTCAAGGGGTGAGATGGAACCCTTAACTTAATTATTTTTATTTTCAGTTTGTTTAATTATTATGCCCCTTTCAATATTAATATTAAAATTTTACAATTTATATTTACGCCTCGAAAGAGGGCGAATTATTTTCGAGAGAAAATTGCAAATTCGGATTATAATGTTTATTCACTAATTGAACTAGAGATAGAAATTTTTTGAATGATATTGTAGTTTGAATTTCTCAACTCTAAAACTTATTTTTTTATGATTTAAATTCTTTTAGTAAATTTTCCCTAGCGGGTGATTTATTAGAAAATGTTTAAATCTAATTTTTATGAGTATGTGAAATTTAAATATTGGTCTTCTAAAAAGGCTATATGTAAATTTACATTTCCAACGCGAGTTGATTTATGAATTTATATATGTTTTAGGGTATTTCAAATAGACAAACTAATTAATGAAAATAAAATAGGTTAAGTGGTGAAGTTTAATCCCTTGAATTATCTCATAATTGTCCTCTCTTCATATTTAGCTCACTTTATCATTTTCTTTATTTATTAGTGTAATTTTAATTTTTAGTTCATAATTAGTAGTATAAATATCCCTTCATAATTGTTTTAAAAATCATACTTGTCTTCATCTTGCTCTTGTCCACATTAGAGAGCGCGGATTGACCCCTTACTTGCCAATATAAAATTTTAGTATGTTTCTAGATACCAAAAAGGATTTTTGATTGACCATCTTTACCCCCACAATGACATATACGCAAAAGACATGTTATCAATTACTATTGGATCAATTTAATTATTATTATCTTATGGAATGAAATTTTTACATGTCTCATATCCGTCACATGCTAAGAATGATATTTAATTTTGTAACGACCAGTGTAGTCTTGTGTCGGTTGATGACTGAATGCACGGGATTTTTACTACACCCTGAAGTTTCAAAGTTCTCATTCTACCGCCATTTTGCATTTCACTTCAACTATTCTAGGCATCAGAAGCTATTTTTATCTATCATTAGGTGTAAGTCTCTACCCTTATCCTTTTTTCCTCTTTTATTTGTCTTCAAACTTCCATTTGCTCTTATTTTACTTATATCATCTTGCATGCTTTCTTTCCTGAACTAAGAAGATAGTTTATACTATTAATGAGAAAATCTTAATAGATTTTAGGGAGAAATTCTTAATCTCTGATTAGGTGGAAATAAAATGCATTGATGAACCACACGATTACTATAATGTTCCTCGGGGCCATTCAAACACACACAATCAGTGGCATAGGGTGTTATCACATTTCCTACAAATTAATTATTTCTCGACTTTTACAAATTCTTTCGGAGATGTTACTGCCCAATGCACCCTAAATACACGGAGGATTATGAATGACGTTCACAAACTTAACGAGTTGTTTGGAACTCAAATTTGGATTTTCAAAATAAGGTATTATTATTCGTGGGTTAAAATGAACAACAAAACTTTTTTATTTAAAGAAAAAAAAAGCTCATAGAGTAATGGTTGTATATTTTTCTGACTCTTATAAGGGTTATTGGAGTCACAATTTTATTTTTAGAAAATTTAAACATCCACCTATCTAGAGGGTAGTGTGACCTATAAAGGTTTTAGATGCCCATGTTGGGGGCATAAGATAGGTTTATTAATATCCTGATTCTTCTTTGTTATTTTTGAGTAGATATTATATGAGTTGCTTGCTAATATCTTCTTCTCTCCTTTGTTTTGTGCAACATATTCTAAGAAAAAGAACCTCCCGCTTCTCACGTCAATTGGTCCGAACTTAAAAAAGTTTGGAGTATGAGGAGGACATTACTTCCTGGTGCTGAGCATCTGATATCCACTTCGTTGTTTCTTGAGTATGCCAACACCACATGTTACTTCATAGTTAAACCTGTGGATACCACCCATGAGGTTTTGGTCCTTTTGAGCGGTGAAGAGTGTTCAAGCGTGTCCACCATGGGCTAATTTCACCCTATAGACATTAACGATGTCCTAAAAGTAATTCCACACACTTTAAGGGCGGAAATATACCCAAAGAAGAGATACCTTACTTTAGTGAATGAGTTTGACCTCTGTATTTCTCTGATGTCTAAGACCTCCAAAAGGAAGCAGGTCAAAAAACCATCTAATTTGGTTACCCTACTGGACTTTCTCGACAAGGAGACTCAAAATAAGAGCATGAGTGAGTTTGAACTTTCCACTATTTCCATTATTCCCACCAAGAAGGTGGATGCCACAAAGAAGGTGGCTGCCCCTAATACGGGAAAGGGTGACCAAATTATATAGATGGCTAAGAATCCTTCTTTTGCATCTACACTACTCAAGGGTGTTGTTTAGGAGCTATATAAGGAGAAGGACGGTAGGTTGAATACCGAGTAACTTATTTCTCATGTTGCACACATTTTATCTTCGGTAAGCTTCTGAACTTATGATTAGATTATCTACTTGGATAGCATAATCCATCCGCATCCAAGGATGGCATTGTAAGTAGAATCAATGTCCATAACCATGAACTCAATCATCTTTGAGATATTTCCAGTTTGGATTGGCAGAATCACCTTCCCTAGTGGCGTGGTCATCTTTCCTACAATGCTAAACAAAGAAATGGTCACCTTTTTTAAGTATCAAATCTTAAGATTGAGCTGGTTGAATAGTTATTGGTACGTAACCTCCAAAGAAGCTTCCCTAGTAAACTAGTAGCTTATCAATGCCTTAATTAGAAATTCTGAGGGTGATTACTAGTGTATCATAATGCGGAGTTCTAACTGTGACCAGGTTATCCTATGTGAAAAATATATGTTTGTCGTAGTTGATGTCTTTTGGGTATCAGAGTTTTCCTACTGGAGTCTTAGTAGGGTTGATTTATAAAGCCTCCATCATATGAAGACTTTCTTTAATTCCATTCGAATAGTGTTGCCTTGAATCTGTTTTGCACTCGAGGCACTATGAATGACTGTAAAATTGTGTCCTATCTCATTATTAAGGACATTATCAAACTTCTAATCACCTTGTATGGAGGGTATTGTAATCCTTGCTGGGCCAATTCTTCCAAGTGATATTTGAGAGCCTTACAGTTCTTAGTAGTGGGCCTATACTCATTATAATAGGTGCATCTCAGGGTTACATTCCTTTCGGATGGATCTCTAGCCACCTTCCTCGTCCACTTGAGGAATTGGTGAATTTTAATCCTTCTTATGACATTGTAAATGGGTTCCTTAAAAACATTATTGATCATCAGGTAAGATTTGATGCCAATTTCTTTGTCATTATTACTGGGTCCACCGTTCTCCTTTGTGCTCCCCTTTTCTGGGACATTTTCCTTATCACCGTTCTTGGCTATTTTGGAAGACCATTGTAATTTTGAGATTCAGTGACCACATCTTCCACCTTTGTGTATTTATCTATTCCCAACATAAGATCATCAGTGGTGTTGGCCTCTTTCATGGTGAGAGACTGGTGCAATATAGAGATTCTAGGTAATCTGATCTTGAACGAGCCCTCAACGATCTGTTTAGAGAAATCATTTACTTTGTTGTAAGTTTCCCAGTATCGCCTCGCATTTTTATGCGAGGTTTCCTAGGTCTTTTTCCTTATAGCGAGGATATAATCCATCATTTTGGGGCGAACATTTCTTATAATGAATCGAGCAGTAAATTCCCTTAAGGACAATTTTCCAATATATTTAATTTTTTTGTATTGTTTCCATATTCCATTTGGACAAAACCATTTTAGTCATATGTTAGTATTTGAGTTTGTTTATTTTTCTATCCTTTGATGAATGGTTGAAGACCGTAGCAAAAACTTCCTCAAGGTGCCATGTTTCGTGCTAATTTTTTGTCTTCAACATCTATGGGATCTCAAGAGGTATGAATGAGAATTTAGATTGATCCCGGGATATTCATTTGTGTGTTATTTTAAAATTGTTTGAGGCCATTTTTTATATGAGGAATTTTTAAAGAAATTATTTTTGGATTAATTCATTCGAATGAGAATTTCAATATGTTTAAACGAGTTTACTATATTCATTTGAATGAGTTTCAAGGTGGGTTCAAATGAGAATACTATTTTCGTTCGAACGAGATTTGAATGAGTTGGTTCTGTTTCATAGGAAGATTTTATTTGAATGTCGTTTGATCCTTGTTGAAATGATTTTGCCTATTTTATTCGAACGAGATTTATTTTATTCAAACGAGATTGCACAACTCGTTCGAATGATCCAAGCATTTTCATTTGAACGAGTTGCCTAAATTTTTATGTTGCCTCGTTTTTATGCTTTCTATAAATAGGATTATTGGTAATTGTTATTATTAAGAGGTCTTTGTGAAAACGATTTCCAAGAACATATCTTGTGCCTCCAAACCTTAATTTACACGCAAACCATTTGAGATCCAAATTTCATTCTAATATGCTTTCTTGAGATCTCATGTTTGAGCACTAATGTTTATTTCCTCTCCATCTTTATTGGGTACGTTTCATATGGTGGATTTCGTATGTGTTATGATTTGACACAGTGGACTCTGTATTGCGGTGACAGTTCACAAATTAGGATCATTCGATACTGAGACATGTGAGGAACGTGCGTTGTGGAAGTTTGTTGCTGAATTCCTTAATGTCACTATGAAGAAGGTCGAAGTAACGAAGATACCATCATGGATTGAAGAGGTCTATTCGATTGTGTAAGTCATCTATCGTCCTTGTGTAATTCCTATATCATAGTGAATTTTTCATGTCTGGGACGTTCGAGGTTTCCCCGTTGCGATTTTCCTCGTACATCAGCGTGTTGTGCAATTACTTTATTTTATTCTTTCTATACTCACATAGATTCATGGCTTAAGGAAATATAAAATTTGGTACACTGTTTACACAACATTCAGTTTATTTTGTGCATAGTTGATTTGGGTAAATCATTTTAAAATTCTAAAATTAAAAATTAGTGTGGGTTTTGCAATCCATATAACCCTTCACATATAGTAATATATTTAAATTGGTATCCGAGTAATTATTTATCAATAATTTAGGCACGAATTTGGGAGATTTATATATGGAGGGTTAGTCATTTTCTAGGCTATCTTTAATTGAGGGTTAGAATTATGCATACTGGAAAACGCGTATGAATTCAACACTTAATTCCCTAGACGATGGTTACCTATACTAGGGGGTAGACTCCACCCAAAACTCTAGTATGTGCTCTTTATGTCCCTAAATCGGTTGAGAGTTAGAGTGAGGATGAACATAAGTTGTGTAACTACTATTCCCTTTGTCTGAATGTTCTGTTCTATACGGTTACACCGAAGGAGTTTTCCGTTATATTATGATACGTGAAAATTTTAAAGAGGCTTAGGATATACTTCAAGTCACCCATGATGGAAGTAGTGTGGTTAAAGTTTCCAAACTCCAGTACCTCACCAATAAGTTTGAAACTATCAGGATGGATGAAGTTGAAACTTTCGATGGTTTGTATTGGAGACTTTATGATATTTTAAACTCATATTTTGACTTAGGAGAGAGAATCCCCAAAACCAAAGTTTTGAAGAAAATATTAAGGTTGTTATCTGAAAGATTTAATCCCAAAGTCAATATTTTGAATTCATTGGGTACTATTGACTCGATGAGACACGAGGATCTTATGTGTGACTTCAAACCTATGAGATTGACATGTTTCCTCTCCATATAAACAAGAAAGATAAGGGTGTTATTTTTAAAGCACGGAAGAAGGATAAGTTTACTATATTCATTCGAATAAGAAAGGTAAGGGAGTTGTTTTGAATTCATTTGGGTGTTGTTTTAAAATTCTTTAAGGTAATTTTTCCTATAAGGAAGTTTCAAAGAAGAAATGTTTTTTGGTTTAAGTCATTCAAACAATAATTTCAACCTGTCCAAATGAGTTTACTATATTCATTCGAACGAGTTTTAAGGTTGGTACATTGAGATTTATCTTTTTTTAAATGAGCATTGGACGTGTTAATTTTGTTTCATAGGAAGATTTTATTCAAAGGTTAGTTGATTCTAGTTCAAACAAGTTTGGCTATCTCCTCGAATGAGATTTATTTTGCTCAAATCAGATTGCTAAACTAGTTCGAAAGATCCTAGCATTTTGATTTAAACGAGTTTCCTCAATTTTTTTATCGCCTCGCTTTTTGTGTCTTCTATAAATAGGTGTGATGAGAACTTTTTTTTATCAAACGGTCTTTACGAAAATATTTTTAAAGAACATATTTTGTGCCACTAAACTCTAGTTTACACCCAAATTTTTTAAAATCCAAGTTTTATTATAATGTACTTGTTTGTGATCTCATATTTTACTACCAAAGTTAATTTACTCTATATTTTTGACAAGTGCATTTTATAAGGTGGATTATGTGTGATACAGTGGATTCCGTATTGTGTTGATAGTTCACTTATCGGGATTGGTGGATACCGATATGTGTGAGTAGCACACGGTGTGTCATTTTGTGGGTGGATTACTATTTGTCACTATGAAGGAGGTCGAAGAAACAAAAATATAATAAAGTTTTGAAGGAGTTGATTCGATTGCGTAAGTCATTTTTCGTCCACATGTAATTCCTATATCATAGTGAACTTTGTGTGGCTGGGTCGTCCAAGATTTTTTTCGTTGTGTGTTTTTCTCCTACATCGGCGTGTTGTGTGATTGCCATATTTTACTCTTGCTATACCCACCTAGACGAATGGATTAGGTTAAGATAAATTTTTGTATATTGTTTAAAAAACATTCGATTTGATTGATGAATAATAAATTTGGATACACCGTTTAATTAAAAATTGGCGTATTTTTGGCAAATTATATAACCCTTCGCATATAGTAGCATTTTCAGTGCCTCTGCGGGTTGCTTGAAATTCTTGATCGATATATGTTGTAGCTTTTCTAACTACTTCTGTGGGATATCCCCTGGGCTCAAATAAAATATGCAACAAATAAGAGCCTAATTGTTGTTCTGTGAGGTCATTGCCTAACTTTACTGACGTACATGACAAATGGCCCTTCTAACTAGCTCTTTGATGGATCTCGCCCTATGATGAGCAGGGTGTTGGTCCATCTATTTATGATCGAGATCACGAAGATCATTCTTGAGATTCCCCCATCCTGATCTTCACATATTGGCATATACATGTGTATGACAGATCTTGGCCGAGACACGAACTCCATCCTCATTTGTGAGTTTTTCTCGTCTGAGGGGAAGGAGTTTAGGTGTGATGATTTTACCGGTCTCCATTGAGCTCTTACTCCATTCTTTTTAAACCTCATTATAATTGTATGTTCTTTTCCACTTGGAGGTGCGTGGTCTCCTTCTATAATTGGAGTCGCCCTTCATAATCATCGACAAATCGTGAGATCTTGGTAGACCTAGATATTTTATTTCTTTTCTCACATTGTCCCTTATGAGGATCATATCATGAATTAAGAGTGTTACGACACATGTCGGTATAGACCTCGGTCCTTATTCTAGGTGTTAGTGGATCATTATGATGATTGTCATTCAAAAGTGGAGGTAGGCAAAGAGTGTTAGATATATCTATGTATTGTCTTGATTGGCTTAAAGAAGGGAAAAATGTTCCCATAGATGGAGCCAATTATAGGTGGAAAAATCCTACAAAGAGTAATACCAAACAAATAGAGTCGAACAAGAAAAGTAAATCACATAAGACAAGATATACGTGGTTAAAAAATGTGCCTACATTCACGAGTTGTTTCTCTCT
Source organism: Sambucus nigra (assembly GCA_949130495.1). Lineage (NCBI taxonomy): Eukaryota > Viridiplantae > Streptophyta > Magnoliopsida > Dipsacales > Adoxaceae > Sambucus > Sambucus nigra. Next base: position 576,670,688 of record OX422211.1, on the reverse strand, counting down.
ACAATTATAAATCAATTCACAATAATAAGAATTACATACTCCTTTTCTCAGGGGTGGGGGTTGTATTTATATGAAACAAAAGGTGAATGGGCCATGTAGGACTTAGTTATAGCTTAATCGAACTATTCTTACCTTCGAGATTCTCGTTAATCAGACTCCCCTTTATTCTCATCTCAAGTCGTGATCATTTATCATGAGATGTCGGGCTAGTGTCACTCAACTCGAGTAACTTAAATTATACGGATAATGCCTTAACAAATTCAATTATTAAATGATATTGAATTTTTATTAATTGTTGTGTGAAATGTATAGGAATAATATTAATGTTATAGAACTAATAAACTAATGTTAGAGCATTAAAAAAGGGCTTTAACCCATTTAGTCCCTTAAACATTTATTAATACATGATTAATCCACCTCTTTCATACATCCCATGTTTGGTCCTTCTTCAACATTTTCGTGCCTTTTTTTATTTCTTATCAAATTCCAAATTACGTTTCTTCTTTTCCTTCAAAAAAATTGAAACGGTCAAAAGACATATGATCAAACGAGCAATAGTGAACAAGATATTTAAGCATCAAAGTTAGATGGGGCACAAGATGACTTCCATTAGGTATTTTTTATTACATTATTCACTTTAAATGGAATACTTGCTATTTACAAACCCTAACTTTGCCAAATCAAAAAAAAAATCAGAGTTGTAATGCTTTGATCTTTATCTTTAATCAAATATGTTGTTATATATGTCAATCGTAAGGAAATTTATTCGTTAGAATTTATATTATGCTTTTGAGAACGCATTTCATCATTTTTATTTAATTATTTCATATAAATTTTGATTATATGAAAATACTTATGTTAAGAAAATTTTTTGTACATCTATGAGATGATTAATTAGACTTTCTCATATTTGACTAATTTTGATTGATTTTGACATTCAACTCATGTGTATTCTGTTTTTTGAGTGTCTTATTACAAGTTACAACTATGTTAGGTCCATTATATTAATAGTACTATGAATTCAATATACTAATTGTTTGCATGTTTCTTGAATAAGTTCTGTATTATTTTTTTATCATTACTATGAAGATCACTAACTGTAGAGGGGAATCTCCAGAACCAACACCTCATGGGTGAGAGGGTCCACTATGAGTGGTCCCCTCTGCCAAACCCGGTGAATAATGGTAACCTGTTGCAAGGGGGTAAACTTTGAGTGACCCCTTAGCCAAGACCAGTGCAAATAAAAATTTTAGGGGGCGAGGGGTTCCACCATAGATATACCCTCAGCCAAGGATGAGAACATTAATAGTTTTGTGGCAAGAGAGTCCACCACGAGTGGCCCCTCGACCAATAATAAAGCAAACAATAATAGTTGGTGGCGAGGGATCCCACCATGAGTGGTCCCTTAGTCGAAACTTCCAAACAAATGATAACTCTGCCAAAGAAATAATACAGAGATGAGGGGGTTCACATCCAGTGGCCCCTCTCACTTTGTATAAACTAACAATGAGGTAAAAGGTATCAGGGTGAGGGGACTCACCTTAAGTGGCCCCTCTGCCCAAAAGCAACACTATAATGAGGAGGTCCACCATGAGTGGTCCCTCATCCCAAGAGTTATTTACCTTTTACTAAATGATGATGCTGGAAACAGCACCACCCTTCAAGGTGTTTGTGAGCTCAATTCAGTGTTAACAATGGAAGTATAAAGGTATATGTATATATAGTAGAAGGAGGTAAGGAGAAGAGGATTCACATCGGAATATAAGTGGTTCAGCCAATCAGGCCTACGTCCACTGTGAAGGTGTGTGGTTGATATCACTATATGAGGGCTCTAATGGCCATGGGTACAAACTCTCAAGCTCTCTCTTTTCTGTATAATTTGACAGAGCTTCAGCTAGGGTTGTTAATTTCGGGTCCTTTGCAAGGTATAGGATGACCTCTATATATAGTACTTGGGGGGTGTAATGTACCCCCTACGCATGCAATGAGTATGTGTGTGTTGATATAGCCAATCTGATGGAGACATCTGTCCCTGTCACAGGTAGAGAGTGATGATGAAATATTCCCCCCATGTGAGGGGAATGATTTGTTATAACTGAATTGTGTCCACGTGTCCTTGTCCACACATATGCCAATAAGAGCTCGACCTCCATGCTTAGTCTTGACCTCTACCTAGAAGAGGCCGAGGCTGGTAAGGTTCAGTTGTCCATATAATCCGAGATGAGTCATTATGGTCCCGTCTTAAGTGAAGCCGAGGAAATTATTGAGGTCGGCCTGGGCCGAGGTTAAGCTGGACTGTGCATGGAACCTCGGTTGATTCATTGATGGGTTTGTCCTTGATAGAGATGTATCCTCGTAACCTCGACCTACCTCTGGTCGAGGTTGTCAGTCCCAGGAAAACTGAAGAGCTGATGCCCTTATGATACATGAAGCCTCCCCTTGATGAGGTTTGTAGTGGTGTTGGACAGGTCCGACCCTTCTATGGTCGAGGCTACTGGTCACATATCCAAGGCTCTTCCAACGTCGGACATGTCCTCGACCGAGGTTGATGTCTCTGATCCGAGGTGACACTTGGGGCATATCAATCACCCCCCATCCCTTAGTTACATGTGAGAACAGGTGACTATGGGATCACTACACTTCTGAGGTTTTTCTTCTATGTGCTAATGTTCATTTGACACTTATACATTGCTGAAGTGTGGCGTGCCTGACAAGCATGTGTTGTCAGTCGTCCTTTGGGGATCCCAAGGCAATGATGGGCCTTGGGAAACATGCCTCCATATTTAAGGGCTCAAACCCTATTTTCCCTCCTTCCTCATTTCTCTTTCCTAGTACGATTTGTTTCAGCAGAATTTTCTCTATCTAGAAAAGCTTTGGTTTGAAGCCTTTGGTGGTGATTCCTCGTGTCTTCTTCCTTCTTCTTTACCATTTCATCCTCAGCTATCCTCTTCCATTCCTTTTCCTTCATTTTTCCCTGTTTTTCCTTTCCTTTTGCATTTTCCAGTGGGTTTTTGAGGATTTTTGGTGAGTCCCCATATTTTCAGGCGAACTGTTCTTGCTCTAGGTTTAACAGTTTGATCTTTAAATTGCATTATTCCATTATCCAGTCTTGTTTGTAGTTTAGGAGAGTTGCAAGTGTAGGGCCGGCCTCTGATGCTCAGACCCCTTTACCAACTTCTAGAGGAGTTCCCTTCTCTCAGGGAGAAGACTTTAGAGAAAATTAGGCAAATAGAAAGAGCGCAGGAGGAAGCTCATAGGTCAGAGGAATTCCCCCTCATACCTATCTTTCCACCACCCCTGAAGGTAGTATACACTGAACTAGCAGAACCCACTAACCAAGCCAAAGTCCCTACTGAACCATCACCGATGTCTGAGTCTGAGTCCTCCACATTAGACCCCATGTCCGTGGATTCTTTCCAAGAGGCCATGGACTTTACAAATCAACAAGATCGGGCCCCTGATCAAGCATAGGTTTCCAGTCGGGCCTCGTCTCACAATCATTCAAGCACATCTTCCTCTTCCTCAGAGGTCGATATTGTTGAACCAAACGTGACTATTCCACCAATATTTGATGCCATTCCCTTATCGATCGTCACAGGGGTTGAGTTCGCTCAGAGGTTCCCAAGTAATCCTCCAACGTCTGCTCCAGCCGACGTTGAGATGGATGATGACGATGACGATGATGCTGAGAGTGACGTCGATGTCTCTGAGGCGGCCTAGATTGAGAGTTCAGTTACTGAGGTATACCTTCTTTACTTCAGATACTTGTACTCCATCAGCCCCTCCATAAAGCCTAGGAGACCTCTGAGGGAAGAGAGGGCATATCATGGCCGAGATGGTGAGATCTGCTTGTACGAGAAGATGTTCAAGTTAGGGTTTCGTCTGCCAATCCACCCTATCATTAGGTCTATTTTAGCCTACATCAACTTGGCCCCTTCCTAGTTGTCACCCAATGCTTGGAGGGTAATAGTTGGGGCCATCGTCTTATGGAGGATTGTTCACCATTCAGACCTTCTAGTCCAGGTCTTCATAAGTTGTTATGTTCCTTCTTCTGCTAAAAACCATTCGAGCTACTATCATTTTGTAGCTCGGAAGCCTGAGAAGAAGATGCCCTAGATAACTCAGACTTCCAACCATAACTGGAAGCCTCGCTATTTCTTCACTTCAGGGCCATGGGAATTTGGCCCATGTGCCCCCTCCTCCTTACTAGATCAGCGAATGCCCATAAGGTGTGGCAAGGTTACAATGTCTGCCAAGGACAACCCTGGTCTAAGCCTGCAAAATCTTCAGAAGGTCAAAGACCTTCAGGATCATGGGATGCATGGTCTGCTCGTTAAGTTTGAACACCTTATGACCCCCCACTACCTCCCTGAGACTGGTTTGGGGGTAGTCCTCTTACAGATCTTGGTAAGTGTTTTTATTCAAGTTATACCTCTGAGTTTATGCATGTCTGACTCACTAACTCAGACCTTTCAATTTTGCAGAACGTTCGAAGGATATCTCAAATGAGCTTTGGGCAATGGCGGCACCGAGTTTGACAAAGCTTTCCAAGAAGGCTGGTTTGAACGCCTCTCCTCCTCCTCCCTCAACCTCGAAAGCTCTGGCCACAATGAAGAGGAATGATACTGACCCTTCCCCTGAAGATCAGAGGCAAAAAAAGAAAGGTGGGGACTATGCCATCCCCATATCTTCTGCTGATGCCTTGGCTTCTCGCATACTAAAAATCAACGATAGCATAATAGGTCATAGTCTGCAGGCACTTGATTCCATCGGGTCTGCCATGACTGAGGCTGACAAACGTTTCTGCCGGTCAATGGATACACCTCTTCTAGTTGAATTTGGTCTCCATAGGTCCATTCAGGTATGACTTTATATTTCTTTATGGTTTCCAACTGTAACCTATGATTTGACTTTCAACTCATATACATGATCACATAATTTGTAGGGCCTGGCCGCTATGCATCATCTCTCCAACTGAACTCTGAGGAGTTACCCCTCATCCAGAAGGGCCAAGAGGCTGAGAAGGTGCAAAGCACTCTGAATGCCGAAATAGACCGCCTCAAGTCTGAGTTTAACGAGTCTGAGAAGAAGGTGAAGGGGCTGGAGAAAGAGATCTCCAAACTTAAAAAGGACCATGATGTGGCTTTGAAGGTCAAGGACGATGTTCTCCAGGAAAAGGTCGACTCTGCGGTGAAGGCAGCCCTTGAAAATGCCTCTGAGGAGATTTTGGCAGAATATAAACTCTCGGATGAGTTCATGAGCTTTGGCTTCAAATACCTTGAAAGAGGTATCAAGGCTACTATCAAATGGCTGGATGTTAAGGATAAGGAGGCAGGGAGTCTGAAGGCCTCTAACTTCGTAGGTCTGGGTTTTGCTGACCCTTAGTTTACCCAGCACTTCAGGAGGTTGAAGAGGAGGTCGCTGCCCCTGCAAATACTGTGCCCCTGGACAATACAGAGATAGGCAGAGCTAATCATGGAGATGACGAGGTCGAGATGACGAACATTGTCTAAGAAAATCAGGCTGAGGATGCTAGCACTCTTCCTTCTAATCCTTAGGATTAATTGTGAAGCTTTATTTTGTAACCCCTGACTGAATGTAGCCTCTGAGGAATATATAAAATTTGTATCTTTTGAATTTTTACAATTGGAATGACATCCTCTGAGGAGGGTTTTTACTTCATTTGCTTTGTTAAATGCTTGTCATGCGATGTTTTAGCTCTGAAGTCTTTGCAATGATGTCTGCTTGAACTAAATTAGTAGCCTTATATCAGACCTTGTCACCACTTAATGATGTTGTAAGGGTCTGAGATCATCACCTAAGATGTTATCCTCATAATTAATCTCACCAAATTAGTGATGTTAAGGGTCTGAGATCATCCAATTATGGTGTCTGACTTCAGACCTTGTCACCACTTAATGATGTTGTAAGGGTCTGAGGTCATCGCCTAAGATGTTACCCTCATAATTAATCTCACCAAATTAATGATGTTAAGGGTCTGAGGTCATCCAAGTATGGTGTCTGACCTCAGACCTTGTCACCATATGATGATGTTATAAGGTCTGAGGTCATCACCTAAGATGTTATCTTCATAATTACTCTCACCAAATTAATGATGTTAAGGGTCTGAGGTCATCCAAGTATGGTGTCTGACTTCAGACCTTGTCACCACATGATGATGTTATAAGGTCTGAGGTCATCACCTAAGATGTTATCCTCATAATTAATTTCACCAAATTAATGATGTTAAGGGTCTGAGGTCATCCAAGTATGGTGTCTGACCTCAGACCTTGTCACCATATGATGATGTTATAAGGTCTGAGGTCATCACCTAAGATGTTATCCTCATAATTAATCTCACTAAATTAATGATGTTAAGGGTCTGAGGTCATCCAAGTATGGTGTTTAACCTCAGACCTTGTCACCATATGATGATGTTATAAGGTCTGAGGTCATCACCTAAGATGTTATCCTCATAATTAATTTCACCAAATTCATGATGTTAATGGCCTGAGGTCATCCAAGTATGGTGTCTGACCTCAGACCTTGTCACTATATGATGATGTTATAAGGTTTGAGGTCATCACCTAAGATGTTATCCTCATACTTTCTATCATTAGACCATAATGTCGCAAGAATCGACATGGGAACTAATCTTTTATTGATAAACTCTTCATAAGATGGTACATTTAACTTTTTGTAACATCATATGTAATACTTCTTTAGGTGATCAGCATTCCATGGGTTAGCAAAAGGTTCCCCTTCTAGGTTTTCTAGCCTGTAGGTCCTGGGTGAAACCTCTTATGTCACCTTGTAGGGGCCATGCCATTTGGGTGGAGTTTATTTATTTTTTGTAAGGTCTTCTTCAGTACCAAGTCTCCCACGGTGATGGGCCTTGACTTCACCCTTTGATTGTAGAATTTTAATGCTCTCTGCTGGTAAGTTTCTTGTCTTATTTTTGTGTCTTCTCTTCTCTCTTTAATCAGATCTAGGTCTAGTATCCTCTATTCCAAATTTTTATCAGGGTCATAGGTCTGAACCCTATGAGTAGGGAGTCCCACCTCTGTTGGTATGACAGCCTCTGAGCCATGTGCGAGCATGAATGGGGTTTCTCCTGTTGGTGTCCTTGTCGTGGTTCTGTAGATGAGAGTGTTTAGGAGGCCATGTCTGCATATGATGTTCCTCCAAATAAATTAGAAGGTCTTCTGTCCTGTGATCGTTATCATTGGCTCTGCCTCCACCCACTTTGAGAAGTAGCCAATGGCTACTATCAGGAATCGATAACTATTGGCAACTCTTAGTAGGGGTCCTACCAAGTCAATTCCCCATACTGCGAATGGCCATGGAGAGGTGATTGATATCATAGGTTGATGAGGTTGATAATGAATAGTGGAAAATCTCTGACATTTATCGCACCTCTTTACATAAGTTGTATCATCCTTGGCCAAGGTTGGCCACCAGTATCCTTGGGTAATGATTCTCTTAGCTAAAGGTCTTCCTCCTATGTGACTGGAGCAAGAACCCTCATGGACTTCCTGTAGGACCCGAGGAACTTCGGTGGGATTCACACATCTGAGGAGAGGCAACAGGAATCCCTTCTTGTACAGGACGTCTCCTACTATGGAAAACTTGGCAGCCCTATATCTCAATTTCCTCCTCTCTAGCTTGGATTCGAGTATCTCTCCCTCTTTGATATATCTGATGAGGGGGTCCATCCATGAGTCTCTTAGGTTCAAATTGAGACAAGGGTTGCATACCTCTTCCTCCTCAATGGTCGCTTTTCCTAAGACCTCGACCAAAACTGTCCTTCTGACGTCTATCTTCATCGCCGAGGCCAACCTTGTCAATGCATCTGCGTGGCTGTTACTTTGTCGAGGTATTCTTTTTAGCTTTGTCTCTTCGAAATATTCTAAAATTTCTCTACCCTCTTAAGATACTTAGCCATTCTTTCATCTTTAGCTTCATAGACTCCCAATACTTGATAGACAACTAACCATGAGTCGCTATGAAGTAGGAGTCTCCTTACACCCAAAGACTTTGCTAATGAGAGACATGTTATCATGGCTTCATATTCCGACTCATTGTTAGATGCCTTGAAGTTGAACCTCAAAGCGTATTCAATGTTGGAACCATCTGGAGTTGAAATTATCAACCATGTGCCGCTTCTACTGTCGCCGAAAGAACCATCAATGAAGAAGTTCCAAATGTCCATATCCGATGAGCAGGCCCCTTCTAACATGACTCCTTGTGTGAAGAGGTACTGATCCTCCTTGTTCTTCACTACTCTGCCCCTGATCTTTTTGGATAAGACCTCTTCCTAGCCTCGGAAGATGTTCGGTACCACCTCTTCCAGCTCTCGGAGGACACTACTTTTTGTCCCTTCAGCACTCTCTAGGTCACTCTCTGCCTCAGCATCTTCCCTTATGAACTCAGCAACAAAATCTACGAGGGCCTGACCTTTGAGGGTTGTCCTTGGTTGGTAGGTAAGGTCATACTCCCCCAACTCAATGGCCCAGGTCATCAATCTCCCGAACTTCTCAGGTTTATGTAGGACCTGTCTTAGTAGGGAGTCGGTGAGGACAACCATGGAATGAGCTTGGAAATAGGGCTTCATCTTCCTTGAAGCATGTATCAGGGCGTAGGCTAGTTTTTCCATACGAGGGTAGTTTTGTTCAGAACCTTGTAGGGCTTTACTGTTGAAATACACAAGCCTTTAGATTCCAACGTCTTCCCGTACTGTGGCTGCACTGATAGCCGACTCAGAGACTTCTAGGTACACATATAATTTCTCTCATACTATGGGCCGAGATACTAACAAAGGAGACCCAAGGTAAGACTTGAGCTGGTTAAAGGCTTCTTCACACTCTTCATCCCACTGGAAGGCCTTTCTGAGCACCTTAAAGAATGGAAGACACTTGTTCGTTGCTCTGGAAACAAATCTGTGTAGCACGACCACTCTCCCAGTGAGTCTTTAGACGTCTTTGATACTCCTCGGTGTCTTCATATCAAGTAAAGCCTTGATTTTCTCTAGGTTGGATTCAGATATTCTTTGATTGACGATAAATCCAAGAAACTTCCCAGCTCCTACCCCGAATACACACTTCGCTGGGTTGAGCTTTATCCTGTACAAGTCCATAGTATCAAAGGTCTTTTCAAGGTCTGCCACGTTAGTGCAGGCCTTTAAGCTCTTCGTCGGCATATCGTCTACATACACTTCCATGGTCTTGCCTATTTGGTCTTCGAACATCTTATTCACAAGATGTTGGTACGTCGCCCCTATATTTTTTAGATCGAAGGGCATCACCTTGTAGCAGTACGTCCCTTTGTCGGTAATGAAGGATGTCTTCTCTGAGTCTTCTGTATCCATAAATATCTGATTGTAGCTTGAATACGTATCCATGAAGCTCATGAGCTCATGCCCTTCAGTAGCATCTACCATCTAATCTATTCGAGGCAAGGGATAGCTGTATTTTTGGCAAGACCTATTCAGGTCAGTGAAATCAATGCACATTCTCCACTTCCCATTGGCCTTGGGCACGATGACTGCATTTCAAACCACTTTGGGTATATGACTTCTCTTATGAACTGAGCCTCTTCCAATTTTTTGACCTCTTCCCGAATGACGTCGTACTTCTCTCTGGAGTAAACTCTTCATCTTTGTTTGATAGGCTTGGCCTCTTTGGTCACGTTGAGCTTGTGACTCATAACTTCAGGATTGACACTGGGCATGTCTACGTGACTCCAAGCGAAGACACTCTATCTCTTCCTGAGGAAGTTTATCAGCTCTTCCTTTATTTCTATCTTTAGGGATTTTTCCACCTGGATGGTTTTTTCCGATTCGTCCTCATTGAGGATGATGGATTCTACCTCTTCCACGGCCTCTCCCTTCTTCAACTTTGTTTCATCTCTTGGGTCCAATGTATCAATGCTATAGGTGGTAGTTTCCCTCTTATGCACCTCTCTCTCTTCGACCGAGTTGAAGTAACATTCTCGTGCTATGGTCTGGTCACCTTGCACTTCCCCTACCGCATAGGGGGTCAGGAATTTTAGCATCTGGTGGACCATCGATGGCACAACTTCAAACTCCTTGAGGGCCACTCTTCCTATGATGAGGTTATAGGTCGAGAAGACGTTTTCATCCATTAGGAAAAAATTTATCTTCTGGGTAAACCTCTTAGGCCACTCGTCACCCATCCGTACGTCCATCTCATACATGCCTAATAGGTGGACCTTCTCGCTGCTGAAGCCCATCAAGGGATGATGATAGGGTACCAACCTAGCTCTGCTAAGACCTAGGCTCTTGAAGCAAGGACAAAACATTACGTCCGCTGAACTCCCCCCGTTCACGAGGATCCTATGCACCTCGCACCCATGCACTCTTGTTGTTATTACCAATGGGTCATCATGGGGAGCTAAGATACCTTTGAAGTCGAGTTGGGAGAACCCAACTATAAGGGTGTCCATGTCCACCTTCTTTCTCTTCTGCGTTGTATCGGAAGACATTAGATTTACAACCTCAAGTTTGGCCACCGACTTGGCCTCTGACACATGAGCTTTCCTGTCAGCCACTTCATAACCACCTCCCGTAAGCCCTCCTCATATGGTGTCAACACCAAAGGAGATCATGCCAACCCTCTTCACCAGGGTGTTGTCATCTTTCGGCGGAAGGTCCGGATCATCTTCATCATCATCTTTCGAGTCATTGCCTCTTCTAGCTGGAGCATCGTCACGGCATCTGCCATTTATTATTTCCTTAGCGTCATCTATTCCCCCCTTAGGAGCTTTGCAATCAACATACTTCCTCAGCTTTTCGGATTTTAACATCTTCTCAATCTCATCCTTCAAAGCGAAGCATCTGTCTATAATATGGCCATAGTCCTGGTGGAACTCACACCACAAGTTTTTGTTCCTCTTATGCGGAGGGGCCTTCAGTTTCTCTGGCCATCTTAGAGTCCTATCATTCTTAATCTCGTTGAGGATATGCTCACAGCGCACGGTTAGAGGGGTATAGTGAGCGAACTTGTCATAGGGTGACCTCTTCATTCCATCTTTCTTTCTTTGGGACTTTCCGTTACTACCGCAGTTCTCATCCTCATACTTGGTGGCCATTGCCTCTTCGGCATTCATGACTTTTACCGCGATTGCTAGTAGCTCTTCCATGGACCTGGGAGGGTCTTCCGCGAGTTTCCACAACAACTTCCCTTTCTGAAGACCTCCTATGAGCACAGTCATGGCTATATTCTCTTCGTAATCTTCAACCTCAAGTTTCTCTTTATTGAACCTGGTGATGTAGTCCCTTAGGCACTCGTCCTTGCCTTTCTTGACATATAGTAGATGAGTGGTCTTCTTTTGAGGTCTTACCCCAAAGCAGAAGTTGTGAATGAATCGTTCGTCCAAGCCCTTGAAGTTTTCAAATCAATTCTTCGGAAGAGAAGTAAACCAGCTGTGTGCTGCTCCTGTTAGAGTCCCAGAGAAGGCCCTACACTTCATCTCATCAGGTATTGAGTAGATGTTCGTTACTGACTGATACATCTCAATGCGATGTATAGGATTGGTGCTACCATCGTACTTGGGAGACACCACGGGTGGTTTGAACTTAGCAGGGATCGCGAAGCTCACTATCTTAGCCACAAATGGAGAGCCCTTTGAGAAACCTCTTTGTAATGGGTCTCGGCTCTTAATGAGGTCTCCTATCTTATCCTCAAGACGTTGGATAGATTCATTCCATGGTCTCCTACCATCGGACTGGCCAAGGTTGTCCCTAGCCACCTCCAAGGGATGGACTGAGGGTTCCCCTGCTGCAGCATGATGTCGGTTGTTGACCTCTTCCTGTCTTTGCCCCTTCCTTCACGATGTCGGCCTTGATCTGGCCGACCTTGTCTGTCTCCTCTTTGCGAGCCGACTTCTCTTTTCGACCTTAATAACCTCTATCTTAGGTCATTCACTAGGCCCAACCTCTTAAAGGTTGACCCTCTGCTCAATCGATCAAAAAAATGTCATACGGATGGTCCTCTTTGTTGGGCCTCTTTACCTCTTCAGCCGGCACAGCCTCGGCTTCGTTGAAGAGGACGTACCGTATTATTCGAAACCTCATACGGCTCCTAAAAATCCTTCGGGACCTCTTCCGCCTCTAGATCGTCATACCTGTCCTCCGGGCAAGGGTTTCCTTGCCTCACCAGGCGTAAGCGCCTAGGTTCAGTAACGTCCCTCCTCCGCTGGGGTGAAAATTGGTCCTTCATTTGTGCTTGGGGTGGTCCCCTGGTGTCAGGATGAGGCTGGACAACCGCCGGAGTGATCATCTCCAGTGAAACTCTAGGTGGCCACATCATAATTTGCCTGACCTGTGCAAACTTCTCCTGCATAGCTTGTTGCGTTGCAACCAAAGACCTCAAGGCTGCAGCTACCTCCTCCATTTCGAACTGAGGCAGTGCCTGGCTGGAACTAGGCCCTCCCCCACCAGGCGGCAGAAGAGGAGGTGGTAATTCTGGTGCCATGTGTTAACAATAAAGATCTTGAGTAGCAGGTGATCTTAATACCTTAAAGGACCTCTTTCAATGGTGAAGCAACTCCATGCAAGGGGTGGCGCCTGGTTCACCACCAGAGCCTCCAGTGAGGTTGATCTGAAGAAGAGGAAGAGACAGCTTCTCGTTTCCACAGACGGTGCCAAAATGATGATGCTGGAAACAAAACCACCCTTCAAGGTGTTTGTGAGCTCAATTCAGTGTTAACAATGGAAGTATAAAGGTATATGTATTTATAGTAGAAGGAGGTGAGGAGAAGAGGATTCACATTGTAATATAAGTGGTTCAGCCAATCAGGTCTACATCCACTGTGAAGGTGTGTGGTTAAGATCACTATATGAGGGCTCTAATGGCCATGGGTACAAACTCTCAAGCTCTGTCTTTTCTGTATAATTTGACAGAACTTCAGCTAGGGTTGTTGATTTCAGGTCCTTTGCAAGGTAGAGGATCATCTTTATATATAGTACTTGGGGGGTGTAATGTACCCCCTACGCATGCAATGAGCATGTGTGTGTTGATCTAGACAATCTGATGAAGACATATGTCACTGTCACAGGTAGAGAATGATGATGAAATATTCCCCCCACGTGAGGGGAATGATTTATTATAACTGAATTGTGTCCACGTGTCCTTGTCCACATATATGCCAATAAGAGCTCGGCCTCAATTCTTAGTCCTGACCTCGGCCTGGAAGAGGCCGAGACTGGTAAGGTTCAGTTGTCCATATAATCTGACATGATTCATTATGGTCCCGGCTTAAGTGAAGCTGAGGCAAGTATTGAGGTCGGCCCGGGCCGAGGTTAAGCTGGACTGTGCATGGAACCTCGGCTGATTCATTGATGGTTTTGTCCTTGATGGAGGTGTATCCTCGTAACCTCGGCCTACCCCTAGCCGAGGTTGTCATTCCCAGGTAAACTGAAGAGCTGCTGACCCTTATGATACATGCAGCCTCCCGTTGATGAGGTTTGTAGTGGTGTCGTCCAGGGCCGACCCTTCTATGGCCGAGGCTGTTGGTCACAGATCCAAGGCTCTTCCAACGTCGGTCATGTCCTCGACCGAGGTTGATGTCTCTGAGCTGAGATGACACTTGGGAAATATCACTAAACAAAGTACTAATGTTTATTTTCTCGCACAGATAGCCTAGTTGAGCAAAAAGGGCTAAGACATGCCAGTTGCGACCTCCGAGGAGTTTTGGCTTGGTGGCTGAGAGACAAGGTTTGTTGAGCAAGCTCAACCATTTAGCACTTTAAGATGAAGTTAAGACTAGTAAAGGGACTCTAGGAGTCACTCAAGATCTCACACACCCACACTTAGTTATAACTAGAGTAAGCATCCAAGAGACTGATCATAAGAAAAAGCAGTTTTATAAAATGATTTTAGAGAGGGCAACCCTAAAGGTCACTCTAAAGTTTAATTTGTACAATAAGTTACCATTTGAAATGATATTTATCAAATCACATATTTTTTCACCATTAGGAGACATGTTTTCTTTTCTGACTTTGGTTTGTACCCTAGTGTCCCCTGCCAAAGGGGACAGGCGGCTGCAAACATATAGGGACAAAAGGTACATTATAGACCTTGTCCCTCGGATTACCTTTCATTATTAGCCCAAAAAGTCCTTAATTAGCCCTAGTATTCACCTAGGAATAGGATAAGTCAAATCAGAAACTCGAGTTTAAATCATTACTTAGTCAAAAGCACACCAGACCTAGTATTCTCTCCACGCTCTCTCTCTCTAACTGCTAAGTGCTTGTCTCTTCACTCCCATCATTAAACCTATCATTATCAGGAGACCTCTCTCTTCAAGTTACTATTATTGTTTGTGAAGTTCATCTTCTTGTAGGAAGAGGTTCTAGAATTGACTCTATTTTTACCAGGAGAGGAAGGTTTTCTACCAGAAGATTCTCTTGAGACTTTGAGGACCTTAAAGACAGAGTCCATTGGAGTGGGTCCTACCTCACCCATTCTAGTTATTCTCAGACCCTAGTCACATTACCCTTCAATATTTGGTGACTCCGTCGGGAAGGTATCTTCATTACCATGGAAAAAGTGGCTCATAATGTTTCTAAGTAGCTAATTTTTGAAGATACTCCGGTCGATAATGGAGTTCAAAGTGACCAGACCACAAAATAAGAGGTGGTGGTGATAGGAGCTAGAGCACATGCTCCTCAATTAGGGCACACTAGCGCAGCAGCAGTAACTCCGTGACCAGGTATAAATTTGATGAGAATTTTTTTTGAGTTTCTAAAGAAAAACAATGTTTATCTGACAAGCTAGATCCAATTATGCACGACACTGGTGGTAGCCGTCGCCGGAAGAGCAGCCGCTACAATAGCATCTACCAAAGAAGTGGCTCCACCGCAAAAGGTAGTAGTGGAGCGAATATCCCTCCAAATATATTACTATAGAGGAAGTAAACAAGTTATTTTCCTCTTAGAGTAAACCCTCTCACTTATATCATAATTGATCCAGCCGATGCAAAAAAGATTGTCTTTCTCACATCATTGGGAAATTTTCACTCCACGGTAATGCCATTCAGGCTAAAGAATGCGAGCACCATGTACTAGCACACTATGATGGAAATATTACATGATCTATTTCATTAAATATTAGAGTTCTACATGGATGACTTGGTGATGAAATCAAATAAAGAAAGCAAGAATATCCAAGACTTGAGGCAGGTGTTTAAAGGGTACTGTAAGTATAAAATGAGAATGAACCCTTCAAAATGTTCTTTTGGAGTAACAGCTGGAAACTTCCTGGAGTGAATCGGCATGGGGTGCAAGTAGACGAGTAGAAAAAGATGTCCATCCTACCGATGCCACTTCCAAAGAGTCAGAGGCACCTTAAAAGCCTCTTAATGGAGGTTTCTTGTGTAAGAAGGTTTATACCAGTACTAGAAGAGGTGGCCCACCCATTCATTCCGTTGATGAAGGAAAAATATAAATAGGTTTAGGGGGATGCACAAAAGAAGGCAT
This sequence comes from Sambucus nigra, assembly GCA_949130495.1. Classification (NCBI taxonomy): domain Eukaryota; kingdom Viridiplantae; phylum Streptophyta; class Magnoliopsida; order Dipsacales; family Adoxaceae; genus Sambucus; species Sambucus nigra. The sequence continues at coordinate 576,655,189 of OX422211.1, read as the reverse complement.
TTGAGAAAATTAAATAGATATAAGCATCACCCTCAACTATGGTACGACTAGATGTGGGTAGACTACGACAGCTCTACCTAACTTCGACGGAGAGGTCCATGTGGGGATTATTTGTCAAATAAAGATAAGGAGTGGAGAGATTTTTTTACTACTTTTTATACGTGATCTTAAGTACTGAATCTAGATACACCAATGTATAGAGGTATTATCTAGCCTTGGTGTTTGTTTCTAATAATTTAAGTTATTACATGTTGTAATTGATAGTCCATATTATCACCAAGTGTGATCCTATCAAGTACCTGCTGACATGAATGGTCTTAGAAGGAAGAGCAGCGAGGTGGTTCTTGATATTATTAGAGTATTATTTGAAGTTCATAGCTGCAAAGTCTGTCAAGATCCATGCATTAGAAGATATATTTGCCCACTTCCCAAGCAAGAATTTGGAGTCTTCTAATGAGGAGCTTCCAAGGGAAAACTTCCAAGCTTGCCTCATGGAGGAAATGGAAAAATGGAAGATGGAATTTGACAAATCTTATGCCCAGGGTATTGGCGAAGCAGGTATTATTCGCTCCAATGGGACGGAGAAGATCACCCTCTCCTTCACACTTGATTTCAAATTTTCAAACATTAAGGCTGAGTATGAATCTCTCCTTTTGGGATTGATGGAAGCACTGATAAGAGGCATTAGAGTGTTGTGCATACAAGGGGACTCTAACCTAGTAGTAAAATAGGTTAATGGAGAGTTTTCCCTCAAGCATGCCAACTTATCATCATATAGGTCCATTATTCGGAGATTTCTGAGTCAGATCTTGAAGATCATTATTAAGAGGCATGCCCGCACGATGAACAGACACCCAGATGAACTAGCTATTATAGACCAAAAGTTGGAGATGGACCAGTTATAAGTAACCATAAATGAATGATGAAAAACATTTCCCAGTAAGGTCAAGTCTTTATTTCCAATTGAAGAATCGGATGATTGTAAGTGCCCAGTAGTGAAGCAGTTGGAAATCGGGGAATGAACAATAAAAATGTCAGAGTTGGAAAACTACCATTTAATCCAAGCGACTCTCTATTTTAAGATCCCCGGGGATTTTTTTCCAAATGTGTGGGAGAAGAAGTGGCCAAATAAAGGAAAAATAACAATGAATGAAAAGCATCGTGTGGATACAGATATCCCAGTTTATCATCGATTGCAATAGGGTCCCACCCTAAGAACGAAGATTTCTCATCTACAATAGGGATGATTGAAGTGTCAGACCCAATTTGATCAACTAGCTGAGGCCAATTTCTTAGAAGTGTTTAAAGATTGCAGAACACCCTACATAACATATTTGAGGGATGGAGAGTTGCCAACAGAAAGAGCAGATGAGATATACCGCAAGAAGAGAGTGTCCTGCTTCTACTTTGTAGAGGGGGGACTTTACATGAAAGGATATAATGAGAAGGTGCTAAAGTGTGTGGTTAAGGGAGACACAGAAAGGGTACTCAAAGAGGCACATGATCCCTCTCACATGAGAGGTGCCATGTTATATGCCCAACTGATGATGTTGGGGCACTATTGTCCCACAATAGAAGATAACTCTATCAGCTATGTAAAGAAGTGCAAGGCATGCCAAGTTCATGGAAATATGGTGCAGGACCCCTCAATAAGTCTACAAAGCCTAGCATCTACTTACCCCTTCCACACTTGGGCATTTGATCTGGTAGGAAAGATCATCACAGCCCCTCATAGAAAATCCTTCATCATTGTTGCCACAAAACTGTAGACCAAATGGGTAGAGGCAATACCTCTAAGGAGTGTGAATGGACAATTGGTGATACAATTATTAAGGGAATATATCATATGCAGGTTTATTATTCCTAAAGTGATCCTAAGAGATAATGGGAAGCAGTTTGTGTGTAAGGAGATGGGGCTCCTAATGGATAACTATTAAATTGTGCATAATAGTTCAACCATCTCATACCAAAGGTGAATTTCCAGGCAAAGGCTACAAAAAAGACATTGATTAATATTATGAAGAAGATGCTTAAGGACATTCTAGTATCTTGGGATAAAGGCTATCGATGGTGCTTTAGGCCTACAGAGCTTCAAAAAGGAAGCCGACAGGGTTTACTCCATTTTCCCTAGCCATAGGACTGAAGTTGTCCTACCGATGGAACTGGTAGTACCCTTACCTAGGATTTCTCTAATAAATGGCCTTATACCAAACCCTTAACACGTAAAGTTAGAGGCGTTAGATGAGCACAGAGACAAAGCCAAAAAAAAATTCAAAGGTTACACCTAACAGTTGTCCAGGTCTTACAAGAACTTGGTCAAGACTAGGGAATTTCAAGTATGGGACTTGGTCCAATGTGCATCCACTCACAATCTTCGAAGCATGTCAGCATCTAAGTTCATGCCTAACTAGGAAGGTCCCTTCGTGGTGAGAGGGGTGGGAAATTCGGGTTACTACCAGATATCAGAAGGTGACTTCCTTTAATCAGTTAATTGTAAGTGGCTGAAAAAATACTATGCCTAGTTCTTGTAAAAAAAATCATTTCTTTTGAAAGTTTGAATAGACAGCTCTAATGCAGAAACATTTTTTGTAAAGATAGTTATGAGCACAATTTTGTTAACAACAAATAGTATATAAGAAATGAATACCAGTTCTTTTTATCAGTACTTGATAATTTGTACATTATTTATTTACATGCTTTGTGAGGTGGCTACACAATATTAATATTTCTTCTTTCTCAAAAGAAAAAAATAGTAACATTTCCTACTAGACTAGAAGATGGTTCATGACAAAGGGAACTTTCCTTATTATACTTGGTGGTACATCCTTCCTATAGGCAAAGTATAGTGAGAAAAGTCCTTAGATACACAACAGTTTAATTATTTCCACAAACTGACAGGAGATTGTTCTCCAAGTAATAAAAAAAATTAAAGAAAGTATTTCCTATAGATATATAACCTGGAGAACAAGTTCTAACCTATGTTCTCAAGAACATAAATTCTACTTACTAGTGCATAGGAAAATGTGAAGAAGGGGGTCTACCCCCCACCCCCCACCCCCACAAATACACATACACAAAGATGGAGATTTAAAAAAAAATCACAGTTAAAAGATCTCAAGTTAATGTTTAAAAGAAGGGCCCCGCAAACTAGGGGCAGTTTACTCAAAAAAGGGAAAGAAATAGTTATTCTTTTTTACTTAGTTCCAGTTTTATGATTGTTCTATATGTATTTGGGAAGGAGAAGGGGGTCACCCTCCTCCAAGTAATTACTTAAAAATGTGTATACACCAAGTACCCCATAGTTAGAGGGGCATCTTTAAAAAGATAGCGTGCTTAGCTCATATGCAAGTACCCCATAGTTAAAAGGGAAGCCTTGAAATGATAACTTGCCCAAATCACAGGAATATACCTCCATAAACTATGGGACAGCACAATGTTAAAGTTTGCACATAAAATAGAGCAACTCACAATGAACAAAGGCCAAATTACATAGAGACATAGAGAAGAGAAATAAATAGAGACAAAATGGTCATTTTCATTAAATATACTAGTAGCTTTTTACATACACAAGAAGAAATGAAAGGTACACAAAAGAAAAGGAAAAGTATATGTCTCAAAAATTACATCAAGTAAATAAAATAAAAAAGAGGCTCTCCCATGAGTACATGTCAGTGAAAGAAGGGTCTACCTCCTGCATGAATTACTCCCCCAGGCTGTCCATCCTAGACTCATCATCAGCATCACCAGCCTCAAGTTCGGCCAACTTGGCCTCTAGTAGCTGAATCTAGCCTCGAATCCAAGCAGCCTCATCCTAGAACTGTTAAACTCTGGTCTGTCTAGAAGCGTGAAGGCTCATCATCTTCCTAAAAATATCACTCAGAAAGTGACGAACTGTAGAGTCGAGCCGGTCTAGATGAAAGTGGTAAAACCATTGGATTTCATAGAGAGAATGCAGGAATAATAAATTACTTCTGCTAGTCAAATCAACTGGAGTAATGGATAAAAAATCATGGTGGTGGTTAGCTAGGGCCTTCAGGTTGAAGACTATGAGGCTATCGATGTTGAGCACACAATGGGACGTGAAAGTCTCAAAATGATGCTATAGGATCATCTCTAGTACCTCGCGCTCACAGCACCTGAACCTTGTAGCAACTCCTCTCTTCATAAAGCGCTCATGAAAACCCCGACTTCCCCAACCTCAATTTTATCATAGCTCGTGTTTTGGGACTCAAGCTCAAAAAATGGTATAGAGGAATTCTTGCCGAAACCAGCATCACCGTTCAAATGAGTGGCCTCAAAACTCTGCTCCTCACCACCAGATGCCTCAGCAGGCCTACTCACCTGATCCAGAGAATAAAAAAACTGTAGAAATGATAAGTAAAAGAAGGAAAGACATATAGTTTCAAACAACTTAGTCAGAAGAGAATAAGTAGGAAAAAATTACTCCAAAGCATAAGGGGCTCAGTATATTGCCACAAAAGCGGGAAGGTCCTCCTAGAGGCACCACGCTAACCTGGCAAAGATAAAGTAAATACAATTTCAGTAGATGCTTTCTTCAATAACATATTAAAGCAAATCAGGTATGAAAGTTCAATACATGAGGAGTGCTCAGCGTAGCACTCCTAGCCAGTTCCACAAAAATAGGATCATCGGCATCACTAACCTAAAAATATGGAAATATGGGTGTGAGGGCCAGAAACATGCATAATAAAAGCAAGAATAAAATAGGTAATTAGAAAAGAGGAAGAGTTGTGACATTATAATACGTCCCTCATAGTTTTTGCCCTAAGTTGTCCCACAACTATAGGGTCAACAGCTACACTAACCTGAAAATATGGAAATAGGTAAGTGTGAGAGAGAACTTTCTTACAAAAAGAAAGTTAAAAAGAAATCAAATATTAATGAAATACCTAGGTAGTCTCTCCTGGGATGTTAATCAGACGTTCTGCAGACACAGGAACCGATGCTACATTAACTTGAAAATAAAGAAGCAGGAAAATGTTGGCCAACACATGCATAGAAAAAATCAAGTCAGAAAGAAGCAGAATAAAAGTGGGTAGATATAAAGAGGAGTACGAGAGAAACCACTACCTTGGAACTCACAACAAATCCAATTGATAAGGGGACTTCCGTTATGTTGGCTTGATGGTAAATGAGATTAAAAAATTATTAGCAAAAGAGTGGCACATAATAAGTTACTCTTATACAAGAACTATAGTACCTAGAGGATCACCTTCACAGCACCCATTATAGGACCCACGGACAAAGGGGTATCATCAACACCAATCTGAAAAAAAATACAAGTTTTAGCATAATCGCTTATATAGAGAAGGAAAACGTATAGAGTTTTCTTAAAGTGGAGATGAAGTAGATACTAAGATAGGTGCTATGATGGTGCCTCCACTAGAACCCATAGCAGAAGGATCCTTAATGACTGTAGAGACCATTAGGGAAGCATTTGGAGAAGCGACCAAAGATGTGGCAATATGGGCCCGCTAAAACATAACAAACAATGGCTAGTCATGAGAACGAAATTTCAATGATAAATAGAAATGAGTCAAGAAGGAAGGTTCAAAAAAGTATTTTAACTCCCCCGAGGGAAGAAGGATGAAAGGAAAATGCAGGAATGAATGACATAACAGTAGTGGCCTATTTGTCATGAGATTGTTAGAAACAAATTCAAGTTAAGGAAGGAATTGATGCTAATAAGGATGAATAGTACTCGAGAAGAGGAGATAGCCTTTGAAATGGGCTATCACCTGAAGAAATAGTAAAAATTAGCTGTATAGGCAAAGGATGAATCTATGACCTATTATCTATGGGAACATAAATTCCATAGATAGGTGTCCTCCTAAAGGGTGATAGTCCCCAAATTGAAGCTCTCGTAGGCAAAGTTATTCCCCCATTGGAAGAATGGATGAACAACCTACAAAAATAACGAAACAAATGCAATGGATACAATATAAGTTTAGTCATGCATGTGAATAAAAGCAAAAGAAAAAAACTCAAAGTAAAGGAATGCTTAAAATACCACTAGATATGAAGTGGTGGAGGGTCCAACTGCGAAGACACCCACCATGGAAGAAGTGGGGAGTGGAGTAGTACGGCCAAGAGAAATGGTCCTCTTAAAATATAAAAAAGCAACATGAATAGGATGAACTTAAGAAGTCACATATTAAAAAATAAAGTTTAGAAATATTGACTATTACCTGCACCATGTGAGAGGATAGAGAAGAGGCCCTCGTGCTAGTAGGGAACACAAAAGAAAGTTGTTGGGCCAACAGAAACTATCCATATTAGTAAAAATATTCTAAAAATAAAAAGAAGTGTTGATTATAAGTGACAACACAAACGAGATCTCTTCTTGGAAAGTTTGCTAAGCCTGGGCCAATTATCTTGCGCTTGTCATGGAATTGGCCAAGCAGTGTGATCCTCTTATGATTAATCGGGCTAATTCTTTATGTCACATGTTGTGCTCCCAGAATACCAGGATGTGCATATGTTTTCATATGACCCCAGGTTTAATCTCAAGGGGTTTTCAAGGGATTGAGTCATGTACGCATGCATTCTGACTCTATAGGGGTTAGTGGCAACATTTTTTCTCTTCCTTTCGAAGATCCCCTCTCGGTCAGAGTGGTAGGTTTCACGATGGCCCTATTCTGCCTAGCTTAGAGTGTCTGCCTCAGTTTCTTGACGCTCTCTTGCATAGATTCTTGGCCCTTTTCTAGACTCATCAATATTCTTTGTATGTCTCCCTTACCCATTGGGGTGGAGGGTGTTATGGCCTCTGACATACGACTGCTCTTAGGGTTCTCTGCCATTTTCATAAGGTCTTGAAATGTAAAAGAGAGAAAAATTATGAATTGTAGGAAACAATAATGACTTGTCAATTTCTCACACACGGTGTCAATTTATTATGGTCTTCTTCCATTTCTAGTTAGTTACATGAGAATATTAAGGGACATGTGGAGTGACTTTATAGGTCAGGCAGTTATACCTTTTACATATGATGTGACAAATAAGGATGAATTTATTACAACATAAATAGAGTGGTAAGGTATTTATATTCATCACATGCTCAGGTGTCCACAACATAACTAAAGGACTTCTCTTACGTGTATAAGTAGGTACATGAGTGGTATTAGCTGAGTCAATAAGATGGGTTAATTAACATTGTGAAATAGCTATCAAGATAATAGGTGATGTGTGAGTCTGAATACAATCACACCTGAGCAGAGCATAGATCGCAACTTGGCCAACCTCTCATTCTTCCCTAAGAGAGGTTGCGTATCACAACGTGAAGGTTGCACATTGTTAATTTATTCAGGGTATAATAGGAAACCTGATTGTTTAATTTTTTATAAAAAGAAAGTAAAACCACCTCACCATTATTTTAGTAAAGAAATTTCTTTAAACTTTGGTTACCAAACTTACACTATTGACTGTAGCGAAAACTTCGTTTCATCTTCACGGCCGATAGTGTCGTTATTGCGAGAAGTCGAGGAGTTTAAAGTCCTTGGGCTATTATGTGGGTACCGCTAGGGAATGTATAAGGGTGTCATATTATTGGTTGCGATGTTTTAAGGTGGAGTTTCTTGTAAGGTTTTGGTTCCACCATAAGTGAACCATAGATAGTGAATTTCTCAAGTACCATCTCGAACGCGGGCGTAGAAACAGTTATACCATATTAAAATCTCGATTTGAAAATACAAAAAAAATTGCTTTTTACTACGGAGGCTTTTGAGACGGTAAAAAATTGGGTCTCTAAAACTCACCTTTTGAGACAGCAAAAATTACTCGTATTAAAAATTACTCTTTTTAAGATCGTTTTTATTACCCGTCTCAAAAGATACTATTAAGAGAGACAACAAATTAATAGTCGTCTAAAAAAGTATACCTTATGAGACGGCTGGAAATTTTGGATTCCCCCCTTAGTGAATTTAGTCTCCCGCTCCTTCTATAGCAAAGTTTTAAGAAAATAAAAAAAGAAACCAAAAGAAGACCAAAAGAAAACCCCTCTCCATCGTCTTTTCTAAGCCCCGCCCGCCCTAAGCCCGTTCTTCTCCTTCTTCAACTCCCGACCGCCCTAAGCCTCGCACACCCTCCTTAGCCCTAGAACCAACCCTCTCCGTCGCAATCGTCGCTCGTGAAGTTGAGTAGGTAGCATTATTTCTTCTCTCTTAATTATTTTTATGTTTTATGCCATTGTTACATGTTAAAAGGTTTATGTTCTTAATTGAATTGGTTGAAAGATCGTATAGGAGGTGAAGAGTAGTGTCATACTAATTTAAGCAGTGGACCAATTACTAATTTATGAGATATTTTGAATATGCTATTGGTTTCAGCAATTTTATTTCGAATCTGTGTTTGATAGTTGGGATTTAGTTTATTCTATGTTCCAACTGCTGCAATCAGTGATACATGGTTGACCTTAAAATTTGTAATATGATTTTTGGATGTAGGAAGACAATCTGATTGACTAAGCTAATCACATTCAAGTTATAGTATCGCCGAATTGATATGGATAAAAGGTAATTTTAATTATTGGTTATTGATTAATATCATTAGTTTTTATACTGGATTTATTTGTAGTCGTGTTAGGAGGTTGAGGGTGAGCCAATTAAAAACCCGGATTATCAATTGGTTGTTGTAGTATAGTTTTAGGATTAATTTATGAGAAAATATGTATACTTGTTTATATTAATTTTAGTTAAATTATTGATATGTTTGTTTCTGTTAATTAATTCATGTCCTTTGGAAGTATTTTATGCCACTAATTTGATTTTCTATTCGATTATGATTTTATTTTGTGATATATGTGACAGACCGAATTAATTTAAACATGTATAATCATTGAAAAAATCGACAATGTTATCCAAGTATATCTCATGGGAATATGAAGCACGAACACAGATACGGGTGTCGTGTCTGACACGACACGAACACGAACACGCTGACATAACAAACATAGAAAAAACAGGACATGCCACCGCAAAGACATGACGTATATATATATATATATATATATATATATATATATATATATATATATATATATATATATATATACATATATGTATATACTAGCGGAATGCCCGTGCCCGAAGGCACAACAAAAAAATTTTAAAACGAAAAAAATTTTGTTTCCCAACAAAATATGCAAAATACATGTTAAGAAATACTCAAAATGGCTTATAATTCCACCGTATTTTAAAGCAATACCTAAAATAGTGTCCAAATTAATACAAAAACTCAAATTCAAATAATACAAACAACTTTTATACATTTGAAACAAAAATAATACACATGATTTAAATTGGAACATAAAAACACAATTACCCCATGAATATTTAATCTTTTCGAACAAATGAGATATACAACCTGTGAGTATAAAGTATCCCCTGGGGGGATATGAATACAAATTTTCATTGTGAGGACCTATAAATAATGAAAAAATTCCAACACGTGCGCAACACCAGCAAGAGTTTATAGGTTGATTGTCCTTAGAAACTCGACATGCTTTACAAAATACAGTTTATCATCCATTATGTAAGTGATTAAGTACATCGTGAAAGATATTTCGATCACCCACCTCGCATATGGGCACCCAGTTCATCAAATTGTTCATCCGGTTCTACAGTATCGTCCGAAAGATGAACTGCATCGAGTTTCTATTTCAGGATATCAACGGCATTGAGCTCCAACTGAGAAGATTTGACCGCATTTGTGTACTCAACTGTGAATATAAAATTGTCTTCTTTGGGATATATTTCTTTAAGTACCGGCTTCCCCATAGCGTCCACTTTCTTGAGCACTTCATCGCCGTACGTATATGCCTCAGGGTCAACCACAATAACCTTTTGGTTATATCAAAGGGATTAAGGATGTGATGGAGTGGATTTTTGGTGGGAATTTCTCAATTATTTTCATTCATCCTTATCTACTTCCCCTTTTGCGTCGTCAAATTTATATGGGCAGTCGATATTCCATCCAAAGTGAAAATATTCTCTTGGTTTATGGCACACGAGAAGGTAAACACTCCTGACTTGGTCCAAAGCAGGATATCTAGTCGCTTCCCTTCCCATTTGGTATGCTATGTGTTGCAATGCAAATGAAGAGTTGGATCACATGTTTATTTATTGCAAGTGGGCATCGTTTGTTTGGAACAAAGTGTTAATTGTGGAGATGGTGTTTCAGGGAAACAAGAAAAGGCGTAGATAGCTTTAGAGATCTATAGATATGGCCACTTTTTGAATAACTTGGAATGCGAGAAATGCTACAATTTATAGTCACAAAGATAGAAAAAGAGAGCATGTTGCAGAAGATTTAAGTCTTTTTGAATGATTGAATATAACCTCAGTTTCTTTTTTGATAATCAAAGAAATCCGTTGTTTATAAAACAGATTAAATAATTTCATTCTTTTATCAAAGTGTTGTCGATAAATTCTGATCTCAAGCAATAGTTCTGAATTCACATGACAAATAACTAATCTATAATTTTGTAAGGACCTTTAGAGCAGAAACTTAGTTTCTATAGCAGAAGCAGTTATGTCCCTATCATGTAATAGGAACAACGATGTATAACTGCTATGTGTAAATTGAAGCTTGGTACCAACTTCGCCAAGTATAGAGATAGACGTAAACTGATTCGCAATAAACTAATATCACTCTCCCCCACCCAAAAAAAAGAGAAAAAAGTAAAAGAACAAAAAAGAGTGTATAACGGTTTTAAAGAGATGTTGACATTTGCCACCCCATCCTTGATAGGCAAGTGGTTTTAATTTCTAGAGGATAGTGATTAAATTAAAAAGGTCAAGTTTAAGCCAAAGTGGATTTGGGTTGAAGGTTGCTCTAATACTAAAATCTGTGTAGAACCAAAAATAGACGGAAAAGAAATGAAAGAAATCCATGCTAAAGAGAAAGAATCTAAACAATTCTCCACATCAATATTGATTAAATTAAAATCCAAGCCATGTGGTTTTATTTGTATTTGGGGTGAGTTGGTTAGTAATTATAAAAAATAAACGATGTAACTAGAGATTATTAGGTAATGAGCTCTTTAATCTTATGCAATATGCTCTCTTTTTCTATCTTTGTGACTCTATAAATTCTAGCATTTCTCGCATTCCAAGTTATTCAAAAAGTGGCCATATCTATAGATCTCTAAAGCTATCTACGCCTTTTCTTGTTTCCCTGAAACACCATCTCCACAATTAACACTTTGTTCCAAACAAACGATGCCCACTTGCAATAAATAAACATGTGATCTTACTCTTCATTTGCATTGCAACACATAGCATACCAACTGGGAAGGGAAGCGACTAGATATCCGGCTTTGGACCAAGTCAGGAGTGTTTACCTTCTCGTGTGCCATAAACCAAGAGAATATTTTCACTTTGGATGGAATATCGACTGCCCATATAAATTTGACGGCGCAAAAGGGGAACTAGATAAGGATGAATGAAAATAATTGAGAAATTCCCACCAAAAATCCACTCCATCACATCCTTAATCCCTTTGATATAACCACGCCACCATTAGAAATAGTAAAACTCGTGTGCATCACGCCACCATATGAAAGAGTAAAACTCGTGTGGGCAGCGACACCATATAAAATAGTAAAACTCGATGTGCAATGCCCCCTACTTTTTATTTATGGGGTCTGAGATCTAACTTTTTATTTATGGGGTGGTATTTGGGTCTCGGTATACACGTGCCTGAAGGCACAGCGAAAACTTCATTCCCCCCAACAAAACAAAGCGTAATTTTGAAAAAAATTGGCCATAATATCCTTTGTTTATAAGACTATCCACCCCGCTTAACAAATAATAAATAGTCCAACATTTAAATAGTCTAAATTTAACCCCCAATATAAGTACTTGGACTTAGTACACGATGTCATCTCCAAGTACCATAAACACCCCAACTAACGACACACCCCTAAACATAAAACTAAACGAAGGTATTCGACTTGAACACATCAAAATTTAAACGAGGAAGATTTGTGATCATCAATACAACCACTCAATTAAACAACACATAATCACATTAAAAATGGAGAGAATATTTAACCAATCAACATAAAATGTATGACAAAGGTGTAAATTATAGATCACATAATCCAACCCAAAACATTGGTCAAACATGAGGACATCATCATATGGAATGAAATCAGTTTTCCTTGTTTCTACAACTTAAGTTTGCTAAAATCAACTTTCTGGATAAGATATGTATATGCTTCGTAGTTTATATCCTTGCCCAAGTTACTCAACTTTGTTAGTAGTTATCCAGTTCACTTGAAAAATAATCAAAAATCTTAACACAGTTCGACATGTTATCAGAATTGTTCCAGAAAAATTGATAAGATTATAAAGTAAATGTGATATATGGTATATGGTATATGGTATATGGTATACATAATGTGATATATTGTATACATTTGATACATGGTATATGTGTGCTTATCATTGGATACATAATGTGATATATAATATACATAATGTGAAATTTAGTAAAAACTTCTTAGTTGAACACAGTGGCATATAAAATTGAATGCATTTTCTACTTTGTAATAAATCACACCTTTAGTTCTTTGCGAACATTAGATCAAGATGACAGAGAACAAAGGAAGTGAAATAGAGAGCTAGAAATAACTCTGGACCAAGGCAAAGGCAGCTCATGATTACCTGGTTTTGTCATCACTATGAACTGGTTCATGAGGCAAAGATTATGTCCTGTGTAAATAAATAGACAAACCTATAAGTCTCAGCCATACAATCTAATTTAAAAATAACCATATAGAGTATAGTAATTCTAGGGAGACATCGATAAGTGACACATCACATGGGATCCTTACTCCACGACTTCATGTACCCACCAATGCAAAGTTTCCACATAATGGAGTCACTTCTATGTAGAAATTTTTGAGTACCTGTAGCATTATTATAGAGAACAATTCAACTCTTTCTTCATCTAATAACATATGCAAGTTTAGAATAAAGCAGCCATTGGAAAATAGTAATACAGTATAGTTTGAAAGAAAATTTAATGACTTGTCACACTAATGTCATGGTACTTGTATGTAGTAGCATCAATTGGAACAACACCATTTTCTCACCAGCTTCAATGAACATGTTGCATAATGTCATCATCTCTTCCATCTTTTTTAATACAGAAGAAGAAAACAATTGGGACGTGAGATAAATAATGTTAAATAATAGAAAAGGTTATTCTAGGTTGACACGAAGATCTGGCATGACTGCATTAGTAGGTTAGGGATCCACGCGCAGTTTTACTGAATAATTCACTCGCACCACATAACTGATTCAGTCAAATTTTGTCCCCCAAATGTGTTAGCCTTTAATTACCCTTAAAAAAAATACTTGTACATAGAGTACTTCAACAAAACTTACTGTTAAGCATTCAAACTCCATCGACTTATATCTAGTGCAAGAGACCGATATTTCACTAATAATCTGCAAAGTGCAACCCAGAAAAGAAAAGAAAAACTCTAATTAGTACCTGAATAAAAAAATAAACCCAAAATATAAACACCAATAAGACGTAAAATAGATTTAAAAATCTTTCTATGTTAGCTCTTCCTAATTTCAAACATTCAAGTTTGCGTATAATACAAAAATTCATTCAAAATTTGTGAAAATTGTCTTACCATTTAGGTTTCTTCGGTACAGGTGTTCATTGTAATGGACTTTGATCTATGAAAAGTCCTCATCTGAGGGAGCTTCCTTGAAGTGGGCGTCATTAGTCATGCATCATTAATCATTGTGAACATCTAACGAGGATTAAAATCGACCACAATGATGGCACGCCTCTCTTCAAATATGTTCAACAATCGTTGTGCCATTACATGAACATCTTAGCCTTCTCGGTTATAATTCATGGCATTGTGGAAGGTGAGTCTCACATCCTCGATGAATTCGGTTAGGGTTTTATAGAAATTATCCGCTATCCTACTCTTAACTGTACCCAAATCAATCAGATGTTTGATAATATTGTGATAGTGATGCAGCCTTAAAGCTTTGGCAGCAAACTATCACCCAACCATCTGTGTGCTTCATAAATCTCCATAGAAAACTCTCACAACCTTTAAATGCCTGATTCCTATACCTATCAAACAACTCCATATCTCTCCTTTTCTCTCATTGTTTATTTCAACCATTGGATTTGTGCTTCTTATTGCTTCCATTGGGTAACCTGATAAGTGATTTGTGCGTTAGGAAGGGGGAGTAATCATTAAAAAGAATAAGATGCATACAAATAAAATAGATTATAAACTTGGTACAATACATATATAGAGAATCAAATACAGAGCCATATGATTAGATTTAATATAAAAATGCGATAAATTATACTCCTTAACTATCCATGGGCAAGTGCAGTCACATATGATATAGTATACTAAATCCAAGTTTCACATCCGGAAAGCTTTAATCAATCACACAGAGAAGGGCAGCAAGAGAGTCTAAACCACAGGGGAGTGAAGGAAATATGAATGAATCTAAATCCAAGTTTCACAAAGCATTGAGTACTGAAGGAAATGTTTAGCGGAAGAAATCTGAGATTAAAAGGCTCAAAGAAGGAAATTTGAACGCTAAGTTGTTCCATTCAATAGTTAAAGCTAGAAGAGGTATAATGGCTATCAATAAAATCAAAATTGAAGATGGAGACTTCATTGAAAAACATACTAAAAATATCCACCTTTGCATTTTTCAACAAGATAGGATGCTGATAAGTAAAGGACATGCATGGTCCGTTGTAATCCTACTCTCCGTTGTAAAATCTCTTTTCCCTATCCTACTCTCCGTTGTAATCATATATCTCTATCTTAATTTTACATCAATCAATTGCATACAAACATATAACGCTGACAGAAGCCACCCCTAGTTGTAGACTTTCCCTATCCTACTCTTCGTTGCTGCAAACTGCATATACGTGCTCTTGTTGCATCAATAGTCCAATGGTAGTTCGATGGTGAAATGAAAGATTCAGAAACTGTGTGTACTATAAAACTGTGTGTTTTGTGAAATGTAAGTTAGAATACATTACATATGTGTGTATTCTGAAATGTAAGTTAGAATACTTTTTATTTATGTAGCAGACATGTGTGTGTTTCTAGCACTTGAATCATGTCTGCTTTTATACTAGACCAACAAGTAATGAAGAAAGATCCATTGATTCCATCTATGCCATCTCCACTGTTAGCATTTATGTCTTTAATATCCCTCTTTATCTCTTCTTTTTTTGGAACTAAGGAAAGGTTTTGGTTCATTTTTGCATTAACCAAATTACTGATGAATTTGAGAATGGATTGACTTGTAGTTTGACCTACAAAAAAAGATCAGAAAAATAAGAAACAAAATAGTTAGCTATGTCATCATGATTCTCTAAAATTCTCCCATTCTCCTCCTTGATTGAGTGGATCCATTGACTTATTCTTTGCTGGTTGACTTGAGATTGGTAAAACTTGGTAGGCCTACCCCCTTTAGAAATCCAGAGGCATTTTGACTTTTGAAACCAATATTTTTCATCATTAGAGAAAGCTAAATTTAGATTTTCTTTAGTCTTGGACTTGACATTTCTATTTTCAGGGCTTGGATCTTCTTCAAAAAAAATTTCTTCAATGGTCAACTTGTCTTCTAGGTCTTTAATCTCTTAGAATAAGTCGTTGACTTTGGTTTTACTCCATCTTCTCATGTCAGCTCTCAGTCTTTTTATTTTGAAACCAAAGATTTCCATTGGTCTACTAGGGGTAGGTTTATTCCTGGAAGAAGATATAGTAGTGAAGAATGAGTCATATGAAGACCAGAAGTTTAGAAATTTAAAGGGCTTCTTGGTTTGATCTGTAGGACATGGGATAGAAATAAGAAGTGGATAATGGTTTGAACAGTTCTTGTTAAGGCATTTGAGGTGGGATTGGGGGAAAGAAACTAACCACAGTTGATTTATGAGACATCTATCCAGCCTTTCAAGAATCTTAGATCCATTAACAGACTTAGATTAGGTGAACCTTGATCCAGTATATCCCATGTGTTGTAAAGAGCTATTTTGGATGCAAGTTTGAAAATCATTTGCTCCCACTTTTTCTTTAGCATTACATACTATATTAAAATCACCTTCAATTAAAATTAGGATATTTGTGTGCATCTCTGATAATAACTAAATAGAATCCCAGAGGGAGTTTATTTCATATATATTACATTTATCACAAACAACTAAAATCTTTCTGTTTTTGTGTGCATCTCTGATAATAACTGAATAGGATATTTGTGTGCATCTCTATCATAAGCCTTGTTCATATCAAGCTTTAAGATTACATTTCCACTTTCTATTTTTCAATCTAAAAGCTGCATTATTTCTTGTCCAAGCAGAATATTGTATAGTATTCCTCTTCCTTTTATAAATCCAATTTGATAAGGAGAAATCAATAGGGGAAATAACGGGCTCAATCTAGAATTAAGAATCTTGGAAATTATTTTATATGAGAAGTTGCAAATAATTATAGGCCTGAAGTCTTTGCAAGTTTTGGTATTGAGTGATTTAGGGATGAGACAAATGAGAGTTGAATTCCAAGACTTGGTAATTTCAGCTCCCAAAAAGAAGGTTTGGATGGCTTATATCAGGTCTATTTTCATAATTGACCAACAAGTAGTGAAGAAGGATCCATTGAGTCCATATATACCAGCTCCACCTTCTGTTTGGATACTACACAATCTTAGGTCTGCTTGGATACTACACAATCTCATCTTGGTCACCTGACATTTGATCTTAAAAGTTGATTGATGCTAAACATCGGTCAATCGACATTTGATCCTTAATGTCGGTTAGAGATCATTTTAGGAACAAAAAAAACTAGAGATACCATTCTTACGTTTTGTTTTTTCATTTATATCCCCTTACTCTTTTGTAACTTTAGAGATAAAGTTAACCCAAGAATCACAAAGGACTTAAAGGATGTTGCTTTGTTGAATTCCTCAAATAAGTATATACACAAAATCACCAGTCTATGACCTGTTCACCACTCGCAGCCGCCACCTCTGCCACCATAAGTGGCGGAAGATCCTTTAGGGAATAATTTGGTCCACCATCTACCACAATCTTTCCACCCAATTTAGTTTGTCCTAATGCAACCCAATCTCCTATCTTGGCTTAACTGAGTTACCTTCAAAATTCAATCATATTCCGATCCGAAAGCCCAATCCCAAATCCAAACCCACTCTCATGAACA
Source organism: Sambucus nigra (assembly GCA_949130495.1). Lineage (NCBI taxonomy): Eukaryota > Viridiplantae > Streptophyta > Magnoliopsida > Dipsacales > Adoxaceae > Sambucus > Sambucus nigra. Next base: position 576,637,944 of record OX422211.1, on the reverse strand, counting down.
AACTCAGTTTTTGCAGCCACTGCCATCGGGCCCACCTCGAATGAATGGGCTTCCTTCCACTAGAATGAATGGACCTCCCTCACCTCTTCGATTTTAAGGCAGGCGCTGCTAAAGAAGTAAAGCAGAATTTGTGCTGAATAGGTTAATTCTTATAAACAACATTTTACAATCTATGATTGTCCACATATTTCCGGTCCTCGATCCTAATGTCATTGTTATTCATGATCTAACTGTGCCGTCACATTTTTCCTTTGGAACTCAAAGGGTGAGAATAGATGACGTTGGATTAATTTGTTTACCCACGGGAGAGGGGTATAGGAGTAAGACATTTTCTTGATGTTAATTTATCTCCAAAATGACTCAATTTGTGTTGAATTCTTAGGAGCTAAATATTTAAAATCTTCACCTATCTTTGATCCAACACGTTTCCCTTCATCCCCCCATATATCTAAAGGACTTCAGAATTATAAAGTTGTTGCTATAACTTCTATTAATTTAGAATTGGACTAATTGGTTGAAACACCAAAACTCATTTTTATTAACCTTGGGTTTAGGAATCTAGGATAAACAGAGACTTCCTCTGTTTGCTTTTAAATCTCTCTTGAAAATAATAATCCCTTTAAAGGTATCATTTCTCATTTGGAAGGTGTGATTAGGCCTAATTTGTGGGTTAATTTGATGTTCTAAATGTTTTTTAGCGTTATCCAACGAAGTATGTGATCAAATTTCTAGCATTTGGTTATGTCATAAACTGACGTCGCCCCCAGTATCTCCCCTTTCAGAGGCACTTGTTACAGCTCTTTATCTGATCATATACCAAGAACACATGAGTCCAACAATATATTATTTTTATGGTTCCAGTTTTAACTGTGTAATTCTTTTGGATTGTAAATATAATCTATATTGTCATCACACACGCTTATCTAGATTTCCACACATTTACTACCCGGTGTTACTTTCTCTTCACTCACTCTTCTCTCTGCGAATAAGTGCGTGAAACTAATCATTTTCATCTTCATCTCAAATTCTCTTACCCTCCTGGCCCATCTCTATTAAAAAAAATACTAAACCCCGGGGATGTTGAACTCCACCTCCCAATTATATATTCTGATAACCCTGACACTCCTATAGTCAATTTGAGTCCTAAATGTGAAGTTTATATATTTTAGAGGGCACATAATTGACTCATGTAGCTTTAGCTATAGGTGTAATGATTGTTGTAGAGAAATTATAAGATCAATTTATATTATCTCCCAATAATGAATATACAAATTTATTGTGTCCATTAATAACTAAACAAGTGTTAGCATTTAGAGTTTTAACGACATTAAAAACCTCATTATCTTCACGAACGACACTCAACTTCATGTTCATATCATTAATAAGTAGAAATGCAATGGACAGTGTATATTATCGTATGATCATTTTACGTGTGTTGTTGTATAAATATAAATGCAGTTTTATTGATAATAAGATACGTATACAAAGACATGAGGATGATGAGTCCAAAGGAAATCAGAAAACGAATAACAAAGGACAGTGTGTATATATTGGCTAGATTTAAATTTGATTAGAATAATACATGACTGAATCAGGAGAATACATGTTCGTTCTTTTAGACCTATATCTAGACGTGTTATTATTTATTATGCACTTCTCCAAATGTCGATCTTAGCTGGTACTCGGTATGATGGGTGGGCTTAGTTGATTTATTACTTCATAAATCGGTTATGGGGCATTTCACTACTCTTTTTGCGGTTGTTTTATTATTATAAGTATATTGTTTTAGTCTCTAAGTCAGGTCATTGGTTTAGTTTATAATTATTCCATTAAGTGTTAAATAGTTAAATCAGATAGGTTTTTAGTGTTTGTTCTTATTTTATATTTATATAATCATGACATCTTTGAAGCTGATTTTTGTATTGGGTTTTAAACAACTATTGCCTAAGTATCTAAATCAAGTTAATGTTTCTTGACTTTTTCAGAACCATAGCTAATTGCGTTTTGTATCCCATTTGTTGCAGGAAGTTTACTATCCCATGAGGACTTGTTATAGGTATACTCGAGCCTTTTATTGTTGGAGCTTTTGAATCGATTCCCTCGAATAAAGACCTTGTCGCTTAAGTCCTCTTTAGCCTTGCTCTTAACCACAAGCAAGGGTGAGGCATATTCAAGTTAAATTTTGTTCATTATGTTGTCCAACAGTAAAAGGAATCGTAATGCATATATTTATTTATATTAGTTGTTTAGAAAGTTGTGGTTATTTTCTGTGGTTGTTTTTAAGTTAATTTTTATGTTTAAACAGGTTGGTTTTCATGAATAAATAAAGGAGACTCTGACGAATTTTTTAAAAAATATTAAGTATTTTTAAAAGTAAATAATACGAAGATATTCAAACTTGCTAAGGTTTTTAGAGATTTTCATCTATAGGAACTATTAAAAAAATATACTTCTTTGTTTAAGGTAACTGACACTTAATAAATATATTGCGGGTGAAAACCTTTTGTGGAAAAGGCAAGATATTGGAGTCGTTTTCCTGGAGGTCGTATGCTTGAAGATTGCGAGTTTACTTTGCGTAACATCATTTTATGTTAGGGATAGATGGTTTTTTATGTATTTTTTCTAATGAGATGAGTGAAATTGTATTGAGAGATCTATGTTGGACATAATGTTTAAATTGTGTATTTTTTCTTTATATGAACTTTAATTATAATTGAATGGAAAATTATATGTTATATGTTGAAATGGGATGCAAAATATGTCATATTGTTTTTAAGAGGTTTTGTTTATAATTATATAGAGTATATTAAGGAATGGATGAAATTTTAATTTTGGTGCCAAAATTATTAAAGACGGCTTCTTTGTCGTCTCAAATGGGTTCCATAAATGGGGACTTTTTGAAACGGTTAAGTTATCGTCTCAAAAAACTCTTTGGGGACGTATGTTGGCATCTCTAAAAAAACTTTAAAAGATGGATTTTTTGCCGTCTCAAAAGGGTCCTGTAAGCAATGACCTTTTGAGACGGCGTATTTCCCATCTCAAAAGAATTTTTTGAGACCGCTTCTGCCGTCTCAAATGGCGTCACAAAAGGCTTTTGAGACGTCTAGAGGACTTTTTGAGACGGTTGGAGTACCATAGTAAAAAGAATTTTTTTTGTAGTGAAAGTTCTTTTAAATGCTTTCACATCCATTACTTTATTTACACTCATCTTTTACTTTAAATTCTTAATATTTATATCTTAAATGTGAATAGGAATATGAATGTGAGTGGATGTAAGACAACAAATAAATAAATTATTTTGTCAACAAAGTAAGAAAATACTTTTTACTAAGTTGCAAAGTTTATAAAATGACCATGAAAATAAAGAATAAGATTTTAATTCTTAAAAAATTGACAAAATGTCATTATCCCAATTTGCCCCCCTTCTTGGGATAATTTTTGGGCTAACAATTGGTATCAGAGCCTATCGCATAGATTCTCTTTTGAAAAAGTATATTTTGATTTTAAAGATCACATCCAAAAGAGAGGATTTTTGAAACGTGATACTTGTTTGATTTGAGAAATTATGGATCTTTTCTAAAAGGGTAAATAAAGGAAATGACATTTTATACGAGAATGTTCTGAGAAATTGATGTGAAAAAGAAGATCGAGAAATTTCCATGTTTGAAAAGGTTGTGTTTGAAAAATAAAGTAACCTTGATTTAGAGAAATGGCATTTAAAAGTGAAATGGATCTTGAAAATTATTCTTTAAAAGAAATAATATAAATAGAAAGTGGTTAGAAAAGACAATGTTCTAAGAAAGATTGGATAGGTTCTTGCCTTTGAAAAAATATTGTTAAAACAGGAGAGAAATGTTTTGAAAGTCATTTTTTTTTAAGAATGAATTTGATTTTTTTTAAAAGATCATACACATTCAATTTCATGTGAAAATATGTATTCCTTCATTTTGTATGATTATTGTTATTCTTACCCATTTTCCATACATGTAAAAAACTTGCATCCATATTATTGAATCATAATAACTTGAAGATAATAGCCCACATATCTCCCACAAATTAAATCCCAATTTTGTGAGTGACTCAATCTTGGTATTATTGAACCCATATTATAGAAGTTTACCACATGAGTGATACTTTTGTAAAGAAGTAAAAACAAGGCTTTGAAAAAGAAATATATATTTGGATTTTCATCAAAATCCTACATACCCATTTGCCCTTGTAGACGCAAAATAATCGTGAGATGCTTCTAAATAAAGATTTCAATACCAATTTTAAATGCGGATCCAATTTTACACAATTTTTTTTATCCTAATCATACATAGATGGTGATAAAATAGATAAATCAAACAATATAATACAACAAGGCCAAGTTTCAGGAAAAATAACCCAAAGGGAAAAAACCTAATTCAATTAGAAATTTACAAGAGAGTCGATTTACAAACTACTCGATATTCCCCGAAAGCAGAATGCGCTATTCTTCAAAAATCTCTAAGGAGAAATTATGATCCTCTCAAGAATCACATGACCACAGCCCTTCATCATCCTCAACCTTTGTCTTCAGTAGTGAATCCCTGCAAGTATCATAAGTCAGTAATGGAGATCCTCTCCACAAAAGGTGTATGCAAAGATATAAAACTTTCTAGGGTTCTACACTAATTCACAAGAACAATATTTCATGTTGTTTTGTTGTGAATTAAACAAGTGTTTTTCAACACAAAAAGTGAAAAAATTTTGTAAAAGATATGCAGAACGTTATGTCAAAAGTTTTAAACGTTCTGAATATGAAACAGGTATTTATACAAAACTTAAGGCGGTGGTTCATTCGAATGATTTACTGATGTCGTTCGAACAAGATAGATATCTCATTGGAACGAGATAACATCTCCCTACTAACGAGCTCAGCAAAAACAATCCAGTAAGCTTCGTTTGAAGCCTCTTTGAAACCAGGGATCGAACAACCCCAAGATTTCGTTTTAAAGACATGAATATGTCATTTGAATGACTGAAACGAAAAATTAAAATCCACTAAAGTAAACTCAGGAGACATATTTTCAAAAATAAAAGTTCCAAGACGATTTTGAAAATAGAAAATATTTTTCCTTTTCGAAATAAAAAGCCCTGTTCATTTGTTATAAAAAGTAAACATCCCAAAATATAATTCCGTAAATTAATTAAAACTCTAAAATGTTTAATACCTCATCAGGATATTGGGAAGTCTTCAAACAGGGAGATGCTTGAGTTTTCTTCGCCTTGACGGTGTGTGGCGATTTGTAACGGGATATGTCAAACTAGCTTAAAGATATGTTATGAACAATCCTAGAAAAAAATTTCTTACAAATCTTCTATGGCACCCAGACTAATTAAATACCGGGTAGATACTCCTTTATTAAATTAATACAAAATGCCAAGTTGGTTCAATTAATAGCATCACTGTCGAAAACATTTTAATAATTACTAACCACCTAGTATTTAAAAAGTGAGTTGCCAAATTTTAAGTTAACTCTGATTAACATGCAATAAGTGAAATATAAAGGATAACATAACCATTCACAATAAAGTCCAACTATAGTAATCATCGAATAATAATAAGCCCGGAGGAAATACTCCTCACAACAATCCAAATACGGAACTAATATAAGAACAATAGCATATATCCTGAATTAATTACAAACCAAAGTCTGAATAACTGAAATGTAAAGTGTCTAAAAAAGAAATGGGCGACATGCCCTACAAATGATGAAAACTTAATATGGAATCAAGATAAGAAAAGGAGGCGTCTACTGTCAAGGCCCTGTAACTTCCACAACAGCTACAACTCGTCACCTGTATAGAATTCCTATGCATGGTGTCCTTGTGGCTGGGCACCTAAAATGGTTTATACAAAAAGATAGATTTGAAAGCAAACGGGTCAGAGCCCGAATGTGGAGAATATTTTAAAAATAGCAAGTGTTTTAACAACATTTAAAACAATGAATGCAAAGTACATGTTAGGACGTGCGCTCGGATGAAATACTCACCTCTCGACCACTTGTGCACTCCTAACGAAACGTACCCATACAAGTGATTCTCATATCTATCTAGACCAAAAAAATTATTAACCTTTCTACTCGATTCAAAATATTAATTCCCAATGTTATCACTTGAATAGATAGCTTTACTTAAACTCGGATTCTCAATTATTAGCATGACCATTTACTGGAGGTTATCCCCTTATTTATCTTCTCAAGGAGTTACTATAAATTATTCTCATAATTAAACATATCAATTCTGTTCATTTAACCGTATATCATTCACATCATAAATATACAATACAAGCACCCCGAGGCTAAGCTGTGGTGCACACATACTCTGCTATCCATCCCGGTACATCACGTACATAAGGATTACAAATTCCGAATCTCTCAAGAATTGTTAGAATAAGCACCTCACACAAAAATGGAGGCGAACATAATTCAACACATCCATGGTCACGTACATACCTACCCTCCATATTCAGCTGACTTATTAACTCACAATTAAGTCATTCCCTTGAACTATGTCCTCTAGGTACCAATCTAAATCCAAGCACACAAGGATTAGATGGCCCTAAGAGAACGTAAACCTCTCGTGATAGCATGTATGGTAGGTATGTCATACACATAAAATCATATACATATACTAATCATGCACACATCTTAGTAATTACCATAATTTATTAGTGGTATACTTCTCATTCTTATACCAATACACGTGTCCCCGGTTTATATATACACATCATCCATTATCCTCACGTCGTAATTAGTTATTCGCGTCCTAACCCACAATTACCATTTGGTTCAAATCATTCTTCTATATTTTACTCCCCAATATATACCGAATATCACAACTATATCAATTAGTCATCAAGGTAATGTTATCTATAAAATTAAACAAGGTTACGGGACACTAGAAATCAAACCAGGCCAAAAAGGCCAATCTGCCAACTCGTTAGAAGTCTCGTTCGAACGAGGTCGTTCGAACGAAGTGGGCATCTAACGAGATATCGTTGAACGAAAGGCATCGAACGAACATCCCACTAATTAGAAGTCAAACTGTCAACTCGTTAGAATCTCGTTGGAACGAGCTCTTTCGAACGACCTGGGCAGGCCTTCTAACGAGGTGACAGTTTCGAGCCCAGAATTTTCCTATCTCGTTTTTCCCAATTTTCTTCACCTCTAATCTCATCTAAGCATCATTTCAACAGTAGTTCAAGGTTTCTAATCATTCTTAAACATACTTAGGTCGTATATTAACATATATATGGGATCAAATCATCCTAAACCGCATCTAATCATCAAATCTCCCCAATTTTTCCCAAACCTTATGAAAATGAACCCTAGAAATTTAAAGTCTTCAATTTGCATAAATAAATCCGTTTTTGTAACATAAAAAGTAGTAATTCTTTTAGTTCAATCACCCAACAACAATTCTACATGCAAACCTATATCAAAATCTGAATTTATAACTCCAAATTACATGGGTTTTTACAAGTCTCCCAATACAATGCAATTATAATAATTTCTAAGCATGGAAGAAGCATTCGCTTGAAATTAACGTAATTAAACCACTTGCCTCGGATTATTCTCGGAATTTGGTGTAGAATGATGATGGTTGCACTCTCTCTTTTCCTCCCAAGGTTGAAGGTTGAAGATGGAGGTTGTGTTTTCTCTTTGGAAACTCTCTTTAACCTCTCCTATAACTCCCGTAGCCCTTTAGTTGGTTAAGTGCTGGTAATGGCTTAGTGGGTCCCTAAATATCCTAATATTTAACTCCCAAAATTCGTTGGTTAATTATCCTAATATTTCAAAATTACCAAAATACCCTTTTAAGTTGTCGGTATGGCCTAATTAATGCCCCGGGACCCAAACTAAATCCCCGGGTAGTGTTTTCTGACTATTTCGACCCTTCCGGACACGTTGGCGCACTCAAAATGACCATACGGTTGATAAAAGTAAAATCCACTTTTTTTTAATTAAAATAATTATATTCCTGACGCGACTGTCACGCGCGTCCCAACAAAATTTCCCCAATTGACGTATTTCAATTTCACGACAAATTCAATATATTCATATATTGCCATATATTCACATTATAATCAAATACCAACTCACATCTCGTTAGTATTTTATCCGGATTAATTCTCAATTAATTCCCATTCAATTTAATTAATCCCACAAATAAATATCAATAAAAGTACGGGTATTACATACTTCCCACGTAATAACAGAATTTCGTCCCGAAATTCGGAACTAGAAAGTACCTGGTAAAAACAACTCTGGATAACGTTCGCGCATCTCATCCTCGCGCTCCCATGTGGACTCCTCGGCATTATGATTCCGCCACTGAACACGTACTAACGGAACTATCTTTGATCGCAGTTTCCGCTCACTTCGGTCCAAAATAGCAATCGGCCCCTCCTCGTAGGAGCTATCGGGCTGGAGATTGATGTCCTCAAAAGCAATGTGAGAATGAGCCAAATCATCTCTAAGATATTTCCTTAGCGAGGAAATATGAAACACATCATGAATCCTGTGTAAATGCTCCGGTAACCCAAGTCTATACGCAACAGACCCAATCCGCTCGATGATAGGAAATGGTCCCACGTATCTCGGTGCCAACTTCCCCTTCTTCCCAAATCGCATAATCCCCTTCATAGGAGATACTCTGAGTAAAACCTCGTCCCCCACTTGGAACTCCCTGAAGAACCTCTTCGCATTAGCATAGCTCTTCTGCCGATCCTGAGCTACCCGAATGCGACTCCGTATCAATTCTATCCTTGCCGAAGTATCCTGGATCACTTCCGAACCAAGTAGTTTGTTGTCCCCCACCTCCAACCAACATGTTGGGGAACGACAAGGTATACCATACAACGCCTCAAATGGAGCCATGCCAATGGTGAACTGGTAGGAGTTGATGTAAGCAAACTCCACCAGTGGAAGATACTTCTCCCATCCACCCCCGAAGTCAATGATGCACATCCAAAACATGTCCTCCAACATCTGATTTGTACGCTCAATTTGCCCATCGGTCTGTGGATGATAAGCCGTACTCAACCGCAATTCCGTGCCCATGGCCTCCTGAAAACTCTCCCAAAACCGTGAAACAAATATCTTGTCTCGGTCAGACACGATATTTAGGGGCACCCCGTGAAGTCTCACTATTTATGCAATAAAAAGTTAGGCATACTGTCCCGTAGTGTAGTCTGTCCTTACGGGTAGAAAATGAGAAACTTTGGTGAACCTGTCCACAATTACCCAAATGGAGTCGTGACCCCTCTGTGACGTAGGTAACCCCGTGATAAAGTCCATGGAGATGCTCTCCCACATCCACATCGGGACCTCTAATGGCTGTATAAGCCCTGCCGATCTATGATGGTCCACTTTTACCAGCTGACAAGTGGTGCATTTAGAAACAAACACGGCGATATCTCTCTTCATCCCGCTCCACCAATACTGACGTCTCATATCTTGGTACATTTTGTCCCCACCGGGATGTACCACGAACAGTGAGTCTTGCGACTCTGCCATCACCTCGTGTCGTAATTCCTCCCCTTCTAGAACTACTAGTCTCCCATTGAAGCGTAATCCCCCGTCTGAGCTAACGGTATAGGACTCGACTCCCTCTGCTAGTAATCGAACTATCTGCTCCTGACAGAACGAGTCATTTGCCTGTGCCTTTACCACCTTCGTGATAATCTGCGGTGTAACAGTCATCACAGACATGAACGATCGGGCCACTGCGTCCTGGTGTTCCAACTCCTTCCACTTTGCTTTCCACACCCCTGCCACCTCATCTACTGGCCTACGGCTCAACGCGTCTGCCACCACGTTAGCCTTCCCCGGGTGATGTTGGATATTAAACTGATAGTCCTTCACAAACTCAATCCACCTCCTTTGTCGCATATTCAACTCCTTCTGCATGAATAGGTACTGTAGGGACTTGTGGTCGGTGAACAATCGAAACTTCTCCCCCAAAAGGTAATGTCTCCAAATCCGTAGGGCAAATACAACAGCAGCTAACTCCAAATCATGAGTGGGATAATTCTTCTCGTGAGGCTTAAGCTTACGGGAAGCATAAGATATGGCCTGACTCTACTGCTTTAATACACCTCCATGTCCTTGTAAGGACGCATCGGTGTAAACTAGATACTCAACTCCCGGTCTTGGCAATGCTAACACAGGTGCTAAGGTCAACTTATACTTCAACTCATCGAATGTCAACTGACAGGCATCACTCCAGATGAATGGCACACCCTTACGAGTCAGATGTGTCAAAGGACCCGCTATCTTTGAAAAACCCTGAATGAACCTCCTGTAGTATCCTGCTAAGCCCAAGAAACTATGGATCTCAGTCGGTGTCGTGGGCTATCCCCACTCCCTCACCGCGGATACCTTCCCCGGATCAACAGATATCCCCCGGTCGGAAATAATATGCCCCAAAAACTGAACCTCCTTCAGCCAAAACCCGCACTTCTCCTACTTTGCATACAGGTCGTTCTGACGTAGCGTCTGCAAAACCTGCCTCAAATGCTCGGCGTGCTCATCCTCTGTCTGGGAATAAACCAGAATGTCATCAATGAAAACAATGACAAACTGGTCTAGGAACTCTCTGAACACCCTATTCATCAAGTCCATAAACATGGCTGGATCATTGGTCAAACCAAAAGGCATAACTCGAAACTCGTAGAAACCATATCTCGATAAGAAAGCAGTCTTTGAGACGTCCTCCTCCCTGATACGCAACTGATGGTATCCCGATCGAAAATCAATCTTTGAGATGAAAGAAGCTCCCCTCAGCTGGTCGAATAAGTCATCGATTTGGGGCAACGAATATTTATTCCGTATCGTGACCTTATTCAACTCTCGATAATCCACACACAACCTCAACGATCCATCCCTCTTCTTAACGAACAATACAGGGGCACCCCACGGCGAAGTACTCCTCCGTATAAACCTCTGACCCAACAATTATTCAATCTGATCCCGTAACTCTCTCATCTCAGCTGGAGCCATACGGTAAGGTGTGCGGGCAATAGGCCTAGTGCCCGACGTCAAGTCGATCACAAAATCTATCTCTCTACTCGGAGGTAATCCAGGTATATCCTGAAATACATTGGCAAACTCTCGAACAACCGGAATCGAATCAAGTGGTATCACCACTTCCTTAGAGGTCTCCTCCTCTATATAGTACAAGTGGGTGGACGATCCTCCCTCAGGACGAGGCATCGCCACAAAAAACATCTCTTGCCCGGGAATGGCAAAGATAATACTCCTACTAAAATAGTCAGTCATGGCTCGGTGCGCTACTAGTCAATCCATACCAATAATGGCATCATACTCGGTCATCTCTAACACTAATATGTCGGCGGGTAAAGTAAACCTCCCGATCCCTATACCCACACCTCTACATATAAGCGAAATCATGGAACCCCTACTCAACGGTGAGTCTACACAAGTAGCGGTTCTCTCTGCGGTGTCTAATAACCCAATAGTGCGTGCAAATCTCATGGCAATGAAATAATGTGTGGCCCCCGTGTCAAACAAAATATGCCCTATAGTCCCCTGAATAGAGAACATACCCTCAATGGCTGGTGGATCCTGTGGGGCTGCGGCCTGCTGGAGCTGATATACTCTCCCATACTGCAGCTGTCCCTGCTGAACTGGAACCGCTGGAATGGGTGGTAATGCTGCCATCTGTGGTGGTGCCGGGAGGGCGGCGGGAAACATAGGCCTCTGCGGCTCCTGTCGAGCACCCTGCTGCTGCTGCTGTGGGGCCCTGCCCCTATCAGGGCAATCCTGACGTTTATGGCCAATCTTACCACAAATGAAACACTTCCCCTGGAAGTTTCCCCCTCGCTACCCCTGCTAACCACGGCCCTGGTGACCGTTACCATTTCTGCCCTGGCCCTGCTGAAACTGCTGTTGACCATTCTGACCCTGCTGGCCCTGATGGCCGTTCGGACCCTGATGGCCCTGCCTAAAAATTCCATGTCCACTTCTGAATCCCCCAGATCTGAATCTCTTAGGATCCCCCTGTTGGGAACCCTGGTCACCCTGCCTGTACTGTCCCTGAGTAGAATGTGCCCCGCTGGCACCATTTCCCCCGGTTCTGCCCTGATGGATGGACTCCCCTGATCTCTTGCTCTCAGACATGTGAAAGCGATGATCCTGACAGTGTAGCAGTGCAATGCTAACCACATCAGAGTAAGTGGCTAAAGAGATATTCCCTAACAAATGCTGACGGATCCTCCAAGTCAATCCATCTGTGAACTTATGAATCTTCTTATCTTCCGTCGGTATCTCATCCGGTACAATGTTGAGTAAGTTAGTGAATTTGGCCTCATACTCGGCCACAGTCCTTCCTTCCTGTCTAAGGTTCATCAACTTCCTCCTCATTTCCGTGTGAACAACTGACGGAAAATATTTGCGATCGAACCGCACCCAGAACTCCTGTATCGTGAGAGTATCTCTCTCCTCTGCGGTGGTAATAGACTCCCACCACTGCAATGCCGATCCCACTAGCTTGAAAGTAGCTAGTATCTGCCTCTGAACATTGGTGCACTCATACATCCTTAAGTTCCTCTGAATATCTTTCCTCCGCTGACTAGATACCACAACATCGGAGCTACCTGCAAACTCCGGAGGGTGTGCTTTCTGAAAAGCATCTCGAACACGTTCCCAAGAAGACGGGAATGCATGTGCCTGAACTGGCGCGGCTACTGGCGCCTGGGGTGGTACCTGTTGTACAACGATAAGAGCGGCATTTACCACTTGGGCTACAATAGCTGCAACCTCGGCGGCATTCATGGTGCCCTGTACTGGTGCTGGCTGTGGCTCTGGCTGTGCATTTCTAGGAACTCGCTACGCACGTCATGGAGGCATCTGAAATAAGAGTAAGGTCTATAAGTTCGCAATTATAAATCCAAAATAGCTAAAGAGCAAAGCATATAAAAAGAATACAACAATCCTAAAATATAGGGCTCTACATCAAAGAAAGCTCAGTGGAAACAAAACAAGCCGTAGACATCCTAAAGGACACTAGAACCTGATGCTCTGATACCACCTGTGGCACCCCGACTAATTAAATACCGAGTAGCTACTCCTTTATTAAATTAATACAAAATGACAAGTTGGTTCAGTTAATAGCATCACTGTCGAAAACATTTTAATAATTACTAACCACCTAGTATTTAAAAAGCGAGTTGCCAAATTTTAAGTTAACTCTGATTAACATGCAATAAGTGAAATATAAAGGATAACATAACCATTCACAATAAAGTCCAACTATAGTAATCATCGAATAATAATAAGTCTGGAGGAAATACTTCTCACAACAATCCAAATACGGAACTAATATAAAAACAATAGCATATATCCTGAATTGATTACAAACTAAAGTCTGAATAACTGAAATGTAAAGTGTCTCTAAAACAAATGGGCGACATGCCCTACAAATGATGAAACTGAATATGGAATCAAGACAAGAAAAGAAGGCGTCTACTGTCAAGGCCCTGTAACTTCCACAACAGCTATAGCTCGTCACCTGTATAGAATTCCTATGCATGGTGTCCTTATGGCTGGGCACCTAAAATGGTTTTTACAAAAGATATATATGAAAGCAAACGGGTCAGAGCCCGAATGTGGAGAATATTTTAAAAACAGCAAGTGTTTTAACAACATTTAAAACAATGAATGCAAAGTACATGTTAGGACGTGCGCTCGCATGAAATACTCACCTCTCGACTACTTGTGCACTCCTAACAAAACGTACCCATAAAAGTGATTCTCATATCTATCTAGACCAAAACAATTATTAACCTTTCTACTCGATTCAAAATATTAATTCCCAATGTTATCACTTGAATAGATAGCTTTACTTAAACTCGGATTCTCAATTATTAGCATTACCATTTACTGGAGGTTATCCCCTTATTTATCTTCTCAAGGAGTTACTATAAATTATTCTCATAATTAAACATATCAATTCTGTTCATTTAACCGTATATCATTCACATCATAAATATACAATACAAGCACCCCTAGGCTAAGTTGTGGCGCACACATACTCTGCTATTCATCCCGGTACATCACGTACATAAGGATTACAAATTCCGAATCTCTCAGGAATTGTTAGAATAAGCACCTCACACAAAAATGAAGGCGAACATAATTAAACATATCCATGGTCACGTACATACCTACGCTCCATAGTCAGCTGACTTATTAACTCACAATTAAGTCATTCCCTTGAAACTATGTCCTCTAGGTACCAATCTAAATCCGGGCACCCAAGGATTAGATGGCCCTAAGTGAACGTAAACCTCCCGTGATAGCAAGTATGGTAGGTATGTCATACACATAAAATCATATACATATACTAAGCATGCACACATCTTAGTAATTACCATAATTTATTAGTGGTATACTTCTCATTCTTATACCAATACAATTGTCCCCGGTTTATATATACACATCATCCACTATCCTCACGTCGTAATTAGTTATTCGCGTCCTAACCCACAATTACCATTTGGTTCAAATCATTCTTCTGTATTTAGCCCCCAATATATCCCGAATATCCAAACTATATCAATTAGTCATCAAGGTAATGTTATCTCTACAATTAAACAAGGTTACGGGACACTAGAAATCAAACCAGGCCAAAAAGGCCAATCTGCCCACTCGTTAGAAGTCTCGTTTCGAACGAGGTCATTCGAACGAGAGTTCGTTCGAACGAAGTGGGCATCTAACGAGATATCGTTTGAACGAAAGGCATCGAATGAACATCCCACTCATTAGAAGTCAAACTGTCAACTCGTTAGAAGCTAGTTCAAACGAGCTCGCTCGAACGACCTGGGCAGGCCTTCTAACGAGGTGACAGTTTCGAGCCCAAAATTTTTCTATCTAGTTTTTCGCAATTTTCTTCACCTCTAATCTCATCTAAACATCATTCCAACATTATTTCAATGTTTCGAATAATTCTTAAACATACTTAGGTCGTATATTAACATATATATGGGATCAAATCATCCTAAACCGCATCTAATCATCAAATCTCCCCAATTTTTCCCAAACCTTATGAACATGAACCCTAGAAATTTAAAGTCTGCAATTTGCATAAATAAATCCATTTTTGTAACATAAAAAGTAGTAATTCTTTTAGTTCAATCACCCAACAACAATTCTACATGAAAACCTATATCAAAATCTGAATTTATAACTCCAAATTACATGGGTTTTTACAAGTCTCCCAATACAATGCAATTATATCAATTTCTAAGCATGGAAGAAGCATGCGCTTGAAATTAATGAAATTAAACCACTTGCCTCGGATTATTCTCTGAATTTGGTGTAGAATGATGAAGGTAACCACTCTCTCTTTTCCTCCCAAGGTTGAAGGTTGAAGATGGAGGTTGTGTTTTCTCTTTGGAAACTCTCTCTAACCTCTCCTATAACTCCCGTAGCCCTTTAGTTGGTTAAGTGCTGGTAATGGCTTAGTGGGTCCCTAAATATCCTAATATTTAACTCCCAAAATTCGTTGGTTAATTATCCTAATATTTCAAAATTACTAAATTACCCTTTTAAGTTGCCGGTATGGCCCAATAATGCCCCGGGACCCGAACTAAACCCCCGGCTAGTGTTTTCTGACTATTTAGACCCTTCCGGACATGTTAGCGCACTCAAAATGACCATATGGTTGATAAAAATAAAATCCACTTTTTTTTTATTAAAATAATTATATTCCTGACGCGACTGTCACGCGCGTCCTAACAAAATTTCCCAAATGGTTGTATTTCAATTTCACGACAAATTCAATATATTCATATATTGCCATATATTCACATTATAATCAAATACCAACTCACATCTCGTTATTATTTTATCCGGATTAATTCTCGATTAATTCCCATTTAATTTAATTAATCCCACAAATAAATATCAATAAAAGTACGGGGTATTACATCTTCCCCTTTAGCTATTCCGATAAAAAATAAATAAAATGACTGAACACCAAATAAAATCAAAATCTATTATGACAAGAATATTAATACCCTTCCCAACCTTAGAACAGAATGGCATAAGTCTCTTTGTCTTCAAAAACTTCTTCTTCTTCTTCCCTTTTGTCAAACTTTATCTTAATCTGTGCATCTTGAATTCCTCTTTAAGTGTCCACAAACATGAGACAACAAACCTATACCCTCGTGACGCATCGAGTTTGAAACAAATAAAAAACCATAAATAAATTTCTCCCCCATAATTCAAACTCATTTTAATTTTCTCTCCCCCTTTATTATTATCGAAAGACAAATAGACAAAGAAGTAGAAACATAAATATGAAATGTAAAGCATCACGTATAAGATAAGATACTATTACAAAATATATAAATCAAGCTTGTGTAATGATCATCTCAAAGGCAAATAACCAACTATTTCTAAAAAAATTCAATTTTTCTCAAAAAAAATTAAAAACTTACAACAATATCATATAATACCCAATATAATATATACAAAATGTATCCAAGAAAATATAGCACATATATATAGGTCTAAACGACCACAAAATATATAAGCTTTACATACTAGCAGAGTATCGATGTGTTCAAACATGTGGAATGGAATGAATGGGTGGGAACTAATAACAAATGAATTATGACCCAAATACTAAAATATGTTCATGAATTTCTAATTGATCGCAAAACTTTATCAAATCAAGCGTTAGTCTCAATTGACAATTAAATTTGAATTTGATGAACAAAAAAAGCACAATGCACATAAGCCTAGAATATTAATGATTCTACAAATCAATAGCGTTATGAAAAAAAAGCATAACTAGGATTCATTGTCATTGTCAAAACCCGTTGATAGTTCCATCCAAACTCCCCCAAAATATATTTCTTTTCTTTTCTTTTGAATGACCATATCAAACTAAACTATTTGACCCCTTTTAGGAATTTTTTTTCTTTTTATTGCCTTTATTTTTTCATGATCTATTTTCAAATGGTGGCTTTCATGACAAGTTCATTATACTCTCGCAAACTTTTCCCATGCACACTCATCATTTTTTTCAATAATAAACAAATCCTCATGGGCAACGGTTCTTACATGCATAAATCCTCCATAGTCAAATAAACATGTAGATGAAAGAATTAATAGGAGGAAATCTCACCAATCTCTAATATACATCATGAAATCAAAATCCAATAAGCTCGTGCATGTGTATGTGGAGGCATATACAAAGTCGAATCAATAAAGCAAGTCATGTTCGAAATAAATCCATAAATATGGTTAAGATCAATCTAAGCATCTAAAGTTATAACCAAATGTCCTAGCCACATGGAAATTGAATAATGAATTGGATTCAAACACACAAATATTCCACACCAAATGTGTAAAACTAAAATACACAAGGAACCGAAAAACTTTTTGAATTTTTAAAAAAAAAATCAAAAAAATAAAATCCTTTTGTGTTTTTTCAAATAAATTAAAACCAAAATCTTTTTGTATTTTTCAAATATGACTCAATAAAAGAAAATATAATACAAAAAGTACACATTTTACAACAATAGCAAGTATATATCATGAATCACAACAAGCGTATGATGAACAAAATCATGCAAGCAATCATTCATATGATATGGGAAGATAAGAATCATGTGCAAGCATTGAGAATCAACTAGATTACCATATAGCACGACTAAAAGAGATTTCTTAACCCAAATATGTGTGATATGTCGAATAGGGGTTTTGAGAACCAACGAGACACTAGACTTCAACTTCCTAAGACCTCTTCTAAGATCAAAATAAAAACGCCTAAGGTAACCTATCCTACCACAATGTGAACATGTGTAAACACGAGGAATGCTACCTAAGGTGGGAATTTTTCTAACGACCTTCGTTTTGGTTTACACTCTAAAAGAAACAATGGGTTTGGTTTTAACACTTAAAGCATTAGAACAAGAAGAGCCATTACCATCACTAGTCAAACTATTATAGACTTTTAAATCATTTTTCAACTTCAAAATTTTAGACCGAAGCAAAGTATTAGACTCTTCCAATTTTATGGAATCCTTCTTTATATTTTCAATCATACCTAGAAGGATATCTCGCTCTCCCTCAATAAAAGCAAACTTATTCCTAAGAGTCATCTCACGTGCCTTAAAATCATTAATCAAATTATTTTTATCCTCTTTGGCACAAACACAAACCCTAAAATTTTACAAGTCCTCTAATTCTTTTTCTAAAATAAGGAATCTATCATCACTCTCCCTTTTGGACACTTTTAAAGATTTAAAGTCATCATATAAAGCACCAAACTTCTCACGAACGACATCTCTTTGATTTTCAACAGTTTGCAAAAGTTCTAAAATATTTTTAAAATAATTTTCAATAAATTTAATTCTTTCAGCAAACTTCTAATTTAAATGAGAATCCATTGAGAGAAAAAAAACAAGCACGGGAGATAAGAATAAACAACCACCCAAAATTCAGGTAAACTGGATCAAACATAATAACTTAGTGAAACCTACTATGATACCAATTTGTAAAAGAGAAATAATTCAAGGGCGGCTTCAAACAAAAATTGCAATACCAATTTTAAATGCGGAAGACAATTTTAAACAGCTTGTATTTTTTTATCCCAATCACGCATCTATGGTCATAGAACAAATAAATCAAAGAAGAAAATACGACATGGCCAAGTTTCAGGAAAAAAAAACAAAGGAAAAACCCTTTATTCACTTAGAAATTTACAAGAGAATCGACTTACAAACTACTTGATATCCCCTACAAGTATAATGAATTATTCTTTGAAATTCTTTAAGGAACAACTATGATCCTTACCAGAATAACATGACCACAGCCCTCTGTCAGCCTCAGCCTTCGTCTTTAGTAGTGAATCCCCACAGATATCACATGCCATAAATTGAGATCCTCTCCACAAAAAGTGTATGCAAAGATACAAAAATTTCTAGGGTTCTAAACTAATTCACAAGAACAATATTGCAGGATGTTTTGTTGTGAAATAAACAAGTGTTTTTAAACATTAAAAGTGAATAACTTTTGCAAAAGACATGTAGAAAACATTCTATCAAAAGTCTTAACGTTCTAAACGTGAAACATATATTTATACAAAACTTAAGATGGCACATCATTCGAATGATTTACTGATGTCTTTCAAATGAGACAGAGATCTCATTTGAACGAGATAACATCTCGCTACTAATGACCTCAGCAAAAATAATCTAGTAAGCTTCGTTTGAAACCTTGTTTGAATCCAGGGATCAAACGACCTCAAGATGTCATTTGAATGACATGTACACGTCGTTTAAATGACTCAAGAAAAAAATTAATGTCCGCCTACAGTAAACTCTGAAAATAAATTTTCGAAAATAACAGTTCCAAACTGATTTTAAAAACAGAAAACATTTTCCTTTTCAAAATAAAAAGCCCTGTTCATTTTTTATAAAAAGTAAGCATCCCAAAATATAATTCCGCAAATTAATTCAAACTTTAAATAGTTTAATACCCCATCGGGATGTCGAGAAGTCCTCTAACATGGAGATTCTTGAGTTCGGTTTGTCTTGACGGTGCATGACAATTTGTAACGGGATATGCTAAACTAGCCTAAAGCTATACAATGAAAAATCATAGAAAAATTATTCCTATAACCCTTCTCCATGTTGAAAATTTGATTCTAAAATTAAAAGGATAAACTTTTAGAAATATAAAGAAGTTGTTTGAAAATGATACATTTAAATATGTATTTTGTACTCCTAACCCTTTATGCTTCCTTGATTTTTCACCAGATGCTATTGCACTTGCCTATAAAATCAATACCATGTTAATATGATGCTTTCCATGACTAAATGCTTTCATGCTTGATTCAAATATGAATAGCATGTGTTCTGACATATGCCCATTTGTTTGCGCTCATCATTGAAATAACCTTAACACATGATACACTGGTAGTTCATGTTACTCACTAGATCATTTAAAAAACCACTTTCGTTGTTACTATATGACTTATGAATTAATATGCTCACACTCTACGATGCCGGTGTCTAGAAATTATTAAAAAGTCATTAGTAATATACACTAGTTAAGGTATGATCCACCTCCCGAGAACTAAAATGTTTCTTCTATATGATAATGCTCATACCTATTTTCGTGCATGCTCAAGAATATTCTCCGTTGTGTTTACACGATTATCTTGGTAAAAATAGACCGTGTTTAAGAAAGTCTCGACGAAGACTCAAAAATCACATGCTAGAGAAAAATCTTAATTGCATATATTCCTCATAAAAAGTAATAAGTTGTTAGAAATCATTTTTACAATCAAGTCATACTTCAATCATACTCACATAACCTAAAATTTGATAGCATCACCGTCAATGTGATAAATGAGTGGCAATACAAGTCATGAGATAAAGGTGGCAATCCTCCTTTGTCAATATTGTATGGCATTCCCATCCATATGATAGTACAAATCCTACCCATTTGAAGGAAATCCCTTCCCCACAGTGAAATAGGCTTAAATAAACCTACATTCTCACTAATGAGATTATGTTAATCCCACCATTGCTGCACAATATTGAGCCTAAATGATATATGTTTGATCAAAATTGATGGAAATTCCATCTGTGGCCATCCCTAGTTTCCTCCTTCCTCCTCGGGGATTTTGACGCTTGCGCGCGCAGTTGGAGGGAGAGAAGAACAAGGTCTTGTGCCCTTTCTAAGGGCGCTTCGGCTGTCGTCGATGTGGGGTGGTGATAAGAGATAGGGACGCCTGCCTATTTTGGACAAAATAGGTAAAATAAATGTTTTTGCCTCAAGAGAATGGCATCAAAGACATATTGATGCTTGTTCAAACGGTCGGGGGTTAAGTTACGAAATGGAAAGATGTTAGGCACCCATCTAGCCCTTTTGGTCTCTCATGGTCATGTGTTATTGTTCTCCTTAATAACTCTGAGAAGTGTGTTCCCGTCTTTATATAAATGGACAATGGAATTCCTCAACTCACATCCCGGAGAAAGGCGGAGTGATATCCTCACAAGAGTGTTCCCAAAATACTAATTAAAAACATAATGTGTGTGCTTATGGGGATATCGACCATTATGGTGAAACGATAATATGTGTTAAATAATATGCGAATAAGAGTCACAAATATAATATATATATATATATATATAAAGTGGACACGAGTCCTGGGTTTTGACTTGAGATACCTATGTAGCCTAAAAAGGCATCAAAGTCCACATAGTTTGCATGCAACACGAGGGTGGGGGTTATCCCACAAATCCAATCGTGAATTTTATTAAGATGTGTGTGTGTGTGTGTAAAAAAAGGATGTTTTGATTTGAGAAAATGTGGTGGGGAATCATGTTCGGAATTTATGAGCAAACCCACTTTTAATTATTTTTGGGTTTTTTATAGAAAATATGTTTTGTGCAATAAATGATAACAGGTGGGATTATTAATATGTATGGACTAACAAAGATGAAATTCTAAGGTAAGGATTACATAACTAATGCGAAAATAGGAAAATTAAAAGAGAGAGAGATAGAGAGAGAGGGAGAGAGAGGAATGTTTAGACCTTCTTTGGAGACTTAAAGGTTGATGTTGATTATTGAAAAGGCTACCCTTACAAGTGGATGGAGCTGGTAGGAGGACAGGGAAAGGATTTTTTCTAAATTGGGCATGAAAGGTATGGAAATGGAATTTGGAGGAAATATTTCAATAGAGAATTGATGTTGACTTTGAGATAATTTTGCTGAGATCACTAAGAGGGATGATTCTGAGGTTCCTCTCAAGGTGAGATCATTCTCTCCTCATATAGGGTTAAGGGGTTTCGATCAGTATTGTACTTGACCTGCCTATTGGCAAGTATTCCTAGACACACTACCGATAGGCATGGAAATGGGTTTGCCATTCGGCAACCTCATGCAGATTTCTCGGAAGAACAATCGTAAAATGAAATTTGTAAGTCCAAATCATGCACGGGGCATATCGCTGGAAAAGGGTATTTAGATTCCTTTAAGAATACATTGGGTCGGTCCCGAGTCCATGAGTTGAATTTGGTCAAACAGGGGTTGAAAGTGCCCAATGGTCATTTGGACATGAGATTCACAGAGAAAAATGGATCGTTCATTCGAACCGTAAGCCTAATTTGTGCACGGGTTGGACCCTTGGAAATGTATTCAGATCACTTTAAAGATTCATTCAGTCTCATTTGGTTCAGAGAGTTAACCTTGGTCAAACGGGGCCCGAAAGCGCTCGGTGACCTTCGGAGTAAAATGGGTCATTCGTCCGTATTGTAAGGTTAATTCACATACGAGGAAAATTATTGGAAAGGGTTTTCAGAGACCTTAGAAGATTCATTCAGTATCATTTGAGCTTAAGAGTTTATGGGAGTCAAATGGAGTTCGAGAGAGTCCGGTGGCCTCTAGATTAGTTTTTAGGAGAAAATGGATCCTGCGTTCGAAACGTAATGTCAATTTGTACACAGGTTAAACCATTGGAAAGGGGATTCATAGCCTTCCAAGGTTCATTGAGCTTTCACTCAGGCGAGGAAGTTCATTGGGGTCAAAATGAGGCCCGGGAGTGCCCAATGGCCTTAATATCAATTTTTGCTAGTAAGACGGACCGTTAGTCCGAACCTTATGGTCGATTTCATGCATAAGGTGGACAGTTGGAAAGGGGATTCAAATCCCTTCAAAGATTAATTGAGATTTCTCTCAGAAGAGAAAGTTGATCGGAGTAAAATGGGGTCTGGGGTGCCTAGTGGCCTCTAAATCTGTACTTAAAGTACGACATCGAGTTCTATTATGAATAGGGAAATTCTAAGGACCTAAGGAGTGTCTTTGGGCCTCCTAAAATATGGTGTTTATAGAGACCCTTGACAGGTGAGCATGGAATAAGTGAAAGCCGTGGAATAGACACCACATGGATGTTTGGAAAAGATGTCAATTCTATGGACCAAAAGGATGAGGATGACTGGTTCAGAGGGCCGAGGTCAATTATAAGGACTTAAGGTAATGTTGGGGATGACCAATTCTAAGGGATGAAGTCAATTCTAAGGACCTAAAGTTGTGACAATCGATTCTGAGGGATGACCTCAATTTTGAGGACCTATATTGGTGACGATCGATTTTGAGGACCGAGTTAAATTTTGAGGGCCTAAGGTTGAGGCATTATATTCCAAGGGCCAAGTTAAATTCTTAGTACCTAAAGTTACGATGACTGATTTTGAGGGTCGGGGTTAATTCTAAGGACCTAACGTTGTAATGACCAATTCGGAGGACCGAGATCAATTATGAGGACCTAAATTGATGACTACTGATTCTGCAGGTCGAGGTTAATTCTGAGGACCTAAAGTCATGATGATCGATTCTTAGGGTTAAGATCTGAGGTCAATTCTGAGTACCAAAAGTTGAGGCGATCGATTCTGAGGACTGAGGTTAACTCTGAGGACCTAAATTTGGACGATCGATTCTCAGGGGCGAGCTCAATTATGAGGAACTAAAGTTGAGGCGAACAATTTTGAGGGTCGAGGTCAATTCTGATGATTTAAAGTTGTAATGACCAATTCTGCGAGCCGAGGTTAATTATAAGGACATATAGTGGTGATGATTGATTCTGAGTGCTGAGGTCAATTCTAAAGACCTAAAGTTATAACGATCGATTTTGAGGGTCGATGTCAATTCTAAGGACCTAAAGTTGTGATGAACAATTATGAGGGTCGAGGTCAATTCTGAAGACATAAAGTGATGATGATCAATTCTTTGGGGAAAGGTCAATTCTAAGGACCTAAAGGTATGACTATCGATTCTGCGGGTCGAGGTCTATTCTCAGGACCTTTAGTGGTGACGATCGATTATGAGGGCCGAGGTTAATTCTGAGTGTTGATACCAAAATTCACCACCTTACATGGACCAATTAAAAGACAACACGTGTCATCCAATGTAACACAAGTCCAAGTCAGCATGATATAAATCCCCGACCAACAAGGGATCCCAACAAACAGAGAAGACAGACCAACGAGGTAGCTCAACCAACTAGGAAGACCAACCAATAGTAGGGAGTCCAACTAGTATGGCTAATGAAGCGCCAGTAGTCTTATGCTTAATTCTCATTATGTATTCATGTAAATTCCTAACAAATGAAGGCACTTCGTCTTTTCACATAAAGATTCCTGACACCCCTCTTGGGCAATAAATACGTTATAACACCCTCATTATAGGATGATCGAAAAACAAATCAAGGCAGTCAAGCATTACATAATAGTATACGTAGGCTTTTCCATTGAGCCAAACCACTTTAAAAATCTCTTTTGTCATATTTGTTTTACTTATTTATCTATGATCAATTAATTAGGCCTAATCTAGTTTTTTGCATCAACAGATTGGCGCCATTTGTTGGAAAGTATTGTTAAATGTTTTTCAATGTGCGCCAGCAATCAATGTCAAACTTATTTAATTAAATTCCAATTTTAGTCCCAACAAGTCTTAATACTCACAAACAAACGTGATTGAATAAAGAATTAATCTAAGCATGCAAGACAATCAACGTTGAGGAAAATCCCCCACAGGGGCAAAACCATCTTATTTTCACTATAATTTTGTAAAGAATGATTTGCAGGGATTATAATGAAAATAAAAGTAATGACATATGAAATACCCTCAGGCATCGATTTCGGTGTCATCGGCTAGAATTCCCACAAGAGTTCCACAAAGTCAGCAATGGAAAAGCTTTGTCTTCTCCACAAGTGTACTCCAGATGAGTAGTATAATCTTCCTTGGGATTTAGAGGATTCATACAAATGATTGGGAATTATTTATGAATAAAAAAGGTATTGAAACCTTAAAATATAAAGTCTGAAAATGGGGTCTGTCTTTGTAGAAACGGAGATATGCAGACTTAGAAAAATGTGTAGCACAAACATTGTTTAAACAGGAAGTAGAGGTGGTGCGTCGTTCGAACGAAACACGGTGTCGTTCGAGCAAGATTATATCTCATTCGAACGAGATATGATGTCGTTCGAACGACATCAGTGACGAGTCTCCAAAAATCTCCTTTAAAACGATTCTGTGTGTTTATTCTCTTCCAGACATTGAAAATTTATTTAAAACAATGTTCTCAATTATTTATGCAAATAATTAAACACTCCAATTAAAATTATTTTTACCATAAGTACGTGGAGTAGTGGGAACAGTTGAAGAGTACGTTGTTTGACACATGATGCACGTACGAAGATGATGGATGCATGAATTCGGATCGAGGCCGTCGAGGATGATCGTGGAGACGTGCGAAATGTAGCGGTATCGGACATACTTAAATATAATCTAGGATACTTAGAAAATTCTTAGAATCTACCCCGTCCATTTATAGAACATGTCCTTACAGTTTTCACTAATTCATCATACATGGCTGATATCACTGAAACAAGTAACCAAAATGAGGGAATTCCGCCTAATCCCTCTACCCCTACAAGTAATAACGATTTATTGGAATTTTGGCTAGCCTGGACAAAGGTCAAGAGGCTATGCAGGATACGATAAGACAATTGGCCCAAACTCTTTAAGATGGAGTTCCTGCACAGTCCAATCAAAGAAATATGCCACCGCTGTCGATAAAGAGTGTTGGGCATAGTCATTCCAAAACTTCAAGGGATCCTTCATACCATTCTGGAGCAAATTCTTATCTCAGGACTCCTAATTCCTATGATGGGAAGTTCCTCATTCTAAAAGGACTTAGTGCCTTAGAAAGGATAAGTAGGGCCTCTCATTTTTTATTTTTTGGGACCCAGGGGAAATAGAAATACCCTTCGGCTTATGTAGAGAAATACTCAATGGATAAGAGAATTGAGGGAAGGTTCAACCCAGTCCAGATCGAACACCCGACGAACTGCTCAGTCAAGTCAAAGAGAAGGTTCGCAAGAGTAAAGCTCAGCATAATCAGTTGGTTGGAATGAAAGAGCTGCCACCAACAGATCTGGTGTTGGCAATAATGCTTGGAAGGGGTCCATTCAGCATTTGGAAGTAGATTGGGAGAAATGGCCAAGGCCAAGAAACCTTTCCAGAGAAGTTTTGTTAACAAATCTCTCTTTGTGAAAACAATTATAGATTTCCCTACACCCACTAAGTTTAAAGCTCCAACAGTTACTCCCAAGTATGATGGGAAGACTGATCTAGTTCTTCATATAGAATATTACAAATTAGTAGTCGATATCTATGATGTTCCTGACGAGATGAGGTGCAGGGCATTCTCAGGAACAATCATTGGATCTTCTCAAATCTGGTATAATTGTCTTCCTCGGGGGCAGATTTGTAGCTTCTAACAACTCGTCAATCTATTCATTAGTAGTTTTTTCTTTGGAGCCAAACCAGTGATGTGAGTAGCTCATTTGCTTAGTGTGAGATAGAAGGCGGGAGAAAGTACTAAGGATTACATCACTCATTTCAATAACGAGAAATTAGAGGTTATTGATTATGAGGAGAAGACTGCAATCACTACCCTCGTGATTAGTTTGATCCTCGATAAACTATATTATACTTTGGCAAAAGATCCCCCAAAGATGATGACGGAATTGATGTCCAAAGCAGTGAGGATTGTGAACGCCGAGGAAGCTATGGATGCTAAAAGGAATTCAGATGTAAAGGCGGAAGCGAAGTCTGAAGGGAAGTCGGATAAGAAGGAGCACAAGAATCATAATGAGCGTACGAATTAGAAATCAAAAGAAATCCTAGATCGTCTCAGAAAGTATACCAATTACACTCCCTTAATGGTGGATATACATCATGTTTTAGAAGAAATCAAACACAACAATGATTTGAGTAGGCCTAAAAAGTTAAGGCCGACTGTTGATAAAAGGGATAAGTCCAAATATTATGAATTTCACAAAGACCATGGTCATACGACTAACCGGTGTATTGCTCTCCAGAATGAGATAGAGGTGCTCATTCGATGAGGAAAATTGAACAGATTTATTGATCGAAAGGCTAGTGTAAGAGCTGGTGGTAGAGGTTGACATACATCTAAATCTCCGGTTAGTCCTAGAGAAGAGAAGAATAGTAACTATGACGATGAACTAGAAGATGATCCTGATATCCCCAAGAAGCCTAGGCAACCTGAATGCGAGGTATTCATATTCAGCTTTGAATCTTTTGATTTTCATATGATTACAAGTGGAGATACAGGAAGAGGAGACCATACAGCTGAAAGGAAGGCTTACCTTAATGAGTCTCTAGCTTGTTCCTATATCCAGCGAATCAACCTTATCGACGAAGATGGACCAATAAAAGTCAATAAGGACAAGCTCCTAATTAGCTTTTCCAAGAATGATCTATTCGGAGTATTGTATCCTCATGACGATCCTTTAGTGATTAAAGTCATAATGAAAGACGTACTGGTAGCAAGAACATTAGTGGATAATAGTAGTTCAGAGGACATCATGTTATATCCCTATTTTGATACTTTGCATTTAAAACTCAGCCAACTGGAGCCTTACCACAGGCCCCTCATTGGATTCTCTGGTGAGAAGGTGTTTCCTTTAGGAATAATTAAGTTAGATATGTTAATCGAAACATGGCCGGCGAGTAGGACAGAGAAAGTGAGATTCTTTGTAATGGACAAAAATGTTTATTCTGCTTATAACATGATCAGGGAAAGAGAAGGTATGAAGAAATTTAAAGTTGTGCCTTCTGCTATTAATCATTGCCTGAAGTTCCTGGCCAAATTTGGAGTTAGAATAGTAAAAAGATATCAGAAAGTAGCTCAATAATGCTACTATTCATCTACCGAGGAGAAAGATATGACAGAAGTAAAGAGGAAAACAACCACTTATCAAGTGGATATGTTTGAGACAAACAAAGAATGTGAGGTTGAAGCCTTAGATCCAAGAGATGAATAAAAGCTCGTAAAAGTCCAGGTGATGGAGGAAATAAAAAGAATTGTTTTTTATGATGATAAACCAGAGTGAATGACTCAAATAGGAGCGTCATTGGATCCGGTTCTTAAACAGGAGTTGGTGGCCTTCTTGAGGCAAAGAAAGAAGGTGTTCGTATGGAGCCACAAAGATATACCTAACATAGACCCAAATTTCCTGTGTCACGAGCTTAATGTTAATAAGGAGGTTAAACTTGTAAAGCAAAAAAAAAGAGTCTTTAGCTTGGAGAAGAACCAGGCTATACAGGAATATGTGGAGAAGATTTAAAAAGCTTCCTTTATTGAAGATGTAAAGTACTCGAAATGGTGGGCCAATGTAGTTATGGTTAAGAAGAAAAATAATAAGTGGAGGATGTGTGTAGATTTTACTGACTTGAAAAAAGCATGCCCAAAGGAACATTTTCCTTTGCCATCAATTGATTAACTAGTGGATGTTACTTCGGGGCACGTGTAATACCCCGTATTTTTATGCTATATTAATTTGGGGATTTATTAAATTTAATGTGACGGTTTATTTAATTAAAAACCAGAAATTAATTATGTAATAATTATTAACGTGACGAGAGTTAGTAATTATGGGAAACTTGTTTAATATTACTAATGAGCATAGTAATATATTATATTGGTTATATTGAATGTCATAAGTGAATTAAATGACTATTTCGGAAATTTAAGTCGGGACGTGCCCGTGTCACGTTAGGACTAATTTTGTTAAATAAAAAGTAAATTTTTTATAAGTTGTTCGTATGGTTGTTTTGAGTGCTCCAACGCGTCCAGAAGGGTCGAGATAGTCTGAAAAGTATACCCGGGGGTTTAGTTTGGGTCTCGGGGCATTTTTAGGCCTAATTAGTACCCCGGGAGGGCATTTTAGTCATTTTACATAATTGGGTAATTAAACCCACGAATTTCCGCCAACCTATATCAGCCATTAGGTTAGTCTCTTAGGGTTAGAACCTTCACAAATCAAGTGACGGCCATTGGAGAAGAGGGGAAAGAGCTCCAAGGAAAATCAAGGCCAAAAAGCCACCGGATATCACCGCCACCACCACCACCGCGTAGATCACGAGACAAGGAACGCAGCCATACCAAAATCATCCGGGAATCTGCATACCAAAAATCCCAGGCAAGTGTTTAACTTGCGTATTTTCGTTAATGCAATCTTCATATTAGTTTAGGATTGAATTGTGATGAAAATTATGGAAGAAAACCCAATCTTTGATAGGAAAACCCATATAGTATTGATGTACATGTTGATTCTAGAAACCCTTGCCATGTAGAGGTAATAAACCAAGAAATTTGGTGATCATAATAAAGAAATATTGGAGAAAGATTCATTAGAAATCTGTTTAAGAAAATTTTAGGGCTCTTGATAATTGGACATGATTTTAGGTTGAAAATCCATGTTTAATGATAGTTACACGCATGCTTTATGTTATAAACACCTAGTATAATGTTATAATGATAATAATAGGATTTTTGGGGCGATTAGAATGGAAAAACATCGTTTTAGATGAAGAAGTTGGATGAAACCCGTAACTGCATTCTGCAGAATTTTGCCCAGACCTGCTTGATCGATCGATCGAGCCTAGAGCTTCGATCGATCGAGCCCCAAGCTTCGATCGATCGACCCCTCCTGGCAGACTCCTAATTCCCTCTTTAAATGAGTTAAATTCAAATTGTCGTGATATAATTCTTGGGCACTCTTGATAAATTGATTTGGGAGACATTGAGGACCAGTAGGGTATATGAATAAATGTTGGAACCTTTAGTCCTTAACGAAAATGGTATTTATGGGATATTTACTTTAGTTTAGTGGATTTATGAATTTAAAGGGTGAGGTGCGTAAGAGAGTTACGTTGGAACCTAATAAAGACACTTACTGAAATACAGATTTGTGAGGATGTAGCCCATGAGTGTTAGGTAATAAGTGAGGAAACCCTTCGAGTTAAGGTTAGGAATGAAACCTTATGCGTAATTCTATAAATGTGAAATTAAGGATAAATGGTATAATTACTGGTGATGAGAAGAACCTATATTAATTTGATGAAGTGGTATATTTATATGATTGTGTGTACATATACTATATGCATGTGAAAAATCATACCCACGCTACTTTCTATGCCTGAGGTTTCCGCGCTGGGACAAGTCTTATCTCGATGGGACCTTTATGGGGGATATTGACTTGTATCCTAGAAGATAGTTGTCCTTGGTACAGGCTATCGATGTGATAGTTCAGACGGTCCTAAGAGACGCCGGTATGTGCCATCCTCTTAGAGACTTGGAATCTATGCTTCGCCTCAATATTGTTTGTGTATTTATGTTAATACAATTCGAGAGTGATTCCGAATGTATTCCCCTTAATATGAGTGATATGGGGCTTTGGATAGTAGAGTATCCACGCACCGTTGTTTTATGTGGGGTGCTGTTATTTTATATATATTATACGAGTAGTTAATATATATATGAGATTCATAAATTTGAAACTGCCTACTGTGATTTGATGAGTAGGACATGGTTTGTGATTCAGATAATAAGGACTTGTTTTGAAATAGTATAATATGTTACTGAGAAACTTTTTATATTAATAAAAGCTAACACAAGAGTTGTGCTGTTAATCTGGAAACATTCTTTTTAAACAAAATATTGTTCGGTTTTGAAGTCTTATGAGTAAGTTAAGATACGCTAAATTATTGGGAAGATTAGTATGTTAATATTGATAAGAACAAACCAATGGGAAGGTTAGTGCGATAGGTGTGCACATTAGAAGAGAGGTGAGTATTTCTCAAGAGAGCGACGCACTAATATGTTATTGCATTGGCCTGTATCAATTTAAATACTTGCTAAACGTATTTTAAAATCAAACACACTTTCGGGCTCTGACCCGTTTCTTTTTCTCTCTCTCTCTCTCTCTTGTATATATATGTATATTTTCAGGTGCCCAGTCACAGGGGCGTCTTTCTTAGGATCTCTTGAGAGGAACGTGCTGCAGCTTAGGTGGGAGTTGCAGGTCACTTGAGTAGACGGCTTCTTTTATTGACTCCACTTCTAGCACTCTCATTTATTGGGAACGTGTCGCCCTTTCCATTATTTATTTGTTATCGGGACATTTATATTTCGGTCATTTCCAGTATTGTTCTTTGGGATTTATTCAGTATGGACTTGTGATTTTAGTTTTCATATGTTGGCATTCGATTGACGAATGTATTATATTATTTGGTTTATTGTGGTGTGATTCTTAATTGTAGAAATGTTGTTTTATATAAATAAATCTTTTTCTTTAATTAAAATTTGGAAGTTTGTATGAAAAATGTTTTTGACACTTAGCTTAATTATTTAGGGTGTTAAATTGGAAAATTTATTTTTATCGACAGTGATGTTGAGAATGAACCAACTGTTAACCTTGATTTAATTTGATAAAGGAGTGATCGCCCGGTATTTAATTAGGCGGGGTGTCACAGGTGGTATCAGAGCATCAGGTTCTAGTGTCCATAGGATATGTACGGCTTATTTCGCTTTCAGCTTAACGTTATTGTTATAGAGCCCTATTTTTAGGATTATTGTATTCTTGCTTTTACGTTTAAGTATTCAGCTATTCGAGATTTGAAGATAACTGTAGACTAATATACTTATTCACGTTTCAGATGCCTCCGAGACGTGCTCCGAAAGATAGGCGTGTCCAAGGCGACCAGCCAGCAGCTCCGGCACCAGGCACAATGAATGCGAACGAAGTAGCCGCCATTGTTGCTCAGACGGTGAATGCCGCAATAACGGTGATTCAGCAGGCTCCACCCCAGGTTCAGGCAGTGGCGCCAGTACCAGCACAGCTTCCATCCCCATGGGAGAGGGAGAGGGATGCTTTTCAGAAAGCGCATCCCCCTGATTTTTCTGGTAGCTCCGATATTGTTACAGTCAGCTAATGGAAGAAAGACATCCAGCGGCACCTCCGTATCTATGAGTGCACTGGCATGCAAAAGAAGTTGTTGGCTTCCATTAAGCTGGTGGGAGCCGCATTACAGTTGTGGGAGTCCACTACTACTTTGGAGGAGATGGACACGATCCCTATTCAGTTGTTCTGGGAGCGGTTTGACCGCAAGTATTTTCCACCCGCAGTGCAGACTGAGATGAGGCGAAAATTACTAAATCTGAAGCAGGAGAACCTTACTGTAGCTGAGTATGAGGAGGAGTTCACGAGACTTCTCACTATTGTGCCGGATGAGGCACCCACTGAGAGCAAGAAGATTTTGCTGTTTGTCGACGGGTTAGCTTGGAGGATCCGTCAGCACCTTATTGGAAATCTATCCCTGAGTACTTTCACTCATGTACTCAATGCATCGTTACTACATTGCCAGGATCACCGCTTCCATCTTCAGGGAAGCAAGAGAGCAGGGGAGTCCAGCCAGCAGGGCAGGACCGGGGGTAATAGTGCCAATGGGGTACCAACTCATGGACAGACTCGTCAGCACGAGCAGAGTTCCCATTAGGGGGACCCTGCTAAGCGATTCCGTTCAGGTGATTCTAGGCAGGGATTCGAGGGTTTCAGGCAGGGCCATCAGGGCCAGCCTAATCAGCAGGGCCAGCAGGGCCAACACCAACCGCAGGGACAGCAGTAGGGCCAGCAAGGCCAACAGCGTGCAAATCAGGGCCAATAGGGCCAGTGGTGTGGAGGTAACGGCCAGCAGGGCCGTGGACAGCAGGGTTAGAGGGGCGATAACTTCAAAGGCAGATGCTTTGGGTGCGGTAAACATGGCCATAGGCGCCAGGATTGCCCAGAGGGCGATAGGGCCCCACAGCAGCAGGGAGCCCGTAATGAGCCGTAGAGACCACTCTTTCCACCTGCCCTCCAAGCTCCAACCCAGGTGCCAGCCCTACCATCCATCCCAGCAGCTCCCGTGCAGCAGGGGCAATTTCAGTATGGACGTGTCTATAACGTCTAGCAGGCAGCAGCTCCACAGGCACCACCCGCGATTGAGGGTATGTTTCCTATCCATGGTACTATGGGTCGAGTTTTGTTTGATACGGGGGTAACGCATTGTTTTATAGCTACACATTTTGCAAAGTCCTTAGGGTTGCTAGCCACAGCAGAGAGCACCATGACGTGAGTCAACTCACCACTGTGGAGTGGGTCACTTATTTTCTTTATATGTTGGGGAGTGGGGGTAGAGATTTGTAGCTTGGTATTACCTACAGACATGTTAGTCTTAGACATGCACGAGCATGATGTGATTATTGGTATGGATTGGCTCGCATCTTATAGAGCCATGATTGATTGCTTCGGTGGGAGCATTGTTTTTGCCATTCCGGGGCAAGAGATGTTTGTAGTGGCGATGCCTCGCCCAGAGGGAGGTTCGACCGCTCATTTGTATTACATAGAGGAGGATACCTCTAAGGAGGTTGTGATTCACTTAGATTCGATCCCTGTCATCAGGGAGTATTCCGATGTATTTCAGGAGATACCAGGCCTACCGCCCAGTCATAAGATAGAATTTGTTATAGATTTATTGCCAAATACGAGACCTATAACACGCGCACCGTACCGTATGGCTCCAGCAGAGATGCGAGAGCTACGAGATCAGATAGAGCAGCTGTTAGGTCAGGGCTTCATTCGTAGGAGTACCTCACCTTGGGGCGCTCCAGTCTTGTTTGTGAAGAAGAGAGATGGTTCACTGAGATTGTGTGTGGACTACCGGGAATTGAACAAGGTCACGATACGAATTAAGTATCCGTTGCCTCGAATTGAGGATCTGTTCGACCAGTTGAGGGGAGCAACTTTCTTTTCGAAGATAGATCTGAGGTCGGGGTACCATCAGTTACGTATTAGAGAGCAGGATGTTTCAAAGACTGCCTTCTTGTCGAGATATGGGTCCTACGAGTTTAGGGTAATGCCGTTCGGAATCACAAATGCTCCAGCCGTTTTCATGGACTTAATGAATCGAGTATTCAGAGAATTCTTGGATCAGTTTGTCATCGTCTTCATAGATGATATCTTGATATATTCACACTCTGAGGAGGAGCATGCCGAGCACTTGAGGCAACTTCTTCAGACTCTATGAGAGCATCAGTTGTATGCTAAGTACGAGAAGTGTGGATTCTGGTTACGAGAGGTACAGTTCTTAGGCCATGTTATTTCTGAGCAAGGGATAGCAGTTGACCCGAGCAAAGTGTCAACGGTGAAGGAGTGGGGACAGCCCATGACACCGATAGAAGTGCGTAGTTTCTTGGGATTATCCGGATACTACAGGAGATTCATTCGGGAATTCTCCAAAATAGCGGGTCCATTGACGAATCTGATTCGCAAAGGGGTACCATATGTTTGGGATGACGCTTGTCAGTTGGCTTTCGACGAGCTGAAGAACAAGCTTACTTCAGCACCAGTCCTTGCCTTACCGAAACCGGGTGTGGAGTACCTGGTTTATACCGATGCGTCCTTACGGGGACTTGGGGGAGTACTTCAGCAGGAAGAGAAGGCTATAGCTTTTGCTTCCTGCACGCTTAAGCCGCATGAGAAGAATTACCCCACCCACGACCTGGAGTTAGCAGCGGTCGTCTTTGCATTGAGAATTTGGAGGCACTACTTATTGGGCGAGAAATTCCGTTTGTCACAGACCATAAGTCACTGCAGTACCTATTCACTCAGCGAGAGATGAATATGCATCAGCGCAGATGGCTAGAGTTTGTGAAGGACTACCAGTTCGATATACAGTATCATCCGGGGAAGGCCAACATAGTTGCTGATGCGTTGAGCCGTAGACCGGTAGACGATGTAGCGGACGTCTGGAAAGCGAAATGGAAGGAATTGGGTCACCAAGACGCAGTGGAATGATCCTTCATATCCGTAATGTCGGTCACGCCCGAGATTGTTACAAGGGTGATACAGGCACAGACTACAGACCCGTTTTGCCAGGAACAGATTGTGCGACTTCTAGCCGAGGGTGCTGAGTCCTATTCTGTTAGTTCTGATGGAGGTTTACGGTTTAATGGGAGATTGGTGGTTCCAGAAGGCGCGGAGTTACGTCATGAAGTGATGACTCATTCTCATGGGTCCCGATTTGCAGTACATTCAGGAGGTGATAAAATGTACTAGGACATGAAGCGTCAATACTGGTGGAGTGGGATGAAGAAGGACATCACCGAGTTTGTGTCCAAGTGTTCTACCTGTCAGCTGGTGAAGGTGGACCACCAGAAACCGTCAGGATTGCTTCAGCCGTTGGAAATACCCGCGTGGAAGTGGGAGAGTATTTCCATGGATTTCATTACAGGGTTGCCTACATCACAGCGGGGCCACGATTCTATTTGGGTGATTATAGACCGTTTGACCAAGGTGGATCATTTTCTGCCAGTGAGGACAGATTATACCACGGGTCAGTATGCTCAGTTGTTCATCGCTGAGATTGTCAGATTACATGGGGTTCCCCTGAATATTGTGTCAGATAGGGACAAGACTTTTGTGTCACATTTCTGGGAAAGTTTTCAGGAAGCAATGGGTACTGAGTTGAGGTTGAGTTCAGCTTACCACCCACAGACAGATGGACAGATAGAGCGTACTAATTAGATGTTAGAGGATATGCTACGCATGTGTGTTCTCAATTTTGGAGGAGGTTGGGAACCACATCTTCCACTGGTAGAGTTTGCTTATAATAACTCTTATCAGTTTACGATTGGCATGGCTCCATTTGAGGCTTTGTATGGCAGGCCTTGTCGTTCTCCAACCTGTTGGCTCGAGGTGGGGGACAACAAGTTACTAGGACCAGAAGTGATTCAAGAGACCTCCGCGAGGATTGAGATAATCAGGAGTCGTATTCGGGTAGCCCAAGACAGGAAGAAGAGCTACGCCGATGCGAAACGGTTCTTCCGGGAGTTTAATGTGGGAGATCAAGTGTTATTGCGTGTATCTCCTATGAAGGGAGTGATGAGGTTCGGGAAGAAGGGTAAGTTGGCTCCGAGGTACGTAGGACCATTTCCCATCATTGAGAGGATTGGGCCGGTAGCATACAGGTTGGGATTTCCAGAACATTTACATCGCATCCACGATGTATTCCACATCTCGTCGTTGAGACGATATCTTCGGAATGATATGGCCCATACTCACATTGTGATAGATGAGATTGACTTACAGTCTGATAGCTCTTAGGAAGAGAGACCAGTGGCTATTCTAAACTAAAGTGAGTGGAGATTGAGGTCGAAAATAGTTCCACTTGTGCGAGTCCAGTGGGAGCATCATAATGTGGAGGAATCCACTTGGGAGCGTGAGGCAGATATGCGCGAGAGATATCCAGAGTTATTTTTACCAGGTATGCCTTATTTTCCAAATTTCGGGATGAAATTCCGTTATTAGGGGGAAGTATGTAATACCCCGTATTTTTATGCTATATTAATTTGGGGATTTATTAAATTTAATGTGACGGTTTATTTAATAAAAATCCGGAAATTAATTATGTAATAATTATTAACGTGACGAGAGTTAGTAATTATGGGAAACTTGTTGAATATTATTAATGAGCATAGTAATATATTATATTGGTTATATTGAATGTCATAAGTGAATTAAATGACTATTTCGGAAATTTAAGTCGGGACGTGCCCGTGTCACGTCGGGACTAATTTTGTTAAATAAAAAGTAAATATTTATAAGTTGTTCGTATGGTCATTTTGAGTGCACCAACGCGTCCGGAAGGGTCGAGATAGTCAGAAAAGTATACCCGAGGGTTTAGTTTGGGTCTCGGGGCATTTTTAGGCCTAATTAGTACCCCGGGAGGGCATTTTAGTCATTTTACATAATTGGGTAATTAAACCCACGAATTTCAGCCAACCTATATCAGCCATTAGGTTATCCTCTTAGGGTTAGAACCTTCACAAATCAAGTGACGTCCATTGGAGAAGAGGGGAAAGAGCTCCAAGGCAAATCAAGGCCAAAAAGCCACCGGATATCACCGCCACCACCACCACCGCGTAGATCATGAGACAAGGAACGTAGCCATACCAAAATCATCCGGGAATCTGCATACCGAAAATCCCAGGCAAGTGTTTAACTTGCGTATTTTCGTTAATGCAATCTTCATATTTGTTTAGGATTGAATTGTGATGAAAATTATGGAAGAAAACCCAATCTTTGATAGGAAAAACCTATGTAGTATTGATGTACATGTTGATTCTGGAAACCCTTGCCATGTAGAGGTAATAAACCACGAAATTTGGTGATCATAATAAAGAAATATTGGAGAAATATTATTTAGAAATCTGTTTAAGAAAATTTTAGGGTTCTTGATAATTGGACATGATTTTAGGTTGAAAATCCATGTTTAATGATAGTTACACGCATGCTTTATGTTATAAACACCTGGTATAATGTTATAATGAGAATAGTAGGATTTTTGGGGCGATTAGAATGGAAAAACATCGTTTTAGATGAAGAAGTTGGATGAAACCCGTAACTGCATTCTGCAGAATTTTGCCCAGCCCTGCTTGATCGATCGATCAAGCCTAGAGCTTCGATCGATCGAGCCCCAAGCTTCGATCGATCGACCCCTCCTGGCAGACTCCTAATTCCCTCTTTAAATGCGTTAAATTCAAATTGTCGTGATATAATTCTTGGGCACTCTTGATAAATTGATTTGGGAGACATTGAGGACCGGTAGGGTATATGAATAAATGTTGGAACCTTTAGTCTTTAACGAAAATGGTATTTATGGGATATTTACTTTAGGTTAGTGTATTTATGAATTTAAAGGGTGAGGTGCGTAAGAGAGTTACGTTGGAACCTAATAAAGACACTTACTGAAATTCAGATTTGTGAGGATGTTGCCCATGAGTGTTAGGTAATAAGTGAGGAAACCCTTCGAGTTAAGGTTAGGAATGAAACCTTATGCGTAATTATATAAATGTGAAATTAAGGATAAATAGTATAATACGGGTGATGAGAAGAACCTATATTAATCTGATGAAGTGGTATATTTATATGATTGTGTGTACATATATTATATGCATGTGAAAAATCATACCCACGCTACTTTCTATCCCTGAGGTTTCCGCGCTGGGACAAGTCTTATCTCGATGGGACCTCTATGGGGGATATTGACTTTTACCCTAGAAGATAGATGTCCTTGGTACAGGCTATCGATGTGATAGTTCAGACGGTCCTAAGAGACGCTGGTATGTTCCATCCTCTTAGAGACTTGGAATCTATGCTTCGCCTCAATATTGTTTGTGTATTTATGTTAATACAATTTGAGAGTGATTCCGAATGTATTCCCCTTAATATGAGTGATATGGGGCTTTGGATAGTAGAATATGCACGCACCGTTGTTTTATGTGGGGTGCTGTTATTTTATATATATTATACGAGTAGTTAATATATATATATATATATATATATATATATATATATATGAGATTAGGAAATTTGAAACCGCCTACTGTGATTTGATAAGTAGGACATGGTTTATGATTCAGATAATAAAGACTTGTTTTGAAATAGTATAATATGTTACTGAGAAACTTTTTATATTAATAAAAGCTAACACAAGAGTTGTGTTGTTAATCTGGAAACATTCTTTTTAAACAAAATATTGTTCGGTTTTGAAGTCTTATGAGTAAGTTAAGATACGCTAAATTATTGAGAAGATTAGTATGTTAATATTGATAAGAACAAACCAATGGGAAGGTTAGTGCGATAGGTGTGCACATTAGAAGAGAGGTGAGTATTTCTCAAGAGAGCGACGCACTAATATGTTATTGCATTGGCATGTATCAATTTAAATACTTGCTAAACGTATTTTAAAATCAAACACACTTTCGGACTCTGACCCATTTCTTTTTCTCTCTCTCTCTCTTGTATATATATGTATATTTTCAGGTGCCCAGCCACAGGGGCGTCTTGCTTAGGATCCCTTGAGAGGAACGTACTGCAGCTTAGGTGGGAGTTGCAGGTCACTTGAGTAGACGGCTTCTTTTATTGACTCCACTTCTAGCACTCTCATTTATTGGGCACGTGTCGCCCTTTCCATTATTTATTTGTTATCGGGACATTTATATTTCAGTCATTTCCAGTATTGTTCTTTGGGATTTATTCAGTATGGACTTGTGATTTTAGTTTTCATATGTTGACATTCGATTGACGAATGTATTATATTATTTGGTTTATCGTGGTGTGATTCTTAATTGTAGAAATGTTGTTTTATATAAATAAATCTTTTTCGTTAATTAAAATTTGGAAGTTTGTATGAAAAATGTTTTTGACACTTAGCTTAATCATTTAGGGTGTTAAATTGGAAAATTTATTTTTATCGACAGTGATGCTGAGAATGAACCAACTGTTAACCTTGATTTAATTTGATAAAGGAGTGATCGCCCGGTATTTAATTAGGCGGGGTGTCACAGCACGAGCTACTGAGTTTTATGGATGCATATTCTTGTTATAACCAGATCAAAATGATGCCAAAAGGCAGAGAAATTACTTCCTTTATTACTCCCCAAGGAACTTATTTTTACAATGTTTTGCCATTTGGTCTAATAAATGCAGGTGCCACTTATCAAAGACTAGTGAACAAAGTATTTGAGGAGCAGATAGGCAAGAACATGGAGGTGTATGTTAATGATATGATAACAAAGCGAAAAAAAGTTGTTAATCATATTAACGACCTCAGCCAAACGTTTGGTCAGTTGGAGAAGCACCATATGAAGTTAAACCCGATCAAATGCATCTTCATAGTTCATGAGGGGATGTTCCTCAGGTATAGAGTAAATCAAAGAGTTATTAAAGCTAATTCAGATAAGATCAAGGCCTTGTTTGAAATGCAATCCCCAACCAGTAATTCCGATGTTTAAAGTTGTAGAGGGGGCTTGAAGGTAATTTTGAGATTAGAGATAATTCCTCATTAGCAACAGTGTTTTGGGATTAAGGCACCGAGGCAGCTCAAGTGTAGCAGCTCATACTTTATCTTGTTGTGCTACTTATTCATATTGTATATTTGTTTATATTTACTATGAGCTATAATGGTTGTAATGATGTAACGAGAATAATAATGAGGTTTAGGGTGAGGTCAAATGGTACTCGCGAGAGACTAGGCTTGGCAGGGCCTGGGAGAGATTTCATGCTCTATCGAACGACCTCGCCATGGGAACTTTAGAGGGACTTGGTTTGGAGGATTAAGAAGTGAGGCACCATTGGGTCTTGTCCTGAACATCTTAGATACACCTAGTAAAACACCAAAGGACCCTGGTCGTGGAACCTTGGGCGGAGTAGCTTGGAGTTCCATCGGGCGTTGAGTTGTGAACCAAATAACCCTCTACTTAATGTCACATGTACTGTAGGTGATGTCACTAGTCAGCTAAACAATGTCAAACCTACACTTGAGTAAACCACCGTGGGATTTGGGGATTTCAGACAGTTGGTGAGCCACCTCTGCGATAACAGCCCGTTGACACACAGTGGTTAGGCAAAAGGCATGTCTTAGCATTTAATATTTATGATGTGGAGACAACTAGTGGATCAGGTATTTAATGTTTGTGACATAAAGTTCGAGGAAGGATTTTCATAGGCATTGATAGCGGAGTTGCCTCGGGGGTGGTGTGGGAGGCTATTTAAGGACCCCAACCACCTC
This sequence comes from Sambucus nigra, assembly GCA_949130495.1. Classification (NCBI taxonomy): domain Eukaryota; kingdom Viridiplantae; phylum Streptophyta; class Magnoliopsida; order Dipsacales; family Adoxaceae; genus Sambucus; species Sambucus nigra. Next base: position 576,597,389 of record OX422211.1, on the reverse strand, counting down.
TGAGGAGAGGATGATCTTTTTTTGAGAGTTCAGAAGTTATTACTAGAGAGTTGTTACAAACCAAAAAGTTTACTCACCCACCATTGTCATTTATTACGAAGATTTTAATACTTGACAGAGATTCTTGAGGGTGATTGGTGTGTTTTGGATGCCTGCCAAGGTGTATCTAGGGTGCTTACTTCTCTCTCCTTTTAGCTAAGTTACTTCTAAGTTCATTACTACCTTTTGAGTTATACACGAGAGATATGTGAGTTCAAACTGAGTTTATCTTCATTTACTAGTGTTTGTATGTCCTATGGTTAATCAATAGTGTTGTTATTTAACTTATCATTACTGTACTCAAAAAGGGGTTACGCCTCCATCTTATCTAAACTGCCCTCTTACATTTGGCGACTTTGTTGGGGAGGCATTCATCTAAGCAAGGAGTATGGCACAAGATAATGTTAATCGAAGGCTTAAGTTTGATGACATCGAACACAATGAAGATCAAGCGGCGAGAGAACTGGAGGCTCTCAGGGATGGGTCTCCTCGAATAGAGGTACCTCCAGTTCAGGCGACGACAGGCGGTCCAGGGTTGACACAAGCTTCCACGAGTTCAGGGCTGGGACTCGCTCAGGTATCACTGCTCATGAGTATGTTTTATGAGTTTTTGAAAACTACGGTAGCTTCAACGGTGCTGAGAGGATTTGAAGTCAATTCCTTCGTAACACTAGGGGCATCCCCACTGGCCCCACCGAGCGCATATGTAACGGGAACAGTCCCGATAAGTATACCCTCTGTTGTGAATCCAACATTGGGAACATTAGGAGTATGAATGGCCCTAACAGTGACGATTACTCCAGCTACAACGGGCACTTAGCTTGTGGTCCCGTTGGTTGTTTCTCCAGTGGCATAATCCATGGAGGAGATGAGGAAGGAGATGCAGAAAAAGATGCTGAAGTTCATGTAAGCCTCCTAACAATCTTCTGGAGAGGTAGCTTCGGTTTATGATGACTTTCGGACACCTTACCCCCAAGAATACAATGATAAGCCATGTCTAAAAGATTATATTCCTCCTATTTTTGAAAAATACACGGGGAAAGGTGGGAACTCGAAGGAGCATATTAAACGTTTCGTTGAACATTTGGGGGCACATTGTAATAATAAAAAGATCAGGTTGAGGGAGTTTTCTAAATCCTTAACCGATAAAGAATATACCTGGTATTCCCATTTGGCTCCCAAGAACGTTTCTACATGGGAGGAAATGCATGTTTTGTTCATCCAAAAGTTCTTTATAGCGGAAGATGAGTTTACTTTGACCCAACTGAGGAGGGAGAAGCAACAACTTGGGGAAGAAGTGGTAGCATATTTTGGAAGGTTAAGGGAAAGGTCCCTCGATGTGAGGGAGGAGTCCAAAGAGTCTAAGTTATTACAGATCTGTTCAGAGGGACTGCTTCTTAAGTACATCTGTCATCTCATTAATGAAACGCGTGAGGGGACTTTTTTGGCGTTCTTAAAAGCGACAAGAAATATCTCCTTGGTAGTACGACCAAATTCGATGGTGGTGCCCATGATGTTTAGGCAGCCGATACAACCTGTGGGGGGAGGTCTCAGCCCCCACGGGTAGGGTACACCGAGGGAGCAGATGGGGGCAAGGCAATGAAGAAGGACAATAAGAGGAAGTTTGGAAGATAAAGGGAGGACTTACCACGATTGCCTTGTACAGTGGAGGAGGCTGTTAGCTGTTACAACGCAATGGTGAAAGGAGGAACGGTCTATGAACCAAGGAGCATTCTCGTGGGGGAACCCGGTGTAGCGATAAGGGCGAAACCCAAATATTATCAGATCTATCGGAAGATCCAGCATCCAACAGAGAGCTATTTCACGTTGAGAAGAATCATCGACAAGTACGTAAAGGCAGGGACGTTGCAAATCCCTCCACAAAACGTTAATAATAACCCACTCCCATCACATGGGGTCAATCTGGTGGTGGCCTATGATGAAGAGGCAGAAAGAGAAGAAAGAGAGCCAACGTCGAAGCAGGAGGAATTCGAAGAAGCTCTGTGTAACACTCCGCCTGCCCGGGGAGAGCGAACGGAGCGCTACTATCGATAAAACTAAACTAATCCACAATATAACATGGTATAGAGCATCTAAAAATCCCACAACAATAAAAGAGAACCATAAATCTCAAATCTCTTCAAATAAATAGCAAGTCTCTCGGATTACATACAACTAACTCGAAAATAAAATTCAAATCTCTAATGCTCTATACATCAAAATAATACAATCTTCTCATATGTATTCTCGAATGTTCTTCCCAAAATAATCAACGCTAAAAGTCATCCCAATCAAATCCAAAGCGTCCAAAATCCGCGCTAACCTGCCACTAAAAGAAAATATGGGGAAGTACACAATACGGCAGGAAAGATGCTCAACAAATATTAGCGATGAATAAAACGTAACAATACGAATACAAATATTCAAATCAAATGCGAATATGAATAGCAATTATATCAATATAATTTCTTAACAACACATTAACCGGGTTACCAGGCCTCACCAACGTACCGCGCATATGCATTTTTCTAGCATATTCGGAAAAAGGATATTGGCGGGTGCCCAACTTCAGTGTCATATTAAAATCTCATGACAATAAGCTCAACACCAAATATAATACCGCATGAATTGAAATTAGATTCCAACAAATATTTTCAGATTTCCAAACGAATTTATCAATTCAAATATCAGTCAATAATCATAAGAAAACAACGAGAATAATACTCGCGAGATTAAGGAGCATATTGTGTAAAACCCCATACCTTAAACTACCACAAAGAACCAACATGAATCATCACATAATTTTGGCCTTGAAATTTATTCACAACATCACGTTCTCCTTGCGAAAATAATCAAATCTCGTTCTACCCCAAACTCGAGAAAACACCAAATAAACCTTCTAATATAAGGTTGAAATCTTGAATAAGTTTGGGGTTATGGTTTGTATATAAAAGGGAGTAATTTTGGAGAGGTCTTCTGGTTGAAAAGTTTGAGAAAAAGTGATTTGAAAAGCCAAGCCACGAATTTGTTAATATATAAAGGATTAAGAGTTTTAATTAGATACAAACACTAAAACATTTATTCGAGACGATCGAACCGTTGGAATTTGATGAAATTACAAAGAGAGTTAGATAAAGACGAGAGGAATCTACAGAAAAAATTTCAGCTCAATCGGACCGTTCAATATTTTTAAATTTTTTTTTTTGTTAGACAATTTTATGTTTTGAGGACTCTAAGAGAGTTTTATGTTTTGAGGACTTTTCTATATAATAAAAATTCAATTAAAACTCCATTTTAATTCCGATTTCGAAACCGTTCGAAATTCTATTATTCTAAAATCATAACCAACATATTTAGCCAATAAAAAATATTAAATTCAAAATTTTATTTTTTTCAAAAATTCCAATTAATTAATTAAATTAAATAATAAAAACACGGGGGTGTTACACTCTGGAAGATTGTACAAAGAGAATGGCTAATATAGTACTGGCCTACGATGAGGCAAGCACCAAAGAAGTGGAGGACGTATACATCGTTGAAGGTGAAGAAGCAGACCTAGTCCTAGAATACTATGCAGTTTTCAAATCCCCAAAATTCACCTGGTTCTTCGACCAGGTGGGGATACCGAAAGATAGTAGGTTGGAAATAACTCAGGCAATCCTTAACATTGCAAGGAAGAACGCAGTCCCTTTGCTGAGATAGAAGGGACCCATGGATAGGTTGGTGAGGAGTTTTCTATCAGAAGTAACCTTCAGGGATGCAGATAGCGCGGTAAGATTCCCTTATAACAGGCCATTGTATGTGACCACCAGCATCAACGAAATTAGTTTCGTAAGGACTCTTATGAATGTGGGAGATTCCATCAATATTATGCCAATCAACTCCTTCCATGCAACCAATATTCCGAAAGAATGGTCGGTCCCCATGACTTTGGCTATTTCGGGTTATGATAACCAATCTTCCAAATCCATTGGGTACGTCGATGTTGGGATTGTAATGGGAAATCTAAGTTCCCATATCAAGTTCCACGTAATAGAGAGTGCAACTTCAATAATTTGCTAATAGGAAGGGTGTGGATGCACAACCAAGGGATAGTTCCTTCTACATACCACTAATGCACTAAGGCAAACATCAAGGGAACATAGGTCACCATTAGGGCTACGAAGAGGTCCTTCGCCATCGAGGAAGTTCACTTAGTAGATGCGGCATTTTACACAGAATTGGAGGAGGAGGTTCGGGTCCTAACGAGAAGAATAAAGGGAGCATGAGTTCCCTCGATCAGCGAAAGGATGCGGCCCTTGAACGAGCATAATAAGGAGGTTGCAAGCAGCACAAGAGTAATGACCGAGGAATCTCACCAGGTGGTCCCTCATCACCAAAACATCTCGAAGCAACTTCAAGATAGGATGAGGCCCAGAGTGGATCGGATGGAGAATGAGGTCCAACGACCAAGTGTGTTGAGACGATTTAAAAAAAAAAGAATAGTCGAGGCTTATAGAGAGAAGAAGAGGAAGGTAGTTATAGTTACCAGCAGACAGTGCAAGAAGGTCGTCAATGAAGAAGGAAATGTGATATATCGATTATAATGGTGTGAACAGGCGACTGAAGAAGGTAGCAATGAGGCTGACCCGATATATGAGTGTTTTTTAGTAGATCAAAGAGGACAATGTATGGTTATAGATTACTCCAACGTACAAGAATTTATGGAGGAAGTCACCGAGGAACCAGAATACATGGCGGATCAACCGAAATCACAGGCACAAGAACTGGAGTAGTTGAACGTGGCGAAAGAAGAAGAGGACCCAAGGCCTATTTTTATCGCGAAAGATCTCAGTAAGGAGAAATGAGAGGCTTTGGTTATGCTGACTCAAGAGTTCATAGACATTTTTGCGTGGAAATACACGGAGATGGAAGGGATGGATGAGGGAGTCAGATGTCATAAATTTAACGTAATGCCTTCAGCCATTCCGGTGAAATAAGCAACAAGAACGTACAAGCCTGAGCTAGACTTAAAGATAAAGGAAGAGGTCCAGCGCTTACTAGCGGAAGGGTTCATCAAACCGATACAACACCAACTTTGGCTGTCTAGCATTGTCTCGGTGGGAAAGAAAGATAAAAACCGAATAAGGATCTGTGTGAACTTCACAGATTTGAATAGAGCTTGCCCGAGGATGAGTTCCTTCTTCCCTCCATTGATATCTTGATAGATGTAACGGTGGGTCATGAAATGTATAGCTTCATAGATGGATATGTAGGGTACAACCAGATCAAGATGGACCCCACAGATGTAGAGAAAATGGCGTTTAGGAACCCGTGGGGAAATTTCATTTATAGAGTAATGTCGTTTGGACTCAAAAATGCTGGGGCCACTTACCATAGAATAATTATGGATATTTTCCACGAATTCTTCCATAAATTTGTGGAATTTTTTGTGGATGATTTGGTCATCAAATCAAGGAAGGAGGAGTCCCATCTGGGCAATTTCAGAAAGGTGTTTGCCCGATGCAGGAAGTATAAATTGAGGATGAACCCATTGAAGTGTGTCTTTGGGGTAACAAGTGGAAAATTCCTAAGCTTTGTGGTTGATGGACAAGGGGTGTAGATGGACCAGGACAAGCAGCGAGCAATCTTAGAGATGCCAAGTCTAAGAACGGCGAAGGAGCTGAAGAGATTCCTCGGTAAAGTAACCTATCTTAGGAGATTTGTGACGGGATTAGACGAGATGACACACTCGTTGATGCAACTATTATGAAGGAACACGAAATTCAAGTGGGAGGAGATTCACCAGGATTCACTCCCTGGGATGAAGAAGCTGCTCGTTTCACCACAGATCATGGTTCCCCTGCAGGCAGGAATACCATTGCAGTTATACCTCACATCCACCATGAGGTCTGTAGGAGCTTTGTTGGCACAAGAGATTAATGGGGAAGAACGACCGGTCTAATACCTCAGCAGAATCATACATGGGCCAGAAGTCAGATATAGTAGCTTGGAAATGCATTGTTTAGCCTTAGTCTTTGTAGCACAAAAATATAGACGTTATATGTTGTCTTTTACAATTCATATTTTAACTAGATGTGATCCTATTAAGTATTTTCTAGCAAGAACGATATTGATTGGTAGAGCAGCTAGGTGGTTCCTTATCCTCTCCAAGTATGACTTGAAGTGTGTGATTACTCGCGCAATTAAAAGCCAAGTGTATGCCGATTTATTGGAAATTTTCCCCTCGAGAACATTTGAGCCACCCAAAGAAGGTATTCCAGGAGATAATTTTCAGGCCAACCACCTAGACATAACGAATGAGGAATGGATAATGGAGTTCAATGGATCTTCGATGGAAAAGAAAGGAAGAGTAGGGGTTATTCTCTTAAAAGTAATGGAGGAGATTTCCATTTCTTACAAATTAGATTTCCCTTGTTCTAACAACGAGGCGGAATATAAAGCATTGGTGCTGGGGTTGCTAGAGGCTCTTCAGAGGGAGATTCGTTCACTTTGTATCAAAGGTGATTCGAATATGGTGGTTCAGGAAGTCAATGGAGAGTACACGTTGAAGCACATGATCATATCACCATACAGAACAATCATTCAGAGGCTCTTGTGCCAATTCCATCGAACCAAGATCAAGAGACATCTTAGAACGATGAATCATCACTCAGATGCCTATGCCACCATTGCCCAGAAGATGATTATGAGAAACGATACAACTACCATCGTGATCCAAAGAATAATAGCTCCTTCAATAGTACAGTTAATTCAACTGATGGAAGATGATTCAGACTGAAGGGGGGAGATTAGAGGGCCTTTGGAATTTAGGGAAGGAGCGATGGGGCTGAGGGAATTATCCCAATACTTTATGAACCAGGGAAACCTTTAATTTATGAACATAACAGGATGGTTGTCGAGGTGCATTGATCCAAAAGAGGCAGAGCGAAGATGGAAGAGAACACATGAAGAGCACTGCGAGACAACTGAGATACCCCTCTACCTAAGAATACAAAGAGAGGGGTATTTTTAGCCCCAAATGAAACAGGACGCGGTGGAGCTACAACGAAAATACGAAAAATGCCAGTTATTCTTCGAAGCAACTGAATGTTATTTCTTGGAAACTCAACCTGATTGGAGACAATCCTAGATTAACTTTATCAGAGATGTAGTTCCCCCAACATAAAAAATTGATGTGATGGGACTCAAGCGGAGGGCCCCGAGATTCTACGTTCAGGAGGGGCAGCTTTTTTGAAGGGGATACGTTAATAGGCCATTGTGTTGCATCACAAAGGAAGAAGCAGTTGTGGTCCTAAAAAGGCGCACGATCCAGCTCACATAGGAGGGGCCAAGTTATATGACCAATTGATTCGTTGGAGTATTATTAGCCAACAATGGATAAAGACTCTGCTGAGTTCGTTCGAAAATGCAAAGCATGTCAACTTCATAAAAATATGATCCATGCCCCATCGGTAGACCTACACTCCCTAGCGACGCCTTATCCTTTTCACACTTGGGCTTTTGACCTGGTAGGGGAAATACATCCTTCTTTGAGGGGGAAAATATGGATACTAGTTGCAACGGAGTGCTTCACAAATGGGCTAAAGCTATACCACTGAGAAGAGAAACAGTGGGGGTGGTGAGCAACTTCATTAGAGAATACATCATTTGTCGTCTTGGGATCCCAAAGGTCATCTTTTCAGACAATGGAACCCCTTTCATCAATTCAGAAGTAACGATACTCATAGATAAATACTCCATTGTCCATCATACTTAAACGGTGGCATACCCAAAGGGAAACGGCCAAGCCGAAGCAACTAACAAAACTTTGGTTAATATCTTGGCTAAAATAATGGAGGATTTCCCAGGAGCGTGGGATGATAAGATACCAATTGTATTATGGGCCTTTTGAATAACTAAGAGAAATCCCATAGGGTATACTCTATTCTATCTTATCTATGGGGCTGAGGTGATTCTCCCAGTGGAGTTAGAAGTTGCCTTTGCTCGATATGCTTTGCAAAGTAGCATGCTCCCTCAGAATAGACATGTGTAGTTGGAAGCATTGGATGAACACAGAGATAATGCGATGCAACACTTTCAAATATACATGAAACAGATCTCCAGGGAATATGATAACTTAGTAAGACCAAGGAAGTTCGAGAAGGGAGACCTTGTATTGAAAACAACGGTGAAACACATCAGGGGGCTTCCTCTACCCAAGTTTGCAGCAAATTGGGAAGGAAATTTCATTGTAAAAGAAGCTCATGACTCAGGTTATTGCTTAATTTCTAGGATGGAAGAAGATAAACCATTCAATATTAATCATAAATGGTTAAAAGTATATCATGTGTAAGAAACTAGGTTTGAACCACTGATGTATCTAGTTGTTGTTATGAATACACAACCTTTTTTTATGATGAGTATGGAAGTTCTTTTTATTATAACCCAAGTAGATATTAAAGAATCATATAACTTCATAATGTATGCAAGTAGTTGTAACACAAAGAAATAACATGGAAAACATACATTCTTCTTCATTAATAAACTTTGGGGCATTACAAAATTGGGAGCTATTGCCCAAGAATTACACAAGAAGAAGAAGAAAAAAAGAAGAAAAATATATACATAAGTTCATTATCCTAAAAGGAACCATAGATCTGGGGAAGAGAAAAAATCTCTAGGAAGTCCCGAAGAAGCTGTTAGGAAAGATTGTTGGGCATTCATAGAAACCTTCAGCCTCGTTCTTGTGTACACTTGATGAAGATCTTCTCTCGCTTCGACTTCACCAAGCATATAGATTCCTTGAGGTCCCCCACCGCTTTGTCAACGGCTTCAAGAAGAGGTGCTAACTCAGCTAACTTGGCTTCCTCATCCTATTGATCCTCCTAATGTTACCGGAGCAGTTCCCTCTAGTTATCCAGTCGTTGGCTCTTCACAGTTTTCATATACGTAATAAGCCAATAAAAACGAAAGCCATCACGACCCAACTCCTTCGGGTGACCCAGTAATTGGTTGAGGAAGGCTCTAGTAACGGCTGAGGTCAGAGTGCTAGCAATCTCAGCCATAACGGTAGCCATGCCCTGAATCCTGTAACTCATCACAGAGATGTTGGAACGTAGGCAATCCACGATAAACGTTTCGGGATCATGGTTTATAAGAAGCTCAACTAATAAGCGATGGTTGGAAGGCATCTTAGGAGAACGCTAGAGAACTATCAGGCAGAAGGCATGGGGATCCAAGTCAGGTAGAGGAAGCTCGCAGCCAGATTCTCTCTCAGTAGCATCATTGGTCATGGAACCTTGATCGTTGTGACTGGAGTCTTCTAAAACAAAGGGTTCCCGATGGGGTGAGGAGGTAGGAGAAATAACTGGTGGATAATCCTCCCGAGCAACCTGAGAACAGTTAGAGGAAATAAGGAGTTTATGAAAAATCTTAACAAGTGTTTTCGTCGTTAAGTCACCAATAGGTGGAGTCTATGAAAAATATTAACAAGTGTTTTCGTTGTTAAGTCACCGATATAGGCGGAGTTTATGAATAAACCTTAACAAGTGTTTTTGTTGTTAAGTCACCAATATAGGTGGAGTTTATGAAAAATTTTAACAAGTATTTTCGTTGTTAAGTCACCAATATATGTGGAGTCTATGAAAAATCTTAACAAGTGTTTTCGTTTTTAAGTCACCGATATAGGTGGAGTTTAGGAAAAAACCTTAACAACTGTTTTCATTGTTAAGTCATCAATATAGGTGGAGTTTATGAAAAATCTTAACAAGTATTTTCATTGTTAAGTCACCGATATAGGTGGAGTTTATGAAAAATATCAACAAGTGTTTTTATTGTTAAGTCACCAATATATGTGGAGTTTATGAAAAATCTCAACAAGTGTTTTTGTTGTTAAGTCACCGATATAGGTGGAGTGTATGAAAAAACCTTAACAAGTGTTTTCGTTGTTAAGTCACCAATATAGGTGGAGGTTATGAAAAATATTAACAAGTGTTTTCGTTGTTAAGTCACCAATGTAGGTGGAGTCTATGAAAAATCTTAACAAGTGTTTTCATTGTTAAGTCATCGATATAGGTGGAGTTTAGGAAAAAACCTTAACAAGTGTTTTCATTGTTAAGTCACCGATATAGGTGGAGTTCATGAAAAAACCTTAACAAGTGTTTTCGTTGTTAAGTCACCAACATAGGTGAAGTTTGAGAAACTGAGAAATGCAGAGAAATTAGCGAAATGCCTCAGCAGTAGCATCAGCTAGAATAGGAGCCACCGTGGAGGCCTCAACGGTGCCCCTAACTGAAGAAGCCTCAACGGTTGGCAAATCTCCCTCGCCAACAAATGGTACCAAGGCCAACGAAGGAGTTTCGCTGAAAGAACACGAGGAACCTCCAAGCGATGCCCCAGCATGAGCAGACACTGAAGAATCACCATGTGGTACAGCAGCATCAATCTTGGCCTCAAAAAGGAAAAAGCCACTAAGAGCAAAGGGTGGGGTAAGGCTTGGCAAAGCTACAAATACAAAACCAAGTGTTAGACACAAGGAGAAAGTACAGGAAAAGGCAGCAATACGTCTAAGCATTACTTACCCCCGTTATGGCATCAAAAAGGGGAATTACAGTCAGGGGTCTCATCATTGCAGTGGGAAGGAGAATGTTAGCTATCATAGATGCCACTTCCACCTCAAACTTCCTAACATATCAGAATGATAAACAAAGGAATGGGACAAGGAAAAGACGTGAGTCTTGATAAGAAATTTACCTCAGGAGCACTCTCCCCAACCACAACGATGGGTAGAGGGACCTCTCGCTTGGATGGTAATGCAGAAGAGGATGGAGTAGTTGCCTCTGGTTGGCCAGATATTTTAACAGATCCAATGGTGGTAGCCCCTGCAGCAACTTCTTTGCCCCTCCAGGAGGACAAATGCCGAGAGTAGGTAAGGCCTGTCATGGGGGAATGGGGAGGAGAAGTATTGGCTTGAGAGACACCAAAATTTCCCCTCCCCCCTCCCCACAAAATGGCTCACGGGGGAACCAGGGGAATCATGGGGATTGGGTCTTTCTTCAACTCCTTGCACTAAAGTTATCAAAGAAATAAGCAAACGCAGCTTGCCTTAAGAAAATGGGGAACAAGAATAAAACATGCACAGATACCTGAGATCTGAAGGGATAACGAGAAGGTATAACCACCGGTGAAGGCGGGGAGGAGGCAACAACAGAGGGAGATGAGGATGGAGGTATCTCGGCTGTCCGTTTCTTCTGGGACTTAGTACCCAGAGTTTTCTTCCTTGCGCCCGTTGCATCAGCACCTTGAGGTACCCATGACTTTTTTCTCCTCTTGGTCATTGTCTCAGTTGGATCAACCACGATCGTGGGGAAGGAAGTCGAAGGAGGAACGATGACAGCGTGTTGTTGAAACTCAGCATTTATTCATTCTACCTCTGCCCAGTCTTGCCTTCTCAACTCCTCGGGCTTTTCTGCAAGCATGGCAGGGGGAACAGAAGCAATAGGGAATACCTCCAAAGGAGTTTGTGCTTAAACTTGGGACTTAGACTTAGAGGACTTGGATTTCGAGGAAACCCCACCTTTGGACTTCTTGGTCTTTTTAGCAGGTGGCTAAGAAGTCCCTTCTCCTGTTGCAGCTTAGGTCGAAGGGGCAGGTTGTTTGGGAGTTGCAACGGCCTTGGGCTTCGTGGTGGTAGTAGGGATCATTGAGAAATAAGCGGGTGGCTCCTGGGGAGATTCTTTAATGGTTTTACTCAAGGGAAACTCAACTCCAAGACGGAGTTACCCTTAAGACCCAATTCAAAAGCAGAGAAAAAAAAGGTTGGGGGATATTAGGGGGGGACTGAATATACTCATGAATCATTCTCAACTGCCCAAATGGAACTCGATGGCAAAAGAGGTGGATACGTCCCCCTTCCTAGTGGAACTAGGAAGGGTGACTCTCCCATCGATGGTATAAGTCACACCAAGCACCGATGCTATAGTATAGAAGGTGCAAGTTTCAGTGAAAGTGGCCCTTATGTGGTTGTGTTGAAACACAGGTCGAGGGCCCCCCTGATCAAACTCGAACTGACTGCTACATATGTCAGGGTTATAGGGTTCTGAGGTGTATCCCCATTCAGTATAGGAAGGAAGAAACCCAGGAGTGAATCGAAGCACTACGGCCTGCGATGGTTCTTCTACAATTGGGATAAACTTGACCGTTAAGGCTACAGATGGAAAGAAATCCCAACTATAGGCGAATGTAGACTCACTGTATGGCCTCATCGCAAAGGAGTACAAACGATCGAAAACTTCCATTATCTCATTTTAACTTTGTTTTTTATGGAAACGTAGGAGGCGTGGGGGCTTGATACCTTGGCTCACGGGGAGAGAAATAGACCTGGCGGTAATGGCAGGAAAACGGGTGTTAAGGAAGCCCGTCAAAATAATGGTGTTGTTAAAATTAGCCAAGTTATAACGACCCCATGATCGTGCCATATCAATGTGGATTCGATTTAACCAGGTATAGAGGGACCCCAAGACAATGGAGGCTAGAGGAAGGTTGAAACCCCTGGCCAAATGAATGGAAATATTTATAAGGTCCCTCCTGGGCTAATCGTTGGGTTTTCCAGTCAAGAAGAAGCGTGAAAGCAACACAATTATGTAGGCTGGTAGTTCTAGAGATGTACCTCTACCTCATCCCATTAAAATATTGACATCCTTCGGGGTCGGAGCTTCGAAAAAATAGCTGATGAGGGGAGTAAATGTGTCTTTATTCGAGGAACCAGTGCAACTGCGACAGATTTGATCCAGCTCAGCTCGATCAGCAGCCTCTTCGGCATCTAGGGCCTCATCGTGATATGTGAATTCACCCATTGGCTCAAACCCATGAGCTCACAGACGTCCTCCAACGTAATGGAGAACTCTCCCCACGCAGTAAAGAACGTGTGAGTTATGACATTCCATCTGGAAACAAGCACTTGGAGCGTCGCGTTGTGATTGGAAAGGGTGAACTCCCCAAACCAGTAGGCTCGATGAACCCCAACCTTTGCAAGAGCAGCAGCGTAAGAACTCTTCATATGTCTATGCCGGGTAGTGAAATGGGTTGGAGACCCCCAGGTGCTTAAAAGTCAATCTGAGAATAAGGGAAGTCACCACAATCCAAATGATAGTGAAGAGTTCCCTTTGGGGGACGATAGCCCCACTTTGATGAATCCATATCCTCATCACCAAACAGTAAAGGGTCAAACTTGGATGAGAAATGGCAAGTCTTTCATGCATTAGAAAATTTATCATCTTCGCCAAAGATGGGAGCCCGACGATAGAAGTGTAGTTGATCTTGACGTGCAGCATTCAGGGCAGCGGTGCTAGGGACATCAGCGGCACCAGAAGTGGCATAGGGTGAGCCTATCTAAGCAGTGGTGGTGGCAACCTTAGAAGAACTTGAAGAATCCATAGTAGAGTGTCGATGAATGGCACATCTGGGTAAGAAGGTCTAAAAATAAGGAGGGAGGAGCATAACCACAGGTGGAGGCGCAAAAGATGGGACAGGGAAGAAACTGGGTAAAAAGTTGGACAACAATGGAGGTTTTCACACAGTTTTCTCTCTCTAAAGAAGACGGGAGCTTGAAGAAGATGAAGGAAAGAGAAGGGTTTGAAAAAAGAGACGTTTGAAACCTTTTAAGGAACCTGTCTGTTGAGTTTCCCACCACCGCACGTGCAAGGCTGCCTATAATCATTTTAAATGAACACATGGCACTTCGAGAGGTGTCTTGACAGATGAAAAGAGAGCGCCACATCATTAATGAAGTGACGCTTGGGAAATAAAAGGGGATTGCCTTCTTCAATAAGTTTGAGTTTTGGCACCAAAAATTTTATCAGACATATCCATTAAATTCCCAATGAAAAATATGTCCCAACGGTTCAAAAAAGCTACGATGTCCCCTCGCTACAAGTCCAAATATTGTATAAATTGTGACTCAGCTACATCAGGGAGAATTTCTATTTTTTCGAACATAGCAAAATGTTACAAGGGAGAATTTCACAAGTCCCAATGATAGGGGCAGTCCTAATAAAAACTCAGTAAGAACGGTGCAATTTCACTATTTACAGCAAAAACAAGTATTTGGGACGGTTAGTAGGCCTTTCGGGAGAATTCCAAATAGGAAAGCTAAAATGGTTGAAGCTTAGTGTAAGGAAAAGTGGCGATGTCCCTTTGCCAAAGAACTAATAAGCCTCAGCGCTTTGGCTCAGGTACATCGGGGAGAATTTTACTTTTTCCTGGAGTTCTAACGCTATGGTTCTAACGAAGGAAATGAGGCCAAAAATTTTACAAACAGAGAAGGTTCATCGGATTGAAAAGTTTTCATGAAGACATCTCTTATTCCAACAAAAAATATATCCATGAAGGGGCAAATGTAGAGGAGGCTTGAAGGTAATTTTGAGATTATAGATAACTCCCCATTAGCAACAGTGTTTTGGGATTAAGGCACCGAGGCAGCTCAACGTTGCATCTCAAGCGTAGCAGCTCATACTTTAGCTTGTTGTGTTACTTAGTCATATTGTATCTTTGTTTATACTGACTATGAGCTATAACGATTATAATGATATAACGAGAATAATAATGAGTTTAGAGTTAGGTCAAATGGTACTCGCGAGAGACTAGGCTTGGCAGGGTCTGGGAGAGCTTTCATGCTCTATCGAACGACCTCGTCGTGGAAACTTTAGAGGGACTTGGTTTGGAGGATTCAGAAGTGAGTTACCATTGGGTCCTGTCCTGACCATCTTAGATACACCTAGTAAAACACCAAAGGACCCTGGTCGTGGAACCTCTGGCAGAGCAGCTTGGAGTTCCATCGGGCGTTGAGTTGTGAACCAAATAGCCCTCTACTTAATGTCACATCTACTGTATGTGATGTCATTAGTCAACTAATAAATGTCAGACCTGCACTTAAGTAAACCACCATAGTATTTGGGATTGTCAGGCAGTTGGTGAGCCACCTCTACGACAACAGCCCCTGACACACAGTGGTTAGGAAAAAGGCATGTCTTGGCATTTAATGTTTATGACGTGGATACAACTAGTGGATCAAGTATTTAATGTTTGTGACATAAAGTATGAGGGAGGCTTTTCACAGGAATTGATGGCGGAGGTGCCTCGGGGGTGGTGTGGGAGGCTATTTAAGGACCCCAACCACCTCTAAGGAGAGGATGATCTTTTTTGAGAGTTCAGAAGTGATTACTAGAGAGTTGTTACAAACCAAAGAGCTTACTCACCCACCATTGTCATTTAGTACGAAGCTTTTAATACTTGGCAGAAATTCTTGAGGGTGGTTGGTGTGTTTTGCTGCCTTCCAAGGTGTATCTAGTGTGCTTACTTCTCTCTCCTTTTAGCTAAGTTACTTCTAAGTTCATTACTACCTTTTGAGTTATAGTCTATCTTCATTGAGTAGTGTTTGTATATCCTATGGTTAATCAATAGTGTTTCTATTTAACTTATCATTAATGTAATCAAAAAAGGGATTACGCCTCCATCTTATCTAAACTACCCTCTTACAAAAGGCTAACAGGACATGTAGCAACACTCAACAGATTAATGTCCCGAGCAATAGAAATATGTTTAACATTCTTTAAGGTGCTTATAAAAACTTTTGAATGGAATGATGAATGTGATAAATCTTTCCTGAAATTAAAGAAGTACCTACGTGCACCCCCACTACTCTCCCGACCGGTGTTGGGAGAAAAGATGTATTTGTATCTGGTTGTTTCTGAATCAGCTGTTTGCTCTGCCTTGATCAGAGAGGAGAATGTTTATTACACTAGCAAATATTTTTTAGGAGCAAAGGTCAGATATCCCAGGCTGGAGAAGTTATCACTGGCCTTAATTGAGGCTAGTAGACGGACGAAGCCTTATTTTCAAGCTCATACCATAGTGATATACAGTGACATACCATTGAGGCAAGCTTTTCATAAGCTAGATAAATCAAGAAGATTGATGTATTGGGGTGTGGAGTTGGGGGAATATGATCTTGTATATGAACTAATGTCTTCTTTAAAGGCCAAGCTAGGGCATATTTTATTACATAATTCACTTACCTAGAGGTTCCCGAGCAATAAGGGACTCTTGTCGAGTAATACTCAGGGTTCAACAGACCTACTGGAGATATCCCCCACCAATTCTAAGCAAAGGAAATTGTATAAGAAGTTACCACTGACCAACCATAACCCTCTAGCAGAGTACATGAGATAAAAAAGAAATATGAGGAGGTAAAGGATAAAATCTTCCCTCAAGGGATTCTGGCAAACCAAACATTTGACAACAATATTCCCATATGGAGTCTGTATGTTGATGGGTCATCCTGTGCAACTGGATGTGGAGTAGGAATCATCCTTAATACTCCATATGGAATAAATATAGATTACGCTCTATGATTCCAATTTCAAGCCTCTAAGAATGAGGCAGAGTATAAAGCTATGATTGTTGGTTTAAATTTAGCCAAATCACTGAATGCCGAGCAAGTTGTGTATACAGTGATTCACAGTTGGTGCTAAATTAGGTGTTGAACTTATATGCAGCTAAAGTAGAATTCATGTCCAGATACTTAGCTAAAGCTTTGAAGGTAATCACTACTTTTCTAGCTATTCTGATGATCAAAATTCCAAGACTAGAAAATGCCCGAGCAGATGCACTTGCTCGACTAGCTTTAGCAACCAGAACCGAGTTAGGAAGAACTATTCCTATTGAGCTACCTGCTAATAAGAGCATTGATGAAGATATGATGGTTAATTTTATTATAATTTACATGGGGCCATCTTGGACGGATAACATGAGAGCTTATATTTAAGATGGAATTCTACCAGCCGACTTACTTACAGTTAAGAAGTTGAAATACAAAGATGTGAGATATGTGCTAGATAATGGTGTGTTAGACAGAAGAGGATTGACTGATGGTCTGTATGCATCCAGTTGAAGTAAAATATTTGATTGAGGAAGTTAATGAAGGTTCCTTTGGATCCCACGTAGCTGGGAGAATTTTATTGCAAAGAATCAACACACAGAGGCACTACTGGCCAAATATGCGAGCATATTGTGCATCTTTTGCCAAGAAGTGTGATAAGTGCCAAAGGTTCTCTAGCATACGCAAGACTCCACAAGCTCTCATAACACTGATCACTTTACCCAGGCACTTTGCTTCTCTGCCAACCATCTGAGAAAGGTTCAAGTACTTGGTTATAACTGTTGATTACTTCACTAAATGGGTGGAACCTGAACCCTTGATCGATATGTCCTATGAAAAAATTTATCAGTTTATTTGAAAAAATATCATATGCATGTATGGCTTACCCTATGCCTTTATCACTGATCATGACACATAATTTGACAACGATGAGTTTGTTTCTTATTGTGCCCAATCCAATGTCCAAAAAAACCACTCTACTCCTGGACATCCTCAAAGCAATGGCTAAATGAAGGTAACGAATAGAACTTCATTGAATGGGTCAAAGAAAAGGCTGGAAAATGCTAAAGGTAATTAGATCAGTGAACTGCATTTAGTCTTATGGTCTTATCGAACAACCCCTAGAATAGCTACTAGAGAGACACCCTACATGTTAGAATTTGGTACTGAAGCTGTAACTCCTGTCGATCTAGTCTTACCCACTCACAGAGTTCTTAATTTTAATAACCCAATCAGTGATCTAATGAGAAGTCTAGACTTAGACATGCTGGAAGAGGTACGTGAAGATGTAGCTCTAAGGAATGGAGCCTATCGACAACGGACTGGGCGTTTCTACAACAAAAGGGAGAAGTCGAGCAACTTCAAAGAAGGTGATTATGTTTTGAACAAGGTGATTCAGAAGAACAATAAACTTGAAGCCAATTGGCATGGGCCTTATCATATTACAATAGTTATCCGACTAGGCACATATCGAATTGAGATTTTGGAGGGTGAAGAATACAAGAATCCCTGGAATGCAGAACATCTGAGGAAATATTATCAGTGATGTAATCATATTTTACTCAGTTTATTTCAATATTAATGAGAATATGATTTCCTTAAAAAATTTATTTTTCTCTTCGTAGTACTAGTGCTATTCACTACACAGCAGATGTGTCAGAAACCACCAACAAAATGTTGGTCGGCATCAACAAAGGCACCAACAATGTTGGTTGTCAATACGTAAAAACCACACAAGGCAAAGTTGTAAGTCCCAAATACTTAGTTAATGAAAATTCGAATGAAAAATGTTCATCTAAACTAGGCTAAAAGATGGACAAATATTCCCCACACGCCTGGGAACCGAGGTAACTAATACCCAAAAAGTGGGGCTTATTAGTAGAACCATGGTAAAACATTGGTAATTGGTACGATACTTGGGTAAAACCTAAGGGTCCAATATAACCGATGAAAACTAAGAAGACATTCATATACAGAGATTGACAAAAAGTTAATCTATTCATAGTTAAAAACTAAGAAGACATTCTTATACAGAGATTGACTAAAAGTTGATCTATTCACAATCAAAGATTGACAAGATAAGCTATACAAAGCCTTATTCTATAGGACGTTTCTTTCAGCTTTTGAAATAGGGTCCATTCTAGCAGGAGGATCATCCAAAGTATAAGGAGAGTTGATGAAGTTAAAATCCTGAAGGACTCTGGTATGGATTCTACTAGGATGATTAAGCAGGTAAGGAGTTTGGATGATCTCTAGTTAATCATATAGCTCGTAATCTCCCAAGTACTTTGAAACCAAGCATTGAGAAATA
This sequence comes from Sambucus nigra, assembly GCA_949130495.1. Taxonomy (NCBI): domain Eukaryota; kingdom Viridiplantae; phylum Streptophyta; class Magnoliopsida; order Dipsacales; family Adoxaceae; genus Sambucus; species Sambucus nigra. Next base: position 576,578,622 of record OX422211.1, on the reverse strand, counting down.
CGGTAAACAAGAATCCAGTTGACATCTAACTTAAAAGGAGGATTGTCAAGCACAAGCATGCATGTGTCATAACAATCCCACAATGAACTGTTCTGATCCACCGTTATCACTGTCAAAGCATCCATCCAACCCTATTTATAACCGTCATTCTTAGCTTGTTAAAGCTTATCATCAAGATTCCCCAGATCTTCATTATACCCGTTCATCCAGACTTTCCTTGGTTGCTTATGGAATTGAAAGGATAATTTTTCAACCTGAGAATGCAACTTCTTCAACACTCCATCCTTAGCTTGTAATTGAGAAGATTGAGTGGATAGTTATTGAGACAAAGTCTGTAGCTTCTGGGACATCTCATCAATAGCTTAATCTTTAGCTTTTAGCTACGCAGCTTAATCGGCAAGGGCTTATTGGGTCCTAATTTCCTTTGTGGTACCTCGGCCATGATTATTTATTTCTTGGAAAGAGGATGCGGGCTTAATTTTTTTAATGATTCCAACTCTCCCTTAATGTTGCATTTTCAGCTTCTAAAAGGAATACCCGTCATTGGTAGTAGAAACAGTAGTTTCAAAACCCCGACCTACACTTAAATTATTATTCTCCTCCTCCAAGAGTTTGGAAGTAGTTCTAGTTTCTTCAACTTCAAAATGAAGCAAATCTTCCTTTTTATTATAAGCAGAAACAAAGTTATCAAAACCCTGACCTAAACTTAAGCTTCGATATTTATTCTCGTAGCTTTGGTGCAATAGGGCAGTGGATTCTTTATGCTATTCTTGAAGTTATTCTATCATCTCATAGCAGGTGACATTGCTTTCTATCGCCCTATTAAGTAAGTACTTCAAATATTTATAGGCTTCTTTAGCCTACTCTGATGCATCATCACCAAGAAACTTAATGATTTCTTCTTCAGATAAGTCTATATGACCAACTTTGAAAAAAGCATTGCACTTCCTCAGTAGCTCGGTATCATTAGAATAGAGTTGTTCCATCATTGCTATAGACTCTCAAGAAGAAATAACTATCGATCAACAACAAGAATGAAAGACATGCATAATTAATAAGAGACAAGAAGGAACAAAAGGTTTCTAATGAAGAGTTCAGGTACAATAAAAGTAAAGGAAAAGAAACGAAAAATCAAAAGGTCAAATGTCGAACAACTTTACACCTTCTTCCTATCATTATCAACCTTATCATTCAGCTCAGAAGAAGGGTCTATAGACGGGAGTTGCTCGATTGGGGGAAGAGAAGACTCAATGACTTTAGGTTGGTTGGCAGCAGATTCAACCACCAGAAAAAACTCTCCAAAACCATCTTCATCTTTAATATCATCCTCCATGATAGGAGGAGGACCATGAGTATATCTCTTAAAAAGTTCAGAGCCTTTAATAGTATTTAGCTCCCGGAGAGCAGCAACCCAACTATCTTTGAAATATTTTTGTTTTGCATACTCAATCTAAGAAGAGGCAATAGAAATTGCTTTGTTGCAGCCCTTGTCCCAACCAACACTGAAGGATTCCTTCATAGCATACTTTCTCTTTGACCTTTTAGAGGAAACGTTGTCCTTCAATTTGGTCACAATCTCCTCAGAAGTTTTTGCCATGTGCTCAGTTTTAAGGGTATTTCCCTCAAACGTCTACCAAGAAATTTCAGTAGTCTTTAATTTATTTGCCCAAGTATTTATCTCAGTCTCCAAGGCTTATTGAGAATAGAACACATACTTCTTCAAGCCAGCCAAAGCTTCCTCCACATTATTTGAAGAAAAAGCCCAAATTTCATCATCCTTCTCCAATATATTATTGAAATGCACTAAGAACTGCAAAAGAAGAAGATCAAGTTAGTACATGAAAAATATAAAGACAATAGAATCAAGAAGATAGAAATCCCTTACTGATGTAAGGCTCTGAGCAGCCAATTCATAAAGCATTACTCGGGGCAGCATGGCATCCTCTCCCTCGTGGTCTGGAAGAGTTCCAGATTTGATCAACTTCCTGGACAAACCATGAGTAATAACTGTTGGAGGACTAGCATTAAAAGATGGTAATTTGACCAAGGTCTATTTGTCAGCATCAGTCACTTGCTCGACCTGCTTCTCTGCAGGCCCTCTCCTAAGTCTTCTCAAAGAAAGTTCATAATCTTTGGGGGCTGGGGGCTCTTTTATGGCCTCGTATATCTTCTTCTTAGCCACTTCATTAGGTTTTTGGGAGCCAGAAGTGGTATTACCAAGAAGGTCAGGAAACTTTCTTATCTTCATGATATCAGGAAGAATAATGTATGAATCAACAACACCTTCCTGATCAAGATCAATCACCATAGTAGGAGGAGCTGCAGGTCAGGAAATAAAGGAAGAAATGGTATTTTATATTGAAGCAAATAAGAATCTGACCTAACGTGCTCCTCGACAACCTTTTGATGAAGTCCCCAAATGAACTTCAATTCTTTTAAGTTCACTTCAATCTCTTTGGGGGACTTTCTCTTTCGGTCAACTGCAATAAAATTTACAAAGTAATAATCATTATGATATTTTATTAAATATAAACAGAGAAAAATTATTATATGTAGAACAATCTATCCCGTTTCCAAAGAGAGGACATCTAGGTCCTTGATATTTAGCATATTCATTTAAGGGATCATGTTGCCAATTTTTTACAACTACCCCATTATCAAAATAATCCCTATTGGAATCAGGGAGGTTTACTACTAAAGCCTTACTAACTACCCTAGTTTTAAAATAAAAATGGTGTCATTAGTTATCTATTTATAACAAAACATTATTTCTGGAATCCCTAGATGGGTTCAACGAATTTGATTTAACCTATATACTCTTTTCACCACCCTCCATGTGTTGGCAACTACTCTAGAAGGTACAACATCAAAATACCGACAAAACTGCAGACACAGGGGATTGGAAGGAAATGTGAACCTACACTCAGTAATAAAGATGGAAGGTAACCAATGGCCCTCAGTAAGAGAGAAAAAATAGGAAGAAAATGTGGGATGTTCTAGTACAACGCAAGACGGAATGTCAAAACCATTCCTGAACTTATCAAGCAATTCAATAGAATAAATTATGATGAAGAAGAAAAGAAGAAGAGGGGAAAGTTCTTACAAGGTTTTAAGGATTCAGCACGAATAAAGGACAGTAAAAAATGATCGCATGAAAGTTCAAAGAATACAGCAGCAGAATCATAAATGGAAGATAGAAGATGATCGAAGTTTTACCGCCTTTTTATAGGTCACCTTTGAAACTGGAAAACGTAATGATTAAAGATAATGATGATTGAGTTTGCGGCGGATAATAAGAGAGAAGACAAGGATACCATATATATACTCGCTAAAATTTGAAATCTTTACAAAACTGCCATTCGCGCTCAAAATTGTCAATTAATTGGACAAATTTCACAAGTCTGGAAGTTCTACAACCGACCAAGTAACCCGGACTACTGTTAAAGCATAATGTTCCACACGTTTGCATCAACTCTAAGTATGAAACATTAGGGGCTTCTGTTGATAACAAAATTCACCACCATTATATGGACCAATTACAAGCCAGCACGTGTCATACAATGTAGCATAAGTCCAAGTCAGCATGATACAAATCCCCGACCAACAAGGGAGCCCAAACAATAGAGAATACAGACCAACGAGGGAGCCGACGAACTGGGAAGACCAACTAATAGGAGGGATTCCAACTAGTATGGTCAATGAAGCGCCAACAGTCTTATATTTAATTCTCATTATGTATTGATGTAAATGCCTAAAAAATGAAGCCATTCCATCCTTTCACATGACGATTCTTGACACCCCTCTTGGGCTACAAATACAATGTAACACCCTCATTATAGGAAGACCGAAAAAGAAATCAAGGCAGTCAAGCAATATATAACAGTGGACATAGGCTTTTCCATTTAGCCGAACCACTTTAAAAATATCATTTGTCTTATTTGTTTTACTTATTTATTTGTGATCAATTAATTAGGCCTAGTCTAGTTTTTTGCATCAACATTGAGGACTTATAGTGGCGATGAACAATTCTAAGGTTCTAGGATAATTTTGAGGATCCAAAGTTGTGATGACTGATTCTGTAGGTCGATGTCAATTCTTAGGACCTAAGTTTGTGACATGGGGAGGTTTGCTCTCTGTGAAGTTTTTTTACTTCTAGTTTTATTGAGGATTGTGTTGTTTTGACACTCTACTGGGGGAAGACATCTGACTGGGGACCATGTCTTCTGAGAGGAGATAGCTTTGCTTGGGAGAAAGTTTAGATTGAAAATTCCACTAGGGAATTGGGAGGATATTATGTAATCCTTCTTGGGAAGAATTTGTTTTGAGGTTTGGGTTCTGCTGAGGAGGACTTGAGATTTTAGGATTTCCCTGGGGAATTGGAGAAACATATGGGTTCTGCTAGGGAATTGTAGTGGACTTTTGGGATGCACCATTTTGCGACATATGTTTAGGATTTTATGCGGGGGGTAAGACTGTGATATTAATCTGGATGGGGATTGTAGGAGATTAAAATAGTTTTTGGGTGAAAAAATGTTCTAAAACTTATTTGGCATTTTTAGGAATTTTTCAGAGAATTTTTGGATTTTTTTGACACTTTCAAGCATTTTTTATACAAAATTTTAGGGGGTTCCGATCGGAATATTGTAAGGGTTGTTGTTTGGCAAGTGACACGGACTCCTAGGTTTCCTTGGGCAAAGGAACAAGTAGGTGCCGATCAGTATGAGCAGGGGTCTACTGATTGGCATGCCGTTTAGACTCCTATAAAAAAGGAGTGAACCCTCCTCATTTTCACATCTTTCTGCATCTGAATCTTCTGCTTCTTCTCTCTAGAGTCCGTTTCTAAGTCCTTCTTTCTTTTAAGACTTCAAATGGTGAGTTCTTCTAGCAAGGAATATAACTTATAGTGGTTAAGTGTTGATGATTGGGCGGGCCTAAAGTGGCGAGCGAGGGTGCCCCTTGCTTTAGGCAACGAGAAAGCCTTTAACTTATTTGAGCCAGTACCTGAGGATCTCTTTCTTCTATATGAGCCCTCACACCACCGTTCTTCTAGGGTAAGGAACCCTAGTGGCTATGTAAGTATAGTGAACTTTGTCATTCTTTTTTATTTTTCTTCTTTTCTTTGTCTTCTTGTGCCGATGAAAAGGTTTTTCTTTCTTTTCTATTTTGACAGAGTGACATTGCTCCTTCGAGCCTGCATTTTAGGGGGACAATAGGGTTGAAGTATTTATGGGAGACTATTTCGACAGCGATGGACTGGGTAGTTACTTATGCAGGCTTTGGGCACCTGGCATAGGCTTTGGACGAGACATCGCATTCTACTGTGGTTTAATTCATGTTAGGTTAGAGGTAGTGGGACATTTCCCACACCATTAACTTAGGTTTTAGGGAGATGATCGTGACTCCCATCTGCGTTCAACAGCTCTTGGGGATAGGTTGCAAGGGTGTGCATATTGAGATGGACCGTAGTGCGAGGTTGGCACCGAAACAGCTTTAGGGGATGTTGGTAGGATAATTTATGGAGAATCTATCCGCATTTCCTCTCTTAGGGAGGTGCTCTTTTGTGAGAGGATTGGTGAGCTGACGGATGGCGGATGAGGTAGATGCATCGGTTATTTATTCTGCTTTTGTTGGGTGGTATTTTAGTGACGAGGAGTGGTGGCGTCGTCCATCTTTATCTTTTACCATTCTTGAGGATCTTTTTGGATGTCTCTCTTTATGATTAGGGGAGCCTGACCTTGGAGATCCTTTATTCTTCTTTGGATGCATTCATTCGGTGCTGTCGACAGACCTATACGAGGCCATGTACCTTTTGGAGGTAATTCTTGCATTTTCTTTTCATGTATTTTCTTGCATTTTCTTGTAGTTTTTTGCTATTCTTGTACTTTACGCAGATATAGTTTTATGAGGTTATTGGGCTCAATGCCAAGTTAATAGCCCTGAAAGACTAGGACTTTGGGGGATTCTATCGAATATACCAGTAGCAAAAGTCAAATAGGTGGTCGAACTAGTCCTTGTCCATGGCGGTGATACGACAGGCCCTAAATACGTTGACGAGTGATAATATTACTTCTTTTTTCTTATGTATCCTCTTTTGGCATTTTCTTACTTTGTACGAATACTGATCCTCTTGTCGGGGCTTGCAGGTGACCTTTGATCCCTGAGGGATGATTCCTCAGCACACGGGGGTAATAGGAATGCATGCACAGATGAGGAGGCGGATGGAAAATGAGTTCGGGTAATTTTGGTACCTTGGAGAGAGGGTTGTGCGACAGATAGTGTAGTATGAGGTGGTGATCCCACCGGGGGGCCTCTAATGTATAGGAGGGGTGCAGAAGATTTCATATGAGGCCAGGATGGCAGCGATGCTTGGTGAGGCTTATTCCCTCTACATAGATACCGTGGAGACTTATGAACTGGCTGATGTAATGTATTTATGATGTGGTGAACATGCCTCCACCTTCTATAGCTTAGGTCAGGGGTAGGAGTAGGCTAGTGGGATCCACCCACAACACAAGTGACCCTTTGTCGATGGTGACAGAGGAGGATCCACTTCTTCAGGTTACTCCGCCCTCTTATAACTTCCAGTTGAATAGAGGACGATCACTGAGCTTGCCACACTGCCCTAATGTGACTTACGAAGGATACCTTTCAGCCAGAGGTATATTTTTCTCTTTTCTTGTCTATTTCCTTTTCATTCTTTCTTTCTTTTTTACTGACTTATTTTATTTTTATTTTTATTACTTTTCTTGCAGCGTGATTCGAGTGCCAACTACTTGGTTGAAAGACATCAGGGACTAGGTGGCCTCTGCAATTTCCTATATCAAGGACTCTGTTCTTTCTTATCTGGGTCCACCTACTACCTTAGATGAGGGATTGGGCAAGAGGATTAGAGGTTCTACATCTTGTTTCCGAGGAAAGTGTGTCCGTCGCAGGGACTGATGGTTTAGAGAGAGAGAGAATGAAGGGTTGGGTTCGGCTGAGTCTCGTTTTGTATTTTTAGTTTCTTCTTTTACCTAAAAAAATTTAATCATACAATGGCAATATATATGAAGAGGATTTTTTATTGCTCATTCTTATTTATTGACTTACTATACATGCATTTTTTACTTTGATGTTGAGACTGTAAGAATGATAGGATATTTATTTATGAATGAGATTAAATAATTTGAGGAAAAGACTTATGATGAAAAATGATGGGTAAAAATGGATAAGTTTAGAAAACATAACCCGGGGGCCTTAAAATGAGGATTTATTTTTTGAGTTTTTGATTTTGACAAAAAAGGAAAGATAGAATTTTCTTAAATAAGGGGGTTGTCGATCAGCATACCCCTTATCCTACCCATCGGCATATGGGTCCAGTCAAATCACTTTAAGGCTTTGATTTCACTTTCTAACGGCCCAAAGTACTTGGTAGGCTAGGAATTATTTTAGTCTCTTTAAGTTTCTTATCTTTAGCCAAGGCCTTTATGTATAAAAGGGAGTAAAGGGGGTTTAATTTTTCATCCATTCACATTTCTTCTCCCTTTTTATTTCTTGCTTTCTATCCCATTAGTTCTCAAATGGCCCTTTTGATGCATGTAGAAATCTCTTCATAGCTTGAGAGTCTAAAAGCCATGTGCATGTATAACTTGGACTATGCATCTCTCAATTTGCATTGAGTCTCCTTGTGTAACAATCAGGCTATTGATTGGAACATGTTGGTAGCGGCAGCACAATTCTGGTACCTTGAAGATCACTTTTTCTTCTTTGGTTTAGATGAGGCTTATCCGACTTACGAGGAATTTTCATCCATATTGGGAATTAATCCCAGCATAGTGATGGCTATGCCTAAATTTTCTTGATCTCCTCGGGTGCTATTAGTAGAGCTGCTCCATATTTCCCCATCGATGGCTTAGTCATTAGTCACTGGAGGGATGATTTATCTTCTGGATGTCATGTATTATGTGTGCCTGAGGGATTTCAATGATGCGGGAAATACTGGAGATGTTGTCCCGGGCCTAACTTAAAGGCTCCTGCTGGTGATGAGGGACCTAATAGTGGGCCCTCAATTGGTTGCCATTACACTGTGGATGTTGTATCATCTCAATCATGTGGCTGTGATACTAGCGGAGACCCTAAACGGTCTAGATGCTTGGCAGGAAGGCCGCTCTGATTCTCTGAGAGGAAACACAGTAACGCTATTCATATGGCTGGCTAAGATATTTTGTTTAGCGGTTCCCTATGAGTATCCCTTGGCAGTCATGCTAAATTTCTTTACTCGATACTCCATCAATTTTGGCCCATCCATAGAGAACTAGGTAAATTGGTTTGTGGAGCACGGAGCCCGATGCCTTCACCAGTCGATGCCATGGTGGGGAGAGCCATAGCCCATTTGTAACTGAGATAATATCGATATGTTCGGTTAGTTAATAGACATCATTTTATTTTCCCTGGGGCTTTTGTGCCAAGTCAGATCGGAGCAGATAGTGCCTTCTCGAGCACTAGACTTATTTCATGTGGAAGACTTAACTAAATCCATGAGTATGAGTTTAAGTTCTTTAAGTGATAATCTTCGGCCATCAACCTGTCCATCTCGATCCGTAGGCAGGGTTTAGCATGTGTCCAGAGACTAACTGAAGTGGTTGTAGATGCAGGTTGTTATGAAGATCTTGGCGGAGGATACCGACAAGAGGTGGTTTGTCCTTTTTAACACTATAGAGGGGGGAGTAGTAGTTTTCTCCAGGATGGTCAAGTCATACCACTCTATCAATCACCTTCGAAATACCAATCAGGGAGGGGAAGTTTAGGGCCTCAAAGCATCAAATGATGATGGAGTTGAGTCTTCCGGCAGCTGCAGATAAGGTCTTTTGTGAAGCTTTTGTATGATTGGGATGTGTTTGGTTTGTTTTTTGGTTTTTTTATTTCTAGGATTGGGTAATGAATTTAAGAAGTTTGGGTTAGGCTTGTTTTGGGGATAGTTTGGTTAGTGGAAGGTAGTTATTTTGACTCCTTTCGATGATACTTCGTGTAATTGTACTAAATTCCCCTATTTGAAATATAAAAAAAATTAATCATATCATTGTGCCTCTTGATGAGTATTGCATTTGAATTATCTATACTAATCGCTAAGGCATATATAATCCTTTTATTCACATAAATGATAAAATAAAGTGTCGTTCTTGAAGGTTAGAAAAGAATAGCATTTGGTGAAAAAGAAGGGGACCGCACCCATGTAAAGCGTATGAGCTGCTTATGTACCTCCGGGGGATTTGAAATTTTTTTGAGTTTTATTTTGAAAGAAAAAGGTTTTTTAGAGGATCAGGCCACACGTAGTTTTGGTTAGAGGGAAATAAAGATTTTTTTCTTTTTTAAATAGAAAGGGGATGAGAGGACTCATAGCGCGCTGAGACTTTTGTACTAAGGGAAGAACTTGTTAAGATGATCCATCTTGACTGTTCGTGTTGTCCACAATAATGTCGATGTTGGGAAGTGGGTAATCGTTAGGGGTGGGCGCGGTTCGGTCCGATCCGATTTTTTATCATTTTAGGTGTCGGACCGAATTATTCGGTCCTATATTTGAGAAGACCGAATTCGGACCGATTTAATCGGTTTAGCCTATTTAATTGGTCTCGGCTATTTTCGGTATTTACTTTATTTTTCAATAAAAACCTGTTATTTTTTCGTTGACTTTACTATTTAAAAGCTGTTTTGAACTTTTTTAGGTGCTGTTTCTGCACCTTTTATCACTGCCTAGAAAAAAAAACTATTCTAGAAAGGAAACCAATATCAAAATTTTAGACCGAACAATTCTAGCAAGACCAAAATATTCAAGCAAGGCATTGCTGGCCATGGTTACGGGTTTGCATAACATTTTAGACCAAACCAAAATCATAACACAAAAATGTATATGGATATGGTTATGGGTTAAGAACAAAAAAAAGTAGTTAAGCCTTAAGTTAAGAACAAAAAATTGAAATTCAGAATATTGTAATTAAGAAAAAAAAATAGAAATTCAGAATGTACCTCTGTCCGTGGCTATCTGATTTCTCTCCGTCGCTGGAATAAGCCCTGTGGATTTGTGCTTCTGAACCGGAACAGCTGTTGTGGAGGGGAGATGAACTGGATCTAAAGTCCCCGTCATCTCCATGCCTTTTGGGCTCATGGATCTAGTGTTTATAGCACCAGATCGCGTGTTCATGGTGGTGGTCGACCTACCGGACTGGATAGTTGGATCGAACAGTTGGCGGTGACCTAATAACCTTGGGGTTGGAGATCTGTTAGAGATCAGTTGTGGGGTTGGAGGACGACCGTGGCCATGGGGTTGGAGGACGACCGTGGACGAAGAGAAAAATGAGAGAATGAGAGAAAAAAAGGAGAGAATGACGACCGTGTTGTTTGGAAACGAAAATCTCAGATTGAGAGAAAAAAGAGGAGAGAGCGGCACCGTGTATTTTTTGACATGGTGTGTTGTGTGTTTAGTTTAGGGTTTACTTATTTACTATATGATATATTTATATAAAATAAAATTAATATATATTATATAATATTAAATTAAACGGTCCGGTTCGGTCCAAAGACCGAATTTACATTGGATATTTTAGACCGAACCGAATATTTTGGGTCTTTTAATTTAGGATCGAATTAGGACCGATTTATAAAAAAGCCTATAAAAGTGGGTCCGGTCCGATCCGGTCCAATCGGTTCGGTCTTTTTTTTGTCCACCCCTAGTAATCGTCCTTCAAAGATGCTTTGTTCAAATCCCGATAGTCGATGCACATGCGGATTTTTCCTCCTGATTTTTGTACGGGTACAATTTTGGCTAGCCATGTGGGATATTCGATCACCCAGATAAAGCCTATGTTCAACTACTTGATTACCTATTCCTTGAATTTCAGTGACCATTCGGTGCGGAGCTTTCGCAACTTCTATTTTAATGGTTTGTATTTTGGGTAAGTTGGGATCTCGTGCTAAGTTATTTCAGGATCGATGTCGGGCATGTCGTCATAGGACCATGCAAAGACATCCAGAAATTCCTTTAGGAGTTCTTCGAATTATGCACGCTCATGCTTATTAAGCGTGGATCATATTCTAATCTCATGTTGTTGGCTACTAGAACCAAGATTAATAACAACAGTTTCATCCTTATTAATTTGAACGCGGTTATGTTGTTTGTTACTAACCTTACTAAGATCAGTTAAACATTGTTCATTTTCAAAATCATCATCATCAAGGGTTAAATTGGATACAAGATAATTAATGTAAGGAACAACAAGATACTAAAAATACTCATTTATTTCATTTTCGAGAAAAATAACATTGAGAACCTCATCAAAAGAGGTCGTGATTACATTATTATCAGGAAAAAAAAGAGGAACAACAATAGATGAAGATATGGGGTAAACAGCAAGGTTGGGCTACATTTTAGTAGGTGGGACTAGTATATCATTCTAGTTGAGGAGAGGAACATCAGTGTCCTCGATCAGAGTGGACGGGTTCGATGATGTAGTGCCTGAATGGATCTACAGAGAGTCGGTCCCAGTGTTTGCAGGTTGAATGAGTCTTCGAAATCTCTTTCCTTGGAGACTTCAAAAATGGCTACGACTTTCTGAGTGGGAGGTTTCATGTGATGCTGGAAGTCTTAGGCCCAGGAGTAGTTGTCTTGAAAGAAGATTTTCATTCTTGGTTTTATCTTCTTATCCATATGATCATACCATGGTTTAGGAAATCCATATAAGGGGAAGTCTTCACCTTATTTGACGAATCTCCCGTTCAGAGAATCCCTCATAACCGTCTTGGCATATTCTAAACTTCTCTTCAATGATGGTTAAGCATTTTGAGTTCTTCTAATGAAGGTTGGTAACCTAGTACACAAGTGGGGAAGGTCTTTTTCAGGACTATGGGCTCTAGTATCCCTTATTGACGCCGCCTAGACCGAGTCCAGGCATAAAGTTCATATTCTTCAACATTTGTATCATGTTCACATTTCCATGACGTATGTGCTCTGGATATACTCGGTCTTTGAAATCATCCCCTACTGGAAAGGGAATCGAATTAATCCTGAAGTAGAAAAGAAGAATGTCATTCATCACATGTTGTATTTTTAGCACCGGATTGCTGGTGCTGGAATTTTTAGTACTATCGACATCTCCCAAAATGGTAATGACTTGCCTCTTCATAAAGAATTTCAACTTCTAATGAAGGGAGGATGATTTCCCTCGAATGTTATGAAACCATGGTCGACCTAGCAGCAGATTGAAGCATGCGGGTATGTCTTAAAACTCACTAACGAGATTAATATGTCCATACCCTACTGTGAGTGTTATGGATAAAATCACCTCTCGGTGAGAATTATCATAGGCATGCACTACGACAAAAGCAAGAGTGTTATGGATCCCATCACCTTTTATTAGGTAGATGGATCGAATTTTGTGTCATTTTCTATAAAGATGACATTTGCATGGGTTGGAAGTGGGCTGTCAGTTATATTGGATTTAGGATTCGTTAGTGGGGAGGTGATACTTTAGTCAATTTGACCCCGAATTACATTTCGGAGGTGGAAGCACTGATCTACAGTATGACCAGCATGCTGATGCAAATTGCAGTGAGCATCACTTTTGAAGTTATTAGGAAGTTGGTTGGGTAATGGACGAGGGTCCAAAGATTTGATAAAAATAAGTCTTGGTAGACTTTAGAGATGGGAGCATGGAGCTCGGTGTATTATTTTTTGGTAGGGTTGGGGAAACTTTTTGGTCCCCAAAAAGTAGCAGCTGTGAGATATTGCTAATGGTTAAGACTGTGGCATTGGCAGGCCTTTCATACTCTCTGGGAGTGAACTATCAAGACACTTTCTTAGGCTCGGATTATATCTCGGTAACACTTTCTTCAATTTCCACACTCACTTCCCGGAGGGCTCGAAAGTGTGGGTAATACTGACCTCCCATAATTGCTCTAATATGGGGCAGGAAATTCTTGTTCACTCTGCTAACTTGTTGTTTTTCGGAGGGCCCATTAGTCATGGTGGCAAATTTATCTCTCTACCTTACTATGCAGTTGCTGACAGTTTCTCTAGTGTTGTACTTAAGAAGCTATAGACCACGGTGTGTAACCTCCAGTTATTCGTTGTACTTGTACTGTGATATGGATTCCTGAGCACCATCTTCCAATCTTCGGATTCTGGATTTCTCGAGGGATAAAAGCCAACGAAGAGCGTTGTCCTTAAAATTTCGTTAGAACATTTGGAACATTATCTCTTCAGAGGCACTAATGAGAGTTGTGGCTTGGTAATAGCTGCAAAGATGAACAATTGGGGGAGAGCCCGCTTTCCCCGAACTTCTCGATGGCTGGCATCTCGAATTTCTCTTGCAATCTTGAATTAGGGTAGGGAGACATGTGAGTGTAGTCCATGTAGTTCCTGGATATCTTAACATGGTCAAACGTCTTCAATAACACCTTGATGTCTTCCTTAACCTTGTTTAGTTTATCCTCTTTGGGATCAACAGGTACTGGAAAGTTAGAACTGGATGGGCAAGGTTTGGCATGGGGAGTTAAGCTCGTGGTGGCCCATTGGCAGGCGGGGCACATAGAGCGTGTTGATATTGTTCTGAGACCCAAACAAGCTCGAGAGTTGGTGGACACATGGCATGAGGAAAGAGAACCTCGGGTTCTTCAAGAATTTGGGCTCGATTTTACTTCATCCCATGAACCTCGATTTGAAGGTTTTTAATCTTGGCACTAAGTTAGATTTGATACTTAATCGGTGTTTTCCATGAAGGACTAGTGAAGGTGGATTCCAAACTCGGAGGAGGTTGCACTGGAACTGATGGAGCTTCGGGACGATTTAACGAAAGATCGAAGCCAATAGGTAGTTGAGCCAAGAATTAGGTATGCGATCGACCTGAGAAGAAAAATGATTCGAATTTATTTTTTAAAAAAGAAAAAGGAATTATTGTTGTTGAAAAAGAGGGAAAATGTTTTTGACATTTTTTGGTAAAAATGAGGGAAAGCATTTTTTATACTTTTGGTAATAAAGAGGAGAAATGTTTTTGGTATTTTGGATTTTTGAGAAAGAAGAAGGAAAAAGAGGGAGATGAAAAGTCTCAGCATGATTATTGTTTTGTTTATGTTTTCACTTGTATTAGGTTTACCTAAACATAAAACAAATGTCGAACATGACCCGAACTTGGGAAAATTATGTTTGAAATATAGGCAATATAGGGCTAGACTTATTTCCAGGCTCCTGGACAGGGTCCAATTTTAAAAAAAGATGAAGTCGCGTGAAAATAATGGCGGCATGCTGACCCAGCATTTTGACAGAGTTTCGTGTAGTAACCGGCAAATTTAATATGAGTGTCCTAGGTCTAACGCCTATATGAGGTTTATGCATTTGTTGGGTTAGTGGAAAGGTTCCCACCTTTGGCCTGACTTCCACAATATACGTCTTGCTTTTGAGGGCAATCGATACATGTGGACAAGCTATTTGATATACTTGAGAGTACGTGAATTTCCTCACTATATACCTCGTGGGGACGGTACATGTGAGAGAGATTCTATACACTCGATGTACGTGAATGAGTTTCCTGCTATATACCGCCCGTCGTGAGTTTAGTCAAGCAGTACGATGTCGAGGTAACCATTCTCTATACATCGAAGGTATTATGACAATGGAAGGTGAGAGTCATATTTCTTAGGCTAACTGTGACATGCCGGACCAACACCCATCACAAGTGACCCCTTAGTACGGGATAAAATTTTGGTCAATAGCCATGCTTTTGGTGATGTAGTGTTCAAAATGCATGATTCTTGATTAGTATATTATGGAGAGTCTCTTTTATTTGGCATGATGAGTAAAAGAAGCACATTACTAATAAGGAAGAATGTATAGGTATCAAGAAAAGTAAATCTAGCATGCAGCATGAAGATTACACTAAGCATGGATACATGTGAGTCAGTGATTATAATCTACAAGTGAGTGTGTGGTAGTGAACCTAGGCATGGATCAACTACAGGTGGCATGAGATATGTGCAAGTGAGCATGGATACATACAAGTGTGATAAGTGGAGGTGTGCACTAATGAAATCTAAGCATGGATATTCTAACTGGCATGTGAAACATGTGGATACAAGTGATCCTACATATAAGTGTAAGTAGTGTGAGATGTACATGGAAGACATTTACAAGTGAATGAATGTGAAAAGTGAGTGAGGAGTGATATAAGAATGAGATAAATATTTATAAGAAATAAATAAAGGAGAAAAGTACATACAGGTAGGTGCATGCGTACACATGAAAAAAAATGATAACAACCATGCAAATAGAGTCTAGCCCTCTTATGACAAGTAGTCCCCATTGGAGTAGCCCCTGTGGCCATTCCCTATTTCCTCATTCCTCCTCGAGTTTCGACGCTCGCGTGAGCGGTTGGAGGGAGAGAAGAATTTGGTCTTTGCCCTTTCTAGGAGCGCTTCGGTCATCATCGATGTGGGGTAATGAAAAGAGATAGAGTCGCTAGCCTATTTTGCACAAAACTGGCAACAGAAATATTTTCGCCTCGAGAGAATGACATCAAAGACATATTGATGCTTGATAAACCAATTAGTTCAATGATTTGGGGGCTAAGTTATGGAATGGGAAGGTGTTAGACACACATCCCTCCCTTTTGGTCTCTCAAGGGCATGTGTTATTATTCTCCTTAATAACTCTGTGAAGTGTGTGCGCGTGTTTATATAAATGGAGAATGGAATTCCTCAACTCACATCATAGAGAAAGGAGGAGTGAAGTACTCCATAGGAGTGTTCCCAAAATAGTATTTAAAAACATAATGTGTGTGCTTATCGGGATATCGATCGTTATGGTGAAATGATAATATGTGTTATAAAAATGGCGAATAAGAGTCATAAATATAATATATAGAAATAATATATGAATAAAAGTAGGAAAAAAGGACTCGAGTATCGAGTTTTGACTCGAGACATCTATAGCCTATAAAGGCATCAAAGTCCATGTAGTTCTCATGCAACACGAGGGTGGGTTTTATCCCATAAATCCAACTAGGTATTTTATTTAGATGTGTGTGTATAGAAAAGGATGTTTTGATTTGAGAAAAAATGTGGTGATAAATCTTGTTTAAAATTTATGATCAAACCCCCTTTTTCCTATTTTTGATTTTTTTTTATAGAAAATATTTGATGTGCAGTAGAACTAATAAAAAGATGGGATTATTAATATGTATGGATAAACAAAGATGAAATGCTAAGGTAAGGATTAGATAACTAATGCCAACATAGGGAAATTAAAATAGTGAAGAATGTTTGGACCTTATTTAGAGACTTGAAGGTTGATATTGATTATTGATAAGGCTGACCTCGCAAGTGGATGGAGGTGGTAAGAGGAGAAGAAAAGAATTTTTGCTAAACTGGATGTGAAAGGGGTGGAAATGGAATGTGAAGGAAAGATTTCAATAAAGAAACCACATTGTTTTTGAGAGAATTTTGTTGAGAACACTTAGAGGGATGTTTTTGAAGTGCCTCTGAAGGTGAAATCATTCTCTCCTTATTTAGGTTCAAGTGGGTGTCGATCGGCATTGTAGTTGGCCTACCTATCGGTAGGCATTACAAGATACACTGTCGATAGGTAGGGAAATAGGTTTTCCATTCGGCAACCTCATGCAAATTGTTTGAAAAACGATCGTAAAACGCAATTTGTAAGTTCGAATCGTGCACAAGGCATACCGTTGGAAATGGTATTTAGATCACTTTAAGAATCCATTAGGCCTCTCCCAGGTTTGGGAATTAACTTTGGTCAAATACGGCTCAGAAGCACCCGACGGTCTTTTGGACAGGAGATTCTCATAGGAAAACGGATCATTTATCTGGATCGTAAGGCTGATTCATCCATGGGATGGACCGTTAGAGAAATTATTCAGAGACCTTAGAATATTCATTCATTCTCATTCGGTTCGGAGAGTTAACCTTGGTCAAATGGGATCCATAACCGCTCGATGACCCTTCAGAGTAAAATGGGTTATTCGTCTGTGCCATAAGTCTGATTCGTACATGGGGCAGACCGTTTGAAAGATTTTTTGAGCCCTTTGAAGATTCATTCAGTCTCGTTTGAGCTGAAGAGTTGACACGAGTCAAACGGAGTCCGGGAGCACCCGATAGCCTCTAGATCAGTTTTTAGGGCAAACGGATTGTTTGTCCGAATCGTAAGGGCGATTCGCTTTTGGATCGGACCATTGTAAAGGGAATTCAAAGACCTTTGAAGATTCATTGAGACTTTTCTTGGGAAAGGAAGTTGATTGGGGTCAAAATGAGGCTTGGGCATGCCCTAGTGGCCTCTTGATCGATTTTTTTATAGTAAAACGAACCGTTTGTCCAAATCGTAAGGCCGATTCATGCACGAAGCGGACCGTTGTAAAGGGGATTAAGAGCCCTTCAAAGATTCATTGATCTTTCACTCAGATGTGAAAATTGATCAGAGTCAAATGGGGCCCAGGGGTGCCCAGTGGCCTCTAGATCGGTACTCCACTACAATAAAAAGGCTAAAAGAACACCCTTTACCCGGACAGCCTTATCACGATGAAAGACCGTGATAAAAAGCACGTGTTTTTGTTAAGGTATTTGATTTTGACACGACCGTGAAAAGTTGTTGTCACGGTCTTTAACCATGATGACTGAAATGATGTTTGACCGTGACAACCTTGGCCTCTCCTTTGGGATACTGATCGACCCGAAATTCCTGTCTACCCCAAATTCTTACAGGAAAACATATAGGGGGGATTCTAAAAGCGATTTAGGGAAAAGAACCCGAATGGTATGTCATATTTCCACGATATTATAAGAGGTGATAATACTGCGCTTAAAAACTCTTGATCCGAGATTAGATCCTCCGGGGGGCTTATTTCTCCTCATCTTCCCTATCTCCTTTTTAATCTGTTTTTGTTAGAGGAGCAAATTAAAGACTCAGATGGATGAGGCTACACCTATATTATATCTAATATGGGAGACATGATTATTTGAATTGTTTACTCCCTATTATATTTCATTCCAGTGGTACTGATCAACCTTTCTGTCAACTCATTTCCTTATTATCACAAGGGCGCAGCTTCTCGGTGAACTGAGAAATTCTTTGATTCGTTCGAGCAACGGCTTGTGGGGTAGGAGTAATAGGGCTAAGCAAGCCGGACATCTAACTCTACCATCATTTCTTTATTAGTTAGTGTCATCTCTCCCAACGAAGGAATCTCTTTCCTACTACTATTCTTAGTTCCACTGTGCCCTACTCCTAATTCCTTATATTTATGAAAGTGTGTGTCGGTTTTTCAAAGACAACTATCAAGGTGGCCATGACACGTTGGTGACAATATCAAACTAAAAACCCTCCCTTTTCTTTCCCTCATTTCCCTTTCCCTCCAATTATGTGATTCTCTCTCTCTCTAACCCGCGATTCTCTCTCTCTCTTTGTATATATATATATATATATATATATATATATATATATATTCATATTTCCTTGGGGGGGTGTGTATGTGAGCTGTGCATGTTGGTTCGTGTGTGTATGTATATGGATTTGTGTGTGTGCGTGGTGTGGTGTGTGTGTGTGTGTGTGTGTATGTGGGTCAGTGTGTGTGTGTGGGTCACTCTGTGTGGGGGGCGATTGATTTTTTTTTAAATTGTGTGTATTGAAATTTTTATGTATTGAAATTGTGTGTGTATTTTAGGTAGTATAAATTGGAATTAGTAATGTAATTGAATTTGGTATTATAAATTGGAATTGGAATATCAAATTAAAATTGAATTTGAAATTGAAATTGAAATTGAAATTGAAATTGAAATTGAAATTGAAATTGAAATTGAAATTGAAATTGGTATTAAAAATTGAAATTAGTATTATAAATTGAAATCGTATTGGTTTTTGTTATAGTGTCTATTTGATTTTTGATATTCAATTCTAAAATTGAAATTTGGTCTATCTCTCTAATTGCACCAGCAGCCGCCATCTCTCTCTCTATCTACATACATTTCGGTATCTCTCTCTATATATATATACATCTCTCTCTCTCTCTCTCTCTCTCTCTCTCTCTCTATATATATATATATATATATATATATATATATATATATATATATATATATATATATATATATATATATATTTATATACACACACACACACACATAGAGATTGTTGAATTCTTGAATTATTTGGGATTCTTGAATTGTTGTTGACTGGTGGATTTGAACATTTAGATGGCCATTGAGTTAGTTGGCCCTACAAATTTCTAATAAAATGCACTATTATTTGGATTGTTGTTTTGAATTCTTGAATTTTTGTTTACTAATGGATTTGAACACTTAGATGGTCATTGAGTTGGTTGGCCCTAGGCATTCTCTAACATTTAGGGTTGTGATTCAAAATAAAACATAACTATGTAAAAATAGAATATAAATAAAACATAATTAAAAGAAACATACTATAAATTTTAGGGTTTTCATGTATTCACATGAGAATAAATGCACGCATGTAGCCTCCAAAGAAAGTGTTATATAACAAGTAACGAGGGTAAAGGGTAATAATGGGAATCGTAATAGATAGCCATTAGCTATCTATTGCGATTCTCATTACTATAATCTAGGCATGCTTGTGCAAATTTACATTAAGTAAACTTTTTATATAACACTTACTTCGGGGGTTGCATGCCTGCATGACATAAGGGTTCTGTAACATTCAGGGGGTCCACCTCCAATGATGGCAAGGACAAGGGCAATGGGAAGGGGAAGGAGAAGGAGGTAGACGAGGACGTCACTGCTTCATCGCCGATACGCACTTACTCGTCGTCCTTATATGATCCATTTCCCATCTTGACCCCCGTCGAACAGTTTATATCAGCAATCAATTGGACGAGCGTGTTTTTAATTGATTTATTTGGTGGGGAACCGATAGCGAGGGGGTTTATAGACCCAGGCACCCACCTGGGTATGGTGGTTCATGGACGTCCCCTGCAAGTCATTGAATTAAAGGTTCTCGTCACGCATGTTTGGCCAGAAAGGAGAACTCACCTTTGTGGTTGTACGAACAATGCGGCGTTCGGATAATTGATGGGTGTGTAAAAGAATATGCCGTGTGTCATTCCTTCCTCCTCTAATCTATTATAGACCCTACTCTATGACATTATTTGTATTTATTTTATTTGGATATCAGATATTATTTTTCTGATATGGTTATCGTTATTCAATTATTGGTTTGGTTTTTATTGTGGATATTTACATGTTGCTTTGGTTTTGGTTCTAGATATCTGTATTTATTTGTGTTGGTTATTGAATATTGAATGTTATTATATATATATGCTGTTTGGACATGTTAAATTTTCTGTAACAGGTACAAATATACTGCTGGGCAGTGGAAGTGGTCATACTGCCCATCAATTTTTTTTTAAATCTGCCCAGATTTGTCAAGAACTTTGATCGTGATAAGTCCATGACAAAGAAACTTGTCACAAACTTGTCACGGTCAAAGTCTGTGACAATTTTAATTTGTCATGGACTTGTCACGGTTAAATACCATGACAAGTTTAAGCCTTTGTCATGGAATTTTCACGGTCAAAGACCATGACAAACTTATCAAGGTCAAAGATCGTGATAAATCCGTGATAAATGTAATGAACTTGTCATGGTTTTTGACTATGACAAGTCCGTGACAAATTCTTTTGTCACCCCCAAACTTTTCACGGTCAAATACAGTGATAAGTTTGAATTGTCAAGGTTTTTTACTGTGAGAAGTTGGCAGTTTTGATGTAGTGCTCAGAGTACGACCTTAGGTTCTATGGTGAATGGGGAAGGTTAAGGACCTAAGGAAGTCTTAAGGTGGGTCCTAGAATGTGGTGTCTACACCATCTCCATTTTAATTGAATCGATAAAATATGGCATTCCCATATATACATCACATATTGCAATATTTACATGAAAAGTGCTAGTAATGGCAATCCCATTGCGTTGTGATAATACATCGATAAAATTTCACTGATTTGTGAGAAGCCTAAATACTTGATATATGACTTGTGACTGCATTGTGAGTCTAAAAGAGAATATGTAATACTATTGACATTACATAAACTAGGATACTAATGAAAATCTTTCAAGTGTACATGTGAAAATAGGAATATTGAGAATCAATAAGGAGAGGAAAATGGAGCACATATAAAATCGAGGCAACTATAATGCCAAGTGAAATGATCATAACACTGGCTAATTCTTCAACAATAGCAGGATGAAAAAGGAAAGAATATTAAGTATGGGTACCAAACATTAATTTTCATACGCACACATCTTAATTACAAACACACCTTAGTTAAATCTCACACACCTTGAAATATGAATTTCAGTCACTTTTTATAAAAGAATGAAATTACTTGTAAAATATCTATATACTAACTTGTTTTTGAAAAAGGAAAATAAAATACTTTAATGAAACTAACCAATGCTCCATTAAGGATTACAACCAAGTGCTAAAAATAATATTAACCCTCTTCATAAGGTCCAACCAAGAACCAATAGAAGAAAGAAACGTTTGCTGAAAAATATGAACTTACTGAATTGATTTTAAAATATTTCCTTACCAAAACTATTTCTAAAGATAGGACTTTTATAAACCAATAACGCACTTATTAAACTAGGGGATAAATATATTTTCAAAGAAACCATTGCCCATACTAAATTTCAAGATTTCAAAAAAACTTTTCCCAAGGTAAACCTTGCACTATACCACATAATCTAGGCATAATAGACATACACGGCATGTGCATCACTATTTTCATGCATAAGAAATATCTTCTCCCGTGTATAGTGTACTAACCATCTTTATACCTAGTACACTTCCTTACCCAAATGATATTTGTTCCTTAAAACATAAGAAAATATACTTTTGAAAACCCTCCACCATTTTCGATAATGAAAAAGGGGGTGAAATTCAATTTGATAAAAAGATGTTAAAAGTAAGGGGGGAGAAAAATGTTTGTCTAAAACCAAGTCCAAAAGCGATGGAGAAACTTATACATTTTTCTCAAACTATATCAATTATATTGTCATTATAAAAAAAGGGCAGTTTGTGAAACCAAATATATTTCAAAGGATTTTTATGACGAAAACACAATTAAAATATGACAAACCTTCACCATTTTCTCTTTAATGTATTTTAAATAAAAATAATCACTCAATACATTATGATATATGCTACTAGGGACATACAAATTCATGCGACCATACCAATACCTAAGCAATTAAATAAAGATCCCAATTAATAAAGATAAAAAATCAACCTATCTCACCAATACACATAAGTAAGATCATATCCCAAACATTAAAGATAAGTTCAACATCCCACCCAAAAATTTCAAATCTCAACCACACAAACAACGTCACACAATCAAGTTCAAAACTATATCCCATAACCTATGGAGATAGAGCTCAAAGTAATCAATATATCACAAGCATTGTAAAAAACTAAAGTAACATGTTTTAATATGTATATTCTCAGCCCCACTTGCTCAAACTTACCCTAAACCTTTCATAAACCTTCCCTAAGGCCTAGACCCTAAATAAACAACATTTTGACCAAAAGTAGGAGTTTCAGTCGACTCAAAGTTTGTTTCAATCGACTGAAAGTGTTAGATTAAAAGTCCATCCTTCTCATCTTCACTTTGAGCCATCTCTTCTTTTTAGAAGCATTCTGAGGGAGTTTTAATCGATTAAAACCCACTTTTGATTGACCAAAAGTGTCAGCTTTGTCCCTTCTCACCTTTGTAACTTCTTCCAAACTTTCAACCTATTATCCCATGGCTTCCTAAACTTCTACTAACATTTTTACCTATATTTTTCAGCCATAACCCTCTTCCTAAAACTATAAATAACTGAATCCCATTAACATCTCAAATCACCAAGTTTGAACCCAAAGCTTGAGTCATTATACCTTCCTAAATCCCTCTCCCTCTAAATGGAAGCTCCATTGAAGTATACTCCAAATAAATTATATCCAATTCCCATGATTTCCTAGAATGTAAACACATTTCATCCAAGTTACATACACACCAAACCCATTAACTTAATTCTCTTGATAATCTTAGAGAGAGAGAATTCCCCACATGTCAAAAGATTTCTTTTGAGCAGCAAATCCGTGTGAACCAAATTCTTAAGATCATAACTCTCAATAGGAAAGTTCCATACCCAAAACCCACTTGTGTTTGAAAGTAATTTAAACACAAAATCACTCTTGAACCAAGCTACCCATTTCTTGTTAGAGATTAATACACAAATCTCCTATGAAATATATCCATACCAAAAAATCACTTAAGTTTTAAAGGGATTTAAACATAAAATCTCTCTTGAACAAAATTAACCCAAAACCATATATGTGAAAAATTGACCACAATTAAAATATTAATAAAGTTAAATAGCATGTCAAATCCGACTAACTTGTTGAAGAAACTCTTTTTGTGTTTGAAGACTAAAACAATCACTTCAACACAAGATGTGTAAAAATGAAACTAATACCCAATTTCAAATTTTAGTTGTAAAATCCTTATTAATGTTGGTATAAATACTTTATTCAAGATTTATATGCGAATATATATTTTTCCAACAATAATTGTGAGTTATTGAGACAATTATGAAATTAAAGAATAACTCACAATATTCAAATTTTAATGCGGTAAAACTCAAGCCTACTTGAAAAAATTCGCGACTCCATCTACCAAGAAAAATAAAAATCTAGTAGAATCAAAACAAATTTACAATTACAACAAGATCATAGAACGAAAGAAAAATAATATACATATTCGATAATCCACTCAAGGTATCAACACATCCTGATCTTTTTCTGACTCTTGTAAATCCCCCAAGGCGATCGACTAGAGAATTTAATCCAAATATCAATAAAAAAATTCTAACGTGGATATAAGTGTAATAATGTAGTGCAAATCTATATGAATATGAAGAACTCAAAGACACACTTATTACAAACAAGTTCTATAAATCACATGCACCTAAAAATATGCATGATTACAAAGGTGATATGACAAAACTTTTATTTCATGACTTCAATTCTGAATTTAGCCAAATATTTAAAAAAATCATATTCATAAATTAATTTATTTTAAAAAAAATTAAAATCAATAAACAAAATATATACAAAAATCCAAACTAAAAATATTTATTCTCAAGGTTTTGAAAGAATAAGAGATTTTGGTTCACAAAAAATCATATCCGAAAAAATCAAGATGATAAAACCATTTGAGTTTGTATTTTATCAAGGGTTTACTCACAATTTATAGCAAAATATCCGAGTTAGATCCCTATAAAATAAGGTTGATACTTGGAGAAAATTACTAGGAGTCTAGTCATTAACATACAAAATGATCTTCATTTCCGTCGATATTAGCTTTGATTATTTAGGGATTTATCACTCAATCTCTCTACGAATTTCTCTCTAAACGCTCTCTATTTGAACTCCCTAGTCAAAATAATAAAAGAGGATAAATGTTCTTTACATAATATAGAAGAGAAGAACGTAGAAACTTTGGAAATGTATAGCTAAGGTTGTTTATATTTGATCCAAGGGTTTATAAAGAGGTGTAATGTATAAGCATAAAACAGATACGCTCTAAACCACTTAATAGATGAAACGCCCGGATATGAAAATACCATGTGCGAACAAAATAATATTAGTTCTATATAATGTGTACAAAGGATGCTAGGGTCTAACGATTTAAAAACAATAGTTCAGATCAGTTTTGGTTAAATGATTAAGAAATATATGGGATACAACTACCGGTCAAAAATAAGAACCAATATAAAATTATCGGTTAAGGTTTGGGTAATTGAAAATAACAAGGAAATAGACCTACATTATTGGGTAATGAATTTTTAAAAATCATTGAGGGTTAATCAGACGTCGTGCTAAACTCTTATACTAACAAATATGGACTAAGAGCATCTATAATGGTGGATGCTCATGAAAGGAAAATTTACATAATTAACAGTTAATTTACATTTCCTCAACCAATACAGTATATTTTGGTGGAGGAAGGTTAGTTGGTAATATACTTCTTACGGACTAATGTTATTCGTAGGAAATAAAAAAATATTTTTTTATTAATAACATTTGTTCGTATAAATTGTGATGAACTAATATATTTCATAAGATACCAAAAATTTAATAAAAAATAATTATTTATATTTGATACAAACTTCAATTGTTCGTAGCGATTGACATGGACAAATAAAGGTCGTAGGAATTTCTACGAACTAATGAAGTTCGTAAGAAGGGTTAACAGAATTTATAACCATTCTCCAAATTTGGAGAATGGCTACAAATTGAATTAGAGAATCTGCCCAAATATTCCTACCATTGTACGCATGCTAATTTGTAAACTTACAGAATATGTTGGCATCTTATATCACCATTGTGGGTGCTCTAAGATGTGTCGATTCACATCATTGGAAAAAGACGAGGCTAAAAACATACAAAAGAAGATAACTTCTTTCAAAAATCAATGACCAAACCTATAGCTATGGACCTATTGCATTAACAATTTGGGAGGTAATCCTAAGATCCTATAGCTGGAGCCCCAAAACCTAAAGATAAAATGGGAGATAAAGTATTGTTGTTCGATAATAGTTTATCGCTTCACCTTAGCCTTATACACTTTGAACTTATCAAATGCTTTACACTTGTGGGTTTTAAGGTAAACATATCCATATCTCGAGTAACAATTGATGAAACTGATGAAATACAACCAACTAACTTTTGCTCGGATAGTCCTAGGCCCACACAAATCAAAATGAACCGATTCCAACACATCTTTGGTTGTATACCCTTTGGTTGTAAAAGGCATCTTGGTCATCTTTCCCTCTAAGAAGAATGTATAGATTAGAAGTGCCTCCACTTCTAATGAACATAATTTGTAAGGACATTGTCCGTCACATTTAGTATGTCGTATACTGCTACAAGTTTGTCGAAGCATTAGAAAGTGCACAACTTCAATCGACGATTCGAGTTTCAAGTCAACTTCAACAATCATGCCCAACAAGGATGAACTTGGTAAATTGGTTAAGTTCCACTTTCATTTTAATTAAAAAGGTTGGGATTTTTTATATAAAAACTAAAATATTTTTTCCTTTTATGAAAAATGTTTTTTGAATTATTTTAAATGTATTTTTTATCTTTTCAAAAACATTTTTATCATAAAATCTTTTTGATAATTGTTCTCATATTCATAAGAGTGTTGTTTTCTAAGTCCCCAAATATTTTAAAACTCTGTAAATCGAATCTAGATAATTGTGCTTGGTCGTTCAAACGAGATCCTATCTCGTTCGAACGAGACCAGATGTCGTTCGTACGACAGGTCAGTTCGTTCGAATGAGATGTCTTTTTAACTGACACGTCACCGCATTAAAAGATATTATAAATAAGGTATCAGGGTTCTGTATTTCGCGAGGAGAAATTTTTCGTTTTGATCAGAATATGTTTTTGAGAGTTTACCTTCTCTCCAACACAATTTTGAGGGTTCAAATTTGTTTTCACAATTCACAAACCCCAAAGAGTTTAGTTTGTGTGAGTTGTTTTGTGGAACCCAAATCATACTTTGCCTAAAATTCAACCTTTGTGAGAAGAACTCTACAACTTGAGAGTCGAGAGTTATTGTGGAGGGAGATCCTACAAAGAATCAAGACTGCGTGTCTGGGCTGCGTGTCCAAATTGGTACATCTACGAGTGAGCCACTGTTAAGTTATAGCTGAAGCTTTAAAGGTTTGACATATACATCGTGCATTATTCTTGAAGGGAGTTGTATATAAGTCAAAGTTCGTGTAACCGTGTCAAAGTTCTAAAATACAAAAGGTTTTTCCCTGAGGGGATTTTTTCCTGAATTACTCTGTCACTTGTTTGCCTATTTTTATTTACACTTGCATGCATATAGGCTGATTTAATTTGAATTTGGTTATGTTAAATCTGAGTTACCTAATTAAATAAGTGATTTTTCGAATTAAATCAATTGGCATCACACCGCGTCTACAAACTGGTATGAGAGCGGGTTTCACTATTTGACTATGAATTCCTATTTTCGCAAAAAAAAAATTGTGATATCAGTTCTTTTAAAATTTGATGGATAACTTATATAATCGGGTACCTACTTTTGACGGAAATAATTTTGCCTACTGGAAAGCTCGCATGAAATCTTCTTTAAAAGCTATAGATGTGCGCGTTTGGTTGTTGGTTGAAAATGGTTGGTCTCCTCCCACCATTACTGTTGAGAACCTAACCTCTTTAAAACCTGTGTCAAACTAGACTGATGACGATTATAAATTGTCCAATTTTAATTCATGTGGTTTAAGTGCTATCTCTGGAGTCGCCACTCCCGAAGAGTTCCGCTGAATTATGACGTACACCACATCTAAGGAGGCATGTGATATTTTAACATTGACACATGAGAGTACCACCGCTATTAAAGAGTCTAATTTGCAAAATCTTGCCACTCAATTTGAGACGCCCACTGTGTCAGAAACTGAGACTTTTGATGAGTTTTATGCACATTTGTCAAACATATTCAACACTAGCTTTAATTTGGGTGAGGCAATTGATAACACGCGAGTTTTGAAAAAGATTTTGAGATCTCTTCCAAAACATTTTATTCTAAAAGTCACTATTTTAAACTCGATGGGGAATTTGAGCACACTTAATTTAGAAGAGTTAGTAGGTGATCTTCAGACTTACGATTTAGATATATTTCCCCAAACTGTTAAGCCTAAAGGGGTTATTCTTAGGACACAGTCGAGATGCAATGAGGATAAAAGAAGAGAACGCAAAAAGAAGGAGAGTGTATGTGATTCTGAATCTGATGACGACTCTGATATGGCGGCCCTGCTTTCCAAAAATTTCAAAAATTTCTCACGTTTTCAAATCAAAGAAATCCCAACAAAAAGTTTTTCGGGAAATACAAAAAGAAAGACAAGTCCAAAGAAAGCGTTGAGAAAGAAAAAGAGAGTGAGGAGGTCCTCGAGAAGATAATATTCTTTGAGTGTGATGGGAAATGGAACAAGTCATTTGAGTGTCCCACTAGACTTAGGAGAGAGGGCAAGAAAGTTTCTATGTCCGCTACCCTAAGCCATAGTGAGGCAGAAGAGAAAGAGGAGGATAATGAGTCCGAAAAATATTTAGGACAAGGGATGACTGTTGCCATTACTAGTCGTGTGAATACCTCCACTTTTTCCCACGATGATAACATCCACGAGAGCGTCGATGATGAGTCGAATGAAGATGAGAGTGAACGTGAGAACAGAGATGAAAGTGAGCTTTGAAAAGCTTTTAGAGAGTTGTTTACCATGACCATGAAAATAAAAAGGTCGAATAGGGATCTATGTCTTTGAATTTATGAGTTGAAGGAAGAGAATGATGAGATAAAAAGGGAAAATGTGACTTGACCAACACGGTGTCTAGTCTGATGACACGTGTATCCCATCTTGAGAATAATCTCGAACGAGCACGGGAGGTCCAATTCTCTTTAGAGAACACATCTAATAAGGTTGATAAGATAGTTCCCTAACCCTTTTTGAATGATTGTGAGTATTGGTGCGCCCAAAATAAAGCTTGTGATTCAAGTGCAAATCTATCGCAACAAGTAATATCCGGTAAGTACGGAATCGTGATCCACAGGGATTGAAACACTCTTAAGAGAACAGGATTAGGTTAAAGGGATTCTCTAAACGTCACAAAAGTTAAAGTGTAAAAGATGATTTAAAAGTTTGGAAAAGTGATTGAGACTAATCTCTAAACTAACATACTATTGATGATAAGTTAATTAATTAATAATTACGGAACTATGAAAAGAACTAAGATAAGCTTGAGTTCAAGAAATTAAAGGGATCGAGGATCATTCTCCCACCTCGGATTCACAAAGAAGGTAATTATAGGGGATGGTTGAAATTAATTCTAATCGAGCATAACTAATTAAGTCCGAACATCAACTATGTAGAGACTAAACTCAACAATGGAGGATTAGGGGTTAATTAATTATTGCTAGATGGGTTGGGTTTGTAGTAAAGCTTCAAACACTAACCCTTGCATGACAAGAGAAGTTAAGAAACTATGATACTCCAAAACCAACACATGAAGTTCCATTAGAACAATTATAAACCAAACCCAAAATATGAAGTTCAAGCATTCAAGGTGGGATTTTGATCCCAAATCATAAGTCTAGTTACTCATAATTGAAACTAAACTACACATGCTAGTTAACAACATAATTAAGTTAGTTATCTAGTTTAAACACAAACCAATACAAGGGATGGAATTAAATGCAAATTAAAGCTAGTAGAACAAGTAGAGAAGAAGTAAATGGACCTTTCTTGCATTAATAACCACAATTCAACTAGTAATCAAAGCTTTACAAGTGGGTAAAAACCATAAATGAACTTTGACCTAGGAGAGAGAAGATAGTGTTTTTCTATATCACCAAATATCTAACAAAAGTAATCTCCCTACAAAAGAGGAAAAACAAGGGATAAATCCCCAAAAATCCAACCAAAATGGCAAACTAGTAATAAGAAGAAAGCTGGAAATACAGGGTCTAATCGATTCGGTGCCAAATCCAAGTCAATTCGAAAGTGTAGAGATTTTCCCCTGTATGAAACCGAATTGATTCGGTATTAATTGCGAATCGATTCGGGCCTGCTAGAGAAGGAAAGTTGCCTATATTGGCATTATTTCTCCCATGTTTCATCGAAACAACTGTAACTTCTTCGTTCAAGGTCGAATTCAAGCACTGTCGGAGGACACGCGAAGATAATAAGAAGGTCTACAACTTCCGTGAAGAAATCGGGATCAAAACCCGAGTGCTGAAATTACCAAAATGCCCCCGACTGTGCAAGTATCAACGGATTTTTTTCAGATCAAAACCAAACTTCCCAAAATGCATTCCCGAGACCTATAAAAGCTCAATAAAGACACATATAAAATATATATGATGAACTCAGGGGTTAGTCAATAAATGAGTATAAGAATCGGGAAATAAATGCAGGGGAATGCTAGAATGTACAAATTAACGGGGTATAAAATACAATAAAAGTGACGAATCACATCCCCTAACTTATACATTGTTAGTCCCGAGCAATGAAGTATGAAGAAAGAAGGGCCAACAACGCAACCAAAATAGAAAAAAATATGTACAACGAAGGAAAAATGCCACTTTCGTAGGCGAACGATTGCATTTAGCGTATGCAATAAGCCGTTTTAAACCCTTAGGTGGCCCTAGGGGACGAGTGAGGTCTCGTGAGCGTTTCCAGGGATGACACCCAAAAACATCAAATCAACTCATACTATGATACGGCAAAATCCAATGCGTAGCTCAACAAATATCTAAGAAGCACAATTTATCAACAAAGTGAACGAAGCTCACACAAAAGACGACAATTATCGGCATTAAACAAATAACTTCAATAAAAATCGAAACCATGGAAATGCGAAATAAGCGGACACATGTGGTAATTTAGATTTGGCAAAACTTATAAAATCCATATAAAAGCTAAGGCATGCATACACAAGTTCTCCCCGGTTGTTACACTCAACAAATGAAACACTTAGAAATGGGATGTAACACACACGGGACATGCGGGCATTAAGAGTAATTGTAAAGGGAAACTAAGCCACACACATGTCATCAATGAAGAACGCAATATAAAAGTGAAAAATACAATCTCATGAAAGGATATCGCATATTTACCAAGAGAAAAACATTTAAACAGATTATCGCTAATGTTCGACCTTTGAATCACATCACCCTAGGATCAAATATGACTTTTGGGGTATAGAATTTAGGCTAGGTTAGGGTTAGGAAAAGAAAGGGATGTGTGTAGGATCAAAGGAGATTCGGGAATAGTGTGCGGGATAATGGATTTAATGGGCAAT
Source organism: Sambucus nigra (assembly GCA_949130495.1). Classification (NCBI taxonomy): domain Eukaryota; kingdom Viridiplantae; phylum Streptophyta; class Magnoliopsida; order Dipsacales; family Adoxaceae; genus Sambucus; species Sambucus nigra. The sequence goes on along the minus strand of OX422211.1, from coordinate 576,547,694 downwards.
TTAGGAATCGAAATCAAATTCCACAAGCAATGTATTCATGAGAGTGAGACTTTGATATTCATACACATGGTGAAATGGGAAACAACTAGGACCCATTTTATTCGATACTTATTCTTTTCTTTTTCTTTCTTTTCTTTTTCTTTGCTCTGCTCACTCATATCTTGATTGCAATCCATATAAACAACATCATTCAATCCCGGGAACAATCCCTAATCAAGGTACGGGAGGAGTAAATAAGAATTTAGGACTCCAATGTGGAGTTGGACAAGGGATTTGGGGTTGAAACGAAAGGAATAATAAGGCTCAAGGGGGTTGACTAGGGGAAACATTTAAAGGAAAGGTCAAAGTCATATGGGTTAAACAACAACAAGGGCCTATAATCCTTTCCTAGAGTTTCATGTGATTCACGGGACTCAACACCATTGAAAATCATGCTCAAATGATAAATGAGTTAGTATGCAATCAAATGAAAAGAAAATGAGATCGACAATGAGTTCATTGACAAAAAAGAGATAGAGTGGGTGTATACGCTCACAAATGACTATAAGTCTCAATTTTCACTTTTGTAAGGGTATAGCATGTGCCTTAGAATAACGAATTTGAAACACTTTAAACCAAATCATAAATAATTATTTGTGTATATGCTCAAAGCTTCACAGTTTAATTTTATGATGCTATTCACAATGCAAACAATAACAGGCTAAAGGGTAATAAATCAATGACTCAAAGCAATCATGCTTCATAGCTATACAATAGGATATGTCGATCATATAAGTAATCATAGTAGATATGAGAGAGAGAAAGAAAAATAAATAAAAAATTATTTTAATTTTTAATTTTTTGTTTTTTTTATATATAAATAAATAAATAAAAAACTAACATGATAACCAGCATCACAAATGTAATCCATACCTCCTAACTTGAATGAAACATTGTGCCCAATGTTAGTAGGGATAAAAAGGGAAAAGGGGTTAAAAAATAGTCACCCCGTAAGGAGTAACTCGAGAAACGCGCAACGGCATGCATGTTACAAGTTAGTACCATAAATAATAATATATACAAAAGAGATATATACAAGAAAAAATATGAAACTAAAAATGAGTAACTTCATTAATAATCACAAGTTGTGTACATGGGGCACAAAAAACAAAATTAGAAAATACACTAAATGTACTCTCTCCTCCCCACACCAATACACAACTACAAAGTTACAAACCCAAAAATCAAAATGAAGAACCACAAAAGTCAGCAGCAGAGAAAGTAGTATGACAGCGGCCTACATATCGTCCGGATGGCGGCGCGGGGATTCGGGCGCGGCGGGGTCATGAGGGGCACAGAGGTCATAAAGTTACGGAGGCACAGCAACCTCGCCCCCTCGTAGATGTGAAAATAGGTCCATCTGCGCCCGAGTAATCATCGAGATATCGCGCTCGTAAGCGCCCCGATAAGCGGTAAAATCAGCCTGGAACGCAGCAAAGCTCGACATGTAAGTGCCCCGAAACTCGGTAAAATCCGCCTGCAACTCATCCATCCGCACCCCAAGATATGTAATGGGGTCAACAGAAGATGGGGCAGGAGGTGGGACAGGATGAGGCACTTCCGGAATATTCGACATAGGAGCATCAGGGACATCCTCAGCATCAGGAGCATCCAACATTCGCTTCTTCCTCCTCCCCCAATAATCTTTTCCTAAACTTTTCTCAATGGCCTTCTCGCCAAGCAACTTGGGGAGGCGAGGAATGTTATCCGTACCCGCCACCTCTCAATAAGCATCTCTACAAATTCGGGAAACCAACCGCGCGTACGGGAGGGTAGTGGTACCCTTCTCACAGTAAGCGGCCTTTAGCATCCACTGAAGTACCAATGCGGGAAGGTTGACAATAGAATTGTCGTCCAAGAGATGGTAAAGGAAGTTGGTCTGGGCGGAGCGAAGAACAACCTCGTTTTGGGTCGGCGTGATGGAATTAACAGCAACAAGGTGGATGATATGGTGGTTGTCGGGCATAAGAGATGTGGGGAAAGTCTCCCCAGCCCAAACATTCCCTGGCGCCAGACGCGCAATCAGGGTCTCATTCGTCAGCCTCCCCTCATCGGAGCAAGGGTAATCAAAATCCTTGGGGTTATCTGCCCCAGTCAGATGCATAGCCAAGAGAGGCTTTGAAATAGGAATTCGCTTACCCCGCACGTAAGCCTCAAAAGTTCTGTCCCCAGTTGGGATGAGAGACACATAGAACCGACGAACATGCTCATCATTGACATCACCCACCCTGGAAAGGTGTGCTTCCCAATTAAACTTCTGAAAGTACCGACGAACAGAGGTAGGGAAATCCTCAAGGTGCTCAGGCCTCTCAATACCAATTGGGCGACCCGAAGGAAATTTAGCCCGGAACCAGTCCCTTTCCTGCTTTGAGCGAAAGGATTCGAAACCTCCCTGACCCGAAATTATATTGGATGTGGGCTTGGAGATCGAAGAAACCTACAAAACATTAATTCAATACACACACCATAAGTGCGATGCACAAAATCAAAGTAATTGTGAAATAAGGGGAACTAGGTTCGAAGGGTGTGCATTGGGAAACATTGGTCGAATAGACGTAACCGACGCACACCGCACTCAAACAAGGATAATTCAACAAGAATGTGCGATAAAAGGTGCGAAGATGAAGCTTTAGCGCACAAAATCTTCACAGAGGCATTTCATCGAACATATAGTGTGCAATGTATAGAAAGTAGGGTGAAAATGACATACTCAATGTGAAAAAACCCCAACAAATACAACTTAATCATCACAGCAACATAAACAAGTTGTATTTGTTGATTCACATCACAAAGAATGGGAAAATAAGGAGTTTCATGCAGAAAAAATGTGGATTTTACAAATATGCATTTAACCCTACTTTCATACCAAAAACACTAAATATGAATTGAAATTGATTTAATAGGGTTGAATTAGTTACCTTGGATGAGGATGCCTTGGAAGAGGAAGCCATGAGAGGGAAGAAATGTGGAAGAAGGGAAATGATATGGGAGAGGCTGTGTTCGCAGGTTGTGAGAGTAGAGAGAATGAGAAGAGTCTTAAAACAAATTGTGGGATTTTTAAGTGAACAGGTGATCCGAATCGATTCGGTAGTTAAACCGAATCGATTCCCTACTCTCGAATTGAACACTGGAAGGGGCTGAATCGATTCGATATTAATCAAAATCGATTCGGGAGAAGAGACCTGACACTTTGGATTAACCGAATCGATCCGGATGAATAGAGAATCGATTTGCTGACTCTAAATTTTGCCACTAGGAAGGGTCGAATCGATTCGGTGATAAACCGAATCGATTCGGATGCTGGGATCCAACTTTCTGCTATGCTGATTTTCTAATTCCCATGAAGTTTAAATTTTGGGGCCACCTCAACTGGATTTCATGGACCAAAATGATATACCATATGTATGTAACTGGTCCGGAACCAAAAAATTGCAACCCCTCACGTGCCAGGGGTTGCTCGGCACCAAAATTGAGGATTCACCGAACCGAATCACCCTTGCTAACGGGGCTGCTGCATACGATGTCCGGTTGTAAATCCGCAGATATTATTAGGACGTACTTCACAATGTGAACACCTATCATTCCCCTCGGTCCGACTTCGCTCCAAATAAGGCTCATACACTTAACAATTATATCGGGTTCAAGATCGGAGGATATGACACCTATCAAAAATGGACTACCCCGACCGTTGGACCCGCGTTTGGTTTTAAAAACTGGATTAATATTTGAAAGAGGGGGCCATGGGTTCTTAAAGTGACGGACCGGAGGGTCGGTGCACAAATCGATAGAGACATTTTCTACCCTATTTTTCTCCGAGCAACTCCACCTACACGGGATTGATGACTCTATGTAAATGTCAGTTTCGGAAACGATAGAGTCATCAATCAGAGTGAAATCAAAATTGCCTAATTTATCCCCAATTTCATGGTTTTCTCCTACGCCAACCTCTCCTAGCATGTCAAAACACACATCTAACACACTCCATTCAATTTCCTCCCTCGCAATATGATCGTCGTCCACACATATTATTCCAACGAAATTCACTTCCCTCACACAATCATCTTCGTCACTCGAGAGGTGCGACACATTGAAAATATTGACATCTAATGTCATATTCCCAAAAGACAAGTTCATCTCACCATTCCTACAATTTATCGAAGCATTCGCGATTGCGAGGAATGGTCCTCCTAAGATGACGGGAGGTTGATTGTTCGGGCTTAAAACAGGTTGGGTATCAAGAATGATAAAGTCGACCGGGAACACAAAGGTGTCTATCTGGACGAGGATATCTTCCAAGACGCCCTGTGGAATTTTGGTGGAGCCGTCGGCCAATTGAATTTTAGTTTTGGTAGGACTAAGTTCTCCCAAGTCCAATTGAAGATAAACCGAATACGGCAAGAGGTTCACACTAGCTCCTAGATCAAGAAGAGCGCCATTAATGGCGAAGTTTCCAATCTTACACGAAACCGTTGGACACCCTGGGTCCTTAAATTTTGGAATCGTGTTGTGTTGGAAAATGGAACTAACTTGTTCAGTCAACTCCACCTTTTTGGGAGAAACATGATTTCTCTTAAAGGTGTACAAATCTTTAAAAAACTTGCCATATGAAGGGATTTGCTTAATCGCATCAAGGAGAGGGAGATTGATTTTTACTTGTTTGAATGTCTCCATGATTTCTTGATCTTTGTTGGTTTTAACAATGGGAAGGAGCCTTTGAGGGTAGGGTGCAGGAAAGGGCCAAGGGACTGAAGCTTCCGGCCCCTTGGTCGGCAACTTATCTCTTTTCTTTTTAGGAGTCACTTCAATCTCTTGAGGAGTTATTGTGACCTCGTCGGATTCTTTCGGGGAAGGTGGAGGTGGATTTTCAATCACCTTCCCACTCCTAAGAGTGGTGATGGAATTAGCATGTTCCATAGACCTACATTGAGCGGAAGAAGGAGTAGAAACATAGGAATTCGTGCTATTTTGCCCAACGGGCCCATGAGGTTGTGACGGGAATTTTCCTTTTTCTTGCACACTCAAAGAAGCGGCCAACTTGGAAATTTCTTTTTCGAGCCTAGCATTTGTGGCTTATTGAGAGGTCGCAAAAGATTGAAAAATTTCTTCTAGACTTCTCTTGTTCGGGTGCGCGTAGGCAGGTATAACTGGTGGAGGTGGATGTTGGTTGTACAGTTGTTGGTAATTCTGAGGCTGGGGAGGACGAGATTGTGGATATTGGTAACCGAGTTGGTTACCCCAAGATGGATTAAACCCTTGGTCGGGAACGTTTTGGGATCTTCTAAAAACTCCCATAGCGTTCGCTTGGTCATGGAGGATCACTTTGTAAGACGGAATAGTGGGACAATCTTGGGTCGAATGAGCATTAGTGTCGCAAATGGCACACAACTCCTCAATTACAGAATGAGTTTGAACAACGGGATCTCGAACCTTCGAACCGAACTCCTCAACTTTCTTAGATAATTTATCTAATCTCATTTTCATCTCATCCTCGTCAGTGAGGTGATACATACCAGGGTTAGACGAGGACAGAATCGAAGGTCGCGAACTGGTTTTCTTTGGATCCGAGGTATCCCATGCTTGGGTGGTCTCGGCACAATATTTGAAATGTGCCCACGCATCATCGGGATATAAACCAAAGAACTCACTGGAGCACATTGTCTCCACCATTTGTTTCGCATTAAGTGTAAGCCCATTGTGGAAAAATGAGATTAATCTCCACTTTTCGAAACCGTGGTGTGGGCATTTATGAAGTACCTCATTAAATCTCTCCCAACATCGCTCGAATGATTCACCTTCGGTCTGAACGAATGTTTGGCTTTGACTCCTTAAAGATTAGTGCGATGAGTTGGAAATAATTTTTTTTTAAAACTGCGCTTGCATTTCGCGGCAACTCCCGATGGAATTAGGAGCCAAGGACCAAAACCAAGTTTTGTCTTTGTCCTTCAAGGAAAATGGGAAGAGTTTGAGACGTGTGACATCTAGAGGATAGTTTTGATCGCTAAAAGTAGCGCACACCTCCTCAAACTCTCTAACATGAAGGTAAGGTTATTCACTGTCCATGTCGTGGAAAGTAGGAAGTAATTGAATCATTCCATTACGAAAATGGAATTGCGCGGCATTGTAAGGAAAAATGATACAAGACGGAGAGGTGGTCCTCTTCGGTTGCAAATAATCACGCATGGTCCTATACAGGGGTTCAAGTGCAACCCCTTGACTACCGTGCTCACTAACATTGTAGGCCATGGTTGTAGGATCGGAGTGGGCCCAGGTATACGAAGAAGACAAGACCGAACTAGAACGAGAAATTGATGGTAAAGGTCTCCAGTAATCCGAGGGTTCACTAGACGATGGTTCACGAATAGGATTCAAATTTCTACTACTCGCGTCATGCATTTATATAATTTTGGATTGATTTTTGGAAACCGTGATGTCACGGTGACCACAGGGAACGAGAGTGTAAAGAGAATTTCTAAAACCTAAGATGGTTGCCAATCCCCGGCAACGGTTCCAAAAACTTGGTGCGCCCAAAATAAAGCTTGTGATTCAAGTGTAAATCTATCACAACAAGTAATATTCGGTAAGTACGGAATTGTGATCCATAGGGATTGAAACACCCCTATGAGAACAGGATTAGGTTAAAGGGATTCTCTAAACGTCACAAAAGTTAAAGTGTAAAAGATGATTTAAAAGTTTGGAAAAGTGATTGAGACTAATCTCTAAACTAACATACTATTGATGATAAGTTAATTAATTAATAATTACGAAACTATGAAAAGAACTAAGATAAGCTTGAGTTCAAGAAATTAAAGGGATCGAGGATCATTCTCCCACCTCGGATTCACAAAGAAGGGGATTTTAGGGCATGGTTGAAATTAATTCTAATCGAGCATAACTAATTAAGTCCGAACATCAACCATGTAGAGACTAAACTCAACAATGGAGGATTAGGGGTTAATAAATTATTGCTAGATGGGTTGGGTTTATAGTAAAGCTTCAAACACTAACCCTTGCATGACAAGAGAAGTTAAGAAACTATGATACTCCAAAATCAACACATGAAGTTCCAATAGAACAATTATAAACCAAACCCTAAATATGAAGTTCAAGCATCCAAGGTGGGATTTTGATCCCCAATCATAAGTCTAGCTACTCATAATTGAAACTAAACTACACATGCTAGTTAACAACATAGTTAAGTTAGTTATCTAGTTTAAACACAAACCAATACAAGGGATGGAATTAAAAGCAAATTAAAGCTAGTAGAACAAGTAGAGAAGAAGTAAATGAACCTTTATTACATTAATAACCACAATTCAACTACTAATCAAAGCTTTACAAGTGGGTAAAAAACATAAATGAACTTTGACCTAGGAGAGAGAAGAGAGTGTTTTTCTATATCACCAAATATCTAAAAAAAGTAATCTCCCTACAAAAGAGAAAAAACAAGGGATAAATTCCCAAAAATCCAACCAAAATGGCAAACTAGTAATAAGAAGAAAGCTGGAAATGCAGGGTCGAATCGATTCGGTGCCAAATCTGAATCGATTCGGAAGTGTAGAGATTTTCCCCTATATGAAACCGAATCAATTCGGCATTAATCGCGAATCGATTCGGGCCTACTAGAGAAGGAAAGTTGCCTATATTGGCATTATTTCTCACATGTTTCACCGAAACAACTGTAACTTCTTCGTTCAAGGTCAGATTCAAGCACCGTCAGAGGCCACGCGAAGATAATAAGAAGGTCTACAACTTCCGTGAAGAAATCGGGATCAAAACCCGAGTGCTAAAATTACCAAAATGCCCCCGACTGTGCAAGTGTCAACGGAACCTTTCCGGATCAAAACCAAACTTCCCAAAATGCATTCCCGAGACCTATAAAAGCTCAATAAAGACACATACAAAATATATATGATGAACTCAGGGGTTAGTCAATAAATGAGTATAAGAACCGGGAAATACATGCACAGGAATGCTAGAATGTACAAATTAACGGGGTATAAAATACAATAAAAGTGACGAATCAAGTATGTTGGAAAAGGTCATGACGGTGCATCCACTACTTTTAATGCACCCGAGCCTATCTCAACTTTGGTAAGTGATTCTCATGGGTGTCCGTCTTGGAAAACTCATCCCAAAAATTTTGACAAATTACTTCCTAGACCGGTTTATGTTTGCTCCCATTGTATGAAGAAAGGACACCTTAGGGAGTTTTGTTCTAAGTTAGGTTTCGTGCCACATCATGCCACTTCACATGTTCACGCACATGCACCCACTCATGATACTTTGCTTACACATAATGATTGAGAGTTTGCACATATTCGCGAGCAAGTAAAGTTTTTGGTCAAGGCTACACATAATCTAATGGAGTTGGTTCAAAAGATGTCACCATCTTTGGAAAACTCCACTGCACTTCCCGATTGAGGTCTAGACATATTTGCTAGCATAGGGTGATTTACATGATAATATATTTGCCTATTACTAGGGTGTACCATTTGTTTTATTTTAGTTAGCATTTTTATTTTATTTTCTTATTTTTAGTACTGTTTTAGACCAGTTTGCCCATTCCAGAAACTTTTTTTTTTTTATTTTCTCACTGAACAAAACTGTATATCATTTTGGATAATCTGAGAAATTTGTGTTTTCTCGTTCTAACAAGATTACATCTCGCTCGAACGAGATCGCCGGTCATTCGAACGACATGGAATCTCATTCGAATGACCCCTGGAATTTTGTTTGAAGTCCCTGTTTCGTCCTAATATATGTTATTGGTACTATTGGGTTGTTTCTGAATAATATTTGAAAAAATACAAAAAGATTTTCCTTTTTTTAGAAAAATTTAGAACAATCCAAAAATATTTTTGTATTTTGTTTGCACCATATATGTATGTACACTTAGGATGACCAAGTCACAACTTCATGTTATATCCGTGGGACTGTTTGATAGTGTTTTGAGACAAATATGTTGTGTCATTCATGTGCTTTATAAAGTTTGGAGTCTTTGAGATAATATAGTGTTACTACCTACATGATTGACTCACTTTGTCCTTTATTGCACACATGTACGGATTTTTTTTATGTTCGTTCTTGTCAAATCACATGTTGGTTACGTGTTTTCATTTCAATTTTATCTATTAAAATGAAATAAATGCGAAAAAATAAGATAATAAAAAGTGTGTATGTTTTTACCATTTTGCCGTAAGTTTGTGTAAATTTTATAAACAGTGAAGGGATACGAAAGGTGCACATCTATCCTTTGCGATTAAGCCGCCGTTTAAATTGGACCTAAAAAATTGAGGAATTTTATTTATCCGGGGTCCAAAGAGGTTTAAAAGAGCCCAAAAAATATTGAATGGCAATAAAAAGAAATATATGCCAATAATGGGCCATTAGGTTTATTCTCCAATTCTCTAATGTTTAAGAATTTAGATCACCTCGCAAAGAAAATATATATGAGGGAGTTTGGTTGGAGATTTAAAACGGCCTTGTACGTCCTTAAAAATATTAAAAAAGCATGAAATCATTTAGGACGTTATGGGTGTGAAAATCATGTTGACTTTGATTTGTTGATATTATTAAGACGATATCATCTAAGTTCAACATATTTATAATAAAGGACTATTTTTATGTTCATTCGTTAGGAGTACACTTATGAATCTTGCACATATGATATGATTGAGTTGATTTTGCTATCGAATTTGTTCACACCCATTCATTCCGTCTCCATACTTTGGTTGTCTTAGTAAAAATTCATGGTGTGTGATATTTTTTTGTTTTTCATTTAAAAATTCAAAAATAGTATGTTTAGTTTGTTTTCCTTGGCACCCCGATTTGAGTTATTTGGTTCATTCTTTTACCTTTCTATTTCAGACAAATAAAAAGGGGGAGAACGAATTATGATATTACGGGGGAGTTTTAATTATGGGGAGATTTGATTATGCTTATATGTTTTATGTTTATATCATTTCAAACTCGATATGCTTATATGTTTTATGTTTATATCATTTCAAACTCGATACGTCACGAGGCTTTTGCTTTGTCTCATGTGTTTAGGTACAATTGAAGAATCTTTGGATTGCATACCCTGATGAGAACATCTTGGAGAATTGAAAAGTTGATTGTTGAAACTAAGTTTGATTGAAGACCTGTTCAGTTTATCTTTCCACATTTGAGTTTATGGGATCGTAGATTTGTATAGGTTATTTTTGAGTTTGATAATTCAGATAGTTTTTATTGTATACCGGCATAGACATAGGGGGAGATTTGTAAGGACATTGTTCGTTACATTTAGTATGTTGTATACTGCTATAAGTTTGTCGAAGCATTAGAAAGTGCACAACTTCAATTGACGATCCGAATTTCAAGTCAACTTCAACAATCATGCCCAACAAGGACGAACATGCTAAATTGGTTAAGTTCCACTTTCATTTTAATTAAAAAGGTTGGAATTTTTTATATAAAAACTAAATTATTTTTTCCTTTTATGAATTTTTTTTTTGAATTATTTTAAATCGATTTTTTAACTTTTTAAAAGCATTTTTATCATAAAAGCTTTTTGATAATTGTTCTTAGATTCGTAAGAGTGTTGTTTTCTAAGTCCCCAAATATTTTAAAACTCTGTAAATGGAATCTAGATAATTGTGTCTAGTCATTCAAACGAGATCCTATCTCGTTCGAACGAGACCAGACGTCATTCGAACGACAGGTCAGTTCTTTCAAACGAGCTATTTTTTTACCTAACACATCATCTCCTTAAAAGATATTATAAATAAGGCGTCAGGGTTCTGTATTTCGCATGGAGAAAAAAAAAATTCATCAGAATACGTTTTTGAGAGTTTACCTTTTCTCGAACACAATTTTGAGGGTTCAAATTTGTTTTCACAATTTACAAATCCCAAAGAGTTTAGTTTGTGTGAGTTTTTTTGTGGAACCCAAACCATACTTTTACTAAAGTTCAACCTTTGTGAGAAGAACTCTACAACAGGAGAGCCGAGAGCTATTATTGAGGGAGATCCTACAAATAATCAAAACTGCGTGTCTGGGTTGCGTGTCTAAATTGGTACAGCTGCGAGTGAGCCACTGCTGAGTTCTAGCTGAAGCTTTGAAGGTTTGACATAGACCATGTGCATTACTCGTGAGGGAAGTTGAATGTAAGTCAAAAGTCATGTAAACATGTCAAAGTTCTAGAATACAAAAGGTTTTTCCCAGAGGGAATTTTTTCCTGAATTACTCTGTTACTTGCTTGCCTATTTTTTACACTTGCACACACATGGGCTGATTTAATTTGAATTTGGTTTTGTTAAATATGATTTATCTAATAAAATAATTTATTTTATGAATTAAATCAATTGGTATCACACCGCGTCTACATAATTGTCCATTTGAAAACCAGTTTTTGTATCCTTTTCATATTGATATGAATGAATCACAAGTGCCAAGGTTATGTTTGGTCCAACTTAGAAGGTTCCTTTCTCTTTAGATTATTTCCATTTAAGTTACTCAATTCAGTATTAAGTAATACCGCTGAGACATGTCCTATAATGTAAAGATCGCTTACCAAAGTTCCAAAATAGATAAGAGATTTACTATTTTTTTAATAAAAACTCCTTCGTTAAAATAAACCAAGTATTCGTTTATCACAAGCTTGGAAACCAAAATTAAATTTCTTATAATACCGGGAACATAAAAATAATCTACCAATACTAGCTTATTGTATCCACCAAAATTTGAAACTAAATTTCCTAGTGATACACCTATTACCATTGTTGCCTTATGATGACCACCCACGAATATAAATATCTCTCCATCATTGAGCTCCCTAGTTATATGGAACCCTTACAAAGAATTTCAAACATAATTAATGTTTCCTGAATCTACACATCATGTACTGATAGATTACACCACAAAATATATCTCAATGAGATAGAAGAAATTACCGTTTCCATTCTTCCTAGCTAAGAAAATGGGGCATTGTTTTTTCTAATGTCCTAAATGTTTGCTGATGTAACAAACACAAACGGGCTTCTTACCTCCACCCTGGGGATTAATTTTTTTCTTGATAACTTTAGTTTGTCCCTGAGACTTTCCCTCCTCCTCCTCCTCCTTATTCTTCTTCTTCTTCTTCTTCTTCTTCTTCTTAGGACAAAAGTAAATTGATTTTTTCTCAATAACCTGAATCACACCCTTATTCCTCTTAATAGTCTCTGCAACCTTAAGTTCCTTAGGAAGTTGCACCAATGAGTAATAAAATTTATTCATATAATAGTTTAGGAAAACTTGTTTAAAGGACTCTGACAGTGATAGGATCACATAATCAACTTGGGTTTTCCTATTAATTTCAGATTCAAGCACTTATATTTTTTCTAAGATGGACATAATCTTTAAAATTTGCTCACGTACTGGAGTACCCTCAGGTATCATGGTGTTGACAAGCCTTGCCATAGCATCTAACCTTGCAATAAGATTTTGATCCTCAAACATATCTCTCAGTTGTAGAATCATGTCATAAGAAGTGCACATGTTCTGATACTGGTGCTATAACACATCAGTCACGGAAGCTAATATGTAGTAGCGAGCCATCTGATTAGTCTTTTCTCACATCTGGTAGCTTGGACATCCCTTTCAAGTGCCCCTTCCTCTGACTTCGCAGGGCAGATCATTGTCAAGACAAACTTCAAATTCTCAATAGTTAGGACAGTGTCTAGGTTTCTTTTCCAGTCTATATAGTTCATGATAATAATCTTGTTGTCCTTTAAGATGGAAGCAAGTGCAATGAATGATGATCTCATTTTGAAATCTGAGCATCATAAATTTTGAAAAGCGAAATAATTTCTAAATTAATATGTGAGAATTTTTAAGTTTGTTTTAATTTTAAAGTGGCTCCCTCGCCGCCATTTTAAAGTAAAACTCGTAAGAAATCCTAGTTCCCTTATGAAGTTAGATTTATCAATGGAAGATTAAAACTTCATTTTAAACCAAGCAGAACTATGTCTTTCAATTATGTACTTGGATAGTACAAGAACTTATGTCCAACATAATTAAATAGTAAGCAACTTTTGGTCTCATAACTTATTATAGTGACTCCTATGGAGTGAATATTAAAATTTATGTCTAAGTGTAGGCCACTGGTTCATTTAATGAAATTTAACCCAATCATGTAGAACTTTCTCGATGGGAGGACCGAACTCAATCACATATTTCATCAAACTATCACTTAAGAAATTTAATGTTTCCGTAACACCACGATAATGAGAATTTGATGGGGGGACATATTAAGATGACATGAGAAATTAATTGTATCACAGCTTTAAAATACCGATGGATACCATGGGGTTTATGTTGAAACCTCTCTTCCACTTAGTATTTTGAAAAACTTGAGGTTTTTCAAAAATAATTTATTCAATTCCAAAAGACCAAATTTAAATTATTAGTATATTCCGAATTTACTTGTATGAATTAAATATCTCGATCTCATATTTTAATTTTCTTAAAATAGAATAATAATTTTAATTTTCTAAAAATAAAATTCAGAGATCTAAATTTAATTTAAACTTTTAAATTTAATTACCCCGATTTAATTAAATTTAGAAAAGAATAAATTTAAAGAAATTTTTTGGAGAAAACAAGTGATCTAGACTGACCTCAAAATAATAATCTATGATGTCCATAAAATCGGGTGTTCCTAATTATCCAATTAATTAGGAGAGGAATTATGATATATAGTAAAATAATGAAATATATAAATTAAATAAATAAATGCAATAAATAATGACAAGACATAAATACCCTTTTCATCATGGCCTAAACTTATTTTTGAAGTAAAAATCTTTAAGCACAACAGTCCTTGTTATGGAAGACTTTTATATGACCAAGAGTCTAAATTGAAGTAGACTTCATCAAAATAAAGAATTCATGAGGGTCTTGAATACTGGAAATTGATCCTTCATGTTCTGGAAACATTCCGGGGAAGAACCACTACGAGAAATCACCGAAAACACCCTAAAGGGGTAAAAAACATTATGTTAGCAACGGATCATATCAATTTGGGCTCGTAGTTAGATCGATCCGACAGTCGGATCGATCCGGTCTCTACTTATAACATACCTATATATAACATCTAGGCAGGAAACCCTCTTCCATGGCTTATATGCACGTGTCAACCAAGATCTATCTAGATCTTTTTGTAAATTAACAAAGTGGGTTGTTAAAATAGAAAATGGAGTTCTATACAACTAATTGGGATATAACAATAGGTTGACCGGGGGACGACAAAGATTTTGATTTTTTCATGTTGTCAAAGAGTTGAACAATGAAAATAGATGGCGAGTGCCTGATCAAATTGATCGGGTCATGTAAGAACAAGGTTCAAGTCTATCGATTTGTTAAGATGGTGTAGCGAGATCGATCAGGTCAACTTGTATGGGATAACTTTTTATTTCTCTCATTTTTACCATGAAAGAGCCTCCATAACACATCCAAATCTTCATGAATCTCTATAAAAACTTTGTCAAATAAATTAAACAACCTATTACATGATTCTAAGTGAATAAATAGATTGCATCCCCTCCAAATACAATAATACGACATAATTACAAAGCTTAATTATTACAACCATATCGAATCAAGAGATGAAAAATAACTACGAATAAACCACTGTATGATACATTAACATAGAAAAATAATTAGTGAACATGATGGAAGGGATATAAACAAATAATCTTTGCAAAACCAGGCTATTATAAAATCATACATAAAGATACACCATTCCATAAGATGTAAAACTCGAGTTTTCAAGGTTTGGACAACATGGACCTTTCCAACGCATGATTAATCTAAACCAAGGGCTCTGATACTAATTGTAAGGGATATATCTATGTGGAATGATTTTTTTCCATTAATATTTGACTAATCAACATTATAAATCATAAAACCAATTACTAGGATGGAATAACAAATCTAGGGTTTATAATACAATGCCTTGGCAGACCCGATTGTGATATGATGTGGAAAATAGTATTTATTGATGATGAAGGGATGTTTTATTTTGGATCTTCAAAATCTTTCTTAACCTTTTAAAAGTCTTGGATCTTCTAGTGTATGATCCTCGTTAAATCTAGATAGGTGTGTGGGCACCTTTTGAGATTAAAAAACCTCCTTATAAATGATATATGATGGTCTCTCTCTAAGGCACTTCACAAAAACATGAATGGTATTTTCTCTCATCCATCTCAAATCCTAATAATGAATAATAATCTTTAAAACCCGTTCCTACGCCTTTACATACAAGTATAAGGGGTAGGTTTAGGTTAAATTAGATTTTTTGAGAGTGTGGGCCCACTTGGGTATATAGACTACACTAGAGACCCAAGACAAATAATTAGATTGGCTTCAAATAAATACTCATAGATACCCAATTACAATCACCATAATTTATTTCCTCTTTTTATTTAATCATAATTAATTTCACTACATAATTATGACTGCACTCCAATTTAATTATTTTAGAAATCACTCAGATGTAATTATGTCTTATTCGCAATGTAAATTATGATACCTAATATGATTCCCCACATTAAGCTTCTGATACACGCATGGTCAAATCAATTTATTGTTAATCAACATCTAATCAATTTTTCTCATTCTTAAATTTAACTTATTTTGATACTTCCCCTCTATTTTAAATAATCTAATGGTTTAATGGTGGAAACAAAAGCTTATAAGACTATTAAGGGGGTATCATAATTTTAGGTATTTTTTATTGCGCATTCCTCGGAATTAAGATCTTAAATCTAGTTATATAACGGTTACCCAATATGTGGGGATCATTAGATTTAATCTACTATTAAATCGAATTCATAGCAATCAAAGTGATAAATACATAAGCATCTCAATCCTCATAATACTCGGTATTAAGAATCTATATACCTTTTACAAATGTTGTGAGATTTCTTGAGTCCAATCTAGACAACCCTTAGACTCAAATTTCATGGGTGGACCCGTTCAATAAATTCCTGGGATGTACCTGATCACAATCTTCCGTTGAACTCTAACACAAGTTCCCAAACCATTATACTGGTTCCCAATTATTTGAGATAAACTACTAGGATTGTATTGCAACCGTTCTGACAGGATGTCATGTTCCTCTTTAGGTTGTGAACCTTTCAATAGTGCTATAACCAGAATTTCAATCTCATTTTGTTCAACTTGAAGCCAACTCAATGGAGTTCCTACTAAGCTCTATTAACCGACATTAATATTAAATAATATATTAAAATAAATATAAAACATTGAAATGGTTTTCAAAATGTTTTTAAAAAAGATAAACACATTGTAGCGGTGTCTAATTGAGTAAATTACACTAGTGGCCATAAAACTTTTGGGAGTGTAATGTTTTGGCCCTCGATTTATTTTTGTAACATTTAAGCTCCTAAAGTTTTTTACATTTATAGTAGTGGCCTTTCTGTCAACTTTTCGTTTTAATCCAAAGAAATTAGTCAAAATGGCTGCCATATCAACGAATAAATTCTATTTAAAACCAATAAACTTAAACCTTATGCTAAAAATTACCCAAAACTCATACCCAAACGAACAAAAAGCATAAATAAAATATTTAATCACTTTGAAAACATTGAGTTGGAGTATGGTTAGAAGTCATTTGAGGTATGTGGTTTTGGTATGATGGTTATTAAAGACATTTCTCACAACGATTTGCCTTAGATTTATCAGGAACATTGACGAAAGGGCCACTGGTGAAAGAACAATAGACTATAAGGATTAAATGTTAAAAGATAGATTGAAGATAAAAACGCTACACTTCCCAAAGTTTAGGGGCCACCGGTGTAATTTTCTCTTTCTAATTTATTTAAAAAAAATATATTTTCAAATACAAAAACAAACTTAAGAATTTTAATTATAAAACCACTCAAGAGTTAAGCAATTTTTTATTTTTTATTTTCCATTTTTAAATAGAATAATTATAATTGAAAAAATAAAGAATGAAACATAAATAATTGTTATTGTTAACAAAAACTAGGGGAAAATCATTGAAAAGCTATTTTTAACAAGTATGGCTTAGAAAAAACATATTTTAAAACTATTAAGCAGTTATTAAAAAACATGTTTTCTCATAAAAAATACATTTATTTAAAGATATTTTTATCCTTATGTCCATTTTAAATAAAAAAAACTATATTTTATTTAACTAAAAAATGTATTTAAAAATATAGTTTTTCGATTGAAAAAATATGCTTTAAAACTGTTTTAATACTTATTTCACATATAAGACATAAAAACTATAAAATAAAAAATATATATATATATTTTTTTTTAAATTGTTCATTAACATTTTTTGTTTAAAAAAGTGATTTTAAATTGTAAAAAAAGCAGACTTTTAAAAATTGGTTTTTTAGTTTAAAAAACTTCCTTAATAACCATTTTTACAATTATTTCCTTTTAAACATAAAATAAGTTATTCCAGTTGTTTATTGTTTTGTTGATAGGGGTAATTTTGGATTATAAAAATAAATTTTATTTAGGACTTAACATAGTTTATTGGTCGGATTCCCTCCAAAATAGGAGCCAACCACGAGTGTAATATGAAGAATATGCACTGCAAAACTATAAGCGTGGAAATTAGAGCGTCAAAGGCCAAATGCCCCTAAAGAAAATGATTTTCCATGTTATCTTTATAAATTATAAAATTATACTGATAGAGGTGAAATTTACGTGTCATTGGATCTCATCGTTAAAATGATTTACTATCCATCTCGTTACTTAAGCAACAAAAATAGAGTCTAACTAATCATTGTATACAATTAAGTACAATAGCGATATCAACATCGTTACTTGTATAATTTTAGACAAACTTCAAAACTTGTATATTGAGAATAGTGCTTGTATAAACCACTTGTAATATGACCCTTGGTGTTGTAACGTTTAATTGATCTTGATGGCTGTCCTTCCTTACGTTGGTCGACATTCCTTATGTTAGTTGGCATGAGTACTGAGCTAATATCTGCTGACTAGGATTTTGGCCATATAGGAGGACAAGTGTTCACTTC
Organism: Sambucus nigra; assembly: GCA_949130495.1. NCBI lineage: Eukaryota > Viridiplantae > Streptophyta > Magnoliopsida > Dipsacales > Adoxaceae > Sambucus > Sambucus nigra. The sequence goes on along the minus strand of OX422211.1, from coordinate 576,529,599 downwards.
TGATTGGTTCATGTAGATGGATAATTTTTAGCATCTTATGATGAATAATTTTGAAGAGATATCCCCCTTGGATAAGCTTGAGAAGTTTGGCATCATCTCTAGCCCGCATCCCGTATAAGAACTCTGTAAGTTTTTGCACTAGTATCTTTTCTATTTTTCAATCTAGTAGAACTAACTATATAATTATGGTTCATACTTTGTGTAGACAAACCCACCGACTTATCTAATAAAGATATGGATATGGTGATCCCTAAGTTTGTAATAGATCGTGTAACTGAAGCTGAGAGGAGACCTAGTGAGCCGAAAGAGAAAGATTAATCCAAGAGGAGGGGAACGAAAACTACTACTTCCAAACCCTCTAACAAATCTAGGAAGGATATTGGTTCTTCCCCATAGAGTTGATGCCACTATGAGTCCAATAACATGTGACCCTAAGACCCTTTATGGAAACTCTGTGTGGGATAGTGGCTTTCTGGTCGAAAACATATCTAACTGTGATAGGGATCTTTTTTCTAGTCTTAATAGGGTAAAAAAGGTTGGTCTATCCATAAATAAGTCTTTTCAAGTTATATCTTTTCACTAACTTTATAACTTTTTATTTTTTTTTAATTTTCCCTTGGCTATTGAAGTTCTCATCCATTTTTTTGTTCACATGTCCTGATGCTAATGGCAGACCTCCAATAGTGGACGAGTAATAATAATTATGCTCCAGTGAGTGTCCATGACAATAAGAAATCTATGGATGACTATAAGGGCAAGTATGAGACCCTCGTTGGAAAGAGGAATAAGAATTTGAAAGACTACAAGACGTCCAAAGAGAATGAAATCACTACTATGGCTAAGGAGAGAGATGATTCTAAGCTTTCCCTTGAGAGAGGTGAGTCAAGACTCCAAAAGAAAATTGATAACATTGTTGCTGCTATCGTGAAAAATGCTGAAGAATATGTCATTTTTTAATACCGTGACTCCACCGAATTTTAGAGCCTAGGTATGTATTATACACTCCTAGGTTATGAAGAAATGAAGGTGAGGGTCAATCCAGAGAACCCAAATACTACTGAAGAGGTTGGAAAATAGTTAATAAATGGTTACATGTTAAAGGCTAAATCCTTAGAGTTTGATGCTCAAGAGGATGAAAGGGTAGTGACCAAGGCTAACACCAATGATGAAGCTGACACCCCTCTTACTTTCGTGGAAACTCCTGAAGGGGAAGACGATGATTTTTCCCACCCCGCTCTTAATGCCGACACTCTTGAGAATGGAGGAGCTTAAATTTCCTTACATTTTTAAAAATTAACTCGGGGGTGTATAAATTTTTCCATAATATTTTACTTAAAACCTTTAACAATTCTTCCCTTCTTAGGGATGCTACATCTAACTCCTAAGAGTTTACTTTTTTTCATGCTAAATATTTTTTATGTTGTTCCATTTTTCTGGCGTTTGAGGTGTGATTATTTGTGAGTATTTTGGTTAAGCATGTTTTATTTGCATGTTTTCCATCGTAATCCCCATATGATTAACCTTATTACTCCAATTCACTTATAAATTTGAGGTCGAATTAAATCATTTATCTTCCAACCAGTTCCTCTTAAGGTAAACGAACAAAATAAGGCAATGCCATTTTATCCTTAAACTAACTTTTACTTAAACTAGCAAAACCAGTCAAAACTTTTCTGTAAATAAAACTTGGATTTTGCATTTTCTTATTAACGAAATATGTATCTTGTTATCAAAATGACTTTACCTAAATGAATTTAACAAGTAATAAGTTAGTGCACACTTTTCCTTAAGCTAACTTTTACTAAAATCGTTGAATAAATTTAATTTTTCCCTCTTATGTTTATCGTGGATCATTATCCTAGTTATACATTATGATGAGGGTGACTTTGTTTGAAAATCATTTTTACTTGAGCTTTGCATCAAGTAACAACCAAAATTCGTACAAGACACCATCGAATTTTTTTATCCACCACCATAATTCATACATAATAATAACAAACAAAATTCTTCTTCTTCTTTCAGAAAACAAGAATTGATATTGATAAATTCTTCTTTCTTTTTATATGTCTTCTTTTGGGTCCACCTCCCGATTTCCAGTACCTTTCTTCTTCTTCTTCTTCTTCTTCTTCTTCTTCTTCTTCTTCTTCTTCTTCTTCTTCTTCTTTCTGGGGTTTACCAACCATCCCAATTACAATTGTGAGGATGTCATATGCTTGAATATCCTATTGAATCATTATTACAGCATCGACCATGTCTTCTTCTTGGATTATTCTAGACAGAAAATCCATCACCTTCCAAACTTCATCAAATTGTTAAAAAATCAAAAGATAAATGAACTTCATAACTATAAAATGTAAAGATATCAATTTACATTGAATTAAATTAACTAATTTTTGTATAAGTGAGGTTTTTTTATGGTTATTGGGTTCTGTCCTTAATTAGTTTTTTTTCATTTGGGGATTAACCCTTAATTAAAAACTATTGCAGGATTAACCCCTATTTTCACTTTTAGCTACAATTTTTGGAAAAAGGTGTATCCAAAAATATAAAAAAAAACATTCAAAATGTGTCGCTAAAAGTTAAAATGGGGATTAATCTTATAATAGTTTTTGATTTGGGGTTAATTATCGAGTGAAAATAAATAATGCGGACCGAAACCCTAATAAAACTTTTTTATTTGATTTTTCAATTGGCATGGTTTTGGATGATTGGATGGGAGAATGTTAAGGACCATGACATATAATCATCCATTGAGTCCCATGAGTATGAGACCGCATTTGAATGGGACTTCTTTGAAATAAAATGTTCTTTCCAATTCTCTTAGTACCATTTTCAAATGTCGAGTTTAACTGTATACCAGTAAGCTTTATTTCCCCTCTCATCTTTGATTAGTGTCATTATATTTATAGTAATGATTTGGACGTGGCCCAATTTCCTTAGTACGTGTACCGGGTACGGATCTCCAATAAAAAAATAAAAGATAATGCATTTATAGAATGCGACTTCATGGAATGGATACACATATCTCTTTCCTTTTTAAGGTTCCCAAGAAACCTGAATGTACATTTATAAAACACAAATAAAGTATGATTGATGCAAAACTTCGAACCGATAAAATAATTATATTATTAAATATCGTGTTATCAAGTTGCTCCCTATATTTTTAGATCTATGAAACCGCATTCTTCTGTGATACCAGTTGCAATGTTATGTTGTTGAACTCCATATTCAAGAATTCTCTCAAACCCTTAAAATTCTCATAAATGCACAACTACATAAAAAATACACAACATTATTTAATATGTCCCATTAGATATGCAGTTATCCAGTTATCAACAACGATAATGTTTTTTTTTACTTGTAAGAGAGACAAACACTCACTCATTTTTTTCACTTTTGATCTTGATGTTATTTTAAGATGTCGATATAAGTGTGACCTGAATCCCACGCGTCAACAAATCTCACCAACCTTATCTATATTCCTTAGGATTTGAAGGTAGTGGTGAAAAAAATTGTTCTTTCCTGTGTTAAGAAAGATGATGCAACCACCAATGTATACCAAATGTGCCTTTGCACAACAATCAAGCTATTATTCTAGGGAATTGACATTTTTGGACTTCTTCTCAAACATTTTGGAAATCTAATTCAACCTGATAGCATATTATGAATGACCCACTTCTTTCTTGTCATTCTTTATAACTCTTAAACATTTAATTAACGACTCCAGAGCCTTCCCAGGGGGAATTTCCTCCCCCTTGATCTCTGCATACTGAAGTTATAAGTACAAGGCACCTAAATATCTAGGCTACATCATCAAGTTTTATAGTCAGCTCCCCGAATGGAATATGAAAACTGTTTATCACGTTCAACCAACATTAATTAATTAACTTTAGTGATAACAAGTAACTACTTTTAGTTGCAAATGTAAGTATAACAGGTACCAATATACTCATGTGCCCCATGATAATTGGATTTCCATATTTTGTGTTACAAAATATACTTTGGGTTTCTTGTCCTTGAGGTTGTTTCGGCAAGTCGTCATGTAATGTTATTTTCATAGAAAAGCTTCATTGAAACTCAACCAAACATAATTTATGACCATACTCCTTGGATTGTCACTTATACTGAGGTAACACACGTAGTGGACTTGGACTTTTGTCATTCTCAAATCAAGTTCTCCATAATTAAAAAATGGTTGCGTGTGTATGTGCTTTAATATGTATTTTGTATTGGTGATATAAATATGCAAGGATATGTTCATAATTGTTTTTTTCAAAAACAACATTACATAAGTAAATCATGTGTTGTTTTTTATTAAGGTTCAAAAATTACACAATTTTTTTGCGTTTATAAAAAATCTAGTATGTTTCTTAACTTAGTCACATAAGTGAAAATTTACTTCGCGTTCCCAAAGTCTCTTTGATAGATGTGGTCTCTTCTAAACATTTTTCCTACTTTTTCAATATATCATGCATGACTTCCTTCCTCGTCAATCATTAGCATCTGCAAATAAAATTGTCATGATTGCGACAGTGCTTTATGGGCCACAAACTTTGTCTGTGTAAGAGACCTTTTCTAAAGATCTTTTTGCTTTATTTGGGAATCCGTGAAACACTTTATTTCAACCATATCTTTCATTATTTAAAATTTAGTGTGACATATTAATGATAAAATCACCCTCACTACCTATCTTACTAGTTGTTCAACACATATGTGGAGAAACATCATATGTGTGGAGAGAGTTGCCTTATATTATCACCATCCACTACACCAAAAAAGGACTTTTGTCACCTTTCACCCTTAAGGACTTGTCGCGGTCAAAAAACAATACGGAGGTGTTGTTACGGTTTTTGACATTGACATGACCATGACAATATATTGTCACAGTTGTGTCAGGATCAAATACCATGACAACATCTCCGAGTTTTTTTGTCACGATCATGTCAGGGTGAAAGACGATGACAACAATTCAGAGGTTAATTAGACCCTCATTTTTTTCTCAAACCATCATACTATCTCTCTCTCTCTCTCTCTCTCTCTCTCTCTCTCCATAAACTCGTCTCTCTCCTTTCTCTCTCCTTTCTCTCTCCCATTATTGGTAGCCACCACAACACTGTTTTCCACCATCGTTTTCCACCACCGCTGAGATTTCAACCACCACCGCCACTAAGATTTCTAACTCAACCACCACAAGCCACTTGGGTTTTCCACCACCATTATTTTCATTATCTCTCTCTCTCTCTCTCTATCTCTCTCTCTCTCTCTCTCTATCATCGATATTCTCTCTCTGTAACTCTCTTTTTTAAGGATTATATATATTTCTTATATACTATAATTATATATAACTGTTATATACTATTATGTATGAATATTTCAAGTATTTTTTGCATATCATTCTCTATTGTATAATGCATGTTTGTGAATGGACCTGTTCTTAAGGTTTTGATTTGTATTGTTGTTGCCATTATTCTTTCTTGTTTAATGTGAAAATATCTCAATCTTTAAAGTGGGTTTTATTAAAATGTTTGATTTATGGTTAATAAATATAAGATCTAGTTGTATTATTGGAAATGTATTGAATGTGAAAGAACATTTGGTTTGTTATTTATGAGTGAACGTGGATGTATATTTATTTATGATCTCTTGGTGTTTTTTTTGTTCGTAATGTTAATATGTTGAATGTGTTTTTCCCTTTTAGATTATGAAATGATTATTAAATCTATGAGATCACATTATGTGAACATTCTTTGAATCAGTTTGTTTATAATATATTACAGCAATTTGTGTATGAAATCATAAGAAAGTAAGTTGGCTGGTAATATTGAATTTAAAAGAAACTAAGAAATAGGGTAAAGTGAAAAATTAACAGTGAAGTTTTAGGTCATTTTCAAATTTTGACCTGAAGTTTTAAAAGATATTTATTTGTATATGTATGCATGTATGTTGGAAATTGATATGTTGATGGGTACTTTTGCATCCATGAATATATGTTTCTTACCCATAATACTTAATATTACTCCATGTGTGTTTGTGTGTTCGTAATAGTTGCGATGGGATATCCTTTATACAAAGAGTGGATGTGTGAGATAAATAGTCTAGGGGATGAGTATCGTAGAGGTGCTAATGACTTTATAAAATTCACAAAAATATGTCTTAACGATGATGAGTTCCTGTGTTCGTGTGCACATTATAGGAATGGTGTGTTTGAGTAGAAAATGGTTGCACTAAATCTACTTAGATGGGGTATGCAAGATAATTATTGGTCGTGGGTTTTTCGTGAGGATATGCATGCTCCATTTGTTCCCAAGTAACATTCATAACAATCATCAAGTATGATATATGTACAAGGTCAGGAGGATAATGTAGAGCATAATATGTTAAAGGATTTAGTTGATGATTCTTGTGGAGTTTATGAACTGGAAGAAAATGAGGTCACTAACAATATAGAAGATACTGGTGCTCATGATGGTATTGGGATAAACCTTGACAGTGACTATCAAAGTTTAAAATTTAAGGCGACTCAACTATTGTACCTTGGATATGGCAAAGATCAAACGACTTTGCATGCCATGGTTAGTTTGCATAGTTTTAAGACCTAATATAGTTAATCTGGTAATAGCTTGATAGGAATTCTGAATTTGGTGAAGGGGTTGCTATCCATGTAGAATATGATTCCAAATAGCTATCCTAGTATGAAGTATAGTTTAAAAGGTTTAGAAATGAAGGGTAAATCAATTCAAGCTTGTAGGTATGACTGCATACTATACAGGATGGAATATGAAAATCTCAATCGATGTTTGGTACGCGGGGAACCTACATATGTGCAATCTACTAGTAAAAAAGTCACACTTACAAAAGTTCCTAAAGAATTATTGAAATATTTTCCCATTGGTCCTAGATTGAAGTGGTTTTTCACAATGTAATGGATAGCGAAGTCCATGACTTGGCATGCTAGGTCAGAAATAGGGAATAATCTCATGTGTAATCCTATTGATTCTTCAATTTGGAAAATGATAAATTATGATTATCCTGATTTTGCTTGAGAACAAAGTACCATTCATTTGGAAATATCAACAAATGGTTTCAATCCATTTGGAAATCTAAGCACTACTCAGAGTGTATGGCCCGTGATCCTAGCACCACTCAACCTCCCTTCTTTAGAGTGTATGAAACCTGAATTTTTTATGTTATCTTTATTGATACCTGGGTCAAAGGAACCAAATGAAGATATTTATGTCTATTTATCTCCTTTGGTATAACAATTAAATGAGTTATGGGTAGAGGGTGTGAAAGAATTTGACTCTTGTTAGAAAGAAAAATTTACATTGAAAGTTATGTTGATTTGGGAAACTTATGATTTCTTAGCATATAGGACATTATTTGGTTTTATAATTCATGGTTATTTGGGGTGTCCTATTTATGGAGAGGAAACTGTATCTCAACATCTCAAGGCTAGTGAAAAATTATATACCATCCTCATAGGAGGTTTTTACCGCCGATCATAGTTTTAAATTTAAGAGAGGTTCTAATTTTTTACCGGCACTGGTTGAACATGGGCTACCTCCGAGAAAACTTCCAAGTTCAGAAATTAAGAGTATATATTCTAATTATAGACCTAATATGCCAGGAATGACTCCTAAATTGAAGAATGCCAATCATAAAAAGATCTCTATTGAGAATGAAAATGAGAAAAAAAGGCATGGTCTAGGAGGTGGTCAATTTTATTAAACTTGCCTTATTGGAATAGTAACCCGATGTGTCATGTTTTAGATGTAAAGCATGTAGAGAAGAACATCATCGAACATGTTCTGGGCATATGGCTTGGGGGTACTCATTTGAAGGATATAAAAAATGCACGTTATGACCTTAAATTGTTAAAACTTAAGCCACAGTTACGGTGGAAAGAAGATAGTAGCGGAAGGAAAATAATTCCCCCTGGTGCATTAACTTTGATGAGTGAGGATACAAAGGTTATTTTAGACACAATATATAATTTGAATTTTCCCTCTGATTTTTCATCCAATTTGCAAAGGATTGTTAATTATGCCACTCACGATTTACATAAGTCCAAGTCTCACGATTGGTATGTGATCATGCAATTGGTTCCTTTGTTATTTAAGAACTGTTTATCTAAGCATGACGAGTTGCGCAGGGCCATTATGTAATTATCATTTGATTCACACTTTTATGTGAAAAAGTAGTCAAGCGAAAGAACATCGCGATCGTAAAAGTAGCTATAGCTGATGTAATTTATGTGTTAGAGAAGTACTTTCCCCCATCATTTTTTAACATAAGTATTCACTTATTGGTACACTTATGCGGCGAGGCACTTCTTTACAACCCAATTAGATATCGATGGATGTACTTATTTGAAAGGTTAATGAAAATTTTCAAAGATTATGTCAATAATACACGATACATTGAAGCACAAATTACAGAGGAATACATGTAGGAAATATGATGCGTGTGGGAACAATAAAAGATGAAGAATGATGGTACAATCATACAAGGAATTTAGGCTATAGGTGTCTCATGCGGTAATTATTATGAGAATGTCTCTTACTAAAGACAAATTGCAAGAATTTTTTTTAACTAAGCTAATTAATTTATCTATAATCTCAGCTGTTAAAGATAGGTAATTGGATATCAAGGTTTGCTCGTCTAGACACTGGACCTAATTTCATGGCATATGAGTACAAAAGGTATCGATTGAACTATTATGTATTAGGTGAAAGGGTGTATGAGGAAAATACTAATGTACAGAACTCCAGCATTGCATATAAGGCTCTTACTTGTTTTCGAGCAAGTGTGAAAGACAAAAACCTCGTTCAAGCTGAAATGACTTAACATAGAGTCATTCGGGATATATTTCAATTAGATTATATAAGATTCAAAGAAGTTGTGTTTTACTGTATTTGGGCAAGAGTTGAGGAAAATAATGCTTGTAGAGTTGATTCAGGTACCAATTTGATCATGTTTGACTTGTCTAAGATGAAAATAAATGGGCATGTGAGACATAAGCCGACTGTTTCTGCTTTTTGAAAGGTCAAGAAAGTGTTTAACTCGTAGTATATCAATAATGAGTCATGGTCAATCGTCTTACATGTGCTAAAGCATCTAACCAGTTGCATGGATGACTTGGTTGGTCCTACTGAATGTCAATCCATTTTGGATGATAACCCAAATTTGAAAAAAATATTAAATTTGTAATAAGAATTCCAATTATTTGAAACAATTCTTATTTTGGTTTATAATATGGATTTGTATTCTTCTAATGTCATTATTAATTTGTATTCTTCCAATCTGGTCGTTAATTTATCACATTTTAATGCTTTGTTGGATATATTATTATTGGATGATAATTTAATGATTTGTTCATTTGGATTTGATTAGTTTTTTGGGATTTGAATCAATATTTATTGGTTACTTAGTGAATATGTTAATTTGAATTTTAATCAGTTTAATCATCATTTGAAATAATTCTTAGTTCGGTTTATGATAAGGATTTGTATTCTTCAAATGTCGTCGTTAATTTATAATTCTTATTATTTAACCTTTTCAAACTAATTTATTATTTATATTTCTAAATCATCTTCTTATAGATATGTTTCTACTAATAACAATTTTACAGGATATGTCTTCATTAGGGCGTGATCAGGAAAGCGACCGCGAGGAAGGCTCATCTAGTACTAGGCCCCTAAAGTGGGGCAAGTTTGGGAGTATAGTGGAGAAAAAGATGACCTTCCAAGATAGGTCCTTGGATTTGGCCAAAATATTTTGGCCTGGGTACACTGATTGGAGGGTGCCCATTGAGCTTAAGATAGTCATTTGGGGGGCATTACATGTATATGCTTGATTCAATGATATTTGAATTTTATTTTCTAATTTAAATACTACTAAGTCACTTAATTTAATATTTTTTATATTTGTTAGATAGGAAAATTTTGACTTGCCCCCAGAATCACGTGATGCTACGTTGGAACAACTAAGGGAGCAATGGAAAATGTATAAAAAAATATGCATGCACGGTATTTAAGCAGGAATTAGGAGTCCATCTTACGGCATGGAAACACGGTACCTAAGAAAGAGACAATATCATTGACAAACTGCCAACAATTTTTCGATAATGAGATATCAGATAGGAAGTTATCCTCTCGTGAATCGGGGAGGGAAAACTTGGCCAATAAGGTTGACGTGCACTACTCCAGGCATACGTCTTACACAGAGGTGGGGCATACGATGGTAAGTATTTAATGTTATTTCATTTTACTTTTATTTTTTCCTGTGTGATGATAATTATATACTAATTCACTAATTTTGCATTATTTTATTTTAGGAGAAGGGGAATGATCTTGGGGGTAAGCGACATAGGCTCGATGCATATGTTGCAATTTGAATGAAGAAAGAAAAGGACAAAGAGGTCAATCCAGTCATGGCCACCACTATTATAGGTCATAATTGTATTTATGTTATTAACTCATTATTTATAATCACATAATTTTTATTATTTCATCTAATTGCATACATTTTTTTATTTTAGAAAAAACTTAAAGAAGTCTATAACTCGTAGAGTGATGCCGACAAGGAATTTTTTAGTATGGATGCACTTAAACAAGTGCTCTGGTGGGATCATAAGGGTTGTACTTGGGTTGTTAGATCTTGGGTGGGGAAGTCAAAGCTCATAGGGATTTCATCGATCAACAGTGGATTGTCACACAAAGTCGACAAGTTGAAGACCAACTCGGACCAAAAGTTTCACATCATCAAAAAATATTGAATAAAATGTTTTCGATGGTTAAGCATTAGGTTCAAGGTCGATCCATGAGCAACTCAGTAAAGGGAAAGGATGAAGTAATGGATGAGGAAACCACTACTCTGTCTTTCTCACCCTTACCGATAGACCCCTAATCTCCGTATGACTTGTTATACCCGCATCCAATATTTTATTATTTTTCTTATGTAAATTGTAATCATATGAATTCCTTAGGATTCAGATCATTGATATATGGGATTTTATCTCTATTGTGTTATTCTTTGAGCCTTAATGGTAATTGTAGGAAAATTTGGGTAGAATTGGATATTTATGAATTTTTTTGGATCGAACGAGTTTGAAGGTCATTCAAACGAAGTCCTTATTTCGTTTTAACGAGAGTACGAGTGGTTCGAACAAAAAGTCCATTTTATTCGAAGTAGACATCTAAAAATGATCCAATGACCCTCATTTATATAAGGTTCCAAACTCGTTAGAAGGTTGTTCGATGGGAGATCGAACAAGATCTCAATCTCGTTCGAAAAAGGACCCATTCGCGTTCGAACAACTTGCCCAAAAATCTTTTAAATCAGATTGCCCTTCTGTGTTGTCACATTTTGGACCGTTAGATCAATGACGTGTCGCAACCTGGTGAACCCATATGACCAAAATTTGGATTTTAGTGCCGGGGGGTGAGTTTTTATACGGTTTTATTAGGGGTTATTTTTAGGTTAAGGGTTATTTGTGGGTTAGAAGATAAGAGGGTGGGGGTGGGTTTGACCCACAATTTTCGGCATTTTCTCTCTCTCTCTCAAGCTCTTGAGAGATTTACTCCCTCCCACCACTACTAAATACCCTACAACACCACCCCTTCCATCTTATACAACCATATTTTACGAATTATTCCACATTATGTGAGCCTTATACACCAATTCCCTCCATGGTTGATCAAAGCTATGAATATTTGAAGTTATTGTTAGGAGCTTTGAAGAAGAAGAACAAGTAGAATTTATGGAGTTTTCAAGGGAGTTTTGATTAGAGCTTTCCTCGAGCATAGTTGTGGATCTATGCAACATCCTTAAGGACACCTTAGGAGGTGGGTAGTTGCCATTATCTTCATCTTCGTCCACCATTTTTGGAGCTTCATTTGAGGTAGAAAAAACTTCATTCTTTAGTTTAAAAACTCTATTTTTCCATAGTGTTGGTCTTGTCGTTAGAGTTTGTAAGAGTAGGATGCATTTATGATTTAAGAATGATATTTGATATTTTCTATATTTGTGAAGATGGATTTAAAAAGGGATTTCAATAGTTTTTTTTGTAAAATGATGTATTTCAAGAAAAATTGGTAGTAAATATTTTTATAAAATTAAAATGTTAGACGATTGTTTATTTTGTTAGGAACAATTTATGAATAAATGTTTAAAAGTTTTCTTATGAAAAATTGGGACTTTTATCTAAATAGACATTTATTGAAGTTTTGAATGAATAAAAATATCTTTTAGGTTAAAAAGCATTTTCATGTTAACATTATGAAATTTCTAGAATAAATTATACGTTAGACCCATCTAATAGGATTTTTGGACTTAAAATCCACCTTCTCATACATATAAACTTGTAGTATTTTAAGGATAAATATATAAACAAGTTTAATGCTGGTTTTATTCTTGTTTAAACATGTAATAAAAAAATAGGAATTTCATCTGTTAAAGTGTGTGAAAAGGGTGTTGTAAATGTGTTAAGTGTATGGTATCAAGACTATATGTATTAATAAATAAAATGTTATTTTTCTTATAAAGTAGTCTTTAAATGTTCAATGGATTCCTAGAGAAAGAAAGTAATGAAATAAAGATGTTTCCAACACGAGAAGAATGTTACTCCAAGTTATTAAATAAGTGACCATGAGTTGAAAACACTCAAAATGTCAGTGTGGGTAACTTAGTATTGTTTTGAGAAATATCACTTGTGAAAATGGAGGAAATGGCATGTTTGGAAACAAATGGGTAAAAATATTATTTCACGTAAAGTAAAATATTTTTATGGAATAAAAATGTTGGAGAGGGTGTTACACACAGTAGTCCTAAATGAACTTGATGTTTGGGATTAAATCAGTGTAAGGGTCTAAAGGACAAAAAATGAGTGATTTTAAAGTGTAACAGAAGTTGACGTGAAACCCCGGGTTTTGGCTTCAGTGGATAAAAAGGAAAAGTGGAATAATGTGGACATTTTTAAAATATTAAAATACAGTAATATGAACTCAGGTGACACAGGGATAATTAAAAGTGGCTCGAAACCCGAAGGTGAAAGATCCAAAATCACTGGCTAGAGCATATGATAGCATAACTGACGATGTGAAGCCCGTTAAAGTATGTGGATATTGAAAGATTTAGAGAAAAGATAATGAAAATTGCACATGTAAAGAAATGGGTTGTGTGGTGAATATGTGAAAAGACAACCTAACTTGAATGAATTAATAAATGTTTCAGTAAAGGATAAAGTGGACAAGAAAAATGAAAATTAATTAATGTCCATAAACTAAAGGAATGCTAAAGTGAAGTGATGAAATGGATAGTTAAGAAATCAAAAGAGGTTTAACCCATAATTAACATAAGAATGTGTTCATGAAAGGTTTTCAAAGAAAAATAAGTATTTTCTAACACGGTGCTTGCGTGTGTTGAAAACTGATTTCCAATGAAAATACTAACGTGAATTGGTATGAATAAAGGGGTAATTTTGGTGAAAGAAATGCTTCTCCTTAAATGAAGGGTATTGTGTAGATTATCTAACCGGGTTCGTTAAATCAAGAAATAAATGTCAAGTCAAGTAAACGGGAAATTAATTGTTTGGATTAAGGTGAATTAATCGGGGTAAGTAAAGTTTTTAGAATAAAAATGGTTTCATTCATTTACATATATATATAAGGTAGTTGCATGTGCACATAAACATAACGTGTTAGAGTCTCCTTTCTGTTGTTTGATTCTATATTGCATTGTTGTAATTTTTCATTGGGAATTTGGCTCTTTCCTTCGTCTTTATTACAGCAGGTTAGGTACAGTTCCGTATTTGAGAGCGTTGTATTTTTTTATTTTACATTAATATCACTTTATGCGTGGATTTCGAGGATGCTTCCCAGGGATCCCTCGCATAGTTTGATTTAAACTAAAATCACATTATAAATAAGGAAAATTTTAATTTAATAAAGATGTACTAGCAACATTATGTAGGTTGTTTCATTACGCTTTACACCTAATGCTCGGGTCAGACCAGGTTGACCTCGAGTAACCTATGAACCTAAGCCAAGGCGCTACAAATGGTATCAGAGATCTAGGTTCAAGGTTCTTTTGGGGAGTGACGTGGTGAGGTCGGTAGTGAATATTTCGACGTCGGTGTTGGTTTTGGGCTGGCCACTCTTGATTGGTGACAATTTCAGTTCATGTTCTCGATACTTGATTCGAAGAGATTAGGACGATGATTAATTCATTTCCATGTGGCATGCGACTAATATTTGTTATTGTTAATCATTTATGCTCTTCTGATTTAGATATGTTAGTGATTTACAAGAGTCTGTGAGAGCCAATAGTGGCCACACTGCAGTTTTTAGTGTGATGTTCTTGTGCGTCAATACTTGATGATGTGAGAGGTATGTTGAAATCTTGATAGGTCTTAATGATGCCCATTGAATTAGAGACATGAATTGTGTAAAGTCAATCGTGGAGATTAAATGACTAGAGCATCATGAATAAGCAATATCGATTTGTGATAAGGATGCATTAAGTTCAGAAGTGTGGTACTTTTGAATAGTTTATAATGACGATGTACTTCATCTGTCAGCTGCCATCGGATTGAATTTTCTAAGAGGTTTCCTGGTGGTGCCCCTACAAATGCCGAGGATGATGTTACTAGGTATGGCGATGATGGTGAGGAGAGTGAACTCGATACCCCTGAAGTTGTAGAGTATGAGAGTACCGTAAATGAGTACAACCTTCTTTCCTTTAGGCACCCCTATTCCATAGATTCCTCAATCATCCTTAGGATACCTCTGAAGGACGAGAGGGCCTTCGATGGCCGAGATGGAAAAATCTGCATCTATGAGCATATGTTTAAATTGGTCTTTCGTCTTCCTATCCACCCAGTCATCAGAGCTATACTCTCACACATAAATCTTTCCCCTTGCCAATTGTCCTCAAATTCTTGGAGGGTTATGATTGGGGCCATCATCCTTTGGAAGGTTGTCCACCATTCAGACCTTTCAGTTATAGTTTTTACTGGTTGTTACGTTCCCTCATCTGCCAAAAACAACCCTAGCTATTACCACTTCTTAGTTAAAAAATCAAAGAAGAAAATGCTCTTGGTTACCTAAACTTAAAATCATAATTGTAAACCTCGATACTTCTTTGTTTCTGGGGTATGGGAATTTAGTTCAGATGATACTTCTGGAATGTCGGTTCCAAGGACCCCTCTGAGATAGGGGAAGGTCTCCTTTGCTGCTAAAGCCGACCCTGGACTTAGCCAGGATAATTACAAGAACGTTGAGGACCTTCGCAATTGGGGCGAGAAAGGTCGTCTCGTTAAATATGAACATCTGATAACCACTATTACCTTTCTCAGATAGGTTTAGGGGGTAGTCCCCTGAAAGAGCTTTCATAAGTCTTCATTTTTCTTACCCAAGCTATGCCTCTTATATGTATTTTTTATCGCTGACTAATTAACTCAGAGACTCATCTTTTGGAAAGCATCCAGCAGGCATACCAAATTAGTTTTGGGAAATGTCGGCACCCAGTTTAGTGAAGCTCATGGAAAAATGGGGTGGTAAGAGTGCACCACCGCCGGCCATAAAAAAGAACGTCGGTGGCTCTAAAGACGATGCTAGAAAGAAGAGGAAGACTCCCACTGAGCCGGTACATCCGAGGTCGAGGAAGACTCGGGCAAAAGATCGAGGCATACCCTTTTCTACTAACGATGCCCTGGATGTGCGTCTATCTCAGCTCAAGATTAAAGATAGCATGATCGGCCACAGTCTGAAAGCTTTCGATACTATTGGCACCATAATGACTGAGGAAGACAGGCATTTTTTTTATGCGTTGGATGTCCCTCTATTGGCTAAGTTCGCTCTCCACAAATATATTCAGGTAATAATTTTTTGCTCATTTGCTTACAAGTGTAACATCGGCTTTTTTAGAATTTATAACTCATATATTCGTACATCTGATCTTCTTCTGCAGGGTGTCTTGTCCTTTCATCGTCTTATTGAATGGACCTTGAAGAGGATCCCCTTTATAGAAAAGGGTAAGGAAGCTGAGCAGGTTGAGGCCTCTCTGAATGTAGAGGTTGAAAGGTTGAATGGAGTCATCAAAAAGAGGGACGACCAGCTGTCTCAGCTCAAGAAGGGTCACATCAAGGCTCTGAAGGCCAGGGATGATGTTCTTCAGTTGAAGGTTAATACCGCAGTCAAGGATGCACTGGAATATACCTCATAGAAATCCATTGAGGAATACAAGGTTTTCAACGAGTTTATTAGCTTCGACTTTGAGTACCTATAGAGGGGTACAAAGCGACTGGCAAATGGGCATCCATGAAAGAGAGTGAGTCCAGGAGCTTGACTGCTGAGGACTTTGTGAGCCTCAACCTTGGAGATGCTCGATTTGCTCAGGATTTAAAAGAGGTTGAAGAAATTAACGCTGCTCCAACCGAGGCGGCACCCCTTGAAATCACAGAGATAGAAGATGGTGCCCATCATGACGATGGAGTTGAAGTCATAAACGTCGACCTTGACCAAATGACTAAAGCTATTGGTGGGTCGGCTCCTGCTGAGACATAGGCTCTTTTGTTGCTCGCCTTTTCCTTGTGAAGCTTTTCAATAGTTGTAATTATGATAAACTTTTATTTGTAATTCTAGTTTTTATGTACTTTGATGAAGGCTCTTGATACTCTGTTTTATAGTTCTGAACCCTCTTGATGACATGATCATAAGTAGCTTGGATTTTTTTTATTCTATTGCTTTATGTGAAGTTTTATTGTTCTATAATTGTGATACTCCACATTCACAAGTTTCACCACACCAGATAATGATGTTAAAGGTATGAGGTCACCAAACTATGATGTTTTACCTCATAAACTTTCACCAAATAATGATGTTTAAAGTCTGAGGTCACCAAATTATGGCGTTTTACCTCTTAAACTTTCACCAAATAATGATGTTTAAGGTCCGAGGTCATCGGATTATGGTGTTTTACCGCTTAAATTTTTACCAAACTAATGTTTAAAGTCTGAGTTCACCAAATCATGGTGTTTTACCTTCATATTTTCACCAAACTAATGATGTTTAAGGTCTGAGGTCACCAAATTATAGTGTTTTAGGCTCATATTTTCACCAAATAATGATGTTTAAGGTCTGATGTCACCAAATTATGGTGTTTTACCCTCCTATTTTTATCAAATTAATGATGTTTAAGGTCTGAGGTCACCAAATTATGGTGTTTTACCCTCATATTTTTATCAAATAAATGATGTTTAAAGGTCTGAGGTCACTAAATTATGGTGTTTTACCCTCATATTTTCACCATATTAATGATGTTTAAAGGTCTGAGGTCACCAAACTAATGGTTTTTCATCTCATAATTTCACCAAATTAATGATGTTAAAAGGTCTGAGGTCACCAAGTTAATGGTGTTTCACCTCATAATTCACCAAATTAATGATGTTTAAAAGGTATGAGGTCGCCAAGTTAATGATGTTTCACCTCATAATTCTCCATATTAATGATGTTAACAGGTCTAAGGTCACCAAGTTAATGATGTTTCACCTCATAATTCACCAAATTAATGATGTTAAAGACATACATTATAAAAAAAGCATTAGCACAACATTGTTATCTTTTCATTAACATCCTCTGTATAAATCAATACATGTATCACAAAAAGATAAGAATAATTGCAACATCATAAGTAATATTTCTTTAATTGATCGGCATTCCAAGGGTTGGAGAAAGGTTCTCCTTCAAGATTTTCTAGCTGATAGGTACCTGACACAACCTCATCAATTACCCTATAAGGACCATGCTAATTAGGATGAATCTTATTTGTCTTTTTCCATGTATTCTTCAGGACTAGGTCCCCTACACCTATCAGCCTTGACTCTACCCTCTGATTATAGAATCTCGCAGTTCTCTACTGATAGGCTGTATGTCTTATCTCTGCATCCTCTCTTCTTTCCTCGATCAAATCAAGATCAAGTCTTCTTTCTTCCCCATTCCTCTGAGGGTCATATGTCTTAACTCTATGAGTGGGAAGTACTACCTCTGTTGGGATGATATCCTCTGATCCATGGGCTAACATAAATGGAGTTTCTCCTGTAGGAGTCCTCGTTGTCATTTTGTAGGCCCAAAGCACAACATATACTTCTTCTATCCACCTTCGTTTGGCCTCTTCTAGCCTTTTTTTTAATCCCATTAAGGATTGTTCGATTTGTGACCTCAGTCTGGCCATTTTCTTGGGGTCGGCCAGGAGAAGAGAAGAACTGTTTGATCCCCACTCTTTTGCAGTATTTCTCTAAGGATATGTTCTTGAATTGGGTTCAATTGTCTGAGATGAGGGTGTTTGGAAGACCATACTTGCATATGATGTTCTTCCAGATGAACTGGAAGGTCTTTTGCTCAGTGATTCTGATCATTGGCTTAGCTTCTATCCATTTGGAGAAATAATAAATTACCATTATTAAGAACCGATAGTTATTTATAGCTCTTGGAAGGGGTCCTACCAAATCAATTCCCCATACTACAAATGCACAAGGGGAACTGATTGAAGTCATAGGTTGGTAAGGCTGATGGGGAATGATGGAGAACATCTGACACTTCATATATGCTGCTGCGTCCTTGGCCAAGGTCGGCCACTAGTATCCCTGAGTAATTGTCCTCTTAGCCAATGACCTCCCTCCTATGTGTCTTGGACAAGAGCCCTCATGCAAATAGTACAAAATGTGTGGAACCTATGAAGGGTGGACACATATGAGGAGAGGGAGAAGGAATCCCTTTTTATATAAGACATCACCTATAATAGATAATTTTGCATCTCTGAACCTCAACTTCCTCCTTTCCAACTTTGATTCTGGTAATAGTCCCTCTCTGATGTATTTGATACGAGGGTCCATCCATGAGTCCCCCAAACTCAGATTTAAGCAAGTTTAGCAACCTCTTCCTCTTCGATTGTCGACTTGAGCAGAATCTCGACTAGCACTGTTCTCCTCATATCTATTTTTATTACTGAGGCTAACCTCGCGAGTGCATCAGCTCAGTTGTTGGCTAGCCAAGGTATCCTCTTCATCTTTACTTTCTTAAAGATTTCTAGCATCGTTCTCACTCTCTTCGGGTATCTAGCTATCCTTTCATCTTTGGCCTCATACACCCCCAGGATTTGGTTCATGACTAATATTGAGTCACTATGGACTAAGATCTGGCCGATATTGAGGGATTTAGCCAAAGAGAGACCTGTTATTAATGCCTCATACTCTTACTCATTATTGGAAGCTTTAAATTTGAACCTCAGTGTATATTCAAGAGCTGTACCATCTGGTACCGACACTATCAGCCCTGCTCCACTTTCACTTTCACAGGATGACCTATCAACGAAGAGGTTCCAGATGGTTTTATACGAAGATAAATCACCCTCAGATAAGGTCCCCTGCCTGAAGAGGTATCTCTCATCTTCATTCTCAACTGTTATTTATCTGACAGCACTTGTCTCGGCCTCATCTGAAGTTTAGCCGATGTTTATCTTTTCTAGCATAACTGCAGCCTCTTGATTCTTCTCAACCTCGGACTCGTCCCAGTTAAACTCTGCCACAAAATCTATGAGTGTATGTCCCATTATGGCAACCCTGGGTTGATAAACAACATTGTACTCCCCCAACTCGATTGCCCAGGTTATTAGCCTTTCTGACTTTTCGGGCTCATGGAGCACCTATTTTAGTGGAGAATCAGTGAGGACGACTATGGAGTGGGACTGGAAGTATGGCTTTATTTTTCTAGACACGTGTATCAAAGCGTAGGCTAAATTTTCAATCTGAGGGTACTTCTCGTACCCTTGAAGTTCTTCGTTGTTAAAGTACACTGGTCTCTGCACTCTATCCTCTTCTCTTACTATTATCGCACTGATGGATAACTCTGAGATAGCTAAGTATACATATAACTTCTCACCCTGAATTGGCTGGGATAGTAGTAGGGGAGAATCGAGGTAGGACTTCATCTCTTCAAAATCTATGTCACATCCCTCATTCCATTTGAAGGCCTTTATAAGAACTTTGAAAAAAGTAAGACATTTATCTATAACTCTAGATACAAACCTGTTAAGTACAGCCACTCGTTCGGTCAGCCTCTAAATGTCTTTGATGGTTCTGGGTGTCTTCATTTCTATAAAATCCCTTATATTCTCAGGGTTAGCCTCCATTCCCCTTTGATTGACGATGAAGCCCCAAAACTTTCCTGCTCTTAACCCGAAGACACATTTGGCTAGGTTAATCTTCATTATATATTTTCCATGGTGTCAAAAGTTCTTTCAAGGTCGGCCACATAGATATCTGCCTTCAGACTCTTCGTCAGCATGTTATCCACGTAAACTTTTATGGACTTACCTATCTTATCTTCGAACATCTTATTTACAAGACGTTGGTATGTAGCCCCTGCATTCTTTAGGCCGAAGGGCATGACCTTGTAACAATAGGTCCCCTTTCTATAATGAAGGTTATCTTATCTGAGTCAGCCGAGTCTATATAGATCTGATTATACCCTGAGTATGCATCCATGAAGCTCATGAGCTCATGTCCAGCTGTGGCATCCACCATCTGATATATACTAGGTAAGGGAAAACTGTCCTTTGGGCAAGACTTATTTATTTTGGTGAAGTCTACACACATCTTCCATTTCCCATTACTCTTGGGTACTATGGCAGCGTTAGATAACCACTTAGGGTATATAACTTCTCTAATGAACTTAGCTTCTTCAAGCTTTTGAACCTCCTCTCTGATGACTTCACACTTCTCTCTTGAGCATATTCTTATTCTCTGCCTAATGGGCTTTGCATTCTCCATAACATTGAGTTCATAACACATTATCTCAGGATCAATACCTAGCATGTCTGCATGGCTCCATGAAAAGATACTATGTATCTTCCTTAACAGCTTTACTAGCTCCTCCTTGATCTCAGCCCTTAGGGTTTTTCCGACTTGGATGGTTTTTTCTGGCTCATCCTTATTGAGGACGATGAATTCTACCTCCTCCGCGGCCTCTCCCTTTTTGAGTTTTGTTTCATCTCTAGGATCAAGGGTGTCAATGTTGTATGTGGTTATTATCTTCTTATGAGCCTCTCTCTCTTCTGTAAATTTGAAGCAGCATTCTTGCGCCGACATTTGATCACCTTGCACTTATTCTACTCCATAGGGAGTAGAGAATTTTAGCATCCGATGGACCGTTGAAGGCACGACCTCAAATTCCTTGAGGGCTACTTGTCCCATGATGAGGTTGTAAGCTGAGAAGACATTTTTATCCATCACAAAAAAAATTGATTTTTCTGGTCAACCTCTTAAGCCATTCATCTCCCATTCTCACATCCATTTCATATATTCCCAATAAATGGATCTTTTCCCCACTAAAGCTAATCAAAGGGTGATGGTAAGGGACAAGCCTTGCTCGGCTAAGACCCAAACTCTTAAAACCAAGCCAAAACATAATTTCTACAGAGATGCCCCCTTCTACAAGGATCCTCTGAACTTCGCATACATGCACCCTTGTGGGGATGACTAAAGGGTCATCGTGGGGAGCTAAGATACCTTTGAAATCAAGTCATGAGAAGATGACTACGAGGGTGTCCATATCTACCTTCTCTCTCTTCTCATGTTTAACCTCTACAGAAGAAAAAATCACAAACTCGGCCTTAGTCGCTGCTTTGGCCTCTGCCACGTGGGCCTTGCGATCAGCAACCTCTGAGCTACCCCCTACAAGTCCTCTGCAGATAGTATTCACACCAAATGAGATCATACCGACTCTCTTTACTTGGACATTATCGTCTTTTGGTGGGAGATCAGGGTCATCGTCATCATCATCTGAGGCATTAGCTTTTCTGGCAGGGGTATCTTCCCGGCATTTATCATTTCTTTTCTTCTTAGGATCGTCTCTTCCTTTGATGGAGAGGATAAATTTGACACAAGCACCTCAATCCCTCTTGAAATTGGCTCCCTAAAGCTCCCCACTTCCTTCCTCCTTTCTTCTCTAAAGATCTAGGGTTTTCTATTGGAGTTATGGTTGCCACTAAATCTATAATTTAGGTTTAATATTGTTAATCCCAAAATTAGGCATATGCGTAAAGCCCAAATGACCTAAACACCCATGTGTGGGCCCGATTATGCCCAAAAATATCCCGAGACCCAATTACTATCCCTGGGTACTCTATTCTAACTATATCGACCTATCTGGAATCAACCGTGCACTCAGAACCATCATCCGAGTCACATTACTATAATTTTCCATCTTAACCTCAACATAGTCTATATCGACCTATCTGGAATCAACCGTGCACTCGGAACCATCATCCGAGTCACTTTACTATAATTTTCCATCTTAACCTCAACATAGTCTATACTTAGCTCCCAGTTGAGATATAACAAAAATCCCGTTGTTTAACTCGCTACGACATATAATACTAGTCACGTATTATTTACTACACACTTAGTAAATTCTATTTCGTTTATATTAATCATTATCTCTCCCAATTAATATTTAAATAAATACATAACAATTAATTCAATTAAATTACGACATACTTGTAATTTTAATTTAGCCGAATTAATTAAATATTTAATGCTTAGAAATGTGGGGTGTTACATGTACTTACGGGAAGGCTATATGATTGTCTGTGGGTTGAGGGACACGAGTATACGCCCAGGTTCCATGATGCATAACTGTTCGCTACAACCTCACGAGGCTTAGGTCCGAATCACTGACATTGTGCTGGGGAAAGAAATTAAAACCTTGTGGTTGAATGAACAATATGTCATGCGATATATTGAGTGTTGTGTTAGTTCTTATATTGTATGGCCTGCATTTCTCCTTCAACCTGAGAATAAATGAACATTTACTTTTTATGTAATAATTTGTATATAACATTCAAATTCGGGTTAATATATTGTGTTTCTTATTTATATTGTTTAGTGGTTGATTATTATTAACATTAGTGTTGATTGTTGCTAGTTATTTTAAGGTATATCTTTGATTGTTTCTACAAGTTAAATAATATACTGTTGGGCAGCGACAATAGCCATACTGCCCAACAGTTTTTTATTTATTTTGTGCCTAGTTTTGTCACGGACTCTGACCATGGCAAGTTCTAGATAAAGACTATTTGTCAAGGACTTATCACGGTTAAAGTTCATGATAAGTTTTTCTTTGTCAATGACTTATCATGGTCAAATTTCGTGACAAAGAAAAATTTATCCCAGACTTTGAACGTGACATATCCGTGACAAATGGAAACGTATCGCGGACTTTGATCATGACAAGTCCTTGACAAAACAAGTTGTCACTCCCGTTCATGTCACGATGTTTGACAGTGACAAATTCGACTTGTCAATGTCTATGACTGTGATAGTTAGCATGTTTTGGTGTAGTGATATTCATCAAAAACTCTATAGAGTAAAATTATTAGAGAAATTTTCTTAGAATTAAAAAGACATTTGATTAAGAGGAATTTTAAAAGATATTATTTTTTCAGTTTAAATTCTCTAATGATTAAAACAATAGTTTTATTTTTCACTTCTCCCTTTTGTATTTTTTATATGTATATTTTCAAGCATTGATCATAAGTTCTATAGAAGCTTAACACACTTGTACATTTATTTTTGAACAAATATATGTATATATTTGTGTGAATATCTCAAAAATCCACTGTGAGGTATGAATAAGATAAATTATTTTTTAATGAAGTAGCTAAAGTATTTTTTAACACTTTCAAAACCTTTATGATCACTCACATCCTAGAAAGTGGTACCGAATCATTTGTTGTCTTTTTTTAACAAAGTTAATCTTGAACTTCAAAACAAGAGTTTGATTTATGGGTAAAGATTTGAAAACATTATTCGAGGCCACACTTTCCTTCTCCTCTCACCTCCATTAACAAACCGCACCCCCCCTCACACACCATCATCCACCATGCCACCAAACCCAGATCATGACCCTATACCCTCCAAAAGCCAAACTCGATTTCCAATCCTTAAGAACCCCTACGAAACTCGTAACCCATTTCGTCCCGAAAATCCCACCTCCAGCCTGTCCAGTTCCAATCACGATGACCCATACCCATCCTCTACCATGACCCGAGAGACCCCAAGACCCAAAACTGCTCATGCGTCAATGCTTAAGCCTAACCCTAACCCTAACTCCAACACATCTCCGATCACAAATCCATTTCGACCCGGCCCGATTCTACACCAACCAATGCAACATCTCCGAACCCGATTCGAAACTCAACGTACCCACAATTTAAATACCATATCTCCCCAAAATCAGGAAGTGATTTAACCATCCCAAGACCTATACCTCAGACACCCTTTTCCTATCGCAGCAACAAACGACACCAACCCCTACCAAAACCCATTATTTACAGCACCCCTAGCCGCATGCCTTGATAAAAGAAGACCCTCTCTTCATTTCATGGGGGAGAAATTAAGACACTACAGAAGCATTTTAGTTTTTTTAGGATCTCCATTTGGAGCCAGTATTGTACAAAAAAAATTAGTTCTTTTTTAATTTATTTTTTTAGAGTGACTTGAGTGTGAGGGAGACTATATTGAAATACAAATTGTGAGTTGAGTGACATCTTTGAGTGTTGTAAAATTCAGATTTATGGATGCTATTATTGTTCAAATTTAGGAATTTAATATTAGACTCAAGGAGACCTAGTTTATTTATTTATTCTGATTCTATTTTATTTAGTAGGCCTCTTATTGTGTCATTATTACATTTAATATTTAATAATACAAAAATGAGAGGCTAAATACTCCATTCATGGAGTGAGATAAAACCCTTAACTTAATAATTTTTATTTTCAGTCTGTTTATTTATTATGCCCCTTTGAATATTATTATTAAAATTTTATAATTTATATTTACGCCTTAAGAGAGGGTGAATCATTTCGAGAGAAAATCGTAAATTCATATTATAATATTTATTCATTACTTAAAGTTGAGATAGGCAATTTTTGAATGATGTTGTAGTTTGAATTTCACTACTCTTAAACTTAATTTTGTTTATGATTTAAAATACTTTTAGTGAATTTTCCCTAGAGAGTGATGTTTAAATCTAATTTTTGTGAGTATGTGAAATTTAAATATTGATCTTCTAAAAGGACTATATATAACTTTACATTTGCAACAAGAGTTGATTTGTGAACTTATATATGTCTTTGGGTATTTCAAATAGACAAACTAATTAATGAAAATAAATAGGTTAAGTGGTGAAGTTTAATCTCTTGAATTATCTCATTATTGTTTTCTCCTCATATTTAGCTCACTTTATCATTTTATTTATTTATTAGTATAGTTTTAATTTTAGTTCATAACTAGTAGTACAAATATCCCTTCAAAATTGTTTAAAAAAATTATATATAGTCTTCACTTTGCTCTTGTCCACATAAAGGAGCCTGGATTGACCCCTTACTTGCCAATATACAATTTTAGTGTGTTTGTAGGTACCAAAAGGGATTTTTGATTGACCGTCTTTACTCTACAACGATTATACACAAAAGGCGTGTTATCAAATGGCGCCATTGTCGGCTTTTTAAGCATTGGACTTTGCTCAAACTTTAGCGATTGACTTTTCATGAAGTGCCGTTGCCGACTTTTCGAGTTGAGGAACATTTTGAAGACTTGTATGTTTCATTTGTGTGTGTGTGTGTGTGTGTGTATATTGCTTAGATTGTTTGTATTAGGATATTGGGGCCTTGTACATTTATTCGTGGTGCTTTGGACACCAATAATTTGTATTAATTAAAAAAAAAAAGGGAAATGGGACAAAATAGAGAGAGAGCGTCATTAAAGTGGAATAAAAGCCTCTCTATTTTGGGTCCGTAGGACTCCCCGGGATGACTAAAGTTAGACGAACTCCCGCCCGATCGACTTCGCTCAGTCTTCACCCTATGTGTGTAAAAGCCGTATGAGGTACATTTCTTTATTACTAGTGCATCTATTGTCAGCAAGTCCATTTATTGTTTGATTATATGCTCTTATGTGACTTTATTTTTTGCATAGTCTTACTTTGAATGGTTTGATGAATTAATTAGACTTAAGACCTAAACCTGGTAATTGAAACGAGAAGGGATTTCATCACCCGACTCAATCACTTAATTCAACTTTCTTGTTAACACGTGCCATCATATAATTAAAATTAACCAACTAGAAAGCTAACTAGAAAGCTAAATAGGAGTGCATTTTTCAAAGGCGACGTATAAGACTCCGTGATTTTCTCGCCCGTGCATTAATAAAAAATTGACTACCCAATCACTTAATTGAAGATAAAAATTGGCTACGTGCTAGTTAGGATTTTCATTTGCTTGTACGTTTCTAATTCAAATCCTTTGGTAGTCAGTTTTTGTGTGTTTCATATCGAGTCCACTTTTATCCCTTTTCAAAAATTCAAAAATATTTTTCATCATTTTTCTCATTGAAAAAAAAATCCAAAAACATTTTTTTATTTTCCTTATTTCTCAAAAATTAAAAAAAAAATCATCTTTTTTCTTCTATTAATAAATACTAAAAATATTTTCCTTCTTTTTCAAAAAATTCAACCCCCCCCCAAAAAAAAAAATACTTCTCTCGTTGTTGATGTAAAAAACTAGATTGCTCTAATTATTCAATCACAGATAAATAAATAAGACAAAGATTTTTAAAGTGGTTCGGCTAGGAATAAAGCCTACGTCCACTGTTATGTTATTGCTGAGTGTTTGTGGAATTCTTGATTACAAGTTCTCCCAAGAAATTCCGGTCTCCTTGAATGAGGATGATACATGGTATTTATAGCCTTGAGGCTGTACATGAAAGGTTCGATACATTAAATGACATACGTATGAAAGGGTAATACATTTAATGCAGAGTGCGTGCCAAGAATATAAGCATTCAATGAATATCTGAGCTGTTGATTATCTGGCAATTAATGATACGACCGAGGTGCAGCTCGGACCGCCATAGCTGTTTGCTGATCGGGAGTTCCTCGGAACATTAGAGTACCTCGGTGCGTTGGAGTTCCTCGGTGTGATAGAGTTCCTCGGTGTGATAGAGTTCCTCGGTGTGATAGAGCTCCTCGGTGTATTCTCGTTGCTCGGAAAGAAACATGGCTGGTCGGGAAATGATCTTACTCGCTGCTATTGTGCCACGTAGATTGACACGTGTCTTCGTATTATTCGTCCACATCAGCATATTAATTTTGGTATCAACAGAAGCCCCCAATGTTTCATATTTCGAACTTTGAGGAGTATGGAACATTCTTTCTCGGTATATGGCAATATTAAATGTCCTTCCTGGGTTTCAGGAACATTGTATTCAAATTTCCTTCTTATTTCGCAGTTTCCGCCTTTTTTTATAAACGCTTCGATCTTCGTGCAATTTTTGTCCTTTTAGCCGCCGGAAGTTCAGTAGTTTCTTTTTGGTAATCATTTCTTTCGCCACTTCCCAATGCAAAGTATTTAAACTTCTTTGGTAACCATACCGTCGTCTTCGTTTTTCATTCTCTGCATTCAAGCTTTCTCTTCTCTTCTTCTTTTGTGCGTTCATCTTTGTTTTCGTTCGTTGTCAACACATCTCCTTTCTTTCTGTAAGATCTTCTTTCTTTCTTCTGTATCTCTTTTATTCAATATGGTTTATATTGTGGAATCTGTTGAGAAATTCCGTTCTGATTTTTCCATTCCTTCGTGGGTAACTCTAGAGGTTCTTTCTGAGCCTTTAGATTACTTTCGATTGACTGAGGGACATTGGTTCCCCAGTCTTTTTGTTGCTGAATGCGGTTTTTCCTTTCCACCAAACCCATTATGTCTTGAGTTTTGTCAATATTTTGATCTTGTTCCTGCAAAAATAGCCCCCAATTCATGGAGAATAATTAACGGGGTGCACAAATTAAATTTAACTCATGGGACTCGTATTGGGATCCCTGAAATTATGTTTTGTTATAAATGGGCCGTTCTAGATAATATTTATTATTTGAAAACTAGGTATTTGAATAGGGCTCTTGTAGTTAATCTCCCTGACTCAAATAGGGATTATTTTGAGCATGGGTTGGTCATAAAAAATTGGCAACATGCGCCTTTATCTGGGAATGAAGTATACAACGGTCCCAGATGCCCCCCATACGGCAATGGGATAGGTTTATTTTTCATTTTATTTTACTTATGAAATTATGCTTTCATCCTGTTTGACAAAATGTATGACTGATATTCTATTATGTATTTGTTTGCAGTTGATAGCAAAAGAAAAACTCCAAAAGAGTCAGAAGTGAATATCAAGCATTTGAAACTTATCTGGAATTTGCATAAGACCATTGCTGACGAGCATATTAGATCTGCTTCATATTTACTACAGTATAAGAGTTATACAACCTCTTATACTGCTCGCCCTGTTGAACCAGCTTCAACACCAGAAAGTTCATCTTCAGATTCTCATATCCCCCTATCTCAGAGAATGGGCAAGAAAAGAGCTCCTCCTGCTCTATTTGGTGACACTTCTTCTGCTGTTGGAGCCCAGAAAGGCAAAATTGATGTCCCGGAGGGGACTAAAAAAGTAGATGCTGGTTCCTCCAAAATTGCCGAGAAGCCCCCAGTGGCCCCGAGCAAGAAAAATGCTCTTGCTGATGTAATTGTCATCTCTCCGACCAAGACTTCTTCCTTGGTTGATGCTGCTGACCGTCCTTTGAAGAGATTGAGGAAATCATCCTCAATTAATCTTGTTGGAACTGCATCTTCTCTACCCGCTGGTGGTAGTAGTGTTTCAAACATCCTTCTTCCGAGTTCTTCAACGAACTCAGTTATACCCGAGGTTCTCGGGGTTGATGAAAAAATTCCTAGGGATACACTCACGTCCCTAGCTGCTCGCCATATTTCTTCAGTAAATTTCTCATACCTTTGATCTTTCTTTCTTTTTCTTGAATTCTTGTATTTGTGTTGACTCTATTGTTTTTCTTATCTTTCAGCTGGTGAACTGCTTCAATACCATCGTGAAGAAAGATCAAGTTATTAAAGCTTCCACTTCCTCGTCCGATGTTGACGATGCTCTGTTGGGTTTAACCCAATCTGTGAAGGAATCTCACCAACAGTACATCGAGGAGAAAACTGTTTGGGAGAAAAAATTGGCTGTGGCTGAGGCTGATAAGATGAAGATGGCTGAAACCTCCAAGAATTTGGAGGAGAAAATTAAAGATTTGGAAGTTAAACATCAGGAATCTGATGATAAATTGAAGAAGGCAGAAGAAGAAATATCTACTCAGCGAGATATTAAGATTAAGAAAGAGGAACTGGAGGTGAAGCTCTCCTCGGAGAAATCGAGGAGAAAAGTTGCAATCAAGAAACATTTCAGTGTTGGTTGGGAGAAAGGATGGGAGAGAGGGATAGCTGCAATGACGTCCCAAGTCCAATATGGGGAGTTGAAATACTTCTATGATGGTTGGGTAGCTGCTCTGCAAGAGCTAAAAGTCCAAGATGATTCTGAGTTATTCCAACGGCATCTCCCTGGTCCTCCTCCACCAATTGTGGAAGAAGAAGAAGATGAACCTGCTTCAGATGAATCTTCCATGGCTATGGGCGATCAAGTTTCTGCCTCTCAACCATCTGCCACCGAGGACATTTCCTCCATGCCTCCTCCTCCCGAGAAGACTCCTACCGATCAAGCTGTAGTTATCACCGAGCAACCGAGCTCCTCGTCCCAGCCTCCCGAGAAAGTCTTGGGGGATAAGGAAAAGGTGTGAAGTTGTTCGGTAGTCTTTCTATATTTCCTTGTAATCGAACGATGTAACTTTTTGATGATCTAATAAAATATATCTTTGCTCATCTCTGTTGTTGATAACTTGTTTTTGTTGATTGTTGTCTTTTTCTTGTCATTAGTTTGTTGCTAGAATGGAATTGATCTCTTCTCATGATACCGAGCTGATGCAGCAATGTCATCAATACTATAAGGCTGGTCATACAGATCTTAGTACATCGGAAATTGTTGATATCCTTGGTCACGGTGCTTCAGAGCAGGCTATTGAAGCTTATCAATACTTGAAAACTTTACTCGACCGAGCAGTGGCCAACAATGTCGCTTACTATGAGTTGATTGAAGAGCTTCATGATTCCTTAAAGGATCTTCAAAATCAACATAACGAATCAATGGCTTTATTACATGAAGATTATGAAAATAGATACCAGCAGCTCTCTTCAGAAACAGGCCACAAGAAGATCATTGCTGGGTATGACATCAGGGAGAGGACCCTAAAAGGTGAAATTGAAGCCTGTAGACAAATCGCTGAGATCCTGGAGAAAGAAAATAACAATTTGCAGAAGAAATTAGCGCAGTATGAATCTGCTGTTTCATCCTCTACTGCATTAATACCAGTCACTGATGAAGGCTTCTCGTTCTTAGAGGTCGAAAATGCCAAACTGAGGCAAGAGCTGGAGGACTTAAGAAGATCTGCCATTTCTGGAACTGCTCGGGGACGAGGAAGAGGTTCTCGGGGGCGAGGAAGAGTCAGCCAAAATGTTGAGGAAGCTCGCACTCAGTCTATTCTGGAAACTCAAGCATTCCAGTTGAAAGTAAAAGACCGTGCTCTGACTGAAATGTCCAATAAAAATCTGTCTCTGGAAGATCAGCTGGCATCAACGAAATCTGCCTTGCATAACAAAGATCTCTTTGCCAAAAGCCTTCATGAACAATTGGATAGATTAACCTTCCAATTCCATAAACAGCCAAGAGAATTCTGGATGGCAGGATACAATGAAGCTCTCGTTCATCTGGATGCTCGCATTGAACATGCTAATAATGAAGGTTACAAGCAAGGATGGTTAAATGCATTGGGTGTATTAAAGTTGGAGCAAGGGCATTTTTTATGGGACTATCATGCTCCATCGCTATTAGACCTGCCTGTACCACCTTTCAAATTGGATATGGCATGGATTCCAGCTCGCTCCATTCCTCGCAGTCTAATTTCGAAATATCTTGGTGATTATAGCCTTCACTCCCGAGCTGAATTATCTCGTCCTGAGCATCTTTTGGATACACCTTCTGTTATGAACGTCAGAATGCTCAGAGATGTTAATTTCATCAATTCTCCCCTTTGCCTAGAAGACCCTCCTGCCGGCGAGGAACCTGTTTCTAAAGCACAGGGCAAAAAACCAATAGAATAGTAATGTCCATGTAACAATTTTGTAATTTGTAATTTATTCCAGATTAATGAAAAGATTTTCATTTTCTGTTTGCCAATTTTGTTTTATCAAGCACATTTATATTTGTACACATGTATCTATGTATCTATTAAAAAGCTAACAGTATTATTGTTCAATAAGTAACTTAATAAAAGGTTACAAGTATTAGTAATGTTTCTCGATCACTTAATAATAAAGTAATGAGAAAAATGTTCAAACTGTTTCCAACCAACCAAGGTGGGTGAATAATGTTTGTCGACTAAATACAGCTCCGACGAACTATACTTGGTTTGATTATAAAATTGCGTCCGACCAACTAAGATCAATAAGTTGTCCTCGCCGACCAACTACAGTTATTGGGTTTTTATCCCCGACCAACTATACTTGGTGTATTTTTTAAACATTTTGTTCTTCAAAGAACTCATTGTAACAATATTACCTCCCGACTAACATAAGTTGTAATATGAGAGTATATTTTTATCTTACCAACCGTAGTTGATCCTGCTGGTGTACACTTTTTGGCTCCTTAAAGCTTTTGGCTCCTTAGAGCATTTTTTTGGCTCCGTAGAGCATGTCCTCCTAACCAAAGGAGGTTGGCTACTTATAGCACTTTTTGCTCAATAGAGCTGTCCTCCTAACCAAAGGAGGTTGGCTCCTTAGAGCACTTTTGCTCCGAAGAGCTGTCCTCCTAACCAAAGGAGGTTGGCTCCTTAGAGCACTTTTGCTCCGAAGAGCTGTATTTGTTGGCTCCTTAGAGCACTTTTGCTCCAAAGAGCTGTATTTGTTGGCTCCTTAGAGCACTTTTGCCCCGAAGAGCTGTCCTCCTAACCAAAGGAGGTCGGCTCCTTAGAGCACTTTCGTTGTATAGTGTATTACACTAGTATTCCCCGAAAAACTTTCATCCAGAAGGAAAGAATGGTGAAACATCTTCGTTTTATTCATAATGAGAGAAATGCTTTACATTGGACATCATTGATAATACTTGCGCAGGTGTTCAGCATTCCATGCATTTTTAAATTCTTCTCCTTCTAGAGTTGCTATTCTGTAAGTTCCTGGTCGAACAACCTCTGTAACTCGATAAGGTCCATGCCAGTTTGCTTCTATTTTATTCTGCTTCTGAATGACCTTCTTTAGCACATAATCCCCTTCTTTTAAATCACATTTCTTTACCCTCTTGTTGTAAAACAGAGCTGTTCGTTGTTGATAAGCAGCATTCCTAATGGCTGCCTCTTCTCTGACTTCCTCGAGCATATCTAAATCCATCCTTCTCATCAAATCACTGATTGCAGAATTGAAATTTAACACCCTATGTGTTGGTAGGCCCAACTCGGCAGGTATCACAGCCTCACTTCCAAATGCTAGCATATATGGTGATTCTCCTGTTGCTGCTCGGGGAGTTGTTCGGTAAGCCCACAAAACTGACTGTAGCTCATTAATCCAATTTGCTTTAGCCTCACTTAACCTCTTCTTCAACCCATTTAGTAATGTTCTGTTCGTCACTTCAGTCTGCCCATTGCTTTGGGGATGGCCTGGTGCTGAATGAAACTTCAAGACGTTTGACTGATGACAATAGGCAGTAAATTCTTCATTATCAAATTGTGTTCCATGGTCTGTGATGAAAGCGTGGGGGAGACCATATCGACAAATGATATTCTTCCATATGAACTGATACACCTTCTCGTACGTCATATCAATTAGTGGTTCAGCTTCCACCCACTTAGTAAAATAGTCTACTGCCACGACGAGATACTTGAACCTTCCTCGGGTCGTCGGCAGTGGTCCAACCAGATCAATCCCCCACATGGCAAATGGCCAAGGTGATGTTATGGGTGTCAACAATGCATGTGGAGTTCTTCGGATGGAAGAAAAACGTTGGCACTTGTCACACTTCTTAGCATAAGCTATACAATCAGCTCTCATCGTCGGCCAATAGTATCCCTGTGTCATCACCCTTTGCAGTAGGGTCCGACCTGCTACATGAGCTCCACAAGATCCTTCATGGATTTCTTCAATCAATTCTTTGACTTCTGATGGATGCACACATCTCTGCAAACCTGCCATAATTCCTCGTCTATACAAAACACCATTAGTTAACACATACCGAGCAACTTTATACTTCAATTTCTTGGCAGCTAGTTTGTCCTCCGGTAGTACTCCTTCTTCAATGTATGCTCTGATAGGATCCATCCAAGATGGTCCTAAATCAAGGGTAATAATCTTCATCGTCAGATCTTCTTCTATGCTCCGACTTTCTAATACTTCAATTGGTATTGTTCTTCGCAGCTCGGTGCGAGTAGCTGACGCTAGTCGGGCCAATGCGTCTGCTCTGGCATTCTCCATTCTCGGTATCCTCACCAATTGAATAGCATCAAATTCTTTCAATAATTCCATCACTTTTGCATGGTACTTCACCATTAACTCTCCCTTCACTGCATATATTCCCATCATTTGATTCACAATTAACTGAGAATCACTGAAAACAATTACTTGACGTGCCTCCATAAATTTCGCCAAATGAAAACCTGCTATCATAGCCTCATATTCAGCTTCATTATTGGAAGCTTTGAATTGGAATCTCAAGGCGTACTCCATGTCAATATCATCTGGAGAATTTAAAACAATCCCTGCTCCACAACCAGCCGTGCAAGATGATCCATCTACATATAATCTCCATGTATGTAACTCGTCTTCAAATTTCTTATCTGTTAGAGTTCCTCGGTGAAATATCATCTGTTTTCTTTCATCATCCCCGGGTATCCTTCGTTCCTCGTCGATCATTTGTTCGTGCCCTTCCACCAACCGGAGTTGGTCGGGATTTAAATATGATGATTTTTCTACATCCACAAGTCCTTTTACCAACCTTGGTTGGTTTGGATCTGTGTCTGTCGATCCTGTATCGTCCACAGGTAGGTCAGCAAGCATCTTTTGCTCCTCGGGGGTATCAGGGTATGTGAACTCTGCTATAAAATCTGCCACGGCTTGCCCTTTCAACGATGATCTGGGTTCATACACAATATCATATTCACCGAGTTCTATTGCCCAATACATCAATCTTCCTGATTTTTCTGGCTTGTGAAGGGCTTGTCTTAACGGCATGTCGGTATACACAATGATGGTATGGGCCTGGAAGTATGGTCTCATTCTTCTACTTGCTTCAATTAATGCCAGTGCCAATTTTTCCAGCTTTGGGTATCTGATTTCCGCACCTCGGAAGGCCTTGCTTGTATAATAAATTGGCTTCTGGACTCCATTCTCCAATCTGATCAACGCCGAGCTAACTGCATTTTCTGATACTTCCAAATACAAGTACAGCTTCTCTCCATTTATTGGCCTAGACAACAATGGTGGGGCTCCCAAATACTTCTTCAGATCTTGAAAGGCTTTCTCACATTCATCAGTCCACTCAAAACTTTTTCGTAGCGTTTTGAAGAATGGGAGGCATTTATCAGTTGCTCGGGATACAAATCTGTTGAGTGCTGCAACTCGTCCGGTAAGACTTTGCACTTCTTTCTTCGTCGTCGGGGATCGCAGCCCTAAAAGAGCTTTGATCTTTTCTGGATTTGCCTCAATACCTCGTTGGTTGACGATGTATCCGAGGAACATTCCTTCTCGTACTCCAAAGGTACATTTCGTCGGGTTAAGCTTCATCTGGTATTTATCCAGTTGATCAAAAGTTTGACTCAAGTCAACCAAATGATCTGCAGCTCTCTTGCTTTTGGTGAGCATGTCGTCGACATAGACCTCCATATTGCGGCTGATTTGTTCGGTGAATACCTTGTTCATCAACCGCTGATATGTTGCACCTGCATTTTTTAAACCAAAAGGCATAACATTATAACAATAAGTTCCCCTTGGGGTAATAAAAGAAGTACTTTCCCTGTCTTCAGGTTTCATTTTGATTTGGTTGTAGCCAGAATAAGCATCCATGAAGCTGAGTAGCTCGTGTCCCGAAGTAGCATCCACTAGTTGATCAATTCTGGGCAATGGAAAATGATCTTTTGGACATGCTTTGTTGAGATCAGTAAAATCAACACACATTCTCCACTTGTTGTTCTTTTTCTTTACCATCACCACATTCGCCAACCAATCTGGATATTTCACGTCTTCAATGAATTGGGCTTTCTGGAGTTTCTCGACCTCCTCTTGTATGGCCTGGTTCTTCTCGGGACTAAACACCCTTCTTCTTTGCTTCACAGGTTTGATCTCCTTATTCACATTGAGTTCATGACATAAGAAGTTTGGATCTATTCCTGGCATGTCTTCATGACTCCAAGCAAAAGTATTCTTCCTATTTCTCAAGAAAGTTATCAACTCCTGTTTTATTGAAACATCCAACGACGAGCCTATCTGAGTTATTCGTTCAGGATGCTCGTCGTCCAGGATAACAATTTCTGTAGATTCCACAACCTGTCCTTTTACGAGTTGAGATTCATCCCTAGGGTCAAGAGTTTCAATTTCTGTGCTTTCCTCCACTTGGTAAGTAGTAGTCTTTTTCTGTAACTCTTCAATTTCCTCTTGCTCGGCCGACGAATAATAGCATTCCCGAGCTACTTTTTGATCACCTTTCATAATTCCTACTCCAAAATTCGTTGGGAATTTCAAACATTGATGAATTGTAGATGGAACTGCTTCGAACTTCTTCAATCCAACTCTTCCCATGATGATGTTGTAGGCGGACCGCACATTCTTATCCATTACAAAAAAGCGTATTCTTTCCGTTCGACAAGCAGGCCAAGTTCCAATGAGTATATCCAACTTGATCGTCCCAAGTGGAAAAACTTTCTCGCCAGCAAAACCCAGAAGGGGTCTGTGATAAGGTTCTAACTGAGATAATTTTAAATTCAAGCTATCAAAGCATGAATAATACATGATGTCTGCTGAACTACCATTGTCTACTAACACCCTTGAAATGACCACATCCTTCATCCTCATTTTGATCACCAGCGGATCATCATGAGGGTAGAGAATACCTGCCAGGTCATTTTTTGAAAAACCAATCACTAGCTTCTCTTTGTTTACTTTCCTCGGACGATCATCCTCGGCCAGGTTTATTCGCTGAATGTATGAACAAGCTTGAGCCTCTCCGAGATAAGCTTTTCTTTCTGCAGTAAGGTCTCCTCCTCCTGCATCTCCTCCTGTAATAACATTACAATCAAATGACCCAAAACGTATGGAAAATACCTCTCGTTCAGGTTTCCTTGGCTTCTTGGGAAGATCGGGGTCATCATCTGGATCCTCTTCATGGTCCCTCCTCTTTTTCTCCTCTGCACGACGAGGAGATCTAGATCTTTCTCTAGTTCTATCATCATTCTTCCTCTCACTCCTGCGATCTACGTACTTTGATAATTTTCCTCTTCGGATGAGTGTTTCAATCTCGTTCTGAAGGGCTATACAATTTTTGGTCATATGGCCATGATCTTTGTGAAATTCGCAATATTTGGTCTTATTCCTCATGTCGGGATCTGTCTTCAGTTTCTCTGGCCATTTGATTTCCTCGTTATTCCTGATTTCTTCCAAAACATGATTAATACCCACTTTCAATGGAGTATAATTATCATACTTCTTTAGGGCTTCCAACTTCATCCTGTTATTCTTGGAATATTTGTCACCACCATTACTTTTCTGATCTTTCTTCTTAGAATTGTCGACCTCCACTTTAACTTCTTTATCCATATTCTTCTTCGCAGCCATAGCCTCCTCGGCATTCATGATTTTGGCCGCCTTTGCCATCAACTCCGACATATTTTTAGGTGGATCTTTAGCCAAAGTGTAATACAGCTTGTTAGGCAGCAAACCACTCATCAAAGCAGTGATTGCTGTCTTTTCTTCATAATCTATGACTTCCAACTTTTCGTTATTGAAACGAGTTATGTAATCTCTAGTACTTTCACCTGATTTCTGTCTAACACTTAGCAAGTGTGCTACTCGCTTTACCGGCTTTGCTCCAAAACAAAAATTGCCAATAAACAACTCGGCTAACTGAACAAAAGTTGAAATCTTACCCCGAGGAAGATTATTGTACCATATCTGTGCAGATCCAGTAAGAGTTCCCGAGAATGCTCTACACCTCATCTCGTCGGGAACAGCGTAGATATCTGCAGCAGCTTGGTATTGTTCTATATGAAGTACGGGATCTGTCTTTCCATCGTACTTGGGAGTCACTAAGGGTGCTTTGAATTTCGACGGCGTAGGGAAATCCACAATGGCTTGCACAAAAGGTGTTCCTTGAACAAAAGTTCTCTGTAAGGGATTTCTTGCCTTAGCCATTTCTCCCAGTCTATCCTCCAATCGTTGAATGGAACCTTTCCATGATTCATTCCCTTCCTCGGGCCGTTTAGTCCGAGCAACTGATTGCTCTGACGTAGCTTCCTGAGATTTATCTCGACGAGTGGTTGGTCGCGATTGCGCAGATCCTTCTCTTAAACCTGGTGGCGGTCGAAAACTTCTTGATGGAGCCCTAGGTGGACTCATGTTCCTCCTTGGTCCTAACCGACTGAAAGGAGATACTCTACTTAACCTCTCCAAAGCGCTAGTTCTCTCCGGAGAGAGAGTGATACGTTGATCTGTATCCGAAGCCCGTATTGATGAAGTTCGCCCAGGTTGATAAGAAAAATCATTAGACTCCTCATTGCGATATGACCCAGTGCGTCTAGATTGCGATTGCCTATGATCACTTCTTTGCCCTGAATAGGTAGGTGCACCGCCCTGAAGAGTTTGAATGAGTTGCCTCATGGATTCTTGCATGGCGGTTTGTCCTTGAGCCAGATTCGTTATAATCCCAGCCAGATCTGGGGATGCAGATGAATTTGGAAGATTTTCAGTATTTCCAATATTTCGATTACTGGATTCTGGATTATCAGCCATTGGTGATAAATGATTTTTATGAAAAACGATAATAACAGTCGTTTCCCACAGACGACGCCAATCTGTTGATGTAAAAAACTAGATTGCTCTAATTATTCAATCACAGATAAATAAATAAGACAAAGATTTTTAAAGTGGTTCAGCTAGGAATAAAGCCTACGTCCACTGTTATGTTATTGCTGAGTGTTTGTGGAATTCTTGATTACAAGTTCTCCCAAGAAATTCCGGTCTCCTTGAATGAGGATGATACATGGTATTTATAGCCTTGAGGCTGTACATGAAAGGTTCGATACATTAAATGACATACGTATGAAAGGGTAATACATTTAATGCAGAGTGCGTGCCAAGAATATAAGCATTCAATGAATATCTGAGCTGTTGATTATCTGGCAATTAATGATACGACCGAGGTGCAGCTCGGACCGCCATAGCTGTTTGCTGATCGGGAGTTCCTCGGAACATTAGAGTACCTCGGTGCGTTGGAGTTCCTCGGTGTGATAGAGTTCCTCGGTGTGATAGAGCTCCTCGGTGTATTCTCGTTGCTCGGAAAGAAACATGACTGGTCGGGAAATGATCTTACTCGCTGCTATTGTGCCACGTAGATTGACACGTGTCTTCGTATTATTCGTCCACATCAGCATATTAATTTTGGTATCAACACTCGTCATGGCCGACGAACGTCCTTTAAAGCGCTACGTTAGCCATTTCCCGTATTCACAGTGCACCTATTGTTACCACGCCAATCCCATGTCCCATAAGTGGTCGTACTTTCCTTATCCATCTGAACCCACCATGAAACATGTGTATCCATATGACACTGTTTCAAAACTCACTCTTATAACGTTGTTTGACATTTTACGCACTGAATTATTTTTCACAAACATTAAAATTTTAGCTGAAAAGTCTGAATTCAATAGCCGAGTTTGGAGATAGTCGATTCATTTCCTCCTTTATTTAGATTTATTATTTTCTATAGTTATGCTTGCGCATCGCGCGGGGCCATGCTAGTAATAATCAAACACAAACATATCCAAAATACAAATTACCATTAAATTATATAAAAAAATGGATATAATTGTTCCATGTTCACGTGTTGAATTAAATATAAGTTAGAGTTTAAGACAACGTCATTCCTTTACCTTGAACTGTTTAACACACTATAAGTAGGCACGATGCTATTCTTTTCGTTGAACAAATGCCCTCAGTCGCCTTGTCTAATCATTTTCTGATAATATATAAAAAGAGACGTGATTTTATAAATAAAAATCAAACTGGTTATGACATAGCAGAGCAAAGACCCAAGACTCAGTTTATTAGCGCAACTTGATTTCAATTTGGTTCGGGTGTTGTGGGTTTGGATCTAGGGTTTGGTTTGGACGGGTCTAGTCGGAGATGTTTTTTTTTTCCGCCGCTGTGGTTGTTTGACCGGAGGGGTGGTCTAGGTGATGTGGCCGGAGGTTATGAAAAATGGATGGGTATAGGAATTCGGGTTGAGCAGGTAATGGGTTCAATTATTTCCGGAGGGTTAATCGTTATGGGCTGTTGTAATTCCGACGTGAAAGTGGCAGTGGCCGAAAATTATATTTTTTCTTCAAATTATTTTCTTTTTAGCTGGAAATCTTTTTTTAGGTGGAAAATAGATTTCTTTTATTGATAATCATTTTTTTTTGTTGGAAAACGTTTTTTTGGGAAAATATATTTTCTTTTGTTGAAAATTAATTTATTTTATCATTAGAATTTATTTATTTCTTGGGAATATATTTTTTTCTTGGGTAGGTTTTTTTCTTTTTATTGAAAATCATTTTTTTTGGATAGAAAACCTTTTTTTCTACAAATAATATTTTTAACTGAAATTAGTTTTTATTTTTATGCTGAAATTTATTTTTTATTTTGGGTGGAAAATATTTTGTCATGTTGAAAATAATTTTTAAACAGTTCTATTTTTAAATAGTCTTCTAATCACTTTTAAAATGTTTATAAAAAACTTATAGAAACATTATTTTAAAAAATTTATTTGAAAACATATTTTATAAATAATTATACTTTTTAATATATTGATTTTCCAAACGAATATTTGTGTATTGGTTTGCCAAAAGAGCACATTCATCTTTTAAAACAAGGATATTATTGGTATTTAAGGGTAGATGGTGAGCTTTTATGTGACAACCCCAATATAATTATGATAAATTACGTTTAAATCATGATTAAATTATGTGATATGGATAATATGTTATTAGTATATATAATGTTAAGTCATCATTTTAGTCTAATCCTACCTTTATAAAGCGTGAAATATTGAATTAGTTACAAATATAAAATTTTGAAGTTTTCGGTAAGAATGTTCATGTTTAAGACTAGTTTTGTTTGACCTTTATAAAATATCAATTGACTTTAGGTGAAAACTAGATAGTTGTATACAGGTGAGTTAGGGTTGTAACCCAACAAACGGTGTGTGAAACGGAGGTCCGAGTAAGAAGTTATACTGAAATTACTAGCAAGGGGCAAATCTGTCAATTCCCTGTAAGTGGTAAATTATCTTTTATTAAACCAAATGGTTTAATTTGATTAGTTGGCATGGGAGGCAGCCTTGACCGACTTAAAACTCTCCCTTTAACTTATTTGTTCATCAAATTAAGCCTTAGGTTCAGTTTCAAGTGTTGTTAGCTTGAGGAAAAAGAAAGTAGAAGTTTAGGAAGAAAAAGTGAGAAGAAAAAGTGTAGAAAAATCCGTATAAATTACGTAAAAGTCCCGAAGGTAATCCAAATCGCAATTCTTGTTATTTTTCTTATATTACTGATTCATATGATAGAAATCGTCATTGTTTTACTAAAATTCCATCCCTTTATATATACGTATGGTTAGATGAAAGTTTAAGTTAAGTTGAATGTACCAACCCTTAAAATTGCTTTGTATTGAAACCGCTTGCATTCAAACTTGAATATATTTTTGTGTGCCTACTGGAATTGAGAAATTCCATTGGATATGAAACTAGACTCATACGTTCATATAATATCCAAAAATTAGAATTTAATTCCTTGTGGTTAGGCCTTAATGATGATTTCAAGTTGGTACATAATTGTTGTTTGTATATTTCATTCCGGTATGGCCTGAGTTTAGTCAAGCTTTTGACATAGTAAATGAAGTAAAAAAATTATGAAACTTTAATTATGGACTATTTATTATGTGTACAGAAAATGGATTGAAAATCATGGAATGTTATGTTGGGGAAAAATTATGAAAATTCTTGGAAGTTGAAGGAACAATAGAGGAGCTTGTAGGGTTGATTTCTATGTTGTAAAGAAATGGTCATAACTTGCTCTAGGAAGCTTAAAAAATTACATCATCACTTCTAATGGAAATTATATTTATATATGATTTCATATTGATAAGCTTGGATACATGTAGTTGTGTAATTTATGAATATAGGATGGTTAAGCATGTAGGATAATAATTTGAGGCCATACTGGATAACGCATAAAAGAATATTGCTATCTCCTCTTTCCAAAGAGTATTTTGAGTACATGTTTCATGTGTATATACATTTAGAAGTATTCTTTCATATTTACTTGGGTTTAGTTTTAAATTACTTATGTGGTATTTCCTACGGTTGAATGTCCATAACTTTACCAACATCCATACCATTATTTTGTCTTTACTCATGTTTCATGAAATGTGACTTAAGTGGAAGTATATTGTTGTTATATAGTCATTGAAATTTACATAGTGTTTTAGGATAATACTTATGATTGATATTCAATACTAATTTAGTTAGATTGACAGGTGTAAGGTCTAATCAACCCAGCTCAGCTCCACTCGAAAGAAACATAAATACATAGTTGACAACCCAAGATGAGTGTACTCACTAGAATGATGTATTTATATACTGTTACGAATATGATCATAATGTTATGAATATAAAATTGTTCATTTCAGTTTATCGAAGTGAGAGGTCACTCCCCGACTCCGAATGTGGGAGATTTGTCTATTAATGACAAGGGGTTACTCCTCGACCAGGAATGTGGGAGAATTGTCTATTACAGACAAGATACGTGAATCATGATTCAGAAAGTTAGGTGATTCATTATGAATGAGCCGGATAAGTTAATACATAATTATATGGACATGATTTATTTCACTTAAATTCATGCAATAGTATAGTAGTGATGCATTCACTGGGCTATTCTGCTCACGGTTCCTACATTCATATTTTTTTCCAGGTAACGCGATGTCACTGTCAAATCTAGGAGGTCAGGTTAGGTTAGCCAGGAATGAGAGAAATAATGATTTTGTGGAAATATAAATGATGTAATTAAGTTAACTTATCCTTAAAGAAGTTTGTAAATGCATAACTGCTTTAATGTTGTAAAAAAATTTAGTTGTATGGATTTATGTTGATGACTCTGAAATTAAAACTCGTGTTTATGGTTTGGTTAAATTAATCATAGTTTGACTCACTTTGACTTTCAAACTTAATTATAAGTAACTGGGTTGGGGTGTGTCAGCTTTTGGCATCAGAGCCTAGGTTTTAGAGGATTTGGAGTTAGAAGAGTCTAGATTTGGCAGTGAATGTTAGAAATATGTTTTATTTGATACTAACGATTATTATAGGAAAGATATGTATATATGTAATTTTATCTTTGATTTATTTCAGATATAAAAGAATGTAAGGAGGGAATGTTAATGTGAGAATAGAAGATGAGGCTTCAGATATGGCAGCATAAGCGAAGGTTGAGCAACCTATTTATAGAAATGTAGAACTCGAACCAGAAAAATTGACAGACATACAAAAAATGGCACATGATATGACTTTAATGGCAGAGCAACAAGCTAGGTTTATAGATCAGATGGAAGAACAAAAAGTCAGGCAACTAGAGGCACAAGCATTGGCTAGGCCTGAGGAGGTGATACATCGAGAAGAAAGGAGTACTTCACACGAGAAATTTATTAAGATGAATCCACCATAGTTTGAAGGAGTAGTTGATCCAGAAGAGGCAGAAGTATGGGTTAAAGAGATTGAGCTTATTTTCGGGGTAATGAGAATGCCTGAAAATCAACGAGTGACCTTGATGACGTATATGCTGAAAGGAGAAGATAAGTATTTGTGGGATGCCACAAAACATTTGTTGATTACTCCAGGAGGTGGGAATGTGATCTCAAGGGATGCTATTGTTAAAGCCTTGTATGACAAGTATTTCCCCCCAATGTATCAAAAATAAAAGGAGAAAGAATATTTCATGTTGAATCAGGGAAGCATGATTGTTAGAGAATATGAAACTAAGCTTACAGCCTTATCTCGGTTTTCTTCAAGGTTCATACGGAATGAGGAAGATATGTGCAGTCGATTTCTCGATGGACTAGAGTTAGTTATTAAATCAAGGTTATCAGCTTTAGAGTCTGTTAATTATTCAGCCTTGGCGAATAAATCCATGCTAGTAGAAAAGGATGTGAATGAAGCAAGAGGAAAACGAGAACGAAGAGCAAAGAGAAGTAGATTCGATCCAAACTATCAAAAGGGTAGCGATACCGAATATTCAAGGTTTGGAGGGCAGAAATTCTAACATCGTAGAGGTCGAAGTAGTTTGAAAAAGGGTGAAGCTAGTGGTAGGAGAGGTTCAGGAGTTTCAGTACAAGGATATCCAAATGTTTGTTTATTTTGTGGGACATCGGGTCATATAAAAAGAAATTATCCAAAGTTACTAAATATAGAATGTTTTAACTGTCATCAGAAGGACCATTTGAGAAAGAATTATCTTATGTTATCAAGAGCGGTTTCAGTCAGTAGAGTGGGTCCTCATAAAGGATCCTCTCCAGGTAGTGCCACCAGGGGAAGAGGTACATAACAAGCAACTGGATCGAGGGAAGGAGGACGAGTTTTTGCGATGATGCTGCAAGATGCCCATGCTACACCAAAAGTGGTTACAGGTAAACTTTATATTTTAAACAAAGATTTATATGCACTCATTGATCCTGTATCTACACATTCATTTATGGCATTACATATTATTTCATATTTGGGTAGACTATGTTCATTTCTCAATTGTGCTTTATATATTTCTACCCCAATGGAAAGTGTAATTCTGGGGGAGCATGCTTATAAAGATTGTGTCATACGAGTGGGTGAGCGAGATTTCTATGTTGATTTGATACCGTTGGCCATTCGGGATTTTGATATTATATTGGGGATGGATTGGTTATCATCATATCATGCTTTCATTGATTGTTTTCGAAAGGAAGTTACATTTCATCTGCCAGGTGAACCTGAGTTCCAATTTATAGGAGAGAGGAACGTTGTTCCTAATTGTCTTATATCAGCAATTAAGAGTAGGAGATTGTTGAGTAAAGGTTATATAGGGTATTTAGCTTATGTTGTTGATACTAGTA
Source organism: Sambucus nigra (assembly GCA_949130495.1). Classification (NCBI taxonomy): domain Eukaryota; kingdom Viridiplantae; phylum Streptophyta; class Magnoliopsida; order Dipsacales; family Adoxaceae; genus Sambucus; species Sambucus nigra. The sequence goes on along the minus strand of OX422211.1, from coordinate 576,485,187 downwards.
ATGAGACAGTTAAAATTCAAGATATATAAGTGGTTAGAGAATTTTCTGATGTCTTCCAAGAGGAATTGCTAGGATTGCCACCCGATAGGGAAGTAGAGTTTTCCATTGAATTAATTCCAGGTACCGATCCAATTTCCCTTGCTCCATATAGGGTGGCACCAACGGAGTTGAAGGAATTGAAAGTACAATTAAAAGATCTGATAAGTAGAGGCTTCATTCGGCCTAGTGTTTCACCATGGGGAGCCCCAGTGTTATTTGTGAAAAAGAAAGATGGGACAATGAGATTATGTATTGATTATCGGCAGTTGAATAAGGTGACCATTAGAAACAAGTACCCTCTACCTCATATCGATGATTTATTTGATCAATTATAAGGGGCCACAGTATTTTCTAAGATTGATTTGAGATCGGGTTACCACCAACTGAAAGTGACGGATAGTGATATTTCCAAAATAACTTTTCGAACTCGATATGGTCACTATGAGTTTTTGGTGATGCCATTTGGATTGACTAATGCTCTAGCAGGTTTTATGGACTTGATGAACCAGGTATTCCACCCTTTCATTTATTCATTTGTGATTGTATTCATAGACGATGTTTTGATTTACTCGTATAGCATGGAGGAACACGAGAAATATTTGAGACTTGTATTACAGATTTTGAGAGAGAAGAAATTATTTGCTAAATTCAGCAAGTGTGAGTTTCGATTGAATGAAATTGTGTTTTTAGGGAACGTTATCTCGGGAAATGGGATATATGTTCATCCAAAGAAGGTGGAAGTAATTTTCGAATGGGAGAGTCCTAAGAATGTGACAGAAATTAGGAGTTTCCTAGGATTGGCGGGTTACTATCGCAGATTCATTAAGGGATTTTCAGCAATAGCATTACCATTGACAAAGTTGACCCGTAAATAAGTGAAGTTTGTGTGGGATGAAGAATGCGAAAGGAGTTTTAAAGAATTAAAGAAGCGGCTAGTTTCAGCTCCTATACTTACTATTCCGTGTGGGAATGAGTTTTTCATAATTTATACATATGCTTCATTTCAGGGGTTAGGATGCGTTCTTATGTAGAATGGGAAAGTAATAGCATATGCTTCCAGACAATTAAAGATGCATGAACAAAACTACCCTCCGCATGATTTGGAGTTAGCAGCCATTATTTTTTCTTTGAAGTTGTGGAGACGTTGCTTGTATGGAGAAACTTGTGAGATATATATGGATCATCAAAGCATGAAATACTTGTTTACACAAAAAGAACTGAATTTGAGACATAGGCGTTGGATAAAGTTGATTAAAGACTATGACTGTACCATTCATCATCATCCTGGTAAGGCCAATGTAGTAGCAGATGATTTGAGTTGAAAATCATCAGTGATTCTTAGTTGCATACAGTGTGCACGTGTTAGAAATATTCTTAACTTGGCACCGATGGGGAATGAATTAAAGTTTTTAAAAAGGGGAGGATTATTAGCACATGCCACAGTGAGACCTTTATTGGCCGAACGCATACGAAATTTGTAGATCAATGATCCATTCCTTGAGAAGAAGAATCAAGAAGTTCAGGATGGTAAAGAGAGTGACTTTGAGATTAAGAATGATGAATCGTTGTGTTATAAAAATAGAATTTGTGTACCGAATGATCCACCCTTAAATAAGGATATATTGGAAGAGGCACATAGTTCTATTTGCTCTATGCATCCGGGAGGTACCAAAATGTACAGAGATTTGAAAGAGTATTACTGGTGGAATAATATGAAACGTGAGATTGTAGAGTTCGTAGCTAAATGATTAGTATGCCAGGAAGTAAAAGAGGAGCATTAGAAGCCGACGAGATTATTATAGTCATTGCCTATTTCGAAATGGAAGTGGAAACATATAACGATGGACTTTGTTACAGGATTACCCCAGTCACTAAAGGGGCATGATTTTATTTGGGTGATTGTAGACCGATTGACGAAGTCGACCCATTTTCTTCCAGTTAAGACCACCTGCACTGTTGATAAGTATGCACGTATGTACGTTGATGAGATTATCTGTTTACATGGGGCACCAGTGTCAATTGAATTCGATAGAGATAAAATGTTCACTTCTAAGTTTTGGCCTCGTTTATAGAATGCCATGGGCACAAGTTTGAAGTTCAGCACTGTATTTCATCCACAAATCGATGGACAATCTGAAAGGACGATCCAAATATTAGAAGACATGTTACGATCTTTTGTATTTGACTTCAAGGGTAGTTAGGATGATCATTTGCCATTGATGGAATTCTCGTATAATAATAGTTATCAGTCCACCATTGGTATGGCTCCGTATGAAGATTTATATAGGAGGAGATGTAGAACGCCTTTGTGTTGGGATGAAGTAGGTGAAAGGAAACTTTTGGGTCCTAAATTGATAGGTATGACTGTTGATGTAAAAAATTAGATCACTCTAATAATTCAATCACAGATAAATAAATGAGACAAAAGATTTTAAAGTGGTTCAGCCTTATAAGAATGGCCTACGTCCACTGTTATTTTATCGCTGATTGTTTGGGAATTCTCGATTACAAGAAATTCCGTTCTGGATCCCAAAGTTTGGATTCAGGATCAGATCCCTTACAATGAGGATTGGACAATGTATTTATAGCCCTAAGGCTGTAATGTGAAAGGGTAATACATTAAATGATATACATATGAAAGGGTAATACATTTAATGCCCTCTTTGCGTGTGCGTCTGAATGATAAGCATTTAATGAACCAGTTGAACTGTTGGTTATCCAGCTATTACTGGTTTGTTCGAGATGCAGCTCGAACCACCTGAGTATCTCGGACCGCCTAAGCTTTCTGGTATTCAAGAGTTCCTCGGAGAGGTCTGTTCCTCGGAGCATATGAGTTCCTCGGTGAGGTCTGTTCCTCGGAGCGTATGAGTTCCTCGGAATAACATGGTTCCTCGGAGCGTGTGATCATCTCGAAAGTGCTTGTTGTTTCCATGTAGATAGCCATGTGTCTTCGTATGATTGATCCAAGTCATCAGATTAAATTTGGTATCAACAAAAGCCCCCAATGTTTCATAGTTCGAAATTTGAGGAGTATGGAACATTCTTTCTCGGAATACGGTAGCTTTAAATAGTTCTTCCTGATTTTTAGGATCATCTCCCTTGTATTTATTTCTCCTTCCCGATTCGTAGAATCATGCTTTTTTGGACTTTTCTGCTCGCTTCAGTTCCCGCGTCACTTTTTGTCTTTTTAGCCGCTGTTGTTCGCTTTGATTCCCGCACCAATATTTAATGCCTTTTTAGCCGCCGGTAACGTAATCATCCTTTTTGTAATCATTACTTCGCCAGTTCCCAAGGCAAGGTATTTAAACTTCACAGAGACTCCCATCGTCTTCTATCTTTTCAAATTTTCATCTTCGAGTTTTTCATTGTCTTCTATTCTCTTATGCGTTCATCTCCGTCGTTCATTGTCAACAGCTTCAGTCTTTTTTCTGTAAGATCTTCTTTCTTCTTCCCCTTCATTTCTTTTAATTTATCGTCATGGTTTACCCTGTTGAGTCTCCTGACAAATTTCGATCTGATTTTTCCATTCCTTCTTGGGTTGTATTGGAAGAGCTTTCTGAGCCTTCTAATTATTTCAATTTGGCTGAGGGACATTGGTTCCCCAGTCTCTTTTTTGCTGAGTGTGGATTTTCTTTTCCACCAAATCCTCTGTGTCTGGAATTTTGTCAGTACTTTGATGTTGTTCCTGCACGAATAGCCCCCAACACATGGAGAATAGTTAATGGGGTGCATAAATTAAATCAAGTGCATGGAACTCGTATAGGAATTCCAGAAATCATGTACTGCTATAGATGGGCAGTTAATGATAATATTTATTATTTAAAAACTAGGTTTATAAATAGAGCCTTAGTAGTCAATCTCCCTGATGCCAACAGGGATTATTTTGAACATGGGGTTGTTGTAAAAAATTGGCAACACCCTCCTTTAATCGGAGATGAGGTTTACCAGGGTCCCAGATGCCCTCCTTATGGCAATGGGATAGGTTATTTTTATTTTATTTTATTTATCTTGAAATCATGTTTGTTTTGTGTTTGATAAAATGTGTTACTGATAACAATGTTTATTTATTTGCAGTTGATAGCAAGAGAAAGGGCCCAAAAGAAACAGATGTCAATATAAGGCATTTGGGACTTATCTGGGGTTTGCATAAAAGGGTTGCCGACGAGCACATCAGGTTGGCTTCGTATTTGCTCCAGTACAAAATCTACACAACCTCCTTCACTGCTCGTCCAGTGATCATTGAAGCAGAGCCAGTACCAGCCTCTATAAGTTCTTCGCCTGAATCACACATTCCTTTGAGCGAAAGGATGAAGAAAAGAAGACCTCCCACCTTGTTTGAGAAGACTGCCTCCGGTTCTAGTGAGGCAAAGAGGAGAAGGATTGATGTCCCAAAGGAGGGGACAAAGAAAACTGCTACAGCTCCTCCAGCTGCTCCTGCAAAAATTACCGAGAAGCCCGCATTGGCTCCGAGAAGGTCTGCTGCTCCGGGAGAGGTGATTGTGATATCACCGACCAAGGGTTCTTCCTTGGTTGTACCTATTCCCCCGAGGAGGATGAAGAAGAGATCCTCGATCAATTTGGATGATACCATCATTCAGCCCCCAGCTGTTGGGACTGAAATTCCCACTTTTGTTCCCCCGAGCTCTAACATGAGCTCGGTAAAGTCCTTGACCATTCCCGAGGTCCAAGGTACTGAAGATAAACTTACTCGGGACATGGTTAATTCTTTAGCTGCTCATCATCTTGCTTCAGTAAGTCTCTTTACTTTAAACTTTTTGTAGTTCCCTTTGTCATTTCTTGTTTCTAACTTGCTTTCTTTTTCTGTTCACAGTTGACGAGCTGCTTTAACATAATCTTGAAAAAAGATGAAGCCATTAAAGCCTCATGCTCCTCGTCCAGTGTGGAGGGAGCTATGGAAGAGGCTATCAAATCTTTGGAAGACTCTCGCCAGCAGTATGCCACTGATAAGGCTATCTGGGAGAGAAATCTTGCCTCCTCCGAGCAAGAAAAAGCTCGAGTTGTTGATGCCTCCAAAGAGTTGGAGAAGAAAAAGGCTGCCTTGGAGAAGGCAAATAAAGAGCTCGGAGAGAAGCTCAGGGCTGAAGGGGAGCTTAAGAATAAGCTCAAAGTTGCTGAGGAGAGGTTGGCCCAGCTCCAAGAAGTAACTCGGAAGAAAGAGGAAGCTGAACAAAAACTGAAAGCTGCTGATGATTTGTTGTCTGAGAAGTTTGCCTTGGAGAAGGCCAAAAGGAAAGCTGCCGTGAAGAAGTCCTTCAGCTCTGGCTGGGACAAGGGGTGGGATAAGGGATGTGCTGCCATGGTATCTCAAGTGGACTATGGCAGTGTAAAGTATTTTAGGGATGGATGGGTTGCTGCCCTTCAGGAAATGAAGGTCGATGAGTCATCTGAGCTATTCCAGAGACACATCCCTGGTCCCCCTCCTACTCCAGAAGAATTAGAAGAGGACGAAGCTACCTCTGAGGAGTCTTTAATGGTAGTGGGAGAACACGCTCTAACCAACCAGCCTGCTGCCGAGCAAGTCATTTCTTCTTCCGAGAAACAACTGGTGCTTTCCGAACAACCCACAGTTCCCTCCGAGCAACCTGCTTCCTCCTCCCAACCTTCCGAGAAGGTTTTGGGAGATAAGGAAAAGGTGTAATGTTGTTCGGGTTTACCTTTCTTTTTTTCTTTCTTGTCAAATGTAACCCAGAATTTGTAACTCCAAATTTCATGACCTAATAAAACTTGAGTTCTTTCTTCCATACGGTTGTCTCTTTTCTATTTGTACTCTGTCTTGATCTTCTTTTTGATGATTGACTTTTCTTTCTCTGCTAGTTTCTGGCCAGGATGGATCTGCTATCTGCCAATGATACAAAGCTGATGCAGCAATGTAATGAATATTATAAGGCTGGTCACACAGACCTGAGTGCATTAGAAGTTGCCGACATCCTTGGTCATGATGCTTCAGAACAGGCAATTGAAGCATATCAGTACCTGAAGTGTCTACTTGATGGAGCTGTAGCCAATAATGTGGCTTACTATGAAATGATCAAGGATCTCCAGTGTACCCTCGAAGACCTTCAGAATCAGTACAAGGAATCAACTGCCTTACTGCATGAGGGGTATGAGAAGAAGTATAAGCTGATCGTTGCTGACAAGGGCTACGAGAAGCTTTTTTCTGGGTATGATTTGAGGGAGAGAACTTTAAAGGGTGAGGTTGAATAGTGCAGACAGATTGCCGTGCTGCTGGAGCAAGAGAATAACAATTTATAGAAGGAGCTATCGCAGTTTAAGTCTACAACTTCTTCTTCAACAGCCCTAATCCCAGTAACTGACGAGGGATTTTCATTTTTAGAGGTTGAGAATGCCAAATTAAGGGAAGAGTTGGACACCTTGAGGAGGTCGGGCACTTCCACATCTCCTCGGGGACGAGCAAGAGCTCCTTGGGGACGAGGAAGAGTAGCTCGGGTGCTGGTCGAGGAACAGAGGACAGCGTCTGCCTTAGAGAACCAAGCATTCCAATTAATGGCTAAGAACCAGGCTTTGTCTGACATGTCAAAGAAGATAAGGGACTTGGAGAAACATCTCTCTGCGCAGAAATCAGTCTTGGAGAATAAAGAGCTTTTCATCAAGAATCTCCACAAGCAGCTAGAAAGGCTAACATATCAGTTCCACAAACAGCCCAGGAAATTCTGGATGGCTGGATACAACGAAGCACTATTCCATTTGGATGATCGTATCCAGAATGCCAACAATGAGGGCTATAAGCAAGGCTGGCTAAATGCCTTAGGTGTGTTGAAGCTCGAACAAGGACACTATCTATGGGACTACCATGATCCCGGGTTGCTTGACCTGCCTGTGCCACCGTACCACTTGGAGATGGAGTGGATCCCTGCTCGGGCCATTCCTCAATGCTTAATTTCAAAATACCTCGGTGACTATAATCTTCACTCTCAGATCGAGGTATCTCGTCCCGAGCATCTATTAGATCGACCTTCTGTGATGAACATCAGGATGCTGAAGGATTTGAACTTCATCAATTCTCCTCAGTCTTTCAATGATACGCCTGCTGGCGAGGAACCTGTATCGAAAGCTGATGGGAAAAGACCAATAGAATAGGAATTTTTAATGTAACAGTTAGTATATATATCAATGTAACTTTTATTTTATCATCAATGTAATTTATTTCGAATTTAATGAAAAACTTTCATTTCTGTTTGCAAATCTTAATTGTTATTGTCTTGTGAATATCAACACTTTACATTTATGCATATCTGTTAAAAAGATAATAATATTGTGTTGTTCATCGACCAACTTAGTAATAAAAAAGTTACAAGTATCAGTAATGTTGCTCGATCACTTAATAATAAAGTAATGAGTATAAAAATGTTTAAAAATTTTTCAACCAACTAAGGTTGTTAAATTGTGCTCGTCAACCAACTACAGTTAGTGGGTTTTTATCCCCGACCAGCCATACTTGGTAGATTTTTGTCTTTTTTATAAAATATGTCTGACCAACCAAGGTCAATAAATTCTCCTCGTCGACTAACTGTAGTTAGTGGGTTTTTATCCCCGACCAACCATACTTGGTACAGTTTGGAATATTTTCTCCTCGTCGACCAACTATGTTGGTACAGTTTGGAATATTTTCTCCTCGTCGACCAACTATGTTGGTACAGTTTGGAATATTTCGTTTGCTAGCCAAACAGGTTGGCATTTTTAGGAATATTTCTCCTCGTCGACCAACTACAGTGAGTGGGTTTTTATCCCCGACTAACCATACTTAGTATAGTTTGGAATATTTTCTCCTCGTCGACCAACTACGTTGGTACACTTTGGAATATTTTCTCCTCGTCGACCAACTATGTTGGTACAGTTTGGAATATTTCGTTTCCTAGCCAAACAGGTTGGCATTTTTACGAATATTTCTCCTCGTCGACCAACTACAGTTAGTGGGTTTTTATCCCCGACCAACCATACTTGGTACAGTTTGGAATATTTTCTTGAGTAGTCTACATGCAAATCCCTGTAGCTTCCACAAGCAGCTACAACTCGTCACCTGAATGAGTATCCTATGCTTGGTGTCCTTGTGGCTGGGCACCTAAAATGGTTTTACAAAGAAAAAGAGATTTGAAAAGCAAACGGGTCAGAGCCCGAATGTGGAGTTATATTTTAAAAACCTGCAAGTGCTTTAAAAACATTTAAAACATTAAATGCAAAGTACATGTTAGGACGTACACTCGCATGATATTCTCACCTCTCGTCTAACTGTGCACTCCTAACGTAAGTACCCATCTATAATGACCCATACTTCTAGCTAACTGACAACATAACTAGCTAGACTGCCAAAGGTTCTACCCATTTACTCGGTTCATTTAACAGAACAACGCTCGTAATTTAATAGAGGTTTAACGTAAACTCAGTTACTAAATATGCCATTGATATAACTATCAGTTAACTCATTATATATCTCGAAACAATACCGTAATATTTTTTTCAACATTAACATGAGGATTCCCATTAATATAATGTATATTATTCACATCATAAATATACGATACAAGCACCCCGCAATCTAAGCTATGGTGCACACATACTCTGCTATCTATCCCGGTACATCACGTACATAAGGATCACATATTCCGAATCTCTCAGGAATAGTTCAGATAACACAAATCACAAATAGTGGAGGCGAACACAGTCACCATCACATGGGTCACGCACATACCTACGCTCCCATGGTCAGCGGACTTATTAATATCACAATAAGTCTTTCTATGACCTATGTTCATCAAGGTACCAGTCTATATCCCCCCCGTAGGCACACAAGGATTAGAGGGTCCTAAGCGAACGCAAACCTCCCGTGATAGCAAGTATGGTAGGTATGTCATACACACAATCCATATACCAATACTAAGTAAACACATATCTTAGTAATACCGTATTTTAATCTTAGTACATATCGCATGCTCGTACTAACTATAATTATCACAATTCGTACTATTCCGGTTTGTAATTATACGCGCTATAATTCATCCTCACATCGTAGTAGACACTCACGTCTCAACCCAAATGGTTCATTGAATATAACTCTCGTATATAGTTTACTCCTCTCAATAACCCAAAAGTCCCAAATCTAACCTCACATCAATAAAGGAAGGTCTTCTATATCCTCGAACACGTTTACGGGACTCCAAAAATCAAAACAGTCCAAAAAGGACCAAACTGTCAACTCGTTAGAAGTCTCGTTCGAACGAGGCTTCGAACGAGTTTGGACTGTCAGGTCGTTAGAAGTCTCGTTCGAACGAGGCTGTTCGAACGAGATCCCAGTTCGTTCGAACGAACTGACCCTTCTAACGATATCTCATTCGAACGAGATATCGAACGAAAATCCGTACTCGTTAATAACGACTGGTCAACTCGTTAGAAGCTCGTTCGAACGAGTTCGTTCGAACGACCTGGGGGCTGCTTCTAACGAGCCACCAGTTTCGGCCCAGATTTTTCCAAAAATCATTTTTCACCATTTTTATCAATTCTAATCTCTTCCAAAGTTCATCCAAATAACGTTTTAAGGTCTCTAATTCATCCTAAACATATTTACATCATCTTCTAACATGTTTTCAAGGATTAAATCATCATAACATCAACCAAATTTACAAATCTCTACACTTTTCCCAATTTCTCTAGAACATGAACCCTAGGTTTATATCATCATCAAATCCCAGAATTTATTTCGTTTTAATTCCTTCAAATCACAATTTTTATAAGGGAAATCATCTACCTATCATACTACATGCAATTCTTTTCACAATTTCTCAAGTTCTATGATCTAAACTACATGGGTTTTCATATTTTCTTCAAGAACAAACCATAAATCCGAATTTTCTAACATGGAGGAAACATTCTCAGAAATTAAATGAAATAAAGTCACTTGCCTTGTTTGTCTCTGAATTTGGTGTGGATTCGGTGTAGAATTTCTGCAGAATTCCTCTCTCTCTTTCCTTCTCCAAGCTTTCTTCTCCAAAAAGCTATGGTGGCTAGGGTTTGCTTTGGGGAACTTATGAAAACCTAATTTAATAAACCTCCGTAACTTGTTGGGTTAATAAGGGTTGGTTGGGTCAATTCCTTATCAGATTACAACTCTCAATTTTCGTCACTTTTAATTACCCAAAAATACCAAATTACTAAAATACCCTTTATGGTGCCGGAATGGCCTAAAAATACCCCGGGACCCAAACTATACCCCCGGCTAGTGTTTTCTGACTATCTCGACCCTTCCGAACGCGTTGGCGCACTCAAAACGACCATACGGATTATAGATTTTAAATTCACTTTTAATATCAAATTATTATAGCGTGACGCGGCGGTCCCACGCGTCTCAACAAAATTTCTAAAATGCCGTATATAAATCCCATGACAAATTTTATAATACCAAGTTCATATATAATCATATATGCACCTAATCAAATACCAATTCGCATCTCATTAGTATTTATAACCCGGATTAATTTCCAATTAATACGCATTTAATTAATTAATCCCAAAAATAAATATAGCCAAAAGTACGGGGTATTACATACTTCCCCCCTAATAACTGAATTTCGTCCCGAAATTCGAAACTAGAAAGTACCTGCTAAAAATAGCTCTGGATAACGTTCGCGCATCTCATCCTCGCGCTCCCATGTGGACTCCTCGACATTGTGATGTCGCCACTGAACACGCACTAACGGAACTATCTTTGACCGAAGTTTCCTCTCGCTTCGGTCCAAAATAGCAATTGGCCCCTCCTCGTAGGAGCTATCCGGCTGGAGATCGATGTCCTCCACAGCAATGTGAGAATGAGCCAAATTATCTCTAAGATATTTCCTCAGCGAGGAAATATGGAACACGTCGTGAATCCGATGCAAGTGCTCCGGTAGTCCAAGTCTATACGCAACGGGTCCGATCCGCTCAATAATAGGAAACGGCCCCACATACCTCGGTGCCAACTTCCCCTTCTTCCCGAATCGCATAATCCCCTTTATCGGCGAAACCCTGAGCAAAACCTGGTCCCCCACTTGGAACTCCCTGAAAAACCTCTTCGCATCAGCATAACTCTTCTGCCTGTCTTGAGCTACCCGAATGCGACTCCGAATCAACTCAATCCTTGCCGAAGTATCCTGAATCACTTCCGGCCCAAGTAGTTTGTTGTCCCCCACTTCTAGCCAACATGCTGGGGAACGGCAAGGCCTACCGTACAATGCCTCAAACGGAGCCATGCCAATCGTGAACTGATAGGAGTTGTTGTAAGCAAACTCCACCAGTGGAAGGTACTGCTCCCATCCACCCCCGAAGTCAATAAAGCACATGCGTAGCATGTCCTCCAACATCTGATTGGTGCGCTCTGTCTGCCCATCAGTCTGCGGATGATAAGCCGTACTCAACCGCAATTCCGTGCCCATGGCCTCCTGGAAACTCTCCCAAAACCTCGAAACAAATATCTTGTCTCTGTCAGACACGATATTTAGGGGCACACCGTGAAGTCTCACAATCTCTGAAATGAAGAGCTGGGCATACTGTCCCGAAGTGTAGTCAGTCCTTACGGGTAAGAAGTGAGCGACCTTGGACAACCTGTCCACAATTACCCAAATGTAGTCGTGACCCCTCTGCGACGTAGGCAACCCCGTGACAAAATCCATGGATATGATCTCCCACATCCACACCGGAACCTCCAACGGCTGTAGCAATCCTGCTGGTCTCTGATGATCCACTTTTTCGAGCTGACAAGTGGCGCATTTCGAGACAAACTCAGCGATATCTCTCTTCATACCGCTCCACCAATATTGCCGTCTCATGTCTTGGTACATTTTGTCCCCTCCGGGATGTACTGCTAACCGTGAGCCGTGCGACTCTGCCATCACATCGTGCCATAATTCTTCCCCTTCCGGAACTACCAATCTCCCATTGAAGCGCAATCCCCCATCTGAGCTAACGGTATAGGACTCGGCTCCCTCTGCTAGTAATCGGACTATCTGCTCCTGACAGAACGAATCATTAGTCTGTGCCCGTACTACCTTCGTGACAATCTGCGGTGTAACGGTCATCACAGACATGAAAGATCGGGCCACTGCATCCTGGTGTCCCAATTCCTTCCACTTAGCTTTCCACACCTCTGCCACCTCATCTGCTGGCCTGCGGCTCAACGCGTCTGCTACCACGTTAGCCTTACCCGGGTGGTACTGGATGTCGAACTGGTAGTCCTTCACAAATTCAAGCCACCTACGCTGCCGCATATTCAGTTCCTTCTGCGTGAACAGATACTGTAGTGACTTGTGGTCCGTGAACAGCTGAAACTTCTCCCCCAAAAGATAGTGCCTCCAAATCCGTAAGGCAAATACCACTGCTGCCAACTCCAAATCATGTGTGGGGTAATTCTTCTCATGAGGCTTAAGCTTACGGGAAGCATAAGCTATGGCCTGTCTCTCCTGCTGCAATACACCTCCCAGTCCTTGCAAAGACGCATCGGTGTAAACCAAATACTCAACTCCCAGTCTCGGCAATGCTAACACAGGTGCTGAGGTCAATTTGTCCTTCAACTCATCGAATGCCAACTGACAGGCATCACTCCAGATATATGGCACACCTTTACGAGTAAGATGTGTCAAAGGACCTGCTATCTCCGAGAAACCCCGAATAAACCTCCTGTAGTATCCTGCTAGACCCAAGAAACTACGAATCTCTGTTGGTGTCGTGGGCTATCCCCACTCCCTCACTGCTGACACCTTCCCCGGATCGACAGATATTCCCTGATCGGAAATAATGTGACCCAAGAACTGGACTTCCTTCAGCCAAAACCCGCACTTCTCATATTTTGCATACAGCTCGTTCTGACGAAGTGTCTGCAAAACCTGCCTCAAATGCTCGGCGTGCTCCTTCTCTGTCTGAGAGTAAACCAGGATATCATCAATGAAGACAATGACAAACTGGTATAAGAAATCCCTGAACACTCTGTTCATTAAGTCCATAAACACTGCTGGAGCGTTGGTCAAACCGAAAGGCATAACCCGAAACTCATAAGAACCATATCTCGACAAGAACGCAGTCTTCGAGACATCCTCCTCCCTGATACGCAACTGATGGTATCCCGACCTCAAGTCAATCTTCGAGAAGAAAGAAGCTCCTCTCAACTGGTCGAATAAGTCATCGATTCGAGGCAACGGATACTTATTCCGTATCGTGACCTTATTCAACTCTCGGTAGTCCACGCACAATCTCAGTGAACCATCCCTCTTCTTCACAAACAAAACTGGAGCGCCCCAAGGTGAGGTACTCCTGCGAATAAAGCCCTGCCCAAACAGCTGCTCTATCTGATCCCGTAACTCTCGCATCTCAGCTGGAGCCATACGGTACGGTGCACGTGCTATAGGTCTCGTACCTGGTAGCAAATCTATAACGAAGTCTATCTCCCGACTGGGCGGTAAGCCCGGTATCTCCTGAAACACATCTGAATACTCCCTGACAACCGGGATCGAATCTAAAGGAATCATAACCTCCTTAGAGGTATCCTCCTCAATGTAATACAGATGAGCGGTCGATCCTCCCTCTGGGCGAGGCATCGCCACTATAAACATCTCTTGCCCCGAAATGGCAAAAACAATGCTCCCGCTGAAGCAATCAATCATGGCCCTATATGCTACGAGCCAATCCATACCGATGATCACATCGTGAACATGCATATCTAACACTAACATGTCTGCAGGCAATACCAAACCACCAATCTCTACCCCCACTCCCCGGCATATAAAGAAAATAGGTGACCCACTCCCTAATGGTGAGTCGACACACATCACTGTGCTCTCTGCCGTAGCTAACAATCCTAAAGCTTTCGCGAAGTGTGTAGCTATGAAACAATGTGTATCACCCGTATCAAATAACACCCGACCCATAGTGCCATGGATAGGAAACGTACCCTCGATCGCGGGCGGTGCCTGTGGAACTGCAGCCTGGTGAACGTTGTAGACACGTCCATACTGTAGCTGACCCTGCTGAGCTGGGACTGCAGGAATGGGTGGCAAAGCTGCCATCTGTGGTGGTGCAGGAAGAGCGGCGGGAAACATAGGTCTCTGTGGCTCCTGGCGAGCACCCTGCTGCTGCTGCTGTGGGGCCCTTCCCCTATCAGGACAATCCTGCTTCTTATGGCCAGTCTTGCCACAAGTAAAGCATTTCCCTGGGAAGTTCCCTCCCCTCTGCCCCTGCTGTCCCCGGCCCTGGTGGCCGTTACCATTCCTCCCTTGGCCCTGCTGGCCCTGATGAAACTGCTGCCCATTCTGTCCCTGCTGGCCCTGATGGCCGTTTGGACCCTGATGGCCCTGGCGGAAACCTCCCTGACCCTGCCTGTAGTTCCCTGACCGGAACCTCTTATTATCCCCCTGCTGGGTACCCTGCTCATTCTGCCTCTGCCCCTGACCCGATTGTGCCCCGTTGGCACAATGTCCTCCAGTCCTGCCCTGATGGCTAGACTCCCCGACCGCTTGCCCTTGGCCATATGAAAACGATGGTCCTGGCAGTGCAACAATGCAGCGTTAACCACATCAGAATACGTGGCCAACGATAGGTTCCCTAGTAGATGCTGACGGATCCTCCAATTCAACCCGTCGGTGAACTTCTCTATCTTCTTCTTCTCTGTTGGAATCTCGTCTGGAACGATATTCAACAGGTTAGTAAACTCGGCCTCATACTCGGCCACTGTTTTGCCCTCCTGCTTCAAACTCATCAGCTTCCTTCTCATCTCTGTGTGAACTGCGGACGGAAAATACTTGCGGTCAAACCGCACCCAGAACTCTTGAATCGTGAGGGTATCCCTCTCCTCCACGGTGGTGATAGACTCCCACCACTGTAGTGCAGATCCCACTAGCTTGAAAGTAGCTAGCACATGTTTCTGAACATCAGTGCACTCATGCATCCTCAAATGCCTCTGTATGTCCTTCCTCCATTGGCTCGAGACTACCACGTCTGAGCTACCTGCAAACTCTGGCGGATGCGCTTTCTGAAAGGCATCTCGTACACGCTCCCAAGAAGACGGGAATGCATTAACCTGTGCTGGCACGGCAACCGGTGCATGTGGTGGTGCCTGCTGAACAACGGCAATCGCGACATTCATCGCTTGAGCTACTATAGCTGCAACCTCAGCGGCGCTCAACATGCCCTGAACTGGAGCGGGCTGGGGTTCGGGCATTGCATTCCTGGGAACTCATCGTGCACGTCGTGGAGGCATCTGAAATAAGAACAAAGTTTATAAGTTCGCAGTTTATAAACTTAATATAGCTGAAGAACGAAGCATACACAAAAAGAGTACAACAGTCCTAAAATATAGGGCTCTATATCAAAGAAACGTAGCGGAAATATAATAGCCGTACAGATCCTAAAGGACACTAGAACCTGATGCTCTGATACCACCTGTGACACCCCGACTAATTAAATACCGGGTATCTACTCCTTTATAAAATTAATTCAAAATGCCAAGTTGGCTCAGTTAATAGCATCACTGTCGAAAACATTTTATTATTTCTAACCACCTAGTATTTAAAAAGTAAGTTGCCAAATTTTAATTTAAGTCTGATTAACATGCAACAAGTGTAATGAAGAAATAGATAACACCATTCACCATACTGAAGTAAAACGAATAACCATCACAACAGAGTAAATAAAGTCTGGAGGAAAACTCCTCACTACAATCCCACAACTGAAATAAATAACTGAAACAATACATGCTAAAGTCTGAAAACTGAAATGTAAAAGATGCGCTAAATAGAACTGGGCAACATGCCCTACAACTGAAAGGTAGTGACTCTGGAATCCAAAAGATAGGAGCGTCTACATGCAAATCCCTGTAGCTTCCACAAGCAGCTACAGCTCGTCACCTGAATGAGTATCCTATGCTTGGTGTCCTTGTGGCTGGGCACCTAAAATGGTTTTACAAAGAAAAAGAGATTTGAAAAGCAAACGGGTCAGAGCCCGAATGTGGAGTTATATTTTAAAAACCTGCAAGTTCTTTAAAAACATTTAAAACATTAAATGCAAAGTACATGTTAGGACGTACACTCGCATGATATTCTCACCTCTCGTCTAACTGTGCACTCCTAACGTAAGTACCCATCTATAACGACCCATACTTCTAGCTAACTGACAACATAACTAGCTAGACTGCCAAAGGTTCTACCCATTTACTCGGTTCATTTAACAGAACAACGCTCGTAATTTAATAGAGGTTTAACGTAAACTCAGTTACTAAATATGCCATTGATATAACTATCAGTTAACTCATTATATATCTCGAAACAATACCGTAATATTTTTGTTTTCAACATTAACATGAGGATTCCCATTAATATAATGTATATTATTCACATCATAAATATACGATACAAGCACCCCGCAATCTAAGCTATGGTGCACACATACTCTGCTATCCATCCCGGTACATCACGTACATAAGGATCACATATTCCGAATCTCTCAGGAATAGTTCAGATAACACAAATCACAAATAGTGGAGGCGAACACAGTCACCATCACATGGGTCACGCACATACCTACGCTCCCATGGTCAGCGGACTTATTAATATCACAATAAGTCTTTCTATGACCTATGTTCATCAAGCTACCAGTCTATATCCCCCCCGTAGGCACACAAGGATTAGAGGGTCCTAAGCGAACGCAAACCTCCCGTGATAGCAAGTATGGTAGATATGTCATACACACAATCCATATACCAATACTAAGTAAACACATATCTTAGTAATACCGTATTTTAATCTTAGTACATATCGCATGCTCGTACTAACTATAATTATCACAATTCGTACTATTCCGGTTTGTAATTATACGCGCTATAATTCATCCTCACATCGTAGTAGACACTCACGTCTCAACCCAAATGGTTCATTGAATATAACTCTCGTATATAGTTTACTCCTCTCAATAACCCAAAAGTCCCAAATCTAACCTCACATCAATAAAGGAAGGTCTTCTATATCCTCGAACACGTTTACGGGACTCCAAAAATCAAAACAGTCCAAAAAGGACCAAACTGTCAACTCGTTAGAAGTCTCGTTCGAACGAGGCTTCGAACGAGTTTGGACTGTCAGGTCGTTAGAAGTCTCGTTCGAACGAGGCTGTTCGAACGAGATCCCAGTTCGTTCGAACGAACTGACCCTTCTAACGATATCTCGTTCGAACGAGATATCGAACGAAAATCCCTACTCGTTAATAACGACTGGTCAACTCGTTAGAAGCTCGTTCGAATGAGTTCGTTCGAACGACCTGGGGGCTGCTTCTAATGAGCCACCAGTTTCGGCCTAGATTTTTCCAAAAATCGTTTTTCACCATTTTTATCAATTCTAATCTCTTCCAAAGTTCATCCAAATAACGTTTTAAGGTCTCTAATTCATCCTAAACATATTTACATCATCTTCTAACATGTTTTCAAGGATTAAATCATCATAACATCAACCAAATTTACAAATCTCTACACTTTTCCCAATTTCTCTAGAACATGAACCCTAGGTTTATATCATCATCAAATCCCAGAATTTATTTCATTTTAATTCCTTCAAATCACAATTTTTATAAGGGAAATCATCTACCTATCATACTACATGCAATTCTTTTCACAATTTCTCAAGTTCTATGATCTAAACTACATGGGTTTTCATATTTTCTTCAAGAACAAACCATAAATCCGAATTTTCTAACATGGAGGAAACATTCTCAGAAATTAAATGAAATAAAGTCACTTGCCTTGTTTGTCTCTGAATTTGGTGTGGATTCGGTGTAGAATTTCTGCAGAATTCCTCTCTCTCTCTCCTTCTCCAAGCTTTCTTCTCCAAAAAGCTATGGTGGCTAGGGTTTGCTTTGGGGAACTTATGAAAACCTAATTTAATAAACCTCCGTAACTTGTTGGGTTAATAAGGGTTGGTTGGGTCAATTCCTTATCAGATTACAACTCTCAATTTTCGTCACTTTTAATTACCCAAAAATACCAAATTACTAAAATACCCTTTATGGTGCCGGAATGGCCTAAAAATACCCCGGGACCCAAACTATACCCCCGGCTAGTGTTTTCTGACTATCTCGACCCTTCCGGACGCGTTGGCGCACTCAAAACGACCATACGGATTATAGATTTTAAATTCACTTTTAATATCAAATTATTATAGCGTGACGCGGCGGTCCCACGCGTCTCAACAAAATTTCTAAAATGCCGTATATAAATCCCACGACAAATTTTATAATACCAAGTTCATATATAATCATATATGCACCTAATCAAATACCAATTCGCATCTCATTCGTATTTATAACCCGGATTAATTTCCAATTAATACGCATTTAATTAATTAATCCCAAAAATAAATATAGCCAAAAGTACGGGGTATTACATATTGTCATTTTATTCATACTGATGGAAACTGCGTTACATATACATCACTGATAATACTTGCGCAGGTGCTCTGCATTCCAGGCATTTTTAAACTCCTCGCCTTCTAAAGTTGATATTCGATAAGTTCCTGGTCGAACAACTTCTGTAACTTGGTATGGTCCATGCCAGTTTGCCTCCAGTTTATTATGTTTTTGAATTACTTTCTTCAGCACATAGTCTCCTTCTTTCAGGTCGCACTTCTTCACCCTCTTGTTGTAGAACAAAGTTGTTTGTTGCTGCTAAGCAGCATTTCTAATGGCTGCTTCTTCTCTAACTTCCTCGAGCATGTTTAAATCCAGTCTTCTCATTAAGTCGTTGACAGGGGAATTAAAATTCAGTACCCTATTTGTTGGGAGGCCCAACTCGGCAGGTATGACAGCTTCACTTCCAAACGCCAGCATGTATGGTGATTCTCCAGTTGCTACTCAGGGAGTAGTTCGGTAAGCCCAAAGTACTGATTGTAGCTCGTTGATCCAGTTTGCTTTCGCATCATCCAATCTTTTCTTCAAACCGTTCAGCAGCATTCTATTTGTCACTTCAGTTTGACCATTGCTTTGAGGATGGCCTGGTGCTGAGTGGACCTTCAAAATATTTGACTGATGATAATAGGCGGCAAACTCCTCGTTATCAAATTGTGTCCCATGGTCTGTGATGAAGGCATGAGGGAGACCATATCGGCAAATGATGTTCTTCTAAACAAATTGGTACACCTTCTCGTATGTCATATCAATGAGTGGCTCAGCTTCTACCCACTTAGTAAAATAATCCACTGCGATGACGAGGTACTTGAACCTTCCTCGGGTCGTTGGCAGTGGTCCAACCAAATCAATTCCCCACATGGAAAATGGCCAAGGGGAAGTTATGGGTGACAACAATGCTTGTGGAGTTCTTCGGATGGAGGAAAAGCGCTGGCACTTGTCACATTTCTTGGCATAGGCTAAACAATCTGCCCTCATCGTCGGCCAGTAGTATCCCTGCATCATCACCCTTTGTAAAAGTGTACGACCTGCTACATGTGTTCCACAAGACCCTTCATGGATCTCTTCAATCAAATCTTTCACCTCGGTGGGATGTACACATCTCTGCAAACCTGCCATAATTCCTCGTCTATATAAAACACTATTAGTTAGTACATACCGAGCAGCTTTAAACTTTAATTTCTTGGCTGCAAGCTTGTCAATTGGCAATTATCCCTCCTCGATATATACCCTGATGGGATCCATCCACGATGGTCCTAAATCAAGGGTGATAAAGTTCATCTTCAGATCTTCATTTATACTCCGACCAGCTAACACTTCAATTGGGATTGTTCATCGTAGCTCGGTGCGAGTAGCTGATGCTAGTCGAGCTAGGGTGTCTGCTCTCGCATTCTCCATTCTTGGTATTCTGACCAGCTGAATAGCAGAAAATTCTGACAATAGTTCCTTTTCCTTTGCATGATATCTGATCATTAATTCTCCTCTAACTGCATATACTCCCATTATTTGGTTTACAATCAATTGAGAGTCACTGAAGATCACAACCTGTTGTGCCTCCATAATTTTTGCCAAATTAAGCCCTGCAATTATGGCCTCATATTCAGCCTCATTGTTGGAAGCTTTGAATTAGAAACGCAAGGCGTATTCCATGTCGACCTCATCCAGAGTGCTCAGAACTATCCCCGCGCCACATCCTGCAGTGCAAGATGAGCCATCTATATATAGCCTCCATATAGGTAACTCGTCTTCAAATTTTTGATTAGTCAGAGTTCCTCGGTGAAATATTTGCTGCTTCCTTTCATTCTCCCCATATTTTTCTTGCTCCTCAGCGATCATCTTTTCTTGCCCTTTTACCAACCGAGGTTGGTCTGAGCTAGAATTTAATGATCCTTTAACATCCACTTGCCCTTTTACCAACCGGAGTTGGTCTGAGCCAGTGTTTGTTGATCCTGTAACATCCACAGGTTGATCAGTGAGCAACTCTTGTTCCTCATCCGGAGTCCTCACAACTATCTCTGCATCACATCCTGTAACATCCACACGCCCTTTTACCAATTGGAATTGGTCTGGGCTTGTGTTTGTTGATCCTGTAACATCCACAGGTTGATCAGCGAGCAACTTTTGCTCCTCGAGGGTATCAAGATAGGTGAACTCCGCTATGAAATCTGCTACAGCCTGCCCTTTTAGTGATGACATGGGTTCATAAATTATATCGTATTCTCCGAGCTCTATTGCCCTGTATATCAATCTCCCTGATTTTTCTGGCTTGTGAAGGGCTTGTCTCAATGGCACATCGGTATATACTACTATCGTATGAGCCTGAAAGTATGGCCTCATTCTCCTACTCGCCTCAATCAGTGCCAGTGCCAATTTCTCCAGCCTTGGATATCTGATCTCTGCTCCTCGGAAGGCCTTACTTGTGTAGTAAATTGGCTTTTGTACTCCATTCTCCACTCTGATCAACGCCGAGCTAACTGCATTCTCGGACACTGCAAGGTACAAATACAATTTTTCTCCCATCATCGGCCTGGATAACAGTGGGGTTGCTCCCAAGTATTTCTTCAAGTCTTGAAAGGCCTTCTTACATTCATCATTCCACTCAAAAGTCTTTCAGAGTGTCTTGAAGAATGGGAGACATCTATCAGTCGCTCGCGACACAAATCTGTTGAGTACCGCTACTCGTCCTGTGAGACTCTATACTTCCTTCTTCGTTATTGGAGATCACATACCTAACAGAGCTTTGATCTTTTCAGGATTTGCTTCAATGCCTCGTTGATTGACAATGTACCCAAGGAACATGCCTTCTCGTACTCCAAATATGGACTTCGTCGAGTTCAGCTTCATTTGATATTTATCTAGTTGATCAAAAGTTTGACTTAAGTCAACTAGATGATCGGCAACTTTCTTGCTTTTTATCAGCATGTCGTCAACATAGACTTCCATATTGTCACTGATTTGTTCAGCAAAGACCTTGTTCATCAGCCTCTGATATGTCGCAGCTGCATTTTTTAAACCAAAAGGCATAACATTATAACAATAAGTTCCCTTAGGGGTAATGAAAGAAGTACTTTCCCTGTCTTCAGGTTTCATCTTAATCTGATTGTAACCAGAATATGCATCCATGAAGCTCAGCAACTCGTGTCCCGAGGTAGCATCCACCAATTGATCAATTCGGGGCAGTGGAAAGTGATCCTTTGGGCATGCTTTGTTGAGGTCGGTGAAGTCTACACACATCCTCCATTTGTTATTCTTCTTCTTTACCATCATCACATTAGCTAACCAATCTGGATATTTTACATCTTCAATGAAACAAGCTTTCTGGAGCTTCTCGACTTCCTCCTGTATAGCTTGATTCTTCTCGGGACTGAATACTCTTCTTCTCTGCTTCACAGGCTTGATCTCCTTATTCACATTGAGCTCGTGACATAAGAAGTTTGGATCTATCCCAGGAATATCTTCATGACTCCACGCAAAAGTTTATCTTCTGCTTCTAAGGAAAGTTATCAATTCCTATTTTAATGAGGCCTCCAATGATGAACCTATTTGAGTAGTTCGCTCAGGGTGTTCGTCGTCCAGAATGATATTTTTAGTAGCTTCTACCACTTGACCTTTCACGAGTTGCGACTCATCTCGAGGATCCAAGGTTTCAATTTCTGCACCTTCATCCACTTGATAGGTAGCAGTCTTTTTCTTCGATTCTTCTAGTTCTTCTTGCTCGGCGGATGAATAATAGCATTCCCGAGATACTTTCTAATCACCTTTCACAACTCCTACTCCGAAGTTTGTTGGAAATTTTAGGCACTGATGCACTGTAGATGGTACAGCCTCGAACTTCTTTAATCCTACTCTTCCCATGATGATATTGTACGATGACTGGACATTCTTATCCATCACGAAGAATTGTAGTCTTTCTGTCCGACAAGCAGGCCATGTACCAATGAATATATCCAACTTGATCGTCCCAAGTGGAAATAATTTCTCGCCAGTAAAACCGATGAGGGGTCTGTGGTAAGGCTCCAATTGAGATAGCTTTAAATTTAAACTATCAAAACACGAGTAGAACATGATGTCTGCCGAGCTACCGTTATCGACCAGCACTCTTGAAATCATTACCTCCTTCATTCTCATTTTGATCACTAGTGGGTCGTCATGAGGATACAGAACTCCTGTAAGATCATTCTTTGAAAACCCAATGACCAATTTTTCTTTGTTCACCTTTCTCGGGCGATCTTCCTCAGCTAAATTTATTCGCTGAATGTACGAGCAAGCTTGAGCCTCTTCGAGGTAATCTTTTCTTTCTGCAGTAAGGTCTCCTCCTCCTGCATCTCCTCCTGTAATAACATTACAATCAAATGACCCAAAGCGTATTGAAAATACCTCTAGTTCTGGCTACCTTGGTTTCTTGGGAAGATCGGGGTCATCATCTAGATCATCTTCATGATTTATCTTCTTTTTCTCCTCTGCTCGATGAGGAGATCTAGACCTCTCTCTAGTTCGGTCGTTGTTTCTTCTTTCTCCTCCCCGATCAACATACTTTGCTATCTTTCCTCTTCGGATGAGTGTTTCAATCTCGTTCTGAAGAGCTATGCAATTTTTGGTCATATGGCCATGATCCTTATGGAACTCGCAATATTTCTCCCTATTCCTCGTGTCAGGGTCTGACTTCATTTTCTTTGGCCAGTTTAATTCCTTGTTGTTCTTAATTTCTTCCAGGATGAGGTTGATATTTGCCTTCAAAGGCGTGTAATTATCAAATTTCTTCAAGACCTCCCATGACGACCTATTTTTGGAATGTTTATCACCACCATTGTTCTTATGCTCTTTCTTCTTAGCTTTATCACCTTCCACCTTTATTTCTTTGGCATCCATATTCTTCTTCGCAGACATAGCCTCCTCGGCATTCATAATCTTGGACGCTTTTTCCATCAGGTCCGACATGGTTCGAGGTGGATCTTTGGCCAAAGTGTAGTATAACTTGTTCGGCATTAGTCCACTCATCAAAGCAGTAATCGTTGTCTTCTCTTCATAATCAATGACTTCGAGCTTCTCGTTATTAAAACGAGTTATATAGTCTCTAATACTCTCACCAGCTTTTTGTCTAACACTTAACAAATGTGCTACTCGTTTAACTGGCTTTGCTCTGAAGCAGAAATTTCCAATGAATAACTCGGCCAGTTGAAGAAAATTTAAAATCTTACCCCGAGGAAGATCATTATACCATATCTGAGCAGATCCGGTAAGAGTTCCCGAGAATGCCCTGCATCTCATCTCGTCTGGGATAGCATAGATGTCGGCAGCAGCTTGATATTGTTCTATATGAAGGACGGGGTGAGTCTTCCCATCATACTTGGGAGTCACAACAGGTGCTTTGAACTTCGATGGTGTTGGGAAATCAACAATGTCCTGGACAAAAGGTGTTCCCCGAACAAAGGTTCGTTGTAGAGGGTTCTTGGCCTTAGCCATTTCACCTAATCTATCCTCCAGCCTCTAAATAGATCCTTTCCAAGCATCATTTCCTTCCTCGGGCCTATTGGTTCGAGCAACAGATCGCGTTGAAGTGGCTTCCTGGGATTTATCTCGACGAGCAGCTGGTCGGTCAATAGATCCATCTTGACGAGCAGCTGGTCGCGACTGGGCAGATCCCTCCCTTAAATCTGATGATCGTCGAAATCTCCTCGACGCTGCATTAAGAGGACTTTTGTTCCTCCTAGGGCCTAATCGGTCGAAAGGAGAGGCCCTACTTAATCTTTCCAATGCGCTGGCCCTTTCTGGGGAGAGGGTGACACGTTGTTCAGTATTCGTGGCTCGCACAAACGAAGTTCGTCCAGGTTGATAAGAAAAATCTTGAGATTCATCATTGCGATATGAATCATTATGCCTAGTACGCGAAGAAGGCGCACGGGTATTTCTTTGGATGCTTCGTGGTCCGGAATGGGCTGATGCACCACCATGGAGGGTTTGGATGAGTTGTCGCATCGTTTCTTGCATGACGGTCTGGCCCTGAGCCAGATTCGCCATCATTCCAGTCAGATCTGGAATAATTGGTGGAGCAAATGGATTTGGAGGGGTTCCAGTGTTTCGATTGCTGGATTCAGGAATATCATCCATTGGTAATGGATTGGTATTGGTGAGAAAATGATATTACCAGTCGTTCCCACAGACGGCGCCAATCTATTGATGTAAAAAATTAGATCACTCTAATAATTCAATCACAGATAAATAAATGAGACAAAAGATTTTAAAGTGGTTCAGCCTTATAAGAATGGCCTACGTCCACTGTTATTTTATCGCTGATTATTTGGGAATTCTCGATTATAAGAAATTCCGTTATGGATCCCAAAGTTTGGATTCAGGATCAGATCCTTTACAATGAGGATTGGACAATGTATTTATAGCCCTGAGGCTGTAATGTGAAAGGGTAATATATTAAATGATATATATATGAAAGGGTAATACATTTAATGCCCTCTTTGCATGTGCGTCTGAATGATAAACATTTAATTAACCAGTTGAACTGTTGGTTATCCAGCTATTACTGCTTTGTTCGAGATGCATCTCGAACCGCCTAAGTAGCTCGGACCGCCTAAGCTTTCTGGTATTCAAGAGTTCCTCGGAGAGTTCTGTTCCTCTGAGCATATGAGTTCCTCGGTGAGGTATGTTCCTCAAAGCGTATGAGTTCCTTGGAATAACATGGGTCCTCGGAGCGTGTGATTATCTCGGAAGTGCTTGTTATTTCCATGTAGATAGCCACGTGTCTTCGTATGATTGATCCAAGTCAGCAGATTAAATTTGGTATCAACAATGACAATAGAAAAGATTAAAATGATTCGAGAACGGATAAAGATAACGCAAAGCAGGAAAAAAATTTATGCAGATAAAAGGAAGTATCTATTGGAATTTGAGAAGGGATATTTTGTATTCCTACGTATTTCACCATGGAAAGGCGTCATGAGATTTGGAAAAAAGGGAAAACTAAGTCCAAGATACAGTGGACCATATGAAGTGCTGGAAAGAATTGGGACCCTGGCATATAGATTAGCATTACCTCCAAATTTATCCCATTTACATGATGTGTTTCACGTATCTATGCTTCGTAAGTATTTGGCGAATCCATCTCATTAGTTGAAAACTCAACCAATTGAACTGAAGGAAGACTTATCGTACATCGAGGAACCATTAGAAATTATTAATCGTAAGGAGCAGGTATTGAAGAATAAAGTTATTCCCTTAGTTAAAGTTATGTGGATAAGTCATGGAGTAAAAGAATTAACTTGGGAAACGTAGGATAGCATGAAAAAACAGTATAACCCATTTGTTTGGTAAGTGACCTTTATATTAAATTTTGTGGACGGAATTTTCTAGGGGGGTGAGTTGTGACAACCCGAATATAATTATGATAAATTATGTTTAAATCATGATTAGCTTATGTGATATGAATAATAGGTTATTAGTATATATAATGTTACGTCATCATATTTAGTCTAATCCTACCTTCATAAAGTATGAAATATTGAATTAGTTACAAATATAAAATTTTGAAGTTTTCGATAGGAATGTTCATTTTTAAGACTAGTGTCGACCTTTATACAATATCAATTGACTTGGTGTGAAAACTAGATAGTTGTAGACAGGTGAGTTAGGGTTGTAACCCAACAAACGGTGTGTGAAACGGAGGTCCGAGTAAGAAGTTATACAGAAATTACTAGTAAGGGGCAAATCTGTCAATTCCCTTTAAGTGGTAAATTATCTTTTATTAAACCAAATGGTTTAATTTGATTAGTTGGCATGGGAGGAAGCCTTGGCCGACTTAAAACTCTCCCTCTAACTTATTTCTTCATCAAATTAAGCCCTAGGTTCAGTTTCAAGTGTTGTTAGCTTGAGGAAAGAAAAAGTAGAAGTTTAGGAAGAAAAAGTGAGGAGAAAAAGTGTAGAAAAATCCATAGATATTACGTAAAAGTTCCGAAGGTAATCTTAATCGCAATTCTTATTATTATTCTTATATTACTGATTTATATGATAGAAATCATAATTTTTTTACTAAAATTTCAGCCCTTTATATATATGTATGGTTAGATGAAAGTTTAAGTTAAGTTGAATGTACAAACCCTTAAAATTGCTTTGTATTGAAACCCCTTGCAATCAAACTTGAATATATTATTGTGTGCTTACTGGAATTGATAAATTCCAGTTGGATATGAAACTAGACTCATAATTTCATATAATATCCAACAATTAGAATTTAATTCCTTGTGGTTAGGCCTTAATGATGATTTCAAGTTGGTACATAGTTGTTGTTTGTATATTTCATTCCGGTATGCCCTGAGTTTAGTCAAGATTTTGACATAGTAAATGAAGTCACAAAATTATGAAACTTTAATTGTAGACTATTGAGTATATGTAATGAAAATGGGTTGAAAATCATGGAAAGTTATGCTGGATAAAAATTATGAAAATTCTTGGAAGTGGAAGGAACAATAGAGGAGCTTGTAGGGCAGATTTCTTGTGTTGTAAAGAAATGGTCATAACTTGCTCTAGGAAGCTTGAAAAATTACGCCATCACTTCTAATGGAAAGTATATTTATATATGATTTCATATTGATAGGCTTGGATACCTGTAGTTGTGAAATTTATGAATATAGGATGGTTAAGTATGTAGGACAATAATTTGAGGCCATACTGGATAACCCATAAAAGAATATTGTTATCTCCTCTTTCCAAGTAGTATTTTGAGTACATGTTTCATGTGTATATACATTGAGAAGTATGCTTTCATATTTGATTGGGTTTAGTTTTAAATTCCCTATGAGGTATTTTCTACGGTTGAATGTCCATAACTTTATCAACATGGATACCATTGTTTTGTCTTTACTCATGTTTCATGGAATGTGACTTAAGTGGAAGTATATTGTTGTTATATAGTCATTGAAATTTACATAAGTGTGTTAGGATAATACTTATGATTGAGATTCAATACTTATTTAGTTGGATTGACAGGTGTAAGGTCTAATCAACCCAATTCAGCTCCACCTAAAGGAAACATAAATACATAGTTGACACCCACGGTGAGTGTACTCACTGGAATGATGTATTTGTATACTGTTATGAATATGATCATAATGTTATGAATATAAAATTGTTCATTTCTATTTATCGAAATGAGAGGTTACTCCCTGACCCGGAATGGGGGAGATTTGTCTATTAATGACAAGGGTTACTCCTCGACCAGGAATGGGGGAGGATTGTCTATTACGGACAAGATACGTGAATCATGATTCGGAAAGTTAGGTCATTCATTATGAATGAGCCGGATAAGTTAATACATAATTATATGGACATGATTTATTACATTTAAATTCATGCAATAGTATAGTAGTGATGCATTCACTGGGCTATTTTGCTCACGGTTCCTAGGTTCACATTTTTTTCGGGTAACGCGATGTCATCGCCAAATCTAGGAGGTCAGGTTAGGTTAGCCAGGAATGGGAGAAACAATGATTTTGTGGAAATTTAGATGATGTAATTAAGTTAACTTATCCTTAAAGAAGTTTGTAAATGCATAACTGATTTAATGTTGCAAACAGTTTTTAGTTGTATGGATTTATGTTGATGACCTTGAAATTAAAACTCGTGTTTATGGTTTGGTTAAATTAATCATGGTTTGACTTACTTTGACTTTCAAACTTAATTATAAGTAACTTGGTTGGGGTGTGTCATGTTAGATGGCTGTTAGGTCAAATCGTTAAAATAATACTTATGCAACTACAATGAAAACTAACATACCTCAAGTCCCATTTAGTATAAATAAGCGTACCCGAGACACTAAATAACCCTAAAGTTTATTGTGAATGTAGAATATTCAACTTTAATTTTGTAAAAATATAATTCTTATTCTTTTAAGTTGATTTGATTTTTTTAAATGGGGCAATGTAAAAAAAAGGCTTGTTAATATTTTTATTAAATTTATAGAACACACAACAATTTTGTTTAAAATTAGTCCCGAAAATTATTTCATACCAAAAATGCCCTTCTACCAGCTTAAAATGCAATTGTTTTTTTATCATCTTCATTTTTAGGACAATCAACTTAAAAAAAATCCCTATTTTAATTACTTTTAATTAAAGTTGTTTACTTTTGTAAGAAAGGAATTTGTTAACTTTTTCATTATATCTATAGGATAACAATATTTTTGTAAAATTGGTCCCCAAAATTTTTCAATACAATTTTTTTTTTCATTTTACCATCTTAAAGTACAATAATTTTATAATAATAAAAATAAATATAAAAGTAGTCCCAAATTGTCCTCAATTAAAAAAAATTGCTTAAAAAAATAATTTATCGATTATTTTGGACTCGATATTTCAAATTGCTGCAAGTGGACCCACCATTACATTTTTGAAAATCGATCCAATTGGACCCACCATTACATTTTTCGTGAAGAATTGTAACTGATGTGTTGGCTCAATGTCTTAAATGGAAAAAACATTATGTGGTTCAATAATGGTTTGACACATAACACCTCTTAAATAACATCTTTTAAGAAGAAAAAAAAAATTAATAAAGTAAAAATAAAATTACATATATAATAAATAGATAGAAAAAAGAACCCAAACATTTAGCTCTCTAATATCACCACCCGCTCTTGCCCTCCCCACACATCCAGCTCCCACTAACGTCACCTCCACTCCCCTTAGTCGTCTGCGCACACACACACAAACACCGTTATCGACTCTCGCACTTTCAGTCAACAACGAATTTATCTCTCTCTCTCTCTCTCTCTCTCTCTCTCTCTATCTATCTATCTATCTATCTATCTATCTATCTATATATATATATATATATATATATATATATATATATATATATATATATATATGTCCACTCTTATTAGGACTCTACCAACTTGTACTATAATTAAGGGGTGACTCCTTCCCCCTTTAGACACACCAATTAATGACAATTCTTCCTCTCTCTAAAATTTTGTGTAACCTATTTCATTTCACTTAACACGTCATCAACGTGAATGCATTAATTTAGTTATTCCAAGCAACGATTTTTCAACTCAGAATCATACGAGAAACATACTATCTTGATATTGGACGCAACATTCTATCTCTTTCATCTTCGGCGTTAAGATCCAAAAAAGAGAAATAAGGTTATCATTACGATTAGTTTTACTTTTGTAACTACACTAATATGAGGTTGAATACTTGTTTTTTTAAAAAAGTGCATAGATACATTATAACAGATATAGTTTTTTTTTATCATGCACAGAAATCCTACACTATCTCATTACGATAACTGCAATGTCAATAATGGTTTACTTTTTTAACTAGTTAATATAGTAAGGTCTTGCCATTGGTTACTATATTTGAATACATATTCATGAAATCCATTGCCCTATTATGTTTTCTTTTATTCACTATTCATTGAATTATTTTTTTCAATTATTATCATATCATAGATGAACTAATAAGTAATTAAATAATTTTATTTGACTTAATTCTTTTCTTTGTAATCGATTCAATTCATTTTTTTGTACTGTATTTTTTTAATATCATGCTACCATCTTGTAATACAAAAATTAATATTCTCAAGTAATTATTTTTTAGGAAAATAAATTTCCAAATCAATTATCTAGGACCTGAAGTTCCCAATGCAATTTAAAATTTGAGGCATGAAGTTCTCAATTCTTATTTCAATTATTGCAACCTGGAGTTCACAATTGATATTTAAATTTTTAGACATGATAATGTGTCATAAAATCAAACCTGAAGTTTTGATTATTTCTATAATAGGTCAAGGAACACTAAAAGTACCCCAATAATGATTCATTTTGGACCCAAAGTTCCAATAATTTTTTCTTTAATCAAACCTGAAGTGTTGATTTTTTGGATCTGAAGTTTTCAATAATTAGGGTCTGAAGTCCTAAATTACCTTTAAAAAAATTAGGGCTTGAAGTTACAAATAATTGGGGCCTGAAGTTCTCAATTAACTTTAAATTTGGGACTTGAATTGTTATTTATAATTTGGACCCGAAGTTCCAAATATTTTTTTTAAAACTCTGATCAAACCTGAAGTTTTGACACAATAGAGTAGAGACTTTAAAGTCCTTATACTTGACCCGAAGGTCAATTATATTATGTGTTGGTCTGAACTTCCCAAAAATAAAATAACACAAATCTGAAATTCTAATTATTAAATCAAGGACTTAAAGTCCTAATTGCACACATAATATTCCAATCAATATTGAATCACTATTTTTTCTTATTATGCATTATATATATCTAATAGTAATTTATTTATCGAACATTTTAAAAATGTCAAACATCTCTAAACTTGAATTTGAAGAACTTGAACTTTCTGGGGTGAATTATCTTAATTGGTCTCAAGACAGTGAACTCCACCTTCAAGCTCGAAACCTTAGTGATGCAATAACTGTTGAAAATTCCATGTCCCAGTAGAACAAAGCTAAGGCCCTGATAATCCTTTGGAATAAAAAACACAATGATTTAAAAAGTGAGTACCTCACTGTGAAAGATCCTTTTGATTTATGGAACTCCCTGAAGGAGCGCTAAGACCATAAAAAATCAATCATACTTCCATGTGCATGCCGTGAATGGCTCAACTTGAGATTTCAGGACTTAAAGATAGTGTCTGGCTATAATTCTTCTATGTTCAAGATTACCTCCAAGCTAAAGCTATGTGGACAAAAGTTAGAGGATGCAGATATGTTGGAGAAAACTTTCTCTACTTTTCATGCCTCGAATATGGTCCTGCAACAACAATATTGATAGCGAGGGTTTAAAAGGTACTCGAAATTAATCTCATGTCTCCTAGTTGCTGAGGAGAATAATAACTTACTAATGAAGAATCATACATCTAGACCCACTAGATCTGTAGTACTCCTTAAGGTGAATACTAATTATGTTCAGAATAATGAAAGAGATCGAAGAAATATGCGGTGGGGCAGTGTCAACTCCAGAAGAGATTGTTACCATAATCAAGGTCCTAATCAAAATAAGAAATTCAAGATCATAACAATAAATGGAATCAGAAGTCAAACCCAAATAATCCAAATGATATTTATCATAGATGTGACAGTAATGGGCATTGAACACGTATCTGTCGTTCGTCCAATAAATTGGTTGAAAAATATCAAGCCTCGAAAAAGGGAGCGGAGACAAACATTGTGGAAGGTCCTGAAGATCGTTAGAAACTTGACGATACTGATATCAACTTTACTGATTTTTTGAAGATGAGAATGAAAATGCTATTGATGATGAGATATTTGATAACATGCTTGGAGAATAAACTAAGACGGTCCTGGAGACCTAAATGATTATGCTTGCTTTATTTATTTATCTACTTCATATTTATTATTGAGACTATAGTAGTTTAGCATTAGAGCGTAAATAATATCTTTATTTGAGCATTTATTAGTTAATAGAATGGTTTCAATCATTTTTACTATGCTTATATGATTAGTGGATTGAATTTAAATTTATATTTAATAATGTTAAGGGTATGGATCTGAAAGTAAGAGCAAGCAATGATATTTGTCTGGTAGACAATGGGATAACCCACACCATTTTAAAAAATAAGAAGTTTTCTCAGACTTGGTATATAATATAGAGAATGTTTTTGTAACACCCCGTAATTCCGAGGACTTAGAATTTAATTATTTTCTGGAGAAATATAACTTAATTAATTTGGAGAATTCAAATTTATGAATTGGAGAATTTATTTAAGTCAGATGAATTATTTAAATTGGTGAATTGACATTTAATTATTTCGGAGCATCTTTGAATTTTGCATGTGTTGCATTTTGAGGTTTAAATTAAAGAATGTTATAAAGTATTTCAGATGTCAATTCGAAGTGCACGGTTGAGTCCGGATAGGTCAAGATAGTCGAAAAAGTGTAATCGGAGGGTGGTAAATGGGTCATGGGGTATTTTTATGCATGACTGGGCTCACACGGGAGTATTTGGTTTTTTTTTTAATTAGTCCCATAAGAGAAAAAATGGGATTAGAACTTTATAACCTAAAATTGAGAGTTGGGGGCAGCCATTACTCATTTT
Source organism: Sambucus nigra (assembly GCA_949130495.1). Lineage (NCBI taxonomy): Eukaryota > Viridiplantae > Streptophyta > Magnoliopsida > Dipsacales > Adoxaceae > Sambucus > Sambucus nigra. The sequence goes on along the minus strand of OX422211.1, from coordinate 576,452,632 downwards.
AGAATACTTAAATCTGTAGAGGTAAGCAAAGGGATAATTTGAGGAGCTTTTAGGGAGCCAATTTAGAGGAAGATTTGGGTGCTTGTGTTAAACCTATCATCTTAATCAAAGGATTCAAGTTCTACGAATTTATAAGGCAAGTGGTTAAATTGCTTCAATGTAAATTGGTGATATTCAATTCATATCATAGTAGGTGTTATACAAATGATTTTTGGATTGGGTTAATACAAATTATGTTTTGATTTGGGGAAGTTACGAATCAAGTTTTTGAGACGGTTATGATAAGGGCTTATGAATTCTATGATGTGAAGAAATTATAAGTTAATTAGAGAAATTTATTGATTGCAAGTAGGGGAACAATCGTATGTATTCATATCTTTATTATCAATTGGAGATAGAAATTGAGAATTAAGATATTGGGACTTGTTTTGATTCGTAAGAATTACTACATAAATTCTGGGTAAAAAGCGTCACAGAAGCTGTTAATGGCGATTCTATCTGCGATGTCCTCTAGAAAATGGCATTTTCTAACTTTCGTTCTCTAATACGTTTTTTTTCCAAAACGGACCCAAAAAACCCCAAAACGGCATTTTTAAAAATTTGGACAGATTGAGTAAATTTAAAACCTCGGATTAATAATTGTGCAAAATTTATTGAGGAGAATTTTGAATAATTAATTGGGGATATTGTATTATGGACCAACGGGGTTTCCGGATATTTTGGTTGAGTGACGCCATGATAATAGATTAATTAATGAGGGATTAATTAATTAAAGCTTATAGCTGGAATAATTTATTATACGATGATATAATAAATTATTAAATATTATTTAATTAGGAGCGTTCTCTTTATAATGGAATTTTGAGTAGTACGTTCTAAGAGATGGAAATTCGTTCCAGGTGAGCGAGTCCGGGTACATTGGTTGTGTGTCACCACGAAGATATTAAATTAATGATTGAGTATATTAATTAAAATAGAGTCGGACCAAAGACTCGGGGAAATAATAAGTTAATTAATGGGCATATTAATTAAATTAGAATTGGACCATAGACTCAAGGAGATATTAAATTAAATAATGGGTATATTAATTAAATTATAGTCGGACCATAGACTCAGTGAGATATTAAGTTAATTAATGGGCATATAAATTAAATTAGAGTCGGACCATATACTCGGGAAGATATTAAATTAATTAATTCGTAAATTAATTAAATTAAAGTTGGACCATAGACTCGGGAATATGTTGGCTAGTGTTACGGACTTTGTACATGGTAAAGTTGGGATTAAAAAAAATATATATATATACACGGTTGTGTGATAGTATATATATATATATATATATATATATATATATATATATATTGTGTGCTCATTAATACTGGTGGCTAGGTATTTATTTGGAATTATATGCTCTAGTGTTATCGGGGGAGGTTGCGCGATGTGGGTGAATCCCCTAGCTTGAGGAGTAGGGCGTGTATATCCCCAGGTCATAGCGTTCAAATAGAGGGGGCATCGAGATGATTGTTTTCACACTCGGGGTATATGACTGCCTCCAATACGTCTATATTTCTATGTCATGATTCGGCAGTGGCTAGCTGTTTCAGAAATCCAAGTGGGACTGAGTAAACCTGGGATGATAGCACTTTAGAGAATGCATCCGATGAGGTATTACTCGGAAGGATGGTTTTAATTATATTCAACATATGTGTGATTGTGCAATATAGTTCTACATATATAATGGAGTAGACAATTATATACAGGTAATTAAATACATGAAGAGAATTGGTATTACTCATATAACTAGTGAATGTTATATGGGTTTCAAGAGCGATTTTATTTATATTCAACATATGTATAATTGTGGAATATAATTCTACGGATATAATGGAGTTAATAATTATATACGGGTAATTAAATACATGGAGAGAATTTGTATTACTATATAACTAGTGAATGTTATATGGCTTTTAAGAAAATGATTAATTAATTTAATGAGATAAATAACTTACGAAATCAAGATACAAATTACTCGGGTTAGAGTAGAGTTGAAGGAGTTTCATGACAAGGCTAGTTAGATGTGGTAGTGTAACTAGGAGGGTCAGGAAGAAAGCGTTAGGTGTGAACTTTAGAGGAGGGGTGTGATGTATTTCAAGGGAATACGACACTAACTTAAATATGAAGAGCATTCATACATTTTAATTGTTGCATTTTAATTCACTTACAAAATATTTTCAAAAGGACATTGGGCTCTGACCCATACTTGCAAAATATTTTGAAAACCTTTTAGGTATCCAGCCAGTTGGATGCCAAACTTGAAGATCTGTTCCAGGGATGCATAGCTGCAACAGGTGTGGATGTTGCAGGATTTTGACATAGACGCTTCAGTCATTTCATTCTTAGAGTAGGATGTAGCTTGGTATTTCTTTCGGGCATGTTGCCCCAACTATTTTCATTTCAGTCAGATTTGTACAGGTTACTATTCTTTGTTGGATTATATTAGTGGATGTTGGTTATCTGCCGATGGTTTATTCGGCCGGTCATTTATTGATTTATTTAGTATTGCTTTAGATTTATAGTTTATGTGAATGGTTTGTATTGATATTTATATGGTTGTTGTTGCTAAATAAAAAGATTAAAATTTTAACATCATCTTTTGAATACTAGGTGGTTAATAAGTTTTAAAAAGTTTTCGATAGTGATGCTAAGAATGAATCAAATGATATTCCTATTTTAATTTGATATAGGACTGATCACCCAGTATTTTATTGGACGAGGTGTCACAGATGGTATCAGAGCATCAGGTTCTAGTGTCCTTAGGATCTGTGCGGCTTTTTACATTTCAGCGTAACACTCTTTGATGTAGAGCCTTATTGTAGGATTATTGTATTCCTTTACGTACATGCATTTACGTTCTCCTGCGATTAAGTATAGTTAATGTGATTCATATACGAGTTCGGTTGGGCTTTGTACACCGAACATTCTTTGGGATGACCAATGAGGGTCGTAAGAGGATTATAGGAGGAGAGGCTCTGCAAAACACATGGAGTATTCTTGAAATGGTGATCGTGTTAGGAGTCACCATGATTGTTGTTCAAACAAGTGATAATAGAATAATAACTCGGGATAGATAGTCTTCCAAAGCACTGTTGTAGATAACGGGGGTGCAATTTCAGACTCACACAGCGTAATAAGCATGGGGTGGGGAAATTCAGAAGGACTCTTTTGGAAGGGCCATCTACAAGGATTCGAGTGGAAGAGGGTGTGATAACCCAATGGAAGGAGATAACCCAAAGGAAATTGTGTAGGGTGGCATGGATCGGCACCAAGACTAAATTTCAGGCAAAATTTTTGGCTCAATGGGGTGGTGTTGTAGTGGTAGGAGTTAGTCACCATAACCATGGAGAGATACCATGAATAATAAGGAATTTGGGATGCGGTTTGACTGCTAATCTTCTCATCAGCTGTTTAAACAGAAAGGCAAAGGATATTTCAATACTTATTTAAAAAATCAAGGGACCGCAAACTGGTCGGTCATGAAGGAGAGCTGACGTGTTTAGCAAACTTGGTACCCGACAAAGAGGTATGAAGAATCAAGAAGGTCCATAAGTTAATGATGGACTCACGGGTAATATACAAGCAGGGTTGAGAAATCCGACTAGGATGACTAGTGCTATATTCATCAAGGTCATATAGTTACGATTTGAGATCAATAATTCTGTGAGAAGGAAGCCAAGATAGGTGGAGAATTTGACCGAAAGATAAGATCGTATTTAGCAGTGCAAGTGAGGCACCACAAGGGTGGATACCCATTCAAGGAACCCATTTATATGATTTAGATCAGTGAAATTCCTATCGAGTGACGGTGGATTCAATCAGGGTCAAACCGCTACCCCAGCTATCCTTTACATGCATTTACGTTCTCCTGCGATTAAGTATAGTTAATGTGATTCATATACGAGTTCGGTTGGGCTTTGTACACCGAACATTCTTTGGGATGACCAATGAGGGTCGTAAGAGGATTATAGGAGGAGAGGCTCTGCAAAACACATGGAGTATTCTTGAAATGGTGATCGTGTTAGGAGTCACCATGATTGTTGTTCAAACAAGTGATAATAGAATAATAACTCGGGATAGATAGTCTTCCAAAGCACTGTTGTAGATAACGGGGGTGCAATTTCAGACTCACACAGCGTAATAAGCATGGGTTGGGGAAATTCAGAAGGACTCTTTTGGAAGGGCCATCTACAAGGATTCGAGTGGAAGAGGGTGTGATAACCCAATGGAAGGAGATAACCCAAAGGAAATTGTGTAGGGTGGCATGGATCGGCACTAAGACTAAATTTCAGGCAAAATTTTTGGCTCAATGGGGTGGTGTTGTAGTGGTAGGAGTTAGTCACCATAACCATGGAGAGATACCATGAATAATAAGGAATTTGGGATGCGGTTTGACTGCTAATCTTCTCATCAGCTGTTTAATCAGAGAGGCAAAGGATATTTCAATACTTATTTAAAAAATCAAGGGACCGCAAAGTGGTCGGTCATAAAGGAGAGCTGACGTGTTTAGCGAAATTGGTACCCGACAAAGAGGTATGAAGAATCAAGAAGGTCCATAAGTTAATGATGGACTCACGGGTAATATACAAGCATGGTTGAGAAATTCGACTAGGATGACTAGTGCTATATTCATCAAGGTCATATAGTTACGATTTGAGATCAATAATTCTGTGAGAAGGAAGCCAAGATAGGTGGAGAATTTGATCGACAGATAAGATCGTATTTAGCAGTGCAAGTGAGGCACCACAAGGGTGGATACCCATTCAAGGAACCCATTTATATGATTTAGATCAGTGAAATTCCTATCGAGTGACGGTGGATTCAATCAGGTTCATCGAGGCTAGCAATAACTCCAATGGGGCCAGCGAAGCCAAAAGGATAGCTGGGGTAGCAATCAGAGTAAAGTCTACCAAGTACGTGGGAAGGACAACCCTAACATGGCCAGTGGGGACAGAGACACGGGATTGACATAGGGAAGTGTCTTATGTATGGAAAGTAGGACCACAACAATTGATTATGTCCACTGTGAGTCAGGGGATAGGAACGGGATGCCTAGTAGGGACAACAGTTAGGAAGTTTTTAGTTCGGTTTGGATGAGAATATATTGTTCAGGAATCATTTGGGCCACCGGTGTGTAGGCAAGTAGAAGTATGAGTTTTTATCCTCGGATAGATGGGAGGAATTTTGTGTGACATGAGTGGTCACAGTATTCTTGATAACACTATATTATCGTGGGAGACATGTTTATTGGATGTATCATAGTGTTACTATGGTATATATATTTACCGCGGGGTAACGGGGATCTCTTTAGTTTTATCTACAGGGGAGAAGGTGTGAACACTGAGAGGGTGTATTTTACAAGGGTAACTCATTTTGAGAGGTGTTATGAGAGTATGATTTTTTCGGGATACGGACTGGTTAGTGATGGGTAAACGATGGTGGGCGGTTACAGCAAGACTATCCTATTCGCGATTCCAGGGAAGGATGCATATTCTTTTGCGATGACTCACCTGAAATAGGGTCGAGCTCGCGTATATATTTTTCATTAAATAGACTCTAGAGGGTACAATGGTCTAGGGATATTGGATCCCGGTGCATAGGAACCTTTACGGATGTTATTCTAGGAATGTCGGGTTTACCATGGAGAGGAGAGATTTATCTTATTGTTGTTTATACGCTGAGAAATTAGTGATAGTGACAGCGTCATATCATGTAATGCCTTAAGAGACATCGGCATAGGTGATTTGATTTATATGTCGGGAGATAAAATTTGTGATATCTTAGTGTGTGTTATGGACACACGAATTTCGATGATCGATAATGCTAGGAAATAGTGCACTGGAAAACATTCTTTTGAGGTTAGTTGCTGAATGTTATATGCATGGACCTTAATAAACTTCGAAGTAGTGAGACATTGTGGGATGCGAGTGCATCGGTTTTAAATGTTAAATTATTGGACGTGTAGAGAAAATACTTTAAAATGAGAGATATTTCGATATAGGTCCAGTGGATCTAGGGTGTGCCGTGACAGAAGTTCAGAGAGAACTTATGTACCACAAGTTAATAGGTGGTATAGTATCGAGAAGAATTAAATTGCAAATTGTAGGGTAATCAAGAATACCTATATTATATAGTCACGTCGAGAGTGCGAAGTTGAGTTTGAGATAAGTATTGTTATGTACTAGACTTTAGCTATATTATCCTGTGATGTTTGCATTACTAGAGATACTTCTACTTTCGAGAGTTATGAGGGTAGAGTGGGACATTTTCCAAGTTTCGGTTGGTTAGCGATGGTTTGGAGCAATAGTGGATAGTTATAGTAAGAATTTGTGTTCGTTGTACCAGGTATGGATTATTTTTGCTAGGTATCACCTAAGATAAGGTCTAGCTTATATATACGAGTATGTATGTTAAATGTGGCATGATAGGCTTATGATGATATGCTTATGTTGTTAATTCGATCCCGGGGAGTAGGGACGGTTACTAATGTGATTCAGGATGGATAGACTTATTTACGAGCGGGGAGTTATAGCTCGAGATTAATTTTGTGCAAGGAATCTAGTGATAGTGAGGGCGCAGTATTTTTGTGTTGTCTTTTATAGCATAAGAGTGGGCATGCATACTTTTATGCCAAGGGGCGGGTATTTGAGGGTACGTGCCATGGACTGGGAGCTGAACAGATCTCATCGACCGACAATGTTAGGATTGGATTTCGCATTGCGAGATATCCCACGCATGAAGCTTAGCGCAACATTGGAAGTGAGGAGATGTTTGGTCATTAGTACATGGATTGGGTACCTCGGTTATTTTGCATGTATGTAGTTATAACTGTAATTTAGAAGTCATATTACAGATTAAGTCTAGTACAGTCGGGTAACAATTGTGCGGTTAAGCACGGGTCCAGGGTGTATGGGTACCTTGGTTAACTAAAGTTGTTTTAGCATAGTTCATGATAAGAAGTGGGAGAGATAGGTGTAGCCATCTTAGAGGTATGGGATTTGGGAGATATTCATACCTTCGAGCACTAAGCTTATATTAATTTCGAGGATAAAATTCCTTTGTAAGGGGAAAGTATGTAACACCCCGTAATTCTGAGGACTTAGAATTTAATTATTTTATGGAGAAATGGAACTTAATTAATTTGGAGAATTCAAATTTATGAATTAGAGAATTTATTTAAGCCGGAGGAATTATTTAAATTGGTGAATTGACATTCAATTAATTCGGAGCATCTTTGGATTTTGCATGTGTCACATTTTGAGGTTTAAATTAAAGAATGCTATAAATTATTTCATATGTCAATTCTGAGTGCACGGTTGAGTATGGATAGGTCGAGATAGTCAAAAAAGTGTATCCGGGGGTGGTAAATGGGTCACAGGGTATTTTTAAGCATGACCGGGCTCACTCGGGAGTATTTGAGTTATTTTAATTAGCCCATAAAACAAAAAATGGGATTAGCACTTTATAACCTAAAAGTGAGAGTTGGGGCCCGCCATAACTCATTTTAGAATACCTAAATCTGTAGTGGGAAGAAAAGGGATAATTTGAGGAGCTTTTGGGGAGCCAATTTGGAGGAATATTTGGGTGCTTATGTTAAACCTATCATCTTAATCAAAGGATTCAGAATCTACGAATTTATAAGGCAAGTGGTTAAATTGCTTCAATGTAAATTGGTGATATTCAATTCATATCATAGTAGGTGTTATACAAATTGAGTTTTTCTTTGGGGAAGTTACGAATCAAGTTTTTGGGACTGTTATGATAAGGGCTTATGAATTCTATGTTGTGAAGAAATTATAAGTTAGTTAGAGAAATTTATTGATTGCAAGTTGGGGAACAATCGTATGTATTCATTTCTTTATTATCAATTGGAGATAGAAATTGAGAATTAAGATATTGAGATTTGTTTTGATTCGTAAGAATTACTATGTAAATTTTGGGTAAAAATCTTAGCAGAAGCTGTTAATGGCAATTCTGTTCGCATTGCCCTCTAGAAAATGGCGTTTTCTAACTTTTGTTCTCTAATACGTTTTTTCCAAAACGGCCCCAAAATTCCCCAAAATGGCATTTTTAAAAATCTGGGCAGATTGAGTAAATTGAAAACCTCAGATTAATAATTGTGCAAAATTTATTGGGGAGAATTTTGAATAATTAATTGGGGATATTGTATTATGGACAAAGGGGGTGTCCGAAGATTTTGGTTGAGTAACGCCATGATAATAGATTAATTAATGGGGGATTAATTAATTAAAGCTTATAGCTGGAATAATTTATTATAGGATGATATAATAAATTGTTAAATATTATTTAATTAGGAGCGTTCTCTTTATAATGGGATTTTGAGGAATACGTTATAAGAGATGGAAATTCGGGCAAGGTGAGCGAGTCCGGGTACATTGGTTGTGTGACACGAGGGAGATATTAAATTAATTAATGAGTATATTAATTAAAATAGAGTCGGACCATAGACTCGAGGAAATAATAAATTAATTAATGGGCGTATTAATTAAATTAGAGTCGGACCATAGTGTGACAACCCGCTCCAAATAATAATGGGTGGCCAACCCTATATTATAATAAATCAGGTATCTCAGATGGCACAGTCTCAACATCAACTGACAATACTAAATAATATAAGGCTAACTACCCGAAATCATTAAAAGAGAATTGCCAAAAAGATTTAAAACTTTTATGTAACAACAACAACAACAAAACCAATAATGCAAACATACCCAGCAATACACATCTAACTACGATGAGTGATACAACAAACTCAACAATATGTAAAGAATGAATACAAGAGTACAACAAATTATACAAAGTAAATTACTCGAATATGTTGTCGGGTCACAGACAATACAAATAATCTGAAAGAGAAATGAAAAAGGGATATTTTACAACCCTTGAGTCTAAACTCAATATACAAACTGAATCCTAATCTAGATATACAATAGATAGGAATCGACTAAAACAAAGTGCCGCAACAGTCCGCTACTGCCACAGCTCCACGAATACACTGGATGGATGAACATCAATGGCGTCCTTGCGGAGGAACACCTAAAGTAATACAATATATACATGGAGGGAGAAAATATAAACGGGTCAGAGCCCGAGTTGAAAACATTTTATAGCAAGTGCATTAAAATGCATAATAATTATAAATGCATTATTACATGATTAAGGTGGAATCGAACTCTCCATAATATTCCCACTCACCCCTCAACTAGAGCACGCACTGAATGTATGCTCGTGGTCTCCAAATGAATGCCCAAATATAAATTAGACAATAAAATCTAACTAGATCCCAAAATGCAGATTCGATTAAGATTATATAACTTATCTCGTAATCTACCCTTATCTAAGTTCTATCTACAACATTTCTTTATTTTAAATGTTATAGTTCTCTTTATATCGGTTCATTTGTTGAACATATAAAGTTTCATAACCATCCTCATAACAACATAATCACAATACATCAACATTCTCTTACTATAATTTCATATATCCTAGTTATGCCCTCATTTGTCATGTAAACATATATATAGTTAATTATATGAGTTATTAGCATCAAGAACTAAGGACAAAACTTATCCCGATTCTCAACATGGCACTGCGTTTCGTGCGTGTGATGTCTCACCGAAGCGAAATCCAAACAAGGAACCCCCCCGTTACACTACTCTTGATAGTATTGATTCTCGAGATTCATTATGCCCTCAATGCATGATGCATGTAACCCAAATTATTATTTCACAAATTTTAATTAATTAATATTCCCAATTCTCAACAGTACACGGCGTTTCATTCGTGGAATGTCTCGCCGAAGCGAAATCCAAACAAGGAACCCCCCGTTACACTAATCCTGGCACTGTCGATTGTCGGGATAGGTGATATATATATAAGTATGAGCATTTAGGACTAACTTCTCCCCAATTTCCAACGTTACACTGCGGTTCGTGCGTGTGACGTCTCGCCGAGGCGAAATTCAAACTAGGAACCCCCCCCGATACACTAATCCTGGCAATGTTGGTCGTTGAGGTCCATTAAGCCCTCGATCCGAAGTACAAGCACAACAATATCATAACCATCCAACCGAGCAATATAACTCGGGGACGCAGGCTCACATGCTATCATCTTCCAGCAACCCATACACGTGGCAAATTGGGGCCACCTGGTGGGGTTCAACGGCACCCACCTCGTGATCAACTCACGCACACAACATCCCGGGAAGCGGTCATAGCTCCTAACCGGCAAGTGAGAACGTCACATTCCCTCGACTTCTCACCCCCAAAAGAATGCATATATTTATCGCATAATAATCACAATGGACGACAATGACTTGAGGAATATCCACACCCTGCTCTTTGAGCTAGGATGCTCACCCTCATCGAACGCAACTTCCCAATGATAGCAAGGAGGGGGTGTGCTTCACTATATATATATAAGGTATACATACATCATCACATCATATAAAGATATACCGTCATATAAGGTATACCTGCCACATCATTTACATTTTCAATATTACGCACTTAGGCGTAGTTGAATTAACATCATTAATTAGTATATCACTCTCTTTTGATACACTAACCGTCAATCCTCACACATTATCCCCACTTAGTATACATTATACTATTTCTCGCTTGAAGCTCACATGTCGCTTCTAATAATGTATTGTATCTCAATTCTTTTCATGTTAAGGATATTCTTTTATCCTAATGCTCTTCAATTAGAATTTCTCATTGTGTGAGACATATCCCAAATCAAACATCAATAAGGATATTTCTATATCCATATGCACATCATTTAGCATTTATAATTATCCATCCATAATAGGGTTCAATTTATTTTATGAACCTTTTAAAATTATCCCATTTGGGATTGGATTCTAAAATCCATTATCACTAAACTTATTATTATTCTTCTATATGAATTTATAATTATCTCCCAATAGAGTCTCCAATCAAGGTGGGCTTCCCCACTTAGAATATACCAAATTCTTTAATCAGTATTCCTCAATTCAAAGACCATATGTCTCCAATAATCTCTTGTAAGGGGAACTCCCTAAAAGTCTCCAAAACGTACTCCATACGATCCCTAAAGAGGTTCCCAATTGATAACCTTGAACAAAACAGAATGAAATTCTCCTTAGAAAAACATCCGTCGAAAAGCCCTATTTTCGAATCGATTCGGGCCAATTCCAAATCGATTCGGCCAGGAAGGCGAATCAATTCGGGTCATCAGACCTGGGACTCTGTCTCAGGCCGAATCGATTCGGCTGGGGTCCGAATCGATTCGGTCACTCAGACGTGGGCACCTGCATATTTCCGAAATCGATTCGGCTAGGGGGCCGTATCGATTCGGCCTATCTGGAAGCTCGAAAATGGCTACTTTTTAGTAAGCCAAAAATCCCAAATTTTGTTTTAATCATCTTCCAACAATTTTTATCCAACCCAATCACATATTTAACATCAATATTCATCCTAGAATACATTTAAACTAATTTCTATCATCAAATCCAAGATCTTCATAACAAATCTAAGATTATACCCAAAAGTTAGGTTTTGATAAACTAAACCTAAAACTCAAAGATTTAATCCACAAATCATGCAATAAATGGTACACAACAATTATTTAACAAGTTTAATCACTTGCCTCGGGTTCGTAGGGTCTTATCCGTCCTCGAGATCGCGTAGATGCCGGAAATCTCGACTTTCTCTCTCTTTTCTTCTTCTTTTTCTTCTTCTCTCTTTCTTTCTTTCTATTTCTCTTTCTATCTTTGGAGAAATAAATCTCCCATAGGCTTATAAGCCCTAGCTCCCAAGATACACATCTTTAAATGATAATACACACTTTAAATGACTCGGTATCTTTAATTTGAGTCAAACTGACTTAAATTATTTCGGAACCTAAATAGACCCCAAGTACAGTCATTTTGACTTTCTCGACCCTTCTGGACACAACTACACCCTCAGAATCTCCATTTGATACACTTTCTAACGACTCCATATTTTGACCTCAAGTGCCAAATTTAATTATTCTCCAATAAAATATTATTTATTTCTTCCAAAATAAATAAATCCTCGTCTCCAAGACCTCGGGTTGTTACACATAGACTCGGGGAGATATTAAATAAATTAACGGGTAAATTAATTAAATTAGAGTCGGACCAGAGACTCGGGGAAATATGAAGTTAATTAATGGGCATATTAATAAATTAGAGTCGGACCATAGACTCGGGGAGATATTAAATTAATTAATGTGTAAATTAATTAAATTAGAGGCGGACCATAGACTCGGGAATATGTTGGCTAGTATTACGGACTTTGTACATGGTAAAGTTGGGATTAATATATATATACACACACACACACACACACACAAACGGTAGTGAGATAATATATGTATATTGTGTGCTCATGAATACTGGTGGCTAGATATTTATTTAGAATTATTTGCTCTAGTGCTATCGGGGGAGGTTGTGCGATGTGGGTGAATCACTTAGCTTGAGGACTAAGGCGAGTATATCCCCAAGTCATAACGTCCAAATAGAGGTGGGCATCGAGATGAATGTCTTCACACCCGAGGGAATATAACTGCCTCCAATACCTTTATATTTCTATGTTCTGATTCAGCGGTGGCTAGTTGTCTCAGAAATCTAGGTGGGACTGAGTAGACCTGGGATGATAGCACCTTAGAGAATGCATCCGATGAGATATTACTCAAAAGGATGGTTTTAATTATATTCAACATATGTGTGATTGTGGAATATAGTTCTACGTATATAATGGAGTGGATAATTATATACGGGTAATGAAATACATGAAGAGAATTTGTATTACTTATATAACTAGTGAATGTTATATGAATTTTAAGAGCCGTTTCATTTATATTCAAAATATGTATAATTGTGGAATATAGTTATACGTATATAATGGAGTACATAATTATGTATGGGTAATTAAATATATGAAGAGAATTTGTATTACTTATATAACTAGTGAATGTTATATGGATTTTAAGAAAATGATTAATTAAGTTAATGCGATAAATAACTTACGAAGTCAAGATACAAATTACTCGGGTTAGAGTAGAGTTCAAGGAGTTTCATGACAAGGCTTGTTAGACGGGGTAGTGTAACTAGGAGGGTCAGGAAGAAAGCGTTAGTTGTGAACTTTAAAGGATGGGTGAGATGTATCTCAGGGGAGTGCGATACTAACTTAAATACGAAGAGCATTCATACATTTTAATTGTTGCATTTTAACCCACTTGCAAAATATTTTCAAAAGGACTTTGGGCTCTGACCCATACTTGCAAAATATTTTCAAAACCTCTTAGGTATTCAACCACAGGGATGCCAAACTTGAAGATCTGTTCCTGGGATGCGTAGCTATAACAGGTGTGGATATTGCAGGATTTGGACATAGACGCTTCAGTCATTTCATCCCTAGGGTAGGATGAAGCTTGGTATTTCTTTTGGGCATGTATCCCCTGCTATTTTCATTTATGTCGAATTTTGTTCTGGTTACTATTCTTTGTTGGATTATATTAGTGGATGTTGGTTTTCTACCTATGATTTATTCGGCCGGTCATTTATTGATTTATTTATTATTGCTTTAGATTCATGATTTGTGTGAATGGTTCGTATTGATATTTATATGGTCGTTGTTGTTAAATAAAAAGATTAAAATTTTGACATCAACTTTTGAATACTAGGTGGTTAGTAAGTTTTAAAAAGTTTTCGATAGTGATTCTATGAATGAACAATATGAGATCCATGTTTTAATTTGATATAGGACTAATCACCAGATAGTTTATATGGTAGGGTGTCACAATTTTTCACTAATGCTGGTCTTGCTAAGATTATTGAAGGCTCGAAAAGAGCCCACGTGGTATTACCTAATGGCACCCACGTGGTAATTTGGCCTTTGCAAAACTACTTTTTCAAATCATTAAACATATAGCACATTTTTCTTTTCAACACATTAAATCCATTCATTTAGATAATGTGGGAGAATTTACTTCTCAAGCTTTTGATCACTATTGTTTATCACAAGGAATTAATGTTGAGCACCCAGTCACCCATGTTCACAACCAAAATGGTTTAGTTGAGTCCTTAATTAGAAGTTTGTAACTTATTGCGTAACCTTTACTTATGCAATCCAAACTCCCAGTATCTAGTTGGGGACATGCTACCCTTCACACTATTAAGTTAATTAAGCTTATACCCACTCCTTATCACCCATCTTCACACTTTCAACTCGTGTCTGGATGTCAACCGAATATATCACACTTGCGTAAATTTGGTTGTGTAGTGCATGCGCCCACCCCCTACTCCAGTGTACTAAAATGGGTCCACAACATCGTTTAGGAATATATGTTGTTTATGATTTGCCATCAATCATTCGTTATATTGAGCCACTGACAGGTGATACGTTTACCGTTAGATTTTTAGATTGCCATTTTGATAAGACCCTTTTTCCTCCATTAGGGGGAGGAAAGAATGTACCAGAAATAGCGTCTGTTCTTAAAGAAAAGAAAGAATTAACATGAAACACTTCCATTTTTTCTCATCTAGACCCTCGTATAGCTAAATACGAGCATGAAGTGAGAAGCATATTGCATCTTTAGGAAATTCAAAATAAATTACCCGATGCATTCAATGATGTTGCCAAAGTAACGAAGTCTCATGTACTGACTACAAATGTGCCAGCTAAAATTGATGTACCAATGGGAAAAATGTTGACATCAGCAGCAAATGAATATGTTGCACGCCAAAAGCGTGGAAGACCTAAAGGTTCCAACGACTCTGCTCCCTAAAGTAGAGATCAAATGAAAAATCATGCCCTAATAACCCTCCTAAAGAGGTTATGTATAAAAGATCAATTTTCTCTCAAACCCCTAAAGAGGTTATTGTCTCTAAAAACTTAAGTAACTGAAGTGACTATATAAGCCCCTGAAGAGGCAAAGTTACCTAATAAAAATAATGAGATCTCTTTGTTTTATACATATTCAGGAGAAATGTGGGATCGTAAAGAAACTGTTATCGATGATGTATATTATATGCAGTAGCTATAAAAATTTCAAAGGGCAGTGAAAATGACAATGAACCACGTACTCTAAATGAAGGCCAAAATGGGAAATTGTCATCAAGGCAGAACTTGAGCCTCTAAACAAACGTGGTGTATTTGGACCTATATTAGAAACCCCAAAAGGTTTTAACTCGATAGGTTATCAGTGGGTTTTTGTAAGAAAAATAAATGAGAAGAATGAAATCACTCGATATAAGGCACACTTTGTGGTACAAGGTTTCTTGTAGAAACTTTGGATTAATTTTGAGCAAACATACTCCCCTGTTATGGATGGTATAACTTTTAGAAATCTGATTAGCTTAGTGGTTTCTAAAAATCATGATATAAGACTCATGGATGTTATGACCACTTATTTATATGGGGATTTAAACATAGAAATATACATGAAAATCCTTGAAGGATTTCCTTTTCCCGAAGCAAAGCCAAGGAGTACACATTCAATTCGACTAAGACATTAATTATATAGTTTAAAGCAATCCGAAAGAATGTGGTACAATCGTCTTAGTGAATACTTGTCTAAGTACGGGTATGAAAAAAATCCAATTTTTTCTTATGTATTTATATAGGAATCCTCAAAAGGATATGTAATAGTAGCAATCTATGTGGATGATATAAAATTAATCGAGACTCCAGAAGTGATCGAAACAACTGCTAACTATTTGAAAAAGAATTTGAGATGAAAGACCTTGGAAAAACTAAATTCTGTCTTGGCCTGCAATTCAAGAAAAATTCTAGTGGGATTTTAGTCCATCGGTCTAATTATACCGAAAATGAATTAAAATGTTTTAATATGGATAAAGCGCACCCACTAAGCACCCCCATGGTTGTTCGATATTTATACATAAAGAAAGATTTGTACCGTCCTAAAGAAGGAGATCAGGAAATATTAGGTTCGAAAGTACCTTATTTAAGTGCAATTGGTGCATTATTGTACTTGGCATAATGAACTAGGCCGGATATTTCATTCTCCATGAACCTGCTTTCAAGATTTAGTTTTGAACCAACCAAAAGGCATTGGGCTGGTGTCAAGCATATCCTAAGATATCTACGTGGAACCACTAACATGAGTTTATTTTATTCATATGACTCTAATAGCTCCAAGTTAGTTGGTTATACAGATTCTGGATATCTCTCTAATCCTCAGAAGGGTCGATCTCAGATAGGTTATGTTTTTCTTTGTGGTAATACTACAATTTCCTGACGTTTTATTAAACAAACTTTAGTATCTACTTCTTCTAACCACTCTAAAATTTTAGCTCTTCATGAACCTAGCCGTGAATATGTATGGATGAGATCTTTAATTAATCATATTCATAGCTCTTGTTAATTTCCTTCCATTACAGATGTTCCAAGAGTCATCTATGAAGTAAATGCAACATGTATATCAAAAATTAAAGAGGCATTCATAAAAGGAGATAGAACCAAGAACATTTCACCAAAGTTTTTCTTCACTCATGAGCTTCATAACAAAAATGAGATTGAAGTCATGCAAGTTCGTTCAAGGGATAACCTAGCTTACCTCTTCACAAAGTTACTACCAAATTCAACATTTCAGAAGTTTGTACACGAGATTGGAATGCATCGACTCCACCAATAGTGAAATTGAACATATCAATCCGGGAGAGTATCTTATTAGGGGGAGGATACAAGAACATGTATTTTGGGACATTTATGCATTGTACTTTTTTAACTTTAACTAGGTTTTTTCCCATTGGATTTTTCTAGTAAAGGTTTTAATGAGGCAACATTAAGCAATTTTAACACGACTCAATGATCATAAAAATTGTACTCTTTTTCCTTCTCTACGGTTTTTTCCAAAGGGGTTTTCCTTTGTACGATTTTAATGAGGAAATAATCATTGAATGGTGGACATCCAAGTGGGAGTGTTATAAATATTTGTATTTATCCTATTTAAGTGGATGTCCACTCTCATTAGGACTTTACCAGCTTGTACTATAAATAAGAGGTAACCCCCTACCATTTTTGTCACGTCAAATAATGAGAAGTCTTCATCTCTCTAAAATTATGTGTTCCCTATTTCTCTTAACAATATATATATATGTGTGTGTGTGTGTGTTTGTGTGTGTGGAGAGGGAGAGAGGGGAAGGCTCACATACATAAATATAAACACATCACACTTGGTCCTAGGCCCTAAGATACCTTTTTCCAATTTTTTATTTTTCTCTTTAAATTAACCTTCCAACCAACCTATATTCAAAAAAGTAGGTCAAAATACATTTTTTTAATCTATTTTTAAAAAATCCACAAAAAACTGCTTTCACAGACCCTTATAAATAAGGTATTTGAGCAGTTTTTTGTGGA
The DNA here is from genome assembly GCA_949130495.1 of Sambucus nigra. Classification (NCBI taxonomy): domain Eukaryota; kingdom Viridiplantae; phylum Streptophyta; class Magnoliopsida; order Dipsacales; family Adoxaceae; genus Sambucus; species Sambucus nigra. The sequence continues at coordinate 576,435,167 of OX422211.1, read as the reverse complement.
TTTTTTTAAAATAGGTACAAAATGTATTTTGACCTAATTTATTGAACATGAGTTTATTAAAAGGTTAATTTAAACAGAAAATTAATAAATTTGAAAAAAAAAAGTTTTTCAGGACCTACAACTAGGTGTGATAAATGGATGATACATAAAGCATGATGTAGGTGAGACTCTCATACACACGAAGTATACATACCTGCTAACGCGGACCCTTTTTTTTAAATATTAAAAAAATTGCAAATGTTTGACCGATTTTTTTTAAAAAAAAGGGTCCGCGTTAGCAGGTATGTATACTTGGTGTGTATGAGAGTCTCACCTACATCATGCTTTATGTATCATCCATCGGTTTTTTTAAAATAGCAAAAAATGTTGTTTTGAGCGGATTTTTTTATATGGGTCAATTAAAATGTTTAAATAGCACACAAAAAAACTCAACTCAAAAATATATTTTTTACTCTTTTAAAATAATCGGTATGTATTGGAGCCTATATATATATTACCCGGATTAAATGAGATTAATTAAATTGTCTAAGAATATGGACATAAATCACAGACCCTTACTATGTTGTGCATAATAGATGTTTATGCCACTTTTATGAGATATATAAGAAGGGGATACCTTTGGCTTTTGGGTTATTAAATATAGTCAGCTTCGTTTTAGCAATTCATTGTAGTTAATTCCATTGTTATTAAATTGACACGTTTGTTACCTATATTATTTCGGGATTTATTGGGATGCGGGTAATATCGTACTTAGATGAAGGGTGAGATGTTAATCGCATGTGAGTGATGATGAGATATATTTTCGTTGCATCGAATGTATTTATTGCAATTTAAATTAAATAAGTTAATTCTTGAAAATCTAGCACTCTGACCCAAATTTAAATGTTTCCTCCCCTCAGGTGCTCAAAGGCAAGGATAATGGGACTGTTGACTTGGCAGCCTTGCATTCACATTTTTCTCCTCAGGCATTTTATATCAGTTGATTACAGCTTGGGTGCTTCTTCAATTTTAGTACTTATTTTTATTTGGGATTATTGTATCGGCATAAGCCTGAGATTCATTTACTTTATATTGGCATGGCTTATTTACATTAGACTTTTAGTTGATTTATCATACACTTGATGCTGGATTGGATTCGATATTATTAAAAGATTGATTTAAATCAAATTATGGACCTTAAATATATGATTTACATTACGTTGATGCTAAGAATGGTATTAATTGATAGACAAGCTCCATCTTCAACGTATCACGCCTAACCAACCTTTACGTGAAAAAATGGGGGTTGTTACAAGAAGTTTTACATTTAATTTTTTATGACTTTTACGGAAAAATGACATCTCAACAATCCTATTATATAAATAGGACACTCGACATTATTTTTATAAAAACAGTTCCTAAATATTTCACTTCCTAAAGTACCCCTCGTTTAATAATCACCCTCCTAACATATACCTTTCATTAACCCATCTCTCATTTCAATTTAAAAAATCAAGAGAAACAACCCGCAACACTTTTGTTTGAGATGACAACCTCCGATACCGACTATCGATTGAAGTAACCTCCAACATTTATTCTCTCTGGAAGACACCTCCTCTCCATCACTACCTCTCTTCGTTCCAAACAACGAAACACCAATAATGTTCGGAATGAGAAGTTCCATATCTATTGGATCTGACAAAGCTTTAGAGATTTGATAATTAAATATAACCAAATCGGAAACTCATCCTCACTCAAATCCATAACCAATTATGTTCCTTATCTATTAGATGGATCTTTCATTTACCTCCCTTCCACGAAATTAGTTAATAAGTAAAATCCAGTAACGACCCTCATTTTCTCACGTAAATGTTGGCCAGACATAGTACGCCGAAGATGGGGCTTGTTATACAATCTATTTCATTCTCGGTGTCAAGACCATAAAACTATTTATTTTTAAACCACATTTGAATTTAAAACTGGATTTAAATTAATAATCAAGATAATAATAAATCCAACATCCACATAATTTAAATGAATACCTAACATACACATATATGTCCTAAGCGGCTGAAATAAATTTGACTTCAGGCTTTTGCCCATACAATAAGCCCCAAAATAATAAATTTAAAATAAAGAGACAACCTAGTCTAGAATCAATATGAAGACTGATCCACAAAGTGAGACTACAATGTTAATCTATGGATAGTTCTCCTATCCCTATCTAAGAGTACCTGAGGGGGGAAACATTTATAATTTTGAGTTAGCGCCCTAGAATGTGCAAGAATTAACTTGATAAATTTATTGTGAAAAAGTACAGTTACTTCAATGTAAATATCTCACATCACCACTCACATATATTAAAAATCTCTCCCCTCATCTAATAGCAATGCTAAGCGTACAACCACCCAAGTCCAAAAGTAAATAGCGTATAAATGTGCCAACGTAATTATAAGGATGCATCGAGCATAAATAACGTATCGAAATATAATAATTAACATTATAGTTTACACTAAGTACCCCAGTTACTACCCATAAAGTGACATAACAATATATCATGCATACTGCATAGTATTGGGTCTGTGTTTTATAGTCTACACCATTAGACTAGGAATTTATAATATTCATTTCCATTGATTTATATATATGTCCTTATATAGACGACAGTAAGGCACCTACCAATAACGTCTTATTCGTGCTCTATCAATAAGTTCGGAGGTGTCTTCTATCCATAACGGACATCATAATACACACAAGTGGGGCGATACCAATGCAGTACACCAGTTCATTGCTCATACCCAGAGGTGACAAAGAATCCCAACATCTGCACCTACCTATCGTAAGTGGCGCTGCTACATAGTCCAATAATAATGACCTAGGCGATGCCTGCCCCACCTGTGTCGAGGTGTACTCTGGTCCCGAATGCATGAAACCCCAACCAATAGTACATTCCACGAACATAAGTCTGTTCACACAAAATATAAACACGTATTAGCATATGTAAAGGTAATTATCCTGATAATCACCCCATAGCCCCGTAGAGATTATCCGTAGTTAATAATTAACCATCACATAATTTTATTAACTTCCTTTTCTTTATAACACCCAATTAACCATCGAGTTAATTATTAAAGTCCCCTTCCTTCGAATAATACTTTAAACCATCTAGTAAATTCTTTTCATTAATTACCCCACAAATTTTCCCTTAGCGTCCCCGTAAGGATTCCCCTAATTTTCCCATGAAAAATGATTTACCATCGCGTAATATTCTAAATTCAATTAATTTGTATAATACATTTACACATTTAGTTAGTTTATTTTCCTTATTTATTAGTAACATCACAAATCCATTTCTAATAAATTCCTCGATTGCCAGTACACGTTCCCACCAACTTGTATGAACTCCTAAAATCCCCCCGAATATAACAACGGACCCCACGCTCGGACCCACCAGAGTCCGAACAGGTTCGGTCCAGGGCGAAGGGCAAAGTGCGACTGCACAGTTCCTCCAAACAATTTCAAGAACGGGATTTCTAATCTTTCACCCAAATGTAATTCCAATAGCTTGATCCTTAATATAATTATTCAAATAGGTCCCCATGACCTTTTTTCCCCTCTAAGGATAATTTATTACGTCTTTCATTACTCCATATTTATAAGTTCCCTATGATTCTACCATGATGCAAGGGTTACAATCAACATAAATTTCGGATCCTTAACATAAACAATGGTCCAATACACGTGATCAATCATATAATTTAAACAAAAGGCTTTAAAGTATGAATTCCTATCATCCAACCCACAACTAATATGCATCCTAATTTTTGGATTTTCTATCCTATTTGTAGATTCAAATTATCTACAAACATGATGCAATTCAACAATATGTCACCACAAATCCCTACATAATCTAGAATTCTACATGAAAGATAAATCACAATATATTAAGAAATATTTTGGAGAAATAAAGTTATCAAGAAAATTCTTGGCTGACTTTCTTGAGGATTTATTAGTGAGTTCTTTAGCCTTTCTTGATTTCTCGCTCTCCTTATCCCTTTGCCTCCTTTCTCTTTTTGGTTAATGATGGAGAGCTTCCTTAATCTCCTAATTTATATATTCTAAACCCAATTCCCTAATTGGACCTAAAGTCCCATATGTATACCCCCAAATGGGCCCAAACTCATAATCCATATCGTCCAATAACCTTACAACTTATATACATATATCCCGAGACTATTATAAAGGTTTAAAACACCTAAACGAGCTCATAAAACCTCCCAAAATGTGTCCCAATTATTTTTATTCAACATAAACATTTTTATTTTGTTTAGACGACGCGAAATTATAAAGTAATTACTATATGATTTATTTTCTGTAAGTGAACATATCATTTAAGTCCAATAATTATAAAATCAAGAATAAGTATTATTTCGACCTAAATTTTACTCATATAAATTAAACTCCCCCAGATTTAATTTATTCCCAATTTTAATTCGAAATTATTAAATTAATTTTCGTCATAATATTTTATTACGAAAACACAGGGTATTACATTCTTCCCCCTAACAACGGAATTATGTCCTCGGAATTCATTTAAGATTAATTTTACATTTTACTCTGCACCATTACCGTACATTTCACACCCAATTAGTCCATACTCATATCCCATGAGGTAAATGAAGAAGGCTTATCTATACCTATCATAACACTATTGGGGGGCCCATATATATTCTACATCACATGCACATACACACGTGCCATTATCAAATAAGAATGACACATATACGTCCAATTACACGGGGTATTATATTCTTCCCCATAATAACGTAATTCCATCCTCGGAATTCACTGAAGCTTAATCTTAAATTTTAATACGCACCATTATCATATGTTTACACCCAATTAGTCCATACTCATATCCCGGGAGGTAAAAGAAAAAGGCCCATCTATACTTATCATAACATTACTGGGGTGCCCATATATATTCCACATTACATGCACACACACACACGTGCCTATATCAAATAAGAATGACACATACACATCCAATTTGTACCATTCACACCAAGTATATCTATATAACAAGGTATACCACCACTTGTGTAAACATAAAAAAAAAACAATCCTCTTAGTGTCCAAATTCCATCAATTCCCAACATTTGCTAATTCCATGCGTGGTACGTCTCGCAAGAGAAATCCAAGCAGGGAACCCTCCTGATACACTACTAAATGGCTTAGTCAGTTATTGAAACCCGTCACTCCAAGACTTAAAAGAAAATAAAAATAAACATTTATGGTAATCATATAAATTCCAATTTTTCCCATTTCTAACAGAAGTCTCATCACTCCTAAGGGATACATTGAATTCCATTAAATTTTACCAGTTTGATAATACCAAGATTAGTAATAAAGTGTCCTAGGATCCAATATCTCTCAATTCCTGACATTTACTGGTTTTGCTTGCAAGATATTTTAAGTGGGATGTCTCGTAAGAGAAGTCTAAACAAGGAACCCTCCCTATACACTACTACATAGTATGTCGATCATCGAGATCTGTCGGTTCGGGACTTAGAGTAAAAGAATTTTTTTTATGCTAATCACATAAATTCCATATTATGCCCAATCTCAACAAAAGGTTCATATTTTTTAAGGGATACACAAAATCCTGATAACTTTATCAATTTGATAACCCCAAGAACAATAAAAAAATATCCTAGTATCCATCATCTCTCAACTCCCAACATTTCCTAATTTCGTGCACGAGACGTCTGGTAAGCAAAATCTAAATAAGGAACCCTCCCGATACACTACTACATATCTTCGTCGCTAATTGATATATGTTGATCCAGGACTTAAGTCTAGTAAAGTTCTTAATCAATTATAAGGTTCGACAAGACTACTCATTCCAGTACCGATTATCACTGCCTATTCTAATGATATCGTCATTATAATAACATTATTTATAATCGTACACGTCATCATGTAACCGAGACTATCACTAGTCATACAATTCTCAAAATAAACAAAACATTTACCATATATTTACTTCTCATCCCTCATATCCTCAATACGAAAATAAACCCATCATTGGCTAACTATCCCACGTAGCAATCCCAAAAAATATGTCATCATCAGCATATATCCTGTATCAATACTTTGAACTCAAAAATCACCTCGGATAGAAAAACTCGTGTTGTAAGCCAAAATCAATTTTATCATCACATTTATTATGAAAATTCGCGTTGGGCATCGCAACTACCCAAGAATAACTACAAGAAACCCATAAACCATTAGGCCATCTCTTAACATTTTAATAAGTAATAACAACTTAGGGGACATTCATATTCCCACCACTATCCAATATCTAGAGGTGAATATACACATAATCTATTCATTTATGATAAATTGTAGTCACTTTCATATGGAATGAGGTCTTTTATGACCAATGCGAAATCCTAATGAACACCAAACCATAATCCATGTAATTGCATCAGCAGTCAATCCACCTATAAGGAGATAACTCTCAGCAAGGCCATTATGCCCAGATAAGATACATCACCACACAGTGCATAGATATTATGAACATCATACTTCATTATTTCTATACTTTAATAATTACGTTAATAGCCAACCTAAAATCATCACACCCACTCTCAACCTGGCGCTACTTCCCTAATCATACAAAACCCATATCTAACCCCAATGCTCATAGAAACTTCCACCATATAAAATCTATAAAACCTCAATTGAACCACCCTTGGTTCTACTCTACCATACCCAGAATCCATATTTGAGCAACTAGTAAATATGTTGCCACACATCACTCATCATAAAGTTGAAATTACAATTCACCTTAGGAGTCCCCCTATCGACTCAACTTGCTATTTGTCTCTAATAGTGGTACTCTCAACCCTACATTCGTAAGTACTATCCTTAACTGAAACATGCTCTTTCTTTGAGTTTCTTGGAACCCACTTGTTCCTAAATCTTATTAATAACTAATACACTAACAAAATACACGTCTATAATTCACATGTAACTGCATCATCATGCAATTATCTAGTTGGGTCTTCTCAACTCGAACCAATCAGAAAATTAATTCTCTCATTTCTAATTTCCACCCATATAGGTGTACTATAAATGATTTAACTAGTCTTCAACCCATATTTTGTGACCACAAGTTGAACCTACTGCTATCTCCAAACACTCTCATTTTATCATCATCCAGATCACAAACATTTTTCCCACACAAATGAATATTGCCCAAATCTGAGCGTAACAACAATTTAAACCTTTAATTGGAATTAATCCCCACTTAAATTTTTCATCAAAATCCCTATATTTTTCTAAAATGCTTACGTGCATAAAATTTCATAAGGTCATTTTACTAGGCTAAATTTACATCACAGCCCATAATATTATAAGTAAAGCCCAAATTCCAATAAGCTCCTCAATAACTAAAGTCCCTCTATATCTCCAAAAATGGACTTAACACGAAAGACATTCACTAACTCATGCTCCCAAGAGTCTTTCAGTTGCTGGCTTTACCCCCAAATAAGATCATTTCCCATAATAATTTTCATAACTATGGTGAACACCCTTCTACAATCACTCATACCATGCTTGACCACTAACTCGTAACGATCCTCATTCTCATGCTTTTCTAATCTCAAATACTCCAGAAGTCTTGCTAACAATCAAACAATAGCGAATGATATCGAAACATGCATCATCGTGACACCGGATTACAAAATCCTATAATGGGATCTAATTACATCAAAGAACACTCAACATAAAACAAAACGAATGCAACACAGATCCTAAGGACACTAGAACCTGAGTGCTCAGATACCAACTATAATACCTCCCATTTTCTCATGTAATGGTTATCTAGACACAATACGCCGAAGATATGGCTTGTTATACAATGTATATCATTCTCAACATTAAGACCACACAAACAATTCTTTCCAAACCACATTTGAATTTAAAACTTGATTTAAATTAACAATCAAGACAGTGATAGATCTAACATCCACATAATATAAATGAAAACCCAACATACACATAATGTCTCAACCGCATGAAGTAAATTTGACTTCGGGCTTATGCCCATACAATAATCTCAAAAATAATAAAACTAAAATAGAGAGACAACCTAGTCTAGAATCAATCATAAGAAGTCATATGCGCAAGGAGAGACTCCAAGACTAATCTCTCGATAGTCTTGCTATCCCTATTTAAGAGTACCTGAGGGGGGAAAATATTTATAATTTTGGGTCAACGCCCTAGAGTGTGCAAGAATTAATTTAATAAATTTATTATGCAAAAGTACGATTAATTCAAAATTAACATCTCCCATCATCACTCACATACAATTAAAATCTTGCCCCTCATCTAAGATCAATGCAAAACGTACAACCTCTCAAGCCCAAAACTAGACAGTGTATAATTGTGCCAAAGTAATTATAAGGATGCATCAAGCATAAATAACGTACTAAAATCGAACAATTTACATTCCAATTTCTACTACCCAAGCTACCCCAGTCACTATCTATAGAGTGACATAACAATATATCATTCATACTACAAAGTATTGGGATTGTGTTTTATAGTCTAAACCATTAGACTAGGAATTATCGTATTCATTTTCATTAATTTATATATATGTCCTTATATATACGACATTAAGGCATCTAAAAATAGCGTCTCGCTCGTTCTTTATCGGTAAGTCCGGAGGAGTCCCATGTCCATAAAAAATAACACAACATGCACATAAGTGGGACGGTACCTATGGAGTACACCAGTTCACAGCCCATACCCAATGGTGACAAATAATTCCATCATCTACACCTACGTCTCATAAGTGGCACTGCTACGTAGTACCATTAATGACCTACACAATGCCTACCCCACTTGTGTCGACGTGTGCTTCGATCCCAAATGCACGCAACGCTAACCGATAGGACAGTCCACGAACATAGGTATGTCCACACAAAATATAAACACATATTATGATATGTAAAGGTAAATTATCCTAATAATTACCCCATAGCTACTCCACAGAGATTATCCGTAGTTAATAATTAACCATCATGTAATTTTATTAACTTCCTTTTCTTTATAACATACAATTAACCATCGAGTTAATTATTAAAGTCCCCTTCTTCAAATAATGCTATAAACCATCTTGTAAATTATTTTCAGTAATTACCTATCGCATCCTCGAAAATTAATGTTTTGATGATAAATAAGAATAAAATGAAATAGAAAAATAATTTTAGTGCAACGAAGTTGAAAAGACTTTTATTAGGGAGTTGCCTTGCATCTTATTACATATCGGAGTTCCCAATAAAAGAAAACACAATATTTATTATTCATGTCGTACATAAATTTAATACATCGAAGAAACACTCGGGGATCATAAGAACAAATAGGTTGTAATGTAGCTATTCTAACAGGGACTACCACTTATGTTTTTCACTACCCACACGTATGTAACTACGAATATTTTGAAGGTAGAAGAGAATAAAAATTCAAGGATGCAGGCAGTAACTGATCTTCTTCAGGTTCGTCGTCGATCTTAAATGAAAATAATTAAGCAAACATGCCAAGTAGATAATTTTATTTCTATACAAGATATAAAAGATGATAAGGGGTTAGAAAGTAATGGAAGAAAATTATTATTTTATACCTATTAAAACAAACTGAAACATCATAAGACTATCAGAGGTATAATGAAGCTTACTGATATGTAAATTAATAATACGGTAAAGATAACTGAATAACTGAGTATCAAGTTACTATGATATTGTCTCAAATTATAATACGATAATCCATAAATTATCTGTTATAGGGCATCAATAGCGTAGATATACCGTTACAATATCTCTCAAGGCATAAAATACACTTGAACAGGCAATCCCAATAATCGAGGAATAGTAAAATATAGCTCAGCACACTTAGATAGAGTGGCACTCATATGTATGTAACAGTATACAAAACTAGGCACTCAACATCTAAGTCCTACATACCAATTAGATTCACCGTGGGTATACTGGGATCTAATCTCTGAATCGCAAGGTATGCTAATTGGGGTTGATATTAATGAGGATAATAAATTGTAGAGTTGTATGCAATTAAAAATAAGTTGCATGGTTCTATCATAATGAAGGGTGAAGAAGTTTAACGGGTTGGTATAACGATTTATCGATTTCAAAATGACCGAGGATGTCGAGGGAATCAATATGACATAAATTTGAACTATTAAAAGGAGTTCGTATTTGAATTTGGATTTTAAAACTATCACAGGGTGATATAGCAATTAGTAATTGAAAGACATGAGCTCAAAAATTTCTAGTATTGAAATTTAAATCATGTCCTTTAAGTATTATGAATTTCGGTTGGTTGTGCAGCTAATTTGTTGGTAGACTGGGGATTCTGAACCAAAACAATTGTAAGTAGGCTATATAAGTCTAAAACAATATTGATGTACTGTAGCAAGATGGAATTTCAAAACGGATTTCAGTGTCAAAATAATTAATAGGGTATAAAGTACTATTTTCAAAACCGTTTTAAATAAATATATTCTCCTTATTCATTAGGATTTAAAATTAGTTCCAGGAGACATAGTAAGTCTAATTATACTCAAGTAATTATAGAAAAAGTTTGGGAAGATTTTGAAATACTTGAAAAATTAGGCAGGGGTTAAATGTTAATATAAAAGTAAAATTTTAAACATAAAACCGACTTTCTCGAGCAAACAGTTTCCTGGAATCAAAACAGGGTGATGTAATATACCAACATGTTCAAAATTATAAATTAAAAATATTGGAAAAGAAGTAAAATTTTCATATTAGAGAAATGCCTTCACACTCCCAGTCAAATTTGAGACGCGCCTTGTTTTACTTACACTCACATGCGTATAGGTTAATCATCTTCAACCTTTCGACATTTTGACATTTGGGTTTTAAAACTTTGACCAAATGTTTTATAATTCCTTTCAACTTGATTTCTCAATGAAATTTGTCTAATTTTTTAAGAGGAACCTAACCATACACTACACCAAAAAGGCTAAATAGTCACCTTTGAGCCGACCAGCCTTGTCACATTCATTGAACGTGAAAAAAACTCCGTATTTTTGTTCACAGTCAATGAGCGTGACAAGTACAGTTATCACATACTTGTCGCGGTTAAAGACCTTGATAGGTTCGTGACAACTCTGTTAACTAAAAACCCTACCGCGTCTTTTTTCCCACAATTTTTAATTCCCACCATTTTTCTGTCTCTCTACTGCGGCATCTCTCTCTCTCTCTCTCTCTCTCTCATTTGTTTATATGTGTGTATATATGTATGTGTATAACTGCATGTGTGTGTGTATAGGTGTGTGGGTGTAGGTCGCTATATGTGTGTAGGGGTGTGTGCGTGGGGTGGGGTGGGGTGGGGTGGGGGGGGAGGCAGTGGGGGGAGCCAATGGGTGGGGGAAGTAGTGTGTGTGTGTGTGTGTGTGTGTGTGTGTGTGTGTGTGTGTGTGGGGGGGTGGGGGTAGGGGGTTATGTGTGTGTGTGGTGGGGGGGGGGGGGATTGTGTGTAGCGTGTGTGTGTGTGTATGAATTAGTGTGTGTGGGGTTTCAAAACTGAGTTTTTTTTAATTCTTTTCATCATTAAGTAGACGAGTATAGATGCTCGTAATTTGTATACATTGTAATTCTATAGGACCCGTTTCTCTAATGAAAAAGGTTTCATTTTTTACTAATTGTGTGTAAAAGTGCTAAAATTGAATTTATTATACATAGCCGATAAAGATATGAATGACTAAACATACAACATTTTTTTGGGAGGCCCTGAGTACCAATAATTTGTGTGACACCCTAACTTTTAGAAGCCCTGAGTACTAATAATTGGCATTGATATTAGTATAAATTGAAATTGAATTTGAATTGGTACTGATATTGGTATAAATTGAATTGAATTTGAATTAGTGTTGATATTGGTATAAATTGAAATTGAATTTAAATTGGTATTGATATTGCTATAAATTGGTATAAATTAGTATAAATTGGTATAAGTTTTAGTTCTTATGCACACTTTAAATTAAATGAAACATACTTTAAATTACATATAGAGCATATAGATACTATCCTTCTGGTTCTTATGCATACGCATTCAATATCCCTTAGACCCGTTCGAGAGTCATTAACCTTGTAATGAGATCTCTCGATTTGTCCCATTTGGACACTTTGGGACTGCATAGGTTTTGTATAATAATATTTTTAGTGGCTTAAACTTGTTACTTTTAGGGGAAGTTCTGCAGTCGTATCTTAATGTTCTTTGGGTACATACTAGATGATGCGATGTTAAGTGTTTTTTCAATTGATAAATTGAAATAACACTCACTTGCGAATCTATGTCGTGTACTTGAAGAACTATCATGATACGCTGCCGAATTTTCCTTAAATTGGAACTATGTGCATGAGTTGTTAAGTATATTATAAAAATATGCGGTTTTGAATAGGATAGGACCACTCACCCTTTAGAGGAGATGGAGGAAATAGGAATTAATATTATAAATTGAATTTTAATTTGAATGCACGAATAAATTTACATTAAGTCAACTTCTTATATAACACTTGCTTCTGGGGGTGCACGCACAATATAACAATTTTGTAATATTTATAACAAATTTAAATTACATATAGTGCGCATAGAAACTAGCCTTATAGTTCTTATGCGTACGCATTCAATAAGTGATTATTTGTAGTAGCTGTGATGGGATATCCTAAATTCAAAGAATGGATGGGTGAGATAAATAGATTAGGGGATGTGTTTCGCAGAGGTGCTAATGAATTTGTGAAATATGCAAAGAGGTGTCATAATGATGAAGAGTTTTCGTGTCCATGTGCTTGGTGTAAGAATGGTAAGGTGTTTGAGTGGAAAACAATTGAACTACATTTATTAAGATAGGATATGCAAGAAAGTTATCAAATTTTAGTTTTTCACGGTGAACTGAAAGTTCCTTTTATCCCCAATCAACCTGCACAACAACCTTCAACGATTAGGATATATGTACAAGGGGAGGATGGCAATGTAGATCATAATATGCTAGAGGATTTAGTTGATGACATGTATGGAGTTCATGAAGTGGAAAAGAATAAGGTTACTGATGATGTACAAGGTTCAGGTGCTCATGAAGATATCGAGATAAACCTTGACGATGACTACCAAAGTTAAAATTTAAGGTGATCCAGTCGTTATACTCTCGCTGTGAGAAAGATAAAATAACTTTACATGCCATGGTTGGTTTTCATAGTTTGAAGACCCGATATATTTTGTCTGGTAATAGCGTGATAAAATAACTTTACATGCCATGGTTGGTTTTCTACTTAAGCATAATATGCTTCCAAATAGTTATCCTACTATGAAAAATAGTTTGAAAGGTTTGCGAATAAAGTATAAATCAATTCATGCTTATGTGTATGAATTCATAATATACTAAAAGGAGAATGAAAATCTTGATCGGTGTCTGATTTGCGATGAACCTAGATAGGTCCAATCTACTGGCAAGGAAGGCATAAGTTCAAAAGTGCCTAAAAAAGTGTTGAAATATTTTCCTGTTGGGACTATATTAAAGAGGTTTTTCATAGTACCATGATAATGGAGGAAATAACTTGGCATGGTAGGGAAGAAGCAGAGGATAATCTCATACGTCTTCCTATTGATTCTACAACTTGGAAGAGGTTGAGTTTTGAGTATCCGAATTTCACTCGAGAATAGTGTAACATTCGTTTGTCAATATCAGCAGATGGTTTCAATCCATTTGGAAATCTAAGCACTAATCAGAGTGTATGTACAGTGATCCTAGCCCCACTCAACCTCCCTCTTTCACAGTGTATGAGACCTGAATTTTCGATGTTGTCTTTATTGATACATAAATCAAAGGCACCAAGTGAGAACATCGATGTCTAACTGGCTCCTTTGGTAGAAAAAATGAGTTGTGGGAAGAGGGTGTACAAGAATTTGACTCTTTCAGAAAAGAAGAGTTTATGCTGAAAGCTATGTTGATGTGGGAAATTCATGATTTTCCAGCTTATGGGACATTATCCAATTGTGTAGCACATGGTTATTTGGGGTGTCTTATTTATGGAGAGGATACTGAATCTCTTCGTCTCCCCGCTAGCTCAAAAAATGTATACCATTATAGGAGGTTTTTACGCCCCGCTCATAGTTTTAGATTTAAGAAAGGTTCCATTTTTTTACCAGGCGGCATTGAACATAGGCTACTACCGAGAAAACTTTCAGGTTTAGAAATTAAAAGTAAATCTTATGATTGTGGCCCTAATATGCTAGGTAAGAATCCTAAATTTAAGAATGTCAAGCATAAGAATACCCCAACTGGGAATGAAACTGAGACAAGAAAGGCATGGTGTAGGAGGTCGATTTTATTCGACTTGCCTTAGTTGATGGATAACCTGGTGCACCATATATTAGATGTGATGCACGTAGAGAAGAACATCACTGAACATATTGTGGGCACATGCATTGGGGGGAGTCATTCGAAGGATAGAAAAAATTCACGAAAAGACCTTAAATCATTGAAACTTAAGCCACAACTATAGTTGAAAGAAGATAGTAGGGGAAGGACAATAATTCTCCAGGTGCGTTTACTTAAACGAGTGAGGAAAGGAAGGTGATTTTAGACACAATATATAGTTTGAAGGTTCCATCGTATTTTTTTCCCAACTTGCAAAGGATTGTGAATTATGCTACCCATGATTTGCATAAGTGTAAGTCCCACGATTGGCAAGTGGTCATGCAATTGGTTCCTCTATTGTTTAAGCATTGTTTCTCCAAGCACAAGGATTTACGGAGGGCTATTATGCAAATTACTATATGCTTCTCACTTATATGTGAGAAGGTAGTCAATTAAGATCACATAGTGACCGTAAAATTAGCGGTGACCAAAGCGATTTGTTTATTGGAAAAGTACTTTCCCCCATCTTTCTTTGACATAAGTGTTCCTTATTGCTACACCTATGTGATGAGGCACTTCTTTGAGGCCCAGTTAGATATCGGTGGACATATCCATTTGAAAGATTGATGAAAGTTGTCAAAGATTACGTCAAGAATACACGTTACATTGAAGGATCAATTGCGGAGGAATACATCATCGTGGAGTCATCAATCTAGACTCGAGAATATATGCCTAACTCGACCAGTGTGGATAACATTGATGAGTTCGTCGATGAGGGTGGTTATGTGATGGACAAACGAGTGAAATTAATGAGTTTGCAACATGAACAAGTAGCTCGTTATCTATTTGACACACATGAAGATGCTGAAGAATGGAAAAATTCAGTTTAAATTATTTTAACTTTTACATTATTTTAAGTTTTATATATGATTAAATTTTTAATATGTTGGTCACGATTTATGAAGAAAATATGAATCCCGTGAGAATAATAAAAGACGAAAAACAATGGTCCAATCAGACAACAAATTTAGGTTGTAGTTGTCACACGAGGTAATTATAATGAAAATGGTTATTATTAAATGTCACTTTACAAGAAAGCTTTAAAACTAACCTAATTAATTTATCTATATTCTCAGCTCTTAAAGATAGGTGATACGACATCAAGGCTTGCTCGTCTAGCCACTTGACCCTTGTTTATGGAACAAGAGTACAAAAAGTATCGATTGAACGGTTACGTATTCGGTGCAAAGGTGTATGAGGAAAATATAAATGTACAGAACTCGAGCATTTCATACAAGGCTCTTACTTTCTTTCGAGTGAGGGGGAAAGATAAAAACTTTGTTGAAGCTGAAATGACTTACTACGGTGTAATTCAAAATATATTTGAATTAGACTACGTAAGCTTCAAACAGGTTGTATTTTACGGTGACTGGGTAAGAGTTGAATATAAAAATGCTTGTAAAGTTGATCCTAGCACCAATTTGATCATGTTTGACTTGTCCAAGTTGAAGAGCAACGAACACGTGAACAATGAGACGTTTGTTTATGCTTTTCAAAAGGTCAAGAAAGTGTTTTACTCAGAGTATATCAATAATGATCCGTGGTCAATCATCCTACATGAGCCAAAGCGTCTAAACAGTACCGTGGATGACTTGGCTGCTCCTACCGAATATCAATCCATTTTTTATGATATCCCGAATCTGAAATAATTTTTAGATTTGTAATAAGTATTCAAATTATTTGTAATGACCAGTGGTTTTTTTACCAATTAGTCGCGTTTACTAAGTATGTATATCAATAGGTTCTAACAATTATTTTTATTCCATCAGGTCCCATGAAAAAAGATTTTTGTTCCAGTAGGTCCTATTTGTAAACATACAGTGAATATTCATTACATGTACAAATAGGACTTATTAAGGAATTTTTTTTTCGATAGGACCTATTAGGAAATGTCCCATGTAAATAGGACTTAATAGGAAGATACCCTTGTATTATTCTAGTGATTTATTATTATGAACGACAATTTAATGCTTTTTATTCATTTGTACTTGATCATTTTAATGCTTGTAATAACCAAGTGAATATGTTAATTAGGATTTTAATCGATTTAAGAATTATTTCAAAGTCCATGACCCAGGAGTGTGTGCGTGGGGGGGGGGGGGGGGGGTGTTTGTGTGTAAATTTAATTTGGTAGTGGGTATTGGTATAAATTGTTATTAGTATTGGAATTAGTATAAATTAAAATTGATATAAACTGGTATTGATATTGGTATAAATTAAAATTGATATCATATGTATTGTTATTATCGAATTTGAGAATTAATTTAAAGTCCATATACATGTTTGTACTAATAATAACAATTTTTGCAAAAATGACTTCATGCCAGCGCGGCAGCAGAGGTGACGAGGGCTCCTTGGCTAGTAGGCCCCTCAAATGGGGCAACTTGGGGTCCGTTATCGAGAACAAGACGGCATTCTAGGCTAGATTGTTAGAGTTACTGAAGGCGGTCATTGGCCCTGGGTACACTGATTGGAGGGCCATGCCTAATGACCTCAAGATGAACATTTGGGGGCACTACAGGTAGTGCATTTATATTTATATTTATAAACAACTAACACTTACTTTCTTTTTGGTTTGTATTTGTTTGATAGGAAAAATTCGACTTGCCCCCACATCTCCGAGACTCCACGTCGGAACAATTTAGGGATCAATATAAGACGTGGAAGAAGAATATGCGGGCATGGTACTTTAGGAAGACCCGTGAGTCCATTCTGAGCATACATGAGACTGGCCCCCGAAGGAACTGATCTCATTTTCTTAGTGGAAAAAGTTTATCGACAATGAGATCGATGAGTGACAATTGGCATCTTGCCAATCAGGAAGGATAATTAGGCAAAAAATTTGGACGTGCACTACTCCAGGCGGACTTCTTACGCCGAGCTGGAGCACATGATGGTAAGCTTTTATTTTTCTTTAATTGTTGTTTTATGTTATTCTAATTTAGCATTACTTTGCGTTACTTACTAATTATGTATTATTTTATTTCAGGACACGGGGAGTGTCCTGGGGGTAGGCCACATAGGCTCGATGCCTATGTGGCAATTTGGACAAAAAAGGGCAAGGAGGTGGCCCCAAGTGTCGCAGCCACCATTGTAAGTTATAAATGTTTAATTTTTTTAATTATGTTATAATTTTTTATTTACTTAATTCACTAATCGTGTACTTTTTGTCTTTTCAGGCAAAGCTTAAGGAAGTGCATGAGTCGCAATACGATGTCGATAAAGCATTTTTGGCTATGGACGCGCTCAGCCAAGTTATCGGGACGGATAGCAAGGGGAGGACTATGGGGTGAGCTCGTAAGTGGGGAAGTCGAGGATCATCAAAATGGAGATGAGCAACACCGGGTTGGCACATAAGGTGGACAAATATGATGATAAGCTATCAAGGTTGGAGGCGACGATCCTAGATATGTATGCCTTTATGAAGCGTCACTTGTGCAAGGGTAAGGAAAAGAGGAAGGAGAAGCAAAATGAGGTATAGGTAGATAAGGACATCTCATCACTGATATGCATGGACTCGCTGCCGTATGATCCATTTCCCATCGTGACCCCCGTTGAGCGGCCTATGTCAACAACCGATTGGGCGAGCGTGTTTCTACTCATATATATTATGAGGAGCCGAAAGCGATGGGGTTGAGGGACACGGGCTTCTGCCCGGGTATTGTGGTTCATGGACGTCCCCTCCAAGACATTGAGGCAAGGGTTCTCGTCACTCATATGGTGTCTGGAAAGGAGAACTCACCTTTGTGGTTGCTTGAACAATGCGGTGTGATGCATATTGAAGGGTGTGTCAATGCATATGTCGCGTGACCTTCCTTCCTCCTCCAACCAGTTCAAGACCCTATGCTATGACATTATTTCTATCTATTTTAATTGGATATTGAATTTTATTTGTATTTTTCTGATTTGGTACATGTTGTTTTGGATATGGATATTTGTATTTCAATTTTATTTGGATATGGATTATATATGCCATGATTTTTTACATTATTTTTATTTTATTTAGATAAATGTTGTTTGGACATGTACAATTTTACTATAACAGGTACAAATATACTACTGGGCAGTGGCAATGGCCATACGGTCTAACAACTTTTTTTTAATTCTGCCCAGAATTGTCATGGTCAAAGACCATGACAAGTCCTTGATAAAGAAACTTGTCACGATCTTTGACTGTGATAATTTTTTTGTTTTCGTCACGGGCTTGTCACGATATTTGACCGTGATAAAGCTTGTCAAGATCAAAGACCGTGACAGGATCGTGACAACATGCCACGATCTTTGACCATGACAAATGGATTTGTCACCCCCAGACTTGTCACGGCCAAAAACCTTAACAAGGGTGACTTGTCACGATTTTAGACCTTGACAAGTTGACTGTTTTGATGTAGTGATATTAGTTTTAAGAATTTTGGTGGGCTAAATCGAGCTATTGAATTTCTATAAAATGGTGAAATTTTGACTAGATAGAACTGTTTAAAAGTTATAATTCTCATTTTTTTTTTAATTATAAATGTGTTATTCTACATAAAAAATGTGGAAGATTAAACTTCGTTTGAAAATTTTTGGTGGAGTAGAAACTAAGAATTTGTGTTCTGAAAGTTTTAGTGTCGGAAACTTCAATTCATGATTTGAGGTATCAAGAGTCATTCTTAGTTCAATTAAACACACACCTAGGTTCTTGAGAACTTAAGCTCAACTTACCCCACTTTGAAACTGGTTCAAAATCAGGGAAGTAGAATCTACCATTGAGGCTCAAACTTTAACGGTGTTTTCTACTTTTTAAGCTCTTTCAATGCATATATACATCAACTTTCACTTGTAAAAACATATTTATACCCTAAAGATATGCATAAACACATTCAAGAAATAAGCATTTATATATAAATTCACATAAATGTAAAAAAACTCAAAACTTAACTTTGAAATTTCCCTTAGCTGGGATGGATTTTGACTGAAGTAAGAAGTTCTATTTGTACGATTTATCCAAGAAAGTTTATTTGTTGAATTGAGGTGAATTTTGGGCTGGTCTACACAGGTTTATAGCATGGTGCTATTTGATGTAAAAAGGATACCATAAGTTACCCACATGATACCATTTATGTTGGCCATCCAGAGGATGCCATGTCATTAGGGGTAAAGAATAAACAAGTTTGGGTTTAAGTTTGGATCATTGGGTAGTTTTCGTGTAAGTTTCATGGTTTTTAGTTTATTCTATCAAATCTTAGGGACATTTGTATAATTATGCAAACTTAATGGATTGGTTTATGAAAACCCTATAAAATATATGTCCTTAGGTTAAACTTTGATTGAAAGTTATAGGCATAGGAATGTGTAAAGTAGCCTAATTCTATTTATAGGGGTACTTTGGTAATTTAGAAAAAAATTAGGGTTATGCTGGGATTTTTCTAAGTTAAAGGAGTAAAGGCTAACTTGAGGTGGGTTGTTATATTCTTCCAACCAAAAAAAATTTCGTCCTCGAAATTACCTGGAAAAAGCACGGGGTATTATTGTTTTATCATGTCTTATGTTTCCCATGTAGCTTCTGCGGCTCCATGATGTCGCCAAAGAACTTTGACTACTGGTATGGTTTTTCGTTAAAGAAATTTTCTTGTTGGTCAAAATTTTGGATTGGAATCTCTTCAAATTCATGGTTTCCAAGTAATGACATGACTGGCATCTAGGATGTATTTTCACAATTGCGAAACGTGAAATATGTTATGAAGATTAGTTAGTTCAGGAGGCAATTTTAGATGATAAGCTACTGGTCCAATACGATCAATAATTCTAAAGGGACCATATAGTGGGGTGATAACTTTCCTTTCTTTCCAAAGCGTAGTTTTCCTTTTCGTGGAGACACTCGTAAAAACACTTGATTATTAACTTGAAATTCTAATGGCTTTCGTCGAGTATCGACGTAACTCTTTTGTCGACTCTCGGTTAAATGTAATATTTCTCAAATAAGGCGTATCTTCTCTGTGGTTTCAGGTACAAGCAGACGATTCTCACCAGATTCATTCCAGCATAAAGTTGAACGACAGGGTCATCCATATAGTGCTTCGTACGGGGTGGTTTGAATGCTGGTTTCATAAGTGTTGTTGTAGGAGAATTTGATCAAGGAAAGATGATTGTTCCATGAAAAAAAAATGTAAGGTACAAGCTCGCAACATATCCTCTAAATTTTGAATTACTCATTCAGATTAACCATCAGTTTGGGGGTAAAAGGTTATGCTTAGATAAAGTTTGGTTTCTAAGGCTACTTGTAAAGCTTGCCAAAATTTTCCTATAAATTTGGGATCTCGATCGGATATGATAGAAATACGTACTCCATGTAATCTCACAATTTAGTTGATGTAAATTTCACTCAATCATTGAAAAGAATCAGTGGATTTTATTGGTAGAAAATGGGCAAATTTTGTAAGATAATCAACGATAACCCATATTGTATTGCCTTGAATCGTTCGAGGCAATCTGCTGACAAAGTCCATAATTATATGATCACATTTCCATTCTGGTATAATAAGTGGTTAAGTAAACCGCTGGGATATTAGTGCTCAGTTTTTACCTTTTAGAATAGTAGACACTTGGCTACGAAGTGTACAATGCCTTTTTTCATGTCAGACCACCAATAATGTTGCTTGAGATTCTGCTACATTTTAGTGCACCAGGGGTGAACCATGAAATTGGAATAAGAGCTTCATATAATATTTCTTCTCGGAGTAAAGATATAAGGAGAATACATACTCGATTTTCGAATTTTAATCCATGCTCGGAGTCCAAAGTCCAATCTTTTTTCAGGAGGTTATTTTTAAGTTTCTTCTTTGGGGAATGAAAAAATTCATCTTGATCTTGAAGATCCATGATTTTCTTGTGTAGAATGGGGCGAGCGATAATGTTTTGTAACACAATCCAGGTTGTAGAGGAGTCTCATCGTAAATTGAGATCTCCAATAGTTTCCAAAAATATAAACATATTGTGGAGGCTTCCTCAGACTTTACGGCTTAAAGCATCAGCAACTATGTTACCTTTTACGGGTTCGTAAAGTAAGTTAAATTTATAACCTTTCAGAAATTCTATCCATCATCATTATCGAAGATTAAGATCTTTCTGCGTGAATATGTACTTCAAACTTTTATGATCAGAGAAAACCTGAAATTATTCTTTGTATAAGTAACATCCCTAAATATTTAAAGCAAAGACTATTGCGGCTAATTTTAAATTGAGTACTGGATAGTTACGTACATGAGTCATCAATTATCGATAGCTATACTCGATCACTTTACCTTATTGCATCAACATACAACCGAGTCCTTATAAGGAGGCATCAGAATAAACAACGTAGATGATATTACTAGAGGGAATGGTTAAGGCAGGGACAGTGGTCAAATTTTCTTTCAAAATGTGAAAAACTTGTTTCGTACTCAGGGTTCCATATGAATTGGACATCTTTTCTGGTTAACTTCATCAGGAGTAGGGCTATTCGGTAAAATCCTTCTACAAAATGACGATAGTATTCGGAAATACATAGAAAACCTCGTAGTGTTGTGATGGTGGTTAGTTGAGGCCATTCAAATATTGCAGTTGTTTTGGCATGATCTACTTGTATTCCTATTTCTATAACTACATGTCCAAGAAACTTTAGTTCTTTCATTATAAAATCACATTTTCTTTGCTTTGCATATAATTAATGTTTACGAAGAGTTTCCAGTACTATACACAAATGTTCTTCATTTTCTATTCAGGTCTTTGAATAAATTAAAATTTCATTGACGAACACGATCACAAACTGATCCAGGAAAGGTAGAAATATTCTATGCATTAAATCTATAAAGGTAAAAGGTGCATCGGTTAAACCAAAGGACATGACCAAAAACTCGAAATGTATATAGCAGGTTCGGATAGAAATTTTGGATATATCTTCTTACTTTAAATGTAATTGGTGATAACCAGTTCATAAATTAATTTTGGAAAATATTCTTGCTCCTCGCAATTGATCAAAAAAATCGCCTATCCTAGGCAATGGGTATTTATTTTTTATGGTAACTTGGTTCAACTTTCAGTAATCAATACATAACCGAAAAAACTAGTCTTTCTTTTGCACGAATAATATTGGGGCTCCCCAAGGGGATGCGATGGATCGTATAAATCCTTTACTAAGAAAGTCGTCCAGTTGTGTTCAAATTTCTCCTAATTCCAAAGGATCCATATGGTAAGGGGGTATTGAAATAAGGTAAGTATTAGGTATTAGGTTAATGAAAAACTCAGTTTCTTGAGGGGAGGTAATCCAGGGAAGTCTTCAGGAAACACATCTTTGTATTGGGTTAAAATATTTGAAAAAGAAGAGGTTCTTTGTCACTTATTTGAAAAAGTAAGGGTTGACAGGGATTTCTTCCTTGAAAACAAAACGAAGTTTAGAGAGATGGTTTGAACATTACTGTCTTTGTATGACAGTCAATGTGGGCATAATTTGGAGATAAAATGTCCATTCATATTATTAAGTTGAATTTCATCAAATTAAGGACAATTAAGTCCAGGGTTAATGTTTTGGCTCCAAAATGTAAGGTATGATGTTTATAGATTATATTGATAATGCCCATTTCTCCCATTGTCATTCCTATAGTGTAAGGATAAGCTAACGGACTACACGGTAATTATAATCTAGTTAGGTACGACTGACTAATGAAAGAGTGTGTGGATCCAGAATCAAACAATACATGTGCTGAAATATTACAAAAAGGAAGATTATCTTCGACCACACAGTTGCAATTTTGATTTTCCGCTTAGAGAAAGGAGGAATTCCGACTTTGATTCTTAGTAACTAGTTCCTGCTTTCTTACACGACGATTTGATTACGGAGGACGGTTAAAATTATTGGTTGGATTTTTGAAAGGAGGTTTAATAAAGTTAGGAGAGGTAGATGGAGGAGGCATTTGTAAATTTGGGAATTAGGGTCTCAGGTGTCCTACTTGGTAGCATGCAAGGCAATGTATAAAAGGTTTGCTGGTACTATGTTGAATTTGGTTGAATGTTTTACCATCTTTGGGTTTATTGTAAGGGTGATTTCATTGATTTTGTTGATGCTTAATAACATAGGAATACAAGTTGGGTTAGTAACTGGAGGACGTTTCTCTATAAGAGAGGATATTTCAACAATTCGTTAAACTCTCGTATATGCAAAGGGATAAAAAAAGATTTTATGGTTTTACATAAACCTCGTTCCAAATGATTGCACGTTTTGGGCCATGTGTTAACGTTTTCTTGGGCATATCGAGATAGTTCAATGAACATGGCTTTTTATTGGGCCACTATCATTTGCTGCTGCTGTAGGTTTAAGAAATCTACGATCATTTGATCTCTTATGGTCTCTAATAAGTACTTGTTGTAGAAAATTTCTTCAAATTATCCTCGGGTTAGTTCATTCACATTACGTGAACGTGTAATGGACTTCCACCAAAAGTTTGTTTTTTATGTGGTTGTTGGATTTGAAATTTGTGGAATAGATTGTTCTTCTTGAGTTCCACTGGTAGTTTCTTGAGTAGTAAACATCCTATATAGACAATATTATAATAGATAAATTTCAAGTAAAGATATAGAAATAACTCGTCATTTTATATCATACTAGATTTTTTAGTACATAATTAACTTAGAAAATAAATTAAAGAGAAAAGTACATAGCCGTCAGTTCTATTATACAACACATAAAAAATAAAAACAAAAGAACTATTAGGTTATGCTACAGTTGTGAAGGTCATCAACTTGCACACTTGAACTTTCATTTAATTACATACATACTCTAGTGATCAGTTTAAGCCATTCAAGGAACTACTTGCTCCTATTCAGGATCTGCGTCATCTTTGAAAGGATCAGAGTCATCATTTGAGGAGTCTGGTGAAGTGGTGGTATCGATAGGGGTAAAGATTATAGTAATAGGGGAAAGAGGTCCATAGTACATTAGAGAATTAGGAGGAGCCATGGTAACTTCGTTAGAAAGTACTACGTCCCACGCAAGATGGATTGCTTATTGTAAAAACTCTAGATCTCCGAAAAACCTTTTTGCTTGTTGAGGAGCCTGAGTTTCTCCCTTGATGCGACTAATGATTAAAATATGTTTAATCTATGGAGTAGCATTTTCCCAGTCATGGTGGATGTTTCGAATATGTTGGTACAATTTTACATATCCCACTTCTTTGATACCTCGCTCAAAGCATGCGTGCCTTGAATTATGAATGTCGAGACAAATGTCGTCCCAAATGTTCATTACTGCAAAACAACATAAGTAACAAAATAAAATAAGGATTCTTTTTTAAATAATAGCCATTTTAAGACATAGGCAAAAATTCTTATAGTTGTATGTATAGGCATAAAACCTGATTACGCTCTGATATCATGCTGTTGTATCCTCAAATATTTAAGTTTTGATGACAAATAAGAATAAAATAAAATCCAATAATAATTTTAGTGCAATAGAATTGAAAAGACTTTTATTAGGGTGATGCCTCGTATCTTCTTACATATATGAGTCTGACAATAAAAGAAAATTCAATATTAATTTTTCATGTTGTACATATATTTAAAAACATCGAAGAAACACTCAGGGGTCATAAGAGATGATAGGTTACGGTGTATATATTCCAGCGAGGACTACTATCTTTGTCTGTCAGTGTCCACACGTAAGTAACTAGGAATATTTTTGGAGGTGGTATACTAAAGCTTACTGATATGTAAATGAATAATATAGTGAAGATAACCGAATAAGTGAGTATCAAGTTATTGTGATATTGACTCAAATTATAAGATGACAACCCATAAATTATCGGTTATATGGCTTCAATGGAATAAATATACCGCTATAATATCACTCAAAGCATAAAATACATTTGAACAGGCAATCCTAATAATCGGGGAGTGTAAAATATAGCTCGCACGCTTAGCTAGAGTGGCACTCATATGTATGTAGTAGTACCCAAAACTAGGCACTCAATATCTGAGTCCTACAGGCCAATTAGATTCACTATGGGTATACCGGGGTCTAATCCCTAAATCCTAAGGTATACTACCTTGGGTTTTTATTGATAAGGATAATAAATTGCAAAGTTGTATGCAATAAAAAAAGTTGTAGGGTTCTATCATAATGATGGGTGGATATATTAAACGGGTTGGTATAACGATTTATTGGTTTAGAGAATAATCGAGAATATCGAGGGAATCAATATGACATAAATTTGAACTACTAAAAGGAGCTCATATTTGAATATGGAGTTCAAAACTAGCACATGGTGATATAGCAATCAGTAATTGAAACATATACAATCAAAATTTTCTAGTATTGAAATTTAAATCACCTACTTTGAGTATTATGAATTTCGGTTGGTTGTGTGGCTAATTTATTGGTGGACTAGGGAGTCTAAAACCATAACAAATGTAAGTGGGCTATATAGGTCTAAAACAATATTTATGTACTCTAGAAGGATGGAATTTCAAAAAGGATTTCAGTGTCAAAATAATTAAAAAGGTATAAAGTATAATTCTTAAAACCTTTTTAAATATATAATTTCTCCTTATTCATTAAGACTTAAATTTAGTGATAGAAGACAAAGTAAGTCTAATTATACTCAAGTAATAATAGAAAAAGTTTGGAAAAGTTTTGAAATACTTGAAATATAAGTCAGGGGATAAGTATAAATATAAAAGTTAAATTTTAAACTTAAAATTAATTTTCACGAGAAACCACTTTCTTGAATCCAAACAGGGTGATGTAATATATCAATTTATTCAGAATTAAAAAATAAAAATATTGGAAAAAGTTTAGAAATTTCTAATTGGAGACGTGCCCTCACGCGCCTAGTCAAATTTGTGACATGCCTGGGTTGACTTACACTCCCGCACATGTAGGTTAATCATCTTCAAACTCTCGACATCTTGACTTTAAGGTTTTAAAACTTTGACCTTGATTTCGAAACATTTTAGAATTCCTTTCAAGTTTATTTTTGAATGAAATTTGTCTAATTTTTGAAGAGGAATCTAGACATATTGGTTTTAAGAATTTTAGTGGGCTAAATCGAGCTATTGGATTTCTGTAAAAATGGTGAAATTTTTACTAGATAGAACTGTTTGAAATTTATGATTCTCATTGCGGCATTATAAAGGTGTTAGTCTACATCAAAAATGGGGAAGATTAAACTTGGTTTGAAAGATTTTGGTGGACTAGAAACTCAGAATTCGTTTTATGAAATTTCAGTGTTGGAAACTTCAATTTATGATTTGAGGTATCATGAGTCATTCTTAGTTCTATTTAACACACACATAGGTTATTGAGAACCTAAGCTCAACTTACCCCACTTTGAAACTGGTTCAAAGTCAGGGAAGCATAATCTACCATTAAATCTCAAGCTTTAATGGGGTTTTCTGATTTTTGAACTCTTTAAGTGAATATACACATCAACTTTCACATGTAAAGACGTATTTATACTATAAAGATATGTAGAAATATAAACACATTCAAGAAACACGCATTCATACATAAAATCACATAAATGTAAAAACTCTCAAACTTTACTTTGAAATTTCCCTTAATTGGGATGAATTTCATCTGAGGTAAGTGTAATACCCCTTACTTTTGTGTATTTATTTTTATATTAAATTACCTGTGCGTGTGTATGTGCGTGATTAAATATAAGTGAGAATCATAAAACAAGAACTTAACATAAATATTGATTTCGGTAGAATAGTTAATATTTACGTGAATTATACATTTGCTAGTGTGATACGGTAAATATAATCTTACTGGTTGCAATTACGTCGTATGTGTGTATTAGCGGAGGGAATTAGTTAATTCTCAACCGGGGCATATTTGAGTAAGTTATATGAGGTTGGGAGATAATTTTTACATTCAGAGTCTCGAATGATAAATTGGAGTGCACGATTGATCTCGAAAGGACCGAGAATGTCAAAATGACTGTCCGGGGGTTTTATTTGGGTTGTGGGGTCTTTTTGGCTAGTTTGACTCGAATTAGGGTATACGAGTCATTTTAAAGGTATATTATTATTTAAAGTTTGGATTAATAGTAATTTGGGTTATTAGGCAATCTCATTTTGAAAGAAACCCCATTTGAGAGAAAAACGTAAGGAAGAAGAGAAAGAGAAGAGAAAAACCTTGGAGTCTTGCAAATTTTTGATTAAATTCGCAACTTAGAGAAAGATTCAGACTCTACAAATTTGAGGCAAGTGATTAAACTTGCTAAATGTTTATGTGTATGAATTATTTCATAATTTGTGGATAAATTATGGTGATATTATTTAGATATGATAAACCCTAGATTTTTGTGTTAAAATCTAGCATTTGATGAGTATGTATGAGTTTGATGGTGTAAAAAATGGTTGGGGTGTATTTGGGTTGATATATGATGTAAAAATTAGGTAGAAAAAGGGTTTTGAGATGTCGGAGAAATCTTGTAGGCATAGAATATGAACAGGCCGGATCGATTTGGTCGTAGACCTCGGATCAATTTGTTTTAGCAGCGAATCGGTTCATTTTTAAAGGTCATCGATTCGGTTCTCCCTTTTCAGTGTAGAGTAGGGCGGATCGGTTCATTTTTGTGAACCTGGGTTTTGGTTTGGTAGTGTCAGATTTTTAATACTTCTGTAACTCCTTCCCATTTGGGTTTTGTGCTTGGAAATCCCCTAAAATAATACGATAACCATGTTAATAAGTTAAAAGGTAGGGTAATGTTATTACATGATGGTTAGGGAGACATCGTATCAATTATTGAGGCATATTTGGGAGTTTATTATGTCGATTTTATTCGTAAATTCTCCTAGTGATAGGAATTTTCTTAAGGATGGATAAGGTCTAGATGAGAGAGTTCGTGTGTCATGCAAGGTGTTAAATTGGCAACTATTTATATCATATGTGTAATTGATGATAAAGGTTCAAGTGAGTGATTGAATCGCAAAATGAATCGGGAATAATTCTGTAGATTATCGGCTAATGTAAGGTGTGTATATACATGTAGACGGGATTAATGATATATACATTCGGATATGAGATGGTTTGTGTATACATGGTGTGTATATATATCTTATGTCTAGGATATATATCTATTGTGTGGACATACCCCTCTAGTGCTCTCACGGGAAGTTGCACGATGTGGGTGAGGCTCCTAGATCGACGAGCAGGTTGAGTATAGTCCCCAGGTCATAGCGTCCAATGATTTATTGTGTGGAATTTATTAGGGGTAAGATGTCTTGGGTATTATTCATCTTATTTCCTGTGAGGAACTATGATAGCTTCCCCTATGTTTGTGATGTGGTTTATACCAAGTCAGTGTGAGAGTCTGACCGCTGGTAACCCAAGAGGGTATGTGAGTAATTCCATGGAAGATGATCTCTTTGTAGAGATTGCAACCATTGACTAAAAGCTCTGGGGGATGGTTTGTATACATATATTATGGGTGTTATGTATGCGTACTTGGTAGCAATGATTTATCTTGTATAATAGTGAGACTAATATTATATAGACATGGAAATAATGTGTAATATGTTATAAACATAACTAGTGAAAGTTATTAAATAATGAATTGTCATAAAATTCATTTAGGATGATACTAAAATGATTATGTTTTGGATAAACTAGTTACGCGAGTGAGGTAAATGTGTAGACTTTAGGTGGAGTTATCCCTAGATGAGTTGGGTAACTTGTTTAAGATTAAAATGCATACATTTATGTGCGCACTATAGTTTAGTGGTAAGGTTGAGTCTCAAGAGAGTGCAACACCACTTTATATTATAAAATTGTGCATTCATAATTATTATGCATTTTAATTCACTTGCTGAACTATTTTCAAACCTCGGGATCTGACCCGTTTATATCCTCTCTTTTACTTTTTTTATAATTATGTAGGTGTCCCACCGCCATGCGCCAATGATGATTATTCGTTCCAGTGTCTACGGAGCTATAACATGGAGTTTTTGTTATAATCACATCCGTTTTTGTAACTCTAGTTTATGATTCATAATTGTAACTTTGGTGTGTATCGAAAGGTTGTACTTATGTATATCTCTTATATTTTAGATACTTGTTATTTTATAGTCTGTTGCTCGACAACTTATTCGGGTGTATATATTCTTTTGTTGTACATGTTGCATATATAGATGATTAGTTTATGTAGTTGTAAATGGTCTAATTGTTCTCTATGTTTTGAAAATAAATATTTGGCATCCGTTTATTCTAGTGTTGGGTGGTTAGTTGCCTTTTAATCTTTTCGACAGCTGATGATAAGAATGATCCACTTGAGATTCTTATTTTATCTTAGTATATGGATGTCCACCCGTTATTATTGTAAGAGGGTATCACAGGTGGTATCAGAGCATCAGGTTGTAGAGTCTCTGTGCGGATTTTCTACATTCTATCGCAACATTTTTGAGATCAAGCCCTATCATTAGGATTGTTGTGTTCATTACGCTTTGACGATCATATACAATGTTAATTGCTTGAATTGTGGGCTAATACAGTTTTTCTTATTCCAAATGTCGCCAAAACGAGGTCGCCCATCCAGGGCAAATAGAGGGGCTGAGAATGTGGAACCGCAAATGCCTCAGGGGACTATGACTGCAATCGAAGTTGCTAATCTTATGGCACATGTAGTCAATGATTCCATGACAGTGATGGCACAATAACTTCCTCAGGTTCAGTAACAACTTGAAACTCCGATAGCTCAAACCCACAAGGGACCATTCACGTGGGAAAGAGTATGGGAATCGTTTTAGAAGGGACATCGTTCAAAATTCTAGGGGGGGGGGGCTGATGTGATTGTTGCAAGTCAATAGAAGAAGGATTTTCAACGACATCTTCAAATTGTTGAATGCAGTGAGGTTCAGAAGAAAATACTCGCCACTTTTAAACTTATGGGTGCAGCTCTCTAGTGGTGGGAGTTGGTTACTACCTCATAGCAGAGAGATACAATGCTTATAGCAGAATATTGGGTACATTTTGATCGTAAATATTTTTTGCTTGTAGTTTATATCAAGATGACAAGGAGATTGTTGGATGTAACTCAAGGAGACCGAACAATGGCTGAGTATGAGGAAGAATTTACCCGCCCGAAAAATTTTGTGCCGGATGAGGTAAATACGGAGGATAAGAGGATTTTGAAGTTTATTGGAGGTTTGACCTGGAGAATTCATCAACATCTGTTGGGGAACCCGAATTTGTTAACATTCATAGATGTAGTGAATGTTGTGTTATTAGATTATCAGAATCACCGTCTACATTTAAAGGGGAGTAAGAAGTTTGTGGACTCGGGCTCTTCGAGCAAGTCGGGAGTAGATAGTGCCAGTGGGGCACAACACGCTCAACATCAGGGAAATAAGTAGAAGGAACGGGATATCTCATCAGGGGATTCAGCTAAGAGGCGGTGTTCATGAGGCTTCAGATATCATGGTTGTGGTTTTAGGCAGAGTTTTCAAGGGGCCCAGCAGCATAAACAACAGAATGTTCCCCAGGGTCAGGCTAGCTGAGGGTACAATGGAGGAGGTCAATTGGGCTTAAGGTCATTAGGGCCAGTGACAAGGGCAACCCAGATTTAAGTAGCAGGGCCCGAGACAGAAGAATTTTATAGGCCATTGCTTTCAGTGTGGGGATGCGAGCCACAACAAAGTAGAGTGCCCATAACTGAACAGAGTAAAGGCATCGGGAGTTCAACAGATTCAGCAGGCACCATTACCAACCCCAACACCTGTTCCAATGGTTCACCCTCTTCAGGGATAAATGAAATACGGACGAGTTTATAATGTCTAGGATGCGGCGTCACCACAGGGGTAACTACCTCCACCAGTAGTTGAGGGTAAGTTACCTATCTATGGACGCATGGGTCGGGTGTTATTTGATATGGGAGCATCCCATTCATTTATATCCGTTCACTTTTCACGAGCGACTGGGTTGTTAGAGTCTACTGATAGTTGTTTGATGCATGTATATTCTCATTTTTGTAACAGGGTGCTTATTCACTCCATTTGTAGAGGAGTGGATATAGATATAGGAAGATTGTGTTTAGCTATTGATTTAGTTGTTTTAGATATGGTTGGGTATGATGTTATTCTAGGTATGGATTGGCTAGTACAATATCGAGCTATGGTTGATTGCTTTAAGAGGTCCATTGTATTTAACATTCCCGACCAAGAGATGTTTTTAGTTACTATGCCTCTTACGCAGGGAGGTTAGAGTACTCATTTGTATTATATCGAGGAGGAGGCTTCACAAGAAGTAGTTATTTCCTTAGATTCGATTCCAGTGGTAAGGGAGTTCGCTGATGTTTTCAGGAAATTCCAGGCTTACCTCCTATTCGTGAGATCGATTTTGTTATTTATCTAGTGCCTGGGACTAGGCCGATTGTGCGAGATCCTTACTGTACGGATCCTTTAGAGATAAAGGAGTTACATGACCAAATCTAACAACTTTTGAGGCAGGGCTTTATTCGTTGGAGTATGTAGCCATGGGGATCCCCTGTGTTGTTTATAAAGAAAAGGGATGGTTCTCTTCAGTTATGTGTAGATTACTAAGAGTTGAAGAAGGTAACGATCTGAAATAAGTACACGCTACCTTGAATCGATGATTTATTTGATCAGTTGAGAGGGGCCGCTTACTTCTCAAAAATAGATTTGCGTATAAGATATCACCAGCTTCGTATTAGGGAGCAGAATGTCTCTAAGACTGCATTTTTGACCCATTATAGATCTTAGTAGTTTTTTATTATGCCATTTGGGTTAACCAATACCTCTGTAGTGTTCATGGATCTAATTAACAGTGTCTTTCGAGATTTCTTGGACCAGTTTTTTATTGCATTCATTGATGATATTATTGTCTATTCTCGGATAGAGGGCGAGCACGCAGAGCATTTGCGATGGGTTTTGCAGACATTACAGGACCGTCAACTATATATGCCAAGTTTGAGAAATGTGGGTTCTAGTTGCGAAAAGTGCAGTTTTTGGGTCACATAGTGTCAAAAAGGGTATTTATGTGGACCCCAGTAAATTTACGGTGGTGAGGAAGTGGGGTCAGCCCAGGACACCGACAGAGATCCATAGTTTCTTAGGTTTAGTGGGTTATTATTGTCGTTTTATTAAGGTATTTTCAAAGATTGTCGTCCCTTTGATGAATTTGACCCGGAACGGGGTATAGTTTATGTGGGATGATACCTATCAATTAGAATTTGATGAGCTAAAGGACAAATTGACGTCGGCACCCATTATAGCATTTCCTAAAGTGGAAGTGAAGTACTTAGTTTTTACGGATGCATCTCTCCAGGGATTATGGGGTGTGCTTCAACAAGAGGAGAGGGCTATTGCTTATGCATCCCGTAAGATCAATCCCCATGAAAGGAATTATCCTACACATGATCTGGAGTTGGACACAGTAATCTAGAAATTAAGGATATGGAGGCATTATCTTCGGGGGGATAAATTTAGTCTTTTCATGGATCACAAGTCGATGCAATATTTGTTCACTCAGAAATATCTAAATATGAGGCAGCGTAGGTGGTTGGAATTTGTAAAGGATCATCAATTTGATATCCAAAACCATCCAGGGAAAGATAATGTAGTAGATGATGCATTGAGTCATACTAGGAATTAGCAGAAGAATGTAAATCCAAGTGGAAGGAACTTAGCTAGGATGATGCAGTGGCTAGAGAATGTATGGTAGTGTTGACAGTCACACCCGAGATGATGATATGGGTGGTGAAAGCTCACGCTGAAGATAAGGATTTCCAAGGCAGGGTGCATAAAATGTTAATGTAGGGAGCATAATCCTACTCTATCAGTTTTGAGGGTGGATTACGTTTCAATGGGAGATTGGTAGTCCCGGATTATAAGGATTTACGGCATGTTGTTATGTCATAGTCTCAAAGGTCAAAATTTACGGTCCATTCACGTGGAGACAATATGTATCAGGACATGCGTCGATAATATTGGTGGGAAGGTATGAAAATGGATATAGCTGAGTTCGTCTCCCAATGCATCACTTGTCAGTTAGTGAAAGTGGACCACTAGCGACCTTTTGGAATGTTACAGACGTTGGAGATTCTAATATGGAAATGGGAAAGTATATTTATGGATTTTATCACAGTATTACCTATGTCGCAATGTAATCATGACTCTATTTGGGTAATAGTGGATCGTTTGACTAAGTCGACACACTTTTTACCTGTAAGAACGAATTTCACGACGGCGCAGTATGCCCAGCTCTTTATTGTAGAGATTGTGAGGTTGCATGGAGTGTCGAACAATATTGTGTTCGACCAAGATAAAATCTTTATCCCTCATTTTTGGCAGAGTTTTCTGAAAGTAATGGGATCTGAATTGCGATTGAGTACTGCATACCATCCCCAAACCAATGGGCAAACTGAGCGAGTAAATCAGATGTTGAAAGATATGCTCCGTATGTGTATGTTGGATTTTGGGGGAAGTTGGGAACAATACCAACCGCTGGTAGAATTTTCTTATAATAATTCTTACCAATTTACCATAGGTATGGAGCTTTATGAGGCATTGTATGGTTGTCTGTGTTGTTCACCTGCATGTTGGTTAGAAGTTGGTGATAATAAACTTCTTCGACCAGAGGTGATCCAAGATACTTCGAGAAAAATTGAGTTGGTTCGGAACCGCATATGCATTGCGCAAGATCGGTAGATAATTTATGTTGATGTGGATCGTAGACACGTGGAGTTAGAAGTGGGAGACCAAGTGTTTCTAAAGGTTTCCTCGATGAAATGTATAATGAGATTTAAGAAAAAAGCCAAGCTTGCACCAAGGTATGTAGGGCCTTTTCCAGTTATTGAGAGGATTGGTCATGTGGCTTACAGACTTGCTTTGTCGAAGCATTTGCAAAGAATCCAAGATGTGTTTCACATTTTGTTCTTAAAAAAGTATCGAAGAAGTCATAGAGCCCATTGGTATATCCCGTTGGAGGAAATTGAGTTGCAACCTGATATCTCGTATGAAGAACAACCGCTTGCCATTTTAGACCGTAGTGAGCGTAGGCTACGATCGAAAGTAGTACCTTTAGTTCGAGTCCATTGGGGGCACCGTAGAGCTGATGAGTCAACATGGGAACAAGAGGGATATGCGAGCCAAGTATCCTTACCTCTTTCCACAAGGCACGTCAGAAATTCGACGATGAAATTCCATTGTAAGGGGGGAGTATGTAATACCCCTTACTTAAGTGTATTTATTTTTTATTAAATTTCCTCTGTGTATGTGTGATTTAATAACACAAAATTTTAAAACGAGAACTTAACATAAATATTGATTTGGGGAGAATAGTTAATATTTATGCAGATTGTACATTTGCTAGTGTGATACGATAAATATAATCTTGTTGCATGCAATTACGTCGTATGTGTGTATTAGCGACGGGAATTAGTTAATTCTCAACCGGGACATATTTGAGTGAGTTATATGAGGTTGGGAGATGATTTTTATATTCAGAGTCTCGAATGATAAATTGGAGTGCACGGTTGATCTCAGAAGGAACAAAAAAGTTAAAATGACTGCCCGGGGGTTTTATTTGGGTTTGGGGTCTTTTTGGCTAGTTTGACTTGAATTCGGGTATACGAGTCATTTTAAGTGTGTATTATTATTTAAAGTTGGGATTAATAGTAATCTGGGTTATTAGGCAATCTCATTTTGAGAGAAAACCCATTTGAGAGAAAAACGTAAGGAAGAAGAGAAAATCCATCGAGCCTTAGAAATTTTCGGTTAAATTCGTAACTTTGAGGAAGATTTAGACTCTCTGAATTTGAGGCAAGTGATTAAACTTGCTAAATGTTTATGTGTGTGAATTATTTCATAATTTGTGGATAAATTATGGTTATATTGTTTAGATATGATAAACCCGATATTTTTGAGTTAAAATATAGCATTTGTTGAGTTTGTATGAGTTTAATGGTGTAAAAAAATGGTTGAGGGGTGTATTTGGGTTGATTTATGATGTTAAAATTAGGTAGAAAAGGGGTTTTGATATGTAGCAGAAATCTCGTAGGAATAGAATCTAAACAGACCGGATCAGTTTGGTTGCAGACCTCGAATTGGTTCGTTTTAGCAGTGGACCGATTCGTTTTTAAAGGTCATCGATACGGTTCTCCCTTCTTAGTGTAGGGTAGGGAGGATCGGTTCATTTTTGGGAACCTACAGATCGGTTCGGTAGTGTCAAATTTTTAACACTTCTGTAACTTCTACCCATTTGAGTTTTGTGCTTCGAAATACCCTAAAATAATACGATAAACATGTTTATTTGTTAAAAGGTAGGATAATGTTATGGCATGATAGTTTGGGAGACATCGGATCAATTATTGAGGCATATTTAGGAGTTTGTTATGCCGATTTTATTCATAAATTCTCCTAGTGATAGGAATTTGTTTAAGGATGGATACGAGCTAGTCAAGAGAGGTCGTGTGTCCTGTAAGGTGTCAAACTGGTGACTATTTATATCATATGATTGATTGATGATAAAGGTTCAAGTGAGTGATTGAATCATAAAATGAATTGGGAATAATTATGTAGATTATCGGCTAGTGTAAGGTCTGTATATACATGTTTTCGGGATTAAGGATATATACATTCGGATATGAGATGGTTTGTATATATATATATATATATATATATATATATATATATATATATATATATATATATATATATATTGTGTGTAAGATATATATCTATTGTGTGAACAAACAGCTTTATTGCTATCATAGGAAGTTACGCGATGTGGGTGAGGCCCCTGGCTCAAGGAGCAGGTTGCGTATAATCCCCAGGTCATAGCGTCCATTTATTTATTGTGTGGCATTTATCAGGGGTAAGACGTCTAGGGTATGATTCGTCTTATTTCCTGTGGGGAACTATAACCGCTTCCCCTGCGTTTGTGATTTGGTTTATACCAAGTCGGTGTGAGAATCCGACCAATGGTAACCCAGGATGGTATGTGAGTAATTCCCTGGAAGATGATAGCATTGTAGAGATTGCATCCATTGAGTTAAAGCTCTGGGGGATTATTAGTATACATATATTATGGGTGTTATGTATGTGTACTTGGTAGCAATGATTTATCTTGTATAATAATGAGACTAATATTATACAAACATAGAAATAATGTGTAATATGTTATAAAAATAACTAGTGAAAGTTATTAAGTAATGAACTGTCATAAAATCATTTAGGATGAGATTAAAATGATTATGTTTTGGATAAACTAGATACGTTAGTGGGGTAAATGCGTAGACTTGAGGTGGAGTTATCCCTAGACGAGTTAGGTAACTTGTTTAAGATTAAAATGCATACGTTTAGGTACGCACTATAGTTAAGGGGTAAGGTTGAGTCTCAAGAGAGTGAAGCACCACTTTATATTATGAAATTGTGCATTCATAATTATTATGCATTTTAATTCACCTGCTGAACTATTTTCAAACCTCGGGATCTAGCCCGTTTATATCCTCTCTTTTTCTTTATTTATTATTATGTAGGTGTCCCACCGCAAGGGAGCCAAAGATGATTATCCGTTCCTGTGTCTATGGAGTTGTAACATGTGTGGACTGTTGTAGTGTTTTTGTTATAGTCGCATACCTTTTTGTAAATCTAGTTAAGGATTCACAATTGTAACTCGGATTTGTATCCAAGGGTTGTACTTACGTATATCTCTTATATTTCAGATACTTGTTATTGTATAGTCAGTTTTCCGACATCTTATTCAGGTACATATATTCTTTTGTTATACATGTTGCATATATATATGATCAGTTTCTGTTGTAGTATATGATCTTATTGTTCTCTATGTTTTGAAAAAAACTACTTAGCATATGTTTATTCTAGTATTGGGTGATTTTTTGCTTTTTAATCTTTTCGATAGTTGATGCTAAGAATGATGCACTTGAGATTCTTATTTTATCTTATTATAGGGCTGGCCACCCATTATTATTAAGCGGGGTGTCACAGTAAGGGGTATTTATAGGGTTAATCTTGGATAGTTTATTGGTTGAATTAGAGCTGAGTTTTGGGTTGGTTTCCACAGGTTTCTAGCACGGTTTTTTTGGATGTAAAAAAAGGGTACCATAGGTTATCCACATGGTACCACCTATGCTGGTTATCCAGCTGGTGTCATGTCACCAGGGGGTAAAGAATAAACAAGTTTGAGTTTAAGATGGGGTCCTTGGATAGCTTTCATGTAAGTTTCAAGGTTTTTAGTTTATTTTAACAAAGTTTAGGGGATTTTCTATAATTATGCAAACTTAATGAATTGATTTATGAAAATTCTATAAAATATATGTGCTTGGTTACATTTTGATTGAAAGTTGGGGTCAAATAGGTATAGAAATGTGTAAAGTATCCTAATTCTATTTATATGGGCACTTTGGTAATTTAGGAAAAATTTAGGGTTATGTTGGAATTTTTCTAAATTAAAGTATTGAAGGTTAATTTGAGGTGTGTTTTTACATTACCCAACAAATTATCCTCTAACTTCCCCATAAGGATTTCCGTAACCGTCCTACGTTAATGACTTAACATTATGTAATATTCTAAATTCGCTTCCTTTGTATAATACATTTACCAATCTAGTTAGTTTATTTTCCTTATTTATTAGTAATCAACTCTATTTTTAATAAATTATCCGATTGCTCGTACACGGTCCCACCAACTCATACTTACTCTTAAAATTCCCCTGAATAAAACCGCGAAATCCACGCCCAGACCCCCCCTCGAGGTCGAACCGCACAGTTCCTCCGAAAAATTTCAAGAGCGGGATTTCTAATCTTTCACCCAAATGTAATTCCAATAGCTTGATCATTAATAAAATTATTCAAATAGGTCCTCGTGAATATGTTTACCCTCTTAGGATAATTTATTATGTGTTTTATTACTCTATTCAAGTTCCAAATCATAGAAATTCGAGCTATAGGTGGGTTCATACCAAATGACATTTTATATCTATAAATTTCCTGTGATTTTACCATGATGCAAGGGTTACAATCAACATAAATTATGGATCTTTAACACAAACAATAGTCCTCTACATGTAATCAACTATATCATTTAAACAAGGGGTTTAAAGTATGAATTCCTATCATCCAACCTATTATTAATACTCATCTTAATTTATGGATTTTCTATCCTATTTTTATATTCAAATCATCTACAAACATGATTCAATTAATCATTATGTCACCATAAATCCCTATGTGATCCAAGATTTCTACATGGAAGATAAATCACAATGAATATTAATGTTAATCTAAAACTCACTACATACTCGTAAAAGCTGTTCCTCTTAGAATATGTCATCGTGGATCGCCTACAAATACATCAATCCTCTCACCCTTTTCATTTACCACAATTTCATTCCGTTGTGTGAGACGTCTCTCTATCTTATCTTAAATTCTTCACCTCTTTCTCCATCCATGACTCTGTCACTTCCCCTCTCTCTATCTCTCCTCCAAACACGTGTTATTTGAATGGTTGTGAATCATGCTTCTTTTCTTTTATTTTCCTTTCTATGCTTAGATATCCCCCCTCCTCTCCAACCCCTATCCCCCCCGAAAATATCCTATTCTTTGTTCAAATATTCGATTTCCTTTATAATTTGCTTAGAAATTTATGTTATGATTTTGTCATTTGGTTGTGATTCGTTTTGTTGAGATTTGGATTTTGATTGTGAAGTGATGATGTATATTTGTTACAGCTTACTTTTTTTTCTTAAGTTTTAACTTTTTTTGGGTTGTTTTTGTACTCTGGTTGTGATGCGGGTGCTATATAAAGAGAAACTTAGATTCATAAATCCATCATTGGTGTTTGCCCTCCAAAACCCTTTTCATTCCATAGAATATGGCACAATCACGTCTTTATTACACATTATGTCCCCTCATATTTTGTGTTCGCTAGAATTATTCCCCCAAAAAATACTTTAGCTTGATATTATTATGAAATTATAGAATGCAAGGATTATCGTACACCCATAATACATGTTTGTATTGGGATTCTTTTATGATAGCAAAACTGTGTGGGACGTTTAGATGGAAAAAGAAAATGGTGTGTGTTGACACCAAAATTAGTATGCTGATGTGGACGAATAATAAGAAGACATGTGTCAATCTACGTGGCACAATAGCAACGAGGAAGATTGTTTCCCCGTCAACCATACTCACTCCGAGGAACACCAACCCTCCGAGGAACTCTTATCCTCCGAAGAACTCCAATGCTCCGAGGAACTTTTGGACGACGAGAAACTAAGGCGGTGAGAATTGCATCTCGACCACAGCATTAATTGCCAGATAATCAACAGTTCAACTATTCATTGAATGCTTATCATCTTGACGCGCACATTTGAAGAACATTAAATGAATTACCCTTTCATATGTGTATCATTTAATGTAACACCCTTTCATGTACAGCCTAAAGGCTATAAATACCTTGTATCACCCTCATTTAAGGGGACCGGAATTTTCTTGATAGCACTTGTAATCGAGAATTCCTAAACACTCAGCAATAACATAAAGTGGACGTAGGCCATTCATATAAGGCTGAACCACTTTAAAATCTTTTGTCTTATTTATTTATCTGTGATTAAATAATTAGAGTAATCTAGTTTTTTACATCAACAGATTGGCGCCGTCTGTGGGAAACGATTGTTATTATCGTTTTTCATAAAATTTCATTCATCATCAATGGCAGACAATCCAGAATCTAGCAATCGAAATGCTGGAAACACTGGAAATCCTCCAAATCCTTCTGCACCTCCAGATCTGGCTGGAATCATGACGAATCTGGCTCAAGGACAATCCGCCATGCAAGAAACAATGCGGCAACTCATACAAACTCTTCATGGCGTTTCACCGGCACCTTCAGAACAACGAAGTGGTCAGAGGCAAACCTATTCACCTTCTTCACGATCTAGGCGTACAAAGACGTATCGTAATGAGGAATCTGATGATTTCTCTTATCAACCTGGGCAAACTTCATCAATACGGGTCACCGATACTGAGCAACGTGTCACTCTCTCTCCAGAGAGAGCCAGTGCTTTGGAAAGACTGAGCAGGGTGTCTCCTTTCAGTCAATTAGGCCTGAGGAGGAATAAGAGTCCACCTAAAGTCATGTCAAGGAGTTTTTGACAACCATCAAATCTAAGGGAAGGATCAGCACAATCACGACCAGCTGCTCGTCAAGAGAGATCTCAGGAAGCTAATTCACAACAATCAATTGCTCGGACTAGTAGGCCCGGGGAAGGAAATGATGCGTGGAAAGGTTCCATTCAACGATTGGAGGATAGATTGGGAGAAATGGCTAAGACGAAGAACCCCCTACAACGAACTTTTGTTCAAGGGACACCTTTCGTAAAGGCCATTGTGGATTTTCCCACACCATCAAAATTTAAAGCACCTGTGGTGACCCCCAAATATGATGGAAAGACAGATCCTTTTCTTCACATAGAGAAATATCAAGCTGCTGCCGCATCTATGTTGTTCCCGACGAGATGAGATGCAAGGCATTCTCAGGAACTCTTACTGGATCTGCTCAGATATGGTACAACAATCTTCCTCGGGGTAAGATTTCAACCTTTTTTCAGTTGGCCGAGCTGTTTATTGGTAATTTCTATTTTGGAACAAAGCCAATAAAACGAGTAGCACACTT
The DNA here is from genome assembly GCA_949130495.1 of Sambucus nigra. Lineage (NCBI taxonomy): Eukaryota > Viridiplantae > Streptophyta > Magnoliopsida > Dipsacales > Adoxaceae > Sambucus > Sambucus nigra. The sequence goes on along the minus strand of OX422211.1, from coordinate 576,393,988 downwards.
GTTAAGTGTTAGGCAAAAATCTGGTGAGAGTACTAGAGATTATATAACTCGTTTCAATAACGAGAAGCTGGAAGTCATAGATTATGAAGAAAAGATAGTAATCACCGCTTTAATGAGTGGTTTGTTACCTAATAAATTGTATTATACTTTGGCCAAGGATCCACCTACAACTATGTCAGAATTGATGGCAAAAGCAGCCAAAATCATGAATGCAGAGGAAGCTATGGCTGCGAAGAAGAATATGGATAAAGAAACTAAGGTGGAAGTCGATAAATCTAAGAAGAAAGAGTATAAGGGTAATGGTGGTGACAAACATTCAAAGAATAGTAAGACGTCATGGGAGGTCCTGAAGAAATATGACAATTATACTCCTTTGAAAATGGGAATTCATCATGTCTTGGAAGAAATCACGAACAACGAGGAGGTAAAATGGCCAAAGAAACTGAGGTCAGACCCTGATTCGAGGAGTATGGACAAATATTGCGAGTTTCATAAAGATCATGGTCACATGACCAAAAATTGCATAGCTCTTCAGAACGAGATTGAAACACTCATCCGAAGAGGAAAACTAACAAAATATGTTGATCGGGGAGGTGAAAGAAAAAATAACGACCGAGCTAGAGAGAGGTCTAGATCTCCTCGTCGAGCAGAGGAGAAAAAGAAGAGAAACCATGAAGATGATCCAGATGATGACCCCAACCTTCCCAAGAAACCAAAGCAGCCAGAACGAGAGGTATTTTCTATACGTTTTGGGTCATTTGATTGTAATGTCATTACAGGAGGAGATGCAGGAGGAGGAGACCTTACTGCAGAAAGAAAGTCTTATCTCGGAGAGGCCCAAGCTTGCTCATACATTCAGCGAATAAATTTGGTGGAGGAAGATCGCCCAAGGAAAGTAAACAAAGATAAGCTCGTCATTGGCTTTTCGAAAAACGACCTGGCAGGTGTTCTTTATCCTCACGACGATCCTTTGGTAATCAAAATGAGGATGAAAGAGGTAGTGATTTCAAGGGTTCTGGTAGATAATGGTAGTTCGGCAGACATCATGTACTACTCTTGCTTTGATAGCTTAAATTTGAAATTATCTCAATTGGAACCTTATCACAGACCCCTTCTGGGTTTTATTGGCGAGAAAGTTTTTCCACTTGGAACGATCAAGTTGGATATATTCATTGGAACTTGGCCTGCTTATCGAACAGAGAGAATACGCTTATTTGTGATGGATAAGAATGTGCAGTCAGCCTACAACATCATAATGGGAAGAGTTGGTTTAAAGAAGTTCGAAGCAGTTCCATCTACAGTACATCAGTGCTTAAAATTCCCAACAAATTTCGGAGTTGGAGTTGTGAAAGGTGACCAAAAAGTAGCTCGAGAATGCTATTATTCATCTTCCGAACAAGAAGAGTTTGAAGAATCAAAGAAAAAGACTACTACTTACCAAGTAGAGCAAGGTATAGAAATTGAAACGCTTGATCCCAGAGATGAATCCCAACTTGTAAAAGGACAGGTGGTGGAATCTACAGAAAATGTTATTCTGGATGACGAGCACCCTGAACGAATAACCCAGATAGGTTCGTCGTTGGATGCTTCGATAAAACAGGAGTTAATAACTTTCTTGAAAAATAGGAAGAAAACTTTCGCGTGGAGTCATGAAGACATGCCAGGAATAGATTCAAACTTCTTATGTCACGAGCTCAATGTGAATAAGGAAATCAAACCTGTAAAGCAAAGGAGAAGAGTATTTTGTCTCGAGAAGAATCAAGCTATACAAGAGGAGGTCGAGAAACTCCAGAAAGCCCAATTCATTGAAGATGTGAAGTATCCAGACTGGTTGGCAAATGTAGTGATGGTGAAGAAGAAAAATAATAAATGGAGAATGTGTGTTGATTTCACTGATCTCAACAAGGCATGCCCAAAGGATCACTTTCCATTACCCAGAATTGATCAACTAGTGGATGCTACCTCGGGACACGAGATGCTCAGCTTCATGGATGCTTACTCTGGCTATAACCAGATCAAAATAAAACCTGAAGACAGGGAAAGTACTTCTTTTATCACCCCTAGGGGAACTTATTGTTATAATGTTATGCCTTTTGGTTTGAAAAATTCAGGAGCGACATACCAGCGGCTGATGAACAAGGTTTTTACCGAACAAATCAGTTGTAACATGGAAGTCTATGTCGACGACATGCTGATAAAAAGCAAGAAAGCTGTTGATCATCTAGTTGATTTAAGCCAGACTTTTGATCAACTGGATAAATATCAAATGAAGCTTAATCCGATGAAGTGCACATTTGGAGTACGAGAAGGAAAGTTCCTCGGATACATCGTCAACCAACGAGGCATTGAGGCGAATTCAGAAAAGATCAAAGCTCTTTTAGGGCTGCGATCTCCAACGACGAAGAAAGAAGTACAGAGTCTTACAGGGCGAGTTACAGCGCTCAACATATTTGTATCCCGAGCAACTGATAGATGCTTACCATTCTTCAAAACACTTCGAAAAACTTTCGAGTGGAATGAAGAATGTGAAAAAGCCTTTCAAGATTTGAAGAAATACTTGGGAGCACCTCCACTGTTGTCCAGGCCAGTAATGGGAGAAAAGTTGTACTTATACCTGGCAATATCGGAGAATGCGGTCAGCTCAGCATTGATCAGATTGGAGAATGGAATCCAAAAGCCAATTTATTACACAAGTAAGGCTTTCCGAGGTGCAGAGATCAGGTACCCAAAGCTTAAAAAATTGGCATTGGCGTTAATTGAAGCAAGTAGAAGAATGAGGCCATATTTCCAGGCCCATACCATCATCGTGTATACCGACATGCCACTAAGACAAGCCCTTCATAAGCCAGAGAAATCGGAGAGAGTGATGTACTGGGCAATAGAGCTTGGTGAATATAATATTGTGTATGAACCCAGATCGTCATTAAAAGGGCAAGCTGTTGCAGATTTTATACCAGAGTTTACATACCCTGATACTCCCCAGGAATAAAAGATACTCGTGGACCAGCCTGAGGATGTTACAGGACCAACAGACATAAGTTCAGACCAACTTCGGTTGGTAAAAGGGCTTGTGAATGTAGAAAGATCATCGAATTCAAACCCAGACCAACTCTAGTTGGTAAAAGTGCGAGAAGAGATGGTCGACGAAGAGCGAAAAATATCAGAGGAAGTTGAAAGGAAACAGCGCATATTTCACCGAGGAACTTTGTCAGATAAGAAATTTGAAGACGAGATACCTACGTGGAGATTATATGTGGATGGGTCATCTTGCACAACAGGTTGTGGAGCAGGAATTATTTTGAAAACCCCAGACGAGATTGACATGGAATATGCCCTGGGATTCCAATTCAAAGCCTCCAATAATGAGGCAGAGTATGATGCCATGATAGCAGGTCTTAATTTAGCAAAGATTACGGAAGCATAACAACTAATGGTATTCAGTGATTCTCAGTTAATTGTGAATCAGATGTTGGGAATATATGCAGTTAAAGGAGAGTTAATGGCCAAGTATTATACCAAGGTGATGGAGTTGCTGGCAGAATTTGATGCCATTCAGTTGATCAGAATACCAAGAATAGAAAATGCACAAGCAGACGCATTGGCCCGACTAGCATCAGCTACTCGTACCGAGTTGCGAAGAACGATACCAATTGAAATATTAGAAAGTCGGAGCATAGATGAAGACCTGACGATGAATATTATTACCCTTGATTTAGGTCCATCTTAGATGGATCCTATCAGGGCATATATTGAGGATGGAGAATTACCAGATGACAAACTCGCTGCCAAGAAATTGAAGTATAAAGCTACTCGGTATGTACTAACTAATGGTGTTTTATATAGACGAGGAATTATGGCAGGACTACAAAGATGTGTACATCCTTCCGAGGTGAAAGAGTTAATTGAAGAGATACATGAAGGGTCCTGTGGAGCTCATGTAGCAGGTCGGACACTTTTGCAAAGAGTGATGACACAAGGCTACTACTGGCCGATGATGAGGGCTGATTGTATAGCCTATGCCAAGAAGTGTGATAAGTGTCAACGCTTTTCCTCCATCCGACGAACTCCACAAGCATTATTGACACCCATAACTTCCCCTTGGTCATTCGCCATGTGGGGAATTGATTTGGTTGGACCATTGCCAGTGACCCGAGGAAGATTCAAGTACCTCGTTGTTGCAGTGGATTATTTTACCAAGTGGGTAGAAGCTGAGCCGCTTATTGATATGACATACGAGAAAGTATACCAATTTGTCTGGAAGAATATCATCTGTCGATATGGTCTCCCTCATGCCTTCATCACAGACCATGGAACACAATTCGACAACGAGGAGTTTGCTGCCTATTGTCAACAATCAAACATCCTGAAGACCCATTCAGTACCAGGTCATCCTCAAAGAAATGGGCAAACTGAGGTGACGAACTGAACACTACTAAATGGTTTGAAGAAGAGGCTAAGTGAAGCTAAAGCTAATTGGATTAACGAGCTACAGTCAGTCTTGTGGGCTTACCGAACAACTCCCCGAGCAGCAACGGGAAAATCCCCATATATGCTAGCATTTGGAAGTGAGGCAGTAATACCTGCCGAGTTGGGTCTTCCAACACACAGAGTGCTGAATTTCAATTCCCCAGTCAGCGACTTAATGAGAAGACTAGATTTGGATATGCTCGAGGAGGTTAGAGAAGAGGCAGCCATTAGGAATGCTGCTTACCAACAACGCACAACTCTGTTCTACAACAAGAGGGTGAAGAAATGCGACTTAAAAGAAGGGGATTATGTGCTAAAGAAGGTCATTCAGAAGCACAATAAGATGGAAGCAAACTGGCATGGACCTTACCGAGTTACAGAAGTTGTTCGACCATGAACTTACAGAATAGAAACTCTAGAAGGAGAGGAATTTAAGAATGCATGGAATGCTGAACACCTACGCAAGTATTATCAGTAATGTAAAATGTAAAGCAGTTCCTTCATTATGAATAAAACGATGATGTTTCACCATCTTTTTCCTTTTATTACAAGTTTTTCGGGGAATACTAGTGTGATACACTACACTGATAGTTCGAGCGTGACCAACTTCGGTTGGTAAAATAGCGAGAACAAATTATACTCCTTTGGTTAGGAGGCGTACACTTGCGTGATCAACTTCGGTTGGTAAAGGAGCTTGTGGACAAGATAGTTCGAAAGAACCTGATAGTTCGAGCGTGATCAACTTCGGTTGGTAAAATAGCGAGAACAAATTATACTCCTTTGGTTAGGAGGCGTACACTTGCGTGATCAACTTCGGTTAGTAAAAGATCTTGTGGACAAGATAGTTCGAAAGAACCTGATAGTTCGAGCGTGATCAACTTCGGTTGGTAAAATAGCGAGAACAAATTATACTCCTTTGGTTAGGAGACGTACACTTGCGTGATCAACTTCAGTTGGTAAAAGAGCTTGTGGACAAGATAGTTCGAAAGAACCTAACAGTTTGGACCCACGACCAACTTCGGTTGGTAATAGGGCGAGAGCAAAATATACTCCTTTGGTTAGGAGGCAATAGTTCAAACCCACGACCAACTTTGGTTGGTAAAAGGGCAAGAACAACATTCTTAAAACGCCATTCTAGGTTGATTAAGAAACGAATATGCTCTCAAATGCCAATTTATGTTGGTCGGGAGGCAAGATTATTGCAGAAAAATACAATAAGTTCTTTGAAGAACAAAATATTCCAAAATGAACCAAATATAATTGGTCGGGGATAAAAACCCACTAATTGTAGTTGGTCAACGAGGATAAGTTATCGACCTTGGTTGGTCGAACACATTTTAAAGACAAAAAGTTACCAAGTATGGTTGGTCGGAGATAAAAACCCACTAATCATAATTGGTCGACAAGCATAATTTAACAACCTTAGTTGTTTAGAAAAATTTTAAAGGAGTTATTTTACTCATTACTTTATTATTAAGTGATCGAGCAACATTTCTGATACTTTATTTTGGTCGATGAACCATACAATATTGTTATGCAAGCACAAATATAAAGTGTTTAACAGGCACAAGATAATAGCAATACAGATTTGCAAACAGAAAATAAAAGTCTTTCATTAAAATTCAAAATAAATTACAAGTTACATATGTGTGCTAACTATTACATTGAAAATCCTCTTCTATTGGTTTTTTCCCTTCAGCCTTCGATACAGGTTCCTCGCCAGTAGGAGGATCATTTAATGTCTGAGGAGAATTGATAAAATTCAAGTCCTTCAACATTCTGACATTCATTACTGAAGGAGTATCCAAGAGATGCTCGGGACGAGATACTTCAATTTGAGAATGAAGGTTATAGTCACCAAGATATTTTGAAATTAAGCTCCGAGGAATGGCACGAGCTGGGATCCATTCCATGTCCAATTTATAGGGTGGTACAGGCAAGTCTAATAGCCCCGGAGTATGATAATCCCACAGGTAGTGCCCCTGTTCGAGCTTCAGCACACCCAGGGCGTTCAACCATCCCTGTTTATAACCTTCATTATTGGCATTTTCAATGCGAGCATCCAAGTGATAAAGGGCCTCATTATAACCTGTATTCCAGAATTCGCGAGGTTGTTTATGGAATTGGAAAGTTAATCTTTCTAACTGCTCATGAAGATTCCTGGCAAAAACATCCTTATTATTCAAAGCAGACTTCGTCGCAGTAAGTTGATCTTCCAAAGTCAGGATTTTCTTGGACATTTCAGACAAAGCCCGATCTTTTGCGTTCAACTGGTGCTTGATTTTCCAATGTTGACAGAGTACGAGCTTCTTCAATACTACGAGGAGTTCTTGATCGACCCCGAGCAGCTGGAGTGCGTCGTTCCTCGTTAACATCCTGAGCAGCTCTTCCTCGCCCACGAGAACCTCTTCCTCGTCCCTGAGCAGTAGCAGAAATACCAGACCTTCTTAAAGTATCCAATTCTTGCCTTAATTTGGCATTCTCAACCTCTAAGAATGAGAACCCTTCGTCGGAGACTGGTACCAAGGCAGTGGAAGATGAAGCTGCAGACTTATACTGTGCTAACTCTTTCTGCAAATTATTGTTCTCTTGTTCCAGCAGCTCGACGATCTGTCTGCAGGCCTCAACTTCACCTTTTAGGGTCCTCTCCCTGACATCGTACCCAGCAATGATCTTTTTGTGGCCTGTCTCGGAAGAAAGCTGTTGATACCTATCCTCATACCCATCATATAACAGGGCATTCGATTCATTGTGCTGATTCTGAAGATCTTCTAAAGTACAATGAAGCTCCTTGATCAAGTCATAGTAGGCCACGTTGTTGGACATAGCTCGGTCTAGTAAATCCTTCAGGTACTGATAAGCCTCAATTGCTTGTTCTGAAGCATCATGGCCAAGGATGTCAGCAATTTCTAATACGCTCAAATCTGTGTGACCAGCCTTATAATATTCACGGCATTGCTGCATCAGCTTTGTATCATGGGCAGATATCAGTTCCATTCTAGCCATAAACTAATAAAGAGGAGAAGGCAAGAGTTAATAAATAAAAACAGATAGAGCATCAACAATGAAGAGGAACAAAAAGATGTGATTTTATTACATCATCAACAAGATTACATCATTTGGAATACAGAGGATAAGTAAAAGAAAAACAGAAAGAGAGTACCGAACAACTTCACACCTTTTCCTTGTCTCCCAAGACTTTCTCGGGAGGCTGGGACGAGGAGCTTGGTTGCTCGGTAGGAATAATGATCTGATTAGTAGAAGCTGGGACTTGTTCTGGAGGAGCAGGCAAGGATGAAATCTCCTCGGTGGCCGTCTGGTTGGGTTATGGAACAAGGATTTGATCACCCACAGTCATTGAGGATTCCTCAGATGCAGCTTCGTCTTCATCCTCATCTTGAATAACTGGAGGAGGACCAGGGAGATGTTGTTGAAATAGCTCGGAGTCCTCGCTCACCTTCAGTTCTTGTAAGGCAGCAACCCAACCATCATGGAAGTATTTCAAACTTCCATACTTCACCTGGGTCATCATCGCTGCTACCCCCCTGTCCCATCCTTTGTCCCAACCAGTTCGGAAGGACTTCTTCACAGCTATTTTTCTCTTCATTTTTTCCGAGGATAGCTTCTCGGACATAAGATTCTCGGTGGCCTTCAATTTGGTCTCCACCTCCTCCTTCTGACGATTTACTTCTCGCAAGAGGGTCATCTCTTCTTCAGCTGATTTCAATTTATTCTCAAGCTCCCCAAAGCCTGAAAGTTTCTCGGCATAGTCTTTATTCTCTCTCTCCAAGTCCTTCACCTTATTACACAGTTGTACCTTTTCTGCGTCAGACGCAGCCAACTTCTTCTCCCATTCAATTTTATCCTCGTCATACTTCTGACGGGATTCACTCACAGATTTGATAGCTTTCTCCAGTGCTCCTTCCACAGTGGACGAGGAGCAAGAATCTTTGATCGCTTCATCCTTTTTAAGGATTATATTGAAACAGCTCGTCAACTGTAATCAGAAAAGGGAAATGACATCAGAAACAAATATGGGAAATAACAAAGGAAAATATGAAAAACTCAGAGTAGAGATACTTACTGAAGCAAGATGACGAGCAGCCAGAGAAGTAACCATATCCCGAGTAAGGTCTTCTTCAGTACCTTGCACCTCGGGAATGGGCGAAAACTTTGCCAAGTTCATCGTAGAGCTCGGAGGAACAATGATTGGAACACCATCTCCACCAGCTGGGATCTGGGGAATGGCTCCAGAAATACTGACTGAGGAGGATTTGCTCAATCTCCTCGGTGCCTTTTCAACAACCTCAACCAAAGAAGAACTTTTGGTTGGTGAGATAGTGATTACTTCAACAAGTGCATCCTTCTACACAGGAGCCACTGGGGGCTTCTCGACAGCCTTCTGAGAAGCAACAGGAGGGGTGGCATCTTTATTCTTTGTCCCTTTTTGGACATCAACCTTATTTTTCTTCCCATCTCCAGCAGAGGAAGTCTCCTCGAAGAGAGCGGGAACTCTTCTCTTGCCCATTTTTTGGCTCAGAGGAATATGAGATTCTGGATCAGAGTCTTCAGGAATTTGCACTGGATCACTGATGCTGACCACAGGACGAGCAGTAAAGGACGACGTATGGCTCCTATACTGCAACAAGTATGAAGCAGACCTGATGTGCTCGTTTGCAACTTTCTGATGCAAACTCCAGATATGTTTCAATTGCCTTATATTAACTTCTGATTCTTTGGAAGTTTTTCTCTTGCTGTCAACTGCAAACAAAAATAAATTGAAATGTCAATCATGCATTTATTCAAACATGATGAAATCATAATTTCAAAAATAAAATAAAATGAAAATAACCTATCCCATTGCCATATGGGGGGCATTTGGGACCTTCATACACGTCGTCTCCGACTGAAGGAGCATGTTGCCAATTTTTGAAAAATAATCCATGTTCAAAATAATCCCTGTTAGCATCAAGGAGGTTGACTACTAAAGCCCTATTCAAAAATCTGGTTTTTAAATAATAAACATTATCTAAAACATCCCATCTATAGCAATACATAATCTCAGGAATTCCTATACGAGTTCCATGAGTTTGATTTAACTTATGCACCCCATTAACTATTCTCCATGTATTGGGGGCTACTTTTGCAGGAACAACATCGAAATGTTGACAGAATTCTAAGCATAAAGGGTTAGGTGGAAAAGAAAATCCACACTCAGCAATAAAGAGGCTGGGGAACCAATGTCCCTCAGCCAAACGAAAATAGTCAAAGGGCTCAGGAAGATTCTCCAAAGTTACCCAAGACGGAATGGAATAATCAGAACGGAATTTTTCAATAGATTCAATAATATAAACCATGGTGAATAAAAGGAGAAAGAAGAAGATCTTACAGGAAGAATGGAGATCTGTTGACAACGAACGAAAACAAGGATGAACGCACAAGAGAAAGGAAAGCTATGGAGAGTTCGAAAGCAAGAAAATTGAAAAAGGTAGAGGACGGTATGATTGCTTGGGAAGTTTAAATACCTTGCCTTGGGAAACGGCGAAAGAAATGATTACAAAAAAGAAATATTACGCTACCGGCGGCTAAAAGGATAAAAAGGGCACGAAGATCGAAGCACCTATAAAAATGCAAAAAGGTGGATTCTGCGAATTTGGAAGGAAATTTAAATATGAAGAAAAGGCTCCTAAAACCCAGGAAGGTCATTTAGTATCGCCATATACCGAGAAAGAATGTTCCATACTCCTCAAAGTTCGAAATATGAAACATTGGGGTCTTCTGTTGACACCAAAATTAGTATGCTGATGTGGACGAATAATAAGAAGACACGTGTCAATCTACGTGGCACAATAGCAACGAGGAAGATTGCTTCCCCGACCAACATACTCACTCCGAGGAACACCAACCCTCCGAGGAACTCTTATCCTCCGAAGAACTCCAATGCTCCGAGGAACTTTTGGACGACGAGCAACTAAGGCGGTTCGAGCTGCATCTCGACCACAGCATTAATTGCTAAATAATCAACAGTTCAACTATTCATTGAATGCTTATCATCTTGACGCGCACGTTTGAAGAACATTAAATGAATTACCCTTTCATATGTGTATCATTTAATGTAACACCCTTTCATGTACAGCCTAAAGGCTATAAATACCTTGTATCACCCTCATTCAAGGGGACCGGAATTTTCTTGATAGCACTTGTAATCGAGAATTCCCAAACACTCAGCAATAACATAACAGTGGACGTAGGCCATTCATATAAGGCTGAACCACTTTAAAATCTTTTGTCTTATTTATTTATCTGTGATTAAATAATTAGAGTAATCTAGTTTTTTACATCAACAATGTGGTTGAGTCTTCTAACAAGTTTGGTGGTGATGGTGGCGAAATTGAAACTGTGAGTGTCACATTTGCCGCTACGTGTTTTTGTATATCTTGCAATTGTATTTTGAGATGACTTTTCAATTCTTTCAGTTTTATTTTCATATTATTAGTACGTTTTTTAAAGGACATTTTATCAATATTATTAAAAAAAACAATGGCATTTGCTGTGTGGTTGAGTCTTCTAACCTTCACTTGCATGGGATAGCGAATGCGGCCCAATCCATTAGAAAAAAGCACATTCTTGGACTCCACGAAAATATTGTAGCATTGATTGAGCGAAGCCGCTCCTTTGCTATTACAGAGTGGCTTGTCTGCCTCATGGCAGTCAATTGACTTTTTGAAGTTTTGTTACAATTGCCTCATGGAAAGTGGGGATTCGTCTTGAAATGTATGTAATGTTGTTTACAGTGCACTGTAGGGGCAAAATGAATAAAATATTTATTTAACGTAAGTGTACATAACTTTCGAAATGACTATTACAATCGATTATCTTGCGCGTCACGCATGTTTACACCTGGTTAAGAAATATTTTGGACAAATAAAGTTAGCAAGAAAATTCTTGCATGATTTTCTTGAGGATTTCTGGATGAGTTCTTTAGCCTTCTTTATTTATTTCTCCCTCTCCTTATCACTTTACCTCATTTCTCTTCCCAATGTGGCTGCTAGAATTTTTGGTTAATGATGGGGAGTTTTCTTAATCTCTCAATTTATATATTCTAAACTCAAATCTCGAGTTGGACTTAAAGTTCCATATTTTGACCCCCAAATGGGCCCAAACTCATCAACCAAATCGTCTAATAACCTCCCAGGTTATATACATATACCATGGCACTATTTCTAATGTACTAAAACACCTGAAAGAGCTCATAAAACCTCCTAAAATGCGTCCTAATTATTTTTATTCAACATAGATATTTTTATTATGTTTACCCGACGAATATTAATTACTATTTGATTTAATTTCTTTGAGTGAACGTACCGTGTCCAATTAAGTCCAATAATTATAAAATCAAGAATACGTATTTTTTCTCAATTTAAATTAAACTTATAAAGTTAAGTCCCTCCGATTTAATTTATTCCCAAGTTTAATCCAAAATTATTAAATTAATTTTCGTTATAATATTTTATTCCGAAAACACGGGGTATTACAAACCCCTTATCCTTTAACAAGTTGATAGCATACATTTTCCCTAGTAAATATTCATATAAATATGTTCATTTGATGAACAGCTTCATTTGTCATCCATTAACAAAATACATCAAAAGTTTCATGCCAAAAAAAATGACGAACCAAAGAAGTTTTCATTTCGGCCTTCTAATATCTATTTTTTTGGATTTATTTCATGTGTATCACATAGTTTAGTTGGAACCATCCCATTCAAGTGAAAACTGTGAGTAGGTATCTCCATACAAAAACTATTGCTATTGTGAATGAGAGGTTTCCCGATAAGGAGAGCATAAGCATTTTTATGATTTTTATTTTGGTGATTCAAAAGATTTTACAGTTCAAATTAAAATTTGCAGTTATAAACTGTGAAAAAATATTGATGCTTTTGACTCTGCAAACTTAATTTTGTAGTGAAATATTTGTAAATTTGAATTTGAAGTTCACAAGTTTGGATTTACGAGATGGTATGATGACAAATGGTGAAAAAAGATTTGTGGTGTTTGAGAAATTAAAAAAATCAGTATAGTTTTTTGTATTTTTTAGATTGCAAATTTATATGAACTATTTTTTGACCGGTGCATCGGCAACAGGACACCCTCTGGTGATCGAAGGCAAAATATGGCGATCGAAGACGCAAAGGTTTGGTGGTTAAAAGACAAATATTATTTTATAGTTTATAGTATAAGGTATAATAGGCATTTTATTAAAAATAAAATCAACTTACAAAAAATAGGGAGTATTTTTATTAAAAAAAATATTTAGTGTCCTTTATCCATAACCAACGTTATTACATATCCTAAAAAGCATAATCTATTTCTTTTTATTAATGACAAAAAAAATGAGGATAATTTTCATAAAATAAAAGTTGATTGTCCTAAAACTATAATAGGGACCATATTTATAAAAGAAAAGTTAATTATCCTAAAATCATAATAGGGACCATTTTTTTAAACGAAAAGTTGATTGTCCTAAAACCATAATAGGAACTTTTTTTAGTTTAGGTTAAAGTTGGTATTTTTAAAAAAATAAATTCAATTCAATAAAAAATAGGGACTATTTTCACAAATGTAAAGTTGAATGTCCTATATTCATAACTAATATTATTTTAAGTCCTAAAAGTGCATAATCTATTTTTAAATATCAATTTTTATTTTTAAGTAAAAATTACCTCTATTACGATTTTAGGACACTCAACTTCTTTTAATAAAGGTGATCCTTATTTTTTTGTAGATAAAAGTGATTCCTATTTCTTTTTCCTTAATACAAAATTTTATCTAAGTTGAAGTTCCTATTATGATTTTTGGACTGTCTCTTTTTCTTTTATAAAAATGATCTTTATATTTTTGTCCTTAGTAAAAAAGGTTGTTATTTTTAAAATATTTCTTTTTATAAGTTGTTTTTCTTTACATATCTAGTCCCTGTATATTTTTCTTAAAAGGAGGTGTTTTAATAAAAAAAATTGCAATGTTATACTTTTTTCAAACATAAAAACATGGATGTCTTTGGACTTCCGATCATTAAAGTCCAAGCTCCGGTGCTCATTCACCAAAGTTCAAGACTAAATTCACAGTGTCATTTCTTTTTATTTTCAGTTGTTTTTATTGTTTTGCATCCTTCGTTTTTCTCTTTTTATAAAGAAAATACAATTACACGGCATAGGCAATTTTTTAGGTTCATACTGTGAAATAAATTTGTTGTATTAACACTGCAAATTTAACTTTTCACTAAAAAAATGCATATATAATTTTTTTATCTTGCGATGGAGTGACAATAATAAGGTGATATAAAGTGGTTCAATGATATTACATCTAAAATATCAAAAATCAAGTAAAAAAAAATTGACAATGTAAAATTAACTATGCATTTTGACGGAATAGTAGTTGTGGCAAAAGTTTTTATGGAGGCGGTTTTGTGACATCTTTAGCCAAGTGTTTGAAAGAAAAAACAATATTTAGTACTTTTTTTAAATAAGATATCTCAAAAGAAGCCAAAAAAATAGGGAACAAATTTTTAAAGAAAAAGTAAAAAATGAAATTGATTTTTTTTTTACTTTAATTAGGTAAAAAAATATAAGAACTATTTTTTATAGAAAGAAATTGTCATCTTCGTGAAGTAAAGAATGACGGGTATACTAAACAATTGTATTTTAAGATGGTAAAAGGACATTTTTAATATTGACTAATTTTATGGGCTCATTTCATAAAAAAAAATTTATGTGCCCAATACATATAATGACATTGTTGACAAATCGTTTTTTTACATTGTCCACAGTAGAAATTTTATTTTCATTTTCCTAAAGTCGAATTATTTCTTTTTAAAAAAATTAAGGAAATAAAAATCGGCAAACTACATATCCAACCACTGCTACACCTTGCGATCTTTGATAAGATCATTATGAGCTTGCGTCAAGTAATTGTATTCTAATTGAGAAACAAAGATCCTAAACCAACAATTCAATTTTGCCAAAAAGGTTAGGAAGCTATATGGTATTTATTTGGGCAGTTGATTTAACCCCGTGTTCCATTATTTATATAGTTGAATGTTTCGTCATGTCTTTGGAATATAACTAAAGTTGTAGATTTTGACATGGACGTATCACAGGGATGCCATTAATATCTAATCTATTATATCATATATTCAAGATGGTTGTCCTTTCTTGCTCCTGTAAAACCAACCATTTCATCTCTTATTTCATTTCCTACTTATTCTATTCTATTTCATTATTTATACTATAAAATGAAAGATGCAATTAATTTCGTAGTATTAGATTTCTTACAAGAGAGAAAATATATGTAAACTCTATATTGATCTCATATATTTTTTGTACTGATTACAATTCATTTTATGTAGTTGTAGGTCGATTACAAGCACTAATAGAACCATAACTACTACTATAGAGAGGTAACACATGTATGGAAGAAATAACAAACCTAATTACTTCTAACATCCCCTCTCAAACGCAGGGTAGATAAGGTTTGTCACGAATAGTTAAGAAGTTGTTGCTGGAGACTGACTTGGTGAGAATGTCTGCAAGTTGGTTTTGAGAAGGAACACGCCTGACTTCAAGACATCTCTGAACCACCTTTTCTCTTACAAAATATAGATCAAGCTGGACATGCTTTGTTCGAGCATGTCGAATAGGATTTGCTGTTAACATTACTATGCTGAGGTTATCACACCAAGCAACTGGTGTTCTCGATAAGTGAACTTGTAGCTCAGATAATAAAGACTGAATCCAGGTCATTTCAGCAACCAAATGAGCCAAACTTCTGTATTTCGCTTCAGTAATTGACCTGGATACTGTATGTTCCTTCTTCGATTGCCAAGCTACCAAATTTGAACCTAACTAAACAGTGGCGGATCCAAGATTTTTAGTCAACCGGGGCTAAAGTTTCAAGTGGTGCCGAGGGTTCGGGGGCAGGAGCCCCCGAGACGAATTTTTTTTGGGTTATTTCGAGTTTTATACAAATTATAACTTTATTTAGAGTTTTATACAAATTATAGTTCATCCAAATAGACTACAAATTATATGTTTCAAGTTTATTTTGAGTCTTTTTTGGGATAAATGTTTGGGACATAAATTACAGAAATTTGACATTTTTTCCCAAAGTACAGAAATTATAGAGATTATCTGGAGAGATTACAATAATTTGACATTTTTTGGAGAAATTGTATGAAAAATATATACCCTTATTTCTGTACAATTTCTCAAAAAATAATACATACATAAAAATCATACATTCAATCAAAACCCTCTATTTTACACAATCAAAATCTTGACATTTTTCCCCAAATTATAGAAATTATAGAGATTATTTGGAGAAATTACATAAATTTGACATTTTTTGGAGAAATTGTATAAAAAATAAATACACTTATTTCTGTATAATTTCTCAAAAAATAATACATACAAAAAAAATTATGCATTCAATTCAATCAAAACCCTATATTTCACACAATCAAAATCTTACACAAAAATTATACATTCAATCAAAATCATACATACAATAAAAAATATTACACAAAAATCAGATTAAGGGACAAAAAATACCTCAGGCGGGTCAGGCAGCTGGGTGGGTGGTGTGGCTGGTGGTGGCTGGTGGCGTGGCTAGCGTGGCGCGGCAGGTGGTGGTGTGGCTGGTGGTGGCTGAGCTTGAGAGAAGAGAAGAGAAGAAATGAGGTTAGGGAACTTAGGGCCGGCTGTTAAAACTCACAACTTGAGTTTTAAGTAATTATAATTTTATACCCTAAGGTTTGAAAATACTAATAGTTAAACCTTAAAGTATAAACCTTCTCCTAAAAAAGCTTAAAAAAAATTTTTTTTTTTTTTTTTGGGCAAAAACTGAACCGGGGCTAAAGCCCCCCTTCGTCCTTACCTCCGTCCGCCCCTGTAACTAAACACAGAAACCTAAGGTAGACCTTTGTTCATCAGGATCTGAGGCCCAATCTGCATCACAATATCCTGCCAGATCCAAATTATCAAATCTTCTCAAATGTAAGCCATCATCTAAGGTTCCTCTAAGCTACCTCAAAATTCACTTCACTGTTCTCTAATGAGACTCCAAAGGGTTTTGCATAAATTTGCAAACTTTATTCACACTATATGAGATTTATGGCCTAGTAATGGTTGCATATTGTAAGGCTCCAACCAGACTTTTGTATAATTGCACATGTTGAACGGGATCACTTCCAAAGCTAAACAACTTTTCACCACTAGTCATTGGAGTAGCTAAGGCATTCGCATTTTGTATTTTGGCTTTGCAAAGTAATTCTGTAATGTATTTCTGCTGAGATAAGTGAATACCTTCCGTTATGTGTTTGACCTGAATTCCTAGCAAATAGTCAATCTCTCCAAGGTCTTTTAAGGAAAATTCTTGATTTAACTGAGTAATGAGTTTGGTGATTACATTGAAGCTACTTCCAATCACTATATGTCATCAACATAGACAAAAATAAAAGATGAGTGAGCCGATGTGACTCTAATAAAAAGATACTGATTAGATTTAGTAGAAGAGAAACCAAAGCTAATAAGAGCACAGTTAAGCTTCTCAAACCAAGCTCTAGGAGCCTGTTTGAGACCATATAGAGCCTTATGTATCCTACACACTAGACCAGTAGTATTAGGAGCAATGAAACCAGGTGGCTGCCCCATGTAAACCTCTTATTGCAGAACTACATTAAGAAATGCATTATTGACATCTAATTATCGAATGCACCAACCCTTGGATAAGGCCACTGTGAGTACAATTCGAATTGTGGTAGGTTTGACCACTGGACTAAATGTTTCTGTAAAATCAAAACCCGCCTGCTAGTGAAATCCTTTAGCTACCAGCCTGGCTTTGTACTTTTGAATGCTCCCATCAAGATTTTCTTTCACCTTAAACAGCCACTTGCATCCAATAGCCTTCTTATTTGGTGGTAAGGGCACCAAAGACCAAGTTTCATTCCTCATCAATGCTAGAAATTCATATGTCATTGCAGCATTCCAGTGAGTGTGTTGTAAGGCATCCTCAATAGTGGTAGGCTCACGAGAGGTCAGATATACTTTTGGCTTAAAAATACTAGCTTTGGACCGAGCCCTAATATTATGATGATTAGCATATATAGCTGCAACCTGCACAGAACAAAAAGATGGCACAGAGGCAGAAAGGTTTGGAACAAAAATAGGTTCAGACAATTCAGTAAGTTGGTCATCATAATTAGGTAGGTTTGAGTCTGGATTGATGGTTAGAATGTGAGATTGAGTAGGAATAATAGGATGAGTGACTGATAGGTTAGGAAGAATAGGAGGAATGGCTAAAGGAACATATTAAGATTTTAATGAAGAGTAAGACTGCTGTGAGGACTAAGACGAGAGTAGTTTTGAAAAGTGAAAGGACTACTCATCAAAGATGACATCCCTAGAGATAACAATATGAACCCTACTATCTAAGCATTTATAATATTTATGATTTAGGCTATAGTCTAAGAAACTACACTCAGTAGACCTGAAATCTATAGCTTCTATTGATTGTAAGGTCTGGTATTGGGAAAATAGGAACTTCCAAACACTTTAAAGAACGAATAGTCAGGTTTCATTTTGAATAAAACTTCCAATGGAGTTTGACCATGTAAAATAGAAGTGGGAATACGATTTATAAGAAATACTGAAGTTCTAAAGGCTTCATCCCAAAATTTTTTAATGGCAACTATATGTCTATGCTTACGTTCTGATATGCCATTTTGTTCATGAGTTCTTGGATAAGGAAATATATGTTATATCCCATTAGTTTGAAGAAAATCTTTAAATACTCTGTACTCCACGCCACAATCACTTTGAAGAGAACGAATTTTATAACCAAGTTGTAATTCTACTTGAGTTTTGAAATTCAAGAAAGTTTGGAAGGCATCATATTTGTTTCGGAGAAGATATATCCATGTAAAATGAGAGAATGCATCAATGAAATGTATATAGTAACAATAACCATTCAACAATTGAGTGGGTGAAGGAACCCATAGGTATGAATGAGCAAGTTGTAATGGTTTAGTGTACTAAGTATCTGAATTTGGAAAAGGAAATTTATGTATCTTGCCTAAACAACATGCTTGGCATAATGATGGTACAATTTTATTCATATGTGTAACCTTACAATGAGAAAGAACTATTTTTATAACTTGTGCAGATGGATGCCCCAATCTTCTATGCCAAACATTGAACAAAGAACTTGTAGATGCAACAGGACTAGAGGAAGCAACATTGGCAGAATGGAAACTAAAAACTTGACTAGAACAAGTTAAAAAGCCAGGTGATTCTTGTTGGAACTTGATAAGCGATTGATCAAATGCAAATAATCCATGCTTAAGCCTGCCTGTCATGAGAATGGATTTGGAAACCTGATCTTTGACAAGGCACAAGTCAGGATGAAAGTCAAAGATCACATTATTTTCTTGAGCAAATTTAGACACACTACTAAGATTCTTTGTTATAGAAGGGACATGCAGCAGATTGCTTAGAGATAATAATTTAGTTTGCTATTGAGATGGAAAATAAGAATGACCAATATGCTGAATTGACAAACCTGTTCCATTACCAACATAAATGTGCTCCCGTCCATTGTAATGGGTTTTGTTCATGAGGTTTGCAGTATTTGGCATAACATGGTTTGTGGCTCCAAAGTCGGGATACCAACTGTTATCAGTAACAGTTTCATGAGTGGCAAAGAGAGCTACAAATTGAGCAGTCATTTTAGATCATGGATTGAAAGAATGAGATTGGCTTGGAGATAAGTTATTATAGCCCGAGACTCCTTGAAAAGAAGAGTCAAAACGAAAGAAACAGTTCTGGACAATGTGACCAAACATTGTGGTTTATTGTAATTTTTTCAGGAATTGCAACCTCCACGACCTCTTCTAGCATTGAATCCACGACCACCATTGAATCCTCCTCTATTGTTATTGAAATTAGAGAAATTACGATTATAACCACGACCACCATTGAAAAATCCTCTCTGTAAGTTCTGATAATTGGACTTAGTTGCAACATTAATTATATTAGAATTCAATGTTGCTAAATCAAGATTCTTACTATTCTTTTCAATTCGACTTTCTTGAGCAAGAAGTAATGACTCTATTTCTTCGACGGTATACTCGTCCTTCCTCGAGCAAAAAGATACCACAAAAGTGTCATATTCTGAAGTGAGGCTATTAAAAATGGCTTCCAGATGATCTACCGAAGAGATATAGTAGCCAACAGATGCCAATTGATCTACAACAGTCTTGATTTTAAGTAGGTACTCATTTAGAGTATAATCTCCTTTCCTGGTATGTTGAAGTTGAGTTTTAAATTGTGAGATCTTAGCCTTGGTTTGTGCAAAAAAGTAAACTTCCAGGGCTTTCCAGACCTGTAACAAAAATTCACATCCAACTAACTTTAAATTTATAATCCCAAATAAAAATAAGATAAATAATTCAAATGAAACACACAAGAGACAAGATTTTTAGAGTGATTTAACTGTAAAATAACCTATGTCCACTGTTGTTTTTATTCAATATTGTTTACAATAGCTCAGTATGATGTGCATATGGGTAATTCGAGTTGTCTCTTGAGCTAAGGAAGTAGTTTATATTTATATTTGTTATAAACCATAGAGATGGAGCGTCTTTATATTTCCAGGGATTTACATCTGTGTACAATAAAGGAAACTCTTGGAATTCATTACTGGTTGGTATCCCATTCGAGAAACTATTGGTAACCTTAATGGTTGGCCTTCTGGAGTTGGCCGGTATTCCAATCGACTAAGAATTGTTTAGGCCGATCAAGTAAGTTGGTCAGCCATATTGGAGGATAGGTGTACATTCATCATTGGTCCATGTGGGAGTGTAATTTTTACATACAACAAAAGCCCCCATTGCTTCATACTTGATGCTTGCGTGAAAGTTTGGAGTATTTAGCCCAGGAAGTTTCTCAGTGTACTGTTTAAGTGTTTGGTCGAAAGCCGACCTCCCATACTAGTAAAAAAATTTACTGGCACAGTTTGATGATGGCATTTTTGTAAATAATTTCAACGTTTTTTAATCGCCAAAGGACCCAATCGTCTTTTGACGCTTCGAAAAGTGTGTAGCCGGTGGTAGCTATACGGTTCGTTCAATTAATCATTTCATTCCCATTTCTCGAGGCAAACCTATAAATAGGTACGAAATTTCCCTCATTTCCTTCTACCTCAAACATTCAGAACTTTAGCACTCTCTTTGCCTTCAACCTCTTTTTGTGCGATCGTTTGCTACCATTTTCTTCTTTAGTTTTTGCCATCATCTTTGATCCCCTGTAAGATTTCTTTTCTTTTTCCTCTGTTTTATCATGTTTTTCTCTATTTACACCATGGTTCACATCGTAGATGAGAACTCGCTAGATAAATTTGGAGAAGAGAGGAAAATTCTAGGTTTGGTAGATTTAGAGATACCAAGGGGTCCTGTAGACGTTTATTCCTTACTTGAGGGTCTCTCGATTTAAACCTTGTTTATAACTATGTGTGATATCACCTTTCCACCAAACCCCCTTTTTCTTCAATTTTTCTAATAATTCGATGTAGTTCGTGCCAGAGTAGCACGCAACACTTGGAGGGTTATGAATGAATGGGGTACATAGGTTAAACGAACTTTATGGGACCCATATTGGGGTTTTGGAATTGATGTTCTGTCACAAGTGAGTCACTCACTACAAGAAAAATGGTCATTTATATCAATCAAAAACTGACATAAATGACCATTTATGTCAGTTTTAGAAATTTTCAAAACTGACATATAAAGCCCTGACATAAATGTTAGTAAAACTGACAAATAAAATCACATTTATCTCAGTTTTTAAGAGCACACATAAAAACTACGGTATTCAATATGTTTTTAATCACATTTTCATAAAAACAGACATAAATGTTGATATAAAAAAAAATCATTACTCCATCAATAAACAACTATTAATTGAGGTTAAATCAACACTTGTAAATAGATAAGAACCAAGGTTATAAATATCACTAACTTGATATACATCAAGATATTTACAATCAAAAAGTATTGATGTGAGCTGCATCATATCCAAAAACTAGCTAGTGATACTAGTGCATGCCCAGACCTAAAGGCACGAATGTAAGTTCGAGAGTTGATACATTACATAAAGGTAGAGAATTCATACTAACAAAATTCACAATTTATGCTAAATATGTAAACGACCATTATTAATTATCACACGCAGAAAAAAATGTAACCAAAACATCAATTGGAAATATGAGTTATACATTCGAGCCCAGTGTAACAATATGAAAATAATTAGATGGTTGACAATACAACATTGATGCCATCCCACCTTACAAAAAATACTCAGTGACCACCACATTAACAAACAAAAAATCAATTATATTAAGAAACAAAAATTTAGTTCATATAAAATGAATTGATGCGAAAACAACCCCTATTATGACAAAGTGGCACTGAAATTTGATTCTTGCATTATATTTAGTCCCACCACCTTATAGAATTATACCTACAAATATAAATAAACCTCTTGCAAGATAAAAGTCATGGGTTAATAAGAGTTCTGAAATCAATCAAATTGGAGCTGCTAGATATAATTCTATATTAAGGAAATTTAATATGAATACATTTTTTTATCTGTATATAACCAAATACATATTTTCGTAACTATGTAAATGCTAAATCGAAAGCTAATAATTAATTTCTAAACAAAAAGTACCACTACCATATTCTCTATCACTACTGAACAATAATTTGGTTGTAGACCATTAAGAAGAAAAAAATTAAAAATCGAAGGAAACATAATCCGCAAACCCCAAATCAGGGACTAATAATTTAACTAAGTCGCAAATCTCCAAAGTCTAAAAGAACTAAAGGATAACAAACATTGAAAATGTATAGGTTCATTTCCAATGGCAACTGTATAAAAAATATTGTAAATTCAACAAAATTTGAAATCACAAATTCCAAATATAAAGAAAACCGCGCGATCCCACTATCTAAAATTTCTCTTCTTAGTAATAACTGAGATTTAGGATTAAGAAACCCTACAATAATTTAACATTAACATACGACGCATCAAAAGTACATATCAAAAGTGTTGTCTAACTACACAATAGAGAACTTATAATCCAGTTAAGTAATAAGAAAAAAGTCACATAAATGACATAACAAAATATATATCGCAAATCATATACAACTGGAATGAGAAAGTAATGTTGAATTCACATTGACATCCCAGGATTTGCAAGGCGAAACATACCCACTATGAACAAAGAATCCAATATTTCAAATAAAAGCCTAAGATACAAAGATTAAAAAAAACTCACCTCAACTCCGAAATAGCGATCATTGATGCACAGGGTCATGTCACCGATGTCACGGGTGGTTCCAATTATGATTCAAGTGAACATTAGATATTTACTTTTTTCCCTCAAAATATATCTCACGTATAGGTGGACTGCATCTATCTCATACTGAGCAAAGGGTGTATTTATGAAATGGAATATTCTATAATCTGTGGTGTTAGTTCTGATGTTGCCGGGGAACATTGTGCTTGAGCGGGAGATAGAGGAGAGGTGTTGGTGCCATAATAATCCTGATATTAAGCCAATAATTTTTAGTATGTCCAAGTAGTAGTTTCCGACACTTCCAAATTTAGAATATAAAATCTAAATTCATTAGTGTTCAATGGATAAAAAATACAGAGGAACATGACATATAATTATAATAAGTAATAGGAAATATTGACTAATATTGACTCTAAATATAATTATTATGAACAAAACATAATGTAATTGAACCTATTCTAATTCAAACATTGAATAAAATTTTACGTGAATACATATTTCTGTTAGTTCTAAAACAATAATAACTACATAGTAAGACTAATGGAGGTGACTTTGCAGTGATCCCAGAGAACTCCAATTTCATACAGCGTGTAGGAAACTATCAATAACTCGAAACATCAATAACATATAATGATCTGGTCCCACACCTTATATACAATGAAATCCAATTTACTTCTTAAATACTAAGATCTTAATAGAAAATTCATATAAAGAAACCTTAGTTTCTCCAGTAATGGTAAGAATTCTGAAAGAAATGTAGTTTCAAAAGTACAAAAAAAAAATTAAAAAAAAATGCTAATCAACGATAATTATAATGACCCCCCATTTTCTCACGTAAAGGCTGGTCAGGCACGATACGCCGAAGATGGGGCTTATCTGTCAATTAACACCATTCTCAGCACAGCTTAATATAAATATGGTAATTTAAAAGTCGATACTTTAAAACTTTATGAATATTTCCATAACGATGATTAAACTAAAACCAACACAAAATAATAATAAATCCAACAACAAGTAAAAGTCACAACTCCAGCATAATGTAAATAAATAAATAAATAAATCTTGGGTTTTCGCCCCTACAATGATTCCAAATAAAGTAACTAAACTCTGGAAGAAAAGCACCTAGGCTAGAGTCAATAAATCTAAAATCGGATAAGTTCGAGAGATCGCAAGGTTGGAACAACAACAGTCCCTTTATCCCTGTCTAGGAACAACCTAGGGGGAAAAACATTTATAATTTGGATCAGAGCCCGAGGTGTGCAAGAATTAGCTTAATTAATTTATGATGCAATAATATAGTCAATGCAAAATAAGTAATCCCACTTTCGACACTCATATGCATATAACACCTCACCTCCCATCTAAGTATGATATCATTCGCATCCCAAAATATCCCAAGTAATGAATTTTAACATCGTCGTATATTGATAAAAATGAATATATCGCTAATTAATTATTTAAATGTAATTCCTACATTTAATTACCAACAGCCATTTATTCAAGTCACAAGAGTTTCATAATTAAAGCATAAACATCTATTATGCGTTATGGGGGTCCAAGTGTAATTATTGTCCATATTCTTAGACAATTAAATTAGTTCATAAAGGTGCGGGTACTTACTAATATATGTCCTTTCATAAAATTGACACTAAAGGGCATCTACCGTTCATGTCTTATTCGTGATCTATCAACAAGTCCGGATGAATCTCTTATTCCTAAGCGGACAACATAAAAACACATACATTGGGGGCGATCCCTACGTAGGACACCTATACACGACCAATACCCAGCGATGATACAGGAACGGTCAGCACTAACCCTACCTTTCGATGGTGGAGCCTCCACATAGTACCTATATGGCCTACACATCATTAAGCCCACCTGTGCCGACATGTGGTACGCGACCCGAATGCGCGAACCCCCCAGCCGATAGGAAGGTCCACTGGTATGTCCATACACAAATATATAATAGTAAATATTAATATCCCCCCAAATAATATGTAGAGGTAGTTACTCTATAATTACCCTAAAAATCAAACCAAACTCCCACAACAATACATATTACTATCTCATACAATATGTAGAGGTAAGTACTCCATAATTACCATAGAAATCTCCAACCATAATTCTCCACATTCCCTTTTATTAATAATTTACCTTCTAATAAATTATTAATTTCCATCCCATAAAAATTATTTACTTAACTATCTAGTTATTTGTAATTAATTTAAAAGTGGGTGTGATATTGTCCCATAAGTGTTACATTCCATCCCATAAAAATTACATATCACCTAGTTATTTGTAAATCACTTTTAATGAAATGAGGTTATAAAGCTGATATGACGCAAATATTGCGTATTTCATCCGTTAACCTACACGTTTTTAGCCCCCTCGAGTATCTTAATCCCTATATTTATGCTCGTTAACCAGAAAACCTTGGATTTTTATAGATATATGTTTTGCAGGGGTTAATTGATATTTTATAGGTATTTGGATGCTTAGAATGAAGGTCGGATGCATTCCGGTCAAATTTCGTATAATTACGCACGTTCAAGGGAAATTTAGCCATTTCAGATTTTGGGCACTTGGCCCAATGTCTTCACGGAAGTTGTATCTGTCTGAACCAAATTTACATGGCCATGAATGGTGCGTGAATTCGATCCCTAATGAAGAAGTTATGAGACTTTGAGCTGAAGAGAATTACAATGGAACCAAAACAGGGGAAAATGCAGCTTAGCTAGAACCTGATGGATCGATCGATCGACAAAAGGGGTTGATCGATCGACTCCTCAAATTTTTCCTTACTTTGAACAAAGTGGGATTTTTTTCCTGAACCATCGATCGATCGACCCTTGGGTTCAATCGATCGATCCCCTGTTTTTGACAGTACTTTCTTCCTTTTCATTTCTTTCTTCTTTATTTCTTTTCTAACTTACTATATAAGAGATATTTGTTGTAATAAATGATATACTTAGTTTTAAGAGATATTTTAGGTTAAGGTTTGGGTTTTGAGATCTCATCTTCATTTCTCTTTGGGGTGACATCCATTTGGGTTTGTAAGTTGTACTATTCATCATCCTCTCCATCAATATAGTTGTTTTTCCTTCATTCCTTGCTTTGTAGTTTAATTTCATTCCTTATTAATTAGTTGTAGTTATTTATTTATTTCTTTAATTAGTTGAATTAGTGTAATTTAGTTTATTTCTATTTCGTGCCCCTAGATAAATAGGGTCGGGGTTGTGTTCCATCATTAACGGGCCATTGAGCTCCAAAAACTAGACTTTGTGTAAAATTGTGTTTAATTGAAATCGCGTGTATTAAAGTTGGATTGTTATGCGTTTAACTTTATTTGTCACTCAACTTTAGTGTTTATAGTGACAATCCGAATTTAATCCGCGTGTGTCCATTTTTTATTAAATGTTTATTCAAGCAACTTTATCTTAAATTCCTTATTGCGTGAAGTTTATGATTAATTGAAAATGCTCGATTAAATTGCTTTCGAGCCGAAATTCTGATGATTAGTTGTTTAGACCGTGTGTTAGGATGCGATCCTGATCCTCGCTTTACTTTTGTGTAGCATAACTTATTCTTTTCTTTTGTCACCACAACCAACCATCACCTTTTATTGTATTTATTTTACACTTTTATTCCTGAAGTAATTAAAGCAATTAAAATCTAAAATTCAATCACTCCTTGTGGATTTCTTATGATACCTGACTTACCGCTGTGCTTGCTTGTCAAGTGTAGTTGTAGCTTAGGTTTTTTCCATCGCGGAGGCGAAACACACAACGATTGTGTCCTCACACGAACATACTTTTACCGCTCGCATCAAAAGATTTTAAGCATATTCCTATTAAACCTACCTTTTTCATTAACTCAAACAAAACAAAAACAATCCCCAGCACGGCTGCCCATTCCCCAAGCGCGTGGAGCCAGAAACCCATTGGCATCGCTCGAACGAGGTAGGGGTCATTCGCGCAACATCCATTGTCCCTCTAACGAGGTCCCCATTCGTTCAAGCGACCTCTCATCATTTTCCTTCTCTTCTTCCCCAACCTGCTAATCTCAATAGTAAACTCTAAACCCAAAATGTTGTTCCTAGGAAATATAGAATTTATATGTATGTATACTCGTCTTTCAAGTCCCAAAATTTCATGTTCATTCAAGATTTAATCGAGCCATATGTTTTCCAAACTTCTAACTATGATTTAATTCACAGACAGGGACTATACATCATAAAATCTCCATAAATTTTCAGTCTATAAATTTACCAAGCATATCCTCTTCATTTAAAATTTGATTATTCCCAAACAACTGTCAAGAGCTTATGGAATTATAACATCAATGTCTAGATTTTTGATACCTAATTTCTGGAATAATCTCTACATATAAATTAACCCTCTACGTGTGTTATTCATAATCAAATCAAGACATCAAGCCCTAAATCCCAGAAATTTAAAGGGAACAATTCGTGACTCGTAGATTGCGTAAAACAGTCTAAAAGGTGAAAGGCACTAATCTCATAAGCTAAAGTCTCCACTGGTGATCCTTAAGGCTCTATGGAGAATTACAGTACTCTTCAACTCTAAAACGTAGTGACATGATAAGTGCTCAAATGTTGTTGAGTCTAGAAATTCATGTTATAACATGCCTTGGGACGTATTATATAAGCTATTTAGAAAATAAAAATCCTTTAGCTTGATTCCTAGACTTAAAAGATGGATGATAGAAAATTCACATCAATGAGTGAGATGAAAGAAACTGCACGAAAATTTTAAAAATCAGGTTTAAAAATCAAAAAAATTCAAAAGAGGTAAGATTTTGATAAAATTCCCCAACCCCAAACAAAAAGGAACACCGTCCTCGATGTTAAATAAAATGATTTTTAAAATTGAGAGTAGAAGGTAGGAAAGAAATTACCATAATCAACCGCTAATGAAGTGGATAGAGGAATCGAAGAATAAACCTGAGTAAGTAATAAGATAAAAAACGTACAAGTCTATAAACATGGTAAAACATTGGGTAATGTGAAATAACACCCCCAAACAGGATGAGACTCATACTAAAAAATTGTGGGCTACCTCTCGGTAGCGCTAAGTTTAATGTCTTCAGCTAGACCAAAAGGAACTCACCCTAAGGATAAGAACTACGAAAGCGCGGGGTGGAAGAAAAATGGGGTGATGAGAATCACCCCCAAACAAGACTGAAGCATCAGCCTTGTTGGATGAAAGAGAAAAGGGTCAATGCAATTAAATGACAAATTGCATGAGACAATGCAAAGCATCGGTAGACCATGGACGGGTGGGTATTATGGTAAGGGTGAAGAGGCATCAGTCTCAGGACTCATTAAGATGAAAAGTGAGGGAAACAAGGGCCCTATAAGTGTGATGTTATAATTGGATGGGGAAGCGAAAGGGTGCCGAAATAGTTATGGAGTGGACCTCATAAAAATGGCAAGATCGTTCAATAAATGGACGATGATAATGATAGAGCCGTGACACATCAGTGAGCTGACGAAAATAAAAATCAACACCATAAGTAAGTGGTGGGCATAGAGGAATAAAATCTATGTCATGAGTGAGAGTGGAACCACAAATACTCTCATGGATGATGGAGGGTGGTTTCTAGTTAGGATCCAAAGATATGGATGGGAACATATAAGGTATAATATCAAGATCCTAACCAGGTGATGGGATGGAAGGGACAGTGGGTGGGTCGGGTGGGATAAAGTGTGGATTGGGTGGGATAAAGTGTGGGGGAAGATGATCCAACTCAAGCGTAGGAGACAAACACTCCTCATAAGTCTCGGAGTGATCCTCAAGGGTACCAATAGAAGGACTAAAGGAGTATTCACATGGAAGTGTGGTATCTAAAGATGTAGTGGTCAACTTCTGCATAAGAGTGTTAGCAACGAATGTGGTGGGTAAGTTAAACGAGGCACTAATATTGGAAATAGAGGAATCACTAAAAATAGTGGGCTCAAAGGGATCCATGCATAATGGGACATGATCCTTATCCGAAGAGGTAAGAACCATATCGAATTCAATATCAAGAAAATGGTGAGCACTCGTAGCCGGAGCTAACCTATGATAAAGTGGTTCCTCGAGAATACACACGGTGGGCTCGATAGGTGTAGACTCGGGAATGTTTTTGGATTCGGTGGGTAGGTAAATATGATTCTCAATGAGGGGTTCACGTGGACATGGTGAGATTTTATCAGGATCATAATCTTCGAATAAGTCAACACAAGTGTCAACTTGAGGCCCGGACCATGGAATGGTCTCAACGTCGAGATTCTAGGGAGGATAGGGTTGGTCACACTCAAAATCAGTTGCACAGGATGAATCATCATCACTTCACGTGGGGACAACACCGGGTTGACTTGGGGTGAAGTTTGACCCTCTCTCACACTCAATTTCATTTAATCTTTGTTCAAGCCCTAGGAGCTCTTTCTCAAGGATGAACTTTTGCAAGAGGCTTTCAAGAGTGGAGGTGGGTGATGGTGGTGGAGTGACGGGTGGTGGTGGTGGTTGAGGTGGACACAACTCGCTATTGTTATGTGAAAATAAAGAATACTCATGTGAACTGTGTGGATCGGGGTCATGTGTATCATACACGAGAGAAGGATCTTCATGAGAGACAAAAGGATGATAATTGTTGGGTGCATAGTGAGGGAATTGATCGGGAATGGGTGCACTTGATTTCCATGATGAATGTTGCAACATGTGAGGATCTGCAACATAAGGTCGGGATTTATATTGCGTGAAAGGGTGATCAGGCCTCCACGAATAACTTTGGTGCTCACATCAATCGGGATTTAATATATCATGATATAAGTTGGAGTGGTTTTCCAAAATAGTGTCATATGGATACACATGTTCCATGGTGGGTTCGGATGGATATGAAAAATATGGACACTCGTGGGACAAGTGATCGGCGCGACAACAAAATGTGCATGACGAAGCATGTGACGCATTGATACTCATCATCGAAGGCGATGGAATGTGAGATGCGTGCATGGGCGACGCATGAGAATCAACAGTGTGTGTTTGAGAGTTGAAGCCACGAAGTAAGGTATGAAGGTTAGACTCGGGCTCAACGTTAAACATGCTTTGAGAAAATGAGAAATGGCTAAAGTAATCCCGTAAAGGACATTCTTCAGCCATGTGGAGAGAAATATTTTTTGGATTTTTTTAAAAATATTTTTCAAAATGAAAGAAAATATTTTTGAATTTTTCTGAAAATGAAAGTAAGAAAATATTTTTGGATTTTTAGAAAAAATAAAGGAAGAAAATATTTTTGGATATTTTTGGAAGAAAAGAGCGGGAAAAATATTTAGACTCTTTGAATTGGGACCAACTCACTAAAACCGACTACCAAAAGATTGAATTGGCCACACACAAGTCAAGGATAAATCCTAACTAGCACATATCCAAATTATATCTTCAAAATTTAGTGAAAGGCTAGTCAAATTTTAATGAAGTCCACGGGCAATAAAAATCATGGAATTTATCTTTGTGATCACCTTTTCAAAAATGTGCTCCTAGTGATCTAGCTAGTTGATTGATTTTAAAATTTAATGATAGCTAGGGTAGCACAACAGTGGTAAGAGAGTGAGTTGGTGATGAAATCCCTTTTCTTGAATGACCGGATGTAGGTCTTAATTGATTAATTCATTGCACACATTCAAAAATAAATGC
Organism: Sambucus nigra; assembly: GCA_949130495.1. Classification (NCBI taxonomy): domain Eukaryota; kingdom Viridiplantae; phylum Streptophyta; class Magnoliopsida; order Dipsacales; family Adoxaceae; genus Sambucus; species Sambucus nigra. The sequence goes on along the minus strand of OX422211.1, from coordinate 576,363,411 downwards.
GAGAATTAAAATCAAATAAGAGCACGTAATCGCACAGAAAAAATTGACTCGTTTACGAGAGATTTGCGAGGGTTTAGAACTGTACCTCCCGCAATTTTTATACCGCGGGGCGATGAATGATTTGAGTCAACCAGGAGGATACTCTCATATCTCACCCAACCCCGGGAATCCTACAGACCCAAAGTAGAGAGGTTTCTAATTCCTCGCCTTTGGACGTCCTCTCTCTAACTTATTCGGTTTTCCTATCACGCTTTTCTTCTTTTTAGTACATGTAAGGACATGATTTTATAAATGTCCGTTAACAATTGAGTATGTCGTATACCGCTACAACTGTCGAAGAATTGTTCAAGATCATACATGCATCGAGATGGTTCCGAATATCACGCTTCTTCAACATTCAAGCCTTTGCAATGTTAATTTCGATGAGATAGTATTTAAGTCCCATTATGGTTCACTTAAAAGTGTTGGAATAATTTTGAAAAGAGGTTTGGAAAAGTTTCCAAAATATTTTCGAAGTATTGAGGCATTGTTTTTCGTCAAAATAATTTTTCCAAGATTTAAAGACGAATTTTTTGAAATAAAAAATAAATTTATTTTTTGCGTTTTTTTTTCGTTTGAGCAACACACTGGCTCATTCGAGCGGCAACCTAATCTCACGCGAAGCTATCATGTATAGTCATTCCAATGATAGCTCTTTCTCATCCAAACGACATCTTGTTTCATTCGAACGACGCACCGCCTTCACGTTTTTATAAATAACTCATTAAACGAGTCTGTTTTCCAGAGGTGTCCTGAGTTTTACATGGTACGAAAAACTGCAAACTGCATAAACGTTTTTGTCTTCTCCTTTAAGGTTTTAATTCATGTTTTCAATAAAAAAAATCCCAATTTTTATGTGAATTGTTTTGGAACCCAAAATATGATTTTTCCGGAGTTGCTGTTGTAGGGAGGTTAACCTACTGCTGATCTAGGTACCATTTGAGGGAGGTGATGGGCTGGGGATTGGTTGCATTTCATAGGGAGTATTCGTGGGTGTTCCTAGGCTAACTGGACTGCGTGTCCTGGTGGATCTTCTACGGTGGATTCATTGTTGTTTTTGAACTGCATGTTCTTGTGGGTTTTTTGCGGATAACTCATTGCAAATTTCGCTGGGAATCTTGTAAGTTGTAAATTACAAATTATTAGTGAAATAAAGGTTTTTGCCCTTCGGGGATTTTTTCTTGAAAATTGGTTTCCTTTGCATGCTTCTTAATTTTATGGATTCAAATCACTTAGATGCATGAGTTAGGATTTAACTAAAAATTAGGATTAATTGAATTTTGTCAATTTGAAAACTCTTGAAATTTTTCGGTGCACCACACAAGTTTACAAATTGATATCAAAGCATAGTTAAAAAGATCACCGCATTCTCAAATTGGTATCAGAGCGGGTTGCACTAAGTTATTGTGTTTTTTTTCAGATTTTCTTAAGTATGGCTTTTGGTGGTAATGATGATGTTACATGTCAACTTTTTGAAAGGTCTAATTAGAAAGTTCGCATGAATTCTTATTTTAAATCTTCCGTTGAAAGCGACTTTGAGAAGTGTCTTGGTTGTGAGGGAATTGGTCATTCGATAGATGAGTGTTCCCCTAATCTGAGAAAGATTTTTAATAAACCTACATCTCATGTTTATTCCCTTAGTGATAGTAAGTCGAAAAAAGAAGTCTTTTATGCTACTAAGAGAGAGCTTCCCACCCCTATGACTAGTGATGAGAGTGAGGAGGAAGAGGAAGATTTTAGTGAATTGCAAGTTGCCAATAATAATTTGTACGAAGAATCTATAAAGATAAATAAGTCAAACTTGAGGTTAGAAGCTAAGTTGAAAGATCGTGTCTTAGATAAGAATAACATAGATGCTTTAATTGAGGATCTTAGGACACGTGAGGAGATGCTAATAAAGAAGCTGGGATATGTCGAGGGCGAGAGAGATAGTCTTAGAGGGTTGATGGAGACTATGAAAATGGAGCTTTTAGAGTTTGAGGATTCTAGACGTGTACTTGAGTTAAGGATAGGTAAGCTCGAGAAAAGTTTAAGAGAGACAAGTAAAGTGAAGTTTGATTTGGAGTCTAGGTCAGAAATGTTAGATAATATGCTAGACATTGTCCAAATCAAGAAGGATAGGTGTGGTATAGGCTTCGATGATAGTGTTGCACCCATTCCCAAAGCCAACCCCACACGTGTGAGAGAGCCTCTTAGGATTATGAAGAGAGAAGCACCTAGAGTTATTAGGAGAGAGCCACCCAGGAACATTGTGAGAGAGACACCTAGGGATTTTAGGAGAGCATCACCTAGAAAATTTAGAAGAGGGCCATCTTTAGGTAACACTCACGACCCGATTTACACTTGAACACACTATGGTAGGCAAGGACATCTTAGGCATTTATGTTGTAAACTTCAAAATACTCCTAGGAAGTTTAATAATAGAATAAAATCGATTCCCAAAACCCCCACATGTCGTTACAAATTTCTTTAGGTTAGGAAATCGGATTTAAAGGCTTTTGTATTAACTGTTCATGACTCTTGTTTGATTGTACGTGATTCACCTCATGTTAGATCTCTCGGTTAATTGTGTTTAATTATTTGTCATTCGCGCTAGTTATGTTTCATGACATATTGTTTCTAGTGTTATGAATTGTGTACTTTTTGTACTATATTTTTGGTTTTTAATCAAATTTTAAAAAATACAAAAGGAATTTCATATTTTTTGAAAATTTTTGAAAAATACATAAAAAATTTATTTTGATAAATTTTTTGGAAAAAGTCAAAAAGAGTTTTGTATTTTGTTTTTACATCGTATATGAATGGACATTTAGGATGACCTAGTCACAATTTCATTCCATATCCATGTGATGATTTGATTGTGTTTTGATATGCGCTGTGTTCTAAAAGGCCCGCCTAAGCTTGAGGCTTGAGAGAAACGCATCGCCTACGCTTTATTCTTGGTAAAAGGCTTAAGGCACACTTTAAAAAAAAAACAAAGGATTAGTTGACAAATATTGGTTATGGAGCATGAATATGAGAAAGTTGGCTACCAAACATATGGATATATTTTCAAAATTCAAGGTATGTACTATTTTATAATATTACTTGCCCTGGAATAATTAAAATAATAAAAAAGAAAAAATGCCTTTTGACGCCTAGGCTTCGCCTAGGCTCCTAAGGCTTGAGGCTTGACCTCTACGCCTCGACCACTCCTCCCGCCTTTTAGAACCTTGGATATGCGTCATCATTTCATATTTGTGCTTTACAATGTTTAGAGTCATTTAGATGTGATTAGTTATTACTACATACATGTTTGACTCATAAGTTCCTTTAATGGACACCTGCACGATTTTTTTTTATTATTGTACTTGTTTATCACATATTGGTCGGAGTGTTGTCATCTCAATTATGTCTTTAAAACAAACCATATGCGATAAAACTTGACAATGGAAGTAGTGCATGTAAAACCCGTTTATCGTGAGGAATTTAATTGTAACAAAATATGATGAGTGATTCACGAGAGAGGTCCGCGAGAGTTCAAAATTAACTCGTCGTGAAATCCACCATTTAAAAGAGCTTGGAAAAATTTAAAGGCAATAAAAAGATAAATATGCCAAAAGGGGCCACCTCAATAGAAAAATATAATGATTATTATTTATGAGGGAGTTTGGATGGAAAGAAATGAAAAATAGGTTTGCACGTCCTCACAGCATCCTGAAAAAGCATTCATGGTTTTAGACGTTATTGTTGTGGGAATCACTTTTGACTTTGATGTGTTGATGGATTGAGTCGACGTCATTTAAATTCAATATTTTTTTAATACCTAAGGACGATTTTGAGATTCATTCGTTAGGAGTACACATATTCATCGTGGATATATGTTATGTTTGATTGCGTTGATTTGCCTATTGAATATTTTCACACCCATTCACCCTGTTTCCATGATTTGATTGTCCTAGTGTAAATTCATGGTGTGTGACTTTTGTAAAATTATTTTTTACATTTTTGTATGAAAAATTAAAAATTAAAAATAGTTTGTGGAAAACTTTTGAGTTACTCTTCGCATGAGCGTAGTTTGATCCATATTTTCTATGCATTTTTGTCGTAACAACTCCATGTTTATTTTGTTTATTCATTTCCTTGTCTATTTCGAACAAATAAAACAAGGGAGAACGAACTATGGGGGAGTTTTTGCATTATGGGGAAGATTTGATTATATTGATTGATTTATTCTTTTATCATTTCAAACTCGGTGCGTCACGAAGGTATTTTCTTTGTCTCATGTGTGTAGGTACAAAGATTGCCGATCAATATTTTGTACACCCAGATGAAAAAAGCTTAAAGGTTTGAAGTTGAAGAATTTGAAGAAAAGCTTAATACTAGCATTTTTTATACCTTTTCAGTTTTTGGTTCATGGGAGGGTATTAGATTTGTATAGGCATTTTGATTTGATAATTTGGATGTTTTTATTTTATACCGGCATAGATATAGGGGGGGGGGGGATTTGTAAGGACGTGATTTTATAAATGTTCGTTAATAATTGAGTATGTCGTATACCGCTACAACCGTCGAAGAATTGTTCAAGATCATACATGCATCGAGACGGATCCAAATATTAAGATTCTTCAATATTCAAGCTTCTACAAGGTTAATTTCGGTGAGATAGTATTTAAGTCCCTTTATGGTTCATTTAAAAGTGTTGGGATAATTTTTAAAAGAGGTTTGGAAAAGTTTCTAAAATATTTTCTAAGTGTTGAGGCGTTGTTTTTCGTCAAAATAATTATTCCAAGATTTAAAGATGAATTTTTGGAAATAAAAAATAAATTTATTTTCGTTTTATCCGTTCGAGATAAACACTGGCTCGTTCGAGCGACGAACTTATCTCGCACGAAGTTGTCGCACGTAGTCGTTCAAACGACATCTCTTTATTGTTCAGACGACATCCTGTTTCTTTCAAGCGAATCGCCGCCTTAACGTGTTTATAAGTTGCTCATTAAATGAGTATGTTTTCTAGAGGAGACCTGAGTTTTGCACAATACGAAAAACAGCGAACTACAGAAACATTTTTATCTTCTCCTTTAAGGTTTTAATCCGTGTTTTCAATTCACAAAACATCCCAATCTTTATGTGAATTATTTTGGAACCCAAAATACAATTTTCTTGGAGTTTCTCTTGTAGGGAGGATAACCTACTGCTGATCTAGGTGTCACTTGAGGGAGGTTCTGGGATGACGTTTCACAGGGTGTCATAGGGAGTACTCGTGGATTTTCCTAGGCTGATTAGACTACGTGTACTGGTGGATCTTCTGCGCTCAATTCATTGCTATTTTAGAATTGCTTGTTCTTATGGGTTTTCTGCAGATAACTCATTGCAGATTTCGCTCGTAATCTTGTAAGTTGTAAATTGCAAATTATTAGTGAAATAAAGGTTTTTGCCCTTCAGGGATTTTTTCCTGAAAATTGGTTTTCTTGGCATGCTTATTAATTTTATGATTTCAAATCACTTAGATGGATGAGTTAGAGTTTAACTAAAAATTAGGATTAATTGAATTAAGTTAATTTGACAACACTTAAAATTTTTCGCTGCACTGCACAAGTTTACAAATTGATATCAAAGCATCTTTAAGAAAATCACCACATTCTCATTACAAATTTAAATAAAGAGCAAAAATAATGGTGTCTCCAAGCATCGCAGTACAAACCAAGAATAAAAATCCTAATACAAGCCTTCTAAATGGTATGAAAAATGAAAAGTGCAATACAAATGAATCACAAAAGGAATCCTCTCAAGTGCTTCGAGCTCCAAAGATCGGTAACGTCGTCATTTGATAACTTGAATTTTTGTGTATGTTTTGTCATTGTTGAAGCCAAGTTAATCAAAACCTACCTACAAAAATATACTAAAACTAGAGTGTAGAGGTAAGTACGAGTTTCAATCCTAATCTAAGGATGAAACATGTAAGAGAGGAATGCAATTCATTTGTTTATTTAATTTCTTTTTGGACTTTTTACTTTTTCTATTTTTTTCAATATTAAAAAAAATTAAATGAAAGTGAATTTTAACTAAGAAATAAATAGAAAAGGGGTAATCAAATTAAAATGAAAGTGTGAAAAACTAAGAAAAAGTGTGTGATGAAAAATGATGAAGGATTCGAATCACACCACAAATTCGAGTTAATCAAAATTAATTAATTGATTAAAATTAATTATCCCAAGTTAGTATCAAAATCCTAAATCAACTCTCGTTGCAAATGTAATTTTAATAATAACATTTTAGAAAATTAAATTCAACACTCCAACAACTCATTAAAAGTAGATCTAAACATCATTTAATAAATCACTCGCTAGGATCGATTTACTTAATTAGTTTAATTAATAGAAATAAGCTTAGAGTTGAAATATAAAGAAATAATTTCACATTTTAGAAAAACCTATCTCTAGTTCGATTCTAAATTGGAAACTAAGACTAGAATCTCGATTTTCTCTCGAAAATCATTTACCCTCTATCGAGGCGTAAATTAAAATGTAAGAGTGAAAAGTTAATCATCAAAGGGATATCTAATTTAAATAAGATTAACATCAATAGTGGATCATACCACCCCTGAAGGGTTTTTTTTAGCCTAATATAATATGGATCATGATAATCAAATAAACAAGGCAATAAAATAAGAGAGAATAAAGGAACAACCAAAGCAAATATAATTGAGTAAAATTGAGCTCCATCCTTGAATTACAAGCCTCCAACCTTCAATTGAGTGATCCAACAAATTAATACATAAAAATACTCACTCAACTTAAATCTCACACAATTATTTCACTCAATTTAAATCTAAAAAAATAAAATAAAATAAAATAAATTCCTAAATTATAAAAAAATATTTCTAACTTTCTCTCTAAGCTAACTCTAGAATTCTCTTCCCTCAAAATGGATCTTCTTCTTCCCGTTATAGTGTGCATGTGGCTAGGGGTAAATTTGACATGTTTAAGTATTGAGAGTGTAGGATAGGCATTGCACACATGTGTGCATGGACTGTATGAGGTGAGAGAGGGGGTAATTTTTGGAAGTGACACACAAGTGCATGTGTGTTGGGTGTGGTAATAATATGAACTGTTAAGAGGGTATTTAGGTAAAAAGGGGACATGAGGCTTTAAACACATGGGGTTATTTGGTTTTAGGTCTTGGCTTTTATGCCGGTACGATTTTGGTTCATGGGAGAAATAGGTTGGATGGTTTGTTGATATGGATTCGGGTATGACAGTGGGTCAAAGATGGTTGGGTCGGTAGGGAGCGGGATCATTGTTGGTTTGGAGGAGATCGAGTATAAGGGTGGTTTTGGGTTGTTGAACAGGGGTCGATATTGTGGGTTTTGGTCCGGGTTTAGGGGGTGGCAGAGGCGTTACCGGGTTGGGGTCAGATTAGAAGCCACCACCCGCTAGTGGTGAAAGTGGGTATGGGTTAAGGATTGGGGGTAAGTGGGTCGCGATTTTCCAGTTTTAGGGTTAAAGCTTTGATGAGAAATATGTTTGTGGGTAAATGGATATGGTGGGTTTGGAGGTGTAAGAGAGAAGAAGTTTGAAGCTTTTAGTTATGGAGTTTTGTGGGGAGAGAAAATGTGGGTGTTGTAGGGAAGAAAAAGGGTTGGGGTTTGTGTCTGTGAGTTGTTTGGGTGTATTAGTGTGTAGGGGATAATGTGTGTGTGTGTGTGTGTGTGTGTGTTTAATTTGTACCCTTAAAAAATAAAAATAAAACTATCTATGTGTTTAAGACTTAATTAAAAATAAAATTAATAAAACTAAACTAAAAAATATGAAACCTACTAAAATTAAATTCCTAACCTATAAATAAAAAAGACTAAAAATAAACTTAAACTAAAAAATAAAAATTATTAAACTAAAAATTAAAGTCCTAAAAAATATAAAATTTAATAAAACTAAAAATAAATTCCTATAAGAAAATTTATCCAAATAAAAATAAAATAAAATCTAAAAACTAGAAAATAAAAATAAAAATAAAACTACACTAAATAAAAAGAAATATAAAAAATAGCAAATAAAATCTAAAAATGTATAAAAAAAAATTCTAAATAAATCCTAAAAATTAAAACGACTCAAATAAAAAAATCTAAAAATACAAACTCGACGCACATAGGGCTCGAGCGGATTTAGGCTAGGTTAAGGTTATGGGAATGGTTATTTAGCCACATCTTTGCTCTAATTTACCTCGAAATAAAGCTTTTGAAATTGCAACTGCAAGCAAGCCTATACAATAGACAATTACGTGCATAATACCCATTTTATTGTGAATTAGCAATTAAAATACGTCTGTTCGGGATATTATTTAAACACTTTTGGGTGCTTATCAAGAATAAAACACGTTTACTCATAAGAAAGTGTTTAATTGGCATTTGGAAGCACTCATGCTGACATAGGAAAGTTGGAAATATTTTTGCAAGAGCCTGTATTTTTTAATCAATATGTAAAAGAACTTAAGTTTACTTTAATAGAAAGAATTAAATATATTTTTATTGGAAAAAAATTATATCTGCGGTTGTAACTTATAATAGTCTCTTTGAATTGTGTATCAAGTTGTATAGTTTAAAAACAAGGGTCAATCGACAAGTAGCCCCTCGAACATTTTTTTTAATAAACGTTTCGTCCAAGCTTTTTATTTTGTTCGAAAACGTCCATCTCCACATAAAAACAAACAAAACAAGGACAATCAAAAACTCATTTACCCACCTGCCTCCCGAGAGCTCCAGCGAGGGTGGGGGTGGGGGTGGGGGTGGAGGTGGGGTGGGTGCCGCTAGTGCAGACGTTTAAAAGAAGAGTGTTTTAGGTAAATAGATGTTAAAGGGACTAAATGGGTTAAACTAAAAATAGGTGTATTTTTTACAAAATATGTATTCATGTTTGGGACTATACATCAATTGACCCTAAAAATAAAAGGGTTGTACGTTAGTCATAAACTCAAATGATGAGCTTGAGATTTGTGTGTGATGACATTTTCTTAACCATGTGAATGAAATGGTTTGAAGTTGACATTTTAAATTCATGAAGTTCATAAAAAAAGGTAAATAAAAAAATATTTAAAATACATTACGTCATCTTTCCACACCTATAAATGTTTATTTTTATATGTTATCTCAATGATGCACTCGTTCACATAGATCTGCATGCTAGTTCTTAATTAGAGTTATTGATTAAGTTTATATTGTAAGATAATTTTTCAAGTTCTTCACATTCTCATTTAATTGCTATATCTTTTAAATTGCTTTATAGCCAACCCCTTGCACCACCGAAAGAGCATTCCACTTCATCAAGATCGCCTTATATATCCGTTTAAAGATTTGTTCATGCGGGCGCCTCATTCAAAATAATTTGATAAGGTGAATCTCACTCCTTCGATTCCTCCATTGACTATCTAAAGCAGCTACAATGCATTCTCGGTAGGTGGTCACTCTTAACATGCCATCTAATAATAATACTAATTTCACTATAATTATAATACTATTTTCAAGAGACATATAGATTTGTGTAACTTTGTACATGAGAGTTATTATGGCAGTATATTTTATAATGACTGGAACATATATTCTAATACATGAGTTAGATTAACTTACATGCGTTATTATATGAGAGTACATTTATAAATATTTGTGGTGACAATTATTTTGCAACACAAACAAATATCCAAGAGGCAATAACCAAGAGAAGATAAATAAAATGCAGATCACACAACAATAGGTGTACGTGGTTCAGCAACGATGTGCCTACGTCCACGATGGTGCAGTCAGTGTTATTTCTCTATATTATGAAGAATAAGTACAGAGAATACAGCTTGTCCTTTGCCCCGGACTTAGGGTTTAATTTATACATGTATATGTTGGAGTAGTGGGGGTGATGGGTTCCTCCTTATTAGCCATCTCCCCTACATGGGATCGCGTTCTCCCACAACTTCTCTTCATGGGATCGTGGGGTGATCGGATCAATACAAAAGGTGATGGGCCTGGGCTTTGGGCCGCTAAGGAGAGGCTACTCGTCCAGGCCTATGATGCTAAATTCAGGGTACCCAGAATTGCCCCTAAATTTGTTGGGCCATTTTTATAGGTCCAATGAATTTAAATAATCAGCTATTATGGTTGATTTCTTTGAAAACTGTGAAGTTGCTTCGGCGGCACCCGCTTCGCTATCCGTGCGCTATGATTAGACTTGAAGTCTCGTTGGAATAAGACACATTTTCTCTTCGTCGCTTCAGATTTTCCAGCAATCTTCTATCTTCTAAGAACTCTTACGCTTTGTACCTTCTGTTTTCGATCTCTACTCTCGTTGCTTCTTCGCCATTTGACCTGATCTTCTGTCTTGTAAGTCTCTCGTGCCCTTTTCATTTTCTCTTGAGTTTATAGTTTTTCTTGTGTTTTTCCAATGGCGAAGATTGGGAATAGGTCAGTCATTGAGTTTAGAAAATTCTACAACGTTCCTGAGTGGGTAGAGATTGAGTGTTACGCCTCGCCTCCTAGGAACGTTAGGGATATAGAGGATACGCATTGGATTCACGTTTTGTTGCTCTCCTAGGGGGGACTTACCTTTCCCCCTAACGATCTGTTTCTTCATTTTTTTAGCTATTTTAGTATTGTGCCTGCACAATGTTCGCCCAACGTATGGAAAATAGTGAACGGCGTGCATAGGATAAATCAATTATACGGCACGAGGTTAGGGCTTGCCGAGGTCTGCTTTTGTTATTCCTTTTCTCGTACGAGTTCAGGTGTCTTGTACCTTAAGGCTAGGAGTCCTGGTAGGGTATTGGTAGTAAATCTACCTGATTCTCATAAGGACTACTGGCAAGAAGGTTTTCTTGTTAGGAATTGGCAATTCTCCCCCCATTCTGAAGGGTCGAGGTCTGAGAGGTTCACTGTTCCCTTTTATGGGGAAGAATATATAGGTAGATGTTATATTATTGCTTTAATCTTTGCTGACTTGTGATTTTTCTAACCTCTCTTTGCTTTTTCTTTCACAACGAGGACAAAGAATTTGGAGCCTGCTCTCAGCGAGGTCCGTATCTCAGAGCTGGTGAAAGCTTGGAATATTAGGGAGCCTTTGGTTGACGGCGAGCATCCTAGGGCTGCTGATTTTTTGCTTGAATACAAGAACACAGGCTCCAGCTTCATAGCTGGACCTGTGGATAGTGTTCCAGCTTTGATTCTTCTGTAGAGACTTCAGCTGAGCCCATCCAGTTGGGTGAAGAAGAGAGCAGCTCAGAGAGTAAACCTGCAGGCGTTGTGAGTAATTTGGGCACAGGAAGTGCTGGCAGTAGCAGTTCTTCTGAAGGAGATTTTGAGGCTCAAGACTCGTCGAGCACTACCAGCAGTTCTTCTGAAGAGATGCCTCCCAGGAAGAATTTGATCAGAGATGACGATGATGATGATGTGCTCCTTGCACAGAGGTCCAAGAAAATGAAGACTGCCTCCGGGGCCATAGCTACTGGTTCCTGGCCTTCTTCTCAGGAGCAAGAGAAGAAGAGGAGGGAGGAGGAGCAGGTGAGAGAGAGAGAGAGAGAGGAAAAAGGAGGAGGAGAGGAAGAAAGTGGAGGAGAAAAAGAAAGTGGAGGAGAGAAAGAGAAGAGAGAGAGAAAAAGAAGAGGAGAGGAGGAAGGTGGAATCGAGGACCAAGACGGGTCAAGCCCTGGTCCCAGTGTCTGCTTTGCCCGAGGGGGCTTCGGTGGCCGCCTCTCCTCAGCTTGCCCCTGCGTTGCTCGAGAGAGCAGTTCTTCCTACAGATCGCGAGAGGGAGTTGGGGTCCGATCAGTTGGCTCTGCAGGCTAGCCAGAGGCTCGCCTTGGTAAAGTTCTCTTCTAATTCTCAATTTCTTTTAACCAGTTTTGATGGTTTCTTCTTTCTGATCCTTTCCTTGTTTTTTGTAGTTTGTGACCGACTTCGCTGTGCTCTATCTCTCTCGCGACGAGCTGATGAGAAGGAACGGTGAGTTGGAGTAGCAGAAGTCTACTCTGGTAGCCAGGGGTTCTCAGCTGGAGGCCGATCTGAAGGCTGCTGATGCAGCTCGAGCTTTATCTACCTCGGCCCTTGCTAATTCTGCTCGCGAGAGAGATGACGCTGTCAGGGAGCTTGGCGAGCTGAGGAAGGCGTACGACCTGGTGTGCTCGAGCAAGCTAGACCTTGCAGAGAAGAACAGGGTTCTGGCCGAGCAGCTGGAGGGGGAGAAAGCCCAGGCGGCCACTCTTAAGGAAGATTCGTACAACTCTGGCTGGGCTGCTGCGTATGAGGACGCTGAGGTTCAGATAGGCTATATCAGCCGTCTGAACTTTAAGAAAGGGTGGAATAAGGCTCTCGTGGCTGCTGGGGTGGACATTGCATCCCCCCTCTTTGACGAGCACGACCCAGGGCCAAAGCCAGTCGTAGATGAGGACCCAGCCCCAACTGTTGAAGGCACCAACCCTGTCTCTCAGGTGACCTCTACTGACGCTGTGTTGGTCGAGAGGACAGAGGACGTCCCTGCAGAGGGTAATGCCCCCGCTGATGCTGACAAGGACAAGGGACCATCCGAGGTTGCTAATTGATAGGGCTTCTTTGTAATTTTTTTCTTTTTTGATTTGATGTAGCCTCGCTCATTATAAATGAAAAGACTTCATTTTTGTTTATGCTGATCTCTTTCTTTTACTTGTAGTTGGTTGATGTGGATGACTATATTCCTGTTACCTCCCAACTAGGTAGGACTCTCGGTCCCAATGCAAGCCCTGCAGTTCACCAGGCCTTCGCTAGGCTTTGCAGGTTTGCTAAGTCACGGAACCAGAAATATAAGGATCAGTCTGGGCTGGTGGCCAAGTTGAAGGACAGGCTCCAGGAAATGGAAGAGATCGGTGCTTCAGTGCAAGAAGAAGTTAGCGAGCTGAGAGCGAAGTTACTGGAGGCCATCGAGGTCAACCAAGTTGGGGAGTTTCTGCAACGGGAAAATGAAGACCTGAGGTGGGAGGCCTCGAAGCTTAAGGAGCATTCGCCGAGCACCATTTTGGCAGTCCTACAAGGATCTTCTTCGTCGCGAGCTGCTCAGCCTCCCCTCCCGCGTGCTGGTAGGAGTGCCAGGGGTAGGAATAGGGAAGTCGAGGAACAGCGTGAGAGGGAAATGGAGGAGCTGTGCTGCGATGTTCGGCGAGCATACGTGATTGCTGCTGGGCTCCAGAGGGACGTCACCCGTCTCCGGCATTTGTTCAAGAATGGTCCTCGACAAGTGTGGTCCGATGGCTACGATCAAGGTTCGCTGGATGCTCCGACGAGACTGTCAGAGTTTGAAGAGTTATCCTTCATCAGGGGGTGGTTGAGCACCCTCAAAGAGCTGCAGGTCCCGAGGAACTTGACGTTGTGGTATCGACACGAGATGTCCTCCTCTACTCTGATGCCCAATCCATTCTGGCGGGATGATCGATGGATACCCATTGATGCTATTCCTCGGCGATTATTGGAATTGGACGCAAATGAGGTCGTGGAGGAGCTCGCCCCTGCTCCTGATGATGGGAGGAGGGATAAAGTTGCTGACTATCTTGCTCGGAGGCTTCCACCTTCTTGAGATTTTTTAATTATTGTAAATTCTTTGGGCGAGCTTCGCCGACTAAACATGTACTGTTACTGTTTGTAAATGTAAAAGATTAATGAGAAGTTCGAGTTTTGGGCAATTTTGCCGACTAAACGTGTTCATCAATCCTTTTGTATTCTTGTAGCTTGTCATGTGAGTGTCCGCCCAGTCCAGTATAAGAATACCATTGTGCCCTCCCTTTACCTTTTAGGTCGTGTCGTCACACTCCCTTAGGCCTAAGTAGGGAAATTGGCGAGGACACACCTGGTGCTGGATGTCTTTATCCGGTCAGGATTTTGTTTAACTAAAGTAGGTTTGTTGCCTAAGAATACTCTGTAGGGCTTGATATATTGCCATGGGCAATGCTAAGAGGTCTGTCGTGCTTCATGACGATGACCTGAGGAGGGGTGTTCCCCTGCTATGTCAACCATTATGCATGTGATTTGAAAAGGATGTGTGATAAGATAAAATTGTTACTTTTTAGAGAGTGATCAATTGAGAGATTTTTATTGGCGAATTGAGGAATGAACTTTCCTTTCACAAGATGAGTACAATAAAAAGATCTAACAATATAACTCCTAAAAATAGAATTTCTAAAGATTAGCCGCGTTCCATGCTCGTGGTATCTCTCTGCCCTCCACTGTTTTGAAATGATAGGCACCTCGCAGGTCATCTCTAATTATCTCATAAGGTCCTTCCCAGTTCGGGCCCAGTTTACCGTCTGATGGCTTCGCTGTGTTGCCCAGGACCTTTCTTAGGACGTTGTCCCCAACTTTGAATTTCCTCGGATTGACCCTTTTGCTGTAGTGCTTCGCGAGCTGTTGCTGATAGCTCGCTAGTTTTATTAGGGCAAGTTCCCTGCGCTCGTTGGCCAAGTCGAGTTCAGCGAGCAAAGCCTGATCGTTCTGACCCTGCTCGACAAGGTCGGATGTCATTGTAGGCAATCGTGCTTCTAGTGGGATGACCGCCTCCATACCATATGCTAGTGAGAATGGCGTTTCCCCTGTGGCTCGCCTAGGAGTCGTTCTGTACGCCCATAGGACGTGAGGTAGCTCGGTTGTCCACGCACCTTTTGCTCGCTCAAAACGCTTCTTCAATCCAGCGATCACTGTCTTGTTGGAAGCCTCAGCTTGTCCGTTGCTTTGAGGGTAGGCCACCGAGCTGAAGTGGTGTCTGATCCAGTGTTTGTCATAGAAGTCCTGAAAAGGGACACTCTCGAACTGTATTCCATTGTCAGTGATGATGGTTCTGGGGATTTCGAATCGGGTGATTATATTTCTCCATATGAACCTCATCATGTCAGCATCTCGGATGTTCGCCAGTGGTTCTGCCTCGATCCACTTGGTAAAGTAATCAGTTGCCACCAACAGGTATTTGCGATTGCCGGCAGCGGTGGGCAGTGGTCCCATGATGTCCATTCCCCACTGGGCAAAGGGCCAGGGACTGGTCAGGGATTTTAATTCACTGGCGGGCTGGTGGACCATGGGAGCGTGAAGTTGGCATTTTAGGCATTTGCGGACATATACTGCGGAGTCCTTTTACATGTATGGCCACCAATAACCTTCCTTTATTACTCGGAAGGCTAGAGACCTTCCTCCGACGTGGCTTCCACAGATTCCTTCGTGAAGCTCGTGAAGCACTGCCTTGACATCGCCTGGGTGGACGCACCTAAGGTAGGGGCCGGAGAAAGATCTTTTATACAAGTCGCCTCCTGTGGATAAGTTAAAGCGAGCAGCTTTGACTCTTATCTGGTGGGAAGTTCTCTTATCCTCTGGGAGCGTTCCGTTCTTCAAATAGTCTCTCAAGGGATCCATCCAGCTGGGGGCTTGTTCCAATTGGAGTATTGGTTTCGCTTTGGTCAGCTCGCAGTTGGGGTAGATGCTCGGGCAGCTGAGGAAATCGATAGGGATGATCCTTTTAAGGATGGAATCAACTGCCGAGCTCAGGGCTGCTAAGGCGTCAGCGTGGCTGTTTTGCCCCCTGGGAAACTGTTGGATGTCGATGTCTTCAAAGTTCGTCATTAAGTTTTTTACCAAGGAGAGGTAGGCTGCCATCCTCTCATCCTTCGCGTTATAGTCTCCACTTATCTGATTGGAAACCAGTTGCGAATCTCTGAATACCTGTAAATGCTTTGCTCCCAGAGTTTGCGCCCTTTGGAGACCTGCTATTAAGGCTTCGTATTCTGCTTCGTTGTTGGAGGCTGCAAATCCTAGCCTGATTCCTTGCTCGAGGAATGTATTTTCTGGAGTGATGAGAACAATTCCTACTCCTGCCCCCTTTGAGTTGGAGGCTCGATCAACGAATAGTTTCCAGCTTCCCCCTGTAGCGTGGTTGTTTTGTTCTGTTGGCTTAGGCTGGTCGATGCGTTCTTCGCCTGTGAATTCAGCTATGAAGTCAGCAAGGATTTGACCCTTGATAGCTATCCTTGGTCAAAACTGGATGTCAAATCGGCCGAGCTCAACTGACCATTTAGATAGTCTGCCCGACAAATCCGCCTTCCTTAGGATAGCCTTGAGGGGGTGTGATGTAAGGACGATGATCGTATGAGCTTCGAAGTAGTGCTTCAGTTTCCTCGAGGACATCACTAGGGAGAATGCAAGCTTTTCCAATGGTAGGTAGCGCTGCTCGGCGTCCATTAAGGTTTTGCTCGCGTAATAGACTGGATGTTGGGTTCCTGTAATTTCACACATTAGCGCTGAGCTGACAGTATGGCTAGACACAGAGAGGTAGAGGTACAAAGAGTCCATTTGCTGTGGTATGACAAGCAGCGGTGGGGAGCTTAGGTAGGACTTGAGCTCGTCTAACGCTCGTGTGCAACCTGGGGTCCATTCTACTGTTTTGCTGCCTTTTAAGAGCTAGAAGAAGGGCTTGCATCTCTCGGAGGATTTAGAAATGAAACGATTTAGCGCAGCGAGCATTCCAGTGAGTTTCTGTACATCTCGGACTGTGCGAGGAGGTTGCACTCTTTTGATTGCCTCAATCTGGTCCGGATTAGCCTCTATGCCTCGCTTGCTGACCAAATACCCAAGAAATTTTCCTGACTGGACACCGAAGGAACACTTTCTCGCGTTGAGTTTCATTCGGTACTTCCTGAGGATTTCGAAGGTACTTGATAGGTCCGAGAGGTGATTCTCCTTTTCCCTGCTCTTGACGAGCATGTCGTCGATGTAGACCTCCATTGTGTTTCCCATTTGATTTCTGAACATTTTGGTAACTAGCCGCTGATAGGTTGCCCCTGTATTTTTTAGCCCGAAAGGCATGACCTTGTAACAGTATAAACCAACCGTTGTGATAAATGCCGTTTTGTCCTGATCTGGGGCATACAGGGGAATCTGGTGATATCCCGAGTATGCGTCCAGGAAACTCATTCATTCGTGAGCTGCGGTGGCGTCTACTAGTTGGTCTATTTTCGAAAGAGGGAAGCTATCCTTAGGGCATGCTTTGTTGAGGTCAGTGAAATCTATGCAAACTCTCCACTTCCCGTTGTTTTTTGGAACTACCACTGGGTTGGATAACCATTTGGGGAATTACACTTCCCATATGGACCCTGCATCCAGCAGTTTTTTGACTTCTTTTTCTATTGCTCTGGCCTTCTCGGGAGAAGTTCGTCGTGCCTTCTGTGCTACCGGCTTGAATGTGGGATTGACGTGCAACCGATGGCAGACCATACTGGGATCGATTCCTGGCAGCTCATAGGGTTCCCAAGCGAAAACATCTATGTTTCTTCTGAGTAAGGTTAACAAATCCCTGTGCTCTTGGTCAGTGAGTGAGGTCCCGATCAGGAAGACTCTGCTATTGTCGCCTTCTTTAGCAATCACTTCTACCAGGTCCTCTACAACACGCTCGGAGGGGAGGAGCCTGGTCTCTTCCACTCCGGGCCTTCCATATTTTAATTGCTATTTGGAAGGGATTGCACCTTCCTCCACTTTCTCGCTGGTTTGAACGTCTCTTTTCTCTGGCTTTGATCAGATGGCCACTATGAAGCACTTTCTCGCCATCGCCTGGTCGCCATGTATCTCCATCACTCCCCGCTTGGTGACATATTTGAGTTTCTGGTGGTAGGTCGAGGAGACTGCCTTCATTGCATGAAGCCATCCCCTACCGAGGATGGCTTGATACGGTGAATCGATGTCGACCACCAAGAATTCGATCATTTTTGAAACATTTCCAGCGAGCACTGGCAGTACTATCTTGCCCAGAGGCATGGTCATCTTCCCAGCGAAGCCGACCAGAGGGACAGTGGTTGCCTTTAGGTCGGCGATGTTCAACTTCAATTTCCTGAACATGTCGATGTACATTACTTCAGATGAGCTCCCTTGATCGACGAGAAGCCTGTCGATATCAAAGTTGGCTATCCTGAGTGTAATGACTAAGGCATTGTGATGTGGGGTCCTTACTCCCACAAGATCTTCATCCGTGAAAACAATATGCTTGTTGTAGTTGATGTCCTATGCTCGCCGACGTTTTCCTGCCTGTGATTTTGCTGGATCAATCTGAAAAGCTTGCATCACCGCTGTCAGCTTCTTTACCTCCATTCGAGCTGAGTTACCCTGGATTTTCTTAACATCGGATACTTCGTGGATTACTGCGAATTCGTGTCCGGCGTCGTCTTCCAATACGTTATCGGGTTTTGCCTCTTTGTGGACAGTCACTCTCTCTACCTTCTTTTCCACAAAGTCATTCAAATGTCCGGATTGGGCCAACTCCTCGAGGTGGGACTTAAGAGCCTTGCAGTGCTCGGTCTTATGCCCTCCCTCTTTGTGGAAGGTGCATCTCAGGGCATTGTTTCTTTTCAAGGGGTCTCCTCCCATTTTCCGGGGCCATTTGATGAACGGCTCATCCTTGATCTTCGCGAGGATTTTGTAAATTGGTTCTTTGAAGATGGTGTTGACCGCCTGGAACGATTTTGCAACGTCAGGGTTCCCACTATTTTTGGAGCCATTCTTGCTCCCACTCTTTCCTCCTTTTTTCTGGTTATCAACTTTCTCACTTCCCTTGGTA
The DNA here is from genome assembly GCA_949130495.1 of Sambucus nigra. NCBI lineage: Eukaryota > Viridiplantae > Streptophyta > Magnoliopsida > Dipsacales > Adoxaceae > Sambucus > Sambucus nigra. The sequence continues at coordinate 576,344,809 of OX422211.1, read as the reverse complement.
GCGAGCTTGGCTCGACCGTTTTCTCCTACGTTAAAGCGGGTGACATCTTCCACCTTTGCGTATTTCTCAATCCGGGCCATCAGGTCATCAATGGTCGTAGCTTCCTTCTTTGTCAAGGACTGGTAAAGGAGGGAAGAGCTAGGTAGCCCAATTTTGAATGAAGCCACTGCCACTTCTTTCGCGCAGTCCTCGACCTCGTTGAATAACTCCCAGTACCTCTTCGCGTAGTCTCGGAGTGTCTCCTGAGGCATTTTCTTCATTGTTAATAGAGCATCCATCCTTTTGGGATGGGAGCTGCTGGTGATGAACCGGGCCGTAAAGAGCTCGGCCAGGGATTTGAAATTTCTGATGGATCGGTGAGGGAGTTTCTCGAACCATTTCTGGGCCACGTCATGAAGGCTCGAGGGAAAAATACGGCACATCAGTGCATCTCGGTGATTCCAGAGGGTCATAACCTGCCGATACTGCCTGACATGATCAATGGGATCAGTCTTCCCGTCGTAAATCTTGAACCTTGGAATAGTAAACTTTTTGGGAGCTTCTTCTTCTTCAATTTCCCTCATGAAGGGCGATTTCATCTGGGTCTTGAGGGCTCTCCTGGCGAGTTCTCTGGTCGACCTGGTGCCGTGGTGAGCTGGATGTTGGTCCATTTCTCTGCGGACTAGGTTCCGTATGTTGTCATCGCTGCGAGCAGGGCTCTGATAGCGGAGAGCTTTTCTCAGTTGTTCGCGGAGGTCGTCGTCTGAGTCGTCACCTTCGTACCCTTGATATTGCTGCCTAGGGCTCCTTCCTCGACTGAGAGATTTGCTCGCCTGAGGGCTAGGAGTGCGATAGGGACATCTCCTGGTATCAGGACGTAGTTCCTTCTCCAGTTTTTCCAGTCTTCTTTTCAAGCGAGCATTCTTAGCCTCATATCTGCGAGAAGACTCCCTCTGCTCGTGGAGCCTTGCTTCGTATGCATCGATAAATCTGGATATCTGAGTGGACCTTGCTGGTCCTTGACTTTCTTCTGAGGCTGGCCTTTCTAAGCGAGCCCCTTGATCTGAACGTCGGACTTCAGACCTAATCCTGCGAGGAGCGGGTGGCTCCTGAATATCTCCTGCTTGAGGAGCGTTGCTGCTGTGACCAGACATCTTAGATTTTTTCTTGGTGTGGGATCTTCTCAGGGAAAGATGAATGCTTCCCACAGACGGCGCCAATTGTGGTGACAATTATTTTGCAACACAAACAAATATCAAAGAGGCAATAACCAAGAGAAGATAAATAAAATGCAGATCACACAACAACAAGTGTACGTGGTTCAGCAAAGATGTGCCTACGTCCACGATGGTGCAGTCAGTGTTATTTCTCTATATTATGAAGAATAAGTACAGAGAATACAGCTTGTCCTATGCCCCGGATTTAGGGTTTAATTTATACATGTATATGTTGGAGTAGTGGGGGTGATGGGTTCCTCCTTATTAGCCATCTCCCCTACATGGGATCGCGTTCTCCCACAACTTCTCTTCATGGGATCGTGGGGTGATCGGATCAATACAAAAGGTGATGGGCCTGGGCTTTGGACCGCTAAGGAGAGGCTACTCGTCCAGGCCTATGATGCTAAATTCAGGGTACCCACAATATTCATGATGAAATAGGTCATATAATTTTTTTCCTCTTTTGATAAGTCTTATTTTCGAATTGATGAATTTTTTCTTACTAACATATCCATCTCCATATGTTCTCCTCCAAATTTAAAGTAGTAGTTCGTAGTTTTTTATACATACATATCTAATTTTTACCAAATACATTTTTCAAAATTACTAATCGAGACTAAAAAATAAGATCTATATTCAGTATAAAATATAAAAAAAATGATGTGTTTGTTTCATTTTAATGCATACAATAAATATTTACTGTGTGTGAAAACGTTCAAGACATAAAACAATTTTATTTTCTCGTGAACAAAGTAAATATGTACGGTGTTAATGTTTTTTTGTTCCTTCAAATTTGCATAGTCATCATGGATCTTATTTGATAGATCTCGTTGCGCAGATTTCAAACATATCATTTTTTTTAAAAGATGCATTTCTCAATCAAAAGTTATAACATTTTAAAGTCTGAAAAATGGATAAAAAAAGTTGTAACTGCATAGAAGTTATTTCTCCCACCAATTACGGATGAGTTGATTAGAAAGAGTTATGTCAAATAAAAACCCAAAATATAAGGAAAAAGTCATATTTAACAGTTGAAAAGTCAATGAAATTTATATAATGAAAAAATGTTCATATGGGACTTATTTGCAAAAGCTTGTAAAATATTAGGTTTAAATGTGATTCTTTTAAAAAATAATATTTTTGCCTACTTAATTGTAATACTTGTACAAAATTTTCCATATAAACAATAAAAAATTTCTTATAAATTTTAGTACGTAAATACTTCGTCTGTCACAAATTTTTTGTTATTTTGTCCTAAATTAGTAATTTAATTTTTAAAAATAACATATAAAAGTAGGGAAATATAGTGAAAAATCTTTAGACTCTTTATAAATTAATGATAACCAAATTTAAAAACAATTTTTTTAATAAGTCAATGTGTGTTACAATAATCAATGTAGATACATGAAAGTAGATACAATTACATTTATTAAGGTAATACAGTTACAGTTATTAATATAAATGGAGTTACAATAGCAATTGTATTTACATTAATAAGGGTAATTTTATCTACACTAATAAGTGTAAGTGTATTGTTTATCCTTATCATTAATTAATTAAAAAATTATGGATTCAAAATACTAAAAAGATTATCACTTGAACGAATCATATAGAAATAGACTTTTAAGAGATTGTTAGCTAATGCCCTAAGAATTGTATGTGATGGTATATTTCTACATAATATCCAAAAGAGAACATTTATTCAGTTGATGTATAGTATTTATCATTTTAAAAAGGGAAATTTGGAAAATATATGTGATTAATTAGGCATTTTTACTGTAGTATTGGAAATCTCTCCTTGATTTATACAAGGTAGATTTCAATAACTAGCTAATGTTATGAACGAATAAATTAAGTGGTTTTAGAAGATGAATTTTTTTTGATGTGGTGCATTTTAGTTAGTTTATAATCCAAAAATTTAGATTTTAAAGTAAACAAAATACAACTTGTAAGAGCGTACTTTAGATAAGATGGAGGCGTAACCCCTGTTTGAGTATGGTAATGATAAGATAATTGACCAAAGCTTTGGATTAATGATAGGACATACAAACACAAACCCCAATGAAGATAAGACTCAGTTTAAACTCACAAATCCCTCGTGTATAACTCAGAAGATAGTAATGAACTTAGAAGTAACTTAGGTAGATGGAGAGAGAAGTAACCACCCTAGATACACCTTGGTAGGCAGGTAGGAACACACCAAACACCCTCCAGAATCTCTGTCAAGTATTAAAAGTTTCGTAATAAGTAACAATGATGAGTGAGTAAACCCTCTGGTTTGCAATAACTCTCCCTGATGAGTGTTCTCTCTAGCAATAACTCCTGAACTCTCAAAAGATAATCATTTCCTCAAAGGTGTTTGGGGTCCTTAAATAGCCCCCCACACCACCCCCGAGGCAACTCAGTCATTAAAGACTATGAAAGACATCCCTCATACTTTATGTCACAACATTAAATGCCTGATGTACTAGTTGTCTCCACGTCATAAACATTAAATGCCGAGACATGCCTTTTGCCTAACCACTGGGTGTCAGGGGGCTGTTGTCGCAGAGGTGGCTCACCAACTGCCTGACAACCCCAAATACCACTGTGGTTTACTTAGGTGCAGGTTTGACACTGTTCAACTAGTTAGTGACATCACTTATCGTAGATATGACATTAAGTAGAGGGTTGTTTGGTTCACAACTCAACGCCCGATGGAACTCCAAGCTGCTCTGCTCGAGGTTCCACGGTAAGGGTCCTTCGATGTTTTACCAGGTGTATCTAAGATGGTCAAGACCAGCCCCCAACGGTGCCTCACTTCTCAATCCTCCAAACTAAGTCCCTCTAAAGTTCCCACGGCGAGGTCATTCGATGAAATCTCTCCCAGGCCTTCCAAGCCTGGTCTCTCACGAGTACCGTTTGACCTCACACTAAAACTTGTTATCATTCTCGTTACAACATTACAACCATTATAGCTTGTAGTCAATGATATACCCGTATATACCCTCTGCCATGTTGAGGGAACCCAGTGCCTCGTCAGGCCCAGACGACCCCTCAGGGGGCCGACCCTTCATTAGGCTCTAGACGACCCCTCAGGGGCCGACCCTTCATCAGGCTCCAAACGACCCCTCAGGGGGCCGACCCTTCATCAGGCTTTGGACGACCCCTCAGGGGGCCGACCCTTCATCAGGATCGGGATGACCCCTCAGGGGGCCGACCCTTCAACAGGCCCCGGACGACCCCTCAGGAGGCCGACCCTTCATCAGGCTCCGGATGACCCCTTAGGGGGCCGACCCTTCATCAAGCTCCGGACGACCCCTTAGGGGGCCGACCCTTTACCAGGCTCCGGAGGACCCCTCAGGGGGCTGACCCTTCATCAGGCTCAGGACTACCCCCCGAGGGTACGATAGTACGAGGTCCAAATTAGGCCAGACTCATTGCCGGAAAGAACTTTACCCTCGGCCTCATATCAAAGGCCGAGGGTGACATCATCACAATGCGTGGTTTGGGAGACGCGTGGAACAGTGCGCGTGAGGCTCACCTGGCACATGGGAGATCGTTATAACAAAATCACACCCTCACGTGAGGGAATATTATGTCATCATTTGGCATATACAAGTGTCAACAGGGGATTGGCTAGATCATCATTCACATGCACCATGCATACTTGGGGGGGTACACTACACCCCCAAGACCTATATATACTTGTCACCTATAACCCTACAGGGGAGATCGATCGATAATTGTAACCCTAGCTAAAACTCTGCTTGGACACACAGTAGAGAGAGAAAGTGAGCTTATGTGCATTGTATCCAAGGCCATTAGTGCCCATACTTAGTGGATCACACACTCACAGTGGATGTAGGCCAAATTGGCTGAACCACTATACATCATTGTCTTATTCCTCTTATACTCATCTCCTTCTACACACTTATATACTTACATCTCTATGGCTGTCATGGTTACTATTGTTTGATCTCATCATCACTTATTCGGTGGTGCTAAATCTCAGCATCATCAGTTTGGCGCCGTCTGTGGGAACGAGAAGACATCTCTTCCTTTGTACAACTTGACCTCACTGGGCACTCTGGTGGTGAGGCAGCTCTCCCCCTGAGAGGAGATGTTTCACCATTGAAAGAGACCCACTAAGGTTCTCAAGATCACCAGTCTTTTTTCCAGTTCAGCTATTCACAGCTCAAACACATGGCACCGGAGATGCCACCAGCACCACTCCCTCCACCGGATGATGGAGGAGGACCTAGTTCAAGTCAGCTACCACCCCAGTCTGAGATGGTTGATGTGGCGGAAGCCTTGAAGTCCCTGGCAGCGAGCCAGCGGATCGTGCAGGAGCAGTTCACAGCTTTGAGCCAAAACATGCTAAGACCACCAGGGGTCTTGCCTGAGATTATTACTCCAGCAGCAGCTCCAGGACAACATGAGGCCAGGGGACCACCCTAGGCACCACGCAAAGACCTGCCACCCCCTCAGCGGCGTAGGGATGTTGCTGACCCCCGACGTCTACGCCTGGGGAGGCAAGGAAACCCTTGCCCTGAAGATAGGTATGATGATCTGGAGGGGGAGGAAGCCCCCATAGAATGTTGGGAGCCGTATGAGGTCACCAACAATACCGTACGACCTCTCCAGGAGAGCAGAGGGAAGTGTGGAAGGCAGAATCCTGACGATCGCCCGAGAGGCTTTTCTTTCGATTGCCTGAGCAGGGGATCGGACTTTAAGAGGCTAGGCCCAGTGAATGACCTGAGGGAAAAATTATCTAGATCAAGGAGTGCTGCGAGGTCCAGAAGGGAGGCGGCTGATGGCCGACCCCAAGGACGGGACCATGGTCAGGGGGAGGTAAACAGCCGACACAGGCCAGCCGCGGCAGAACCCTCAGTCCATCTCAAAGAAGCGATAGGGGATAACATTGGCCAAGCAGACCCTACGAGGCCTTGGAATGACTCGATCCAGCGACTGGAGGATAAGATCGACGATATACTAAAAAGTCGCGACCCTCTTCAGAGGGGATACACCATAGGCTCACCCTTTGTGACGAAGATATTCAACTTCCCTACGCCATCAAAGTTCAAGCCACCTGTGGTCACCCCAAGATACGAAGGAAACACCAACCCTGTCCACCATGTTGAGATGTATCAATCAGCAGCAGACATATACTCTACCTCAGATGAGATGAGGTGTCGTGCCTTCTCTGGTACCCTGACTGGGGCTGCACATGTCTGGTACACGTCTCTTCCAAAAAATTCCATTGAAAACTTTAAGTAGTTGGCAGACCAGTTCATCCACAACTTTTGCTTTGGGATGAGTCCACAGAAGAAGACCACCCACCTGCTCTATGTTAAGCAGGGGAAGAATGAGAGTCTGAGGGACTACATAGACAGATTCAATAAAGAGAAGATGGAGGTGGAAGACTATGAGGAGAGCATAGCTATGACAACCCTGATTGGAGGACTCCAAAAGGGGAAGCTGTTATGGAAGCTTGATAAAGACCCTCCGAGGATGATGGCTGAATTGCTATCGACAGCAGGAAAGGTGATGAATGCCGAAGAGGTGATGGCCACAAAATATGAAGATGAAAAAGGAGGCGCTAGTGGGGGTAAATACCCCAAGAAGAACAAAGAGGGGAAGAAGAGGTCTACGGACGACAAGTTTGCTGGTTACACCCCTCTAACAGTCAACTGTGAACAGATTCTCAATGAGATAAAGAGTGACCGGTCTCTGAAATGGCCTGAGAAGTTGAGGGCAGCCCCCAACAAGAGGAATAAGAACCTGTGGTGTGAATTTCACCAAGACCATGGCCACGTGACAGACAAATGTTTCGCTCTGAAAGATGAGATTGAGAAGATGTTGAAAGAAGGGAAGCTCAGAAAGTACGTTGACAGAGGTGCCTTCAAGAGGGGTTGAGGGACGACCCTAGAAAGAAGCGAGGCGATGCATGTAGAGAAGCTCCTCAAAAAATAAGGGACGACCCTTTCGATGATGAGGACGACCCTGACCTCCCGTCGAGAGATGACAAAGGCCTTGTCAAGAGGCTTAATATAATCTTGATCGGAGTGGGAATGATCTCCGGGGGTCTAGCAGGAGGAGGGTCGGAGGTCGCAGATAGGAAGGCCCACGTGGCTGAAGCCAAGGCAGTGACGAAGACAGTACACTCCACCTCTCTGGAGGCTAAGTCAGAAAAGAGGAAGAAGGTCGACATGGACACTCTGATAGTGGGATTTTCAAGAATGGACTTCAAAGGCCTCTTAGCCCCACATGATGACCCTCTGGTAATCACTACCAGGGTGCACGGGTGCGAGGTGCCGAGGATCCTAGTCGACGGGTGTATCTCTGCAGATGTGATGTTCTGGCCATGCTTCAAAGCCTTAGGCCTCAACCGTGCTAGACTCGTCCCATAACATCATCCATTGATTGAGTTCAGTGGGGAAAAGGTTCATCCCCTTGGAGTATATGAGGCCGATGTCAGGATGGGGGACGAGTGGCTGAGATGGCTTACCAAGAAGGTCAGCTTCTTTGTGATGGATGAACAGGTGTTCTCGGCCTACAACATCATGCTGGGGCGTGTGGCCCTCAAGGGGGTTAAATCTGTACCATCTAAGGTCCATCATATGGTTAAATTTCCTACCCCTTACGGGGTGGGGGAAGTGCAGGGAGACCAGACGACAGCGCGAGAATGTTACTACAACTCTGCTGAAGGAAGGGAGGCACACAAGAGGGCTACAACCACTTACAATATTAATACCCTAGACTCCAGGGATGAGACGAAGCTGAAGAAAGGAGAGGCCGCAGAAGAGGTAGAATCCATCATCCTCGATGAGGATGACTCGGAAAAAACTATCTAAGTTGGCAAGTCTCTGAAGCCCAATATCAAGGAATACCTCATTAAACTATTGAGGAGAAGACGAAGCGTCTTTGCGTGGAGTCATGTAGATATGCCGGGGATCGACCCTGAAATCATGTGCCACAAGCTCAATGTGGTAGAGGGAGCAAAACCAATAAAGCAGAAGAGGAGAATTTATTCTCGAGAAAAGTATGAGGTCATTAGGAATGAGGTCAAGAAGCTAGAAGATGCTGAGTTTATTAGAGAGGTCATCTACCCTGAATGGTTGTCCAATGCAGTCATTGTCCCAAAGGCAAACGGGAAGTGGAGAATGTGTGTGGACTTCACCGACCTCAACAAGCACTGTCCCAAAGACAGCTTCCCTCTCCCCCGCATTGACCAGATGGTAGACACTACCGCAGGCCATGATCTCATGAGCTTTATGGATGCCTATTCAGGGTACAACCAGATCTTCATGAACCCTGAAGACTCGGAGAAGACAACCTTCATTACTGACAAGGGGACATACTGTTATAGGGTCATACCCTTTGGCCTAAAAAATGCAGGGGCAACGTACCAGCGCCTCGTAAATAAAATGTTCAAAAACCAAATTGGGAAGTCTATGAAGGTCTATGTAGAAGACATGCTGACTAAGAGTTTGAAGGCAGAGGATCAGGTGCACTACACCAAAATGGGCAAATTGTCACCTTTCAGCCGGCCAGCCTTGTCAAGGTCATTGACCGTGACAAAAAAACACGCGTTTTATGTCACGGTCATTGACCTTGACACGACCGTGACAACTAATTGTCACGGTCATTGACTGTGACAAGCCCGTGACAATTCAATTTGTCACGGTCTTGTCACGGTCATTGACCGTGACAATTCGTGTCACGGTCAGTGACCTTGACACGACCGTGACAACTTTTCCAGCAAAATCACTTTCCCCCTTCTTTTTTCCCTCCCACCGTTCCCTCCCTCTCTCTCTCTCTCTCTCGACTCGACGCTGCTCTCTCTCTCTCTCTCTCCCAGGTCCAATTTCTCTCTCTCTCTCTCTTCCATTTATATATATCTTTGTTTGTATATTTATGTGTGTATGTGTGTATATATATGTGTGTGTGTATGTGTGTGCGTGTGTGGGGGGTGGGGCGGGATGGGGCAGGGTGGGGGAGGGGGTGGTGGAGGGGGGCAGGGGGTGGGGCGGGGTGGGGAAGGGTGGGGGAGGGGGCGGTGGAGGGGGCAGGGGGTGGGGTGGGGTGCAGTGTGTGTGTGTGTGTGGTTGTGTGTTTTGGGGGAGGGGGGGGAGGGGGTGGTGGAGGGGGGCAGGGGGTGGGGTAGAGTGGTGTGTGTGTGTGTGTGGTGGTGTGTGGTGGGGGAGGGGGTGGTGGAGGGGGGCAGGGGGAGGGGGTGGGGTGTGTGTGTGTGTGTGTGTGTGTGTGTGGTGTGTGTGGTGGTGTGTGTTGGGGGTGGGGCGTGATGGGGCAGGGTGGGGGAGGGTGTAGTGGAGGGGGGGAGGGGGTGCGGTGGGGTGGGCACACCTACGCACACACGTACACCTACGCCACACACACACGCACACCTACGCCCCTACGCACACACGCACACCTACGCCGCACACACACGCACACCTACGCACCTACGGACACACACACACCCCACCCCACCCCACCCCCTGCCCCCCTCCACCCCCCCCTCCCCCATCATTGTGTGAATAGGTATGAGATCATAATTTGGAGGAATTCACGTCCAAGAAATAATTTGGATTCCCTTTAGGGTCTTATGTCTTGAATTAATCTGAGGGGGTGGGGGCGGGGGTGGGTGGGGTTTTGAATATTATTTACATTCAAAATAAATAATTGATAATAGTTGGATAATAATTGGATAATAATTGTTTTTATACCTATAGAACAGCTTAGATAGTGTGTGTGTGTGTGTGTATGTGGTCAATACATGAATTTCTTTTTGTATTTGAATTATCCCATGAATTTATTTTTGTATTTGAATTATCCCATGAATTTATTTGTGTATTTGAATTAACCCATTATATGAAACATACTTGAAATTAAATATAGTGCGCATAGATACTAGCATTCTAGTTCTTATGCGTACGCATTCAATAACCCTTAGACTCATTCGAGAGTCATTACCCCTGTAATGAGATCTCTCGAATTGTCCCGTTTGGACAGTTTGAGACTGTATAATTTTTGTATAATATTCTTATTGGCTTAAAGTTGTTACTTTTGGAGGAAGTTCTGCAGTCGTATCTTAATGTTCTCTGGGTACATACTAGATTGACAAGTGTGACTGTTATTTTAATTGACCAATTGAAATAACACTCACACCTGCCAATCTACGTCGTGTACTTGGAGAACTAAGGGGATATGCTGTCGAATTTTTTTCAAATCGTAATAATGTGCATGAGCTGTTAAGTATATTACAGAAAAATGCATTCTTGAATGGGATAGGACCACATACCCTTTAATAGGATAATTAAATGATGGGATAATTAAAAAAAACATACTATAAATCTAAGTTTTGTTTACCTTTAATAGGTGTTTAGTTGTGGTAGCTGTGATGGGATATCCGAAATACAAAGAGTGGATGGGTGAGACTAATAGAATGGGGGATGTGTTTCGCAGAGGTGCTAACGAATTTGTGAAATATGCAAAGAGATGTCGTAATGATGAAGAATTTCCGTGTCCGTGTGCTAGGTGTAAGAATGGTAAGGTGTTTGAGTGGAAAACAGTTGAACTACATTTGTTAAGATCGGGTATGCAAGATAGTTATCGATTTTGGAGTTTTCACGGTGAATTGAAAGTTCCTTTTGTCCCTGACCAACCTTCACAACATCCTTCAACAAGTAGAATAGATGAAGAAGGGGACGACGTAGATCATAATATGTTAGAGGATTTAGTTGATGATGCGTACGGAGTTTATGAAGCTGAGGAGAATGAGGTTACTGATGATGTAGAAGATTCAAGTGCTCGTGAAGATAACACGATAAAACTTGACGATGACTACCAAAGTTTAAAATTTAAGGCGACCCAACCGTTATACTCTGGCTGTGAGAAAGATCAAACAACTTTACATGCCATGGTTGGTTTGCACAGTTTGAAGACGCAGTACAGTTTGTCTGGCAATAGCGTGACGGGAATTCTGAAATGGGTGAAGGGCTTATTACCCAAGGTGAATACACTTCCAAATAGCTATCCTGTTATGAAGAACAGTTTGAAAGGTTTGGGAATGAAGTATAAATCGATTCATGCTTGTGTGTATGACTGCATACTATACCGAAAGGAGTATGAAAATCTCGATCGTTGTCCGGTATGCGATGAACCTAGATATGTCCAATCTACTAGTAAGGAAGGCACAAGCTCAAAAGTGCCTCAAAAAGTATTGAAATATTTTCCCGTTGGGCCTAGATTAAAGCGATTTTTCACAGTACCATGGATTGCAGAGGCAATGACTTGGCATGCTAGGGCAGAAGTAGGGGGTAATATCATGCGTCATCCTATTGATTCTACTGCCTGGCGGAGGATGAATTATGAGTATCCCGATTTTGCTCGAGAACAACGTAACATTCGTTTGGCTATATCAACAGATGGTTTCAATCCATTTGGAAATCTAAGCACCAATCAGAGTGTATGGCCAGTGATCCTAGCCCCACTCAACCTCCCTCCTTCACAATGTATGAGACCTGAATTTTCGATGATGGATTTATTGATACCTGGGCCAAAGGCACCAAGTGAAGACATTGATATCTACCTGGCTCCTTTGGTAGAAGAATTAAATGAGTTGTGGGAAGATGGTGTGCAATCATTTGACTCTTTTAGAAAAGAAGAGTTTACGCTGAAAGCTATGTTGATGTGGGCAATTCATGATTTTCCAGCTTATGGGACATTATCCGGATGTGTAGTACATGGTTATTTGGGGTGTCCTATTTGTGGAGAGGAGACTGAATCTCTTCGTCTATCCTCCAGCTTAAAAAATGTATACCATTGCCACAGGAGGTTTTTACCCCCAGCTCATAGTTTCAGATTTGAGAAAGCTTCCAATTTTTTATTGGGCGGAGTTGAACATAGGCTACCGCCGAGACAACTTTCGGGTTCAGAAATTCAAAGTAAATCTTCTCAATGTGGCCCAAATATGCCAGGTAAGAATCCCAAATTTAAGAATGTCAATCATAAGAAGACCCCAACTGGGAATGAAACTGAGATAAGAAAGGCATGGTCTCGGAGGTCAATTTTATTTGACTTGCCTTATTGGAAGAAAAACCCGGTGCGCCATGTATTGGATGTGATGCATGCAGAGAAGAACTTCGCTGAACATATTGTGGGTACTTGCCTTGGGGGGAGTCATTCGAAGGATGGAGAAAATGCACGAAAAGACCTTAAAACGTTAAAACTTAAACCACAACTATGGTTGAAAGAAGATAGTAGGGGAAGGACAATAATTCCCCCTGGTGCTTTTACTTTGACGAGTGAGGAAAGGAAGGTGCTTCTAGACACAATATATAATTTGAAGGGCCCATCTACTTTTTCGTCCAACTTGCAAAGGATTGTGAATTATGCTACTCATGATTTACATAAGTGTAAGTCCCACGATTGGCATGTGATCATGCAATTGGTTCCTCTATTGTTTAAGCACTGTTTCTCCAAGCACAAGGATTTGCGTAGGGCTATTATGCAAATTAGTATTACCTTTTCCCTCTTGTGTGAGAAGGTAGTGAATCGAGAACACATAGTGGCCGCAAAATTGCCTGTGAACGAAGCGATTTGTGTATTGGAGAAGTACTTTCCCCCAGCATTCTTTGACATAAGTGTTCACTTGTTGGTACACCTATGCGACGAGGCACTTCTTTGTGGTCCAGTTAGATATCGGTGGATGTATCCGTTTGAAAGATTGATGAAAGTTTTTAAAGATTACGTCAAAAATACACGATACATTGCAGGATCAATTGCAGAGGAATACATCACCGTGGAGTCATCAATATATACTCGGGAATATATGACTGACTCTACCAGCGTTGATGACACTGATGAATTCCTCGATGATGGTGGTAATGTGATGGGAAAACGAGTGAAATTAACGAGTTTGCAACATGAACAAGTAGCTCGTTATCTATTTGACACACATGAAGATGTCGAAGAATGGAAAAAGTAAGTTTCGAATATTATAATGTTTAACATTATTTTAGATTATTTTATACATGATTAATTTTGTAATATGCAGTAAATATGAAGCCTGTGAGAACAATAAAAGACGAAAAACAGTGGTACAATCAGACAGCGAATTTAGGCTATGGTTGACACAAGAGGTAATTACAATGAAAACAGTCGTTATATAACGTTATATTACACTCATATTTTACCACTAATATAATTAATTTATCTATATTCTAAGCTCCTAAAGATGGGTGATGCGACATCAAGGCTTGCTCGTCTAGCCACTGGACCCTTGTTCGTGGCACAAGAGTACAAAAAATATCGATTGAACGGTTACATTTTCGGCGCTAAAGTGTACGAGGAAAGTACAAATTTACAGAACTCGGGTATTTCATACAAGGCTCTTACTTTCTTTCGAGAAAGCGCAAAAGATAAAAACCTCGTTGAAGCTAAAATGACTTACTATGGTGTAATTCAAAATATATTTGAATTGGATTATATAAGCTTCAAAGAGGTTGTATTTTACTGTGAATGGGTAAGAGTTGAGGATAAAAATGCTTCTAAAGTTGATCCTGTCACCAATTTGATCATGGTTGACTTGTCCAAGTTGAAGAGCAACGACCACGTGAGCGATGAGCCGTTTGTTTGTGCATTTCAAAAGGTTAAGCAAGTGTTTTACTCGGAGTATATCAACAACGAGCCGTGGTCAATTGTCCAACACGCGCCAAGGCGTCTAAATAGTAGTGTGGATGACTTGGCAGCTCCTACCGAATATCAATCCATTTTTGATGATAACCCAAATTTGAAACAATTTTTCAATTTGTAATAATTATTTCAATTTGTACCGAAACATCCATTTTTAATGCTTTTACTTGATCTGCACTTTATCATTTTCACTCTTGTGTAGTGTGCGTGTGTGGAGAGGAGATTAATACATAAATATTCCAACTACATCTAAGTTTTGTTTATACTAATCCATGAATATACGCTTCTTACCTTTAATAGGTGATTAGTACATAGTTATTTGGGGTGTCCTATTTGTGGAGAGGAGACTAAATCTCTTCGTCTATCCGAACACTAAGAAATACCATAATCCTATGGAGCGATGCTCTGCAAATTCCTCCCAACCGTTACGTAGCCAAACATCACCGGTTGAAGTTGTCAATTCCACTTTCCATACCCCACCACTTTCCATACCCCATTCAAAGGTGGAGTTGACAACTTCAACTGCTGATTTTTGGCTACACAACGGTTGGAAGGAATTTGCAACGCATACCTCCATAGGATTATGGTATTTCTTAGTGTTTAGATATGAAGAGAATTATAATTGACACGATTGCCCGGGGTACATTAGTTGGAAGGAGGTTCCATATGAGCTCAAGTTAGCTGTTTGAGTGACACTACAGGTAATGTATTTATATTTATATGTCAATTTCGATTTCGATTTCAATTACAATTTATATTTATCTATATTTGAGGGGCGGATACTAATTTTACTTTATTTCAATTCAGGGGACAGGGAGTGGCCCTAAGGGTAGGCCACATATGCTCTATACTTATGTGGCTACTCGGACGAGAAGGGAAGGATAAGGAGGTGTTCCCGAGCGTCGCGGTACAAAATCTCTTTTCCATGCAAATAGTTTGTAGATTTGAGATAAAATGATGGTGATGTTGTTTCTTTTTAAATAGTTTCTTATTTGAATATATATTTGCATTATCTTTAGTTTGTTCGGATATATGATGTGTGGAACAGGTACAACGTTGCTATAACAGGTACAAATATACTGCTGGGCAGTGGCAGTGGCCATACTGCCCAGCAGTTTTTTTTTAATTCTGCCCAGAATTGTCATGGTCATTGACCGTGACAATTTTTTTACAAAGGGCCACGGCTTTGTCACGGTCAATGACCGTGACAAACGTGTCACGGTCATTGACCTTGACACGACCGTGACACAAAACGCGAGTTTTTTGTCAAGGTCAATGACCGTGACACGACCGTGACAAAAAAAGTTGTCTCGCCTCGAAATGTCACGGTCATTGACCTTGACAAGGTGAATTTGTCAAGGTCAATGACCGTGACAAATGGGCAGATTTGGTGTAGTGGTGGCAGACCTAGAGAGGACCTTTAATACGATGGACAAATACCAGATGAAGCTTAACCCGACCAAGTGTGTCTTCGGGGTCGGAGCAGGGAAGTTTTTGGGGTTCATCGTCAACCAAAGAGGAATCAAGGCCAATCCTGAAAAGATAAAGGCCCTTGTTGAGATGAAGACCCCCAAGTCCATTAAAGACGTTCAGAGACTCACAGGGAGAGTTGCTGCCTTAAACAGGTTCGTGTCTAGGGCCACAGACAGGTGTCTGCCATTCTTTAAAATTCTCAAAAAATCCTTCGAATGGAGTGAAGAGTGTGATGAGGCCTTCAAGGAGTTAAAATCATACCTGGGGTCTCCCTTGCTATTGTCACGGCCCGTGTAAGGTGAACGACTTTATGTGTACCTCACCGTCTCAGAGTCAGCCATCAGTGCAGCCATTGTGAGAGACGAAGACGGAGTATAGAAGCCTGTGTATTTTAACAGCAAGGCACTCCAGGGGGAGAGAAAAGATATCCAAGGATGGATAAGTTGGCCTATGCTTTGATCCATGCATCGAGAAAGATGAAGCCATACCTCCATTCCCATACAATGGTCATCCTCACTGACTCTCCCCTTAGGAAGGTTTTGCACAAGCCTAAAAAATCAGGGAGATTAATGCCGGGGCTATAGAGCTGGGGGAGTTTGACATAGTATATCAGCCTAGGGAGGCCATTAAGGGGCAAGCATTGGCAGACTTCACGGCCTAGTTTACTTGGGAAGATAATGAAGCCGAGGGTGAGAGCCTCGGGAAGATAAATACCCGACAAGGTGAGCTCGCCGACACACCTGCAGATAAGGCTGAGACGAGCACCGCTAGAAGGAAAGTGGTTGAAAACGAAGAGGGAAGATATCTCCTTAGACAGGGGTCACTCACCGAGGGAGGTTTCTTAGAAGAACACACGATGTGTAGTCTCTTCGTCGATGGGTCCTCTTGCGAAAATGGGAGTGGAGCTGGATTAATAGTATCAACACCCGACGGCACAGACATTGAGTACGCCCCGAGGTTCAACTTTAAGGCCTCTAACAACGAGGCCGAATATGAGGCCTTGATAGTAGGCCTCTCCTTGGCCAGATCTCTTAATGTCGGCCAGATTTTGGTTCATAGTGATTCGAGGCTAGTAGTGAATCAGATACTAGGAGCCTACGAGGCCAAGGACGAGAGGATGGCTAGGTACCTTGAGAAGGTGAGGTCATTACTAAAGGGATTCAGAGAAGTGAAATTAAAGAGGATACCTAGGCTCCACAATGGCAGTGCTGATGCCCTTGCTAGGTTGGCCTCGACAATTAGGACAGACATCAGAAGGACGATCCCAGTGGAAATTTTGCTTCGGCCAACTATTGAAGACACTGAGGGAACACTTGGCAATTACCTAAATGTTACTCATGAAGCTTCGTAGATGGACCCTCTGATCAGATACATTAAAGAGGGGGAGATACCAGAGGCAAGGCAAGAAAGGAAGAAGTTGAGATACAGGGATGCAAAGTTCACTGTCATTGGGGACACCTTGTACAAAAAGGGATTTTTACTCCCCTTACTTAGGTGTGTGCACCCATCTAAAGTCCCATCCATTTCGCAAGATGTGCACGAAGGATCGTGCTCAAGCCACATTGGGGGCAGATCCTTAGCGAAGAGGGTGATCACCCAAGGGTACTGGTGGCCGACCTTGGGGAAAGACGCCACGACATATGTAAAAAAGTGCGATAAATGCCAAAGATTTTCCACCATCCCTCACCAACCCCATCAGCCTCTTACCTCTATTACATCCCCATGTCCATTTATAGTGTGGGGGATCGACCTCGTAGGACCCTTACCAAGAGCAGTCAATAACTATCGGTTCCTCATCATAGCGATTGACTATTCCTCAAAATGGGTGGAGGCCAAACCGATGGTTACGATTACAGAGCAGAAGACCTTCCAGTTCATCTGAAAAAATGTTATATGCAGATATGGTCTCCCCAACACCCTCATCTCGGATAACGGGACTCAGTTCAAGAATACCTCTCTACAGAAGTACTGTGAAAGGGTGAGTATCAAATAATTATTCTCTACCCCAGTCCGACCTCAGGCCAATGGGAAAACAAAAGTTACAAACAGGACAATCCTAGATGGAATCAAGAAGAGGCTTGAGGAGGCAAAAGGAAGATGGGTCGAGGAGTTATATGCCGTGCTGTGGGCATATAGGACGACAGTGAGGACCTCTATTGGAGAGACCACATTCATGCTAACTTATGGCTTAGAAGCCATCATCCCCACCGAGATTGAGTTTCCTACTCATAGGGTCCAAATGTATGACCACCAGAGAAATACAGAAGAAAGGAGACTCGACTTAAACCTGATTGAGGAAAGGAGGGAAGATGCCGAGATAAGGCAGGCCGCCTACCAGCAGAGGACCACAAGGTTTTACAATCAGAGGGTGAAACAGAGACCAATTGCGGTAGGGGACTTGGTCCTCAAAAAGACTTGGCAGAAGCCCAATAAGCTCCATCCTAATTGGCATGGCCCATATAGGGTCATCAATGAAGTCGCCCCGGGGACCTATAGACTAGAAAACCTAGAGGGGGAACCCTTTCCCAACCCTTAGAATGCAGATCATTTGAAGAAATACTATCAGTAGTTTTGTAAAGTCCCATCGAACGACAGCTGTAAGAGGTGTTGCTCCGACAGAACACTTGGAAAATTAATGAGAAATATCAATGTTTCCCCTCATCTTGTGTTTATCAATTCTAGAACGCATGAAAACATCTTCAGAGAATGTCCCTCGGCGATAATGAGGTCGCATGGAGAGGACGACCCCACCATGGTCCTCAAGAACGACGAGGGAAAAATTTGTTTAAAACCATTAATTTGGTGATTATAACCCTCGGCTATAATGAGGTCGCGTGGAGGGGACGACCCCACCATGATCCTCAAGAAAGACAAGGGAAAACTTTGTTTAAAACCATTAATTTGGTGATTATAACCCTCGGCTACAATGAGGTCGCATGGAGGGGACGACCCCACCATGGTCCTCAAGAAAGACGAGGGAAAACTTTGTTTAAAACCATTATTTTGGTGATTATAACCCTCGGCTATAATGAGGTCGCATGGAGGGGACGACCCCACCATGGTCCTCAAAAAAGACGAGGGAAAACTTTATTTAAAACCACTAATTTGGTGATTATAACCCTCGACTATAATGAGGTCGCATGGAGGGGACGACCCCACCATGATCCTCAAGAAAGACGAGGGAAAACTTTGTTCAAAACCATTAATTTGGCGATTATAATCCTCGGCTACAATGAGGTCGCATGGAGGGGACGACCCCGCCATGGTCCTCAAGAAAGACGAGGAAAAACTTTGTTCAAAACCATTAATTTGGTGATTATAACCCTCGGCTATAATGAGGTCACCTGGAGGGGACGACCCCACCATGGTCCTCAAGAAAGACGAGGGAAAACTTTGTTTAAAACCATTAATTTGGTGATTATAACCCTGGGCTATAATAAGGTCGCATGGAGGGGA
The DNA here is from genome assembly GCA_949130495.1 of Sambucus nigra. NCBI lineage: Eukaryota > Viridiplantae > Streptophyta > Magnoliopsida > Dipsacales > Adoxaceae > Sambucus > Sambucus nigra. The sequence goes on along the minus strand of OX422211.1, from coordinate 576,326,003 downwards.
CGACTCCACCATGATCCTCAAGAAAGACGAGGGAAAACTTTGTTTAAAACCATTAATTTGGTCATTTTAACCCTCGTCTATAATGAGGTCGCATGGAGGGGACGACCCCACCGTGGTCCTCAAGAAAGACGAGGGAAAACTTTGTTAAACCATTAATTTGGTGATTATAACCCTCGGCTATAATGAGGTCGCATGGAGGGGACGACCCCACCATGGTCCACAAGAAAGACGAGGGAAAACTTTGTTAAACCATTAATTTGATGATTATAACCCTCGGCTATAATGAGGTCGCATGGAGGGGACGACCCCACCATGGTCCTCAAGAAAGACGAGGGATAACTTTGTTTAAAACCATTAATTTGGTGATTATAACCCTCGGCTATAATGAGGTCGCATGGAGGGGACGACCCCATCATGGTCCTAAAAAAAGACGAGGGAATACTTGATTAAAAACCATTAGTTTGGTTATTGGAACCCTCAGCTATAATGAGGGTCAATGGAGGGGACGACCCCACCATTGTCCTAAAAAAAGACTAGGGAATACTTTATTAAAAACCATTAGTTTGGTTATTGGAACCCTCGTCTATAATGAGGGTCAATGGAGGGGACGACACTACCATTGTCCTAAAATAAGACGAGGGAATACTTGATTAAAACCCATTAGTTTGGTTATTGGAACCCTCGGTTATAATGAGGGTCAATGGAGGGGACGACCCCACCATTGTCCTCAAGAAAGACGAGGGAAGACTTGATTAAAAACCATTAGTTTGGTTATTGGAACCCTCGGCTATAATGAGGGTCAATGGAGGGGACGACCCCACCATTGTCCTCAAGAAAGACGAGGGAAGACTTTGTTAAAAAAATCATTAATTTGGTTATTATAACCCTCGGCCTATAATGAGGGTCAAGGGAGGGGACGACCCCACCATTGACCTCAAGAAAGACGAGGGAGGGGTTAGTGATAATATAAAAAATTCACAGTGCAAATCATACAAAAGACAAATATGGAAGACAACAAGAGAGATGATGATATAAATGAAATATTACAAAGTGTTCTTCAAAGTAGAGTACAAAAATAATCATTACATCAAGAGGGTATAGGCTACAGACAACCACCCTATGGAGCAACAATAGAGGGCAGGGCCTCAACATCAATAAGAGAGGTCTCCTCAACGACCACGACTGGCTGGTCTTCAGACATGCCGACACCCTCAACGTGCACTTGGGATTCCACCTGGAATAGAGCTTCGGCAATCAAGGGGTCGTCCAGATGAACTGCATCCAGAGAGGGACGGACTGAAGAGACGACATCGCCGAGTTTGAGGACGACCCACCGACAGGCCGTCCTAATCCCTCTCTCTAAGTACTCAAGACCGAAGCCTTGGAACTCGTCTGAGAGTTTATAAGCCTCCACAGCATCGGCCCCTGCCTTCCTCACTGCCTCAGATAGCTCAACCTTGAACTGAGTCCCTAGGTTGGTCAAGGCTTCATCCTTCTCCTTAATGAGTAAGTCTTTGGCCTTCAGGTCCTCGTCGTGCTGCCAAGCAGCTCGTCCAGAATCCTTGCTTGTTCATTTCTGGCACTCTCTAGCTCAGCCCTTGCAGTCTCTAAGTCAGTCTGTAGATCAGCCTCATGTTGGATGTCCCTCTCGGCCTCATGAAATTTCTCCTGATTCTCTTCCATCCATTTGGTGGCTGAGGTAAAAGCGCAAACAGATTGCATAAGAAAAAGAACTTGTTAAGAGGCCGAGGATACAGTTGGTGAAAGAATGCAGTTGGTGAAAGAATGCAGTTAAGGGAATGAAGCAAGACAAGTACCTGAGCCAGGGCGTGCAAACCATAGTCATACACCTTTGTCGGAGGCATCTTAGACAAGAATTCGTAGTCGACAATCGAGGGAATAGAAAACATTGATGCCTTGGCCGCCCTCAAGTTCGCGATAAGTGATGATGGCTCGGCCTTCAGAAGTGCCAAGTTCTGGGACAAGAAGGCCCCCATGCTAGAAGAAAAGGCAGCTCCCTCAGATGCCTCAACCCTTGCCCTCGTTCGTGATCCTGGCCGAGGGTCTATGGGGACCTCAGGCTCCTTCCTGTTCTGCCTGTCGACGGTCGGCTCAGCAGGTGTCGGTCCTGTGGTCTGTATCTTCCTCGGAGCTTAATGAGGCTCCTTGACTTTCTTCTTGGCCAGGCCTGACAACAAACTGGGAGCAGTTATTTCCCAGAGATAGTCCGATACACCAGTAGGACGACCTGAAAGGAGGATGAAACGTCAGAAAAATGCAGAGGCAATGATGAAACACTTGAAAAAAGTAAAGATGGAAAAAATAATATAACTCACATAGTTCTGTCAGGGGGCCGAGCCTCAGACCAGCTTCCTTGAGGAACCGAGGGGTCATCATCTCTTCAAACTTTGCAAGTTCTCCCCCTCTCCCTCGTCCTCTCAGATATTCAACTATGTCATTCTCTTCCAGACTAAGTCCGGGGTCTGACCTAGCCTTCATTGAAGGGTTAGACCATCTTCTGGGGACCCTCGGACCATCAGCTACAGGTTGTGCCTCGGCAGAGAACTCCCACTCTCCGGAGACAAAGAAGAATCTCTTCTTCCAATCGTGGTTGGAGGTTTGTGCCACGTGGAGAAGTTTTTTGTCAGACCTCCTCGCCCCCAGGTGATAATACCCAGGCTGTTTGGACGAGGAGGTGATATTATAACAGGCCAAGAATACGTCGGCCGGGGGCTCATCAGTGAAAGCATTTTTCCATAAGGAGACATAACCAAGGATCGTCCTCCAAGAGTTGGGAGGAAGTTGAGAGGGGGAAACACCGAGGGCTGATAAAATATCTACGACAGCAGGATGTAAAGGGAGTCTGACACCTACCTTGAACATTTGTTCGTACACCGCTATCTCTCCCTCTTCACCCTCAAAGACCCTCTCGTCCTCACAGGGAACCCTCATAGATATGGTGTGAGCAACACCATATGCATGCCTCCACAGAAGAAGGTCACCATCCCTGACCGAGGAAATATAAGACGAGGCGTGAGATGTGTCGACTGGGTCATCTGAGTCCTCACCATCCTCAGTCCCCTCACCCTCGGCCTCGGCCCCATCATCTGTCAGACGACCTTGGGGAAAAGCCATCTGGAAGGCATGTGGAGAGAGAGTTGTTATAGGGACAGCCTCAAAAGTAACCATACCCTCGGCCTGTCGGCCTGTGCTTAGGTTAGACGCCTCTCCTCTTCCAGAAGGTCCAGCGCCAATTGGCGACGACGCTCTCTCATCCATCTCGCTCGAATAACTCTCGACTGGACGACAAGACGACCCGCAAGACTTAGAGGGTCTTATTGTGGCAAGAGGAATGGGAAAAATGGGTCGTACCCAATTAGGGTCGGCCCTTCGTCTCCTCTCCTCCTCTTTTTCTATTCACCTAATCTCTATGAAGAGGTTCTCTCTCAAGGATGGGAACTCCTCGGGTAAACTGTACAACCTCCTAAGAATTAAGGGGGAGACCCTACAGTTGGACGAATTTCTAATCTAACTACAAATAAGTTTGCAATTGACCAAGCTGGACTTTTGGATTGAAACAAAAGAAACCAAGTGTTTTATTCAAGAACACTCAAGAACCAGTCACCGGAGAACACGCCAGAAAAGTTATGAAACACCCTAAGGAAAATCCTACCCTACAAGCCTAAAATAAGAAAGCAAGAAATGAAGGAAAAGAGGACACTAGGGCAGAGGGATTACCTGAGAAGGAATAGAGAGACTGCCAAACTCAAAATGTTGAAATTTGTAGAAATGGTGGTTTGTCTGTTGGAAATCTAGAGAGAGAGAGAGCTTGGGCACGAAGAAGAAGGAGAGAAGGAAAGGTTTCAAAAATTGCTTATATACCATAATGATGAGTGGGCCCATTACCCAAGGCAAAGCACAGCCCACGAGGAGGACATTATTAGGGCACAAATCCCCAATCAACATGCAGCCGCCACGTCTTGAAAACTGGAATGACAGTGGATAAAAACTTGTCAGGTGTCACATCAGCTTGACATGTGTCACTCATCAAACAGACCATACACTTAGTCTCAAAAGCAATATTACCCCTCAGCCATCTCAGCATCATCTATGGCTAAGGGTTGGGGGGTGATTGATATACCCGTATATACCCTCAGCCATACTGAGGGCGCCCTGCGCCTCGTCAGGCCCAGACGACCCCTCAGAGGGCCGACCCTTCATCAGGCTCTGGACGACCCCTCAGGGGCCGACCCTTCATCAGGCTCCAGACGACCCCTCAAGGGTCGACCCTTCAACAGGCCCTGGACGACCCCTCAGGGGGCCGACCCTTCATCAGGCTCCGGATGACCCCTCAGGGGGCCGACCCTTCATCAGGCTCCGGACGACCCCTTAGGGGGCCAACCCTTCATCATGCTCTGGACGACCCCTTAGGGGGGTGACCCTTCACCAGGCTCCGGACGACCCCTCAGGGGGCCGACCCTTCATCAGGCTCCAGACGACCCCCCGAGGGTACGACAGTACGAGGCCCAAATTAGGCCAGACTCATTGCCAAAAAGAACTTTGCCCTCGGCCTCATATCAAAGGTCGAGGGTGAAATCATCACAACGTGTGGTTTGGGAGACGCGTGGAACAGTGCGCGTGAGGCTCACCTGGCACATGGGAGACCGTTATAACAAAATCACACCCTCACGTGAGGGAATATTATGTCATCATTTGGCATCTACAAGTGTCAACAGGGGATTGGATAGATCATTATTCACATGCACCATGCATACTTGGGGGGGTACACTACACCCCCCAAGACCTATGTATACTTGTCACCTACAACCCTACAGGGGAGATCGATCGATAATTGTAACCCTAGCTAAAACTCTGCTTGGACACATAGTAGAGAGAGAAAGTGAGCTTATGTGCATTGTATCCAAGTCCATTAGTGCCCATACTTAGTGGATCACACACTCACAGTGGATGTAGGCCAAATTAGCTGAACCACTATACATCATTGTCTTATTCCTCTTATACTCATCTCCTTCTACACACTTATATACTTACATCTCTATGGCTGCCATGGTTACTATTATTTGAGCTCATCATCACTTATTCGGTAGTGCTAAATCTCAGCATCATCAGTCAACATAAACAAAAGTACAATATGATTAATACAACAAGCTAAAGTATGAGTTTCCACGTCAAGATGCCTCGCTGAGTTTCCATGCTTGAGTTGCCATGCTTGAGCTACCTCGATTTCTTAATCTCAAACACTATTACCAATTAGGGAATTATCCCTAATCTCAGGATCACCTTCAAGCCCCTTCTACATTTGCCCCTTCGTGGAGAAATTTTTTGGAACAAGAAATGTCTTCACGAAACTTCTCAATCCTATGAACCCTCTCTGCGTGAAAAATTTTGGCCTCCTCTATTCGTTAAAACCGCAGCGTTATAACCTCCTGGAAAAAGTAAAATTCTCCCCGATGTACTTGAGCCGAAGCGCCATGACTTATTGGAGCTTGAGCGAAGGGACATCGCCACTTTTTTCGCATGCTGGGCCTTTATCGTTCTAGCTTTATTATTTGAAATTTTCCCGAAAGGCCTACTAACCTTCTCAAATACTCATTTGGACTCTTGGTAAGTGAAATTATCCCTTGTAATGCTTCGCTATGTTCGAAAAAGTAGAAATTCTCCCCAGTGTAACTGAGTCACAATTTAAACAACGTTTGGACTTGTGGGGAGGGGACATCGTAGCTTTTTTGAAACCGTTGAAACATATTATCCATTAGGCGTTGATGGATAAGTCTGACACCAATTTGGCACCAAAACACAAACTTTGTTAAGAAGGCAACCCCTTCTATTCCCCAGACGTCGCTTTGTATTCGACGTAACGCTGTCTTTTCAGCTGTCAAGACCCTTCCCGATGTGCCACGTGTTCATTTGAAATGATTATAGGCCGCCATTGCATGTGCGCTCACGGGAAACATCAACCGTCGAGTTTAAAACCCTTCAAGGGTCTCTTTTTTATTTCAAAACTCTTCTATATCTTCGTCTTCTGTATCTTCTTCAAAACTCCCTGCCTCCTTTAGAAAGAGAAAGTTTGTGCAACCTCTTGTGCGACCTCCATTCTTTCCCTCTTATTTTCTCCGTCGCCTCCTCGTCTTATCTTTTGCACCACCATCCGTGGTTGTGCCCATCCTTCTTCCTTTCCAACTCTTCTTTTACCAAACCTTTAACACGTCTATTTCTTGTAATGTCCTCGTCAAGCAACCCTGCCACCAGTGCTCCTTTTACCGCCCCTATTGTCACCACCCCTTCTGCTTCCTCATTGACCACTGCTCGTGAAGAACAGTTTCATTTCTACCGTCGATCCCCCATTTTTACCGAAGGTGATGACTTTGATGGGTTTTGCAAGAGCTGTATTTTTAGTGCCAAGTATGATGCCCTTACGCTTGGTGATGAAGATGAGAGTTCTGATGAATGGGGCCTTCTACCTCCCGAGGGGACTCTCAGATTTCGTCTTGAGCGAAGGGACTTCCCATGGCCCCACATCGATTTTGAGAGTCCTGGGGGCTCTCCTGCTCACTTTGCTGCCTGGAATTCTCATATGCAGAGTTCCCACGTTGATACCCTTGCTAAAATTGGGCTTCATCGAGCCAAGTGGTTTGGTGAGTTCACTCTCTCCAAAGATAATGCTGCTCTTCCTGTTCTGGTATCTCGCTGGAATGTTACTACTGACACGTTCATCATTGCATGGGGAGAGTTTACAATAATTTTGGAGGACGTGTGCGAGCTCTTAGGCCTTGAGGCAACAGGTCATGAACCCTATTCCGATGAAGCCATGGATGCCCAAGAAACTGCTAATCGTTTGGAGCTGGATCGTATATGCCGAAGGTTCATCGGTACTTAAAACAAAGCCATTTTCACTCCCCTCATCAACTACTTCTTCAAAGACCCCTCGGACGGAAGTTCCTACGAGGCCGCCCCTGGACAAGGTACATCGTTAGAGCTTCCTACCTATATCCTTGTCATCCTTTCTTGCTTCATTTTAATGGGGAAACCCAATGACCAGCCTCAGAGGGATCTCATCAACTTATCTCTCCGATTGGCCCGGGGTATCAGGCTCCCTGTGGTTGCAATCGCCTTGGGGTCCTTCTACACATGGCCTGATAGGGTCCTTTTTGATATGGAGTGATCTTTGGGTCGCTACAACCTAGACAATTTTGCCAATTGTGTTCTTCTGACGGGTTTTCTTTATGTGCATTTCTCTGCCGTGGCCGCTAAGACTAACTGTCCCACCTCGGGGGAAACAATCCTGCCCCCTCGCTCATATGTTTACCACAAGAGGTAGAGATGAAAGTAGTTGGCCTCCTTTATTGATGACTTTTAAAGTTTCGTAATGAGGCCCTATGGGGAGGATATTTTACTCCATACTTGTGATTTTTTCAAGCATAGGGCAAAAGCGGTCCAACCAACCACTGTAGACCTCATTACCGAAGACCCCTCATTGGCCGTTGTGCTTCTTTTCTTGCCTGGATACCTTCCCTCATACACCGAATGGGGTTACACCAGTGAACATTACAATCCCAACCGATACAGTCGTCAATTTGGCTTTGATCAAGGGGCTCCTCGCCCGGTGTTTCAATTATCTAACCCTAAGGTATCTTTTGGTGAGGCATGTTCTCTATTCTCCTCGACGGCTATGTGGGGAGTGAGTTTGACATTAGCTGGACGAGTCACCATCCCCATCATCACTAGGCAAGGGGATGTGAGCCCTCTATTTTCCACAAAGTATTAGCCGAGGCAACTGGCCCAGATTGCTGAATTCATCGAGGGTGATTCCGTGTACCCCCCCCCCCCCCCCCCCCCCAATTCTCTATTTTTCTGCCCTGGAGGTGGGCCTGAAGGGAAATTCCAATCTCTGGGTTGAGTTCCCTCTGAGTGAGACCCCCAAAGCACCTCCCACGAAACTTCCTCCATACTGCCCCATGATCCCTGTTGCTACGCCAAAAGCAAAGGCCACTGCGATCCCCAAACCACATGTCCCCTTGGCCGAATCTACCATGGGAGAGGGGCTTTTTGATCCACCTGCCAAGAAAGCCATAAAGTCCAAGTCCAGGAAGGCCAAGTTTGAAGGTCAAATAAAAACTCCATTGGAGGCATTCCCAATTTCTTTCGTTCCCCCCCACATGTCTCCTGAACCGGCTGAATAGCTGAGGAGGCGGGTAGAGGCCAAAGTTTCCCGAATAAACACTGAATTCCAATGGCGTGCAGTGGATGTTCCTCCTCTTAGTTCATTCCCTAAAATAGTGGTTGATCCCACGGAGCCATCAGCAAAAAGAAGAAGAAGATCGAAGGTTCCTAAAAGTGGTGGTGCCACGGGCACAAGAAGGAAGAATCTGGGTACAGGGCCCCAGAAGAAATAGATATCTGAGTGACCTTCATCACCAGCTCCTTCGACCCTTGCTTCTTCGCCGTCTTCACCCGTGGTTATATCCTCTCGTTCTCCCTCCGGATCTGAGGTATATGTGCCTTCTTTATTTCTCATTCTTCTTTTCTTAACACAGCGTACTTACTTATTGTCTGATATCTTTAGTGCATGGAGTTGAAGAAGTGAGGGTCAGTCCTCCCAGTCCCCCAGTGAGTCATTTTGTGGGGGGGACGTTGTAGTAATCCTCCGACCACTGCCTCTCTTCCTCATTTTTCTTTAATAAGCCTCACCTATTCACGTCGTTCCACCTCTTATCGATCCAGGGATGCTGCCACGGGTGATGCTGGGATGTCTGGCCAGCCCGAGGCAACTGCTCCAGCCTCCTCTGAGTTACCTTCGGAGCGGGAGGTCTCTCTTCCCCTGGTTGTGGTCAAAGAGAGTGTCCCACAGGTAAATGTCCTTTCGATCTTTGCAACTTTTATTTGTCCCATTGGTTTATTTCTTAACTGTAACATTTCGGGCTATTTTAGGTGGAAGTGGTGTCACTGATAGCCACCATTCTCCTTCCTCCGGTGCTGTCAAGACCTATTAGTGAAGTCCCTCTCTTTAGTGCCATAACGGGGGTAATCTAAGTGCATTTCTGTATCTTATCCCTTTCCGATTACTCCTTTCATCTAACATTAGTTTTTACATTTGTATCTCTCGCCAAGTCTTTTTTTGCCTTTCGTGCTGAGTGGCCTTATCCCCTCGCAGGCCCAGGTTGGAGTAGCTGCTCTAGTTGGGGAATCTATCGATGGTCCAACATCTCCTTCTGACAATGCGCCTGCATTGGCCATAGTGCCCTCTACTGTCAAGGGAGGTGTTCCTACCTTCGAGGCTTCTACATCCAAGGGATACATTGAGGCTGCTAAGGTAATGAGCCCGCCTCCCACGGTTTCTGGCGTTATGGCCCCCGTGGTGATTACTCCTCTCGCTCCTGCTTCTGTTGAGGTGCTTCTCTAATTTCTCTGTATTTCTCAACCTCTCAAAATCCACCTTTATAGGTGACTTAATCGATGAAAACATTTATTAAGTTTTTTTTTTCATAAACTCCACCTATTGGTGATTTAACAACGAAAACACTTGTTAAGAATTTTCCACAAACTCCACCTATAACGGTGACTTAACAACGCAAACACTTGTTAAGAATTTTCCATAAACTCTACTATAATGGTGACTTAAAACGCAAACACTTGTTAAGAATTTTCCACAAACTCTACCTATAACGGTGACTTAACAACGTAAACACTTGTTAAGAATTTTCCATAAACTCTACCTATAACGGTGACTTAACAGCGCAAATACTTGTTAAGAATTTTCCACAAACTCCACCTATAACGGTGACTTAACAACGCAAACACTTGTTAAGAATTTTCCATAAATTCCACCTATAACGGTGACTTAACAACGCAAACACTTGTTAAGAATTTTCCATAAACTCCACCTATAATGGTGACTTAACAACGCAAACACTTGTTAAGAATTTGCCATAAAACTCCACCTAGAATGGTGACTTAACAACGAAAACACTTGTTAAGATTTTTCCATAAACTTATTATTTTGCCTATCTATTTTCAGGTTACTCGGGAGGATTCTCCACCAGTTCCTTTGCCTATTGCCTTGCCACGTCATGAACCTGTCTCCTCCTAATAATCGAGCCATAATGATCAAGGTTCCACGACAGGTGCTGTCACGGATAGCGAATCTGGGTGCCAGCTTCCTCTACCCGACTTGTCTCCTCCTGCCTTTTGCCTGATGGTACTCCAACGTTCTCCCCAAATGCCTGCCAATCATCGTTTGGTCATCGAACAACTTGTGATCTATCATCCTGAGAACTTCACGGTGGACTTCCTGTGTTCAAATATCTAGTTATGAGCCATAAGCTCCAAGGCATGGCCACCGTTATTGCTGATATTACCAACACGCCAACTGCGAATTTGACCAGGTCCCTCCTCAACCAGTTCTTGGGCTATCTGAGGGAGTTGGTCATGACAGGTTCCATTTTGACTGGCTCATCACACACTTGAAGACTTTGAAGTGCCAGCGGTTGGACAGGCAAAGGGAGCTCTTATAAAAACATCAGGAGGATCAGAAGGTCGAGGAAGCCAAGATAGTCGAGCTAGTACCTCTCCTTGGAGATATTGATAAGGAGGTGGGGGACCTCGAAGAAGCTCTGCGTTTAGCGAAACTAAAACGAGAAAAACTTCTTATCGAGCGTATGCAAGCACGGACTAGGTTGGAAGTTTCCATTAATGCCCAAAGGTCTTGCTTAGAAGATTCTTCGGGTCTTCCCGGAGATTTTTTCTCGTCCCCGGATTTGTGGTTCCTCTTGGGTCGATGATATTTTTGTATGTGTATTTTCCTTTCTTCTTATGTAATTTCTTGGGCGATAGTTCCCAATTTTGTAATACCCCGAAGTATATGAATGAAAACAATACTTATTCTCATGCCCTATCTTTGTGTTACAGCTGTTTACATAGATTTTGGAATATGAAGTTATATGGTTCTTTCATCCCTACTTGAATTAAAATGGAGATAGCTTGTATAAACAAAATGAACTTGTATATTGATATCAGTTAGATACATTCGCGACCCCAAACGTAATTGCTTACACGTGATAGACCTTCAACCATTTGTTGTTAATCTTAAATGGCCTATCTTCTTCTATCTTAGAAATTAAGCAATAACCTGAGTCACGAGCCTCCTTTATGATGAAAGCTCCCTCCTAATTTGCTGCAAACTTAGGTAGAGGAAGCCCCCTAATATGTGTAACTGTTGCCTTTAATACGAGATCTCCCTCCACGAATTTCCTTAGTCTCACCAAGTTATCATATGCCGTGGAGAGCTGTTTCGTATACATTTGAAAGTGTTGCATCGCATTCTCTCTGTGTTCGTCCAATGCCTCCAACTGCACGTGTCAATTTTAGGGGAGCATGCTTCTTCGCAAAGCATATCTAGCCGAAGGAACTTTTAACTCCACCGGGAGAATTGCCTCAGCCCCATAAACGAGAAAAAATGGCGTATGCCCTGTAGGCTTCCTCTTAGTCGTCCGATAGGCCTATAAAATGGCTGGTATCTTGTCATCCCATAATCCTGGGAAATCCTCCATCGTTTTAGCCAAGATATTGACCAAAGTCTTATTAGTCGCCTCGGCTTGACCGTTACCCTTTGGGTATGCCACCGTCGAAGTGTGATGGATAATGGAGTATTTTTCTGTGAGCATCGTTACCTCTGAATTGACGAAAGGGGTTCCTTTGTCTGAAAGGATAACCTTTGGGATCCCAAAATAGCAAATGATGTATTCTCGGATGAAGTTTCTCACTACTCCTGTCATTTCCCTTCTCAGCGGTATATCTTCGGCCCACATTGTGAAACACTCCATTGCCACTAGGATCCATATCTTCCCCCTCGACGAGGGGTGTATTGCCCTACCAGGTCGAACGCCCATGTGTGAAAAAGATAAGGCATTGACAGGGAGTGTACTTCCACTGACGAGGCATGGATCATATTTCTATGAAGCTGGCAAGCCTTGCATTTTTGAACAAACTCGACAAAATCTTTCTCCATCATTGGCCAATAGTACCCCAAAGTTATCAACTGGTAATACAACTTATCCCCTCCTATACGAGATGGATCATGCGCCTGTTTGAGAACCTCAATCACTTCCTCCTTCATGATGCAACGTAGTTGCCTGTTGAAGTAACCACTTCGATAAACCTGCCCCTCTTAAACGTAGAATCTCGGGGCCCTTCGTCGGAGTCTCATCGCATTAATTTTCTTTGTTGGGACAACTCCATCTTTAATGAAGTCAATATAGGGTTGTCTCCATTCAGGCTGAGTCTCTATGAAATGACATTCTGCTGCCTCGAAGAACAACTGGCATTTATCGCACCTTCATTATAACTCGGCTGCATCCCGCTTCATGCCAGGCCAGAAATACCCTTCCCTTTGAATTCTTCTATAAAGGGGGATCTTAGTCGTTTCGCAGTGTTCTTCGTGCATTTTCTTCAATCTCTGCCCTGCTTCTTCTGGGCCGATGCACCTTAACAGCCATCCTCCTGCATTTCTGAAGTAAAGGTTCCCCTGGTTTATAAAGTACTGGGCCAACTCTTTGAGCCCCATTGCTCTTTCACCAGAATCTAGTTGTCTCTTAATCTCTCCCCTCTAGTCTGTGTCCTCCTCCATCGGCAGAATTGACTGTACCATCGAATGAGCTATTCTTTATTGGATCACAATGATAGTTGTATCGCTTCTCATGATAATCTTCTGGGCAATGGTCGCATAGGCATCTGGATGTCGGTTCATCATTTTAGGCTACCTTTTGACTTTGGTTTGATGGAACTGAGAAAGAAGTCTCTGGATGATTGTTCTATATGGTGCCAGGCCTATGTGTTTCAACGCGTATTCTCCATTCACCTGTTGAACCACCAAGTTTGAATCACCCTTGATGCAGAGTGAACGAATCCCTCTTTGAAGAGCCTCTATCAATCCCAACACCAGTGCTTCATATTCTGCCTTGTTGTTAGAGAAAGGGAAATCTAACTTGTAGGAAAGGCAAATCTCCTCCATTCCTTTCAAAAGAATGGCCCCTGCTCCTCCTTTCTTTTCTATCGATGACCCATCGAACTGCATTATCCATTCCTCATCCGTTGTGTCTAGATGGTTAGCCTACAAATTGTCTCCCGGAATATCTTCTTTGGGTGGCTCGAAGGTTCCCAAAGGGAAGGTAGCCAATAAATCAGCGTACGCCTGGCTTTTAATTGCGCGAGGGACTATGCACTTCAAGTCATATTCAGAGAGGATAAGGAACCATCTAGCTGCCCTGCCAATCAATATAGTTCTTATGAGCAAATACTTAATGGGGTTACATCTAGTTATAATATGAATTGTAAAAGACAACATAAATGTCTAAGTTTTTGCTCTACAAATACTAAGGCCAAATAATGCCTTTCTAAGCTCCTATATCTGACTTCTGGCCCATGGATGATCCTGCTAAGGTAGTAAACTAGTTGTTCTTGCCCATCGATCTCTTATGCCAGCAAAGCTCCCACGGACCTTGTGGTGGATGTGAGGTACAGCTACAAGGGTATTATTGCCTTTGGTGGAACCTTGGTCTATGGTGAGATGAGCAGCTTCTTCAGCCTATCAAGAGACTTTTTGTGAATGGCCTCCCATTTGAACTTCGTGTTCTTTTGCAGCAAATTCATTAGTGAGTATGTTATCTGGCATAACCCAGGCATAAATCTCCTAAGGTAGGAGACTTTATCGAGGAAACTCTTCAGCTCCTTCGCCGTTCTTGGACACGGTATTTCTAAGATCGCTCGCTGTTTGTCCTGGTCCATCTGCACCCCTTGTCGATCAACCACAAAGCCTAGGAATTTCCTACTTGTCACCCTAAAAATGCACTTCAACAGATTTATTTTTAGTTTAAACTTACTGCAACGGGAAAACACCTTCCTCAAATTGCTCAAATGAGACTCCTCCATCCTTGACTTGATGACCAAGTCATCCACATAGAATTCCACAAACTTGTGAAAGAAGTCATGGAAAATGGCCATCATTGTTCTCTGGTAAGTCGCCCCAGTATTCTTGAGTCCAAACAGTATCACCCTGTACATGAAGTTTCCCAACGGGGTTCTGAATGCTATCTTTTCTTCATCCGAGGGGTCCATCTTGATCTGGTTGTACCCTACATACCCATTGATATACCCAGATATACCCTCGGCCAGGTCGAGGGCACCCTCCAATAAGAAGAGCCCAAGATGGTCTCATGACCCTTCAAGGGGCCGACCCCTCTCTAGTCTCGGACGACCCTTTAGGGGACCGGCCCCTCATTAGGCACAAACGACCCTCCAAGGGGCTGAACCCTCACCAGTCTAGGACGACCCTTTAGGGGGTTAACCCCCCATCAGGCCCAGATAACCCTACAAGGGGCCGACCACCCACACATGTCTCGGACGACCCTTTAGGGGGATGACCCCTCATCAGGACCAGACGACCCTTTAGGGGGCCGACCCTCCATCAGGCTCCAGACGACCCTCCAAGGGTATGACAGTACAAGGCCTAAATTAGGCCAGACTCACCACCAAAAGGGACCTTGCCCTCGGCCTCATATAATTGGCCGAGGGTGACATCATCACATCGCGTGATTTAGGAGATGCGTGGAACAGTGCGCGTGAGGCTCACATGACACGTGGAAGACCGTTATAACCATATCACCCCCTCATGTGAGGGAATATTATGTCATCATTTGGAATCTACAGGTGTCAATAGGATATTGGCTAGATCATCATTCACATGCACCATGCATACTTGGTGGTACACTACACCCCTCAAGACCTAGACCTATATATACTCATCACCTACAACCCTACAATCGATCGGAGATTTGTAACCCTAGCTAAAAATCTGCTTGTACACACAGTAGAGCTAGAGAGGGAGATTATGTGCATTGTATCGAAGGCCATTAGTGCCCATACTTAGTGGATCACACACTCAAAGTGGATGTAGGCGTAATTGGCTGAACCACTATACATCATTATCTTGTTCCTCTTATACTCCTCTCATTCTACACACACACTTATACATATACATCTCTATGGCTGCCATGGTTACTACTGTTTGAGCTCATCATCAGTTATCTGGTGGTGCTGAATCTCAGCATCATCAGTTTGGCACCGTCTGTGGGAATGAGAAGACATCTCTTCCTTTGTACAGCTTGACCTCACTGGGCACTCTGGTGGTGAACCAGCTCTCCCCCTGAGAGGAGATGTTTCGCCATTGAAAGAGACCCATTAAGGTTCTCAAGCTCACCAGTCTTTTCTTCAGTTCAGCTTTTCATAGCTCAAACACATGGCACAGGAGATGCCACTACCACCACTCCCTCCACCGGATAGTGGAGTGGGACCCAGTTCTAGTCAGCCACCACCTCAGTCTGAGATGGCTGATGTGGCAGCAACCTTAAAGTCTCTGGCAGTAAGCCAGAGGATCTTGTAGGAGCAGTTCACAGCTCTAAGCCAAAACATACTAAGACCACCAGGGGTCTCACCTGAGATGATTACTCCAGCAGCGGCTCCAGGGCATCATGAGGCCAGGGGAGCACCATGCAAAGACCTGCCACCCCCTCAGCGGCGGAGGGATGTTGCTGACCCCCGGCGTCTACGCCTGGGGAGGCAAGGAAACCCTTGCCCTGAGGAGAGGTATGATGATCTGGAGGGGGAGGAGGCCCCCATAGAATGCTAGGAGCCGTATGAGGTCTCCAACAATACTCTACCGCCTCTCCAGGAGAGCAGAGGGAAGTGTGGAAGGCAAATTCCTGACGATCTCCCGAGAGGCTCTGCTTTCGATCGCCTGAGCAGGGGGTCGGCCTTTGAGAGGCTGGGCCCAGTAAATGACCTGTGAGAAAAATTGTCCAGATCAAGGAGTGCTGCGAGGTCCAAAAGGGAGGCAGCAGATGGCCGACCCCATGGGGGCCGACCCCAAGGATGGGACGATGGTCAGGGGGAAGTAAATAGCCGACACAGGCCTGCCGCAGCTGAACCCTCCGTCCAACTCAAAGAGGAGGCGAGGGATAAAATTGGCCAGGCCAACCCTACAAGTCCTTGGAATGACTCGATCCAGCGACTGGAGGACAAGATCGGTGATATTCTGAAGAGCCGGGACCCTCTTCAGAGAGGATACTCCATAGGCTCTCCCTTTGTGGCGAAGATAGTCAACTTCCCTACGCCATCAAAGTTTAAACCACCTGTGGTCACCCCAAGGTATGACGGTAGTACTAACCCTGTCCATCATATTGAGATGTATCAATCAGCGGCAGATATATACTCTATCTCAGATGAGATGAGGTGTCGTGCCTTTTCTGGCACTCTGACGGGGGCTGCACATGTCTGGTATATGTCTCTTCCAAAAAATTCCATTAAAGCTTTCAGAAGTTGGCAGACTGGTTTATCCATAACTTTTGCTTTGGGGTGAGGCCGCAGAAGAAGACCACTCACCTGCTCTATGTTAAGCAGGGGAAGAATGAGAGTCTAAGAGACTACATAGCCAGATTCAACAAAGAGACTATGTAGTCTAAGAGACTACATAGTCTAAGAGACTATGAGGAGAGCATAGCCATGACCGCCCTCATTGGAGGACTCCAGAAGGGGAAGTTGCTATGAAAGCTTGCTGAAGACCCTCCGAGGACGATGGCTGAATTGCTGTCGACAGTAGGAAAGGTGATGAATGCCAAAGAGGCGATGGCCGTGAAATATGAAGATGAAAAATGAGGCACTAGTGGGGGTAAGTACCATAAGAAGAACAAAGAGGGGAATAAGAGGTCTACGGATGACAAGTTCACAGACTACACCCCTCTAATGGTCAGCTGTGAACATATTCTCAATGAGATTAAAAGCGACCGGTCCCTGAAGTGAAGTTGAGGGCAACCCCTAACAAGAGGAACAAAAACCTGTGGTGTGAATTTCACCAAGACTATGGACATGTGACAGAAAAATGCTTTGCTCTGAAGGATGAGTTTGAGAAGATGCTAAAAGAAGGGAAGCTGAGGAAATACGTTGATAAGGGTGCTTTCAAGAGGGGCCGAGGGGATGACCCCAGAAAGAAGCGAAACGATGCATGTAGAGAAGGTCCTCAAAAAAGAGGGGACGACCCTTCTGACGATGAGGATGACCCTAACCTCCCACCGAGAGACGATCAAGGCCCTGTCAAGAGGCTTAATATGGTCTCGCTCGGAGTGGGAATGATCTTCGGGGGTCTAGTAGGAGGAGGGTCAGAGGTCGCCGACAGGAAGGCCCATGAAGCTGAGGCCAAGGCAGTGACAAAATCTGTGCACTCAACCTCTCTGGAAGCAAAGTCAAAAAAAAAAAAAGGTTGACATGGATACTCTGATAGTAGGTTTCTCAATAATGGACTTTAAAGGCCTCTTAGCCCCACATGATGACCCTCTCTTCATCACTACCAGGGTGCACGAATGAGAGGTGCCAAGGATCCTGGTAGATGGGGGATCATCTGCAGACGTGATGTTTTGGCCATGCTTCAAAGCCTTAGGTCTCAGCCGTGCTAGACTCGTCTCATACCATCACCCATTGATTGGGTTCAGTGGGGAAAAGGTTCATCCCCTTGGAGTGTATGAGGCCGATGTCAGGATGGGGGACGAGTGGCCAAGATAGCTTACCAAGAAGGTTAGCTTCTTTGTGATGGATGAGCGTGTCTTCTTGGCCTACAACATTATATTGGGGCGAGTATCCCTCAAGGGGTTTGAAGTTTTGACGTCTATGGTCCATCAGATGATTAAATTCCCAACCCCTTACGGGGTGGGGGAAGTTCAGGGAGACCAGACGACAGCACGGGAGTGTTATTTCAACTCCGTCGAAGAAAGAGAGGCATACAGGAAGGCAACTACCACCTATAATATTGATACCCTCGACCCCAGGGATGAGAAAAAACTAAAGAAAAGAGAAGCCGCAGAAGAGGTAGAATACATCATCCTCAATGAGGATTTGTCGAAAAAAACCGTCCAAGTCGGCAAAACTCTGAAGCCGAACATCAGGGAAGACCTCATCAAGATGCTGAGGAGAAGACATAGCGTCTTTGCATGGAGTCATAACGATATGCCAGGGATCAACCCCGAAATCATGTGCCACAAGCTCAAGGTGGTAGAGGGTGCAAAGACAGTAAAGCAGAAGAGGAGAATTTACTCTAGAGAGAAGTATGAGGTCATAAGGGATGAGGTCAAAAAATTAGAAGATGCGGAGTTTATCAGAGAGGTCATCTACCCTGAATGGCTGCCCAATGCAGTCATTGTCCTAAAGGCCAACGGGAAGTGGAGAATGTGTGTGGACTTCATTGGCCTCAACAAGCATTGTCCCAAAGACAACTTCCCTCTCCCTCGCATTGACCAGATGGTAGATGCTACTGCAGGCCATGAGCTCATGAGCTTTGTGGATGCCTATTCAGGGTACAACCAGATCTTTATGGACCCTGAAGACTCGAAGAAAATGGCCTTCATCACCGATAAGGGGACATACTGTTATAGGGCCATAACCTTTGGCCTGAAGAATGCAGGGGCAACATATTAGCGCCTTGTAAATAAAATGTTTGAAGATCAAATTGGGAAATCTATGGAAGTCTATGTAGATGACATGCTGACTAAGAGCTTGAAGGCAGAGGATGATGTGGCTAACCTGGAGAGGACCTTTAATACGATGGACAAGTACCAGATGAAGCTTAATCCAGCCAAGTGTGTATTCGAGGTCGGAGCAGGGAAATTCTTAGGGTTCATTGTCAACCAAAGAGTCATCGAGGCCAACGCTGAGAAAATAAAGGCCCTCCTGGAAATGAAGACCCCTAGGACCATCAAAGACATTCAGAGGCTCACGGGGAGAGTGGCTGCTTTGAATAGGTTTGTATCTAGAGCCACATACAAGTGTTTTCCATTTTTCAAAATTCTCAAGAAGGCCTTCGAATGGAGTGAAGAGTGTGACGAGGCTTTCAACGAGTTAAAGTCATACTTAGGGTCTCCCTTCCTGTTGTCCCAACCAGTGCAGGGCGAACAACTACATGTGTACGTAGCTGTCTCAGAATCAGCCATCAGTGCAGCCATTTTTAGAGACGAAGACGAGGTACATAAGCCTGTGTACTTCAACAATAAGGCACTCCAGGGGCAGAGAAAAGATACCCACGGATGGAGAAGTTAGCCTATGCCTTGATCCATGAATCGAGAAAGATAAAGCCATACTTCTAGTCCCATACAATGGTCATCCTCACTGACTCTCCTCTTAGGCAGGTCCTACACAAGCCAGACAAATCAGGCAGGTTAATGGCCTGGGATATAGAGCTGGGGGAGTTTGACATTGTGTATCAACCTAGGACGGCCATTAAGGGCAAGCATTGGAAAATTTTGTGTCCGAGTTTACTTGGGAAGATGATGAAGCCGAGGATGAGAGCTTTGGGAAGACAGATACCCAACAAGACAGGCTCACCGACACACCTGCAGATAAGGCTGAGATAGGCACCGCTAGAAGGAGAATGGCCAAAAATGAAGAGGGAAGATACCTCTTTATACATGGATCCCTCACCAAGGGAAATTTCTCAAAGGAAAAGACTGTGTGGAGCCTCTTCGTTGACGGGTCCTCCTGTGACAGCGAAAGTTGAGCTGGACTGATAGTATCAGCACCCGATGGCACAGACATTGAGTACTCCCTAAGGTTTAACTTCAAGGACTCCAATAATGAGTCCGAATATGAGGTCTTGATAGCGGGCCTCTCTTTGGCCAAGTCTCTTAGTGTCGGCCAGATTTTGGTCCATAGTGATTCGAGGCTAGTAGTGAATTAGATACTAGGAGCCTATGAGGCTAAGGATGAGAGGATGGCCAAGTACCTTAAAAAAGTAAGGTCCCTATTGAAGAGCTTCAGAGAAGTAAAATTGAAGAGGATACCTAGGCTTGACAATGGTCGAGCTGAAGCCCTAGCTAGACTGGCCTCGACAACTAGGATAGATATCAGGAGGACAGTCCCAGTGGAAATTTTACTTCGACCAACTATCGAAGATACTTAGGGAACACTTGTCACTTGACTGAATATTGCTAAGGAAGCCTCATGGATGGACCCTCTGATCAGATACATCAAAGAGGGTGAGATGCCAGAAGTAAGGCAAGAAAGGAAAAAGTTGAGATACAGAGCTGCGAAATTCACTGTCATCGGAGACACCTTGTACAAAAAGGGGTTTTTTCTCCCCTTACTTAGGTGTGTGAACCCATCTGAAGTCCCATTCTTTTTACAAGATGTGCATGAGGGGTCATGTTCAAGCCACATTGAGGGCAGGTCTCTGGCGAAGAGGGTGGTCACCCAGGGGTACTGGTGTCCGACCTTGGGGAAAGACGCCGCGGCGTATGTAAAAAAGTGAGATAAATGTCAAAGATTTGCCACCATCCCTCACCATCCCCATCAGCCTCTTACCTCCATTACGTCCCCATGGACGTTTGTAGTGTGGGGCATCGACCTAGTAGGCCCCTTGCCTAAGGCCATCAATAACTATCGGTTCCTCATCGTGGCAATTGACTATTTTTCAAAATGGGTGGAGGCAGAGCCGATGGTAACGATTACCGAGCAGAAGACATTCCAGTTCATCTGGAAAAATATTATATGCAGATATGGTCTCTCCAACACCCTCATCTCAGATAACGGGACTCAATTCAAGAATACATCTCTGGAGAAGTACTGTGAAAGGGTGAGTATCAAATAATTTTTCTCTACCCCAGGTCGACCTCAGGCTAATGGGAAAACAGAAGTTATAAACATGATGATCCTAGACGGGATCAAGAAGAGACTTGAAGAGGTAAAAGGAAGATGGGTTGAGGAGTTATATGTTGTACTGTGGGCCTACAGGACGACGACAAAGACCTCTACCGGAGAAACCCCATTCATGCTGGATTATGGCTCAGAAGCCGTCATCCCCACTGAGATTGGGTTTCCTACTCATAGGGTCCAAATGTACGACCCCCAGAAGAATATGGAAGAGAGGAGACTTGACTTAGACCTGATTGAGGAAAGGAGGGAAGACACCGAGATAAGGCAAGCCGCCTACTAGCAGAGGACTGCAAGATTTTACAATCAGAGGGTGAAGCAGAGACCAATTGCAGTGGGGGACTTAGTCCTCAAAAGGATTTGGCAGAAGCCCAACAAGCTCCATCCAAATTGGCATGGCCCGTATAGGGTCATCGATGAAGTTGTCCCTGGAACCTACAGACTAGAAAACTTAGAAGGGGAACCCTTTTCCAACCCCTGGAATGCAGATCATTTGAAGAAATACTATCAGTAGTGTTGTAATGGCCTATTGGACAACAGTTGTAATGAATGTGTTGCTCTAACAGAACACTTGGAAAGTTAATGAGAATGTCACATTTGTCCCTCATTTTGTGTTCGAATTAAAGCAAGTGTGATTGGGGTAGTGCTCGCTAAGTCCACCCTTGGCTATAATGAGAGTCAATGGTGGGGACGACCCCACCTTTGCCCTCAAGAAAGACGAGGGAGGACATTATATTAAAAACCATTAATTTGGTAAAAACATCCCTCGGCTATAATGAGGGTCAACGGTGGGGATGACCCCACCTTTGCCCTCAAGAAAGACAAGGGAGGACTTAAAAACCATTAATTTGGTAAAATCAACCCTCGACTATAATGAGGGTCAATGGTGGGGACGACCCCACCTTTGCCCTCAAGAAAGACAAGGGAGGACATTATATTAAAAACCATTAATTTGGTAAAAACATCCCTCGGCTATAATGAGGGTCAACGGTGGAGACGACTCCACCTTTTCCCTCAAGAAAGACGAGGGAGGACTTAAAACCATTAATTTGGTAAAATCAAACCTCGTCTATAATGAGGGTCAATGGTGGGGACGACCCCACCTTTTCCCTAAAGAAAGACGAGGGAGGACATTATATTAAAAACCATTAATTTGGTAAAAACATCCCTCGGCTATAATGAGGGTCAACGGTGGGGACGACTCCACCTTTGCCCTCAAGAAAGACGAGGGGGGACTTAAAACCATTAATTTGGTAAAATCAAACCTCGTCTATAATGAGGGTCAACGGTGGGGACGACTCCACCTTTGCCGTCAAGAAATACGAGGGAGGACTTAAAAACCATTAATTTGGTAAAATTAACCCTCGGCTATAATGAGGGTCAACGGTGGGGACGACCCCACCTTTTCCCTCAAGAAAGACGAGGGAGGACATTATATTAAAAACCATTAATTTGGTAAAAACATCCCTCGGCTATAATGAGGGTCAACGGTGGGGACGACCCCACCTTTGCCCTCAAGAAAGACGAGGGAGGACATTATTAAAAACCATTAATTTAGTAAAAACATCCCTCGGCTATAATGAGGGTCAATGGTGGGGACGACCCCACCTTTGCCCTCAAGAAAGACGAGGGAGGAAATTATATTAAAAACCATTAATTTGGTAAAAACATACCTCGGCTATAATGAGGGTCAACGGTGGGGACGACCCCACCTTTGCCCTCAAGAAAGGCGATGGAGGACTTAAAAACCATTAATTTGGTAAAATCAACCCTCGGCTATAATGAGGGTCAATGGTGGGGACGACCCCACCTTTGCCCTCAAGAAAGAAGAGGGAGGACTTAAAAACCATTAATTTGGTAAAATCAACCCTCGGCTATAATAAGGGTCAACGGTGGGAACGACCCCACCTTTGCCCTCAAGAAAGACGAGGGAGGACCTGAAAACCATTAATTTGGTAAAAACATCCCTCGGTTATAATGAGGGTCAACGGTGGGGACGAACCCACCTTTGCCCTCAAGAAAGACGAGGGAGGACTTGAAAACCATTAATTTGGTAAAAACATCCCTCGGCTATAATGAGGGTCAACGGTGGGGACGACCCCACCTTTGACCTCAAGAAAGACGAGGGGGGACTTTATTAAACATCAATTAAAATTGGTGGAAACCACTCTCGGCTATAATGAGGGTCAATGTTGGGGACGACCCCTCATCCACCCTCAAGAGAGATGAGGGAGGGGTTAGTGATATTGTTAATATAAAAATTTCACAATACAAATCACATAAGAGACGAATATGGAAGACAACAAGAGAGATGATATTATAAATGAAATATTACAGGTGTTCTACAAAAATAAAGTACATTCAAGGGGTACATAAAGAGGGTAATGGCTACAAATAGCCACCCTATTGGGCAGCATCAGAGGGCAGGGCCTCAACGTCGATAAGAGAAGTCTCCTCAACGACCACGACTGGCTGATCCTTAGGCGTGCTGACACCCTCGACGTTCACTTGAGACTCCAACTATGCCAAAGCCTCATCAATCAGGGGGTCGTCCAGTTGGACTGCTTCGATAAAGGGGCGGACAGAAGATACTGCATCAGCAAACTTAAGGACGACCCACCGACAGGCCATCCTAATCCCCCTCTCTAAGTATTCAAGACCGAAGCCTTGAAACTCATCCGAGAATTTGTAGGCCTCCATATCATCGGCCTCGGCTTTCTTGACAGATGCCTCAAGATCGGACTTGAACTGAACCCCTAAGTTGGTCAAGGCCTCATCCTTATCTTTTATAAGTGCGTCCTTGGCTTGCAAGTCTGCATCATGCTGCCTTGTCAACTCTTCCAAGACCCTGGCATGTTCGGTCCTGGAACTCTCCAGTTTAGCCTTTGCAGTTTCCAGCTCCGTCTATAGATCAACCTCGTGCTAAATGGCCCTCTCGGCCTCATGAAATTTTTGTTGATTTTCAGCCATCCACTTGGTGGCAGAAGTAAAGGCACAGACAGACTGAACAAAAAAATGATAAACAGTTGTTAAGAGGCCGAGGAAACAGTTGGAGAAAAATTCAATTAAGGAAGAAAAAGTAAAAGCAAATACCTGAGCTAGTGTGTGCAGACCATAGTCATACACCTTCGCTGGAGGCATCTTGGACAAGAATTCGTAGTCGGAAGCCGAGGGGGCAGAAAACATAGACGCCTGGGCCGCCCTCAAGTTGGCAATCAGAGAAGACGGCTCGTCCTTCAAAAATGCCAAGTTCTTAGACCAATAGGCCCCCATGCTAGAAGAGGAGCCAACCCCCTCTGATGCCTCCACCCTTGCCCTCGTCCTTGAGTCTGACCGAGGGTCAACAAGAACTTCAGAGCCTTTTCTTTTGGAACCCTCGGCGAAAGGTTCGACAGATGTCGGCCCCACGGCCTTCGACTTCCTCGAAGCCTGCTGAGGCTCCTTGCCCTTCTTCTTGCCTAAGCCAGATAGCAAACTTGGGGCAGTCATTTCCCAGAGTTGGTCAGATATACCTGCAAGACGACCTGAAAAGAAGACGACACATTAGAAAAATACAGAGGAAAGATAAAACACTTGGAAAAAAGAAAAGATTGGGCAAAAAATAATATAACTCACATAGCTCTGTCAGTGGGCCGACCCTCAGACCAGCTTCTTTGAGGAACCGAGGGGTCATCAGATCTTCAAACTTTGCAAGTTCACCCCCTCTCCCTCGTTCTCTGAGGTACTCAACTATGTCTTTTTCATCCAGACTAAGTCCAGGGTCCGACCTAGCCTTCATCGAGGGGTTAGACCATCTCCTTGGAACCCTCAGACCGTCTTCCATAGGTTGAACCTCGGCAGTAAATTCCCAGTCTCCAGAAGTGAAGAAAAACCTCTTCTTCCAGTCGTTGTTGGAGGTTTGAGCCATGTGGAGAAGTTTTTTATCAGACCTCCTCGCCCCCAGGTGATAGTACCCAGGCTATTTGGACGAGGAAGTGATGTTATAATAGGCCAAAAACACATCAGAGGAAGGCTCGTCAGTGAAGGCATTCTTCCATAGGGAGACGTAGCCAAGGATCGTCCTCCAGGAGTTGGGAGGAAGTTGAGAGGAGGCAACGTTGAGGGATGATAATATATTAACAATGGCAGGGTGCAGAGGGAACCTAACACCGACCTTAAACATTTGTTCGTACACTGCTACCTCTCCCTCTTCACCCTCAAAGACCCTCTCATACTCAGAGGGGACTCTCATACTTATGTTGGGAGACACACCAAATGCATGCCTCCAAAGCAAGAGGTCACGATCCCTTACTGAGAAAATATAGGACAAGGCATGGGAGGTGTCAACTGGGTCAACATCTAAGTCCTCACCATCATCCTCAGTCCCCTCTCCCTCGGCCTCGGTCTCATCACCTGGCAGAGGCTCATGAGGGAATGCCATCTGGAAAGCATGGGGGGATAAAGTTGTCACATGGACAGCCTCGAAAGGGACCACCCCCTCAGCCTGTCGGCCTGGGCTAAGGTCAGACATTTTTCTCCTCCCAGAAGGGCCTGCACCTATTGGCGACGAGGCTCTCTCATCCATCTCTCCTGAGTAACTCTCGGTTGGACGACCGAACGACCCACAAGACTCAGATGGCTCAGATGGCTTTATTGTGGCAAGAGGAATGGGAAAAATGGGTCGTACCCAATTAGGGTTGGGCCCTCGTCTCCTCTCCTCCTCTTCCTCTATTCGCCTAATCTCTACGAAGAACTTCTCTCTCAGGGATGGAAACTCCTCACCTAAACTGTAAAGCCTCCTAATAATTAAGGGGAAGACCCTACACTTAGAAGATTTTGGCTAATCCAACTACAAACAATCTGACAGTTGAATAGGTTGGACTTTTCAATCAAAACCAAAGAATTAAAGGTTTTTGCCAAGAACACTCAAGAATAACTCGCCGGGGAAGACGCCGGAGGGAAGTAAAACGGCCAAAGAAAAGTTCTACAAGCCTAGGGCAAGAAAGCAAATAGCAATGGAAGATAAAGAGATCACTAGGGCAGAGAGATTACCTGAGAAATAACAACGAGGCTTGATGAAGAAGAAATCGCAGAAATGGCTATGGAGCTGTGGAAATTCTAGAGAGAGAGTTCAGGCGCGAAGAAGAAGAAGAAGAAGAAGAAGAAGAAGAAGAAGAAGGGGAATAAAACTTTAAAAATCGTTTAAATACCTTGCTAATAATTGGGCCCACTAACCAAGGAAAAATACGGCCCACGAGCAGGGCATCATTAGGGCACAAAGTCCCAAGCAGTGTGCAGCCACCACGCCTTGGAAATAGGAACAACAATGAGTATCTGCTTAGGTGTCATGACAACTTGACAGGTGTCACTCATCAAACAGACCATACACTTGTCTTAAAAGCAACATTATCCTTCAGCCATCTCAGCATCATCTATGGCTAAGGGCTGGGGGTGATTGATATACCCATATATACCCTCAGCCAGGCTGAGGGCGCCTTCCAACAAGACGAGCCCAAGATGGTCTCATGACCCTTCAAGGGTCTGAACCCTCTTCAGTCTCGAACGACCCCTCATCAGGCACAGACGACCCTCCAAGGGGCCGACCCCTCACCAGTCTCGGACGAACCTTCAGGGGGCTGACCCCCCATCAGGCCCAGACGACCCTACAAGGGGCCGACCACCCACACATGTCTCAGATGACCCTTCAGGGGCCCGGCCCCTCATCAGGCCCAGACGACCCTTTAGGGGGCCGACCCTCCATCAGACGACCCTTCAGGGGGCTAACCCTCCGTCAGGCTCCAGATGACCCTCCGATGGTAGGACAGTACAAGGCCTAAATTAGGCCATACTCACCACCAGAAGGGACCTTGCCCTCGACCTCATATCATAGGCCGAGGGTGACATCATCACAACGCGTGGTTTGGGAGACGCGTGTAACAGTGCGCGTGAGGCTCACATGGCATGTGGAAGACCGTTATAACCATATCACCCCCTCATGTGAGGGAATATTATGTCATCATTTGGCATCTATAGGTGTCAACAGGAGATTGGCTAGATCATCATTCACATGCACCATGCATACTTGGGGGGTACACTACACCCCCCAAGACCTATATATACTTGTCACCTACAACCCTATAATCGATCGGAGAATTGTAACCCTAGCTAAAACTCTGCTTGTACACACAGTAGAGCTAGAGAGGGAGCTTATGTGCATTGCGTCCAAGGCCATTAGTACCCATACTTAGTGGATCATACACTCACAATGGATGTAGGCCTAATTGGCTAAACCACTATACATCATTATCTTGTTCCTCTTATACTCATCTCCTTCTACACACAAACTTATACATATACATCTCTATGGCTGCCATGGTTACTACTGTTTGAGCTCATCATCACTTATCTGGTGGTGCTGAATCTCAGCATCATCACCCATCCATAAATTTATACATCTCATGACCCGCCGTTGCATCTATTAGGCCATCAATAGAGGGTAGAGGGAACTCATCTTTGGGGAAAGCTCTGTTTAAATCTCTAAAGTCCACACAGATTCTTATTTAATTTTTATCTTTCTTTCCTACCAGGACAATGCTGGACAGCCAGATCGGGTGTTGTATTGGCTTGATAAACCCTGATGTTATTAAGTGTTGAACCTCTTCCTTGATCTGCAAATCTAGCTCAATTTTTTACGTTCTCGTTGCTTATTTTACTGGAATGGCTGAAGGCATCACGTTCAACTTGTGATAGCTCACTTCCTCGTCCAGCCCTTCCATCTCTATGTACTTCCACGTGAAGACGTCTATAAACTCCTGAATCAATTTAACCAAAGCCCTTTATTTCTCCTTACTGAGATCCTTCAAGATGATGATGGGCCTTGGGTTCTCCCCTTCTTTTTGTAGGTTCAACTGCTCTAGCTCTTGTGCCTATGGCTTTGGTCGATCCACCATGTAATCTGGTTCTTTAACGACTTCCTCCACAAATTCCTGTATGTTGGAATTGTCTATCACCATACATTGTCCCCGTTAATCCACCAGAAAGCATTCGTATATCGGGTCAACCCCATCATCATCTTCCTCAGTCGCCCGCTCACACCGTTATAATCGATACACCACCTTTCCTTCTTCAGTAATGACTTTCTTGCATTGTCTGCTAGCAGCGGTGATCGATTTCCTCTTATTCTCCCTAGATGCCTTGGCCAATCTTTTCTCTGAGAACCTACTCAACAGGCTTTATCGTTGGACCTCATGCTCCATCGGATACACTCTGGGCCTCATCCTGTCTTTAAGCTTCTTCGAGATGCCTTGGGGCCGAGGGACCGCCTGGTGAGCTTCTTCGATTATTACTCTTGCACTACTCGCAACCTCTTTACTTTACTCATTCAAGGGCCCCATCCGTTCTCTAATCGAGGGAACCCATGCTCCCTCCATCCTTCTCGTTAGGACCCGGGCGTACTCTTCCAACTCAGTATAAAACACTGCATCCACTAAGTGGGCTTCCTCGATAGCGAAAGGCCTCTTTGTAGCCCTAATTGTCACCTCTGTCCCCTTGATGTTTGCCTTAGTGCACTGGTGGTACGTGTAAGGACCTAGCCATTGGTTGTGCATCCACACCCTTATTATTAGCAGATGATAGGAAGTTGCACTCTCTATCACGTTGAACTTTATATGGGAACTCAAATTTCCCATCACAATCGCCACATTAACATACCCAATGGATTTGGAAGGTTGACTATCATATCCCGAAATTACCAAAGGCATGGGTACCAACCTTTCTTCTGGGATATTGGCTGCATTAAAGAGTTAATTGGCATGATATTGATAGAAGCTCCCACATCCATGAGAGTCCTTGCAAAACTAACTCCGTTGACACTGGCAGTCACGTATAATGGCCTGTTATGAGGGAATCTCACAGCCCTATCGGGATCGCTGAAAGTCACCTCTGACAGGAATCTCGTGATTAACCTAGCCATGGGTCCCTTCCATTTCAGTGAAGGGAATGCGTCTCTCCTTGAAATATCTATTATCGCCTGGGTTATTTCCAACCTTCTCTCTTTTGGTATCCCTACCTGTTTGAAGAACTAGGTGAATTTTGGGGATTTTGAGGCTGCACAGTACTCTAGGCCCGGATCTACTTCCTTGCCTTCAACACAATATACGTCCTCCACATCTTTGGTGCTTGCTTCATCGTAGGCCAAGACTACATTGTCCATCCCCCTAGTACACGTCTCCAAAGATGCTTCGTACTCTTCTCTTTCTCCTATCTCTGCCTCTTTATCATAGACCACCACTAGATTGGCCCCATGTGCTGGTCGCGGGTTGTTATTGACATTCTGTGGAGGGATTTGAAATGTCCCTGCCTTCAGATACTTGTCAATAATTCTTCTTAGCGTGAAGTAACTTTTTGTTGGGTGTTGGATCCTCCGATGGACCTGGCAATACTTCGGGTCCACCTTCGTTGCCGCATCGGGCTCCCTAGTGGGAACGTCCTTTGGCTCATAGACCATTCCCCTTTGGACCATCACATTGTAACAGCTGATATCTTCTTCTACTGTATAGGGCAATGGTGGTGGGTCTTCCCTATCTCTTTCGAACTTCCTCTTATTGTCCTTCTTTGGTGCCTTGCCCCTATCTCCTCCTTCCGTGTGCCCTACCCGTGGGGGCTGAGGCCTCCCCCCCCCCCCCCCCCCCCCCCGCGGGTTTCATAGACTGCCTAAACATTATGGGCACCACCACCGGATTGGGCCGTACCACCAATGAAATATTCCTTGCTGCTTTTAAAAATGTCGAAAAGTCCCCTCGCGCGTCTCGTTGATGAGATGGCAGATGTACTCAGGAAGCAACCCCTCAGCGCAAATCTGCAATAGATTAGACTCTTTGGCTTCCTCTCTCACATCAAGGGATCTTTCCCTGAACCTTCGAACATAAGCCACCACTTCTTCCCTAGGTCGTTGCTTCTCCCTACCCAGTTGGGTTAAAGTAAACTCATCCTCGGCCAGAAATAACTTCTAGACAAACAATACATGCATCTCCTGCCACGTGGAAACACTTCTAGGGGCCAAATGGGAATTCCAGGTATATGCCTTATCGATTAAGGATTTGGAAAACTCCCTCAATCGAAGCTTCTTATTATTGCAATGTGCCCCCAAGTGTTCGATGAAGCGTTTAATGTTCTCCTTCATATTCCCACCTTTTCCCGTGTATTTTTCAAAAATAGGGGGAATATAGTCTTTTGAATAGGATTTATCGTTGTACTCCTGAGGATACGGTGTTCAAAAATCATTATAAATCGAAGCTACCTTGCTAGCAGACTACGAGGAAGCCTGTATGTATTTTAGCATCTCCCTTCTAATTTCCTCCATGGGTGATGCTATTGGGGCAACAACCAGTGGTACTATGGGCTGAGCGTCCATTGTAGCTAGAGCAGGTGCCACGGTTGGGGCCGTCGATGCTCCTGATGTTCCCCATGTTGGATTCACAATAGAGGGCATGCTCGCTGGGACCGTTCCCTCAACGCCTGCGCCTGGCAGGGCCGTTGGCGCTACCCCTGGTGTTACGAAGGCATTGGACTCCAATCCTCCTAACATAGTTGAAGCTAGTGGAGTTTACAAAAACTTGTAAAACTTTCTCATAAGGAGCGCGACCTGAGTGGGTACCAACCCCGCACTCGTGGAAGATTGTGTCACCCCCTGAACGTCTGACATTGCTAGGATCAGAGGTACCTCTACTCGTGGGGCCCCATCTCTTAGGGCCTCCAGTTCTCTCGTAGCCTGTTCTTCCGTATGCTGGATGTCATCAAAGTTGAGCCTTTGATTAGCATTATCCTGCGCCATACTCCTTAGAACAATGCCTCCCCAGCAGAGTCGCCAAATATAAGAGGGTACTTTAGATAAGATGGAGGCATAACCCCTGTTTGAGTATGGTAATGATAAGCTAATTGACTAAAGCTTTGGATTAATGATAGGACATACAAACACAAACCCCAATGAAGATAAGACTCAGTTTAAACTCACAAATCTCTCGTGTATAACTCACAAGATTGTAATGAACTTAGAAGTAACTTAGGTAATGGGAGAGAGAAGTAAGCACCCTAGATACACCTTGGTAGGCAGGTAAGAACACACCAAACACCCTCCAGAATCTTTGTCAAGTATTAAAGTTTCGTAATAAGTAACAATGGTGAGTGAGTAAACCCTCTAGTTTGCAATAACTCTCCCTGATGAGTGTTCTCTCTAGCAATAACTCCTGAACTCCCAAAATAGCATCATTTCCTCAAAGGTGGTTGGGGTCCTTAAATAGCCCACCACACCACCCCCGAGTCAACTCAGTCATTAAAGACTATGAAAGACATCCCTCATACTTTATGTCACAAGATTAAATGCCTGATGCACTAGTTGTCTCCACGTCATAAACATTAAATGCCGAGACATGCCTTTTGCCTAACCACTGTGTGTCAGGGGGCTGTTATCCCAGAGGTGGCTCACCAACTGCTTGACAACCCCAAATACCACAGTGGTTTACTCAGGTGTAGGTTTGACACTGTTTAACTAGTTAGTGACATCACCTACAGTAGATGTGACATTAAGTAGAGGGTTATTTGATTCACAACTCAACGCTCAATGGAACTCCAAGTTGCTCCCCCCGAGGTTCCACGATCAGGTTCCTTCGATGTTTTACCAGGTGTATCTAAGATGGTCAGGACAAGCCCCCAACGGTGCCTCACTTATCAATCCTCCAAACCAAGTCCCTCTAAAGTTCCCATCGATAGGTCATTCGATAGAGCATGAAAGCTCTCCCAGACCCTGCCAAGCCTGGTCTCTCGCGAGTCCCGTTTAACCTCACACTAAAACTCGTTATCATTCTCGTTACAACATTACAACCGTTCTAGCTTACAGTCAAACTAAATAGAAGTACAATATGACTAATATAACAAGTTAAAGTATGAGTTGCCATGCCAAGTTGCCTCACTGAGTTGCCTCGGTTGCTTAATCTCAAACACTATTGCCAATTAGGGAATTATCCCTAATCTCAGGATTACCTTCAAGCCCCTTCTACACAACTGATCAAGTCTTAGGGATTCTTCCTAGTGGTACCATAGGACTAGCCTCTGAAGTTACCTTTTTGGAAATGGCAAATTTATGTCTCTATATAATTATAAACAACTCTAATTTTATCCATATTGCTTAAATTCTATCACTTGTTCATTTTCTATACCTACTATTATCTGAATTAATGTTCTTTTGTATTTTTATCAAATTAAAAGTATGAAATAAATCATTTTTACACAATAAAATTAAGATTAATAGAAAACTTACAAACGAAGAAGATGATCGAGTCGAGTGTTGGACACTCTCTCCTTAAAACAAAATGCGCTCCTACTATGGTGCTTACGACAATAAACATTGAGCGTCTACCTCCCAAGATGAAACGGTCTTGACACGTACAAGAAGAACTTCAATATGCGTGTCCCACGAACCAATTATGTTTGATACTCTCTCGGAATCGATTAGGGATGGAAACTATTGAAAATATTTTTTTCTCTCTCAAATGAATGATTAAGTCTTGTATTTAGAGGGAAAATGTATTATTTCATGAAAAGACGTGTCTTTTGGAAAACAGTCACTTTAAGCACTTTTTTCCTGAAATGTCACAAATTATGGTGAGCGGTCACGACCATTAGGGTCGGTTCTGAAAAACAGTCTCGAATAGTCGATACCTTTAGCGACATTTCAAAAAATTTGTCCTAGAAAATTAAATAAATTTTCCAATAATTTCCATACATAAATGGGGAACTTTGAAACCAAATTTCTTATTCATCATTTGTCCATTTTTAACAAATGAATATATCATGTGACTCATCTTGCTACAAGGAATGCGTATGTACTTCATCCCACATCGTTAAAATGCGTGTCCTACTTTTATAATGACTCAAAGTTTACCAATTTATTGATTTTGGTCATAATATTAATTTGTGTGAAAACATAATATTTTCAAACAAACCCCCACATGAATGAAACTTTGGTAAGGAGTCAATGAACCTAAAGACAAATTAGACAGAGTAACATCGAAAAGAGATGCATCGATAAAGATAACTTTTGAATTAAATTTTTCCTAGTAAGAGACTATCGGGTTTACTGGCCAATTAATGAACCCGATGTCTTGAATTAATCAATTTTTTGGTGTAAATCGAGACAAGATAATTCATACGGTTATTCTCTAAAAATAATTGGTTCTCATTGTTGTGTCCATTTTGGCCTTGGACACCCCCTAGTTTCATGAGCTTGCTAGAGAATTTAACAATATAGCCGTTGGTAATTCTTATAGAAGTGGTCCCCTCTCACTCACATAGGTAATTTCTATAAAGAGTATCCTTCTAATACCCCACTTGACCCATATCTTCAAGATACATAACTCATTAAAAATAAAATTTATCCTATTACATGCAGTAGATAGTGCACTGGCTCATCTTAGGAATGGGAGTAAAAATTTATTTTCTTCTAAGTGCTAACTGAATCGCACATAATTAGGTTGTCCTGTAGAACCTAATTCTTGGGATCTCCAGTCATTTAGGTTGGGTTTCCATTATGGCAATTCTTTAAGGATTTAACTGTTTGTAATCCCATTCCCCTTGATGAACTTTTCTTACTCTCTCGTTAGCGGATTCATAACTATTTTATTAGGCCTAATGTTATCACTATAAGAGAGCGATTTCTTTATGATCTTATGTCATGATAAAAGATTCATGACTCACAACATTATTTTATGCCTTTTCAGACAATGATTGTCAATTGCTACAACAACCATTTAAATTTTTACCTAGGATCATCCTCTTTAAAATTGCCAAGGTGCCTTACTTTATAAGATATAATATTTGGATTTCATCATAAGAGGACTTCCAAACATTAACACCTTCAATTGTGCTAATATATTACTCAAAATATGAGTGTCAAGAATCATATATCATTTAAAATAGATTCATTATTTCCTAATGTTAATGTCATTTGTCACTTATATCATCGTAGTCATACGGATATCGAACGAATCATGTGTACTTTCTTTGATCCATTGCCTTCATTCTAAAGATTTGTGTACACGTTTAATCATTTCTAACGTAGGAATATAATTAAAGTATTTAAATATTAATTATTATTTAATCAATGAAGTATACGCTCCTCTAGAAAAATGCACATTGGAAATACTATAGTACATTGATCGAGCGTGAACCGTGCGTTGTGTAATACACAAAGCGTTGTTATCGATTCGTCAATCCAATGCAAAAAACCTAAACTACAACTACACTTGACAAGAAATCACAACGGTGTCGGGTATTGAGAATCCATAGGGAGTGATACAATTTCAGATTTAAATTGCTTTATAACTTCAAAAATAAAAGTGTAAAAGGTGATGGGTGGTTATGGTGAAAAAGGAAAAATAAAGAAGTTAAGACTAAACAATTTAAAAGCGAGAGTCGGGATTGCATTCGCACCACACGGGATAAACAACTACCGATTAGAATTTTGGTTTGAAAGCTATTTAACCGTTATAATCAATTAAGCATAAACATCACTCAATAAGGAATTCAATCCAAAGTTGCGAGATTAAACATTTAACGGAGAATGGCCACATGCGGATTAAATTCGGATTATCTCTATAAACACTAACGTTGTGTGACAAAGAAAGTTAAATGCAAAACAATCCGACTTTGATATGCGAGATTTCAATTAAACACAATTTTACGAGAAATCTAACTTTCGGAGCTCGACACTTGTTAGTGGCGGAAATGAAACCCCGACCAAATTTAACTAGTGACAAGGCATGAAACCAAACTAATTTACACTAATTGACTAAGAAAGAAATAAACAAACACAATAAACTAATTTTAAAAAGCATGTAAATCTAATTAACAAAGCAATAAATCACGAAAACAACTATATTAATGGAGAGGATGATAAATAGTACCAACTTACAAACTCAAAGGTTGTCACAGCCAAAGAGGAAGAAGAGAATACCCCCCACCATCCAAACCCTAGCTAAATTATCTAAAACTAATTATAAATGAATGATATTTCTCTCAAATAAGAGAAAAAGTTTATTTATAAAAAAGCTTCCATGGGAAAATTATAACAAAAAGAAGTTGAAAATTGGGGACCGAATCATTTCGGAGGGGTCCGAATCGTTTCGGAGTGGTCCGAATCATTTCGGTAAGAAAATATATCGATTGATGGCATAGGACGAATCGATTCGGAGGAGTCCGAATCAATTCGGTCATATGGTATAAATGTTTCTGCATAAGCCCAAATAAGGAGATATGACACTTTTCTCATAAGTAAATCGATTCGGCAAAGTGCGAATTGATTCGCATAGGAGAAAAGGCCAATATTCCCAACATCGAATCGATTCAGCAAGGACTGAATCGATTCTCTCCTCTATTTTTGGAATTCTTTCCTCCTGCTTTGATATATGTTGTAAATCTCTTCCGCTCAAAGTCCCGTAACTTCTTCGATATATATTGGAATTGTGCACCGTTTGCGGCCACGCGAAGCTCGCCCAGATGGCTACAACTCTCATGAGATTTTGGGCAAGATACCCAAGTTATGAAATGACTAAAGTGACCTTTCTCATCCGAATTTGTATGGAAACTCACTGAAATGCGTCCGAACTCCATACTAAGTACCGAAATATCTACAAAAGCTCAATTAATCCCTGTAAAGCATGTATATATAGAAATTCGAGGTTGTCTGGTTAACGAGAATAAATATAGGGATTAAGATACCCGAGGGGGCTAATAATGTGTAGGTTAACGGGTAAAATACGCAATATTTGCGTCGTATCATACATTAAATGCACTTATACAATCAAATAATACGCATTCAGTAGTTTTTATCCTAATTTCAATAGGAATCATCTTCTGTGTCTATTTTTAGATAGAAATCATCACCTTAGATAAATACCCGACATTTATCTTAATTCATACAGAGGTTCTCAATCTTTTCCATAAATTTTTATCCTGGGTTAATGTGTTGAGAATATAATTTCTAGAAAGCAATGCTTCCACCACTATTTCAAACATAAATTTGAAATTATACAAAATTGCTACGTTTATTCTCAACCTCCAAAGGCTTTATTTTTCCTTTAAAATGTAATGACTTTAGCACATAAAACCATGTATTGCTACATTAATTTTTATTTGGACCAACACATATGTCCATTTAGAAGGTAAACATTCTTTTCATTCTAGATAAAAATTAGTGAGATAAGTTTCTCTAGTTCAGTAATTTCAACATTTATTGATACATTCCTTATTTTCCCATGACTACAGATGTATTTATGACAATTCTTAACATTAGACTGAAGTTATGTAACATATATTATATATTCCTCAAACCCATTTGAACATATTCTACGATTATGCACTTTAAAAAGATCATACTATGAAACATGTAATATGGTTACTTGTTCTTCTTTGAATTCACTAGTTGCGGAGTCTTGATATTACACGTAAGTCTCCAATGAGCATATAATTTGATTCTACCTTCCTTAAAGCAGTCAAGAAACTACTCGGTTCTGAATCCCTTGATCATTTCTCTGGATTTATGTTTTAATTCTATACCATCTTTAAAGCATCCATTAAATTGCTCGATTCTGAATTTCGAATCATAAATCAAATAAATAGATATGTAATCATGACATACTAATTTTTCTCCATTGAAGAACACGTTAGACAATCACATAGGCAAATGCATTAATTGGAAGTATAAATTCCTCCAAAATGATTTTATACATCATGAAAACGAATATATCACTTCATATCAATTAAAGACTCTCATATCTTTTGCAATCTTCATCTCATTTTATAATATTCAATATAGTGTCCAATTCATTAAGAATGTCACACGTCTTAAGAAATATACGTTCAGTGCCTTGTCCAGGATTATCTAGAAAAATTTATCATATCTAATATATTGAGGTATACCATTATTAATTATTGTCCCCTCTTTATTTTACTCCCATTAAATTTCCATGAATTTTAAAATTCATGCACATTATATGATTATAACGTTGATACTCATGATATTATAAAATCTTTAAATATAGTGCCTAAATAGTTTTAACATTACATAATTGTTAAATGCAGGAGTCAAAATAATGTATGCATTGCAATGTTTATCATACACACCAACATTAATGGACAATGCATTATACTTTTCCTTGACACGGGAGATTAAAAGTAATTTAAATGTAATATCGAGATTGCCTGAATTATTACAATATTGAAAGATTGAAATTATTCATGAAATGCAACTCATTTCATCTACTAAATATATCACATTTTGTTCATACGATCTCATTTAATATGGTGCACAATACATATATGAATAACTAATTCTGTCATCATACTTCACTAAATATGCTTTAATGGATCACCCAAATACTATATGATGACACTAAAATAGTACTATCACACATATACATGTTTCCATACAAAAGGGCCATAATATCATCGCATATATTATTTCCACATTACTTCGCATAAAATGCACTTAAAAACTATGTGAATAAATACATTACCAAATATGTAACTAAATCTCAACAACTTATATTCACATAATGAGACATTTGATTATCATGTGAAAACATACATAAATACATGTCGTTTCACATATGACATCACATCATAATTTATTTACTTATTTGAATGTAAGAGAGTGCACCCAAATTGGTCTTTAATTTTGAATATTTCCAACTAAAATTAGCACTATTAACTTGAAAAAAAATATGGCTTAAATATTGTGCACGCTCCATAAACTATGCATATGAACTTATATTACAAGAAAACAATATGTTTCATCTTCAATATATAGTGTATTTAAGCATACTTTTAATCAAAAAATAGTTTTGTTGTCCCTTTGACTGGCCTCAAACATAATAATTTGTCCGAAGACAAAATCCCAACAGTCACCATTCATATGGTGCACACGAACAAGTGTGTCGATTAAAAATCATGAAGCATCAATTTTTTTCCATAAATTGGTTGGAATGATATCTATAATCACTAATAATCCATAAACAATAGTTGTGTTTATTTGTTTGCACGGTCAAACATATATGAAAAATATCACTGCCCACCAAGTTCAATAGCCTCAATAAGCAACGATTATCAAATCATGCAACATAAACTTAGAATAAACTTAACATGCATTGACTGTCAATGAACATATAACTTTCGTTACAAAATAGCATTTCTTATATTATTTAAAAAAACTTCCATGGTTAAAATCACCCATTTTTTGATATATAATCTACAGAAACTTCATTCAAAATGAAACATAAACTTCATATTATAAAGTAATGAAATCTCTGAATTCATTGATCCATGAATTGGTTATTATCAAAAACATAACTAGAATTTAAATTAAATGAATATTTCCCTTAAACCCATGGGCAAGTTTTTAAAACATCAAACACAATTTTTTGAGTCCATTCAATCATAATTTTCTTTATCAGTGGTTTTAAACTAATTGGCATCCAACAGAATTGATGTCATTCTATAGCGCTTTTTATATAGATATGTCTTTACAAAAAAACTCGTTCAAATGGTCGCACTAAATTGCATTATAAACGATTTATACATGCATTAAATTTTGTCAAAGTAATGATTCTTTAGTATAATCAAAATAGTAATAGAATAGAGGAAATATTCATTTACTAATAGATGCATGGATATAGTCATCAAAAGTAAAAAAAAAAGGTTGACAGTGGGCCATTCCTATAAAGTTTTAACTTTTATAGATCATAAAGTGCAATTTGTGATTGAACAGTACTTTTATGAATGGCTAAAGAATTTATGATTCTTTAATATAAGCATGCAATAATTAGTGAGATCCCTATAACTACAATTCACATGTAGACGAGAGAAATTGTTGATGAATCAACGATAATTCAACCCATTAAACAATGCATTAACATTTGCAAACAATGAAATGAATCAACTAACAAAATCATACACACGTTTTGTCATAAAATTGTTATATAAATTACTGTTGTATTTTTATCAAATTTAAAATATGAAATAAATCATAATTGTACAATAAAACTAAGATCAATAGAAAACTTACAAATGAAGAAGATGAACGAGTCGAGTGTTGGATACTCTCTCCTTAAGATAAAATTCACTCCCGATATGGTGCTTATGGAAATAAACAATGAGTATCTGCCTCCCCGGATGAAACGGTCTCGACATGCGCAAGAAGTACTTCAATGTGCATGTTCCATGAACTAATTATGTTTTATACTCTCTCGAACTCGATTAGGAATGGAAGGTCTTGAAAACATTTTTTTTCTCCCTCAAATGCATGAAGTTTCATCCCTAGACCTCATCTGGCAACACATTCTCGATGAAATTTCTCCTATGGATAGCTTCATAACTGAACATAGCATATGTTCGTCTTCGATGGGTTGTTTGTTATCACCATCGAATTGGTCAGCCATTTGGGACCAAAGTCCTAACGATTTATTTAACATCCCCTTCTCGTCTTTATCCCCCCATCCGACAATACCATATTCAAAGCTTATGGTCTGAGTAAAATTTATTATTTGTAAACCGTATTCAAACCTCGAATTCCATATTCGTCTACTTCCAAAAATTTTGAAAATTTATTTGTTAATTCAATCTAAGAATAAATAAAAATTCAATTGCTCACAGTCCTATTTAATAGACTTATAGTCTAATAGGTTCTATTTTTAACATTCGGTCAAATGGTTCTTATTTAATAAAAAATTGGTTCAATTGTTTCCAAATTGATAAACGCGATTACACTCTCCTCCAAATTGAACCATTTAAAAAGCGTCGGTTTGGTGAATCTCACAAATCTGGAAATGTGTAACTGGTATCAAGCAAAGTTGTCTGTCTCCCACAATGAACCACTCATGAATCTTCTCCTTTTTCTGTATTTTTATGAATATATTTGTGCAGAGACGTAAGAATTTTAGGATTTTCCAATGGAATTTATACAAGAACACATCATTTGGTGTATTTTGTCGATTGAACCTACAAACTAATTGTGATTTGAGAAAAGATGTACAAAAACTTACATGTTTTGTAGTTGAATAATATTGTGATATAGATGTGACAACCCCCATTTTCTCACGTAAAGGTTGGCTAGACACAGTACGCCGAATATGGGGCTTGTTATACAATTTATATCATTCTCAGCATTAAGACTATAAAAATATTTATTTTTTTTCTTTTAAAATATGACATACACAACAAACCATTTAAACAATAACTGATAATAAATAAAATTTAATGATAATGCAAACTGTCCCAAATGATTGAATAATAAACTCGGGCTTATGCCCATACAATAATCCCAAAAATAACAAAACTGAAATAGAGAAGCAATCTAGTCTAGATTCAATGATATGAAGTCCTATGCGCAAGGTGAGACTGCAAGGCTAATCTCTTGATAGTTCTGCTATCCCTGTTTAGGAATACCTCGGGGGAAACATTAATAATTTTGGGTTAGTGCCTTAGAGTGTGCAAGAATTAACTTACTAAATTTATTGTGCAAAAGTACAGTTAATTCAACGTGAACATCTCCCATCGACACTCACATATATTAAAAAAAAATTGCCCTTTATCCAAGGGAAATTCTAAACATACAACCACCATCATCATTATCATCTTCATCCTTGCCTTTATCCCATCACACGGGGTCAGCCATATGGATTATCCTTTTCCATTATAATCTGTTATGCGCAATATTATCGTTCAAATTTAATTCTTTAAGATCTCTTCTTATAATTTCTTCCAAAGATAGCTTAGGATGACCCTTTTGTATTTTACCCTTTATTTTCAATAATATTCCTCTTGTTATATGTGCATTTTTTGGTCTACGAAACACACGTCCATACCATCTCACTCTACTTTTTCTTAATTTCTCACTAATGGGAGGTACTCATAACTTATCTCTGACATAATGGTTTTTAATCTTGTCATTTCTAGTGAATCCTATTATTCATTGGAGCATCCTCAACTCACTAACATGAATACATATCTCGTGTTTTTTCTTTAAATCCAACACACCGCTCCATACAAGGTCGCTGGCCTAACAACTGTTCTATAAAAAATTATTTTTATTTATTAGTTATCTTCTTATCGCGTAACACTCCACTCACTTATTACCACTCCATTCAACCAGTCTTTATTATAATTGTAACATCCTCATTAATATTCCCATTAGTCTATATCACTGAACCTAAATAATGAAATTTATTAGTTTGATTTATCACTTTGTCTTTAATCTTTAACATTATGCCATCAGATGCTTCTTTATTAAATTTACATTCCATAAATTCCGTTTTATGTCTACTGATTTTCAGTACCTTGGACCCTAAGGTATTTATCCAAGTATTTACTATCATTGCTAAGACCTCTTTTAAAGTGTCTATTAAACCTATATCGTCCGCAAGAAATATACACCATGGGACATCTTTGATTCGGTGTAAATAATTCATATTTATCTCCTTAATTTTGGTTTTTTTATGATCTCGTGCATTGTAATTAATACGAATTTATATCGTATTTATGAAACTCACCTTTTTTGGTGAGTATTTCGTATTTTGTGTATTTCTCATGTTTTTTATAGGTATTTCATGCAAGTAAATGCGGGAGAGAAACCGAAATAGTGAAATAAACAAAGGAAAGGAAGTTGAAGGACATTTACATAATTTTTCAGCCATAGTCCGGAGGCGGAGACAACTGGAAAGTTGAAGAATATGAAATCACAAGAACACTGGAAAAAATGTTGCCTTAATTCGAGCTACAGTGAATATGTAATATGAATTCAAAGTTGAGAAGAAAATATAGGGGTAAAAGAGGAATTTTAATAATATGTACCTGCGAACCGGGGAACCAGTTCGGGTGACCTGAGCGAAAAATTTTAATTATTGTGATTTTTCCCCTGGAGTTATATGAGTTTATGACTCTTGAAAAAAAGACTTCATGGAGTAGTAACTTAACATTAGACATATATAACATAGTTTAAACCTAGTTTTGAGAGGGAGAAAAATAGGCAAGAACATAAGAGATTATTTTTTGCATCAAGTTTATGCTTTGTGGATATTTTTCATGCAATATCAATCTAGTTGTCTTTCTCACCTTTGATCTTTGCTATTAGGTTATTTTCTGGTTTTCTTGCATCTTTCATAATTAGGATTTCAATCTTGCATGCTTAGCTACACATTAAGGATGATGAAATTCACATGTAAGGTAGAAATTGTGTCTTTAATTAGCATCATCTAGGTTTCCAAGGGTTGAGATGCATGAACCCAACCCTATGTGTTTCACATGGATATAAGAATATGTTTTTGAGTTAAATAATTAATTTAAAACCATGGCATTTTGTTAATACAATCGTCATAGGAGTTTTAACTCTGTTTGCCCTAGGTAACCGGAGTGTTTAAGAATGTGACACGCTTGTTAACAATCTTGTCATGCACTTTATTTTCATTCTTGATTAGGGTTAATCC
This sequence comes from Sambucus nigra, assembly GCA_949130495.1. Classification (NCBI taxonomy): domain Eukaryota; kingdom Viridiplantae; phylum Streptophyta; class Magnoliopsida; order Dipsacales; family Adoxaceae; genus Sambucus; species Sambucus nigra. Next base: position 576,283,734 of record OX422211.1, on the reverse strand, counting down.
CTTCATATATGTAATGCTTGAAATAGATAAATTCTTCGTTTAGATTAAGTGATTAATTATAGACTAGTTTTGTATCCAAAAATTACTAGGGGTTGGGGGATTATATTCCAACCTCATATTTCTTTCCTATTAATTAATCAGTCAATCTTCAGTTTTGCATGCGTAGTTAACTTAGATATGATTTAATTTCTTTCATTAGAAGTAGTATATATATTCTCATCATAATAATATTTTCCTTTATCTTTAGAGAGTCACTCGTCAGAGTTAGTCATCTTACTTAGTAGTCGTCACGAGAGATCATCTTAGTCCCTGAGTTCGATACCCAGTTTATAGGATTACTACTTAAGCGACCGATTTACACTTGAACCATAGTTGCACGCATTAGATACACATTTTAAGTCATCTCCAGTTTTTATGCCGTTGCCGGAGACTATGTAGATATACTAGGTTAGATTGAATTAATTCTATAATTTGACTTTAATTCTTAAAAAAAAAAAAAAAAAAGCCAAAAACCTTCATAAAAAAAAAATTCAAAACATTCAGAAAACCCCAAAAATATTCCCTCCATCCTTAAATGAAAAACACTCCTCATAATCCCATCGTTCCTAGAGTACACGGGAATCCTATGATATTGCTTAACTCTAATAGCCCACGTACCCCAAACGTTCCAAATTTTCGGGTTCCACCTCCTACACCACCCAACTCCATCATGAGTCACACTACGAGTAACACATCTAGGGCAACTAGTGAGGATATTGAGTCACTTAGAGAGAGTGCGATGTCTGGCAACGCTAGTTATGATAACAGTTAGGGTGAGTTACCGTATCTCCCTATAAACGACCTCTTATATCCTGAGTGAACCGTCACTCCGGGATGCATTATACTCACGTATAATGGATGGCAATTTCATATTGGAAATGGGATGATCCAGATTCTCCAAACATTCCACGATATGGAGTCGAAAAAGCCCTACCTCCGCATTTAAGAGTTTGAAGAGGCGTGGAAGAATTTCATGGACCAAGCAAACACTCATGATATAGTGCATATCAAGTTTTCCCCTTCTCCCTGAGGGATAAGGCTAAGTCATGGCTTTGGTAACTAGCACCAAACTCGATAGCCACTTGGAGGGATATGCTAGCTATGTTTCTCCAAAGTTCTTTCCCGCACATAGGACCAATACAATTAGGGCTCAAATTCAAACATTTAGACAAAATGAGAATGATCCCTTTGATTAATGTTGGGAGACTTTCAATGAGTTATTCAACATGTTACCACACCACGGTTTTGAGAAGTGGAGACTCATCTCCTACTTCCACCATGGGCAAAGATTAACTTCCAAATAACTCATTGAAACCATGTGATAGGGATAGTTCTTAGTGTTAGATGTGAATGATGTGGAGGCCCACTTTAAGTACGCCACCGATACTACTCAAGTGTGGGACACACCGGACCTAAGTACCCAACCCAAGCCTAGACAAACATCCATGACTCCTTTTGCATACGGACTATCTCAATTGGATAAGGAAACCCAACTGAAACTCCAAATTAATCAACTAGAAAAGAGGCTAGAGGACGTAGTCGAGGCTAGGGGGAGAGACATATCCGGATCCACTCGAGCATTGAGAGACAAGGTGTGTGATATTTGTGAGGTGGGATGTGGGTACCTACTATCGACCAAGCCCATAAGAGTAGCCGATAAAAGACCAATAAATTAGTTAGGTGCCCAATCCAAATTATGAGTCTTGAATAACAGTTAGAATGAACTATATGATTGCGTCTACCCCAAAATCTCAGAGAGATATTCAAGGGATATAAGGCTAACATCTAGTTACTAACAAAGGACCTTAATTGTATATATATTGTACTCCTAGACTGGGGAATAGGCCATAAGAAAAAACCATCTCGAGAGTTACTTAATAAGAATAGTAGACCTCTCCGTGGACATAGGAAATTTTTCGAACCACGTATATTCTTATGTTGTGTGATTGTTAATATTTCTTTTATACTGGTGATTGTTTTCTTTTCATAAATTATTCGTGTTAAGATTTTTGTCACCACAATTGGCGCCGTCTGTGGGAAGCGATTGCTTTCTCCTGCAAAAACCCTCACCAGCAAGAACCAGTAATGTCACATCATAGCAGTAACGTTCCTCAAGCAGGAGATATTAAAGAACACCTAAACCACCCAAGGGTGAGGTCTGAAATACACCATTCAAACCCAAGACTTTGCCAGGAGAGGCAGGTCTCTAAAGAAATTCAAGGGACACCTAAGCCCACACAAATCTCTAGGTTAATCGATGCCTACGATGACAGACTCCAGGATTAGGAGGAGGCCACTCGCCAACGGGAAAATGATAATTCCCACCTCAAAAGACGATTGGAAAGACTGGAGAGAGAGCTTTATCTAAATACAAGGCGATGCCACAGAAGGGCCCCTAGCCCTCAGGCGAGAAAATCTCGCAGTCGAGGAAGAAACACAAGATGTGGTTCAGAAAGAATGGAGAGACCCAGGTTAGGTGACAACCATTCTGTATACTTCCGACCAACTCGCCATTACAAAAGTCCTGATCGGCAGAATGATGATATACGAAGTCTGGTTCGGAGAGAGATGAACCAGCACCCAGCTCACCGTGGATCTAGATCAACAAGGGAGCTAGCAATACGATCACTCAAAACTCAGATGAAATCCCCTTTTTCAAGGGAGATAGAACAAGAGGAAGCGTTGAAGAAGTTCGTTATTACCAGGTTCAATATTTACGATGGAAAAACCAATCCCATCGACCATGTTAGGCAATACACACAAGCGAGTCATAACGATGCACTCATGTGCTGAATCTTACCCTCGAGATTGCAAGATGATAGTACAAATATAGCACCCTGTCGCGGAATGTATTCCTCTCCAGTTCGCAGGCATCATAGGTCAAACAGGCCGCGACCAGACCTCATTCAGGGCGCGGCCAGAACTCACTTGGCACGGCATCCCTTCAGGACTAGATGGCACGGGGTGCAGCCCTAACCATTGTAGGCCGCAAAGCTCCACTTTATGGTGCGCGGCACCCCTCCATCAGCTTACAACATTGCTTGCTTTTCATGTCGCACCCCCCTTTATCCGCAACTGCTGCAGACTTAGTATACGCCACGTGCTTAGGACATGTGACTCAACACATTTCCTCATAAATAGAGGACCACACCTAGAAGGAAAGGGATCGATTCCATACCCGACCAGTGTAGGCTCTACAATACAGATTCTCTCTACACAACCTCAAAATATCTCTTGGAGACACAAATCTACATCACAGCCACCTCCCGGGCTCACCGGAATCTCCAATACTGCCATGTATTCACACTTATTTGCATACTTGTACGCCTCTTTAGGCGTGATTATATTATACAATACAGCGCACATAATGAGGATGGAGCAACACAGTGGACGTAGGCCCGTTTTGGGGGCTGAACCACTCTATATCTTGTCTTCTCTATATTTATTTGCTTTACTTGTTTATTACACACTTTACTCTTGATTTGCTGGTACGAGAACGCCTTATGGTCGATTTTCCGTATCATCAGTTTTCGCGCCGTCTGTGGGAACCGAGATATTTCAATCTTATTTCTCTACATATATGAGTTCTTAAACACCTTATTCGACCCCTGAGGGTCCTATGGATCATCTTCTCATGAGTCAGTTACTGGTTATTGGGCTCCGCTTTACATTCGCCCCCCCTTTAATGGGTATTTCATATTTCTGGATCTATCTTTGGATCTTCATTTGATGGCTTTGGATCTATTTTACATACCCCAGTGATATCATTCCATCTAGCCAATGCTGAAGGCGTGGTGGACTTTAGTTCCGAAAAGGTGGATGATTAGGGAAGGGCTATATTTACTCCCATTTTTGTTGCCATCTTCCTATGATATAGGGGTTATGTTATGTCGTATTGCGCACTGCAAGGGAATTCTCTCATCAATGGACCTAGTAGGTTTTCTTCGCGTATTGGGGGAGAAAATATCAGTTCTTGGGATCGACTTAGGATCTCTCTGTGGCCTAGCCAGGGGCGAGGTCTGTAAGTTCAACAGCCTTTAGCTCCGCGACCCCTACTAGTGCGGAACTATTACAACAGTTCAAAATTACCGGGGGAAGGACTTAAGTGGCCTTCAGATCGACCTTGGTGAATAACATTAAAGGGCTGCGGCAGTGCACTTATGTGCCATACTGGCCGCGGCCTCATCGGCATATCATGGAGCAGTTCAAATTCCCCTTTTTCAATATTCCTGTGATCACTCACTTCTGTTAGTTTTGTCTCAGATTCTATATACTTTATAAAGACTAACAAAAGCATAAATGGAAGGAGAATTCAGCCAAAGCGCAGAAGTCAAGGATGAGATTGTGCAACTCTACAATCACCTCTATGACAGCCATGCCTCACTTCAGACCCAGGTCAATTACCTAACTCAGAGGGTGCTAATGCTAGAGGTCGTGGACTCTCAAAATACAGGCGCGGGTTCGGAGGAAAAAGCTTTATCTACCGCGGCAGTTAAAGAAGCCACTGAATCAACTGGCAGAATTCAGAAAAGGAGAACAGAGGAATCAGAAAAAAAACCAGGTGTCTATACGTCATTGATTTTCCCAATTGAAGAGATCTTTGAGTTCATCAAAGAGGACAAGATTTTGAGGTGACCAGAAAAGTTGAGAGCTCCACCCCACAAGAGGAACAAAGCTACCTGGTGCAAATTCCATCAGGACCATGGCCATGACACTGAGCAATGCTATGCTCTAAAAGATGAAGTTGAAAGGCTAATTGGGCAAGGGATGCTGCAGCGATTCCTGAAGAATGCATAAAGGACCCAGCCAGACCTAACAGAGGCTGCATGCCTCACCTCATCCTTAGTCTTTCCAATTTCATCTGTTTCTATTTATGTTTTATGAAGCTCATTGTAGCCTTAATACTCAAGACTTTTTGTTTTGTTAACAAAGTCATTAGCTAAAGCATATATATATAAATATATGAATTAGCAATTTTTTCCATATCTGATATTTCTCTTGGTTTCATAATCTGTTATCTCACAAAAAGACTTTTTGTCTTAAACAGATTCCAGAGGAAGAATAACTAAATTATCTTGAAGGATTATTCTACTTCGGGATGCACTTATGGAGGGATTGCGACCTTCATTAGCTCCGAAGTTCCCCTCGCAATGTGCAACTACATCTTATCTTCTGATGATCATATTCGCGAAAACATCTGAGAATTCAAGGGGCTCTTATTAGACATGGGGGCTAACAATGCCCGTTCTTAGCTTTTGAAAATCATAATCAGTTGTGAGGGCTTGCTCGCTCTTAGCTTTCGGGATGCGTTAGCGAGCCGGGAGGCTTATAATATCTAGCCAGGGATGGCTTTATATATATCAGCAGCTGTGGTTGGCTTAATAACATAACCTAGCTTGGAGAGGCTTGATAGTATCTTGAATATTAGCTGTGGGTGGCTTAATAACATAACCCAACCCGGAGAGGCTTGATAGTGTCTCGCATATTAGCTGTGGGTGGCTTAATAACATAACCCAGCCTGGAGAGGCTTGATAGTGTCTCACATATTAGCTGTGGGTGGCTTAATAACATAACCCAACCTGGAGAGGCTTGATAGTGTCTCACATATTAGCTGTGGGTGGCTTAATAACATAGCCCAGCCTAGAGAGGCTTGATAGTGTCTCGCATATTAGGTCTTGGCAACATGACCCAGCCTGAGAAGGCTTGGAAATACCAATGTGTGTCTATAGAGGCACATTATTCCGATGAACCAGAAATGTGTCGCATCCCACCGATACGATTACAGAGCTCTAGGAGCCATTCATTCATGAAAGTGCTGAGGCACTAACATCTTGAAGCATGAAAAAACTACAAATGCCACAACGTCAAATGCCACGGTGGAGGAGAATCAATTGTACAGAGTCTAAGGAAGGTCTTTCCCTACATGTTCCATGTTGGTTATGGGATGACAAAAGATAAACGGTTCAGACAACCAGGTGCAATGAAAGAAGTTGGGGATCCATGCAATCAGCAAGCCCCAACCTTGAAATCATGTCCGCGGTAATCAAGTAAAGACGTTAAAATGATGCGGCATAATAAAGGGTCGCAGCTTGCATGCAGCTACCTTGTGACGCAGTAGTTGATGTCCTACGGGAGTAAAATGGCACCATTTATGTGGGCACGGACATTGACAAATAATCATACTACGAAGAAATGGATCTCTGTCTGCGGACTTAAAATGTTATGTCTATCGGGGCATGGATGCATTTTCAAAAATGAGGCAGTTACATACAACCATTCATTATAGCAAGCAATGTAAAGCATGCAATGTAAAAGAGAAAGGAACATCAAGCAGTCAATCGTAGTGGTAAAAATATGGCCGCAACCTTGGTATTAATAGCCAAAGATTACAGAATGAAGGCCGCAGCCACATCAGAAGTTAAGATTACAAAAAGGAGGGACGCAGCCCTATATTAATGATGCAACAGAAATTAAGTTTAAGAGGCTGCATCATGATCATCATCAGCCTCTTCTTCACCGCGACAGTCTCTGACTCTCCGTCCACAGCCGCTGCCTCTGCCTCAGCCCTGAGCCTTGCTCTCTCTTTCGCCGCGGTCTCATGTTCAGCGATGCACTCTTGATGTTTGGCATCGCTCAATTTCCAGGCAAGGACCTCCTCCTTGGCCTCACGGAACCTCTTAATAAATCTTTACAGTAGCTCCTGGTAGCCGCGGAGGTATGCCCTATTATTGATAAGGAAGAAGTCCTTGGAGCCTTTGAATGACTCCACGGCATGATCTATGGCTAGATAAAGGGCGTCACCATGATCAACTTCCAACTTTTTTACTGCCACGACATGATCTTTATCTTTTTGAGCGGACTTGGCTTCCAACTCTTCATATTTCTGCTCGAGTAGGGCGAGCTTGGTATTTGAAATCTCCGCTACACGGGCGGCTTAGACAGTTTGGGCCTGGGAGGATTTCAGGGATTCCGCGACTTGCTTAAAATTCTCCTCCGCTTCCTCCCTCACCTTGAATGCTTTCTCAAGGTCCATGTGGGCTGCCTGAAGAGCCGCGACAGCAGACTTCTTCCCTACCTCAAAAGAAGAAGTTCGTGCAGCCTGTAAGTCCGCGACATGAGCACTCTTATCGGCCTCCTTCAACCTGTACAAGGCCTCATACTTCCTCTTCTGGACCACAATCACATCCGCGGCCTGAAATAAAAGACGTTAGCAAAAGTATGGAAAAATATGAGATGCAAAAGTTAAAGAATGACAACTGGTACGTACCCTCAGAAGGCTATGGAGGCCACAGTCCTCCAGATCTTCATGATCTTCTCCCACTAGCCTGTCAAGGTCCGCGGTATCCAAGGCTCTTTTCATCCTCCGCGCAGCCTTTGCGATAGTGTCCCAAGAGGAATTGGGGTCAGGCTGCCTTAATTGGGGCCTTGGTCTACCATCAGGACCAGACTCTCCACGGAATTGAGGAGGTGGCAAGTTCTCATTAACCGCCACAATAGTTGGCGGAGGAGTAGCGGATGAGTGAAGGGGCACATCGGTTGACATCAAGCCCGCTGTGGCCAAGTTTTCCCCTATGTCATCATCAAAATGGTCATGCGGAAGGTTCTCATCATTAACCATTTGATCCGTGGCAGGTGCTGTAGTTTTTTCGACAGGAGCCACGACAGGGGAAGCATTATTTTCTCCGGAGGGAGCCGCGGTAGGTCCCTTGGCCTTGGACCTCTTCCTTTTTCTGCTCCACGCAGTATTATTTAGGACGACTGCGTCCTCATCCATCTTCGCTAGTTGCGCCGCTAGAAGTTCCCTGTCAACTTTTTCACCTGAAAAGGAATAGCATGAGTTCAAGAGAATAAATGATCGCGAAGTAAAAATTATGGCGCAGTTAATTACCTTTCGCGCCCATTTGTCGAGGAATGGATTTATTTGGGAAAAATCCCGCTTCAAATATGGTTGCAGATGTTACAAGTGTTCCGAACTTCTTGTGTTTAGTAGGAACTTCCGCGGCCTCGACAACTCTTTTTTCCTGCCGCTTGTTCAAGTACAGATTGTCAAGGGCTGCAGAAAGAAAAGATGATTCAAAGGTTAGTAGAAGTTATGCATATTTATGTGAAATAAAAGGACGTGGCTACAGTCTTATTACCTAATTTTGAGGGAGACCCCCACTGCCGAGGCATTCTATATGTCTTTTTTCTTTCATTATCCTCGGGGTGTATCTCCCAGCCTTCGTCGGAGATGTAGAAATATTTCCCCTTCCAGTTCTTCACACTGGTCGGTCTCCCAGTGTAAAGGGTCTTGTCCCTGTCGTGGCTAGAGAGGTAGTAGTAGCCCACGAACTTCACTGAGTTCTCTTTTGGGTGGTAGAAGTGAAAGAACTCCGTGGGAGTGATGTCCTTTTTGAACAAATTATCCCAAAGGACAACTGCAGCGAGAATGGCTCTCCAGCCATTAGGGTCCAACTGTGATGGGGCCAGGTTCATTGCCTGAAAAAGGCAACGAATAGGAACTGGAACAGGCAGTCGCAACCCATAGATGAAGGCGTGTAGAGGGAAGAAAATTCCATCATCGGATAGAACCGTGCATGGTCTTTGGTTTGCGGTAGGGGTAGAGCACGTCAAATTTTCTAGAAATTCGAAGGCCTCAGCCACCTGCTCAACCCAATCTTGGGTCATGGATCCGCGGATATCAAGCACGGCCAAGGGTCTCTCAACTCTCCCAGATGTTCCACCTGGGTTATTTCTAATAGTCGTGGCACTGTCTCCTACACCCATTGGATGAGTACTTGAGTTGGCTTCCTCTTCCATCGGCGGATATTTGGAATCCTTCCCAGATGCAGAGTCCGCGGAGTCAGAGTCAAGTATCATGCAGTTTGGGCAATGTTTTAGTTTGCAAGGGCCTATTGATCTTAGAGGGGGCACGAAAGTAAGCTCGGGGGGAGAGGTCCCAAAATTCTTTGCCCAAAAGCCTCTCAGGAACTCGTCTGGGTCAAAGCTCATATGGCTGTAGCAGTACCTGAAAAGTAGAGTTCGCAGTTAGGCGCCGCAGCCAGTATGGTTTGTAAAAGACTTTAAAAAGACACAAAAGAATTATTTATAGGTCTTGGAAAAGCGTTTGGAATTATTTCCCTAACGAGTTATTAAGGGCCGACTATTACTTGAACTTATGGGTTCGTACTGTCCCTACTAACCGCGGCCACATCCATGTCAACAGAGGAACATAGGATGTCGTGGTAATAAGATAGAATTGCTTCAAGGCATTCCTGGCCACGGCCATTCCTAAATTGTCATGGAAGTTTGAAGGCTGTTCGAGACTACAAGGGTGGTGATTTGATGCCGCGGATGATAATTTGAGGGACCGCGACCATTTGGCACAGTATGACGCAGAAGGATTGTAACAATTCACGTGAATGATTATTGAAATCCTACCATGCTGCGACCTCTATCCTAAACAGTTGATTATCTAAATTCTAATCATTTTTAGGATCAAACTCACAGAATACGAAGAGTTCGATTATGAACACCAAGAACAGTTGTATGTATTTCATAAGTAACATACATGGGAAAGGACAAAATGTACAAACAAAACCCTAGATTTCTAGCAAATGAACTAGAAAAAGCAAAATCATATCAAAAGGGAAGAAAACTGTAAATTTCAAAGGCTTTTACGAAAGTATAGTGGTTGAAAAATCACCTGGAAATGAAGAAACTCGCAATGATCAACTTCAGACCGCCTTAAACCGCCGCACACCGCCTCGAAAGGTTACCTGAATATGCAAGAGAGAGTGCAGAGTTTCGCTCTCGATGTGCTCTCAAAAGTTTTGGAAACGTAATGAAGTCCACGGCCAGAAACAATTTATATAAGGGAGTGCGAAAGATGAATCGTCGCTTTGGAAGCTCCGCGGCACCTAGGCTACTGAGCCGTAGTCCCAATTGATCTCCCTTGGCACTACAGCTTGGGGGCTTATTGATAGTACAAATATAGCACCCTGCCACGGAATGTATTCTTCTCCAATTCGCCGGCATCATAGGTCAAACAGGCCGCGGCCAGACCTCATTCAGGGCGCGGACATAACTCACTTGGAACGACATCCCTTCAAGACTAGATGGCATGGGGTGTAGCCCTAACCATTGTAGGTCGCAGAGCTCTACCGTATGGTGCGCGACACCCCTCCATCAGCTTACAACACTACTTATTTTGCATGCCGCACCCCCCTTTATCCGCAACTACTGCAGACTTAGTATACGCCACGTGCTTAGGACATGTGACTCAACACATTTTCTCATAAATAGAGGACCACACCTAGAAGGAAAGGGATCGATTCCATACCCGACCAGGGCAGGCTCTACAATACAGATTCTCTCTACACAACCTCAAAATATCTCTTGGAGACACAAATCTACATCACAGCCACCTCTCGGGCTCACCGGAATCTCCAATACTTCCATGTATTCACCCTTATTCTCATACTTGTACGCCTCTTTAGGCATGATTATATTGTACAATACAACGCACATAGTGAGGATGGAGCAACACAGTGGACGTAGGCCCATTTTGGGTGCTGAACCACTCTATATCTTGTCTTCTCTCTATTTATTTGCTTTACTTATTTATTACACACTTTACTCTTGACTTGCTAGTACGAGAATGCCTTATGGTCGATTTCTCGTATCATCACACGACATGGCCCAAAAGTGGTTTGAGAAGTTACCTCACCGATCCATCAAGAGTTTTAAATCTTTGGCCTAGTTGTTTATAGCTCGCTTCATTACAAGCAGTACCCATCCGAAGAGGATGGATGCTCTGCTTACTATAAATAAAAAGCCACAGGAGAACCTCAGGAAGTACGTAAAGAGGTATTGGGAGATGTTTAACGAAGTCAAGGGATGCTTGGAAAAGGTCATCGTAGCATCCTTTAAAATAGGATTTCCTAGCTCCTTCCTCTTCCACCAATCCCTAAATAAGAAGGAGGCCATAATCATCGATGATTTAATGGCCCATATTAAGAAATACACTAAAGTCAAGGATATGACCCATCTTAATGCATGTGAAAATGATCGCGCAAAGGCAGGCAAAGGGCTGAGAAGGTTGAACCGCAGAAGAAAGACAACAAGAATGGGGGCAAGAATGACGCTAAAAATGGAAATAAGAACGATGTCTCAAATGCATTTCAAGCTATAAAAACAATCTTCAAAGAGCCGATCTATAAGATCCTAAAAAAGATCAAGGATGATTCGCTCATCAAATGGCCCAGGAAGATGGGAGGATATCCCTCCAATCGAAACAACGCGTTGAGATGTGCATTTCACAAGGAAGGCAGACATAAAATTGAACATTGTAAGGCCCTGAAGTCTCACCTCAAGGAGTTAGCCCAGTCAAGACACCTCAATCAGTTCATGAAAAAAAATATAGATAAAGAATTAGCGAACGACAAGTAGAGGTCGAATAATATCCTTGAGGAGGATGTTGGCCATGAATTTGTAGTAATACATGGGGCATCATACCTCAAATAAATTCAAGAGAATAAAGCTCGAATGGAAGTTAAGAATCTCACCGCAGTTATGCAGGCCTTCCAAATCGACCCAACTAAGTCTCAGGCAACGAAGCGGTGGTGGCCATAGGATGTTGATTATAACAAGCATATTTCCTTTACAAATGAAAATTTGGTGGGAGTGAGAACCCCTCATCATGACGCACTGGTCATTACACTCAGGATAGCCAATTGGGTCGTCAATATGTTACTCGTCGATCAAGGCAGCTCATCCAAATTAATTGATATGCCCAAAGTGCAACCTCGTACTCAGGGTCACTAACCTCAACCTTCATCACAGTCGAGTTGACAAGAAGCTTATGACAACCATCAACAAGGTCGTCTTTCATAAGGTCGGCCCCCCATACACCAACCTCAGTTGGACATCAGTCAAGATCAGTAGAGTCTCATGGGCTCAAGTAACCGCTAACATTATCATCTGCCTAAGCCAAGGTCAGTAGAGTCTCATAGGCTCAAGAAACTGCCGATGTCATCATCTGCCTCAGTCGACGTTATAGCTACCTCATACCTAACCTCATCCAGCCCTCTTGGCCTGGGTCATCATGGTTATTGACAAGACAAAGCAACACTATTGGACTTCACTAACCTCATACTTGTCCAGGCCAAGGTTACATCAGTCAAGGACATGGGTCCGAGCATCTACAAGCACATGTAAGGTTTGTAACACGTGGACAAATAAATTATAACTGAATCATTCCCCTCACGTAAGGGATATTGTGGTCATTATTATCTATATAAGATCATCTAGGTGTCATTACCATATTGGTTCAATCATTATACACATGTTCATTGCATGCTTGGGGGGTACATTACACCCCCCAAGCACTATATATAGAGGTCTTCCTCTACCTTGTAAAGGGATCTATAATTGAAACCCTAGATAAAACTCTGTTGGTTTACACAGTAGAGAAAGATTGTATCTATGGCCATTAGTGCCTTCATCTAGTGATATTACTCACACACTCACACTGGACGTAGGCCAGATTGGTTGAGCCACTTATATACTAGTGTTCACCCTCTTCTGCTCACCTCACTCTACTATATATCCACTCTTATGCTACCATTTCTATCACTAGTTTGATCTTAACAATACCTTTCCTGGTGGTGCTATTTACAACATCATTATTTTGGCGTCGTCTATGGGAATGAGAAGATTCATCTCTTCCTCTTTTGCTGCTTAACCTCACCGGAGACTCTAGCGGTGAATAGGCCTCACCCTTCGTGTGAAGCTATGTCACTATTGAAAGAGGTCCTTTAAGGTATCAAGCTCTCTAATATTTTCATTGCAAGCTCTCTAGTCTTATCATATGGCACCAGAGTTACCACCACCTCCTCCACCATCTGGTGTTGGAGGACCTAGTTCCGGCCATGTACCACCCCAGTCCGAGATGGCTGAGGTGGCAGCAGCCTTGAAGTCTTTGGCTGCCACGCAGCAAGCAAATCATGATCAATTTGCCCAGCTAAGACAGAATATAATAAGACCACCTGGGGTCTCATCGGAGATGATTACTCCGACAGCTGCTCAACTACATCCTGAGGCCAAGGGACCACCCCAGGCACCGCGAAAAGACTAACCTACTCCTCAACGGAGGAGGGATGTTGATGGCCCTAAGCTTTTATGCTTGGGGAGGCAAGGAAACCCTTGTCCTGAGGATAGGTACAACGACATTGAGGTAGAGGATGCTCCAGCAGACTATTGGGAGCCATATGAGGTCTCAAACAACACTGTACATCCTATACAGTAGAGACGAGGTCAGTGTGAAAGACGAGACGGTGATGCACACCAAAGAGGGTCAGTTTTAGATCGCTTAAGCAGAGGGTCAGCCTTTGAAAGGCTCATCCCAGTTAATGATCTGAGGTAGAGGCTATCTAGTTGAAGGAGCATAGCTGACTCATGAAGGGGAGATGGTGAACATCTGCCTCGTCATGGCCGACCTCCACATAGCGGAGACTGTGGTCAGGGGGAGGTCAATAGCAGACGTTGCGCTGCTGATGGGGAACCCTCGATTTACCCCTTGGAAGTGGCTGGGGATAACCTCGGCCAGATCGACATTGCCAGACCATGGAATAATTCCATACAAAGGCTAAAATAGAAGATAGGGAACCTCTTAAAAGGCAGAGACCCATTACAAAGGGGGTTTTCAGAGGGCTCACCATTTGTGGCAAGGATTGTCAACTTCCCAACCCTTGCCAAATTTAAACTCCCAATGGTTTCTCCCAAGTATGATGGAAGTACCAACCCCGTGCATCATATTGAGATGTATCATTCAGCATCAGACATTTATTCAATCTCTGATGAGATGAGGTGCCGAGCTTTCTCAAGCACTTTGACAGGAGCTGCACATATCTGGTTCACTTCTCTTCCTAAAAACTTTGTTGAGAACTTTAAAGGTTTGGCCGAGCGATTTATACACAACTTCTGTTTTGGGGTAAGACCTCAGAAGAAGACAACTCGTCTTCTCTATGTAAAGCAAGGCAAGATTGAAAGCCTCAGAGACTACATCGTGAGGGTCAATAAGGAAAAGTTAGAGGTTAAAGATTATGAAGAGAATATAGTTATGACAGCCCTCATTGGAGGATTTTAGAAGGGAAAGCTACTATAGAAGCTTGTTGAAGACCCTCCTAAGTCTATGGCCGAGATATTAGCAACAGCTAGAAAGGTCATGAACATAGAAGAAGAAATGAATGCAAAGTATGAGGATGCGAATGGGAGTAGAAGTGGGAAACTTAAGAGGAAGAAGGATGGAAAGAAGAGGACTGCAGATGATAAGTTCGCATATTACACTCATCTAACTGTGAGCTGCGAACACATCCTGAACGAAATAAAGAATGATAGATCCCTGAGATATTCTGAGAAGCTGAAGTCTCCTCCACATAAAAGTAATAAGAACCTATGGTGCGAGTTCCATTAAGATCACGGGCATCTAATCGACAAGTGTTTCACCTTGAAGGATGAGATTGAGAAAATGTTGGAGTTTGGAAAGCTTAGAAAGTACGTGTATAGTAGAGCTCCTAAGGGGGGAAGAGAAGACCCTAAAAGGAAGAGAAATGACAGATACTGGGAAGATGCCCCTACCAAAAGAGCTGATGAATCAGATGAGGATGACGATGACCCTGACCTACCACCAAAAGATGAAAATGTCCTAGTGAAGAGGGTCGGTATGATTTATTTTGGTGTGAACCACATATATGGAGGACTAGCAGGGGAAGGCTAAGAGGTAGATGATCGCAAGGCCCACGTGGCAGAGGTCAAAGCAGTGACTAAGGTCGAGGTTGTGAATTTGGTATCTGCAGAGGTTAAACATGAGAAAAGAAAGAAGGTAGATATGGATACCCTCATAGTTGGCTTCTCGTGACTTGATTTTAAAGGTATCTTAGCTCCTCACAATGACCCTCTAGTAATCACCACAAGGGTGCATGGATGTGAAGTTCTTAGAATCCTCGTTGATGGGGGTAGTTCTGCAGACGTTATGTTTTGGCCTTATTTTAAGATCTTAGGCCTCAGCAGATGTAGGTTTGTCCCTTATCATCATCCCTAGATTGGATTCAGTGGTGAAAAGGTTCATCCTTTAGGTATGTATGAAATGGATGTAAGAATAGGAGATGAGTGGCCTAAGAGGTTTACCAAAAAAATTAATTTATTTGTGATGGATGAGAACGTCTTCTCAGCTTACAACCTCATCATAGGACGAGTAGCCCTCAAGGAGTTTGAGGACGTGCCTTCAATGGTCCACCAAATGCTAAAATTCCTGACTCCATGTGGAGTAGGGGAACTGCAAGGTGACCAAATATCGGCACGTGAATGCTACTTCAACTCTGCGAAAGAGGAGGAGGCTCATAAAAAGGAAACAACCACGTACAATATCGACACACTTGATCCTAGAGACGAAACAAAGCTCAAAAAGGGAGAAGGCACAGAAGAGGTAGAATCCATCATCCTCGATGAGGACGATCCATAAAAAACCATCCAAATTGGCAAAGACCTAAGACCTGAGATCAAGGAGGAACAAGTAAAACTGATAAGGAAGAGATAGAGTGTATTTGCATGGAGCCATGCAGATATGTCAGGTATTGATCTTGAGATAATGTGCCACAAACTCAATGTTGTAGAAGACACCAGGCCCATCAAGTAGAGAAGAAGAGTATACTCAAGAGAGAAGTATGATGTCATCAGAGGAGAGGTCAAAAAGCTTGAAGAGGCCAGGTTCATCAGAGAGGTCATATAAACTAAGTGGTTATCTATAGGAGGGTAGTGAGA
Source organism: Sambucus nigra (assembly GCA_949130495.1). Taxonomy (NCBI): domain Eukaryota; kingdom Viridiplantae; phylum Streptophyta; class Magnoliopsida; order Dipsacales; family Adoxaceae; genus Sambucus; species Sambucus nigra. The sequence goes on along the minus strand of OX422211.1, from coordinate 576,267,894 downwards.
CTGGGGTCTATGAATAACAGGAAAGGGTGAGGCGTGACCCACTCCAATGGACGCTGCTTGCAAGGTCTTCAAGGTCTCCTGGTTAAACTTCAGAAGAAAACTTCTCCTTCTGGTAACAATGGAACTCAAGCTTCAACTCACTCCCTGTAAGAAGATGAACTTTCACAGCAAAAATAGTAATTTTCTCAAGGGAAACACCTGAGAGTGATGGCTGTCAGTGGGGAGTGAAGGAACAAGGCACTCAGCACTAAGAGAATGAGCAGGGAGAGAATACATAGGTAGGTCTGGTGATATTTTGGCAGATTAACAGTGCAATTTCTATTTTCTATCTATGACCTTGCCCAGGGGTCCTATTTATATTTGGGCACTAAGGCTGGGTTGGCACTTTTGGCACCAAAACTTAGAGGGTTGGTGAGGGACAAAGTCTGTAGTGTACTATTTGTCCCTCCCTGCAGGCAGGTCTGCCTGTCCCCTCTGGCAGATGCCCCCTGGCACTGATTAAAGTTCAAAAGAAAATATGTCTTCAAATGGAGATAAAATATCTGATTTGCTAAATATCTTTTGAAACAGTAACTTTGATACAAACTTTGTAAACTTGAGGGGGGGTCTCGAGGACCACCTCCTCTAATATATTTGCAAGCTTGAGGGGGGTCTCGAGGACCCCCTTCTAAAATCATTTTTCTTGAGAGGGGTTTAGAGGACCCTCTCCTCTAAAATCATTTTATAAATAGTTCTTTTCTTATGAGCAGCTAACCCTTTGGCTGCTCACTTCACTTATGACTGAGTGTGAGGTGTGTGAGGACTGGGTGACCCTAGGGTCTCCTACTAGTATTCTCTCAATCCTATAGCGCTAATTGGTTGAGCTTGCTCAACATACCTTGTTCCTCAGCCGCCAACCTAAAAACTCCTAGGAGGTCCCAACGCGCCTGTTCGAGCCCTGCTTGCTCGATTAGGCAACCTATACAAGAAAGTAAAGTGTTAGTGTTGTTGTTCATTTAGAGACTAATGTTTCATGATGAGGAGTTTCTGGTGATATCTACTCCCTCAATATGAGTTTCTGCCGAAACCCTTGTAGCGGCACTTCTCGAATAACATTTCTGCAGTGACTCTTGCAGTGGCGCTGAGCCTTGAAGTGACGCTTACTCTCTCGACTGTCATTACTACAGTGACCCTTGCGGTGGCGCTGACCCTTGCAGTGGTACTTCTTAATTTTGGATTTCTGTGGTGACCCTCGCGGGCACCTCTCGAATGTTATTGCTGTAGTGACCCTTGTTGTAGTGGCGCTGACACTTGCAGTGGCACTGACCCTTGCAGCGGCGCTGGCACTTGAAGCGGCACTGACCCTTACAGCGGCGCAGACACTTGCAGCCGCGCTGACCCATGCAGTGGCGCAGACACTTGCAGCGGCGCTGGCACTTGAAGCGGCGCTGACCCTTGCAGCGGCGCAGACACTTGCAGCGACGCGACCCTAGTGGCGGTGACCCTTGCAGCGGCGTTGACACTTGCAGTGGAGCTGACACTTACAACGACGCTGGCACTTGAAGCGGCGCAAACATTTCCAGCGGCACTGACCCTAGTGGTGCTGTCCCTTGCAGTGGCATTGAAACTTGCAGCGGCGTTGGCACTTGCAGTGGCGGAGGCACTTGAAGCGGTGCTGACCCTTGCTGTAGTCGCGATGACGCTTGCAGTGGCGATGACCCTTGCTGTAGTTGCGCTGACTCTTGCAGTGGCACTGACCCTAGTGGTGCTGACCCTCGAAGCGGCGTTGACACTTGCAGCGACGCTGACACTTGTAGCGGCGCTGACCCTTGCAGCGGCGTAGACACTTACAGCGGCGCTGACGCTTGCAGTGGTGCTGACCCTTGCAGCGGCGTTGACACTTGCAGCGGCGCTAACACTTACAGCGACACTGGCACTTTAAGTGGCACTGACCCTTGCAGCGGCGCAGACACTTGCAGCGGCGCTGGCACTTGAAGCGGTGTTGACCCTTACAACGGCGCAGACCCTTGCAGCAGAGCTGACCCTTGCAGCGATATTGACACTTGCAGCGGCGCTGACACTTGCAGTGACGCTGGCACTTGAAGCGGTGCTGACCCTTGCAGCGGTGCAGACACTTGTAGCAGCGCTGACCCTAGCGGCGCTGACCCTTACAGCGGCGCTGACACTTGCAGCGGCGTTGACACTTACAGCGGCGCTGGCACTTGCAGCGGCGCAGGCACTTGATGCGGCGCTGACCCTTGCAGTGGTGCTGACCCTTGCAGCGACGCTGACACTTACAGCGGCACTGGCACTTGAAGCGGCACTGACCCTTGTAGCGGCACTGACCCTTGTAGCGGCGCTGACACTTGCAGCGGCGCTGGCACTTGTAGCGGCGCTGGCACTTGAAGCGGCGCTAACCCTTGTAGCGGCGCTGACCCTAGTCGCGCAGGCCCTTGCAGCGGCGTTGACACTTGTAGTGGCGCTGACACTTGCAGCGACGCTGACCCTTGCAGCGACACAGGAACTTGAAGCGGCGTTGACCCTTGCAGCGGCACTGAACCTTGCAATGGCTTTTGGACTTCTGGGTGACCCTCGCGGGCACCTCTCGGATGTCATTAATAAAAGCGACGCTGACCCTTGCAGTGGCGCTGGGGGTTCCTGATGAATATGAGTTTCTGTCGGGACCCTAGGGTGGTTCCTGCTCAATATGAGTTTCTTCCGGAACCCTGGGGTGGCTCCTCCTCAATAAGAGTTTTTGTCGGGACCCTGGGGGGTTCGTGCCCAATATGAGTTTCTACCGGGACCCCGGGGGGGTTCCTGCTCTATATGAGTTTCTGCCAGGACCCTGGGTTTCTTCTCAGTATTTCTAATAAAATAATATTTTTACTTTTTTATAGGTACACACCCTTCTACATTAGCCCCTCGTGCAAAGTCTTTTGTGTTGGGTAGACCAAAAAGCTTTGTATGCCATAAGTTCAGTTTTTTTCCCAGGGACCCTAGGGTTTCTTCATCATTCCTCTTAGGGTCATTAAATGTTATGTCACTTCATTTCAAGTTTTGTAAATGAGGCCACTTATAGTGGACCTCCTTATCAGGGTATAAACTTGGTCAGAGGGGTTACTCGCGGTGAGCCCCTCATTTTTAGCCTTCTTCTATGGCCTTCTACTTTGTTTAAAGGTGTTGCTCATGGTGAACCCCTCGCCCTTGGCCTTTTTTCTATGTCCTTCTATCTTGGGAGGAGGGTTACTCACGGTAAGCCCCTCGCCCTTGGCCTCCATCTGTGGCCTTTCATCTTAGGCGGAGGGGTTACTCATGGTGAGTCCCTCACCCTCGGCCTTCTTCTGTGGCCTTCTGTCTTGAGCGGAGGGGTTACTCACGGTGAGCCCCTCGCCCTTGTCCTTCTTCTGTGGCCTTCTATCTTGGGTGGAGGGGTTACTCGCGATGGCCCCCTCACCCTTGGCCTTCCTCTGTGGCCTTCTGTCTTGGGTGGAGGGGTTAATCACGGTGAGCCCCTCGCCCTTGGCCTTCTTCTATGGCCATCTGTCTTGGGTGGAGGGGTTACTCACGATGGCTCCCTCACCCTTGGCCTTCCTCTGTGGCCTTCTGTCTTGGGTGGAGGGGTTACTCGCGGTGAGTCCCTCGCCCTCGGCCTTCTTCTGTGGCCTTTTATCTTGGGCATAGGGATTACTCTCGATGAACCCCTCACCCTTGGCCTTCTTCTGTGGCCTTTTATCTTGGGCGAAGGGGTTACTTACGGTGAGCCCCTCGCCCTTGACCTTCTTCTGTGGCCTTTCATCTTGGGCGGAGGGGTTACTCGCGATGATCCCCTCGCCCTTAGCCTTCTTCTGTGGCCTTCTATCTTGGGCGGAGGGGTTACTCGCGGTGAGCCCCTTGCCCTTGGCCTTCTTCTGTGGCCTTCTATCTTGGGCGGAGGGGTTACTCGCGGTGAGCCCCTCGCCCTTGGCCTTCTTCTTTGGCCTTCTATCTTGGGCGGAGGGGTTACCCGCGGTGAGCCCCTCCCCCTTAGCCTTCTTCTATGGCCTTCTATCTTGGGCGGAGGGGTTACTCGCGGTGAGCCCCTCGCCCTTGGCCTTCTTCGATGGCCTTCTATCTTGGGCGGAGGGGTTACACGCAGTGAGCCCCTTGCCCCTGCCCTTCTTCTGTGGCCTTCTATCTTGGGCGGAGGGGTTACTCGCGATGAGCCCCTCTCCCTTGGCCTTCTTCTGTGGCCTTCTATCTTGGGTAGAGGGGTTACTTGAGGTGAGACCCTCGCCATTGGCCTTCTTCTACGGCCTTTCATCTTGGGCGGCGGGGTTACTCGCGGTGAGCCCCTCGCCCTTGGCCTTCTTCTGTGGCCTTCTATCTTGGGCGGAGGGGTTACTCGCGGTGAGCCCCTCGCCTTGAGTTCTTTTCTGTAGCATCAAGTTTGGGAAGATAGGGCACTCAAGGTGGATCCCCTCGCCCTAGGCTATTTTTTGTCAAACTTGCAATCTTCGGCAGGTGGAGCCACTATAAGTGGATCCCCACACTCCAAGCTATTTCACTATTTGTTCACTTGCTTGAGCACTTCTCAATATTAGGCCCCTCGTGCAGAAGTGTCTTGTAATGTCGAGAGACTTGTGCACGAAACTGTCGTACCTTTTATTTATAATTGGCAGTTGCTTAATACTGTGAGCACTCCGGTGCCCTTGGAGTCTTAGGTGCTAAACTGTCGCACCTTATATTTGTACTTGACGCTTGCTCAAGACTGTGAGAACTCCGGTGCCCTTAGAGCCTTAGGTGCTCAGCTGGCGCACCTTATATTTATACTTGGCACTTGCTCAAGACTGTGAGCGCGCCGGTGCCCTTGGAGCCTTACGTTTATACTTGGCATTTGCTCAATACTGTGAGCGCTCCCGTGCCCTTGGAGCCTTACGTTTATACTTGCCATTTGCTCAATACTGTGAGCGCTCTGATGCCCTTGGAGCCTTAAGTGCTCATCTGGAGCACCTTATGTTTATACTTGGCACTTGCTCAAGACTGTGAGAGCTCCTATGCCCTTGGAGCCTTAGGTACTAAACTGTTGTACCTTATATATTTAATTGCACTTAGATACTAAACTGCGGTGTACTTGCATATAACTGAGCAAGTTAAAATTTGGACGCTACCCCTCTAACTGCGGGGTACTTGACAGTACTAAACAGTCACACCTTATATTTATACTTGACACTTGCTCAAGACTGCGAGCGCTCCGGTGCCCTTGGAGCCTTAGGTGCTCAATTGGCTCACCTTATATTCATACTTGTATTTGGCACTTGCTCAAGATTGTGAGCGCTCCGGTGTCCTTGGAGCCTAAGGTGCTCATCTGGAGCACCTCATGTTTATATTTGGCCCTTGCTCAAGATTGTGAGCACTCCGGTGCCCTTGGAGCCTTAGGTACTAAACTTTCGTACCTTATATTTATACTTGGCCTTTGCTCAAGACTGTGAGCGCTCCGGCGCTCTTGGAGCCTTAGGTACTAAACAGTCGCACCTTATATTTATACTTGGCACTTGCTCAAGACTGTAAGCGCTCCGGTGCCCTAGGATCCTTAGGTGCTCATCTGGAGCACCTTACGTTTATACTTGGCACTTGCTCATGACTGTGAGCGCTCCGATGCCCTTGGAGCCACAGGTGCTCAACTGGCGCACCTTATATTTATATTTGGCACTTGCTCAAGACTGTGAACGCTCCGATGCCCTTGGAGCCTTAGGTGCTAAACTGTCGCACCTTATACTTATACTTGGCAGTTGCTCAAGACTGTGAGAGCTCCTATGCCCTTGGAGCCTTAGGTACTAAACTGTTGTACCTTATATGTTAAATTGCACTTAGGTACTAAACTGCGGTGTACTTGCATATAACTGAGCAAGTTAAAATTTGGACGCTGCCCCTCTAACTGCGGGGTACTTGCATATAGCTGAGCAAGTTTAAATTTTGAAGCTTCCCGTATAACTGCGGGGTACTTGCACACAACTGAGCAAGTTGAAATTTGTAAGTGGTTCCTCTAGCTGCGGGGTACTTTCATATAGCTGAGCAAGTTTAAATTTTGAAGCTGCCACTTTAACTGCGGGGTACTTGCATATAACTGAGAAAGTTGAAATTTGGAAGTGGCTCCTCTAGCTGCGGGGTACTTGCATATAATTGAGCAAGTTAAAAAAAATTTAAGCTACCCCTCTAACTGCAAGGTACTTGCATACGAGCTGAGGTAGTTAAAAATTTTAGCACAGCCCCATGTGCATGTGGGGTACTTTTTAGTGCACCCCCGTGTGATTATGGGGTATTTTGTTATACACATTCATTTCTTACGGAGTAGCTGGGAGATGGGGTTAGTCCTTCTCCTTCCCATACACTTTGAATAAAATTTTGCATATATCCTAAGTAAAGAAATAATTATTTCTTTATACTGGAAATTTCCCTTCGTCTACAAGGGTGCTTGTTCCAAGCTTTTCTTAGGAACCTTTTTTGTCTTATAAAAAAATAACAAGTTTAGAGAGGGGGGTAGACCCGCTTCTCCCTATTTTCTGAAAACTGGTCGAGTAAATTTTTTTCTTGAGAACAGAGGTTAGGACTTGTTCTCTAGGCTATAACTCTATATTGAATAATAAAAAAAACGTAGTGAATTTTTTATTATTATTATTATTACTAGGAGGATAACCTCCTGCTGGTCCTGTCGGGTCTTAGGGACTTTACTCAGTACACTTTTACTTTTGGGTTGGATATCCCCCCAAGTATGATGAGGAAAGTTCCTTATATCATGGGCCCTCTTCTAATCTATTAGAGGTTTTGCCCTTCTTTTAAGAAAAGAACGTATAAATCTGGTGTACCCACCGCACAATGTAGGTAAATGAGTCATGCACAAAAATTCTAGTGCCAAAAATAATGGGTATTACTTTTCTTCATTGCAGTCATAATTTATATTTCTTACAAGAAGTTTACTCATAAAACTAGAGCAGGCTATTCAAAATTTTTTAAGAAAATGAAACTGGGCAGGAGTTAGGCACAGTACCTTCTTGGTTGTAGTGGTGAAGATGTCTGTTGACGACGGGTCAAATTTTGGGATGATTGTGGGTATTTCGTCGTCAGACATGTTAGAGGTTCCTCGTGACCTTTGTCCACCACAAGATGATTTAAGCGCGCCAACTGGTATGGATTCCTTGTCATGGGTCGTGACGGGCGAGGGTACCTCGCAGGAGGCTGCTGCTGGCGCCAATCTGGGTTCCTCAAAATTGTGGGGTTCCTCGAAATCTAGGTTCCACCTAAGATCTGGGTTCCCAAACTTTATTTACAGTCTATAATATGTGTTCCACCCAAGATGCTAGGGGTTCCTCGTGAAGGTCATTGACCACAGAGGATTCCCTTCGACTCTGTATTGCCTATACAGGTTACTTGCCATCGCGCAATGCTGAAAGGGGTTCCTCTACGATTATGACTTACTCTATTCTCGCAACCATGGGGGGTTCCTCGAGCTCCGTGGGTTCCCTGCCACCGTCGTCAATTCGAATGGGTTCCTTATCAAAAATGGCGTTGAACCCTTATTTTCCAATGAGTTCCTTGCCAATAACATCTGTGTCAGATAATTTGGGACATGTTATGAGTGAGGTTTCCTTGACGACTTTGGGTTCCTGGCATAATTTTTTTTTTTTTGGCAGTTTCTCGTCCACTGCTCAAACTGAAAGGGGTTCCTCGCGCGTTGTTTTCCTAACATAGGGGGTCCCTCGTCCGGACCCTTCTTAGCTGTGGGTTCTTCGTTCGAAGTTTTGAACATAAGAGGCCCCTCATCTGGACCCTTTTTGGCCGTGGGTTCCTAGCACGAGTTGCTATCTACGGAGGGTTCCCCATTTGGACTTCTGTATTTACTCGCGAGTATAAGATTTGGGCGAGGTTTCCTTGTGTGGGCATTTCGTAGCCTCGGGTCCCTCTCACTTGAGGGCATTTCGTCACCTGGAATTTTGACCACAAGGGGTTCCTCACTTTTCATCACAACCACAAGAGGTTCCTCGTGGCCATCATTAGTCAAGGGTTCCTCATCGCTACCTATTATTAGCGAGACGCAACTCAGCCCCTCGCGCTCGCGCGTAACTCTCAGAATGGCTTGCTCGTTGCAACTGTCGTCGGCATCTTCTGTGTCAATAATTTGGGTTCTGTCATAGAAAAGGGGTTCCTCGCGCGCTATTTTTTGGCGATATGATATTTGGGACGACCTTGGGTCTTGCGCCGTCGTCAAAGGTGCCACATGAATTTTGTCCCTTCAAAAACGTTAAGGGTTCTTCACTAGAGGTTGAGGGTTCCTCGCAACCTCGTGACACTAGCATATATCCCTCTCCCATGCGCAATACTGGCAGGAGGTTCCTCGCGACCTTTGGTCTGCTCGCATGCGACTTCAAACACACTTTTGGGTTCCTCGCCCACAGTACCTATGAGCAAGATTTTAGGTTTTGAGCCTGGGACTTCGTACATGATGGGTCCTTCGCCAGAGACTTTTTCAACCAAGGGTTCCTCACCGACTTAGGAGTTACTTGCGAGGTCCATTACCCCTGGGGAAGGTTCCTCGCGACCTTATCACACTGATAAGGGTTCCTCGCACGTGATTTTAATATCTAGAGTTGACGCCACCCAGGTTTCCTCACAAGAGAAAGTACCAACTAGGGTATCCTCGTTTGGAGTACGCGCTACTGAGGGTTCCTCACAAGATTTAATACTAAGGAAGAGTTCCAAACTATTTACGATCGCGGGTTCCTGGATCGAGTTTGCTACCATGAGTTCCTCGCGCCTTGACTTTCCATCCGGGGGTGTCTCGACCTCAATCTTCGTTGGGACTGCTGCCATGATGTTTTGTTGGCGGCGAGGGACACCCAGGGTTCCTCGCCCATGAGTTCCTCACGCCTTGACTTCCCATCCGAGGGTGTCTCGACCTCATGCTTCGTCGGGACTGTTGTCATGACTTTTTTTTTGGCAACGAGGGACTCGTAGGGTTCCTCGCCTATGAGTTCCTCGCGCCTTGACTTTCCATCCGGGGGGGGGGGGTCTCGACCTCATGCTTCGTCGGGACTTCTGTCACGACTTTTTATTGGCGACGAGGGACACCCAGGGTTCCTCGCCTATGAGTTCCTCGCGCCTTGACTTTCCATCCGGGGGTGTCTCGACCTCAATCTTCATTAAGACTGCTGCCATGATGTTTTGTTGGCGATGAGGGACACCCAGGGTTCCTCGCCCATGAGTTCCTCACGCCTTGACTTCCCATCCGAGGGTGTCTCAACCTCATGCTTCGTCGGGACTGCTATCACGACTTTTTTGTTGGCGACGAGGGACACCAAGGATTCCTCGCAAGTTGACATTTCTATAAGGGTTGCTGCCACTACTTCCCCTTTTTTTTGTGACGAGGGACACCCAGGATTTCTCATCCATGGGTTACTCGCGAGTTGGTCTTTCAAGAGGGGATGTTGTATCTGAGAGTTCCTTACTTGGAATTTCTACCACGATGGGTTCTTTTCTTGAGGGTTCCTCATCGCTATCATTGAGTGCGAGGAGGTACTCGACCATAACCTTGCCAAACACTTAGGGTTCCTGGGGTTCCTGCCAGTGAATTTGACGGTTGTCACAACTTGCTCCAGCACCATCCTTCGCGACTGAGCTACTTCTACCGGAATTGCCATCGGAATGACTGCCCCTCCACAGGGGGTTGCTGCTGGTCTTACACAATCTTGACACAAACTTGCCAAGTCTTAAAAATGTACTCATAACCCTCTGCCACCAGAGTTGTTGCCGGTGAGCTGGTCTGCCCTCCCGGAGGAGCAGGTACGTTTGCTCCGGTCACCACCACATCCACCTGAGTGGCCTGGTCTCTTTGAACTCCATTCCCAGATGGAATGTCTTCAAACACTAGCTTCTTAGAAACATAAAAAACGTCTTTGTCCATTGAAAGTGAGGATACCTCCCCAGCAGAGTCGCCAAATGTATGAGGGTAGTGAGACTGGGGTCTATGAATAACTGGAAAGTGTGAGGCGTGACCCACTCCAATGGACGCTGCCTGCAAGGTCTTCAAGGTCTCCTGGTGCAACTTCTGAAGAAAACTTCTCCTTCTGGTAACAATGGAACTCAAGCTTCAACTCACTCCCTGCAAGAAGATGAACTTTCACAGCAAAAATAGTAATTTTCTCAAGGGAAACACCTGAGAGTGATGGCTGTCAGTGGAAGTGAAGGAACAAGGCACTCAGCACTAAGAGAATGAGCAGGGAGAGAATACTTAGGTAGGTCTGATGATATTTTAGCAGAGTAACAATGCAATTTCTATTGTCTATCTATGACCTTGCCCAGGGGTCCTATTTATACTTGGGCACTAAGGCTGGGTTAGTACTTTTGGCGCCAAAATTTAGAGGGTTAGTGAGGGATAAAGTCTGCAGTGTACTATTTGTCCCTCCTTGTAGGCCAGTCTGCCTGTCCCCTCTGGCAGATGCCCCCTGGCGCCGACCAAAGTTCAAAAGCAAATACGTCTTCTAATGGAGACAAAATATCTGATTTGCTAAATATCTTTTGAAACGGTAACTTTGATACAAACTTTGTAAACTTGAGGGGGGGTCTCGAGGACCACCTCCTCTAAAATATTTGCAAGCTTGAGGGGGGTCTCGAGGACCCCCTTCTAAAATCATTTTTCTTGAGAGGGGTTTAGATGACCTTCTCCTCTAAAATCATTTTATAAACAGTTCTTTTCTTGTGATCAGCCAGCCCTTTGGCTGCTCACTTCACTTGTGACTAAGTGTGAGGTGTGTGAGGACTGGGTGACCCTAGGGTCTCCTACTAGTATTCTCTCAATCCTATAGCGCTAAGTGGTTGAGCTTGCTCAACATACCTTGTTCCTCAGTCGCCAACCCAAAAACTCCCAGGAGGTCCCAACGTGCCTGTTCGAGCCCTGCTTGCTCGACTAGGCAACCTATACAAGAAAGTAAAGTGTTAGTGTTGTTGTTCATTTAGAGACTGATGTTTCATGATGAGGAGTTACTCGTGATAGCTACTCCCTCAATATGAGTTTCTGTCGAAATCCTTGTAGCAGCACTTCTCGAATAACATTTCTGTAGTGACTCTTGAAGTGGCGCTGAGCCTTGTAGTGACACTGACTCTCTCAACTGTCATTACTACAGTGACCCTTGCGGCGATGCTGACCCTTGTAGTGGTACTTCTTAATTTTGGATTTCTGTGGTGACCCTCGCGGGCACCTCTTGAATGTTATTGGTGTAGTGACCCTTGCTCTAGTGGCATTGATGCTTGCAGTGGCGTTGACCCTAGTGGCGTTGACCCTTGCAGTGATGCTGACACTTGCAGCGGCGCTCGCACTTGAAGTGATGCTGACCCTTGCAGCGGCGCAGACACTTGCAGTGGCACTGACCCTTGTAGCGGCGCAGACACTTACAGCGGCGCTGGCACTTGAAGCGGCGCTGACCCTTACAGCGGCGCAGGCACTTGCAGCGGCGCTGAACCTAGTGGCGCTGACCCTTGCAGCGGCGCTGACACTTGCAGCGGCGCTGGCACTTGAAGCGGCGCAGACACTTGCAGCGGCGCTGACCCTTGCAGCGGCGTTGACACTTGCAACGGCGCTGGCACTTGTAGCGGCGCTGTCACTTGAAGCGGCGCAGACACTTGCAGCGGCGCAGGCACTTGAAGCAGTGTTGACCCTTGCTGTAGTGGCGCTGACGCTTGCAGTGGCGCTGACCCTAGTGGCGCTGACCCTTGTAACGACGTTGACACTTGCAGCGGCACTGACACTTGTAGCGACGCTGGCACTTGAAGCGGCGCTGACCCTTGCAGCGGCGCAGACACTTGTAGTGGCGCTGAACCTTGCAGTGGTGTTGACCCTAGTGGCGCTGACCCTTGCAGCGGCGCTGACACTTACAGTGGTGCAGGCACTTGAAGCGGCGCTGACCCTTGCAGCAGCGCTGACACTTGCAGCGGCGCTGACCCTTGCAGCGGTGCAGACACTTGCAGCGGCATTGGCACTTGAAGCGGTGTTGACCCTTGCAGCGACGCAAACCCTTGCTGCGGCGCTGACCCTTACAGCGGCGTTGACACTCGCAGCGGCGCTGACACTTGCAGCGGCACTGGCACTTGAAGCGGCACTGACCCTTGCAGCGGTGCAGACACTTGCAGCGGCGGTTACCCTTGCAGCGGCGCAGGCACTTGAAGCGGCGCTGACCCTTGCAGCGGCGCAGACACTTGCAGCGGCGCTGAACCTTGCAGCGGCATTGACACTTGGAGCGGCGCTAACACTTGCAGCGGCGCTGGCACTTGCAGCGGCGCTGACCCTTGCAGCGGCGCAGGCACTTGAAGCGGCACTGACCCTTGCAATGGCTTTTGGACTTCTGGGTGACCCTCGCAGGTACTTCTCGGATGTCATTAATAAAAGAGACGCTGATCCTTGCAGTGGCACTGGGGGTTCCTGCTGAATATGAGTTTCTGTCGGGACCCTGGGGTGGTTCTTGCTCAATATGAGTTTTTGCCGGAACCCTGGGGTGGCTCCTCCTCAATAAGAGTTTCTGTCAGGACCCTGTGGTGGCTCCTCCTCAATAAGATTTTCTGTCGGGACCCTGGGGGGTTCCTGCCCAATATGATTTTCTGCCGGGACCCTGGGTTTCTTCTCAGTATTTCTAATAAAATAATATTTTTACTTTTTTATAGGTAGACATCCTTCTAGAGGTCAAATAGCTTGAAGAGGCCAGGTTCATCAGAGAGGTCATATAAACTGAGTGGTTATCTAACGCTGTCATTGTGCCAAAAGATAATGGACAATGGAGGATGTGTGTAGATTTCACTGATTTAGACAAGTCTTTCCCAAAAGATAGTTTCCCCCTGCCTCGTATTGATCATATGATGGATGCCACAGTAGGACATGAGCTCATGAGCTTCATGGATGCATATTTCGAGTATAATCAGATCTTCATGAATTCAAAAGACTCAGAGAAGACAACATTCATCACAGACAAGGGGACCTATTGCTATAAAGTCATGCCATTTGGGATGAAAAATGCAAGGGCTACTTACCAACATCTTCTAAATAAGATATTCAAGGATCAGATAGGTAAGTCCATGGAAGTTTATGTGGATGACATGCTGACGAAGAGTCTGAAGGACGACACTCACGTGGCCGACCTTCAAAGAATTTTGAACACTATGGACAAATACAAAATGAAGCTCAAACTTGCCAAATGTGTATTCAAGGTAGAAGAAGGAAAGTTTTTGGTCTTCGTTATCAACCAAAGGGGAATAGAGGCTAACCTTGAGAAGACAAAGGCTTTACTGGAAATGAAGACACCTAGAACCATCAAAGACGTTCAGAGGCTAACCAAAAGAGTTGCTGCACTTAACCAGTTCGTCTCAAGAGATACAGACAAGTGTCTTACTTTTTTCAAAGTGCTTAGAAAGGCCTTCGAATGGGATGAGGAATGCGAAAAAGATTTTAAGGAGATAAAGTCCTACCTCGGATCCCCTCTAATCCTATCTCGTCCAATTCTTGTAGAGAAGTTATATGTGTATCTGGTTATCTCAGAGTCAGCCATTAGTGTTGCAATAGTAAGAGAAGATGAGGGAGTGCAGAGGCTAGTGTACTTCAATAGCAAAGCTCTCCAAGGGTCTGAACAAAAGTACCCTCGAATTGAAAATTTAGCCTATGCTTTGATACATGCTTCTAGGAAAATGAAGCCATACTTCCAAGCCCACTCGATGGTTGTCCTCACTAATTCCCCACTCAGATAAGTCCTTCATAAGCCTGAGAAGTCAGGCAGGATAATGACCTGGGCCATCGAGTTAGGGGAATATGACATTATTTATCAACCCAGGGTTGCCATCAAAGGACAGGCACTCGTAGACTTTGTAGCCAAGTTTACATGGGAAGAGGCCGAGGTTGAGATTAGTCAAGAGGCTATAGATGAACCAAATATAAACATCTTCCAAGATTCGGATGAGGTTGAGTCAAGCGAGGCCAGAAAAAGAATAGTTGAGAATGAGGAAGACAGGTACCTCTTCAAGAAGGGACCCTATTATAGGGAAACTTCTCTTCAAATGAAGTTGTTTGGAACCTCTTCATTAATGGGTCGTCCTGTGAAAGCGAAAGTGGAGCGGGGATGATAGTGTCTGCACCAGATGGTACCGATATTGAATATGCCTTAAGGTTCAACTTCAAAGCTTCAAACAATGAGTAAGAGTATAAGGCATTAATAGCAGGTCTCTCCTTGGCAAAAGCCCTTAGTGTCGGCCAACTCCTAGTCCACAGTGACTCAAGGTTAGTCGTCAACCAAATCCTGGGAGTGTATGAGGCCAAAGATGAAAGGGTGGACAAATACCTAAAGAAGGCGAGAACGGTGCTAGAAAGCTTCAAGGAGGTAAAGATGAAGAGGATACCTCAGCAAGATAATAGTCGAGCTGATTCACTCGTGAGGTTAGCCTCAGCAACAAGGACAAACATAAGAAGAATAATACTAATTGAGATCCATCTCAAGACGATCGTCGAAGAAGAAGAGGTCACCAGACCTTGCCTCAATTTGGATATGGGAGCCTCATGGATGGATCCTCTTATTAGATACATTAGAGAGGGATACCTACCAGAGTCGAAGTCAGAAAGGAGAAAGCTGAGGTTTAGAGTTGCCAAATTCTCAATTGTAGGAGATGTCTTGTATAAAAAGGGATTCCTACTCCCTCTCCTCATATGTGTCCACCCTTCAGAGGTTTCATACATCTTGAAAGATGTGCATGAGGGCTCTTGTTCCAGTCACATAGGGGGAAGGCCATTAGTTAAGAGGATAATCACTCAGGGGTACTAGTGGCCAACCTTGGCCAAAGATGCAGCTGCGTATGTGAAGAAGTGTGATAAGTGCCAAAGATTCTCCACCATGTCTCATCAACCTATGACTTCAATCATCTCCCCTTATCCATTTGTAATATGGGGCATTGATTTGGTAGGACCCCTACCAAGAGCTATAAATGATTATCAATTCTTGATTGTAGCAATTGATTATTTTTCCAAATGGGTAGAGGCTGAGCCAATGATCACAATCACTGAGAAGAAGACCTTCCGGTTCATCTGTAAGAACATCATATGCAGGTATGGTCTTCCAAACACCCTCATCTCAGACAATGGAACCCAGTTTAAGAATGTTTCCTTAGAAAAATACTACAAAAGAGTAGGGATCAAGCAGACCTTAAACATCATTAGTTTGGTGAAAGTTTAAGAGGTCAAACATCATAATATGGTGATCTCAGACCTTAAACATCATTATTTGGTGAATTGAGAGGTGAAACATCATAGTATGGTGATCTGGGACCTTAAACATCATTAGTTTGGTGAAAGTTTAAGAGGTGAAACATCATAATATGGTGACCTCAGACCTTAAACATAATTATTTGGTGAATTAAGAGGTGAAACATCATAGTATGGTGACCTCAAACCTTAAACATCATTAGTTTGGTGAAAGTTTAAGAGGTGAAACATCATAATATGGTGACCTCGGACCTTAAACATCATTATTTGGTGAATTGAGAGGTGAAACATCATAATATGGTGACCTCAGACCTTAAGAGGTAAAACATTATTTGGAAAAAGTAAGAGGTAAAACACTGCAATTAGAGTGCAACAACAACATACAAATTTCAAATAATAGAATCTGAAGAGGTTGATTTATTTATGATTATCATTAAAAGGATTCGGAGTTACAAGTCAATAGTATCAAGAGGCCATCAGAGTTCACAAAAATAAGAGGTACAGACAAGGGAAATTAAAGTTACAACTATAAAAAATGTTCAAAAGAAAAGAGCCTATGTCTCTGCAGCTGCAGTCGTCTGGACATGGCCGACGTTCGTCACTTCAGCTCCATCATCATGATGAGAAATGTCTTTAGTCTCCGTAACCTCGAGAGAAGCATTCTCGGCTAGAGGAGCATCAGCCTCTTTAACTTCCTTCAAGTCATGAGAAAACTGAGGGTCTCCAAAGTTGAGACTAACTAAGTCTGAGGCAGTCAAGGTCCCAGACTCACCCTCTTTCATGGCTGCCCACTTGCCAGTTTCTTTGAAACCCCTCTCTAGGTATTCAAAGCTGAAGAAGACAAATTCATCTAAGACCTTATAGTCTTTAATGTCCTTCTCAGCAGCATCTTCGAAGGCAGCCTTGACTGTAGCATCAACCTTGGACTAAAGAACCTCATCTTTGGCCTTCAGAGCTTTGTGCTGATCTTTTTTGAGCTTAGACATGTTGTTGTCCTTCTCCTTGATTACCCCTTCAACTTTTTAACCTTTGTATTCAAATAGGCTTCAACCTTTTCAGCTTCCTTCCCCTTCTCTATAAAGGGCATCTTATTCAAAGTCCAATCAACAAGACGATGAAAGGATAGGACACCCTGCAGAAAAAGATCAGATGGATGAACATAAGAGTTGTAATTTCTGAAAAGCCGATGTTACACTTGTGAGCAAGTTAGCAAAAATATGATACCTTGATTGACTTATGCAGAGAAAATTCTTCCAGTAAAGGGGCATCCAATGCGCGGAGGAAATGCTTGTCTTCCTCTATCATTATTGTACCAATGTCATCGACAGCCTTAAAACTGTGGCCGATCAAGCTATCACTGATTTTAAGCTGAGAAAGACGATCAGTTAAGGCATCGTCTGTAGAGATGGGAATGGAACGATCCATGGCCTGAGTCTTGCTCGGCCTCGTATGATCTGGATCAACTGTGGACTTCCTTTTTTTAGTAGCATTGGCCTTGGAGGTGCTAACGTTCTTCTTGGTGGCAGGTGGGGGTATAATTTTGCCACCCATTTTCTCTATTAGCTGCACAAGACTAGGAGCAGACATTTCCCAAAGGTCGTCTGATATGCCTGTTGGGCGTTCTGCAAAAGATAAGTCTCTAAGTTAGTCAGCTAGAGATATAAAACATAAGAGGTATAACTTGGGTAAGACAAATTAAGACTTATGAAGCTCTACCAAGGGACCACCCCCTAAACATGCCTGAGATAGGTAGTAGGGGATCATCAGATGTTCATATTTAATGAGCCAACCCTTCTCGCCCTGACTGTGAAGGTCTTCAATGTTTTTGTAATTATCTTGGCTAAGTCTAGGGTCAGCTTTGGCAGCAAGGGAGACCTTCCCCCATCTCAGAGGGGTCCTTGGAACCGACGTTTCAGAAGCCTCGTCTGAACCAAATTCCCATGCCCCAGAAATAAAGAAATACCTAAGTTTCCAATTATGATTCGAAGTTCGGGTAACCAAGATCATTTTCTTCTCTGATTTCCTAACTAAGAAGTGGAAATAGCTAGGATGGTTTTTGGTAGAGGAAGGAACATAATAACTAGTGAAAACTCTAACTGGAAGGTCTGAGTTGTGGACAACCCTCCAAAGGATGATGGCCCCAATCATAACTCTCTAGGCATTAGGGGATAGTTGGGAAGAGGAAAGATTTATATGGGAGAGTATAGCTCTGACGGATGGGTGGATAGGAAGATGAAAGCCCAACTTAATCATCTGCTCATAAACACAGATCTCTCCATCTCGGCCATCAAAGGCCTCTCATCCCTCAGAGGTTTCCTAAGGATGATGGAAGAATTTATGGAATAGAGGTGCCTAAAAGTAAGAAGGTCGTACTCGCTGATGGTGCTCTCATACTCGGTCACCTCAGATGTATTGAGATCACTCTCCTCACCATCATCACCATCCCCAGTAACATCGGCCCGGGAAGGTGTTGGAACACCACCAGGAAACCTCTTGGCAAAACTCAACCCCGGTGGCAGTTGACAAAGGAATGGCATCAATAATGGGGGGGGAGGGGGAATTTCCACACTTGGCCTTAAGATTTCTACATCAGAAGACCTATGCAAAGTACTAGCATCTTGGTGAGACGAGGCGTGGATTGAAACCTAAGGTTCCTTAGGAACATAACCTTGTCTAGGAGAATAGTCCATAGCCTCTTGAAAGAGTCTACAGATTCCCCTACATTAGAGGTTGACATGGGGTCTGAGGAAGATGACTTAGACTCAGACATTGGTTCAGAATCCTCAGGAACCTCAACAGGCTCAGTAGGATCGACTGGCTCGGGGTATATAATCTTTAGGGGTGGAGGAAAGATGGGTCTGAGGGGAAAGTCCTCAGCCCTAGGAGCTTCCTCTTGGGCCATCTCTATTTGCCTAATTTTCTCAAAGGTCTTCTCACGAAGAGATGGGAACTCTTCTATTAGTAGGTATAAGGGTCTGAGCATAAGGAAGATGACACTACACTTGACTCAAATTGCGAACAGGAAAACAACTTGTTCGATCTAAACTAAAGATCAAAATAAGGATCTCAAAGGTTTTCACCACGAATGTCAAGAACCTTCAAGAACTAAGTCGCCAGAGAAGATGACAGGAGGGTCACCGATAAACCTAAAAAGGTTTGTTTGAGGCTAAAACAACCTCGGAGCAGCCTACAACAATCCCAAAACTGAAAAATGTGTTACTAAAGCCGTTTATTGAAAATAAACTATTTAAGTAACTCCGAGTTGTTTTTTGAAGAAACTCTTTTCTTAAATCAAAAAGGATTAATCACAAGAAGTGTTTAATAAAATAGTATGTACGAGATCTTATTCAAGATTTGGGTAACAAGTTTAAAAGATAGTTTAAACAAGTTTTAAACACAGCACAACCAAGAGTGAGATGAGAAAATGTAGAAAGATTTTGTTCACAATTTTTTACGTGGTAAAACCTCACCAATTGAGGAAACATCCACGACTCCCTCTATGGAGTAAAATGAAAAATCCACTAAAGAAAATTTATGAGTTACAAACTTTATAACTAACATGCAAACAACTCGGACCTATATAAGTTTAGGAATGTAACCTCTGGTGTCCTTATAACTTCTTTGCAGTTCTGATTGTAGATGTAGTTCTCTCAGTTTGTCAACTTCTGATTTGTTCCAGCACTTTACGTCGACTTATGATCACAAGATCTTATTACCAACACTTTTCGTGTTGTAGGGTGTAAGTGTTTGTGGAGGTGCTTTCTAACACATGCATGCACACACACACACTTATTAAGTACAAACAGTCCTAACAAATTATAGTCACACTATATGCTGTGATCTTTTCTTTTCTTTCTTCTTACAAAACTTTGAAACTTATTTGACCTTTCAATTAATCCCAGAATCCACAGATACCTTGCTAGGAAGACAGACAAGGTCTTAATCAATCTCAAAATTTAGAGAAACTTTTCGAGATTGAAAACCTCCAAGTGAGATTCCAAACTAGGTCAAAGGTTTAGTTTTACAAGAACAAGAAACAGAAAGCATTTATTGTTGATTTCAAAGTAAGAAAACGTTTTGGAGGAAATAATCAACAATATATTTCTCAAGATGAGAAATAAAGAATAAACTAAGTGTAATGTAACATGAATAACTCAGATCTGAGATTTCTATGAAATCAGAAACTAGATCTAAGTTGGAAACAAGATCTCACGAACACAAGGTTACAGCAACAAAAATAACTCAACTCAAACTCTGAAACACTCAAGAACACTCAGGGTAGTTTTTTTGGATATGGTGTTTGGGTTAGGTTTGAAGAGGATTTAGACGAATGAAGTTAGGGTTTCTAACTCTCTCTCTTCTCTCTCTGTTTTTCTCTCTTCTCTCTTCTCTCTCTATTCTCTCAGAAGAATGCAAATGGCAAAAGTCTTCAAAGTCTGAGGGAAGGGTCCTTTTTATAGTGGGAGGAGAAGGTTCGAGATAACTGATCAAAACCAAGGGCTGAGATCGAGTCAATTTAAATTGACTTGAATCTAAGTGCTCACACAAGGCAGTGCTTAAACGAACGCTGATTGGCTTAAAAAGTTACATGGGGATTCATCAAGGCAACATGCATACCATTGATAAGAAATGATCAAAGGGCTGATAACACACGCGTCTATTGTCTCAGTAAAGAAACACACTCTTAACTAATCAGAGGGCAACAGGTGTTGGCCAGTTATGGGATATAAAATGCGCGTCGAAACTAATTATAAAGTATACCCTGAAGTCTCCGTCGCTTTTGGATTCTACCCAAGGTAACATTAGGCCATAAAACACAACAAATAATATTAAGAGATTGACCCCAAAACTTTTAAATCAAGTTTTAATTATTAAATCATTGTTTAAAAAATGTTTAAAAAATCCCAAAAAATTATTTAAAATCAAACTTAGGGATTTAAACACACTGAACACATGTACTCACAGTATAATGCAATATGACATGCATGAATTGAATTCTAAGTGTGTGAGTGTTGGCAATAGTCTCTTTATCACTATAAGTAAGAGAGATGAATAGGCAATCCAACTTCTGAGGCTCTTTGGTTTCTAGGATGGACATAATTTTGTCACAATTTCTAAACTAGATGAGCACTTATACAATATAGACTCAAGTGAGTCAAAGTTATAAGGGCTTCAATCTCCCCCTTTGGAAATATGAGACAAAATCTCCTTTGAGTCAACTAGGACTCGTAGGGCAACAAAAATAAGAAAAACTTAGTCCTATCAAAATTCTATCTACCCAAATCCTAGAAATCAAAAAGTACATAACTCAACTATTTACAATTTAATACCCTAAAGCATCAGTTGAGAATGACTGTACAAAAAGGAATACCTGCAATGAATCACTAAGATCAAGATGTTTAGTATATGTAAGAGATTAGTAGACTCAAATTTCTCCCCCATTTTGTCTCAAATGGACAAAGGGAAAAACTTGGACAAGCAGCAAGGGTATTACTCAGCACAAACCATACCAATAGATTTACGTAATGAAATGAATCTATTATAATCTAGAGGTTTGGTAAACATATCTGGGAGTTGTAGATCAGTAGGAAGATAATTGATTTCTAATTCCTTAGATTCAACTAATTCGCATATAAAATGATGTCTTATTTTTATATGCTTTGTTCGCGAGTGTTGAACAGGGTTTTTAGAAATATTAATCGCACTTTGATTATCACAATAGAGATGCAATTGGTTTTCTTGAATACCATAATCACTTAGCATTTGTTTAAGCCACAATAATTGAGCATAACAGCTACCAGCAGCTATTTAATCAGATTCAGCAGTCGAGAGTGATGTGTAGTTTTGTTTTTTACTACTCCATCCTACCAAGTTATTACCAATATAATAACATGCTCCTGAAGTGCTTTTACTATCATCAGTACATCCAGCCCAGTCAGCATCAGTGTACCCAATAATAGTTCTTGGTGTGTCATTAGTGTACCAAAGTCCTAAATTCAGAGTGCCTTTAATATATTTAATTATACGTTTAACAGAATTCAAATGGCTCTCTTTAGGGTTGTTTTGATAATGAGCACAAACACACACAGCATACATGATATCAGGACGCGAGGCAGTAAGATAGAGTTGTGTGCCAATCATACTACGATATAGAGTAGGATCTACAGATTTTTCATTTTCATCTTTTGACAATTTTACCGTAGTACTCATAGGTGTGTTAGCATATTTAGCACTCTCGAGGCCGAACTTCTTAACGATCTCTAAAGCGTACTTAGATTGCGAAACAAATAATCCTTCTGGATTTTGTTAGACTTGGAGACCTAGGAAGAACTGCAACTCCCCCATAAGGGACATCTGAAATTCCTTACACATAATTTCAGAAAAGGATTTTACTTCTGAGGTAGAAGTTGATCCAAATATAATATCATCTACATATACTTGAGCAATAGTAATGTGTTTGTCAAAATGTTTGACAAATAGAGTTTGGTCATTTCCACCTCTTTTGAAACCTTTATCCAAAAGAAAACTGGAAAGATGCTCATACCAAGCTCTAGGAGCTTGTTTAAGACCATATAAAGCCTTTTTCAGACGAAATACATGATTTGGATAGTTAGGGTTAATGAACCCTTTAGGTTGTTCTACATAGGTTTCCTCAGCCAGTATTCCATTAAGGAACGTAGATTTGACATCCATTTGATATAATGTAAAACGCATGTGACAAGCTATAGCAAAAAGCAGACGAACTGATTCTAAACGAGTAACAGGGGCAAAGGTCTCGTTAAAATCAATTCCTTCTATTTGGGAGTATCCTTGAGCAACTAATCTAGCTTTATTTCTAATTATTATCCCATTTTCATCAGTTCTATTTTTGAAAATCCAATGAGTACCAACAACCTTTTTGTAATCAGGACGTGGAACAAGATACGAAACATCATGAATGACAAATTGTAAAAGTTCCTCCTGCATAGAAGAAATCCAATTAGAGTCATTCAATGCCTCATTTACATTCTTTGGTTCCACAAGGGAAACAAAACATGCATAATGTGCATAATTTCTAAGTTGGGATCTTGTACTCACTGGCTCACTAGGGTTTCCAACTATGTTGTTTATGGGATGATCTTTAGAAACCCAGTTAGGAACTTCAGGTGTCTCAATAGGTAATGAATTATCTATTTCAGAAGGGTCATTTTCTAAAATATTTGAAGACTATTCTTCAGTAGGTAATTCACCAGTCTTGCTTTCTACAATAGTGTCACTAACAATTACATTTATGGATTCCATCATGGTTTTAGTGCGAAGATTATACACTCGATAAGCTCTACTGTTAGGCAAGTATCCTAGAAATATGGCTTTATCTCCCCAGCTCTCAAATTTAGATAATTGTTCCCTATCTTTGCATACATAACAAGTACTGCCAAAGGTTCTAAGATATTTGAGATTAGGCTTTTTATTGTACCAAAGTTCATAAGGGGTTTGTTTGGAATTCTTTCTAAGATCGACCCTATTAATGATGTGACACGCAATACGAATAGATTCTACCCAAAAGTATTTAGGTAAATTCTTGGCATATAACATGACACGTGCCATCTCTTGCAAGGTACGATTCTTTCTCTCGGAGATTCCATTTTGTTGAGGAGTCTTAGGAGCACTGAACTCGTGTTTGTAACCATTATAGTCACAGTATTGTATAATACCAGTGTCTTTGAATTCACCACCTCTATCACTACGGATTCTATTTACTTGAGTGTCCTTTTCATTTTCAATCCTAAGAAGAATTTTTAGGAAGGTTTGAAAAGTGTCAGACTTTTTTTTTTTTAAAAAGATACCCAAGTAAATCTAGTGAAGTCATCAACCATAACTAAGATATAACTGTGTCCACAAAGGCTAACAGTTTGGGAAGGACCCATTAGGTCCATATGGATGAGTTCTAAGGGATTAGAGGTGAGAATATCTTTGACTTTATTATGAGGGGCCTTAACCATTTTACCTTCTTGACAGGAACCACAAACAATATTATGAATGGGTTTAATTTTAGGAATTCCTCTTACTATGTCGTGAGTAGACAATTTACTAAGATTATCGTAATTTATGTGACCCATTATGTTATGCCATATCTCGTTGTCATCCATTCTGGCAACATTACAAATTTCAGAATTGTTCTTGACAGTGTAGCAGTTGTCAGGAGTTCTGAATCCAGTAATTATGCATTCACCTTTTTCATTTAAAATCTTGTAATTGTTCTTTGAAAAAGTAACAGTATGGTCTGAGTCATAAAATTGTGAAATACTAAGTAATTTGGCCTTTAGACCTTTAACTAGAAGAACATTTTTAAGAATAGGAAGCCCATCTTCTTGGAGAGTTCCTTTGCCTATGATTTGAGATGAAACTCCATCACCAAAAATGACTTTACCACCAGCAAAGCTGGTTTTGTTTAAAAGTTTAGATTCATCTCCAGTCATGTGCTTAGAACATCCAGAGTCTAAATACCAACCAGATGATGTGTGTTCGGATTTTAAAGCAGTAACAACAATATTACACTTCATCTGAGGTAATAGATCATCTTTTCTAATCCAAATTGCTCTAGTTTTCATCTTGCGCTTATTAGCTCTCAACTGATAAAATTTGCGAGCATTAGATTTTTGCTGAAAAATGTTTTGCGCATGATTTTGAATTTTGTGAAAGACTTGAGCATTTGGTTTAGGAAAGTTCTTAGGATTCCTTCTAGGAAATGTTCTTTTAGGTTTGGTCTTTCTCTTTCTATAGAAAGAGTTTTTATCTGGCTGTCTAGGAAGTATATAATTATTTGGACTGCTCCTAGAATAGTTAAAGTTCTGGTAAGTACGAGGATTATAGATAGGTTTGACAAGTCTCCTATCATAGCAACCATCGAAAGAGTGACCATATATGTCACAGTAGGAGCAATAAAGATTGCTCAAGATGGGGGTCTCCTTAGGAAAGTCTCTAAACAAAGGTTTTGAAAAGTTTCCAGTCTGAACTTTATTCCTGGGTAGTACAGGTTGGAAAGTAGGTTCACTCTTTCTGATAAAAGGGCAGACGTATTTAGCCTTTGGTGGACTTTCATGCTTAGAGAAACTTGATTCCCCAATGTTGAAGTTTTGATGTTTTAAATCAAACTCAGTTTTTAGGGAATGAAAATCTGGGCATGTTTCAATAGGTCTTTTGCCTCCGGACACAAACTTGATAGGTTCAAAAGGTTTTGTCTGTGTTTTCAAATTGGGACAAAATCCTATACCAGTTCGATCATCAGAATTGGTTTTAGATTCAGCAACAAATTCATCAAAACAGTTAGAATTATTTTCAAATTTTGTAAATTTTTTGAAAACAGTTGCTGTCTTTTCTTTGGTTTGTTCCAATTCTAACAATGTCCCTTTGTATTTTTTCTCCAGAGTTTCATTTGTTTCAGTCAAATTTTTTAGTTTTTCATCAAGAACTTTAATTTCACTTTCATGAGTTAAACATTGGGTAGTGTACTCTTCAGCATTCAGTTTAATCATCAGGCTTAGATCTTCCAATTTCTTGGTAAGATCTTTAACAGTCTTTTCTAGTCTAGCGCTTTTCTTGAGAGTCTTAGTGTAAAGTGTGTGAATGTCTGGGAGATCTTCATTGTCCGAGTCACTAAGTGTGGTGTGTGAAGTGACCCCTAAGGCTTCATTCTTAGAACTCACACACCCATTAACATCGTCATTATCGCATTCCCTTTGACTCACACACCCCGAGGTAGAACATGCAAGATTCTCAGTAATCAAAGAATCTAAACCAGTAATAACCACATTCGAAGTATCAGTCATAGAATTATTTGGTTCATCCTCATTAACAAACATAGGCATGTCATCATTATAAATAATCTTGGCAAAGAAAGACATGCAAGGATCAAAAACATCTGATGGCTCAGGTTCCTCATTTTCAGAGTCACTTGAATCATCCCATGTTTTTCAGATGTTAGCTCTAGTGTGTTTGTTTTGAGTGTTCAAATTAACTCTACAGTATTGTGCAATGTGCCCCAGTTTACCACATCTATAGCATTCAGTCTTCTTAAGGTCTCTATTAGGTCTGATATGAGAGTCCTTGTGATTTTTGTGATTGATTTTCTCATAAGGTCTGTGACTAGAGGGAGTTGGATAATTTGACTTGCCTTGTTTATTTGCCACTTTGTTTCTAAACTTAATGATTTTCTTGAACTGTTTTGTCATTAAGGCAATCTGATTGTCCAAACTCTCTATATCACAGTCCTCATCAGATTCATCATTGGAAATATTGAACTCAGGCTTAATCAATTTAGAAGAGAAGCTTAGATTGGAACTAGTCTGTTTCCTATGTGATTGGATTAATTGTTTCTTAAATTCCAGTTCCATTTCCACAGTTCTTAATTTACTACTGAGTAATTCAGGAGTGAGATTTATATCACACATTTCCTCAATAGCATATCTTTTGTTATCAAACTTCTGTGGTAATGATCTCAGAATTTTAGATACAATTTATTGTCTATCATAGGTTATCCCATTAGCATGCAGTTTGGTCACAATATCAGTCAGGTTCATATAGAAGTCATCAAATGATTCAGTCTCAGACATAATTAAGGAGTTATACTACTGGATAATCATTTGGGTTTTAGCAGCCTTAACTCTAGTGTCTCCTTCATGAGCAGTGACTAAGGTGTCCCAAGCTTCCTTAGAAGTGGTACAGGATGAGATTCTTTTGAACTCATGTTAATTTATAGACATAAATATGGCATTATTTCCTTTGTTATTATTTCGAGAAACTTGTTTCTCTTCTTGAGTGAACTCACTTAAATCTTTCTTAACACTCTCATTACTTCCTTCGTTGGCTGGTTTAGTAGGAAAAGTATAACCATTTTCAACAATATCCCAGACATCATCTCCCAAAGTTCCTTGAATGAAAGCAATCATCCTTACTTTCCAGTAAGCAAAATTGGTTCCATCAAAGATTGGAGGTCTGGTCAAGTTACCAAATCTTTCATTTTTCTCGTCAATATTTGATTTTCAGAAAACAATTTCAGAAACACAGGATCTCTTTAAAAGCAGTTTTACTAAGCTCTAATACCAATTGAAAAATGTGTTACTAAAGCCGTTTATTGAAAATAAACTATTTAAGTAACTCCGAGTTGTTTTTTGAAGAAACTCTTTTCTTAACTCAAAAAGGATTAATCACAAGAAGTGTTTAATAAAACAGTATGTACGAGATCTTATTCAAGATTTGGGTAACAAGTTTAAAAGATACTTTAAACAAGTTTTAAACACAGCACAACCAAGAGTGAGATGAGAAAATGTAGAAAGATTCTGTTCACAATTTTTTACGTGGTAAAACCTCACTAATTGAGAAAACATCCACGACTCCCTCTACGGAGTAAAATGAAAAATCCACTAAAGCAAATTTATGAGTTACAAACTTTATAACTAACATGCAAACAACTCAGACCTATATAAGTTTAGGAATGTACCCTTTGGTGTCCTTATAACTTCTCTGCAGTTCTCATTGTAGATGTAGTTCTCTCAGTTTGTCAACTTCTGATTTGTTCCAGCACTTTACATCGACTTATGATCACAAGATCTTATTACCAACACTTTTCGTGTTGTAGGGTGTAAGTGTTTGTGGAGGTGATTTCTAACACATGCATGCACACACACACACACTTATTGAGTACAAACAGTCCTAACAAATTACAGTTACACTGTATGCTGTGATTTTTTCTTTTCTTTCTTCTTACAAAACTTTGAAACTTATTTGACCTTTCAATTAATCCCAGAATCCACGGATACCTTGCTAGGAAGACAGACAAGGTCTTAATCAATCTCAAAATTTAGAGAAACTTTTCGAGATTGAAAACCTCCAAGTGAGATTCCAAACTAGGTCAAAGGTTTAGTTTTACAAGAACAAGAAACAGAAAGCATTTATTGTTGATTTCAAAGTAAGAAAACGTTTTAGAGGAAATAATCAACAATATATTTCTCAAGATGTGAAATAAAGAATAAACTAAGTGTAATGTAACATGGATAATTCAGATCTGAGATTTCTATGAAATCAGAAACTAGATCTAAGTAAAAGTCTAAGTTGGAAACAAGATCTCACGAACACAAGGTTACAGCAGCAAAAAAACCTCAACTCAAACTCTCAAACACTCAAGAACACTCAGGGTAGTGTTTTTGGATATGGTGTTTGGGTTAGGTTTGAAGAGGATTTAGACGAATGAAGTTAGGGTTTCTAACTCTATCTCTTCTCTCTCTGTTTTTATCTCTTCTCTCTCTTCTCTCTTCTCTCTCTTTTCTCTCAGAAGAATGCAAATGGCAAAAGTCTTCGAAGTCTTAGGGAAGGGTCCTTTTTATAGTGGGAGGAGAAGGTTCGAGATAACTGATCAAAACCAAGGGCTGAGATCGAGTCAATTTAAATTGACTTGAATCTAAGGGCTCACACAAGGCGGTGCTTAAACGAACGCTGATTGGCTTAAAACGTTACACGGGGATTCATCAAGGCAACATGCATACCATTGATAAGAAATTATCCAAGGGCTGATAACACACGCATCTATTGTCTCAGTAAAGAAACACACTCTTAACCAATCAGAGGGCAACAGGTGTTGGCCAGTTAAGGGATATAAAACGCGCGTCGAAACTAATTATAAAGCATACCCTGAAGTCTCTGCCGCTTTTGGATTCTACCCAAGGTAACATTAGGCCATAAAACACAACAAATAATATTAAGAGAATGACCCCAAAACATTTAAATCAAGTTTTAATTATTAAATCATTGTTTAAAAAATGTTTAAAAAATCCCAAAAAATTATTTAAAATCAAACTTAGGGATTTAAACACACTCAACACATGTACTCACATTATAATGCAATATGACATGCATGAATTGAATTCTAAGTGTGTGAGTGTTGGCAATAGTCTCTTGATCACTACAAGTAAGAGAGATGAATAGGCAATCCAACTTCTGAGGCTCTTTGGTTTCTAGGATGGACATAATTTTGTCACAATTTCCAAACTAGATGAGCACTTATACAATATAGACTCAAGTGAGTCAAAGGTATAAGGGCTTCAAAAACCACCTAATCGCTACAAGATTAACCTAATAACGACCTGGCAGTCGTGGAAAGCTTCGTCGAAAAATGAAAACTTCGTCAAAAATTCAAAAATGCAAAACAATGACTGAAAATGGAAAAGAGAGGTGGAAAATAATACCTGGCTAGTCGTGAGTGAGGGAAGAAGAGTTTAGGAAGCGAAGGAAACCTTGATCATGGAGCAATAATGGAAGGATTGAAGAGAAGGGAAGTTGCAGAAAGCATAGGTGGGAGAGAATAGGAAGAAAAAAAAGAATGAGGAGAGATAACAGGGTTTTAAACCTACTCAATGATGGGGCGTGATTCCCAATGTCCCCATCCTTACCCTAGGGAACCCAAAAGACAACTGTCAGAATAATATCACCTTGGGGAATACAGTTCACTTCAGTAAGTGACATGTGTTAAGAAAATATTGACACCCAAAGAGACTCAGCCTCGGCCTAACACACATACCCCTCAATCATCTATTTACATAGAAGACTAAGGGATAGGAGTGAATTATATGCCCAAAGTGCAACCTCATACTCAGGGTCACTAACCCCGGCCTACATCACAGCCGAGTTTACAAGAAGCTTATGATAACCATCAGCAAGGTCATCTTTCATAAGGTCGGCCCCCCATACACCAACCTCGGCTGAACATCAGCCGAGGTCAACAGAGTCTCATAGGCTCAAGTAACCACCAACATCATTATCTCCCTAAGCTAAGGTCAGCAGAGTCTCATGGGCTTAAGAAACTGCCGATGTCGTCATCTGCCTCAGCCTATGTTATATCTAGCTCATACCTAACCTCGACCATCCCTCTTAGCTGAGGTCATCATGGTTATTGATAAGAAAAAGCAACACTATCAAACTTCACCAACCTCGTACTTATCCAGGCCGAGGTTACATCAG
This sequence comes from Sambucus nigra, assembly GCA_949130495.1. Lineage (NCBI taxonomy): Eukaryota > Viridiplantae > Streptophyta > Magnoliopsida > Dipsacales > Adoxaceae > Sambucus > Sambucus nigra. The sequence continues at coordinate 576,238,664 of OX422211.1, read as the reverse complement.
TAAAGGACACATGTCTGAGCATCTACAAGCACATGTAAGGTTTGGAACAAGTGAACAAATTAGTTATAACCGAATCATTCCGATCACGTAAGGGAATATTTTGGTCCTCATTATCTACATAAGATCAGCCATGTGTCATTCCCATACTGGTTCGATCCTCATACACATGCTCATTACATACTTAAGGGGTACATTACTCCCCCTAAGCACTATATAGAGGTTTTCCTCTACCTTGTAAAGGGATCCATAATTGCAACCCTAGCTGCAAGTCTATTGGTTTACACAGTAGAGAGATAAAGCTTGAGAGATTGTATCCATGGACATTAGTGCCTTCATCTAGTGATATTAGTCACACACTCACAGTGGACGTAGGCCAGATTGGCTGAACCAGTTATATACTAGTGTTCACCATATTCTCCTCACCTCATTCTACTATATATTCACTTTTATGCTGCCATTGTTATCACTAGTTTGAGCTTGACAACACCTTTCCTGGTGGTGCTATTTATAGTATCATCAGTAATGTACCTCGACGTATTCAGGAAGATGAAACTAAGCATAGAAGATCTGAAAGAAGCCATTGTCCCATTGGTTGTCTTCGCTAGGAAGGTCACAATCCCTCTAGGAAAGGTTGTCCTGCTAGTTCAGGCAGGAAACATCTCTAAATTGATTGAGTTTTTTGTTGTTGATATCAAATCACCATACCAAGCCATCCTCGAAAGGGGATGGCTCCATGCAATGAAGGTCATTCCATCAACCTATCACCAAAAATTAAAGTGTGTAACTGATCGAGGAGTAGATGCGATCCATGGGGACTAGGCTACGATGAGGAAGTGTTTCATCACAACCATACACCCCAAACAGGAGAAGAAAGTAGAAAAAAACAAAAGGCAAGGAGGAAGGTCAGGAGGGGTTAATGCCTTCCAAATATAAGCTAAGGTATGGTCGACCAGGAGTGGAGGAAACCAGGCTCCTCCCCTTCGAAAGGGTCATTAAAGATCTGGAAGAGGTCACAGCTAGGAGTAGCTCGACCAAAAATAAGTTTTTAATTGGCACCTCCTTAACTGACGGTGAAAAGAAAGATCTAGTTACCCTACTCTGGAGCAACTTGGACATTTTTGCATGGGAGCCCTACGAGCTGCCTGGGATTGATCCCATCATTTATTATCATCAATTACACATGGACCCATATGTCAGGCTAGTTACACAGGAGGCTCGCCGAACAGCCCCGAAGAAGGCTATAACAGTAGAGAGAGAGGTCGAGAAACTATTGGATGCAGGGTCCATACGGGAAGTTCAGTTCCCCAAATGGTTATCCAACCCAGTAGTGGTTCCTAAGAGTAACGAAAAATGGAAGGTTTGTATCGACTTCATCGACCTCAACATAGTCTGTCCCAAAGACAATTTCCCCTTCCAAAGATTGATCAACTAGTTAATGCCACAGCTTCACACGAGATGATGAGCTTTTCAAATGCATATTCAGGATACCATCAAATCCCCCTTCTTGTACCAGATCAAGATAAAACCTCCTTTATAACCACTGTTGGTTTATATTTATATAAAGTTATGCCTTTTGGCCTTAAAAATACAAGAGAAACTTATCAACGGATGGTCACGAATATGTTCAAAGACCAGATGGGGGATACCATGGAAGTTTATATTAATGACATCCTCATTAATAGCAAGCTCGAGGATGACCACCTCTCCGACCAGGCAATGACCTTCGAAATCCTCAAAAACTATCGAATGAAACTTAACACAAGTAAGTGCTCTTTCGGTGTCCAGTTAAGAAAATTCCTTGGATACTTAGTCAGTAAGAGAGGAATAGAGGCCAACTCCGACCAGATCAATGCCATTAGCACAGTTCAGCCACCCAAGACAGTAAGAGATGTACAAAAGCTAACATGAATGCTCACCACGCTCAACCGGTTCATCTCTAAGTCTTCTGAACAATGTCAATCATTCTTTCGATTGTTAAAAAGGAATAAGGGAGTAACATGGGATGAGGATTCATCAAGAGACCTAGAAGATCTCAAAGTTTACCTTAAAAATCCCCATTTGGTCGTAATTCCTATGCAAAATGATTCGCTATACATCTAACTAGTAGTGTCAAACCACGATGTAATCTCTTCCTTTGTATATGAAAGGGAAAGAAGCCAGCATCCAATCTACTACGCGAGCAAAACTCTTTTGGAAGACGAGAAGTGATACCTATCACTGGACAAGTTCACATACGCACTTGTTATAGCCTAAAGAAAATGGAAGCATTATTTTGAGGCTCACTCCATCATCGTAGTTACTTCACACCCCCTTAAGGCCGTTCTAAGGAAAGTAGATCTCTCCAGTCGACTATCCAAGTGGTCAGTCGAGCTCGAAAGCTTTGATATCCACTTTCAACCAAGAACATCCATCAAGGGGAAAGTATTGGCAGATTTCATTGCTGAATTCACAGGGGAGTAGCCTTGTGACCACCCAAAAACCAATCGTCCAAAGGAAGGCTTAGGTGTTTGGACATTATACGTTGATGGAGCCTCCAACTCAAGGGGGCAGGAGTAGGTATTATGCTAGTGACTCCTGAAAATACAGTGCCTAAGCAAGGAATTAGACTTAGATTTAAAGCCTTCAACAACGAGGCAGAATATGAGGCACTAATCGCTGGACTACATAAAGTACAGTTTCTAGGGGATAGGCACCTTTAAGTCTTCGATGATTCACAACTAATTTCCAACCAAATAAGCGGAAATTTTAATGCAAAGGATAAAAGGATGGCAGCTTATCTCACCATTGTGAAGGGATTAATGGATAACTTCGATCAAGTAGATGTTCAGCAGTTCCCCAGGGGATAGAATATCCATGTAGATGCCCTAGCAACTCTAAGCTCATCAATACACTCTAACCTGAGAAGAACAATCCAAATTGATTTCCTCGTGCAACCCAGTATTCGTTAGGATATTGAGTTACAGAACCCCAAGCAAATCCTCCATATTGAAAAAGCTCTGAGCTGGATAGATCCCATTATAGATTACTTGTGAAATGATAAGTTCCCAGTGATAAGAAGAAAACCCATCAAATAAGTGTCAATGTTGGTCACTTTAACTTATCTCCTGAGGGAAAGCTATATAAGAGATCTTTCAGTGGCCCCTATCTCCAGTGCGTTTATCCGAACGACGTTGAGAAAGTTTCGCACGAGTTCCATGAAAGTATTTGTGGAAGTCATGTAGGGGGAAGATTAGTAGCATTCCATGCAATGAAGGAAGGGTACTGGTTGACATACATGCATAAGTACGTTGGAGTCTATGTCCGAAAATACGAAATATGCCAAAATCACTCGCCCTTAGTCCACTAACCCGACAGTGACCTAAAGTCCCTAACTAGCCCTTGGTTCTTCACCCAGTGGGGCCTAGACATCGTGCGTCTTCTACTTACTGCATCTGGAAATCATAAGTATAGATTAGTATCCATGGACTACTTCACAAAATGGATAGAGGCAGAGCCACTGGCAAACATCAGGGACACTAATATGATGAGGTTCACATGGAGAAATATCATCTCGCGCTTTGGCTTATCCAAGACGATTATTATTGATAATGGGACCCGGTTCGAGAGTGGACCATCCCAAAACTTTTCTAGTGATCATGAAATGAAGCACTACTTCAGCAATGTGGTGTACCCTCAAAGCAATGGTCAAACCGAAGCCTCCAACAAGATAGCGATAGATGGATTGAGAAAGCGCCTTGAACAAGCCAAAGGATCATAGGAGAATGAACTGCTCCACATCCTCTAGGCTTATCGCACCAACCCAAGGCGAGAAACTCGGGAGACACCTTTTTCACTCACATATGGAATAGAAGCAATTATCCCCTTAGAAGCTGGTCTACCTACCATGAAGTCTACGTTAGTGTAAAAAGGCCATAATGATGAAGCATTGCTCACCGAGCTTGACTTGGCAGACGGACAAAGAGAGTTGTCTCTAGTTAAGCTGGCATGTTACTAGCAACAGCTATCCAGATAATACAATTAGAAAGTCAAGCCAAGGAAATTCAAGGTCGGAGACTACGTGCTAAGGAAAGTTCTTGGTAGCGTTGTGAGACCATTAGATGGTAAGCTTGGACCTAACTAGGAGAGACCATTCAAGGTCATAAGGGATGACCTACAAGGATCCTACCACTTGGAAAATATGGAAGCCAGGGAGATACTGAGAGCCTGGAATGCGGCCAACCTAAAGAAATTCTAGTTATAAATTTTCTTTCTACTTCTAGATTTCTTCACGCACGATTAGTTTAGGCAAATTTTCATTTACAAATTAGTGTTGCTCTATGTTTATGGTTGTTATCAATAACAATCGATTGTCTTAGCATTCCAAATATGTTGATTGTCACAAATGTATTTAATTATATACACCCTTTCTAAGTTACAGGATTCACTGTTTTAACATAGATAGCCTCTTGTGATTACACTATAGTGGTCGGGTTTATACCAGCTCGACTTCTCCAGAGCAAAGCTAGCAGGATTGATGTATAATCCTCCTCCTCAGACCTTTGTTCGTAACATAACAGGCCTCCTAGGTTTCTTCGGTAACAAGTAAAGACCTACAGGGGATCCTTAAGCAATATGGCTAACCGAGGTTAGTGACCAACATAGTTTGGTTCCAAAATCCTGCTCGGGTGGATTGCCCACTAATCAGGTGTATTCTCGTCATCACCTCACTTAGGCCTAAAGAAATGTGAAGACCTAGGATAAAAGGTAAATTAAGGAGGAATGGTATGCCTATGGAATACTGGACTGGGGGAATACTCATTCAAAAATAAACTCATGTTTAGTCGGCTAAGAAGCCCAAAATCGCTAGAGATTATCAATCAAAAACATGTTTAGTCAGCAACTGCCCAAAACATAAAACATTTATTGCTAAAGGTTACACGATCACACGTATAATAGTGATAAAATAGAAAAACAAAGAAGTAATAAATAAGATCCTAAGAGGAACTAGGTTAGCCACTCGTTCCCTTCTACCATCGTCTAGATAGGGGTAAAGTCCTCCTCGACCTCCTCCGGGCTTAACTCTAATAGCTGCCTCAAGATTACATCTATTGGGATCCAGCGATTATCCTTTATTAATGGACTTGGATCCAAAGATGAGGGAGTGATCTCATATCTGTACCAGAGGACATAGTTCTTGGGCACCTTTAACCCCCTGAGGGAACTCAGGCACCCTCTAATAAAGGATAGCTTCTCGACCTCCTTTAACTTTATGGGAGCGTATGTCCAGCCCTGGATGTACCCATCTGCCCACACTTATCGAGGGATTTTCTTGAACAAGTGACTCAGTCGGGTAACATCCCTCTAAAGGTCGCAGCTATCACATACGCCCTACGAACATATCCTCGCAGTTCGACAACCTCCCTAGCTGAACCACTGACATCAGGCCTAGCCCGTTGCCTAGTTGACGAAGAGGAACCTTGTATGACTGGAGCGTTAATGCTTGGTGTATTCTTTTTTATGTGCGCAACTTTTCTCCTTAAGGCTTCATTCTCTTGTTCCAAAACCTATCTAACCTAATTAATCTCAGAGGCATCCAAAAGTTTGGCCTTTAAAGCATCCATCTCCTTTTTAATAGAAGCACCAACCTCCTCCATCTCTGCAAGTCTATCCTTCAACCTGGCTATTACCTTAGATTGATCCTTATAATCTTAGTTCCTTGTCCTAGACGAGAAAAGACAGGAATGTAATCATCAAGATCAACAAACTACAAGGCATGGAATGAAAATGACAAAAATATATCAGTAAAAGTGAAAACCTAATCCCTTTATTAACAAAAATGGCGCCAGCCAGGTACAGATACATGAAGTAGTAATAAAAGAGAACAAAAAGAGAATACAAATAAAGAAAATAATCCTAGGAAACTATTAGTCAACCTCGACCTGCTCTGTGGGATATGGCACTTTCCCCTTGCTAGCAATAGCCTCACTTGACTCTGCCCCAAGTGTTGGGGCATAGGCAATAGGAGTGATAGGAACATCAGAAGCAGGAGCAGTAGGCTGGCTGACAACAGGGTTGTGTTTGCCAAATAGGGGAGAGTCAGTAAAAACTCCAACAGCAACCAAGGCTCAATGTCTTCATAGGCTGCTTCCTAGCCCTCGTTATAGTTATTCTCCCTAATCGTAATCGCCTCAACTTCCAGGCTCATCACCTTCTCAGCGAGCTTTATGTTCTCATTGGTGATGGCAATACAACCATCTCATAAGCCTTGCGGAGTTCCTTTAGCTCCTTGGCCACCCCGAACCTCTCCTTGGCAAATGAGGCCTCATCCTCTGTAAGAGCTCTCTCAAAGGACCTCTGGGATTCTTTTTCAATCTTTAGGCTTCCCTTAAGCTCAAAATTTCTCCTCACCAGTCCATCTCGACTGCAATAGAGGACGGTATATCCGGATAAAAACTTTAAAAATAAAAAAATATAAGGCAAATTATGAAAAGAACTAAGATAAACCACATAGAAGAAAAGAAATGGCCTTACCAAATCAAGCCCCTGGTCTGTCTTTAGGGCTAACTGGTCTGGACCCATCTTTGAGGACTGCTCATAGTCCGCTGTTAATACTGCCCTCTCGAGCAGCATGGGGGCAAGGTGAGGGGCCAGGGACACAGAAGGCCCCTTGATTGGAACAAAAGGCACCAGGGAACCATGTGCCTTCTTTGTTCTTTCCTCTACTCTCCTTCTCTCCTCTTCATTCTTCTTCTTTTCCTTTGCTCTCTTTCTCTCTTCCTCTTTCTTTCTCTACCTCTTCTTCTCCCTCTTCTCTTCTTCTCTCCTTTTCCTGTCCATATCCTTCTCGTGAGTTGCTATTTGGGAAACACTAGCAGTGTCCCCTAGCATGGCCTTCTGGATCTTCAACATATTGGATAACAGGACATTATCATCGTCATTGTTAGGAATCAATTTCTTCCTTCTAGGGGGATCCATATCTTCCTCATTGGAACTCTCTGACCTAGAACTACCTAAACTGGAACCTTTATCACTGGACCTCTCTCCATCAGACTCCTCTTCACTGGTTCCTCCTCACCAGATCATGCCTCACCTCTAGCAATAATAGACTCTAAATTGTTCTCCTCCCCCTCGTTTAGCTCGATAGGTTCGAGAGCACCTTCTTCATCCTCTTCTTCCTTTGGGATATCAAGATGAGGAATAGAGTCAACTGGACGGGCGATGAAGCTTGAAGTAGTGTTCTTATATTCTAATAACAAAGCAGCTGACCTGGGGTGTTCACCTTCCATAATAGAGTCTCTTATATTCCAGGCCTTGAGCAACTCAGCAGCATGGATCTCGTGGAGAGAAGGCTCCTAGTTCTTGGACTTTGCTAAAAAAGAAAAGGAAAACATTAGAAGAAGAACACATTATAGAAACAATTAAAGGGTAGAGATATTTAACAACCTATATATTCCTCCCAGTAAGTAGGAATTTGAGGTCCCATGTACCTCTCACCCCCTATCAGAGGAGGGAACTGCCAATTCCTAGCTATGAATCCCTCATACCAGTAGTCCTTGTGGGAATCAGCTAGGTTCACTACTAATACCATGTTTGTACTCCTCACTTTCAAATAAAGAAGACCAGAATTGGTGTGAGAGAAGCTATAGTAGAAGCAGATTTCAACTAAGCCTAAATTGGTGTCGTAAAGTTAATTTATTCTATGGAAGTCATTCACTATCTTCCAAACATTTGGAGAACACTGAGTTGGAACTATGTCGAAGTACTTGCAAAAATGTACAAATAGGTAATTTAGGGGAAAGGTTAAACCCCCTTGAGACAACAAAAGGATGTGAATCCAATGACCATCCTCGATATCACGGACATTTCAAGGAACGTGGGCACACTCAATATCCACTCAGTCAGGGATATTATAGCATTTCCTAAATTCTACTAGGGATTTATTGTCTATCCTTTCCATAAGTAAAACCATGGCTACAGTAGAAAGAAAAACAACAAAAGGAAATACAGAAAAAGGAAAGAATGAGAACTTACAGGGAGAATAATGAAGTTGAAACGATGGAAAACCACATGCAAATGAAGATTAGAAGCGAAAAATAGCTTGAAAATGATGAAGAGCAATCTTGAGAGCAAGAGAAAGCTTGGAGAGCAAGAGATGACTTAAAAGTGAGAGAAGCAAGAAGTTAACGTGACGCCAAAAATTGTCCAACACCTCGGTTTAAATCCCTCAATGATACTGCACTCTGATCGAAGAAGATTTACCGCTCAAACTTCTTGCCAAAAGACGATTCACGCCCTTATCATTTTTATAAACTACAACAGTGCCATTAGACCAAATTGTGGCCCCAAAATTTTTAGGGCAATTGTGGGCACCTAATGTCGACCAAGCCCATAAGAGTAGCCGATCAAGCCCCAATAAATGAGTTAGGTTCCCAGCCCAAATTATGAGTCTTGAACAATGGTTAGAATGAACTATATGACTGAGTCTATCCCCAGAATCTCAGAGAGATATTCAAGGGATATAAAGCTAATGTGTTAGTTACTAACAAATGACCTTAACTAATTATATATTATACTCCCGGGCCGAGGCATAGGGCATAAGAAAAAACCATCTCGAGAGTTAGTTAATAAGAATAGTAGACCTCTCTGTGCACGTAGGGAATTTACCAAACCATGTATATTCTTGTCGTGTGTGATTGTTGATATTTCTTTTATACTGGTGATTGTTTTCTTTTCATAAATTATTTGTGTTAAGATTTTTGTCACCACATGGGACATTTAACGAACGAATACCTAACAATACCCGCCTACAATGTGATGCTTCAAGAGAAAGTGGAAGCAGTAGGAGATTTTAAGGATAATTTTAAAGCCCCACGTGAAAAATCTTACAACCCTTCGTGGTAGAACCATCCAGGTTTTAGTTATAAGAAACCAAATGCAGTAATGAATCTAAACCCACAATTGTCCAACAACCTCCACCGCGACCACCTTATCAACAATATCCACCCATACAAACACCACCTCCTTTCATCAAAGAACTATCGAGCACACTTTAAATCAATTCATGCAAACTCAGTAAACAATAAACACCCAAAACTATGTCGACTTGAAGGCTTCATTGTCTAAGTTGCAATTGTACCTAAGTGTTCAAGAGAAGGGAAAGTTTCTAGCCCAGGGCCAAAGACCTCCTAAAGGTTAAAATTGTGTTAGCTCTAATATTTACGAGAAGAAAGAGAAATTTAGTGCGATAACCACTCTACGTAGTGGAAACGTTGTTGACTTGTCACCTCCTCCACATGACGAGAAAAATGACAAGGAGATTTCACTTGGCACAGAGGAGGCCGAAGATGTCCCCTTGAGAAAGAGTGGTAATGATGACATAGTCAGGCTAGAGGTGGTTGTGAAACCTCCCATTGCTGCTCCATACCCTAAGCGCTTAGTATCCCACTCCAAAGAGACTACCTGTGGTGATGTTTTAGATGTTCTTAAGCAAGTAAAGTTTAATTTACCTTTCCTTAAAATCATAAAGCAGATTCCCATGTATGCTAAGTTTCTTAAGGACTTTCTCACAGTGAAACGAAGGCTAAAGGTAAAGAAAAATATGTTTTCAGCACAGAACGTCAGTTAAGTACTGTTAAACGATCTTCCACTAAAATATAAAGATTCAGTTGCACCCACTATTTCGTGCATAATGGGCAAGAATCGAATTGAGAGATCGCTAATAGATTTACGGGCGAGTGTTAACATTCTCTCCTACTCCATCTATAAGCAATTAAATTTGGGAAACTTTAAGCCCATAAAAATGACTCTCCAACTCATGGATCGTTTTATGAAAATATCTCGGGGGATCATTGAGGATGTGATCGTCCAAGTTGATACTTTCTACTTCCCGTTAGATTTGGTCATTTGGGACGAAGAGACATTTGCTTTCTCGATTAATCATGGTCTCGTTATCCTTAATCGCCTATTCTTAGCTATGGCGAATGCATTGATTAATACACGTAATGGCCAAATGCAACTCACATTCGGGAACATGACTCTCAAAACAAATATCTTTAACATTATCAAGCACAAGGGTGAGGAGGGAAAATGTCAAGACATGAATCGTGTGAGAGAGACTGTACACAAGCACGTTGAGAGGAATCACACGAGAGAGCCATTAGGGGTATTCCTTGTTACATCAAGTGAGAGCGACAATTTTGATGTTGAGAGAGATGAGGAGGCATGTTTAATCACACCCATTGAGACCAAAAGCGAACACATAGATGTGAGCGGGAGAGAGAGGTTTGATGAGAGTAAGAGAGAGTTAGGAGATATGAGCCTAGAGTACTTTGAGAAAGAATTCGGGCCAGTGGATGATAATCTAAAAGTAGAAGTTCAATCGTTATTGGACTCCTTTTTTCACTTAGAGAAGAACAGCTAGAAAGATAGGATAGAAAAATTCCTTCTTTCTAATCATCCACCCATGCCACTTGAGTTTTCAGATGCGGTCGAGGATAGGACTAGTATTGCATCTGATTTAGATCACAATCCAAGGAATCTTGAGTGTAAGGGGAATCTAAATTTAGCATGTCCTTCTAATTTTCACCCCGATGTTCTATCCAAGTCGGGACAAGTATGTTGCGATTCAATTTGGAACCACGAGGATCTCATTCACTTTAGTCATCACGAGTCTTGAGGTGCCCCCCATCCCTATGGGTATGATCCCGACTTATTTTGATTATTGGTTTATGATGTGAGGAATATGGAGATGAAGAGAGTATTGGTCCCCCATACATGGGGTCGGGTGAGTTTTTAGGAGGGAGAGAGAGGTCGTCGCACCCCCAACATGTATGGGGTGATTCTTGTTGTATAATAATGAGTAAATTTAGTTTTAAGGTAGTTTAGAGGTCCGTAGAAGTTGTGAGTTAGGAAAGTTAGGAGCATCACATTGGGTTTTCTTGCACGAGAGAGAAAATGCGCATTACGAGAGCGAGTTTGTGGTGTCCAGGGGTCCTGGGGTGTTTAGGGAGGTTTGAGATACATTAAAGAGGAAAGATATGGGGTGGCAACCCTTAGAATATGAGAAACATGGAAATAGGGGGTTTGAGGCAGACCACATTGGTCGAACTATAGGCCGAATCGGTTTGCAGGCAAACTGGTTCTATTACACCTCGGAACCAGTTCGGAGCACCTTCTTGCATATTCCTCCCCCTTTTTTCCCCACCAAATTCATTCCCCTTTTTCCCCCTTCCCTCCATATGAAATCCTTCCCCCCGAAACCTCCCCCAGTCATTTTTTCATACTTTTCCCTTCCCTCCACCCTTTCCTACCTCCACCTTTTCCATTTCCCACCATTTCTCACCCATTCCTACCAATAAATACCACCCACTCACACCCCTTTCTCCACAACAAACCACCTACTCTCTTATTCTCCAATTGCTATCAAATCCCTTACTCCGATTATCCATGTCACCTCATCGCTCCCCTCATCTCCTCAAATATGACTCCACCAAAATCCTAGAAGGGGGGTGACCACATTTTTCGGTCCAACCAAGAACAAGTTTGGCATGACACCTTATTTCGGACCATATGCTGAATTAACATCGAATGCCAAGTCAAGTGGGAGGATCTCCCCACCAAGGTCACCAACCTATTCAACCGCCTAGGGTGTTGCAATTTCTTCAGCCCATCGCTCAATAGGGTTTATAAAGAGGAAGTGTGCTTGTTCTACCCTACTCTCATCCGCAAATCCTCCACGCTCCACGAACCATATGTGGAAGAGATATGCATTCCATTATCCCTCACCATTATCCAAAGGAAGATGCGTGAAATGGGGGTGATTCTTCCCCAACCATTTTCTTACCCGAACAATGGGGCCCCTCACACCAAATCTAAATGCATTGCTCGAATGACCCCAAATAAAGAATGGATTCAAGAAACTAACCTGGTGGGAAAACTCCCTAGGCCTGTACGCTACGCTCGCCTAATCACTTGCCACACCATCCTTCAAACCACCATTGACTTAGTGGTATGTCTCTGCCACGGTAACTTTTTATACCATTTTCTCCATGAGGGGAACGCATTCAACCTCGCCTAAACCTTCTACACAGAAATTCTCCATGTCGTGTATGACATTATCGGCAAAGTTTATCTTCCTTATGCATGCCTCATCATCGAAATTATGCAAGACACCGGGGAGAGGGGCCCTGACTCGCACACCAAATTTTTGAAACCGATTGGTCTATCTTCCACCAATCAGAGTGTCCATCAAATGTGAGTGTCCCACCCTCCAACCTCGATGGTGGAAGAAGAAGAGGGAGAGGGGGACGAAGAGGGCGACTTGGGCTATGAGCTTTATTTTGATGAAAGCAATTTTCAAACGGCGATCATTAATCATCGCATTGATGAGTTGTAGACACGCATAGATGGGTTCATTACTGACTTCCCTACCAAAAGGAAGTTGGATAGACGGGACTATATGCAAGACACAAACATGATTATGCGACTACAAGCAAACATGTACCTCTTGCAATTGGGGCCCGACACACAATTCACATCCTACTTCTACGACCCCTACAATCGTGATCCTAATGCTCCCAGGTTGTTTTAATTAATATGAATGTGTTAACTTGTGGTTCAACTTTATGTAGTTCTTGGGTTCTAATGAAAGTTATTTTGCAAGAACTATGTAATTTCTCTATCCTTTTTCTTGTGCATGTGTGGTGCTTTTAATGAGAAATTGGCATTTTAAATATTTGCTCATTTTATTTTTCCACTTATTCTTTTTCTTCTTTAGATTACAATCCTTTTCATTGAGGAAAATGCAAAAGTCTTAAGTTGGGGGCGTGACAAGTGCGTCTTTTAAAAAACTTAACAAATTTTTAAAATGCCCAAAAAAATTAAAAAAATGTCAAAAAGTATAAAAAAAATTAGAAAAATTTATAAATTTCAAAAACAACTCAAAATTTTCAACAAAAAATCAAAAATAATTTTCTTCAAAATAAATAAGAATAGGAATTTAAATTTTTCAAAAATATCACAAAAAAAATTGTTTGAAGACTCAATTTGTAAAAACTTAATGCACAAACCCGAAATTGACCAAAAACGAAAATTGACCGAAAATTGACGACTTAACAAATAAGTGTGGAGATTATTAACCCCATGAGATTTCAAGACTATCCTTTTTTTACGAGTAATTAAATCACTCGGAGTTTAATGGATAACTCAAAGTTCAATTTAGTGTTAAATAAGTTGTTAAAGATCTCTAATTTTTTTTTTATTTTGATCGGTTATGGGAAACGAGTGAGATGCCTACTTAAAAATGCGCTAAAAGTATCTCTAAAATAAATATAATCTCGAAATGCGTATGGAAAAATAATTAGCAATTCGATCAAATGAATTTAGGCCATCGATTGTTACCAATACATATAAGCCACAAAAAGTCATAAAAAAATTATCCTTTTGCTAGCCATTTTGAACCTAATGAAATTTTCCAATTTCGTTTGATTACCTAAAAATCCCATTTAGCCTGGAGTTATGAAAATAAAAATCCATCAACTAAGTCCAAATGGTGCAATAAAAAGGGGCAAGAAAAATATAGCAGAACGCTCAAAAAAATTAGCAAGAAAAAAAATAGAAAAAATAGGAAAAGAAGAGAAAATGAGCTGTAATGACATAAATTTATAAATCTCAGTTATCAATTAGTATGTCGTATACCACTACAACCGTCGAAGAATGTTCAAGATCTCATATGCAACAAGACGGATTCGAATATCAAGTTTCTTCAACATTCAAGCCTCGACGAGATGAATTTGGTAAAGTTCATGTTTTTAATCCTTAGCATTTTACTTAGGATAGTTTTCATCGAAAATTTTCTAAGTGTTGAAGCGGAGTTTTTAAGTTTTTCGTCAAAATTATTTTTTGAAGTTTTAAGGCGCTGCATTTTCTGGGAAAAGAAAAAGAAAAATATTTTTTTAATAGGCTCGTTCGAGCGACAGCCCCTGTCATTCAAACGACATTCCATCTAGCGCGAAGTTCGTTCGAGCGACGCGTGTCACCATTCGAAAGAGATATGATTTCGTTCGAGTGATGTGCCGCCCTAAGGTTTTGTATAAATACACACCAAACAAGGCGTATTTTGTTAAGAAGACTTTCTCATTTTTCATTCTGCAAATAATAAAATTCGGCATAACACTTTTGGCTTCTTCATTTAGGGCTTTAAACCATTATTTTTCAATTCACAAAAATCCCATTGTTTAAATTCTTCTTAACAAAAATCCCATTTTTCAATTCACTAAGTATCTCGGACCGCTTAAGTTGCTCGGTATGCTTAAGTAGCTTGGTATGCTAAAGTAGATCGGAGCTCCTGAGTAGCTTGATGACAGTATGCTGTTCGTTTAAAGTATTTGTATTTGTTATGTATATTGACACGTGTCATCATATGATTGGTCCTCGTGAGTTGACTAAATTTGGTATCAATAGAAGCCCCCAATGTTTCACAGTTGAGGTTGAAGAAGAATGTGGAACATTTTGCTTGAAAACTGCTTGGATTACTGGTCTTCAGAGATTTAGGAAAATTTTCATTGTATATAATTCCTTTTGAGCGCATAATATCAAGCTTCATAAATATTTTGATTTTTCATGATCACTTTGATATTTGTGCTCTTTTTCCTCTTTTAGTTGCCGAAAATGCAAACATCTTCCCTTGTAATCATTGCTTTTCTCTATTCCCGAGGTAAAGTATTTAAGTGCGACAAAAATCCTATCGTCTTCTACTTCTCAAATTTGTATTTCTAAACTCTTCATTTTCTCTCTATCTTGTGCCTTCGTTCTTTCCATCATTCATTGTCAACCGATCTCTCTTTCTTCTGTAAGATTTTCTTCCTTCTTTTTTATTTACTTTATTCACCATGGTTTATCTTGTTGAATCATTGGACAAATTTCGGTTTGATTTTTCAATCCCTTCATGGGTTATTTTGGAAGAACCTCCTTGTCCTTCTGATTTATTTTCTTTGGCGGAGGGGCACTGGTTCCTAACTATTTTTGTAGCTGAGTGTGGATTTTCTTTCCCGTCAAATCCCCTATGTTTCGAGTTTTGCCAATATTTGGATATTGTACCTGCAAGAGTAGCTCCAAATACATGGAGGGTAGTTAATGGTGTCTATAGGTTGAATCAACTTCATGGAACTCATTTGGGAATTCCAAAAATTATGTATTGCTACAGATGGGTTACCAGTGACACTACTTTCTATTTAAAAACTAGGTTTTCGAATAGAGCTTTAGTTGTCAATCTTTTCGATACCAATAGGGACTATTTTGATCATGGGGTTGTGATGAAAAATTGGCAACACCCTCCATTAAATGGAAATGATGTGTACCAAGGTCCCAGGTGTACGCTTTATGGCAATGGGATAGGTTGTTTTTATTTTTGAAATATTATTTTCTTTGTATTCAATGAAATGCATCACTGATATTAATTTAATTTGTTACAATTGACAGTAAAAGGAAATCTCCAAGGGAAACTGATATTAATTTAAATTACTTGAAACTTATCTGGAGTTTTCAGCAGTCGATTGTTGGAGAACATGTGAGATCTACTTCATATTTTTTGAGATACAGAAGCTCCACTTCATTTTTCATTGCTCGTCCTGTGGTGGTTGATCTTAATCGGATACTAACTTCTGAAACCAGTGTGAAAGGATCTTCTTTTGATTTAAGTACTCCTATTACTGATCTGATGAAGAAGAGGAAAGCTCCCACATTTTTTGACAAGTATGCCTTTGCCACTGAAGAGGAAAAGAAGAACAAACAGGATACCCCAGATGAGGGGAAAAAGAATATAGATGTACCCCCCCTCTACTGCTGCTAAGGAAACTGGCAAGAAGCCCCATGTGCCTCCAAAAGAGGCAGCACCTTCGAGTGAAACTGTTGTCATTTCACAAAGAGAGACTGAACCTTTAATTGAAAGTGATCCTCTGAGGAGATTGAAAAGAGGTCCTACTGAGAGACATGTTGACTCTGTCTCTCAACCTTTAAATGTTGAAGGTAATGTTCCAGCTCTTATTCCTCCGAGCTCTGCTATGGGCTTGATTAGATCTTGGACTATCCCAGAATTCCAAGCTATTGAAGACACCTTTTCTCATGAGAGAATTACTACTTTGACTGCTCAACACACTACGTCAGTAAGTATCGTTAGCCTGAGTCTTTTATCTTCTAGTACTATATTCATGTATTGAATTAAACTTCTTTCTGTTTTCAGCTCGTCACGTGTTTCAATAGTATTTTGAAGAAAGATAAAGCCATCATGGCTTCCACTTCCTCGAGTGGGATAGAAGAAGCTTTTGCTGGATTAACTCAATCTTTGAAGGAATCTCGTCATAAGTACGAGAAAGACAAAAATGCATGGGAGAAACAATTCAAGTCTGTTGAAATAAATCAAGATCAAGCTGTGACTGCCTCTAAAGAGTTGGAGAAGAAATTAAAGGATGCTGAACAACGTAAAGAGGAGCTTGAGGTCAAGCTTAAATCTGTCGAGGAAAATGTCTCCAAGCTTCAAGATGCTGAACGATGTAAAATAGAGGTAGAAGAAAAACTAAAATCTACCGAAGAGATCCTTAGGGAAATGACTTCCTTGGAGAGAGAAAAAAGGAAAGTTTTTGTTAAGAAATCTTTTAGTGCTAGTTGGGACAAGGGTTGGAATAAGGGCCTGGCTGTAATGTCTTCTCAGATGGAGTATGACAGTGTTAAGTATTTTAGGGATGGATGGATAGCAACTTTAAAGAAATTAAAGGTTACTGGAGATTCTGAGTTATTCTAGGAGCATACTCATGGACCTCCTCCCTCTCTTGGAGAAGAATGAAGTTGCATCAGATGAGTCTTCTATGATGATAGGAGAGCAAGTCCCTATTATTTCTCTTATTCAACCCTCTGAGCAAGTCCAGCAATCTAAAACATCTGTCGAGCAACTGCCATTACTCTCCAAGCAACCAACCCCTTCATCCAAATCGTCCGAGGAGGTTGTAGGAAATAAAGAGAATGTGTAAAGTTATTCGAGTCTTTTATTGCGTTGTTTCTTAGATGTAAACTTGAAATGTATTTTCCTTTGTTCGTGATGAATAAAAAATGAACTTTTTTTTGTTAATCTTGAAGTTTTCTCCTACTTTATCTGTTCGCATCATTGTTGATTTTGTTTTTTATTTTCTCTTTGCTAGTTTATGTCCAGGATGGAACTCTTATCAGGTAATGATACAGAGTTGATGAAGAAGTGCAATGACTATTTCAAAGCTGGTCATAAAGACTACTGAGGCCTAAATAATTGATATCCTCGGATCAAATGCCTCTGAACGAGCTATTGATGCTTACCAGTACTTGAAGTGCCTATTTGATCATGTTGTAGCCAACAATATGGCTTATTACGAAATGATTGAAGATCTTCAAGGAACGATCGAGGAACTTCAACAGTAGTATAGAGAATCCACTACACTTTTGCATCAAGGTTATGAGAAAAAGTACCAACAATTGAATGCTGACAAGGGATATGACAAGTACATTTCAGCCCATGAGAAAAAGGAAAGTGTGTTAAAGCTTGAGATTGAAGAGCATAGACATATTGCCAGGCTATTAGAGCAAGAGAATATCGTATTACAAGAGGAAATAAAACAACTCAAATCTGTGGCCTCCTCTTCTTCGGGAGCCTTGGTCCCAATTGATGATGATGGTTTTTCCTTTTTAGAAATAGAAAATTCTAGCTGATGGGAAGAGTTAGAGACTTTGAAACGAATCGGACTTTCCACACCTGCTCGTGGCAGAGCAAGATCTTCTTCCCGTGGACAAGAAAGGGCTGGTCGGGTTAATATTGATGAGACAAGAACTCAATTGGCCTTATAAAATCAAGTCGTTTAATTGACGACGAAGAATCAGGCTTTGGCAGAAATGTCTAAAAAAATTCAGAGTTTCACCGACCAACTCTCCAATCAAAGTTCTGCACTGGAAAGTAAAGAAATTCTAGTGAAAAATCTCCACGAGCAACTTGATAGATTAACTTATTAATTTCACAAGCAGCCCGGGGAATTTTGGATGGCTGGGTATAATGAAGTTCTGTATCATCTTGATGCTCATTTGTAGTAGTCGAACAACGAAGGATATAAGCAGGGATGGTTGAATGCCTTATGTGTTCTGAAACTGGAGCAAGGTCATTTTTTATGGGATTATTATGAACCTGGAGTTCTTGATTTACCTGTGCCTCCCTTCAAACTTGACCTTAGCTGGATTCCAGCCCGTGCTATTCCTCGGATTTTAATCTCCAAGTATCTCGATGATTATAGTCTTCATTCAAATTTTGAGATATCTCGTCCAGAGCACTTGCTTGATAGACCATCCATAATTAATGTCAGAATGCTGTGAGATATAAACTTTATAAACTCCCCTTATGCATTAGATGATCCTCCAGCTGGGGTGGAACCTATTTCAAAAGCAGAGGGAAAGAGACCCATAGAATAGGACATTTGTATGTAATGAATCAAATTTCATATCGTATATAATCTGCTTGGTTTTAATAAAGAAAGATTTAGTTTCTTTTACAATTTCATTTCCATGGAAATATTTTGTGGAATGTCTTTGTTATTCATTGGTGAATATATATATATATATATATATATATATATATATATATATATATATAAGGACGAAATGTCCTATTTTGTTTTTAGACAATGGAACTTGTCCCATTTATTGTCTGATTATAGTGAATTGTCACTCTTTGGGCCTAAGCAATGGAATGATTTTCATCCCATGTTCATGCTTAGTTGTAGTAATCTTTCCAGGATTACCTTGTTTCCTAGACAGTGGATGCCTCGAGAGGTCACCCATTTTCTTGCCTAGTTTGGGATATCCCTTGAGATCACCCGTGATCAAACAACCTTTTGCATTGTATGATTTTTATTTACCGACCAACCGGAGTTGATGGTTATTTACCAACCAACCGGAGTTGACGATTATTAAATTACCGACCAACCGGAGTTGGTGGGTCTTAAATTGTCGACCAACCAGAGTTGGTGGTTAATGAATTTCCGACCAACCGGAGTTGGTGTTTATTAAATTGTCGACCAATCAGAGTTTATGGTTATTAAATTGCCGACCAATAGGAGTTGGTGGTTACTGAATTACCGACCAATCGGAGTTGGTGGTTACTGA
Source organism: Sambucus nigra (assembly GCA_949130495.1). Lineage (NCBI taxonomy): Eukaryota > Viridiplantae > Streptophyta > Magnoliopsida > Dipsacales > Adoxaceae > Sambucus > Sambucus nigra. The sequence goes on along the minus strand of OX422211.1, from coordinate 576,219,515 downwards.
ATTTCCGACCAACCGGAGTTGGTGGTTATTAAATTGCTGACCAACCGGAGTTGGTGGTTCTTAAATTGCCGACCAACCGTAGTTGGTGGTTGCTGCTCTGAATTTGTGTTTATGTAGTGTGTAGCACTAATATTCCGAAAAAAATTCAACAAAGAAGGAAATATGGGAGAAACATCACTTTATTCATATTGAAGGAAATGTGTTACATATGGATTTTAATTACTGATAGTACTTGCGCAGATGCTCTGCATTCCATGCATTCTTGAATTCTTCTCCCTCAAAAGTTTCAATTTTGTATGTCCCAGGACGAACAACTTCAGTTACTCTGTAAGATCCATGCCAGTTGGCCTCCATTTTGTTATGCATCTGGATCACTTTCTTCAGCACATAATCCCCCTCTTTCAAATTGCACTTCTTCACCCATTTGTTGTAGAACAAGGTTGTTCGTTATTGGTATGTTGCATTCCTGATTGCTGCTTCTTCCCTAACTTCTTTGAGCATATCCAGGTCTAAACGTCTCATCAAGTTACTTACAGGAGAATTGAAATTAAGCACCCTATATGTGGGTAGACCCAATTCAGCAGGTATGACAGCCTCACTCCCAAATGTCAACATGTACAGAGACTCTCCAATTGCTATTCGCGGTGTAGTGAGATAAGCCCACAACACAGAGTGTAGCTCGTTAATCCAGTTTCCCTTTGCGCCATCTAGCCATTTTTTTAGACCATTCAGTAGGGTTTTATTTATCACTTCAGTCTGCCCGTTGCTCTAGGGATGGCCTGGAGCAGAGTGGATCTTCTATACATTGGATTGATGACAATATGCAGCGAATTTCTCGTTGTCAAATTGGGTTCCATGGTCAGTAATGAATGTGTGTGGGAGACCATATATGCAAATAATACTCTTCTAAATAAACTGATAGACCTTCTTATACGTCATGTCAATGAGAGTTTCAGCTTCCACACATTTGGTAAAATAATCCACAATAACTACTAGGTATTTGAATCTCCCTTTGGTCATTGGAAGTGGCCCGACCAAGTCTATTCCCCACATGGAGAATGGCCAAGGGGACATAATGGGTGTTAACAATGCTTGGGGAGTTCTTCGGATGGACGAGAAACATTGGCATTTATCTCACTTCTTAGCATAAGCTGCGCAGTCAGCTCTGATCGTTGGCCAGTAATACCCCTGTGTTATTATTCTTTGTAAAAGCGTCTAACCCGCTACATGGGCTCCGCAGGACCCTTCATGAACCTCTTCAATCAAATCTTTAACTTCAGAGGGATGGACACATCTTTATAGTCCTACTATAATGCCTCTTCTATACAAAATGCCACTAGTCAATACGTAATGAGCAGCTTTAAACTTCAGTTTCTCAGCTGCGAGTTTATCAGGTGGCACAATACCTTCTTCGATATAGGCCCTTATGGGATCCATCCAGGATGGTCACAAGTCGGGGGCAATGAAGTTCATCATTAAGTCTTCGTCTACGCTCCGATCTACCTGGATTTCTATTGGAATTGTTCTTCATAGCTCGGTGCGTGTTGCTGATACCCGCCGAGCTAGGGCATCGGCTCTTGCATTCTCCAATCTCGGTATTCTGATCAACTGAACTGAAGAAAAAGTTGAGACAACCTCCATAGATTTTGCATGATACTTGACCATTAGTTCTCCCTTTGTTGCATAAAACTTGAGAATTTTATTTACGATTAGTTGTGAATCACTGAATACAACGACCTGCTCTACTTTCATGGTTTTGGCCAGACTTAGACCCATGATCATAGCTTCATATTCAACTTCATTATTGGAAGCCTTAAATTGAAATCGTAGAGTATACTACATATCAATTCCATCAGGACTGTTTAAAACTATTCCTGCTCCACTACCTGTGGTACATAAAGAGCCATCCACATATAGATTCCATATAGGTACTTCATTATCAAACTCTTGGTCAGACAGAGTTCCTTGGTGGAATATTTAATGATTCCTTTTGTCTTCCTCCGACACTTCTCGCTACTCGTTGATTATCTTCTCTTGATTATCCACTGAAAGAAGTTGGTCGGGTGTTATCTTTGATGATCCCATAACATCTATGGGTTGGTCTGTATTAAACACCTACTCTTTGGATGTATCAGAGTGAGTAAACTCTGTGATAAAATCCACTACTGCCTGCCCCTTAAGTGACGATCTAGGCTCATAAACTATGTCATATTCACCAAGTTTTATTGCCCAGTACATCAATCTTCCTGATTTCTCCAGTTTATGCATAGCTTGTCTTAATGGCATATCAATATACACTACTATAGTATGGGCTTGGAAGTATGGCCTCATCCTTCTGCTTGCTTCGATTAGTGAGAGTGATAACTTCTCCAGTCTTGGATATCTGATATCTGCTCCTCGAAAGGCCTTACTGGTGTAATAGACTAGTTTCTGCACTTCGTCCTCCACTCTTATCAATGCTGAGCTAACCGCGTTATTTGAAACTGCCAAATACAAGTATAGCCTTTCTCCCATCACTGGTCCAGATAACAATGGAGGTGTCCCCCGATACTTCTTCAACTCTTGAAAGGCCTCCTCGCATTCATCATTCAACTAAAAAGTTTTTTGAAGTATTTTGAAGAATGAGAGGCATCTGTCTGTTGCTCATGACACAAATCTGTTAAGTGTTGCAACTCGCCCTGTTAGACTTTGCACCTCCTTTTTTGTAGCTGGAGATCGTAGCTCCAATAAGGCCTTGATCTTTTTAGGGTTCACCTCGATACCTTGTTGGTTAACAATATACCTAAGAAACATACCCTCTCATACTCTAAATATGCATTTGGTGGGATTCAACTTCATTTGATATTTCTCTAGTTGATCAAAAGTCTGACCTAGGTCAACTAAATGATCAGCAGCTTTCTTACTTTTCGTCAGCATATCGTCGACATAAACCTCCATGTTATGACTGATTTTCTCTTCAAACACCTTATTCATCAGCCTTTGATATGTTGCACCTGCGGTTTTTAGTCCGAAAGGCGTAACATTATAGAAATAAGTTCCCCTTGGGGTGATAAAAGAGGTACTTTCCCTGTCCTTAGGTTTTATTTTAATTTTGTTGTAACCAGAGGAAGCATCCATGAAACTCAACAATTCATGCCCCGAGGTATCATCCACCAGCTGATCGATTCGGGGCAAAGGAAAATGATCCTATGGGCAGGTTTTATTAAGATCAGTGAAGTCCACACACATCCTCCACTTGTTGTTTTTCTTCTTTACCATCACCACATTTTCTAGCCAGTCTAGATATTTGACGTCCTCAATAAAAATGGCTTTCTGTAGTTTCTCTACTTCTTCCTGTATAGCTTGGTTCTTTTCAGGACTGAAAACACTTCTTCGCTTCTTCACTGGCTTGACTTCCTTATTAACGTTGATCTCGTGGCACAAGAAACTCGGGTCTATCCCTGGCATATCTTCATGACTCCATGCAAAAGTCTATTTTCTGCGCCTTAGAAATGCTACCAGTTCCTATTTTATCGATACATCCAATGATGCACCAATTTGGGTTGTTCGTTCTGGGTGTTCATCGTCCAGAAAGATATTTTCGGTAGCTTCCATGACCTGGACCTTCATGAGTTGAGACTCATCTCTAGGATCTAATGTTTCGATCTCTGCATCTTCTGTTTCATCCACTTGATATGTAGTAGTCTTCTTCCAGGATTCTTCTCGTTCTTCCTGTTTAGCAGATGAATAGTAGCATTCCCGAGCTACTTTCTAGTCACCTTTCATAACTCCCACTCCGAAATTGGTTGGGAACTTTAAACATTGATGTACAGTAGATGGTACTACATTGAACTTCTTCAGAACTACTCTTCCCATGATGATGTTGTAGGTTGATTGGACATTTTTATCCATTACGGAAAAACGTACTCGTTCCGTTCGGCAAGCAGGCCATATACCAATAAGCATATCCAACTTGATCGTCCCAAGTGGAAAAACCTTTTTGCCAGTAAAACTAAGGAGGGGCCAATGATATGGCTCCAACTGGGCTAACTTCAAATTCAAACTGTCAAAGCATGGGTAGAACATGATATTTGCAGAGCTACCATTATCCACTAGTACCCGTGAAATCACCACCTCCTTCATTCTCATCTTGATCACCAATGGATCGTTATAAGGATATATTACACCTGCCAGGTCGTTCTTAGAAAAACAGATGACCAGTTTGTCCCTATTCACCTTCCTTGGGCGATCATCTTCAGCCAAGTTTATGCATTGTATGTAAGAGCAAGCTTGGGCCTCATTGAGGTAAGCTTTTCTCTCCGCGGTAATATTTCCACCTCCTGCATCTCCACCTGTAATAACATTACATTCAAAGGACCCAAAATGGATTGAAAGTTCCTCGCGTTCTGGCTGTCTTGGCCCTTTGGGGAGATCGGGGTCATATCCTGGATCATCTTCATGATCTCTCTTCTTGTCTTCTTTTGCTCGGCGAGGAGACTTAGATCGTTGCCTTCCTCTGTTGCTAGTTTTTCCACCATTTTGGCGATCAATATACTTAGTTAGTTTTCCTCGCCTGATGAGTGCTTCAATTTCATTCTGAAGAGCTATGCAACATTTAGTCGTGTGGTCGTGATCTTTATGGAATTCATAATATTTGGACTTGCCCCTTTTGTTAGGATCTGTCTTCATTTTCTCTGGCCAGATTAGCTCCTCGCTATTCTTGATATCCTCCAGAATGTGATTTATATCTACCTTCAAGGGAGTATAATTTCCATAGTTCCTCATCAGCTCTAGCGCTTGTTTACCTTTCAACTGCTTGTTTCCACCATTGTTCTTCTAATCCTTCTTATCAGTTTTACTAGACTCAACCTTAGTCTCCTTAGTGTCTGTATTCTTTTTTGCAGCCATGGCTTCCTCAACGTTCATGATCTTGGCTGCCTTTTCCATTAATTCTGCCATGGTCCTAGGCGGATCTTTGGCCAAAGTATAGTACAACTTGTCTGGTAACAGTCCACTCATCGGAGCAGTAATTATTGTCTTCTCCTCGTAATCAATTACCTCAAGTTTCTCGTTATTGAAACGAGTAATATAGTCCCTGGTACTTTCTTCTGTCTAATGCTCAGTAAGTGTGTTACTCTTTTAACTGGTTTCGCTCCAAAATAGAAATTCCCTATGAAAAACTCTTCCAGTTGCAGGAAAGTTACAATCTTCCCCCGAGGAAGATTGTTGTACCATATCTGAGCTGACCCGGTGAGAGTTCCTAAAAATGCCCTACATCTCATCTCATCTGGAACCGCATAGATATCGATAGCATCTTGGTATTAATCTATATGGAGGACAGGATCAATTTTTCCATCATATTTAGGTGTCACCATAGGAGCTTTGAATTTTTATGGTGTGGGAAAATCCACAATTGCCTGCACAAATGGTGTCCCTTGGACAAAAGTTCTTTGTAGGGGATTCTTAGCCTTAGCCATTTCCCTTAACCTGTCTTCCAACCTTTGAATAGAGCCTTTCCATGCATTATTTCCCATCTCGAGCCTATTTGTTCGAGCGACTGATCGCGTTGAGTTTTCCTCTTGGGACCTTTCATTACGGGCTGTTGGGCGTGATTGGGCAGAGCCTTCCCTTAAATTGGATGGATGTTGAGAGTTTCTCGAAGCGATCCTATGAGGGTTTTTATTCCTCCTGGGGCCAAATCGATCAAAAGGAGAGACCCTTATCAACCTTTCTAGAGCGCTGGTACGTTCTGTAGTTAGAGTGATATTCCGTTGAGAATCTGTAGCTCGTACTGATGAAGTCCGGCCAGGTTGATACGAAGGATCATTAGACCTCTCAATACGATATGAGTCAATACGTTTAGATTGAGAGATCTCTGGGAATAACATACGTCTAGTTCTTAAAGATGGCAGATGGGTATTTCTCTTAGCACTTCGTTGTCCGGATTGGGCCGGCACTCCATATCGAACAGTTTGTATAAGTTGACGCATTCTTGCATGGTCGTTTGCCCTTGGGCTAAATTAGCCATTATGCCGGCCAGATCTTGAATATTTGGTGGAGTAGAGGGGTTTGGAGGTACCCCAATGTTTCGATTACTGGATTCCGAAATCTCAGCCATAGATGATGAGTTGTTTGGTGAAAAATTCTAAGTACACTCGTTCCCACAGACGATGCCAATCTGTTGATGTAAAAAACTAAATTCTATCTAATTAATCAATCACAGATAAATAAGACAAAGGATTTTTAATGTGTTTCAGCCTTATGAAAATGGCCTACATCCACTGTTTTGTATTGCTGATTGTTTACCTTGAATCTCGATGATAGGTTCACCAAGAGATCCCAAAATCCCCATCTTATGACGAGATTACAATGTATTTATAGCCTTGAGGCTGTATATATGAAAAGGTAATGCAATGTTATCTATTAGACTTATACATATGTACAATAATAATGCATATTTAATGCGTAGTCGCCTTTTGATTTTCTTGATTTGGATGCTCTGCACGCTAAATAGCTCGGACCGCTTAAGTTGCTCGGTATGCTTAAGTAGCTCGGTATGCTTAAGTAGCTCGGAGCGCCTGAGTAGCTCGGTGATAGTATCCTGTTCGTTTAAAGTATTTGTATTTGTTATGTATATTGACACATGTCTTCATGTGATTGGTCCTCGCCAGCTGACTAAATTTGGTATCAACACCGATTTTTCGCAAACTTGTGTAATACTTTTTTTTGTTGAAAAATCTATTTTGTGAAAAATTTGTCGTAATGTTTCCAAATGAAAACTTATATATTCAGTTGCCAATTTTTGAGGGGACTAATTATGCTTACTAGAAATCCCGCATGAAATCCAATTTAAAAACAATCGATGAAAGAGTTTGGGTCATTTGTGAAAGAGGTTAGACTCCTCCCACTATCACTGCGAATAAGTCACGAATTTAAAATCTGTGTCAGACAGGACTGAGGATGCGTTTAGGTGGAGCACTTATAATTCACGATGGCTTACTGCAATTTCTGAACACATCACCCCTAATGAGTTCCTATGTATTATGACGTGCACCATGTCTAAAAAAGTGTGGGGTGTTTTACAACTCACCCACGAAGGCACTATCGTGGTCAAAGAGTCTAAAATTCAAAATTTAACTACTCAATTTAAGACTACCACCATGCTTGCGGCTGAGTGTTTTGATGATTTTTATGCACATTTGTCTGACATTATCAAAACTAGTTTTAATCTTGGTGAGCCTATACCTGATGCACGAGTGGTTAAAAAGATTTTAAGATCACTGCCAAAACATTTTATTCCAAAAGTGACTGTTTTGAATACCTTAGGTAATTTAAATCATCTGAAATTAGAAGAGCTGGTAGGAGACCTCCAGACATATGAGATTGACATGTTTCTTGACACTGTCAAGCCTAAGGATAGAGGGATAGAACTTAAAGCCCAGCCTAAGAAGAAAAAGAAAGTGAGTTTTTATGAGTTCGAGTCTGGGGACGAGTCTTATTTTGATATAGTCATGCTTGCAAAGAATTTTAAAAAGTTTCTCAAGTTTTCAAAAAAAAATTCTTCCAAGAAAAAGTTTTTTGAGAAAAAGAAAGATAAGGCCAAACAAAGCAGTGAGAAAGAGAAAGAGGGTGAGGTTGATATAGAAAAAGTGACATATTTTGAGTGTGAGGGCAAAGGGCATAAGTCATTTGAGTGTCCCACTATACTTAAGAGAGAGGGTAAGAAAGTTGTTATGCCAGTCACCCTTAGAGATAGTGAGGATGATGTGAAAGATTTCGGGGATGAGTTTTCAAAAGGAAAGTTTGTTGCTTTTTTAGCTAGTCATGAGAGCACGCCCATTTTTTTCCACGATGATTGTGTACACGAGAGCTAAGTTGCTGAGTCTAGTGTTTCTAGTGAGAGTAGGAGCGAGTTTGAGAGTGGAGATAAAAGTGAGCTCCAAAAACCTTTTAGGGATTTGTAACCTTAAAAATAAAGAAGTATAATAAGGATTTAGGTCATCAGGTTTTAGATTTGGCGAGAGAGAAAGAATTTGTAAGGCGGGAAAAGTGTGATTTGACTGAAACGTTTTCTAGTTTGATGACACGTGTATCCCAACTCAAGAGTGATCTCGAACGTGCCCGGGAGGTCAAAGTCCCTTTAGAGAATGCATCTAAGAAGATTGTAAAGATGATTCTCAATCCCATTTTAGGTTGAGGTGAGAGTTTAGGAAAATTTCATGACGGTGCATCCACCTCCTTTGTTGAACCCGAGACGGTTCCCACTTTAGTGTTAGATTCACATAACTCTCCACCCAATCCACCTAGGCATCCCATACCTGATAGGAGAGCGCGTAAGAGACGTTTTGAGAAAGGTGTACCGAGGCATGGTTTATGTTTTCACGCATTTCACGAAGAGAGGACACCTTAGGGAGTTAATTTGGGCGATGTCTCACATTTTGTTACTATATGTGTTAACATACGCACCCACACCTAATTCTTCAAATGACTAAACTAGAGTTTGCACATATTACGGAGCTAGTACTGTTTTTGGTCAAGACTTCACATCACTTGATGGAGGTTTTTCATAGGATATCACCACCTTTGGAAAACTCCACCGCACCTACCGGTTGAGGTGTAGATTTTTTTGTTAGCATAGGTTGATTTGCATGATGATATATTTTCCCTATTGCTAGTATGCATCATTTTTGTATTAGATTTTTTCTTTTGAAAAATACAAAAAGATTTTATTTTGATAATTTTTTTTGAAAAAGACAAAAATAGTTTTGTATTTTATTTTACACCGATTATGGATGGACATTTAGGATGACCAAGTCACAATATCATTCCATTTCCATGTGACGATTTGATAATGTTTTGATATGTGTCATAAATTCATTTTTGTGATTTACAATGTTTGGAGTCATTGAGATGTAATTTAGTATTACTACCTACATGTTTGACTCATAAGTTCCTGTAATGCATACTTGCACGAATTTGTTTGATTATTGTACTTGTTTATCACATATTGGTCAGAGTGTTGTCATCTCAATGCTATCTTTAAAACGAACCATATGCGATAAAACTTGACAATGGAAGTAGTGCATGTAAAAACCGTTTACCTTAAGGAATTTAATTGTAACAAAATATGACGAGTGATTCACGGGAAAGGGCTGCGAGAGTTCAAAATTAACTCATTGTGAAAGCCACCGTTTAAAAGAGCCTGGAAAAATTTAAAGGCAATAAAGAGATAAATATGCCAAAATGGGCCACCTCAATAGAAAAATATAATGATTATTATTTATGAGGGAGTTTGGATGGAAAGAAATGAAAAACGGATTTGCATGTCCTGACAGCGTCCTGAAAAAGCATTAATAGTTTTAGACGTTATTGGTGTGGTAATCACTTTTGACTTTGATGTGTTGATGGATTGAGTCGACGTCATATAAATTCAACATTTTTTTAATACCTAAGGAATATTTTGAGATTCATTTGATAGGAGTACACGTATACATTATGCACATATGTTATGTTTGATTGCGTTGATTTTCCTATTGAATATGTTCACACCCATTCATTTCGTATCCACGATTTGGTTGTCTTAGTGTAAATTCATGGTGTGATTTTTGTTTTTGTATGAAAATTTTGAAAAATCAAAAATAGTTTGTGATATATGTTTGATTGTTGTTTGGCGTGACAACTGCATGCTTGATTTGTTTATTCATTTCCATGTCTATTTTAGTCAAATAAAAAGGGAGAGAACGAATTATGGGAGTTTTTGCATTACGGGGGAGATTTGATTATGATGATTGATGTATTTTTTATATCATTTCAAACTTGATGTGTCATGAAGTATTTGCTTTGTCTCATGAGTGTAAGTACAACAATGGAAATCATATGTTACACACCCTAATGAGAAAAGTTTGAAGGTTTGAAGAAATGTTTTGAGACCTACATGTTTAGTAACTTTTCATTTTTGGGTTCATGAGGGTATTAGATTCGTATAGGTATTTTATGTTTTGATAATTCGGATGTTTTTATTTTGTACCGGCATAGACATAGGGGGAGATTTGTAAGGACATACGTTTATATATGTTCGTTATCAATTAGTATGTCGTATACCACTACAATTGTCGAAGAATGTTCAAGATCTCATATGCAACAAGACGGATCCAAATATCAAGTTTCTTCAACAATCAAGCCACTGCGAGATGAATTTGGTAAAGGTCACATTTTTAATCCTTAGCATTTTACTTAGAATATTGGAATATTTTTCATCAAAAAATTTCTAAGTGTTGAAGCGGTGTTTTTAAGTTTTTTGTCAAAATTATTTTTCAAAGTTTTAAGGCGATGCAATTTCTCGGAAAAGAAAAAGGAAAATATTTTTCTAATAGGCTCGTTCGAGCGATAGCCCCTGTCGTTCAAACGACATCGCACGAATCTCGTTCGAGCAACGCGTGTCACCGTTCGAGTGAGATCTGATTTTGTTCGAGCGACCTGCCCTTCGGGGAAAGAAAGAAAGATGGTGTATAAGTCAATGGTCTTGTAAACTTGTCAGAGTTCTAGAAATAAAATATTTTTCCCTTCGGGGATTTTTTCTGAAATTTTATGTCGCATGGTATATCTTATTTGGTTTGATACGTAGTTGCATATTTAGGGGATGAATTAATTTGGTTTAAAAATAGACTCTTATTAAATAAGGTTTGATTGGGATCTTGCGAATTAATTTAAATCGGTATCACACACCGTCGCATTTTTCAAATTGGTATCAGAGCTTATTTAAGCGATCACCACTTTTTCAAATTGGCATCAGGGCTGGTTGCGCTAATTTGTTACGTGATCCTGATTTTCCAAGGATATTTTTTTATACAATTTGACTTCTCACGTCGTCAAATTGGTATCAAAACGGGTTACGCTAATATATCGCATGGTCCTTGTTTTCCGCAAAAAATTGTGTGATATTGATTTTTTTAATCAATTATTGTGAAAAAAATCGCAATTTTTCTGACGGAACACTTATGTAATCGGATGACCCCCCTTTGATGACACGAGTCAAAGTTTTGATGATATAAATCATTTGAATTTGACGTTTGCTAAAAGAATTGATTTTTTGGAAAAAGAAAATTCTCGTTTTAAATCCGCGATAGATCTTTTGCAAACGGTTCTAAATTAAAGAGATTTTTATCGTGAAAATTTTGTTTCTTTGAACCATGAATTTAATGCTTTAAAATTGTCCAAAAAGGAGAGTGTTGAGAGAGTCCTATCTTTAGAAAATGAATTGGAGGACTTAAAAAAATTCTAGGGTTCCCGTTTGTGTCGTCGAGGATAAAAAATTAATCGATGATTTTACGGCACGTGAAAAGACTCTTAGGGATAAGTTTGTTTTAATTGAGGGGGAGCGCAATAAACTATTAATTTTAATTGAAAATTTGAAAAAGATATCCCTGTCTTCGGAAGAGTCTAATTTTTTTCTTGAATCTAACATTTTGAAGTTGAAAAATGATTTAAACGATTCAAGTAGGTTTGATAGTGATGGTAATGGCTCATCTTGTTCTCATGCTTATACTACTAAAGCCAAAACCATTACTTATTTTAGAGGGTCAATTAATCCCAAGGACGTTAGAAAATATCACACTTTAGGTAGCATTCCTCCCGTTTACACATGTTCACATTGTGGTAGGAAAGGTCACCTCGAGAGATTTTGTTTTGATCTTGGAAGAGGTCCTAGGAAGTCGAATTCTAGTGTTTTGTTGGTTCCCAAAATCCCGTGTCGACGTGTTACATCTATTTGCGTTAGGAAATCACTTTTGGATACGCTAGATTTTAGAATAGTTGATTCTCGTTTGCTTGCAAATGATTCTTCTCTTGCCATATCATATAGATGATTATGTTTGCATTTTTTTGTCATACACTAGTTGTGGTTTCATGATATATATTTTCTAGTGTAATGACATGTACTTTTTATATTAGATTTTTGTTTTTGAAAATTTTTGAAAAATGCAAAAAGATTTTCCATTTTTTAAGTGTCCATTCATATTTTTTTGGGTCAAATTTGAAAATCCAAAAAGGTTTTGGTATTTTTTTTTTGCACCATTTATGGATAAACACTTAGGATGATCGAGTCACAACATCATTCCATTTTTTCATGTGATTATTTGATAGTATTTTGAGACAATAGGTCAATTCATCCATGTGCTTTATAATGCTTGGAGTCATTAAGATGTAATTAGTTGTTACTTCCTTCATATTTGACTCATTATGTCTTTTATTGCACACATGCTTGGATTTGTTTGATTATTGTGCTTATCTATCACATGTTGGTTGAGTGTTTTCATCTCAATAATGTCTATACATCGAAACAGGCGTGATAAAACAAGACAATAAAAAGTGTGCACCTTTGAACTATGTTTGTGATGATTTATGTGTTTTGTTTGAAAACGATGAAGGGCTATGAAATGTTATCATTTATCCTTTGCAATTAAGACACCGTTTAATTGGACCTAAAAATTGAGGAATTTTATTATTCGGTGTCCAAAGAGGTTTAAAAGAGTCTGAAAAATTTAAAGGCAATAAAAAGAAATTCATGCCAAAAAGGGGCCATTAGGTTTTTGCACCAATTCTCCAATGTTTGAGAATTTAGATTACCTCTAAAAGAAAATATGCATGAGGGAGTTTGGCTGAAATTTAAAACAGGTTTGCACGTCCTTGAAAGTCTTGAAAAAGCGTTATATAGTTTTGGACGTTATTGGTGTGGAAATCACTTAGGCTTTGATTTACTTATTTGATTAAGACGAAGTCATCTAAATTAAATAATTTTACACCTAAAGATATTTTTTATGTTCATTCGTTAGGGGTACACATATTCATCGTGCACATATGATTGATTGAATTGATTTACCTATCGAATGTGTTCACACCCATTCATTCCATTTCCATGACTTATTGTTTTAGATAAATCCATGGTGTTATTTTTGTAACATTATTTTGTAATACCTCGAGATTTTTGGGACAATAATTTATTTATTTTTGGGAGATAAATATTATTTTTGTAACAGTTTTTGATAAATATTATTTTTGTAAATTCATTATATACATAAATATTATTTTAATTAGAGAATAATTAAATTGGCATTTGAGGTCAAAATTTCAAGATGTTAGAAAGTGATTCAAATGACGATTCTGAGGGTGCGATTGTTTTCGGAAGGGTCGAGATAGTCGAAATGACTGTACTTGGGGTCTTATTCGGGTTCCGAAATATTTTAAGTTAGTTTGGCTCGAATTAGAGTGACCGGGTCATTTAAAGTGTGTATTACCATTTAAAATTGTATATTTTGGGAGTTAAGGCTTATTAAGCCTACGGGAGAACAAATCTCCTTAGAGAGAAAGGGAAAGAAAGAGAGAAAAAGAAAGAAGAAGAAAAGAAGAAGAGAAAGAGGAGAAAAGCTGGGATTTCCGGCCATTACGCAATTTCGGGGATGAATCAGACTCTACTAATGTGAGGCAAGTGATTAAACTTGCTAAATAATTGTTGTGTATCATTTATTTCATGATTTGTGGACAAAAATTATGGATTTGGGGTTTAAAATGTTAAAACCTAGATTTTGTGTAAAATCTTAGATTTGTTATGTATATAATGAATTTGAAGTTACAAATTAGTTGAGGTGGGTTATTTGATGAGTTTTGATGTTAATAATATGTTTGGGTTGAAGAGAAATGGTTGGAAGATGATAAAAATGAATTTGGATTTTGGAGAAAAAGGTGAATAGTGACACAGAGTCACTTCCGAATCGATTCGACTAGGACATGAATCGATTCAGCTCTTGATCAAAAAATGAAATTTGTATATCTTTTCGATATGGTCGCGTGGACGCCAACCGCGTATTTTTCTGATTTTTTTTATTTATAATGATTTTTCTACGAAAAGCTATCCGAGATCGAAATCGTTAGTCAGGAATTAAGGTTAGAATTATTTGGAGATAAATATTAGGGGTTCCCAAATAGAGTGTTAGGACCTCTAAAGGACTCGAGGAAATATGAAAACTTTGGGTTCGTAGAAATAAATCCGAGTTATAATTTAATTGGAGGTTTGGATTTTTGGAGAAAAAATGCCATTTTCATAGCTGTTGAACAGGCCGAATCGATTCGGCCCCAATCCGAATCGATTCGGAATGTTCCAGCTTGACAGGTTTGAGTGACCGAATCAATTTGGACCCAAGCCGAATCGATTCGACCTAAGACGGTAGCCCAAGTATTTTGACCCGAATCAATTCGCCTTAGAGGCCGAATCGATTCGCTGGGCCGAATCGATTCGGATTGGGTCCGAATCGATTCGAAAATAGGGAAGATTTGGCGATGTTTTTTTAGAGTGAGTTTCATCCCGTTTCGTTTGAGTTTATTGATTGGTAATCTCTATATGACTTATGAGGAGTATGTTTTGGAGACTTTTAGGAAGTTTTCCTTTATAATAAATTGTTGGGGTCCTATGGACTTATTTCGAAAGAATATCCTTAACGTAAATTGAATTGGGAGATGATTCATACGAATATAAGTGAAGTGTGAATTTCAAGTGAGAAATAGTATAGTGTATACAAAGTGGGGAAGTTATGTGAGTTATTGACGAATAGTATATCGAGAGTAAAATGTAATACCCCGAAATTTTTAATGACTTTTAAAATGGTTATATTTTAAATTAATGGATTAATTTGATTTTAATTATTAATTAATTCATTTAGGGTTTTATCCGAATTGTGGATATTAAAATGTATGATTCTGAATATTACTTAAAGATATTTAGGTAATATATTAATGTGAAGCTATTGATATGGCTTTGTGAATTAAATTCAGTAATTTGGATTTTTAGTCGGACACGGTATGGGACACGTCAGGACTAATTTGTTAAATTAAAAAGAAAACTTATTTTTACATCAACCTTATAGTCGATTCGACTACGTCGTTGCATCCGGAAGGGTTGAAATAGTAAGAAAAGTCTATTTGGATGTTGGATTTGGGTCCCGGGGCATTTGGAAATGAAAAGACAACCCAAAAGGGCATTTTTGTTATTTTTACAAGGGGATGAATAGTGATTTCGGGTTTTGTTTTATAATAAATAATTGGAGATTAGTGTACTAGGTTCATTTCATCTCTTCTACACAAAATTGAAAAGTCATCTTCTTAGAGAGAGTGAAAGGTTGCTTGGAAAGGAGGAGAACCAAAGGTCAAAGGTCACCACCACCATCACCACCTGTGTTATTCAACTCCAAAGGATCAGATCTTCATTAGAGGCAAGTGTTTGATAATGGCAATTTAAGTTTGTATATTGTCCACGTTAGAATAGTTATAAAAAGAGAAGAGTTATCATGTTTGGAAGATAATAATGGAGTTTTAAATGGATTTTTGGAAACTGAAAATATATAGGAATCAAAATCTTGTTGTAGGTAGATAGTAATCCACGAAATAATCATGAATCTGTTGAAGAAAATCTGGAAACCATTGATATGTTCTTGAAGATATTAGGAGGATAATTTTCTTGAAAAATGAGAAGATAAATTTGCTTTTAATTCAATCTCTTGATGATTCTAGGATGATTTTATCATTAGAAATCATTTATATATGTTGATATATCATGTAGTAAGGATTATAAGTCGTTTGGGTTGTTAATATGAAGGTTTGAATGAACAAAAATGGTGAAACCCGTAGTTGCATAAATGCAGAAAAACCAGGCTGTGACCTGAGTGATCGATCGATCGACCCCCTGTCTTCGATCGATCGACCTCCCCAGGATTGTTAAAGTTGTTCCTTTTTAATGTTGGTTCTTATCCCAAAACTTTGGTAGATCTTTGGTGATTGTGAATTGGATATTATGGGACTTAGAGGAGTTCAGTAAGCCCTAGATAAGATTTGAATTGATTTGATTGGGATTTAATTGATTAGAATTATGTTAATTAAATTGAAAGAAATTTTGGTTGCGAGATTCATGTGTTGGATTTTAATTGGTATTCATGAGGATTAAGGATAGGTCCAGTAGGTGAGATTTAATATAATACTTGGGTAGCCTTAGGGTTACAATTTGAAAATCAAGGTGTGAGTTTAAGCTCATTAATGATTGCGCAAGGACTGAGTGTAATACAAGCGCTTAGTGTTATGGATCCTAATTAGAGATGGGAGTTCAGACCACATTTGGTTGAAAGAGGGGATGATGTTATTCCGGTTGCGTATTTGAAGTTGACGGACCTCCACGTTCGACAAAGTTAAGTAGTAGTGTATTGGAGGGGTTCCTTGTTTGGATTTAGCTATGCGAGACGTTCCGCGCATGAACCTTAACGACGTCGGGAGTGGAGAGATGTTATAGGATGTGAGGATGTTGGTTTAGTTGACAAGTCATGATATTTTAATACGTAGTATTTGAAAGATATAATTCTACATATGGGAATTATCTTAGGGTAATGTAAGTACCATGTTGATATTATATTATAGGCATGATAATACCTATTTGATTGATTGATGATTTATGTGTATGACATACCTAGCTTACTTGCTATCGGTGGGAGGTTTGCGCGTGAGGGAAGTCATATCCTGATGAATCCATGGGATATTTGATTTGTCGCTCGAGAACATAGGTCCACGAAGGACTTATCGGGGAGTTGATAAGTCCGCTGACTATGGGTACGTAGGTATGTGCGTGACCCATGGATACGAGAACTATGTTCGCCTCCAATTTGTATGTTGTTGTTTGTGGTTCGTGGAATCCTTACCTAACCTTTTGTCCCCTATTCGGCTACCAACGATATTGGGACATGATAGCAGAGTAATGCATTGCACCGCAGCTATGACTCGGGGTACCGTATTATATATGTATATATATATAATGAATTGTATGAATGTGTATATAGTGGTTAAGTCATCTACTGTGTGATAATTATAGATAACGGTGAATTGAGAACAGAATTGAAGTAAGATAATGAGTATGTATTGAAGAGCTTAATTCATACTAATGAGAAATGATTCATGTTAATGAGAAATGATTCATATAATGAGAAACATATAAGAATGATTATACGACGTATGGTATGGGACATATGGGGTTATGATATGGGAATGGAATCATATTATAGAACTGGTGAAGAGGAACCATTAACTAGGAAGTTTATAGGAAACGTTAAGTGTGCACTCTAGTTGAGAGGTGAGAATAGCAAGTGAGAGTTGGAAGCTAACATGTACATAATAAATGCTTTATTGCACTTGTTAAATACTTGCTGTTTTAAAAATCATTTGCACAATCGGGCTCTGATTCGTTTCTTTGCATATTTTCTTTTCTATTGTATCTTCTATATCAGGTGTCCAGCAACAGGGACACCAACCTTAGCGGATTATGACGAGCTATGGAGCTATGGAGTATTGCTTAGACGCGTATCTTCTTTTGATTCACAGTGATCTTTTAGTTAGGGCATGTCGCCCAAAGGATTCAGTTATCTCTTTTCTATCAGGGTTAAATACTATTGTATTCATGTCTTTTTAATACATTTAATATTGTTGGGATTACTATAATGGATTAATATTACGTGGAAATGTTTATTCCAATTGCATTTAAATTCTTTTGTGTTATCTATTTGGTTATCAGTGTTATAGAATAAATTATGTTGTGTTGTTCTTAAACTATAAATGGTTTTTGTTGAATTAAAATTTGGAAAGTTTTAACATCAGCTTAATTAGGTATTGGGTGAGTTGTAAATGTTTTCGACAGTGATGCTAAGAATGAGCCAACTGTATATTCTGTTTTAATTTGGTATGGGATTGGCCACCCGGTATTTAATTAGGCGGGGTGTTACAGGTGGTATCAGAGCATCAGGTTCTAGTGTCCTTTAAGGTCTGTATGGCTTACTGTGTTTTCAGCTTAGCGTTCTTTGATGTAGAGCCCTATGTTTAGGATTGTTGATTTCTTTGGTAAGATTCCATATATATTAGTGAATCTTATTTGCGTTCGGACGGGTTTGTACAAGAAGTATGGCAGATGAGGGACATTGAACGGATAGCGAAGATTTTACTTAGGAGGTTATGAAGTATGTTCGAGTATGATGACCATAGTCGAGGTCACCCCTATTACTAAAAATTGAGGAGAGTCATCAGTAGAAGTTCTTGAAATGCGAGAATTGTGTGTGTTACCTAACAAAGGCAATATATTCAAAGGCTTGGGCATATAGTGGAGTGTGGTTAACTAGAACTGAAAATTTGGGGTAAAATTTTTCTTGACTCATCGGAGCAAAGTTATAATAGTGGGAGTCAACAACCACCGCCCGCAAATGAGGGTATGTTTTCTATCTAAGGAATTATGAGGCGTACATGATTTTTGTAGCAATTAATATTGTGGGAGCTAAAAGGGTTGCTAAACTTGGCCTATAGCATTGTTATTTACGTAAGACTCACCGAGGGGTGTGGGACACCTATATTTTACATGTTATCATGTGGGTTTGATTTTTATCACGGAATTACTTACTTGGGCATGTCCGAGCATGATGCGACTATCGGCGTGTATTGACTTTTGGTATTTGAGAGTGTATATACTACTATAACCAGCATCTTGTCTTTTATAAGAGAGTAGATGAGTAGACTTTATTCAAAATCGATAAAACCTGTAAAGAGGTTATAAACTATTCACTAAAGACCTGAGGAGTTTCGATGACCGACTACTTTAGGTAGTAGTGTATCGGGGGGGTTCCTTGTTTGGATTTCGCTTGCGAGACACCCCACGCATGAAACTAATAACCGTTGGGAGTCGAAATAAGATAGGTCTTTAGGATATGAGTTTATAACCTTTGCGATAATATTATCATGTAAGATATACGATAGGGTGTATGGGCGCCCCGGATGGTTGAATGGTAGTAGTTTTCATAATTCTGAAACAGTAAGTAGTTGGAACTTCGGGATTTATTTGTTTAAATAAGTGAGGCTCATTTTTCCAAACTTTCGAGGATGGTATAGGGAAGATTGCATAAAGTTTGAATTCGATTCAGTTGAAACTGTATGGTGAGGCGGGGCGAATAACATCAATAGGGATTTTTTATGATGTACTGTATGGGCGGTACTACTTAGATTTCTTGCGATGCGAGATATATACTCGGAGTTGACCTTACCGGTATGATTTATATTCCTGAATTTCGGGACGAAATTCTGTTATAAGGGGAGAAGTATGTAATACCCCAAAATTTTTAATGACTTTTAAAATGGTTATATTTTAAATTAAAGGATTAATTGGATTTTAATTATTAATTAATTCATTTGGGTTTTATCCGAATTGTGGATATTAAAATGTATGATTCTGAATATTACTTAAAGATATTAAGGTAATATATGAATGTGAAGCTATTGATATGGTTGTGTGAATTAAATTCAGTAATTTGGATTTTTAGTCGGACGCGATATCGGACGCATAGGGACTAATTTGTTAAATTAAAAAGGAAACTTATTTTTACATCAACCTTATAGTCGTTTCGATTCCGTCGTTGCATCCGGAAGGGTTGAAATAGTCAGAAAAGTCTATTTGGATGCTGGATTTGGGTCCCGGGGCATTTGGAAATGAAAAGACAACCCAAAAGGGCATTTTGGTTATTTTTACAAGGGGGATGAATAGTGATTTCGGGTTTTGTTTTATTATAAATAATTGGAGATTAGTGTACGTAGGGTCATTTCATCTCTTCTACACAAAATTGAAAAGTCATATTCTTAGAGAGAGTGAAAGGTTGCTTGGAAAGAAAAAGCTTGCTTGGAAAGGAGGAGAACCAAAGGTCAAAGGTCACCACCACCATCACCACCTGTGTTATTCAACTCCAAAGGATCAGATCTTCATTAGAGGAAAGTGTTTGATAATGGAAATTTAAGTTTGTATATTGTCCACGTTAGAATAGTTATAAAAAGAGATGATTTATCATGTTTGGAAGATAATAATGGAGTCTTAAATGGATTTTTGGAAACTGAAAATATATAGGAATCAAAATCATGTTGTAGGTAGATAGTAATCCACGAAATAATCATGAATCTGTTGAAGAAAATATGGAAACCATTGATATGTTCTTGAAGATATTAGGAGGATAATTTTCTCAAAAAATCAGAAGATAAATATGCTTTTAATTCAATCTCTTGACGATTCTAGGATGTTTTGATCATTAGAAATCATTTATATATGTTGATATATCATGTAGTAAGGATTATAAGCCGTTTGGGTTGTTAATATGAAGGTTTGAATGAACAAAAATGGCTAAACCCGTAGTTGCAGAAATGCAGAAAAACCAGGTTGTGACCTGAGTGATCGATCGATCGACCCCCTGTCTTCGATCGATCGACCTCCCCGGGATTGTTAAAGTTGTTCCTTTTTAATGTTGGTTCTTATCCTAAAACTTTGGTAGATCTTTGGTGATTGTGAATTGGATATTATGGAACTTAGAGGAGTTCAGTAATCCCTAGATAAGATTTGAATTGATTTGATTGGGATTTAATTGATTAAAATTATGTTAATTAAATTTGAGGAAATATGGATTACGAGATTCATATGTTGGATTTTAATTGGTATTCATGAGGATTAAGGATAGGTCCAGTAGGTGAGATTTAATATAACACTTGGGTAGCCTTAGGGTTACAATTTGAACATCAAGGTGTGAGTTTAAGCTCATTAATGATTGCGCAAGGACTGAGTGTAATACAAGCGCTTAGTGGTATGGATCCTGATTAGAGATGGGAGTTCAGATCACATTTGGTTGAAAGAGGGGATGAGGTTATTCGGGTTGCGTATTTGAAGTTGACAGACCTCCACGTTCGACAAAGTTAAGTAGTACTGTATTGGAGGGGTTCCTTGTTTGGATTTCGCTTTGCGAGACGTTGCGCGCATGAACCTTAACGACGTCGAGAGTGGAGAGATGTTATAGGATGCGAGGATGTTGGTTTAGTTGATAAGTCATGATATTTTAATACGTAGGATTTGAAAGATATAATTCTACATATGGGAATTATCTTAGGGTAATGTAAGTACCTTGTTGATATTATATTATAGGTATGATAATACCTATTTGATTGATTGATGATTTATGTGTATGACATACCTAGCTTACTTGCTATCGGTGGGAGGTTTGCGCATGAGGGCAGTCATATCCTGATGAATCCATGAGATCTTTGATTTGTCGCTCGAGAACATAGGTCTACGAAAGACTTATCGGGGAGTTGATAAGTCCGCTGACTGTGGGTACGTAGGTATGTGCGTGACCCATGGATACGAGAACTATGTTCGCCTCCAATTTGTATGTTGTTGTTTGTGGTTCGTGGAATCCTTACCGAACCTTTTGTCCCATATTCGGCTACCAGCGATATTGGGACTTGACAGCAGAGTAATGCATTGCACCGCAGCTATGACTCGGGGTACCGTATTATATATGTTTGTGTGTTTGTGTGTATATATATATATATATATATATATATATATATATATATATATAATGAATTGTATGAATGTGTATATAGTGGTTAAATCATCTACTGTGTGATAATTATAGATAACGGTGAATTGAGAACAGAATTGAAGTAAGATAATGATTATTTATTGAAGAGCTTAATTCATACTAATGAGAAATGATTCATGTTAATGAGAAATGATTCATATAATGAGAAATGTATAAGAATGATTATACGACGTATGGTATGGGACATATGGAGTTATGATATGGGAATGGAATCATATTATAGAATTGGTGAAGAGGAACCATTAACTAGGAAGTTTATAGGAAACGTTAAGTGTGCACTCTAGTTGAGAGGTGAGAATAGCAAGTGAGAGTGGGAAGCTAACATGTACATAATAAATGCTTTATTGCACTTGTTAAATACTTGCTGTTTTAAAAATCATTTTCACAATCGGTCTCTGACCCGTTTCCTTGCATATTTTCTTTTCTATTGTATCTTCAGCAACAAGGACGCCAACCTTAGCGGATTATGAAGAGCTATGGAGCTATGGAGTATTGCTTAGACGCCTATCTTCTTTTGATTCACATTGATCTTTTAGTTAGGGCATGTCACCCAAAGGACTCAGTTATCTCTTTTCTATCGGGGTCAAATACTATTGTATTCGTGTCTTTTTAATACATTTAATATTGTTGGGATTACTGTAATGGATTAATATTATGTGGAAATGTTTATTCCAATTGCATTTAAATTCTTTTGTGTTATCTATTTGGTTATCAGTGTTATAGAATAAATTGTTTTGTGTTGTTCTTAAACTATAAATGGTTTTTGTTGAATTAAAATTTGGAAAGTTTTAACACCAGCTTAATTGGGTATTGGGTGAGTTGTAAATGTTTTCGACAATGATGCTAAGAATGAGCCAACTGTATATTCTGTTTTAATTTGGTATGGGACTTGCCACCCGGTATTTAATTAGGCGGGGTGTTACATAAAATATACTAAATAATGATATTATTTCATTTACGCCTAAGAGCCTAATAGGAGTATGTAAATAGGATGATATATATATACCTTGTGTGATGGTATACATTTATATGATGTGATGATGTATGTATATCCTGTGTGAATGATATATATATATATATATATATATATATAAGTGAAGCATACCCCCTCTATGCTATCATGGGAAGTTGAGTATGTAAATAGGATGATATATATATACCTTGTGTGATGGTATACATTTATATGATGTGATGATGTATGTATATCCTGTGTGAATGATATATATATATATATATATATATATAAGTGAAGCATACCCCCTCTATGCTATCATGGGAAGTTGCACGATGTGGGTGAGGCCCCTAGCTTGAGTAGCAGGGCGCGTATAGTCCCCAGGTCATAGCGTCCATTATTATTGTGTGATTATTTTTATTAGGGGTGATACGTGGTGGGTATGTTTCGTCTCATTTTCAGGGAGGAACTATGACCGCTTCCCGTACATTGTGATATGGTTTTTGCCAAGGCGGTGTGAGATTCCGACCGTTGGTACCCAGGATGATATGTGAGCGATGCCCTGGTAGATGATAGCATTGAGAACTTGCATCCTCGAGTTATAGCTCGTTGGGATGGTTATTATTATACTTGTGTGAATAGTATATTATTCGTATATGATTATGTGATATCATATTTATCTCTAAAGTAAAGAGATATAAGAAGATTGATTGAATCTCATTCCGGGTGATTTTAACCGGACTAATAGTGTGATGAGTATATTAAAGAGAAAATGAAGAGTAGATAATTATATGAGTATACATATTACTTTGGGTATCGAGGTCATAATGGACCTCAGCGACCAACATTGCCAAGGAGTAGTGTATCGGGGGGGATTCCTTGTTTGGATTTCTCTTGCGAGACGTCCCACGCACGAAACGTAGTACAATGTTGGGAGTGGGGAGAAGTTAGTCCTTAGTGCTCATACTTATATATTAGTATATCTCGACAATCGACAGTGCTAATGAGTAGTGTATCGGGGGGTTCCTTGTTTGGATTTCGCTTGCGAGACGTCCCATGCACGAAATGCCATGTACTATTGAGAATTCAGAATAATAAATCAGTTATTGTATAAGAGAAAATTGGGTTATACGCGTCATGCATTGAGGGCATAATGAATCTTTATAATCAATACTGCCCAGGAGTAGTGTATTGGGGGGCTCTTTGTTTGGATTTCGCTTGCCAGACGTCCCACGCATGAAACACAGTGCAGTATTGAGAATCGAGAGAAGTTTAGTCCTTAGCACTTAGATGCTAATAACTCATATATATATATATATATATATATATATATATATATATATATATATATATATATATATATATATATATATATATATATGTCAACAACTAGAAAATGAGAAATTATAGTAAAAGCGAATGTTTATGTATATTTTATATGTTTAGATAGTGGGTGAGTAATTGAGATTGGTAATAGTAGAAGTTGAGAGATAATTTAGATGGATATTAATTGAGTATAAATTTTGGGGTGGGTTAGATTATTGCCCTAGATAGTTTTGGGCAATCATTCGAGGATCATGTGCATACGTTTAGTTGCGCGCTTTAGTTGAGAGGTGAGTTGAATTTTATGGAGAGTACGACTCCACCTTAATCATGTTATAATGCATTTATAATTATTATGCATTTTAATGCAGTTGTTAAATATTTTTCACACCTCGGGCTCTGACCCATTTATATTTTCTCTTACTATGTATATATATTGTATTATTCTAGGTGTTCCTCCGCAAGGATGCCATTGATGTTATCCATCCAGTGTATTCGTGGAGCTGTGGCAGTAGCGAGCTGTTGCGGTATTTTGATATAGTCGATTCCTATCTTTTGTGTACATAGATTAGGATTCAGTTTGTATATCGGGTTTATACCCAAGTGTTGTAGCGTAGAACTTTTATATTTTCTTTCTCAGTTTATTGTATTGTCTGTGACCCGACAGCATATTCGAGTATTTTATTTTGTACATTGTGTTGTACTCTTTTATTAATCTCCTTTATATCATTTGAGCATGTGTGTGTCTCTTATCATATACTTTTGTTATGTCGTTGGTTAGTTGTTGCATGGTTTGTTTTAGTTTGTAAATAAAATCTTTTAAAATTTTTGGCACCCTCTTTTTGTAGTAATGGGTAGTTAACCGTGTTTTTTTTAGAATCGTAAGTAGATTCTGAGGATGATCCACTTGAGATTCCTGATTATTTTAATATAGGGTTGGCCACCCATTATTATTCTAAGCGGGGTGTCACATATTGTTTCTTTAAAAAATTGAAAAATCCAAAAATAAGTTTGTGGAATCTTTTGAGATACTCCTTTGCATGCATAGTTTGATCCATGTTTTCTATGCTTTTGTCGTGACACTCCTTGTTTTGATTGTTTCTTCTTATCTGTCTATTTGGGGACATCATAAAATGGGGGAGAAAGAATTATCATGTTATCGGGGAGTTTTTTAATTATGGGGGAGATTTGATTTATTAATGATTTATTCTTATATCATTCCAAACTCGATGCGTCATGAAGGTATTTTCTTTATCTCATGTTTGTAGGTACCAAAGTGATGATCATATATTGCACACCCTGATGAGAAAAGCTTTGAGATTTGATGAAGATTTTTCAAGAAAATATTTGAGAACTTGCAAATTTGTACCTTTTCAATTTTGGGATTCATGGGAGGGTAGATTTGTATATATAGGTCTTTTGGTATTTGATAATTTGGATGTTTTTATGTACGTACCAGCATAGACATAAGGGGAGATTTGTAAGGACATATTTTTAAAAATGTCCGTCACAATTAATTATATTGTACACCATTACAACCGTCGAAGAAGTTCAAGAGAAATCTACATCAAGACGGATCCGAATTAATCAAGGTTCTTCATCAAAAAGCCTCCGTAAAGTTTACTTTGGTAAGGTTATGTTTTAAATACCCTAACTTTGCACTTAGAGCTTCAGGATATTTTTACAAAATATTTTAAGTGTTGGAGCAGAGAATGAGTATTTTTTTTCTAAATCCTGTAGCGTTCCTCGATTTTGATGCTCAGGTCGTTTAAGCGAGATCCCCATCTCGTTCGAGAGACATTGAGATGTCGCACGATGTCGTTCAAATGACATGTGTACTTCGTTCGAGTGAGATCCCTTTTCGTTCAAACGACCGAGGCAACGCATTTTTTTATAAATACTCATTAAATGGTTTCGTTTTCATCAAGAAGTCCCAGAGTTTTGAAAGACAGAAAACTGCGAATCTTCAGAATTCTTTTGACTTCTTCATTTAGGATTTTCATCCCTTTTGTTTTCAATTCACAAAAATTCCATATGCTTTGGTGAATTATTTTGGTGTTCAAGAACACACTTTGCTTTTGTTCATACTTTGTGGGGAGAGCTCTGCTACCGACAACTGCATGCTATTGTGGAGGGAGTCCTTGTGAAGATTTTAGACTTCGTGTCTGGACTACGCGTCCTGGTAGTATAGCTACGTGTGAACTATTGCTGATTTATTTCTAGCTATTGCTTTAGAGGTTTGATGAAGACACCATGTGTTACTCTTGTGGGCGAAAGCAAGATGGTATGTAATGGTCTTGTAAACTTGTCAGAGTTCTAGAAATAAAAGGTTTTGCCCTTCGGGGATTTTCCTGAAATTTTGTGTCGCATAATATACCTTATTTGGTTTGATACGTAGTTGCATGTTTAGGGGATGAATTAATTTTGTTTAAAAATAGACTATAATAATATAAGGTTTATTTGGAAACTTGTGAATTAATTTAAATCTGTATCACACACCATCGCATTTTTCAAATTGGTATCAGAGCTTATTTAAGCGATCACCACTTTTTCAATCGCATGGAGAGCTAATGTAACACCCCGTAAATTCAAGGACCTTTAATTAAATTATATTTGGGAAAAAAAAGAATTTTTATTGGGAGGAATTAAATTCGTAGTTTGGGAAATTTTTAAATTTGAGGAATTTATTAGTTTGGTGAATTGAGGATTAATTATTTAGACTATTTCATATCGCATTTTAAGGTCAAGAATTTGGAGAATATTATAAATTAATTTGGATGGTAATTCGGAGTGCACATTTGAGTCTCGATGGGTCGAAATAGTTGGAAATGAGTTGCCATAGGAATAATATGGGTTTTGGGACCTTTCTAGATACATTTGAGCTCCCAAATAAATGTTTGGGCCCTATTTAGAAGATCCATAAGCCCAAAAACGGGATAAGAGTTAATGACCCGAATTATGAAAGGGTGAGGGAACTTTAATTCATTTTTTGAAGAACAAATCAAGGAGAGCCAAAGAATAGAGCAACTAGAGGATATTTTGAGAGATTAAACCAAGAACAAGAGAGGAGACCGTTGAATCAACCCATCATCTTCATCAAAGGATTTGACTATACAAATCCTAAGGCAAGCAGTTTAGCTTGCATTTGATTAATTGTACTTTTTCTATTCATATTATAGAAGGTGTGAATTGATTAATATGTTAGGATTGGTTCTATATTGGAATTTGGGGATTTCATATTGTGATTTAAAAATTTGTAGAGATGATAAGAATATGTGGATTTTGATTCCCCAATTTGTGCAGATGATGTAGTTAAATTGAGAAAATCAAATGGGTGGATTTAGGTTGAATCTTGGAAGGTTTTGGGGTAAATCTCTGTAGAAACGAAGGTTTAAAAACTGTAATGGCAGAAATGGGTTTTCTGGGCAATGATGGAGGAGAGAGAACACTAGGGTCGTTCGAACGACCTGGTGTCTCGTTTGAATGACAATACAACTCGTTTAAACGAGATTATTTCGCATTCGAACAAGATGGTTATCTCGTTCAAACGACCATGACTTTGGGCATGGAGATAAATATTTTTGTTACGAACGCGTGACCGCCAGTTTCGTATTTTTCTGATTTTGTTTAATTGGTTATGATTTTATTACTGAATGGTGTTCGAAACTGAAATCCTTTGTGAGAAATCAAATATGGATTACTTAGGGATGTCCGTAGGTGAGTGTATGACTCTAAAAAATATTAAGGAACATTATTTCTACCTTCTAATTTGATGGGAAGGAATTATGGATTTAGAGTGTTTAGGATGAACAACACTCGAAAAGATATGAATGAATTCAAATGGAAATTTTGAATGAAATTGGAATACGGGTCCAAGGTGTGAGTTCGAGCATTTTGGTTGAGTGTCACCTTTTTAATAAATTAATTAAGGTATCTTTAATTAAATTTCGAGTTGGAATATGGACTTAGGGGAAATTTGGACTAGTGCTACGAGCGTTTAGGCACGAATTTAGTCGAGTTAATTTATTATAAGTGTATATAATAAATTCAGGAATATTTGAATATAAAAAGGGTGTTAACCGTAATATGTGGGATTGAGGAACAAGTACTACGTGATGATATTTCGGGCCAAGCGAGATAGTCCGTGTAATCTAGTTTGGTGACACAACTTAAGTAATAAATGAATAATTGTGCGAAATAACTTAAATATCAAGTCGGTAGGTAGACTTGGAAAGGTTAGGCTAGTGTTACGGATATAGTACACGGGTATCCTAAAGTGTAGTATATATATATATATATATATATATATATATATATATATATATATATATATATATATATATATATATATATATATATATATATATATATATATATATATGATTTATAAATATTTTTGTGTATAATATTTATGAGAAATCATATCCGCTATAATATAATTTAGGAAGTTGCGCGATGTGGGTGAATCCCCTGGCTAGAGAATGCAGGAATAGTATAATCCCCAGGTCATAGCGTCTGTTTATAGGAGTGATTCGTCTTTGGTATGGGACGATCACTTTCGGGGGGAACTATAGCCCCCTCCTATTCGGTTGTAACGGCATTTAGAGAATACCTGATGAGTGCTTACTCGGGTTGATAATTATATATATACGACATGTGTGTGAATGTTGTAATATAATGATATGTATATATGGTGCAAATTTATATACGGATGAATGCATGATGTGAATTGTATAATTATATAACTTGAGAGATTATTGTATGATATCAAATGAGAAATGATTTAAATAAGTTAGTGTGATTAATAACTTATAACTCGTATACTAAACTCACCCGGGATAGAGTAGTGGGAAAAGTAGTATATATATATATATATATATATATATATATATATATATGGATCATGTATAGGTACTTTAGGCATGCACATTAGTCGAGGGGTGAGGTGTCCTCAAGAGAGTGTGATTAAATATGAAGAACATTCATGCATTTTAATTTACTGCATTTAAATTCACTTGCTAAATATTTTCAAAATATTTTGGGTTTTAACCCTTGCTATAAAATATTTTTAAAACCTTTTAGATGTCCCGTCATAGGGATGCCAGAATTGTTCTATTCTAGTGTTACACAGCTGCTGCACATGTGGATGTTGCAGGACTTTGACTTAGTCGCTTCAATCATTTCATTCCTAGAGTAGGATGCAGTTAGTATTCTATTTGGGCATGTCGTCCTAGTTGTTCCATTTTATTTCAGTTAGTTAATATATTTAGTTATTGCTCTCGTGGTTTATTTTTGGTATTTGATTTATAGACGGTGGTTGTCTCGGCAAGGACTATATTTATTCATTTTATGTATTACTGATTCAGTGGTGGTATGAATGGTTAATTATATTCTTTTGCATTTTGTTAGAGATGTTAAATAAAAAGATAAAATTTGTCACCATGTCTTTTGAATACTAGGTGGTTAATAAGTTTTAAAAAGTTTTCGACAGTGATGGTAAGAATGAACCAGATGAGATTCCTGTTTAATTTTATGTAGGATTGATCACCCGATATTTTATTAGGCGGGGAGTCACAGCTAAGACACGAAAAGACAGAAAAAGAGATTAATTGGTGCGAATAATAGTCGATGTTTCCCGTTTTCCAATAATCGTATTCCGATGATGAGATCTATTCACCTCATATATTCCTCCTTTCTACTTGTATGCGTGAATTCATGTTCCAATACATATATTCTTTATATCACCCATATCGAGAAAAATAGACACATTCCGAGTGATTCATTTGTGAGAGAATCCCATGAAAATTTGAATCAAAATGAATTTTTGAAAAGTAACGTAAAGATCAATCGGTGGAAGTTAGCGATTTGATTTTCAGATTCGCGCATACACGCTATAAATTTAGATTCTTTAATAAAAATTTAAAGTGACTATTTTTAAAAAATTTATATTTTACGATTTTTAGCTATTTTAATATTTTTTCTCTCAGTCGAAAAATAAATTTTGTGGGTAAATTCACTACAAACCTTTACGAGCCATCACTCGTCCTATAATGGTAGCCTAGGGGTTTAACGACTTATTGCATACACTAAATGCAATCGCTTACCCGTAAAATAGGTATTCTATCCCAATAAAATTTGTAAAAGTTTCTTTAACTCATACTCTTCTTCTTTTGCATTGCTAGGGACGCGCAACGTTCTAAGTTAGGGGGATTAGATTCTGCATAAATATTTCATATTTATCCCTTTAATTTTAGTTCTTGTATGGTCTCGTGCATTGTAATTTACCCGGATTTATCTCTTGTTATGCTACCAACCCTTTTTGCCAAGTATTTCTTATTTTGTGTGGCACTCGTGTGTTTTACATGTATTCCGTGAAAGTAAATGCAGGAGAGAAATCAAAAGAGTGAAAGAAACAAAGGAAAGGAAGTTGAAGGGAATTTGCATAGTTTACAGCCATAGTCCAGAGGCGGAGTCATCGAATAAGTTTAAGAATATGAAATCACAAGAATATTGGAATAAACGACGCCTTAATCCAAGCTACAGTGAAGAAGTTATGTGAATTCAAAGTTGAGAAGAAAATCCAGGGGCAAAAGAGGAATTTCATAAATATATACTTGCGAACCAGTTCAGATTCCAAGGGAATCGGTTCTAGTGACTAGAGTGCAAAATTTTGGATTATTTTGATTTTCCCCTTGATTTGTATGGGTTTAGGACTCTTGAAACAATGACTTCATTGAGTTGTAACTTAGTATTAGACATATCTAACATAGTTTTAACCTAGTTTTGAAAGGGAGAAAACGAGGCAAGAACATAAGAGATTATTTTTTGCATCAAGCTTATGATTTTTGGATATTTTTCATAAAATATCAATCTATTTATCTTTCTCTCCATTGATATTTGTTATTAGTTATTTTTCTGGTTTTCTTGCATCTTTCATAATTGGGAATTCACTCTTGGATGTGTAGCTACACATTAAGGACGATTAAATTCACATGCAATGTAAAAATTATGCCTTTAATTAGCAACATTATGTCTAGCTAGGTTTCCAAGGGTTGGGATGCATGAACCCAACCCTATGTGTTTCGCATGGATATAAAATTTGTTCTTAAGTTAAATTATTAATTAAAACCGTGGCATTTTGTTAATACAACCGTCGTAGGACTTTTAACTCCATTTTTCCCAGGTAACCAGAGTGTTTAAGAATGTGATGGTCGTGTTAACAATCTTGTCACGCACTTTATTTTCATTCTTGATTAAGTATTGTGCGGGCTAATCCCTTCATATATTTAATGCTTGAAATAAATAAAATCTTCATTTCGATTAAGTGTTTAATTTTTTACTAGTTTTGTATCCGGTGAAATTACTAGGGGTTAGGGGATTGTATTCCAACCTCATCTTTATTTCCTATTAATTAATCAGTCAATCTTCAGTTTTGCATACGTAACTAACTTAGATACGATTTAATTATTTTCGTTAGAACTAGTATATAGGTTCTCATTATAATCATGAATTCTTTCATCTTTTGGGAGTCACTCGTTAGGGTTAGACATCTTACTTAGTAGTCATCACAAGAGATCGTTTTAGTCCCCGAGTTCAATACTCAGTTTATCGAATTATTACTTGAGCGGTAGGTTTACACTTGAACCGTATTTACGCGCGTTAAAGAAAGCTTGTGTCACGTCAATCTTCTTGTATGTCTTTAGTAATCTCATCTAATACGTAAGGACTTAAAGCTGATCCTTGATGTAAATCCACTATAATCGTAAAATCATTAGTTTCTCCATAAATAATTCTCACTATAGTCTTTGTATTATCATACATATCTTCAATAACGTTAATATAACTCATAGGGATTATTTTCATGTTTAACGCCCACCATATTATATCCCTAGTTACTCTATCATATGCCTTCTCTAAAACTATAAAGACAATGTCTAAATTTTTATTCTTACTCATACATTTCTCCATCAATTATCTCAATAAGTAAATAGCTTCCGTGGTGGATCTTCCTAGCATAAATCCAAATTGGTTGTTAGAAATAGTTGACTTATTTCTTAACCTTTGTTCTATAGCCTTTTACAATAACTTCATAATGCGATTCATCGATTTTATTCCTCTATAATTACCGCAGTTTTGTATATCCCCTTTATTTTTATACAAAGGTATTATGGTGCTTTTCTTCTACTCATTCGGCATATTTCCTTCTTTTAAAATTTTATTAAAGAAACATGTTAACCAGTATATCCCTAGTCTTCCAAGGGTTCTTCATACCTCTATAGGTATTCTATCTAGGCCAACCACTTTATTTCTTCCCATTTTTTATTAATAAATCTACTGCATTTTCAGTAATCGAACACACCATCCATATATTTAGTTCTATGTTCTCAACATCATTTTTAGGTTATTCTTCATTCAATAATCCTTGAAAATACTATTCCCATCTATCTATTGTTTCTTCATTGTTAATTAATATATTTTCATTTACTTCTTTAATACACTTACTGACACACCCCAACCCAGTTACTTATAATTAAGTTTGAAAGTCAAAGTGAGTCAAACCATAATTAATCTAACCAAACCATAATCACGAGTTTTGATTTCAGAATCATTATTGTAAATCCATATAACTGAAAACCTTTTTACAACATCAGAGTAATGATGCCCATAAAGACTTTCTTGAAGGATAAGTTAACTTAATTACATCATTTACATTTACACAAATCATAGTTTCTCCCATTCCTGGCTAACCCAACCTGACCTCCTAGATTTGGCAGTGACATCGCGTTTCCTGAAAAATGTGAACATAGGAATCATGAGCAAAATAGCCCAGTGAATGTATCACTACTAAACTACTGCATGAATTTAAATGCAATAAATCATGTCCATATACTTATGTATTAACTTATCCGGCTCATTCAAAATGAATGACCAACTTTTTCGAATCATGATTCACATATCCTGTCTAAATAGACAATTCTCCCCCATTCCTGGTCGAGGAGTAACCCCTTGTCATTAATAGACAAATCTCCCCCATTCCTGGTCGAGGAGTAACCCCTCATTTCGGTAAACCGAAATGAACAATTTCATATTGATTTTATTATGATCATACCAACAACACGATACAAATATCTCTTTCCAGTGAGTACACTCACCTTGGTTGACAACTACGTATTCAGGTTTCCTTCTGGTGGAGCTGAACTGGGTTGATTAGGCCTTACACCTGTCAATCCAACTAAATCAGTACTGAAAATCAATCATAAATATTATCCAAACATAATTATGTAACTTTCCATGGCTATACATCAACAATATAATTCCAATTAAGTCACATTCCATAAAACATAGGTAAAGGCAAACAAGGATGTACATATGGATAATGTTACACACATTCAACCGTAGGAAATAACTTGTGAGGAATTTATAACCAAAGTCAATTAAACATGAAATTATACTCCTCAATGTATATACACATGAAACATGTACTCAAAGTACCCTTTGTAAGGACGAAATACAAACATTCATTCAAGGGGTACTCAGTATGGCCTGAAATTATGGTCTTACATACTTAACCATCCTATATTCCTAAATTTTACAAATACAGGGGTTCAACCTCATCAATATGAAAAAATATATGAATATACTATCCAGTACAAGTGACGGTGTAATTTTTCAAGCTTCCTAGGGCAAGTTATGATCATTTCTCTACAACACAAGAAATCTGCCCTACAAGCTCCTCTATTGTTCCTTCAACTTCCAAGAATTTTCATAATTTTTCTCCAGCATAACTTTCCATGATTTTCAACCCATTTTCAGTAAACATACTGAATCATACAGAATTAAAGTTTCATAATTGTTTGACTTCATTTTCTATCTCAAAAGCTTGACTAAACTCAGGGCATACCGAAATGAAGTATAAAAACAGAAACCATGTACCAACTTGAAATCATCATTACGGCCTAACCACAAGGAGATAAATTCTAATTTTCAGATATTATATGAATATATGAGTCTACTTTCATTTCCAATTGGAATTTCTCAATTCCAGTAATCACACAAAGAGATATGCAGATTTGAATACAAGGGGTTTCAACACAAAGCAATTTTTAAGGGTTTCTACACTCAACTTAACATAAGCTTGCATCTAACCATACATATATATAAAGGGATGAAACTTTCGTAAACTTATGATGATTTATATCATATAAATCAGTAATATAAGATAAATAACAAGAATTTCTATTAGGATTACCTTCAGGGCTTTTTACGTAATTTCCACGGATTTTTCTACACTTTTTCTCCTCACTTTTTCTTCTTAAACCTCAACTTTCTATTTCCTCAAGCTAACAACACTTGAAACTGAACCTAGGCTTTGTTTTGCTGAAGAAATATGTTAGAGGGAGGGTTTTAAGTCGGCCAAGGCTGCCTCCCAAGCCAACCAATCAATTTAAAACATTTGGTTTAATAAAGGACAAAATACCACTTAAAGGAATTGACATATTTGCCCCTTCTCGTAATTTCGACCTAACTTCTTCCTCGAGCATCCGTTTGATGCACCGTTTGTTGTGTTGCGACCTTAACTCACATGTCTACAACTATGTAGTTTTCACCTCAAGTCCATTGTAATGTTACAATGGTCAAAACTAGTCTTAAACAGGAACATTTCTATCGAAAATAACCAAATCTTGTGTTCGTACATAACTCGACATTTCATGATTTATGACAGTAGGATTAGACTAAACATAAGCACTTAATATTAGATATACTAATATCACATTATTCATATCACATAAGATAATCATGATTTAAATATAATTTATCATAATTATATTCGGGTTGTCACAACCTCCCCCCCTTAGAAAATTTCGTCCCCGAAATTTAATATAAAGGTCACTTACCAAACAAATGGGGATACTGTTTCCTCATGCTATCCTCCGTTTCCCAAGTTGCTTCTTTAACTCCATGGCTCATCCACAAAACCTTAACTAAGGGAATAACTTTATTTCTCAATACTTGGTCCTTACGATCAATAATTTCCATTGGTTCCTCGATGTACGATAAGTCTTCCTTCAGTTCAATTGGTTGAGTTTTCAACTGGTGAGATGGATCTGCCAAATACTTACGAAGCATCGATACGTGAAACACATCATGTAACCGAGATAAATCTGGAGGTAAAGATAATCTATAAGCCAGGGGCCCAATTTTTTCCAACACTTC
The DNA here is from genome assembly GCA_949130495.1 of Sambucus nigra. Classification (NCBI taxonomy): domain Eukaryota; kingdom Viridiplantae; phylum Streptophyta; class Magnoliopsida; order Dipsacales; family Adoxaceae; genus Sambucus; species Sambucus nigra. The sequence continues at coordinate 576,184,568 of OX422211.1, read as the reverse complement.
AAATGGTCCAATGTATCTTGGACTTAGTTTCCCCTTTTTGCCAAATCTCATAACGCCTTTCCACGGTGAAATACGCAGGAATACAAAATCTCCCTTCTGAAATTCCAATGGATGCTTCCTCTTATCTGCATAAAATTTCTGCCTGCTTTGCGCTATCTTTATCCGTTCCCGAATCATTTTGATCTTTTCAGTTGTCATATCTATCAATTCCGGACCCAAAATTTTTCTTTCACCTACTTCATCCCAACACAAAGGCGTCCTACATCTCCTCCCATATAAAGCTTCATAAGGAGCCATACCAATAGTCGACTGATAACTATTATTGTATGAAAATTCCATCAATGGCAAATGATCATCCCAACTACCTTTGAAGTCAAATACACAAGCTCGTAACATGTCTTCTAATATTTGAATCGTCCTTTCTGATTGCCCATCAGTTTATGGATGAAACGCAGTGCTGAACTTCAAACTTGTGCCCATGGAATTCTGGAGACGAGGCCAAAACTTAGAAGTGAACGTTGGATCTCTATCTGATACAATTGACACCGGTGCCCCATGTAAACGGATAATCTCATCAACGTACATACGTGCATACTTGTCAACAGTGTAGGTGGTCTTAACAGGGAGAAAATGAGCTGACTTCGTCAATCGGTCTACAATCACCCAAATAGAATCATGCCCCTTTGGTGACCGGGGTAATCCTGTAACAAAGTCCATCGTTATATGCTCCCACTTCCATTCCGGAATAGGCAACGACTGCAATAATCCTGCCGGCTTCTGATGCTCCGCTTTCACTTGCTGGCATACTAAACATTTAGCTACGAACTCTGCAATCTCACGTTTCATATTGTTCCACCAGTAATATTCCTTCAAATCTCTGTACATTTTGGTACCTCCCGGATGCATAGAGTAAATAGAACTATGTGCCTCTTCTAATATATCCTTCTTTAAGGGTGGATCATTAGGTACACAAATCCTATTTTTATAACACAACGATTCATCATTCTTAATTTCAAAGTCACTCTCTTTACCATCCAGGACATCTTGTTTCTTCTTCTCAAGGAATGGATCACTGGTCTGCAAATTTCGTATGCGTTCGGCCAATAAAGGTCTCACTGTGACATGTGCTAATAATCCTCCACTTTTTGAAAACTTCAATTCAATTCCCATCGATGCCAAGTCAAGAATATTTCCAACACGGGCACACCGTATGCAACCAAGCATCCCTGATGATTTTCGACTCAAAGCATCTGCTACTACATTGGCCTTCCCAGGATGGTGATGAATGGTACAGTCATAGTCTTTAATCAGCTCTATCCAACGCCTCTGTCTCAAATTCAGTTCCTTTTGTGTAAACAAGTATTTTAAACTTTGATGATCTGTAAATATCTCACAAGTTTCTCCATACAAGTAATGTCGCCATAACTTTAAAGCAAAAACAATGGCTGCTAGCTCCAGATCGTGTGTAGGGTAGTTTCGTTCATGCGTCTTTAATTGTCTGGAAGCATATGCTATTACCTTCCCATTCTGCATAAGAACACATCCTAACCCCTGAAATGAAGCATCTGTATAGATCACAAAAGACTCATTCCCACATGGAATAGTAAGTATAGGGGCTGAAACCAACCGATTCTTTAATTCTTTAAAACTCCTCTCACATTCTTCATCCCATACAAACTTCACTTCTTTACGAGTCAACTTTGTCAGTGGTAATGCTATTGTTGAAAATCCCTTAATGAATCTGCGATAGTAACCTGCCAATCCTAGGAAACTCCTAATTTCTGTCACATTCTTAGGACTCTCCCATTCAACAATTGCTTCCACCTTCTTTGGATCAACATATATCCCATTTCCCGAGACAACGTGCCCTAAAAACACAATTTCATTCAACCAAAACTCACACTTACTGAATTTAGCAAACAATTTCTTCTCTCTCAAAATCTGCAATACAAGTCTCAAATGCTTCTCATGTTCCTCCATGCTACGCGAGTAAATCAACACATCGTCTATGAATACAATCACAAAGGAATCAATGAAAGGGTGGAATACCCGATTCATCAAATCCATAAAAACTGCCGGAGCATTAGTCAATCCAAAAGGCATCACCAAAAACTCATAGTGCCCATATCGAGTCCGAAAAGCTGTTTTGGAAATATCACTATCTTTCACTTTCAGTTGGTGGTAACCCGATCTCAAATCAATCTTCGAAAATACAGTGGCCCCCTGTAATTGGTCAAACAAGTCATCGATACGAGGTAGAGGGTACTTGTTTCTAATGGTCACCTTATTCAACTGCCGATAATCAATACATAGTCGCATTGTCCCATCTTTCTTTTTCACAAATAACACTGGTGCTCCCCATGGAGAAACACTAGGCCGAATGAAACCTCTGCTTATCAGATCTTGTAATTGCACTTTCAATTCCTTCAACTCTGTTGGTGCCATTCTATAAGGAGCAAGGGAAATCGGACCAGTACCTGGAATTAATTCAATGGAGAACTCTACTTCCCTATCGGGTGGCAGTCCTGGCAATTCCTCTGGGAAGACATCATAAAATTCTCTAACCACTGGTATATCTTCAACTTTAAGTGCTTCCTTACTAACATCAATCACATATGCTAAATACCCCATACAACCCTTACTCAATAACTTTCTGCTCTTTATTGCTGAGATAAGACAATTAGGGACAACGTTCCTTTCCCCCGTAAACTGAAACTCGGGTTCACCAGGAAGATGAAATGTAACTTCTTTTCGAAAACAATCAATGGAAGCATGATACGATGATAACCAATCCATCCCCAATATAATATCAAAATCCCGAATGGCCAATGGTAACAAATCGATATAGAAATCTCGCTCACCCAAACGTAAGACACAATTTTTATAAACATGCTCAACCAGAATCACACTTTCCATTGGGGTAGAAATATATAAGGCACAATTGAGAAATGAACATGGTCTACCCAAATATGAAACAATATCTGATGCCACAAATGAATGCGTAGATCCAGGATCAATGAGTGCATATAAATCTTTGTTTGCAATAGAAAGTTTACCTGTAACCACTTCAGGTGTAGCATGAGCATCTTGCAACGTCATCGCAAACACTCTTCCTCCTGCCCTCGATCCAGTTGCTTGTTGTGTACCTCTCCCCCTGGTGGCACTGCCTGGAGAAGATCCTTTATGAGGCCCCACACTACTGACTGAAACTGTTCTCGCCAACATAGGACAATTCTTTCTCAAATGACCTTTTTGGTGACAGTTGAAACATTCTATATTCAGTAACTTTGGGCAATTTCTCTTTATATGACCCGATGACCCACAAAAGAAACAAACATTAGGATCTCCTTGTGCTGAAACTCCTGAACCTCTTCCACCACTAGCCTCACCCCTTGGCAAACTACTTCCACCTCTACCCTGTTGGAATTTCTGCCCTCCAAACCTCGAATATTCTGTACCACTACTCTTTTGATAATTTGGATCAAATCTGCTTCTCTTTACACCTCGTTCTCGATTCCCTCTAGCTTCATTCACGTCCCTTTCTACCAACATGGCTTTGTTCACCAAGGCTGAATAATTAACAGTCTCTAAAGCCGACAACCGTGATTTAATGACTAACTCAAGCCCATCGAGAAATCGACTGCACATATCTTCCTCATTCCGTATAAACCTCGAAGCAAACCGAGATAAAGCTGTAAGTTTAGCTTCGTATTCTCTAACTGTCATACTCCCTTGATTCAATAGGAAATATTCTTTCTCCTTTTGTTTTTGATACATCGGAGGAAAATACTTGGCATACAAGGCTTTAACAAAAGCATCCCATGAGATCACATTCCCGCCTCCTGGAGTAATCAACAAATGTTTCGTGGCATCCCACCAGTACTTAGCTTCTCCTTTTAACATATACGTCGCCAAGGTTACCTGTTGATTTTCAGGCATCTTCATTACCCCAAATATAAGTTCAATCTCTTTAACCCAGACTTCTGCCTCTGCGGGATCAACTGCTCCTTCGAACGATGGTGGGTTCATCTTAATAAATTTTTCATGTGAAGTACACCTTTCTTCCCGGTGTATCGCCTCCTCAGCCCTAGCCAAGGCTTGTGCCTCCAGTTGCCTGGTCTGTTGTTCTTCCACATGAGCCATAAATCTAGCTTGTTGCTCTGCCATTAGAGTCATAGCACGTGCCATTTTTTGCATATCCGTCAGTTGTTCTGGCTCGGGTTCCATATTTATCTGAACAGGTTGCTCAACCTCCGCTTCTACTGGAATATTTGAAGCCTCATCATCTATTCCCACATTCACATTCCCTCGTTCCATTCTCTTATATCTGTAATGAATCAAAGATATAACAACATGCAGATATACATATATTTCCTAACATAATCGTTAGTATCAAATAAAATATATTTCTAACATTCACTGCCAAATCTAGACTCTTCTCACTCCAGAACCTCTAAAACCTAGGCTCTGATACCAAAAGCTGACACACCCCAACCCAGTTACTTATAATTAAGTTTGAAAGTCAAAGTGAGTCAAACCATAATTAATCTAACCAAACCATAATCACGAGTTTTGATTTCAGAATCATTATTGTAAATCCATATTACTGAAAACCTTTTTACAACATCAGAGTAATGATGCCCATAAAGACTTTCTTGAAGGATAAGTTAACTTAATTACATCATTTACATTTACACAAATCATAGTTTCTCCCATTCCTGGCTAACCCAACCTGACCTCCTAGATTTGGCAGTGACATCGCGTTTCCTGAAAAATGTGAACATAGGAATCATGAGCAAAATAGCCCAGTGAATGTATCACTACTAAACTACTGCATGAATTTAAATGCAATAAATCATGTCCATATACTTATGTATTAACTTATCCGGCTCATTCAAAATGAATGACCAACTTTTTCGAATCATGATTCACATATCCTGTCTAAATAGACAATTCTCCCCCATTCCTGGTCGAGGAGTAACCCCTTGTCATTAATAGACAAATCTCCCCCATTCCTGGTCGAGGAGTAACCCCTCATTTCGGTAAACCGAAATGAACAATTTCATATTGATTTTATTATGATCATACCAACAACACGATACAAATATCTCTTTCCAGTGAGTACACTCACCTTGGTTGACAACTACGTATTCAGGTTTCCTTCTGGTGGAGCTGAACTGGGTTGATTAGGCCTTACACCTGTCAATCCAACTAAATCAGTACTGAAAATCAATCATAAATATTATCCAAACATAATTATGTAACTTTCCATGGCTATACATCAACAATATAATTCCAATTAAGTCACATTCCATAAAACATAGGTAAAGGCAAACAAGGATGTACATATGGATAATGTTACACACATTCAACCGTAGGAAATAACTTGTGAGGAATTTATAACCAAAGTCAAGTAAACATGAAATTATACTCCTCAATGTATATACACATGAAACATGTACTCAAAGTACCCTTTGTAAGGACGAAATACAAACATTCATTCAAGGGGTACTCAGTATGGCCTGAAATTATGGTCTTACATACTTAACCATCCTATATTCCTAAATTTTACAAATACAGGGGTTCAACCTCATCAATATGAAAAAATATATGAATATACTATCCAGTACAAGTGACGGTGTAATTTTTCAAGCTTCCTAGGGCAAGTTATGATCATTTCTCTACAACACAAGAAATCTGCCCTACAAGCTCCTCTATTGTTCCTTCAACTTCCAAGAATTTTCATAATTTTTCTCCAGCATAACTTTCCATGATTTTCAACCCATTTTCAGTAAACATACTGAATCATACAGAATTAAAGTTTCATAATTGTTTGACTTCATTTTCTATCTCAAAAGCTTGACTAAACTCAGGGCATACCGAAATGAAGTATAAAAACAGAAACCATGTACCAACTTGAAATCATCATTACGGCCTAACCACAAGGAGATAAATTCTAATTTTCAGATATTATATGAATATATGAGTCTACTTTCATTTCCAATTGGAATTTCTCAATTCCAGTAATCACACAAAGAGATATGCAGATTTGAATACAAGGGGTTTCAACACAAAGCAATTTTTAAGGGTTTCTACACTCAACTTAACATAAGCTTGCATCTAACCATACATATATATAAAGGGATGAAACTTTCGTAAACTTATGATGATTTATATCATATAAATCAGTAATATAAGATAAATAACAAGAATTTCTATTAGGATTACCTTCAGGGCTTTTTACGTAATTTCCACGGATTTTTCTACACTTTTTCTCCTCACTTTTTCTTCTTAAACCTCAACTTTCTATTTCCTCAAGCTAACAACACTTGAAACTGAACCTAGGCTTTGTTTTGCTGAAGAAATATGTTAGAGGGAGGGTTTTAAGTCGGCCAAGGCTGCCTCCCAAGCCAACCAATCAATTTAAAACATTTGGTTTAATAAAGGACAAAATACCACTTAAAGGAATTGACATATTTGCCCCTTCTCGTAATTTCGACCTAACTTCTTCCTCGAGCATCCGTTTGATGCACCGTTTGTTGTGTTGCGACCTTAACTCACATGTCTACAACTATGTAGTTTTCACCTCAAGTCCATTGTAATGTTACAATGGTCAAAACTAGTCTTAAACAGGAACATTTCTATCGAAAATAACCAAATCTTGTGTTCGTACATAACTCGACATTTCATGATTTATGACAGTAGGATTAGACTAAACATAAGCACTTAATATTAGATATACTAATATCACATTATTCATATCACATAAGATAATCATGATTTAAATATAATTTATCATAATTATATTCGGGTTGTCACACTTACCTAGACCCATATCCCTTGTCAGTATATCTTTATTCTTTGCCAACTTATATATATCCTTTTCACCTTCTTTAGTACCCAATTTAATATAAAGATTATCAAGTGCATTATGTTGCGCATTTCTAATAATATTTTTTACTTCACTTTTTAATTTTGTATACCTTTCTAAGTCTTCTTTATTTTAACACTTTTGCCATTCTTTAAAACTTATTCGCTTCTTTTGTATTATCTGTTGCACTTCCTCATTCCACCACGAAGTTTCCTTTTTAACGAATCTTTTTTCTTTAGTCTCACCTAAAATTTTCTTACCTATTTTCTCAATATCATTCTTCATTGTTAACCAAATGTTATTAATATTGTTGTCCTAATTTCTCTTCATGTGTGACAGAAACTTCTACCTACATTTTATTTCTTTGTATCCTTTTAAATCCTTCCATTTTATATTTTGATAACCTATAAAATGTCGATTTAAATCCTTTTTAACATATTTATGTCGATTTTTCTCCGTTTCAAGATATCCACAAGTTATTTATACTTGTCAGTTAGTGTTCCGAAATTCAACGTACTAAATCTAATGTTATGTATGTTATTTTTATTTACGTTTCTTCTTTTAACTAGAGAATCCATCAACAAGATTTGACATAAATTTTACAGTCGATTTTCAACCTGACACTAACCCACCTCGTTTCACATCCCGACTTGTGTATCAAGAGTGGTAGAGCCAAAGGGACTAATTAATTAATTAATTCAATACTCTTAAAAATTAATTCACCAAATAAATGTGCTACGATAAAATCATAAGTACGCTAAAAAAATTTGGCCCACACAAATGCGGGATTAATACTATTAAGGAAGGGAATTCCAATAAATGTTCCAGCTTGTAAACAAAATACGTAGAAATTCATGCAACTTAAATAATAACGAGAAAATAAAAATTTTGTAATAAATTATAATAATGGAAATGACACACCGGGGTAATGCTAGCTTTGCAGTACAAAATTGTCTTGAGTTGTTACTTTCACAATACACACAGTTAGACTTTGAGAAAACTCAATTTCTCGTTTCTAGTTGATGCATAAAATATTTAAAGCCCTAATCATGCCGACTAGAGGTCTTCTTCTCCGACTAAAATATACTGATGATTTTGAACAGGTAAAGAAAAAATGGGAAAAAAAAGAAATGTATTTCTTCAGTCTCCGTTGATAGAAAATACCTGACGTCAAGAGAAACACCGAGTCATAAACATCGGGTATTTACTTGTTATTATGATTCAAAATCATTGTGGTTGAATGATGATTGAAAAATATGCAGAAGATTAAAACACATATCTCTCATAACCTTTCACCAAACCAAAACATCAGCCTTCAAATCCTGAGGATTTAATTTTTAAATTAAAGATTTTGTGTAGTCGTCATCCCTTGTAAGTTCATGGAAAAGCCATAATTTGTACAAACACAAGAAATACACTGCTGCATGTTCTCTAAAGGAAAAAAAGAAAAGGAAGGATATAGAGGGAAGCTCCGTGAAGATCCAACAAGCAAAATATGAAAATCTTCGTTCATATCCAACAAGCGTTAAAAATCCATATAACTCTAGAAATCCCCAAGACTTTTCTGGTGATATATTGTCAAACCCAATATCGATTCACCACAAATTGTAAATCGAGATGTGAAAACTACCACAACATGAGAAATCAACCCAAATCCAAAATAAGATGTAAATCCAACGTAATTATAAGGGAGTATCTAGAATAAATAATGTACTGAAATAGAATCATTTACATTCCAGTTACTACTACCCCAGGATACCCCAATCACTACCTATAAAGTGGCATAACAATTTATCATGCATACTATATAGTATCGGGTCTATGTTTTAAAGCCTATATTATTAGACTTGGAATTCATCTTGTGCATTTCCATTAATTTATTTATATGGCCTTATATATATATATATGACACTAGGGTATCTACCAATAGTGTCTCGTTCATACTCTATCGGTAAGTTCGGAGGAGTCTCCTATCCATAACAGACATCACAATACATATACATGGGGGACGGTACCTATAGTACACCAGTTCACGGCCCATACTCAGTGGTCATAAAGGATCCCAACACCTACACCTACCTCTTGTAAGGGGCGCTGCTATGTAGCCCACCTATGTTGACGTGTGCTCCGGTCCCAAACGCGCACAACCTTAATCGATAGGAAAGTCCACGAATATAGGAATGTCCACACAAAGTATAAATACATATTAACGTATGTAAGGTTAATTATTCCATAATTACCCTCTAGTTTCCCCGTAAGAGTTCCCATAATTGTCCTTAGTTAATAATTAACCATCATGTAAATTATTAACCTCCTTTTCTTTATAACATATAATTAATTGTCTAGTTAATTATTTAAGTCAACTTCCTTCAAATAATACTTTAAACCATATAGTTAATTCCTTTCGGTAATTACCCCACAAATTATCCTCTAGTTCCCCCATAAGGATTCCCATAACCATCCTATGTTAATGATTTACTATCACGAAAATTACT